>CM077345.1:58230195-59630433 GCA_039655645.1 Ammopiptanthus mongolicus
CGTCACAAGCCAAACTAAGGTCTCTAAACTTCTCAATCAGATCCATCTCCGTAACCATCAAAGCGGAGACATGCAAGACTTTCCTACTAAGGGCATCTGCCACTACATTGGCCTTTCCTGGGTGGTAGGTCAACCCAAAATCATAATCCTTACAGAATTCCATCCACCTACGCTGCCTCATATTTAATTCCTTCTGGTCAAAAAGGTATTTCAAACTCTAATGATCACTAAAGACCTCAAACCTCGCTCCATAAAGATAATGTCTCCAAATCTTTAAGGCAAAAACCACAGCTCCTAACTCTAGATCATGGGTAGGGTAGTTCTTTTCATGAGTTTTCAATTGCCTAGAGGCGTAGGCCACTACCTTACCATCCTACATCAACACACCACCTAAACCTTGCATAGAAGCGTCACAGTAAACTACGAAAGGTTCACTAGGGTCTGGCAAAACTAACACTGGTGTTGATGTCAACCTATCCTTAAGGGTTTGGAAACTCTCCTCACACTTAGAGTCCCACACAAACAACTGTCCCTTCTTGGTGAGACGGGTCAAGGGTAAAGCTATCTTAGAGAAACCTTCTATAAACCGCCTATAATACCCGGCTAACCCCAAGAAACTCCTAATCTCGGACACTGACTTCGGCGCCTCCCACTAGAGCACCGACTCAACCTTAGCTGGGTCAACAGCTATGCCACCCTTAGAGATGACATGCCCTAAAAAGCTCACCTCCTCTAACCAGAACTCACATTTAGACAACTTAGCATACAACTGCTTTTCCTTAAGGGTCTGTTAAACAACCCTCAAGTGCTCCTCATGTTCATCCTTGGTCTTGGAGTACATTAAGATGTCATCTATAAACACCACCACAAACTTATCCAAGTAAGGGTGAAAGGTCTTGTTCATGTAGTCCATGAACACAGCAGGAGCATTGGTCATACCAAAGGGCATAACCAAGTACTCATAGTGACCATATCGCGTCCTAAATGCTGTCTTCGGGATGTCCTCAGACTTAATCCTAATCTGATGGTACCCTGACCTCAAATCTATCTTAGAAAAGACGCAAGCGCCTATCAATTGGTCCATGAGATCATCAATCCTAGGGAGAGGGTACCGATTCTTAATGGTCCCCTTGTTGAGTTGCCGATAGTCGACACACAACCTCATACTGCCATCCTTCTTCTTCACCAACAATACAGGTGCTCCCCAAGGAGACACACTAGGCCTAATAAACTGCTTCTTCATCAGGACCTCTATCTGTTCTTTCAACTTGGCTAGCTCTACGAGAGATATTCTATAAGGGGCTATGGAGATTGGCCCGGTGCCAGGCACTAAATCTATGGAGAACTCAACATCTTTCTCTAGGGTTAAGTTATAAACATACCTCAGAAACACTTTAGGAAAATCCCACACAACAGGCACACTTCCAACATCAGGAGGGCTCTCTAATTCCAGGAAAGCTAACCTCATGTATACTTGGGCTTCGTCCTTCATCGAAGCTTTCACTTGGTTGGCAGAAAGAAAGATCGGATCCTTAAACTCCATAGGAGTGCCAAAAACTAAGGTCTTATCAAAGCAATTCGAAAAGACGTGGTTGGAAAATAACCAGTCCATGCCAAGAATAACATCAAGGTCCTTCAAAGGAAGGCATACAAGATCAACAACAAAAGCTCTTAACTTAAAGCATCATTGTCTATACAAGTATAGACAATACAAACAAGATAACACAAACAAGAGCACACAACAGAGTCACAACAGACTCATACCACGGCCTGATAGGACAGACCAGCTCTGATACCAATAAATGTGACACCCTTCTACCCCGCATGTTATATAAGTATTAAATATAAATAATAATAATAATAATACTATACAAATAAGAATTAAACATTCAACCTTTTATTAAAAAGGTTCATGGGTGGAAAAGGTACCACGTGAACTAGTTCTCAAAACGCGGAAAGAATAAATCAATACTTAAAATAATAAAGAAACATCAACATGAAATAAACCCAACCCCGATGTCACAATTCAAAGCTGGTACAATCATTCCGGAAACATCCTAGGAATACAACTGAAAATGAAAGCAAATAAACAACTAAATTAAGAACCCTAACTATGAGTGGTGGCTCCTCAGAGTCACTCCTCTCCGGGCTGCTCGTCATCCTTTGCATAAACCATATATGCCAAACAAGAAAAACAAAGAAAGGGGAGTAAGGAAACATGTAAACACAACGGCATGGAGATAGGAATAAGATGATCATACATCATGGAATAGCAACAATCATAAGCATACACTTACATACATAAACATCATCCTAACATAATAAATCAACCAGTATGCTATATGATGCAATACAACACTACTCCACTACTCCATCAATGGATGTGGATCCAACTAACTCAGGAAGAACAACTTTGGAGTTACATATCCACATTGGCCACTAAAGGCACCAACGCCGGCAGTTCACCAAACCATGGGTGAACCGCATGGATAGCCAACGCATCAAACCATGGATGCATCATCATGGGGGGCCACGGCTCACCAAACCTTGGGTGAACCAACCATGGATGGCCAAATCGCCATACTCTAAGACGACCTCCCCTATGTTGAACTTCCCCCAACTAACATCTCCAATGCGATGCATGAACACAACAACAAATAACGGGTAACCGCTACCTCCGCTTGGGCCAATAAAGGCACCCACCATAACATCATAAAATTGGACCACTAAAGGCTACCAATTACATCATCAACATTGGACCTCTAAAGGCATCCAATTACATCATCGTGCGGTAACCTCGAGGGCACCGACTTAACCAACTTATCGTCTTAATTATTATATAATTAAGTTATCTATCTTCATCTTTTGTTTGGTGCATTATTCTATCGTCATTGGGAACATTGGGGTTAAAACCCCATTAAACTTTAAGCTTCAGATTCTAACCAGAGGGGTGGCACGGGCGTGCTAAACCCCGGCACGGGTGTGATGCCACTTACGTGTAGCATGGGCGTGCTATCTATTTTTCATAGGTGTGCTGCTCGAGAGCACGGGTGTGCTGTATGAGAGCAAGGGCGTGCTCCCTATTACGCACGGCCATGCACATCTGCACGGGCATGCTCCTACGCTGCACGGCCGTGCTCAAAGCGCGGCCATTCCCAGAATTCAACTGGGAGCACGGGTGTGCTCCCTGTTCAGCACGGCCGTGCTGATCACGCGACAGTGCTGTTCTGGGCAGCGATGACCAGGTTAAACAATTTAACCAAAAAGTACCTAACACTCTCCAAAATCATCCCTAGGTTCATGACTAAACCACTAACATAAAAACCCACCCTTTATTGATTCATGTCTTATGAATATTTTTGGGGAACAACAGTCCCTTTATTATTTAACCAATTAAAATCCTAATTAACCAATTTTAGGGATATAGCAGCAGGTTCATCGCAACATAACTATCCAGCCATCAATCATCATATACAACAATTCAATCAACAATCATGCCATAAACATACTACCAAATATCAACATAAAAGCAACGCATATAATATTGGCATGTGGCAACACACATATATAGCAACAAGCATGTTAAACAAACAGCATACAATTAACCTCGGGGTCATGTGAACCCCTCATGTTACACTACCCCCATTGCCTAGTGGTTAAACTATCCTTCTCCCCATACCTGGTTTGAAGGTTGCAGCAATGGTAGCCCTAAACAACAATTCGGTCACATCCTCCCAAGCGGCTCAGTCCGAAACAAAGCCTTGGCCAACTAAAACATTAACCAAATCAGTTTCTAACCCAATAATATGAAAAGAAACTAAGAAAAGTGGAGAACGTTACCTACACAACTGGCACAGGCGTACCAAAGACTTACCGAAGGTCTCCAAAACTCCAAGAACACACCAAGATTGATGGAGATAGGAAACAGGGTAGGTCTGGGCACACTAGGGTTGTAGCAGCCGCCAAATGAGGGTTAAAATCGCTAACCCTCGATTTCTGTGCGATTATATAAGCTGCGCACATGGCACGGCCGTGCTTTATTTCGGCATGGGCATGCCGAACTTAGCGTCAGTGAGACGCGGTTCGCACAACGGCACAGTCGTGCTTGTGACTCAGCTGTCACTAGACACACTAACAACGGCATGGGCGTGCTGGAAATCAGTATGGGCGTGACAATGTTCCAGAAAGGGACTTTTAAGCCAAAAATCCCACTTAGCCCTTAACAAACAATTATAATTTAATCAAAGAAACTTAAATAAAAATACTTAACGAAAAGCAGGGTGTTACAATCCTCATGCTCAGGAGATGGGGTGGCAACAATGAGTTTGGAAGGAGAACAACAACAACAACAACAACAACAACAACAACAACACAACAACAAGAAGAGGTAGAAGAAGAAGATGAAGAAGAAGAAAGAGAAGGAGAAGGAGATTCAAGGTTGAGGAAGGTGACATCTAGGATTCGCCATGGGATACCCTTGGAGATTCTTAGAGGACTTCAAGAGGTGAATAGAAATGCTCTTTCTCACCCTTCCATGGTGCAAATTGTCTTGGGTTGGGTTATGCTTTCAAAAATATGTTTTTTTTTTTTTTTTGGGAAAATAATCTTATGTTTGGTCAAATCCTGATTTTCTAAATTTGGAGGTTTTCCTTCTAAAGTGTTTTTGCCATGAATTAAATGTTTATTCTTGAGATTGATGTTATATTATGTAATTTGTATACATGATTTGGTTGATTGATATCCTATATTTGGATTATATGATGATATTGGTGATATTGGCACGATTCAATAACTGTTAAATGTGATGAATGCTGTTTGCTGCAATACCGCCTATGATAGGGGTATCGAATGTAACACCCCCATTTTTGTAACTGTTTATGATCAATATTTAATTGTGATCGCTACCTTATGTTTGATATGACTTATATATATATATATATATATATATATATATATATATATATATATGTTAATGTTTATATGATGGTTTATATCCATGGTTATGTTGTGGTAAAGTTTCTTTTGTCGTCAAGAGACGAAAAACCAATAAAAGTTCTATTTTGATCGTTATCGGGTAAGTTCTCGTTTTGCATGCCGGAGGCCGAGAAACGGGGAATTAAGTGAGATGTAATGTTGAATAACATTTTCCACTACCTTGTTGATTATTCCTAATGAATAGAATTAGCTCTCTGAAAATCCAAAAATTTACCAAAAGTAGTAAAAACCAATTATCCATTTTTGGTAAAAATCCTAATTACCTAATTCCTAACTAAATGAGAATGTAACTATTCTTGTTACATTTAGCCAAGGCCATTCGGCCATGAAGCTTGGGGAAGAGCCCAAAATCCTCCTTTTATCATATCCAAGAAATTTATGACACTAACCATTAATGGAAAAAGCATCTTAGCCATTTTTGGTTAATCTTGTCCTTATGCATTCCTTAAGCAACAACACACTCATCAAATTGAATCTTGGCCCTCCATTCTCTATGACCAAAATTGAATGAGGATTTGGAGTCCACAAGGAGGGGAAGCTCGGCCTTTAGGTGTCCAAGACACCAAAGTCACTATTCCATTCATTCTAACCTCTCACTTGAAAACACTAAAACTCCTAAGTTCTCTCTTCTCTTTCCTTTCTTCCTAGTTTCGGCCAGACCTGGTAATTAGTGTTACTCACCTTATTTCATCATTCTAACTTCATATTCTTGTTTATCTCATTCATCTAAACAACTTTCCTCTTTGGAATTTCTTCATTTGAAGTTGTTTGCTTCAAGATATTCAAGAATCATTCAAGAAGGTTCAAGCTTCTTGAACTTGATTTTGAACCCTTGTTCAAGAGTAAGTTTCTAACTTAGTTTCTTCTCTTTATTACTCTTGAGAACATCTTTATGTTATCATCCTTATGATGTTGAAAAATCATTGTGTTCTCATTGTTTATGAAGTTGAAAAAGATCAAGTTTTGAACTTGTTTGTTTCTCCTCTAGGTCACGGTTTTCATAGTGGTTTTGGTGACCAAGTTTTCATCTTCTACTCTTCAAGGAAGCTTCATAAAGGTAATGGGGCAGAGAACGATATCACACCTTAAATGGTGGTGATAAAGGCCTCCTAATTTGTTGAAGGAAAACCCTAGATCTAGGGTTTCCTTATAAAGTTCTTTGCTTTGTTGTCATATTAAATTATGTGGCTGTGTTGATATGATGATTATGTTTGTATGTGCTAGAAGAAAATTATTTTGGCATGGTAAAAAACTATTCTTAGGTCCAAAGATCTAAGGATATAATTTTTGAATGATTTGGACTTGTTTATGTTCTAAGTTGTCTTGATAACATGCTTATATGTTGACGTGATTATTCTATGCTACTTTGGATGTTGTTAAATGGCTGTATTTTGGTGGTATATGGGCATGTTTGGTTCGGCCATATGATGTTGAGTAGAGGGAAGCCAAAGCTTCTATGTTTAAGTGATGATAAAATGAACTTAATATGGTTCTAACAATGCAAATAAAACAAAGAAAAACCTATCCTTTTTCCTATAGGGCATTCGGCCTTTATGAGAAAAATAGGATTAGGACCTTAAAATGTTAGTGCTAAGGGGTTTTATATGTTTATACTAAAGTATAGAAAGTATATAAATTGAAAAGGTTTCCAAAGAAACCAAGCTTTGGTTCCAAAGAACCATGCGTTGTGAAATAAGGGTTTTTGGACTTCATGTAGGAACCATGTTAAGAGTAGGTTGGTTTGATGTTGATCAACCACTTACTTTAATAAGTTGCTTTAAAGAAAAGTTTTTCAAAGATCCAAGAGTTCCATAATTAATCAATATGGTTTTTAAAGAATTTTAGTTAGTAAGCCTTCCTTGAGAAGATAGGATTCTTACAAAACCTTTCTTTAAACACAAGGAGGTTTACACTATCTACCTTTTAGAACTTTCCAAAGGTTTATAAGTTATAATTCATTTGAAAACAAAATAATGATTTCAACGGAGAATCATGCTTTCTTCTACACTAAGTAATAGAATTAAGGGAACTAACTCAAAGAGTTCTACACTAAATGAGACACCTATGGATACTTGATTAGAGTTTTCAAACTTTACCTAATAAAGGAGATTTCATCAACTACTTTGCTATAAGGATAGTTCTTTGAAGTTTTTCACTATAATAGTATAAACACGCGTTATCTCCTAAGGGAATCTATATGAACTCCGTAATGGACTCATAAGATTCTAGTAAAAGACATATACTAATACCTAGTGGGCATGACAAAACCATGTTCCACATCCTTGATGATTTAGATCATCTAAGGACTCCATAATGTTTAATCACTAAAAGTTACTTATAAAGCATAAGTAATGTTCCTTTGCTAGACAAGTGAGAAGATTGATGAAGGAATTCCTTGGGGAACCCTAACCTCCGTAATACAGCTAGGTTATGGACTAACGTATCATAAGACATGAACATCGTGTTACGAATGACGAAGTGGTACGTGATTGTAAGGAACGGAACCAAGGATGGGCGACTAATGGCAAGTCGGGTGAAAGTGGGTCCCGTAAGGGTATCCTATGGTTTATCAAGGGATAAACGAGGTACTATAGTGATGAGGTAGTACGTGGCTGTTTTGTGTGATTTTCTTGACATGCATCTGCATCTGTGCATGAGTTGGGCGTGATGCCTAGGAGTTGAGATTACAACTTGGTGCAGGTGCGATTGTCTGAGGTGTCGATCATGAGGATCTTGGGGACGTCGGGGGTTGGGGAAAACACATATGGCCAGAGAGTAGCTCTTCTGTGTCGTGGATATCCATCAAAAAACACTGACGTCCTGACTGAAACACTGGGCAAGTCACGATTTGGGTAAAGAACGTCTGGCGTGAGCCGTTATGATGATTGCAATCATTTGGATGTGGCACTGTGGGCTGAGATAACGCAGACAATGTTCTCCCAATCACTCACTCTTGTTATGTTTAGCTCCATGGAGTAGGGGTCGAAGTCATGTTGCATTGTGTCATTGCATACTTGAGTTGATCCTTGACCCATATACATGTGATTGATATATTAACTGTGAGTGACATGTTAACCGTGATATATATATTCACTGTGATGCCATGCAATTTATTTATTATATTGTGAAAGCTCATGTGCTATTATGCTGATTGGGTGGGTGTGTGCGTGACTTTTATCACTTCTATTCGGGTTGTTCGATATGCGGAATCTCACCTCATTACTTTTGCTGTCACACTGCTTGCGTGGTTTTCTTTCTACTATGGTGAGTAGATATGGCGAGCGATCCACCCTCTCGATTGACGTTGGACTTGACGTTTCACGACGAAGCGGATGCTTGGACGATCCATCCTGACGGACGTCGCACATACACGGGAGCAGTGAGTTTCACGAGTAGGAGGGAGTTGCCTTTCTCCATGACGAGCCTGACTGAGAGAGTTTGTACTATACGGTTTAGTGGTGAGGGTAGCACAGGAGTCACCCAGCCACCACCACCACCTGTTGATCATCCGCGACAGCCCAGTACCCAGACTGTAGTTCATCGGGAGGAGCCCCGGGACATATATGTTGACCCTGCTTCTATGCCACCTCCACCTACTGCACCGTCTACTTCTGTTGTACCTGCATCTGCGGTCGGCCCTTCTGTCCCTGTTGTCCCACCCCCAGGGCCTACTTATGAGCCTTCCGAGCTACACCCTCTGATTCCCCGCCATCGGGCGACTTGGAGGATGACTGCTCGTAAGAGCACACCGGCTCCTACCAGGGTATCCTTTTCTGCTCCCCTCATTATCCTCTTGTCTGACGATGAGGAGATGGAGGAAAAGGAGGAAGAGGAAGTGCCCGCTTATGTTCCGAAGGGCGTTCCTGAGGTAGCCCCTGCCAGCCCGTGGTGGTTAAGAACTGATGAGGAGGCGTTGAGGTACGCGGATCAGATCATGAGCGGTTATGACATGCAGGCCTTGGACGATCAGGACGAGGAGGAGGAGGCCATGGAGGAGGAGGACCCTGAGGAGTATTACTCTGATGACTAGTGAAGTGTCAGTGTTTGGCCAGTCTCTAGAGTCTTCCCTGTGTCTGTATATTTATTATGTACCCCCTTCCCCTTTATGTTATGGAGTTGCATCTCCTGTAGTATAGGATCAGATGGTCTTTATGCTATTTTGCTTTTCCCTGTAGTTAGATGTTAAACTACTATGTGTACCTATGTATTTTGAGAGATGTTCTATCTTCAGTATTGTTTATGTTTATGCATATTATCCTTGTGGTGTAAGTATACGTACATGGTTTTGGAACTTGAGTATGAAAGAAAGGAAAAAAGAAAACCCATATTTTCGGTAAGCTCTATTTATATATTTTCCGCTTTTAATTATGGTCTTGTGTCGAATAATCATGACCCCTAAAGTGGGGTGTTACATCGAAAGTAACACTGCCAATGAATTGGGGTGTCGAAATTCGAAATACCGCCATAATTGGGTATCGAAAGCAACATCGCCACACGTTGGGATGTCGAAATGAGTAATACCACCAGTGTACAATGGTTGGTATCGAAATGAGTAATATCACTGAAGAGAAGGTGACATCGAAATACCTTCATGAGTAAGGTAGGCAATGGGACGCCATTGTTATGTGTAGTTTGAAAGTCATATGACATATGAGGATGTTGAGATTATTGACATATGAGATTTTGTCACACTTGCTTGTGATGTGTTGTTGAATAATTATTGTTAATATTAGTATATATAAATATTATTTATTATTTTGAAAATAGCGGGTACCATGTACAGTTTTTCCGATTACCGCACCGGCTGAGAACAATGCTTTTGTGAAAACCTTTTAAATTGTATTTCTGTTCACTGGGATTTTATATCTTATTAGTAGTATTGTTTTCAGAGCCTGAGGACATTCCTGTTGAGCAGCCAGACGTTTTGAAGACTATCTCTTTAGTTTTAGAGCTTGGTTAGTGTTGTATGGCATATGCCAGGAGGACCTTTATTATCTTTTAGTTATTTTCTAATGCGAGATGTTATAGACGCCTTCGGTTTTTGAATTAATGTAAACAATTATTTTGGATTAATATTATATTAAGTATTTATTCAACATTTATTTAAGAAAAATTTTATTTTCCTTCTTTTATTTAAATTATTAATTGGGGTTACTAATGTAACGAAGGGCGTTACATTTTTGGTATCAAAGCAGTTCAATCCTAAATTGGACTGTGGTTATTGGGTTTTTCAAAAATCAAAACTTGGGCACATAGGATGCTTGTTAGAGTTGTAGATGCTGCATACTATGCTTTGGGATATTGAGCTTGACCAACTCAGTGTTTCATTGGTAGTGAGCAGATTTATGACGACTAATAAGCGTGGGACGAATGATGCGCTTGTAGCATCTATGAACCATGTGACCATAGATGTGCAAGAGCAGACAGAGACTCTCCGTCATATGAGGGGATATGGGGTGGTAGCACCCCAAGAACCTCAATACGTGGGGTTACCGCTTTTTCGAAGGACGATCCACCATCTTTCCAGGACAGCTTAGATCTTGTAGAAGCTAGAGAAGCCGAAGAGAAATTGTGCTTATAACAAGAGGTTATCATATTGTTTGATTCAAGAGCAATCCATTCTTCCATATCTCTTAGTTGTCTATTTCTAAAATTGTGTTTCTACCCCTGCCAAAGACAAATTGGTTACATCTATTGCCTGTTTGAAATGTTCCTTGATACACTAAAATTTATTTTATGATTTGATATGTTTACCTATGTCGGGTTGGATGTCATTCTTAGTATGGTTTCGCTATCGTCTAATAATATTGTCTAAATAGAAATATTTATGTACTTCTCAATCAATGTTTGATGATTCTTTTATGTCGAACCATATCGTATTTGTTTCCTTGTCATAAGTTCTTAGTTGATGAAGCTCAAGGATATATATTGTTGTTTTCTATTAAGATAGAGACTGAAAGTGATGTTGCGGCACTACCCGTTGTTTGTTAGTTTCTAGATGTGTTCCCTAAAGAGGTATCTACCTTACATCAAATATTGAGGTTGAGTTTAATATAGATCTAGTGCCTAGAAGTGGACTGGTGTCAGTAGCGCCTTATAGAATGGCACCCCTAGAGTTAAGTGAGCCTAAGAAACAATTAGAGGAGTAGTTAGAGAATGATTTTTTACATGTGAATTTGTTTATTATTAAACAAAAAAAAAAATGTGTGAATTTTAAGGTTGTTAATTCCTAACATTAGATTCTTAAAATATTTGTTTATGTCGTCTGATGAATTTGTTTGGTAGATGTATATTCCTTGTATTTATAAAAAAAAATTGTTTTATGTTCCTTGTATTTATAAATAAAAATAGTTTTACTTTTATTTATCGTTTTTTGTGCATAATCTTCTTGATAGAAAAATTACCAAAGTAAGCTTCACTTGATTTGAATTCACGTTTTTAATTTCCTTTTGCTTCAATGAGTTTTCAATTCATAAATGAAAATATCCTTTTGTGTCGATGTTTGTTTTTATGTAAGGCCATAATGATTTGGAATTAAAACTTTCTTACCTTGATGCATTATTTCACCATCTATTTGGAATTGCTGTTGTTATTATTATTATTATTATTTAGAATCTAATTCATTATTATTTGATTATAGTTCGCATCAAATCCCACTTTATTTATTGTTAAGAAATATGTTTGAATTTGTAATAAGTTTTAAGTGCTTCTAGTGGAAAAAAAATGATGGAAGTATGAACCTATGTGTGGGCATTAGATAATCGAACAGAATAACCATTAAGGATAGATATCTTTTTCCTAGGATAAATGACTTTAGATCATTTGAGTAAAGTGGCGTTTGATTCAAGTTGTAACACCCCAATTTTTTTTCACTGCTTTTATTATATCAATAAGAGAATAATTAAGTTTATATTTTATTCGAGGATTTATAAAATGAAATAAAATAAACCGAGACCATATTCATGCTCAACGCTATCGTACGAAGCTACGATTAAATTTTGAGCTGAAAACTCACACGGAGCCCGGTTTGCGTTTTTTCACTGACAGTATGATTTCACTGCTCAGGAGACCCCAGTTTGACCCGTGAATGAGACTGTAAGTCTTAGAATTTAATTTTCTACGTTTTTGATAAATTTGAAAAAAATCACTTCCTACGCTTCGTTCGGGCGAAATCTCTAATCGGGTGACGAACGGAGCTGGATATGGATTTACCGGGACCCGCTAACGGATAATCTTGATGTCACATCAAGTCACATCACATGAGAAAGCGTGCCAGCATCATGATAACGTTTGAAAATATCTGGACGTGAAAAGACCAAAATACCCTTAACCTTTTTCATTATTACCATTTAACCTTGAAGGAAATGACCAAAATGCCCTTAAGTGACCAATTTTGGGCCAATTCAGCCCACCTTTCCCATGCCCAAACCAGCATACCAGAGCCTTCAACCACTTCTCTCATTCACTTCATCTTCTTCCTTGAGAATTCCACTATTTTCTTAGGAGAAAAGCTTGAGTTTTTGGAGAGAAAAGTGTGATTCTTGACCAATCTTCTTCATTCAAGAGGTAAGATCACTTATATGACCCTTAAGCCTCATGAATCTCTTCCTATTTCATGGTTTAAGAGTTTGATTTCTTGAATTCCAACTTCAAGAACCAAATTTCAAAAATTCCTAGAAAATTGTAGAAAAATCCTTTTAATGGGAAACCAATTTCTTTGAGCTAGCTTCATCATCTTCTACCTGTATCCAAGAGTATGTGATCAAACTCTCATCCTAACCTATTTTCCTAAGAGTGGCCGAACCCTAGAAAATTGGGGGAAGAGTGGATTTCTCCAATTTTTGTTCTTGAACACTTGATTCCATTCTTTCCTTTCCTATGGTCATGGAATCTAAGGGAGTGGAAAACCAAATCAATTCCTAGCCAATTTTCCTCTTCATGGCCGAGACATGTAGGGTGTAGAACCATGAATTTTGTTGCAAAATTTTGGGTAATAGGACTTGATTTAGTGTTAATCATGCATAAGAACTAACCATCCAAAAGATTGGCACCAAATGAAACCCCTAGCCTATTTTACAAATTTTGGCCGAACCTTAGACCAATTTTGGGGAAGGAAAATTATGTTTTTATGTTGTTATTTTGTATTGATTGTTGTTGTGAATTGAATTGTGCTTGATTGTTTTTGGCGACGCCGACGAAACCAGAGCTGGAGCCGAGAACCGTTCAGGAATTAATTTAGAAACTTAAAGACGTAAAGGGAGGTATTTCATAATAAGTTTGGTAGTCTCATGGTGTTTGATTGTTATATGTGATGTGGTTGTTTGATTGATGATTGGAAAATGTGTATGAATGACATATGTACTTGATGTATCTAATGAAGCATACTTATACACTTGAATATGATTTGTGGCATTGATACCTTGGATGAAATTTATTGTGATATTGGGCTGATTTGATATATATATATATATATATATATATATATATATATATATATATATATATATATATCCTGGACTAGTTAAGAGCATAGGACCGGCTATGACTCAATAAAGAAGATGAAAATACTTGAAAACCTAAATCAGAGTTTTGAAAACGGATTTTGAAAACAAGGAAAAATCTTGAGAAAAATGTTTTACTTTATCAAGAAAAGTAACTTCCGTTTCAAAACATTAGATCCTTTTGAAAAGGAAAAGTTGTTTAAGGAAAGTTCCTGCAAAGTGAGATTTGTTTTAGAAAAACTTTTTCAAGGAGACGGAACCTTCAGAAAAACGGATTTATGAAGAAAAAGAGTTTTTCCAGGAAAATTATTTTCTCGGAAAAGAATGTCTTAAGTCAAGGCAATGAAACTAAGTTTTGTTTTCCAAAACTGCTTGTGAAAATAAGACAGAAAATAAAAACGATGAATTTTTGATGAATGGAAACCTAGTGATCGAGATGTCGGGCTAATTTTTTGTAAATTGAGCATTCGGACTTCGTGTCCTATGTTTTGAATGAACGGGCTTTATGTCTTTTAAAATGAGTCATGAGCTATATGCTTAGACAAGAAAGAATGAACAAAAAATAAAACAGAACCTTCCGTGTACATACCTGAAACGACAGACGTGCCATTTGAAAACGAGCTACAACTCAAGTAGTTGAGAATATGAGCCAGTTAAGACCACTAGGTCTATAGGGGCATATTGTGTTCGAGACTCCACAATTGGCCGGATGCGTTACAACCCCGTGCCGTGGTAATCGGTTGCCAAACACGGATGAACTCAATCAGAGATTGTACTATTCATGATATGCTTATGACGTGGTACCCTTGAACAATTGGAGCTCGGACCTAAATTTAGAGGCCGACTCATGAGAACAATTGTGTTTATGGGAGTATTTGCGGCCTATCGCTCGATGAAGGGAAGTATGAACCTCCGGAGAACATGAATTAGAAATATGATATTGAAGTCTCATGCATTATTATAACTCATGATAGTGTTTGAGATATTATTTTGTATGAATATCTGTTATTCCAACTATATTTATCTATGGATGTTTATGCTGTTTGTCGATTATGCGGCTATTGTGATAACTTATAAAATGAGTATCTCACCTTTGCCTGTACATGTTGGACACCCTGTTGTGTTTTTGGATACACGTACAGATGATGATCATAGGTCCCCGCGGACACGTGAGGACTCAGATGACAGAGTCTTTTGAAGGAACAGAAAAAGAGGAACCCTCCGAATTCCCCTGGGAATCGGAGCTGACTTTGGGGTTCGTATCCCAACGGCTACTTTTAGCCCGACCAGCTTAGGAGTTTTATTTTTGAAGCAGTCATATATTATCTGCTGTATGTATGTTGACTTACATGTTTTTAAGTCTGTAATATGATATATTAGACCTGAACTTATGTTATGAGTTTAAATTATATTTCTAAGAAACTTATATGCTTTGACATAATTATGTTATGATTATGTTGTTATGAATGTTGAGTATTGATGTGTACTATAAGGATTATTCCTTTGTCTTGAGTTTGGATTACTTGATTCATGAAGAAAATTTTTAGACCCACGTTTTCGAACGTAGTTAATTAGTTAAAGTATTTTCTAAAAGCAACAAGCGTTTTACTTTGTTTATATTTTCCGCAATCAAGTTCGTGTATGTAGCATCCGGGGGGGTGTTACACAAGTAAAGTAGATGCAGTGATAGGATGAGAGCAGCCTAAGAAGTGACAGGTGTAAGAAGTTCCTGGAATTGAAAGCGTATTATATGAAGCTATAAATGTGTTCTCTAGGCTAGCATTACTTCTGATCAAGTTGACTAGGAAAGGAACATATCTTATATTGAATAAAATCGAAGTTTTTATTGATCATAAGAGCCTTAAATAATTGTTAGAAAAAAAAATAGAATTAAAAATAAGGCAAGGAAGGTGGATGAAATTTCTTAAGGACTATGAATTTGAGTTGAAGTACAGCTTAGGAAAAGCCAATGTAGTGGTAGAGGCTCTAAATAAAAAATCCTTGCATATTAGTGCTAGAGATGAATACCACAGAAGGGTTTATGGACATGAATTTCAATGTAACCTTAAGTGCTTTAAGCTTGAAATTGAATAGGTTAGAATTTGTAATGACCTTAGAAAAAAGATTAACCGAGAAGCAGTTTGAGACTAAAAATTGCAATCTCTTTAGGATCAAGAGAATTATGTGATGATGGTCTATTGTTGTTTAAGAATAGGATCGTTGTTTCTAAGGAGGGGAGTATTAGAAAAAAATATGTTAGAAGAGACACATAAGGGAAAGTTCACCTTACATCCAAGAATAACCAAGATGTAACAAGACCTTAAGAAAATTATTAATGGACGGTAATAAAAACGAACGTTGTATTAAAGAAGTTGTACTTATATGCTCATTTTTATTATTATGTTGTATTTTTGTATATTTTTAGAGAATTATTTTCCTTGAAATTTCAGATTGTTTCTCAAGTGACCAAATATTAATTACAATCAATATACTCTTTGGATTTGTTTCCCATATAGATTATTGGCATGTCAAATCTTAACAAACTTACATTCCTTATCAAAGACCGAAAAGAAAAAGAATGTTATTTCTTATTTGTATTTGCTTACTCAAAAATCAAAATGAAATTGATTTCTTAGTTCTACTATGGTATTTATTGATTAAGTTTGTTTTGAAAGTCGTATCTGCTCAATAACTGCACAGTTTAATTGCAAGTTAACTGAATCTTATTCTATTTTTGCTGCCAAATTTTGTTTTTAGTAAGACCATCTCATAATAGAAAATGAAACTATTTCTTTTCTTATGAAATTATCAACTTGGACTAGATAAGACTTAGTATGTGGCTGTCTCTACTGTTTTTCCTTTCCTTCTTTGTTATATTTTAGTTGTTTATCTAGTTATAAAAAAATTCCTCTGTGCTGTATGTTAGTTTGTTAATTCAGTTAGTTGAAGTTAGTTGGAATAGTGATAACCGAATTGTGTAAGTGTTAGTGAGTAGTTTTAGCCAATGTGGGACTATGACTGCTTTGTATAAATACATGTGATGTGAATAAATAAAAGTGTGTGTGATGTGATTCAGTAATATTGTTTTTGCGATGATTATCTCTATATGCTTCATCTTCATTCTACCTACAATCTATCTTCTTTCTTTCTTGATTCTTACTGTGAGTGTATCGTATTGTGTGAGTATGAGTGCTTCTTGGTTCCAACACTATAAACAATATAATAGTTTTGATGTAGAATATAAGGGACTATAAGATCTACGTATGAATGATATAAAACTCTAATTTAATTTCTTTTATGAATTGTTGGTTATGAATCTTTTTTAAGAATACTTATAATGATGGAATGCAAGTGAAGATATTATTATTTTAGTATGATGGACAGAAACAAATGCTTAAGTGCATGATTTTAGTCTGTAAATGTTATCATTGATTTTCTTTAAAATTCTGTTTATATTTAAGGTGCCATGAATTGTACACTTAATACATGGTGAAATAGTTAATAACTATATGTATATTGACGGTGTGATTAGGATATGTTGGTCCCCTTTATGTTAGTAAGTAGTAGGTGAGGAGATCTTGCTAGGACCGGATTTAATCCAAGAGACCACAGTTAGGATTTAGAGGGGAAAGATGCGCACTGCGCAGATTAGGTAAAGGGTGTTATGCCGACTAGAAAAGAGAACCTTTAGAATTTGAGGAAGGGGAACATGCAATCCTAAGAGTCACTCCTAAGTTTGGGATAGGGAGGTCAATGTCAGTTAGAAAACCAATTCCTTGTTCTTAGGTGATTTTCAAATTCTAAAAAGTGTAGTCGAGTCTATCGTTTACCAATTGGCTTTTTCAATGTCGTTGTCAATCTTCATGACGTCTTCCATATTTCTAAGCTCCAGGAGTACGTACCAAATGTTTCATATGTGATAGCTCCTAAGTCAATACAATTTAGGGATAACTTAATCTTTAAGCCAGGCCTAGTCAGATCATCAATAAGAGCACTAAGACTCTGCGGAGCAAGACAATTCCTTTGGTGAAGGTGGTTTGGGAAGGATTAACTCCTGAGGAAGCTGCTTAGGAACTTGAGGAGAATATCATGCGCTGTATCCAGATCTTATTAGTCAAGATACTTGAAACGTTTTGCTCTGTGCATATGTAAAGTTTTGAGCGAGCATGTACTAGGTTAATTTCAGGGATGAAATTCTTAAAGGAGGGGAGAAATGTAACATCCTAAAAAAATAAAATAAATAGAGATTATATTATGAGGATTATTATAGAGTTTTTGAGAGGTTTAGAATATATGTTTTAAGCCCTTGAAGTAAATAAAAGTGATTAAAAATAATTAAAAGTGGTTAAGAGTGATTTACTTCCTGGCGCATGAGCACGCCTGTGTTCAATATCAGCATAGGCCCGTGCTCATATGCGCACCCTGACTCGTTGAGTACACCCTTACCCGGATGAGCACGGCCGTGCTAATTGTTAGCACGCCCGTGTCGGAAAATGGACAATATTTGACGCTGTTTGGCACGATCGTGCCAATCGAGAGCACCCCCGTGCTCTATGTTAGGATGCGTTAAAAATAGGTTTAAAAATAGGGAACCAGTGCAACACTATATATATACCATCTTGTAACACCCTAGTGCGGCAAGAAACCCTTTTTGCACCCTAAAACACCTTAGTAGCGGCTGTGGAGCATCCTCATGCTCGGAAGATGGGGTGGCAACAAAGAAAGAGTTTGGACGGAGAACAACAACAACAACAACCACAACAGCCACAACAACAAGAAGAGGTAGAAGAAGAAGATGAAGAAGAAGGAGAAGGAGATTGAAGGTTGAGGAAGACGACAACTAGGATTCGCCATGGGGTACGCTTGGAGATTCTTGGAGGTCTGCAAGAGGTTAGTAGAAATACTCTTTCTCACCCTTCCATGGTGCAAATTGTCTTGGGTTGGGTTATGCTTTCAAAAATATGTTTTTTTTTAAAATAATCTTGTGTTTGGTCAAATCCTGATTTTCTAAATTTAGGGGTTTTCCTTCTAAAGTGTTTCTGCCATGAATTAAATGTTTATTCTTGAGATTGATGTTATATTATGTTTGTTGTATACATGATTTGGTTGATTGATATGCTATATTTGGATTATATGATGATATTGGTGATATTGGCATGATTCAATAACTGTTAAATGTGATGAATGCTGTTTGCTGTAATACCGCCTATGATAGGGGTATCGAAAGTAACACTGCCAATGAATTGGGGTGTCGAAATATGAAATACAGTCATAATGGGGTATCGAAAGCAACATCTCCACACGTTGGGATGTCGAAATGAGTAACACCACTAGTGTACAATGGTTGGTATCGAAATGAGTAATGTCACTGAAGAGAAGGTGACATCGAAATACCTTCATGAGTAAGGTAGGCAATGGGACGCCATTGTTATGGGCAGTTTGAAAGTCATATGACATATGAAGATGTCGAGATTATTGATATATGACATTTTTTCACGCTTGTGATGTGTTGTTGAATAATTATTGTTAATATTAGTATATATAAATATTATTTATTATTTTGAAAATAGCGGGTACCATGGACAGTTTTTCCGGTTACCGCACCGACTGAGAACAATGCTTCTGTGAAAACCTTTTAAAGTGTATTTCTGTTCACTAGGATTTTATATCTCATTAGTAGTATTGTTTTCAGAGCCTGAGGACGTCCCTGTTGAGCAACATGACGTTTTGAAGACTATCTGTTTAGTTTTAGAGCTTGGTTAGTATTGTATGGCATATGCCACGAGGACCTTTATTATCTTTTAGTTATTTTCTTATGCGAGATGTTATAGACTCCCTGTTTTGAGGTTTTGAAACTGATTATGTTATTTTGGTTTTTGAATTAATGTAAACAATTATTTTGGATTAATATTATGTTAAGTATTTATTCAACATTTATTTAAGAAAAATTTTATTTTCCTTCTTTTATTTAAATTATTAATTTGGGTTACTAATGTAATGAAGGGCGTTACACCCAACATGCATACCATAAATCTCAATATATCATGTTAATCAATTAGCAGCATAAGACATCTTCAAAAACAAAATAGTGATGTACAATAAGCAAATGTAATCATTAATAGCCATGCAATACAATGCGATGTACATGACTCAATGCCATATGCTACAAGGGTACAACTATAACCCCTACTCCATGGAGCTAACAAAACGTCGGAGAGATTGAATGGGAGGACATGTTCCGTGTACGCCAGCCTTGGGCAAGATGCAACAACATTCGTAACGTGCACGTATTTGGATTTTATGAAAACATTCTACACCAAACATGAAAAGTATGACATCTAGTGAAAGATGTCACAGCAGTGCACGGAATCATGACACAGAAGAATCACCAACTGGTCACTTATGGAATCTCCAACCGTGCCATCCTCAAGACCATTTAAGATTGTTACCCTAAGATTCGCACCCGCCTCAACATGTAAGCTCAACTCCCAGGCTCAAGGCCTTACAAACTCATACAATGAAATGCCAATGCTTACACAAAGCAGATGCGATAAAGCAATGTCTATCCACCGGATAAACCTCAATGTTCACTATGGTTCTCTTCCTTAGGAACTATACGCGTCTTTGTATTATAAAAACTTTTATCCACCGGATAAATCTCGTGATCCCTCCGGGATCAAGTCATCACAAGATTGAAACAATTGAACGACTTTCTTGGATCCGGAAATCCCATCAACATTCGAAATGAGCTGATCAGGCTCCAAAATCATTGACCCACAGGCTATAATGATTATCACCAAAATTGGCCCAAACATAAGTACTTTGAACCCATGACATTACACGATTCTCATATGGGGGCGCAATCAGAAGTACTCAACAGTAGTTAGATCATACTATATTATCCAACTTAAGGCACAATACGTTCCCAAGACACGTATGATACCATTGTCCATCAAGACATAATGTTATATAATGACAATAAGTCATCTCAGGTTTTTCTTGCCATCAAGGTCCCCCGTTTCACGGCATGTCCGCCCAAAGACATAAATGCATGAGAAAACTATTTCGTTTTCGTCGGTTTATCTTTGTCGTATCAATATTTCCTCGTTGTACCATCAATGCTATCAACCACCATAAACAACATTTTCCCAAAACAGGATGTAACACCCCGATTTTCAAGTTTTCCTACTTAGACAGTATTTATGAACTTATATTTTATTCGAGGTCTTAGAAACGGGAATAAAATATTCCGAGACCATATTCATGCTCAACGTTATCATAGGAAGTTACGATTAAGTTTTGAGTCGAAAACTCAGACGGAGCCCGGTCTGCGTTTTTCATTGATAGTAGTGTTTTACTACTATCAAGACCTAATTTTGACCCTTGAACAAGACACTAAGTCTTACAATGTAATTCTCTATGTTTTGGTTAAATTCAAAAAGAATAAAAAAAAAAAAAATCATTTCCTGACCTTTTTTTGAGCGAAATCCTCAATCGGGTGACGAACGGAGCCGCGTATGGACTTACCGAGACCCGACAATGGATAATCTTGATGCCACATCATGTCAAATCACTTGAGAGAGCACGCCAGAGTCGTCATGACGCTCGGAAATACCGAGATGCAAAATGACCAAAATACCCCTAACTTAACCCTTTTTCACTTTTAGCATTTTACCGTTAAGTGACTTGTTTAGAAGGCTGGACAGCCCCTCCTCAGCCCTCATTCACGCCCCAATTCTGGTCTTAGAGCACCAAGAACACCTCATCTTCTTCCTTAAAGAAAAATCCATTTTCTTCTTGAGTAAAGCTTGAAATCTTTGAAACCTTGAATCTTTGATCAATCTTCATCCATTCTTAGGTAAGATCACTTCTATGATCTCCT
The DNA here is from genome assembly GCA_039655645.1 of Ammopiptanthus mongolicus. Lineage (NCBI taxonomy): Eukaryota > Viridiplantae > Streptophyta > Magnoliopsida > Fabales > Fabaceae > Ammopiptanthus > Ammopiptanthus mongolicus. The sequence goes on from CM077345.1 coordinate 58,251,574, forward strand.
AGCTTCTTGAATCTCTTTCATTCTCAAGATCAAATGTTGTTTTCATGAAAACCAAGTTTATGATCCAAAACTTTCAAAATTCATAGGAAATTGTAGAAAAATCCTTTTAATGGGAAACAAATTTCTTTGAGCTAACTTCATCATCCTCAACCTAAACCCAAGAGCTCATCATCAAAATCTCATCCTAGCTTATTTTCCCCTAAGTGGCCGAAACCTAGAAGAGATGATGAATAGTGTTTTTGATCAAATTTTTGATTTCTAACTCTTGATTCCATCCTTAACTTTCTTATTGTCTTTGAATCCAAGTGATGGGAAACCAAATCATTTTCTAGCCCCTTTTCCCCAAAATGGCCGAGACCTTCACGTGTAAAAATCATGAGCCATGTTTCATATTTTTGAGTCATATTGGGTTAACCAAGCTCATGAACCAATCCTCCAAAAGTTTGGAACCAAATATGATCCCTAATCCTTTTTACCACTAGTGGTCGAACCTTATACCTTTTAGGGGATGTTTTGATGTTGTATATTGATGTTGATTGTTGTTTGAATTGAATTGTATTTGATTGTTTTAGGCGATACGGACGAAGCCGGAGTCAGAGCCGAGAATCGTTCGAGTTTGGATTAAGCGACTTAGAGAGGTAAAGGGAGGTATTTCATTTTGAGTTTGGTAGCCTCACGGCATATGATTGATTGGTGTGTTATGGTTGAATTAAGACTTGATGTATATGTATACTTATATCCTGTATTGATTGGATGCTAAATGTTGTGTATAATTGGTTATTTGATATAAACTGTGGCATGGATGCCTTGATTGAAGTATATGCTATTGTTGAACTATTTGATACCTATATATATATATATATATATATATATATATATATATATATATATATATATATATATATATAATTATATCCTGGATGAGCATAGGATTGGCTATGTCTCGATAATTAACTAAAATACTCGAAAACCGAAATCGAAGTTTTGAAAAACGAGTTTTGAAAATCAAAAAGTGGTATTTGGGAAAACGTGTTGCTTTTCAAGAAAAGTTATGCTTTCCTTTTTGAAAAAGTTATGTTCTTTGAAAAGGAAAAGTGATTTTTGTGGAAAGTCATGAAAAACGTGTTTTATTTCAGAAAAACGTTTTAAAAAGACGTGGAACCTTAGAAAACGGTTTTTGTTCACGAAAAAGTGTTTTTCCCGGAAAATGTTCTCTTTGATCAAGAAATGTTTTGTTTCTAGAAAATGAGATTGAGTTTTGTTTTCCAAAGTTGTTTTCAGAAAGTTTGACCGAAAAGGAAAAACAATGATCTTTTGAGATGAACCCGAACCTAGTGACCGAGACATCGAACTAGTGTTTCGTGGATTGGGCACTCGGACTTCGTGTCCTGTGTTTTTGATTTGAGCGGGCCTAATGTCCTTTAAAACGAGTCGTGGACTTTATGTCTCGACAAATGAAAGAATGAACGAAAAAGAAAATAGAAAACTTTTTGTGTACATGCGTGAACCGGCAGACGTGCTATTTGAAAATGAGCTACAACTTACGTAATTGAGAATTGAGCCAGTTAAGACCACTAGGTCTATAGGGGCATTCTGTGTGTCGAAACTCCACAAGTTGCCAGAGGCCTCGCGACCCCGTGCCGTGGTAAGTCGGCTACCCAGCACGAATGAACTCGGTCAGAGACTGGACTATTCAGGATATGGTTATGACTTGGTACCCTGGAAAAATTGGAGTTCGGACCTAAATTGAGAGGCCGACTCATGAGGACAATTTTGTTACGGGTGTTACTGCGGCTTATCGCTCGATGAAGGGTACTAGGATTCTTCGGAGTACATGAATTAGAAAGATGATATTGAAGTCTCATGCATCATTATAACTCATGATAGTGTTTGGGATGTTGTATTGTATTACATAAATAACTGTTCTTATAATTGCATTTTATCTGTGGATGTTGATGCTGTTTGTTGCCTGTGCGGCTATCGTGATGTTGGACGCCCTGTTGTGTGTTTGGAACACATGTACAGATGTTGATCATAGGTCCCGGTGGAGACGTGCGGACTTGGATGACGAAGCCTTTTGAAGAAGCTGACTTTGGGCTGTATCCAAATGGCTACTTTTAGCCCGACCAGCTTAGGAGTCTTTTATTTTTGTTGCAGCCTTATATTATTTTGCTGCATGTACATGGAACTTATGTTCTCTAGTCTGTAATATGATATATATTAGACCCGGATTTATGTTATGATCATGTGAGTGTGCATCTTAATAATTAATGCACGTTAAGGAGTTTATTTCCTTGCCTTGAGTTGTTTTGCCTATGCATGCAAAATTTTTTAGAACCACGTTTTTGAACGTAGCTATTTAATTATATTATTTTTCAAAAGCAACCAGCGTTTTATTGTATTGATATTTTCCTCATTTTGAGTTCGAGTACGTAGCACCCGAGGGGGGTGTTACATTAGTGGTATCAGAGCTGGTCGAGTCTTTCGGGAATCCTTTGGAAGTGAGTCTGTTATGTTTGTGTTGTGTGATCTCTGTGTGAACCTTGTTTGAATTGTTTCTTTGTTGAAGCAATGTGTGTTGACACACTAGTATTTGACACACTAGTAATTGACACACTATTGCTTGACACACGAGTTTATGTTTCCTTATTAAGGTATGATTGATTTGCCTTGTAGGGAAACATGAATCTTAGAGGTGGTCGTGGTGGAGGTCGTGGCACTGCTGACAACAATGCTGATGACAACAACATCAATCGAGCTATCCAGGCCATGGCTGATATGGCTGCTGCTGTCGCTCAATAGACAGCTGCGATGGCTCAACGAAATCAACAGAATCAACAAAGAGCTGATCTTGCTGCTGGTGCCAGAGGGTTAGTCGATTTTCGACGATTTTCGACATAATGATCCTCCGCAGTTTCATGGGGACTGTGATCCGGAAAAAGCTGACTTGTGGCTGCAAGAAATAGAGAAGATTTTTGCTGTTCTGCACTGCCCCGAGGGAGTGAAGGTGGACTATGCCACATTCCTGTTGCTAGGTGATGCAGAGTATTGGTGAGGAGGAACCAGACAACTGCTGGAAGCCAACAACCAAGAGATCACTTGGGGGATATTTCGCACCAAGTTTTTGGACAAGTACTTTCCCCAAAGTGCCAGGACAGAGAAAGAGTAGGAGTTTCTGAGGCTGCAGCAAAGGGACATGACTATAGGGGAATATGCGGCGAAGTTTGAATCACTCGCCAAGTATTTCCGCTTTTTCCAAGCCCAACCTGACAAGGACTGTAAATGTGAGAGATTCAAAGGAGGTTTGCGCTTCGATATCAAGGAGTCAGTGCTACCACTGGAGATCCACACCTTCCAAGCCTTGGTGGAGAAGTGCAGAAAAAGTTGAGAAGGTGAGAAAAGGAAGAGAGAACAAGAGTACTACAGGAGGGCCGTCTAGGTCCAGGGACCTGAACCAGTACCAAAACTAGAAAGGGAAGCAGTCCCAGAAGAAGTCGTATTCCCGACCCCAAGGGAATGGTCAAAAACAACAATCTTATCGTCCTGTCGCTTCTGCTTATGGTGGAGGGAGCGGAAATGACCAGAACCAAGGCCAAGCCCTGAGATGTTTCAAATGTGGGAAACACGGACATCAAGCTCATGACTGCAAGCTGAAGAGAGTTCTATGTTTCCAATGCGGGAAGATAGGACACTTCGCAAGGGAATGCCCTACACCAAAAATCGAGCTGACTGTCAACAATGTTCGAACTGCTAGACCAACAGCGAGGGGAAGAGTGTATACCATGAGTGGCGCTGATGCTTCCAAATTTGATGATCTCATACAAGGTAGTTGCATCATAGCTGGTAATCTCCTAACTGTACTATTTGATTCGGGTGTGACACATTCGTTCATCTCTTTGAATCGTGTGAGACTTTTGAACTTGCCTGTTTCTTCGTTGTCTTTTGATTTGATTTTCACAATTTCAACTGTTAAACCTGTTACTGTTAATACAGTATGTTTGAGCTATCCTATTATTGTTCATGATAGGAACTTTCTTGTTGACTTAATATGTTTGCCTTTGACTCAATTAGATGTGATCCTCGGCATGGATTGGTTATCTTCCAACCATATCCTTTTAGACTGTGCACATAGAACCTTAGTTTTTCCTGACCCTGAGATTTCTGGATTTTTAACTACCAACCAAGCAAGAGCTTCTTTGAAAGAAGGAGCTCAGGGATACATGCTTCTATCCTGTTTAGAAATCGAGAGGGACGTTGTCTTGAGTGATGTGCCGGTTGTGAAAGATTTCCCGAAAGTTTTTCCAGAGGACGTTCCAGGTTTGCCACCTATGAGAGACATCGAGTTTGCGATCTACTTAATTCCAGGATCCGGTCCGATCTCTATAGCTCCTTATAGGATGTCACCTACGGAGTTATCCGAGTTGAAGACTCAACTAGAGGATCTGATGTACAAGCGGTTTGTGAGGCCAAGTGTGTCCCCGTGGGGAGCACCAGTTTTGTTGGTGAAGAAGAAAGACGGGTGTTCAAGACTCTGCATGGATTACCGTCAACTCAACAAGATAACGATCAAGAACAAGTATCCTCTACCCCGCATATATAATTTGATGGATCAACTTCAGGGAGCCGTTGTCTTTTCAAAGATCGACTTGAGATTTGGTTATCACCAGATCAGGGTGAAGAATGAGGACGTACCTAAGACTGCTTTCAGGACTCGTTATGGTCATTACGAATACCTCGTGATGGCTTTTGGAGTGACGAACGCGCCTGCTACCTTCATGGACTACATGATCCAGATTTTCGGTCCATTTCTGGTTCAGTTCATTGTCGTGTTTATCGACGATATTCTTATCTACTTGAAGAGTCCCGAGGAGCATGAGGAACACCTGCGACAAGTTTTACAGATCCTACACAAGGAGAAGTTGTATGCGAAGCTGCCCAAGTGCGAGTTTTGGCTGGATGAAGTTAAATTCTTGGGACACGTGATTACAAAGGAAGGGATTGTCGTCGATCCTACAAAAGTAGAAGCAGTACTTCTATGGGAGAGACCCAAGACTGTGATAGAAATCCGCAGTTTTGTTGGACTGGCTGTTTACTACAGAAGGTTCATCGAAGGATTTTCGAAGATTGTTGCGCTGTTGACTCAACTTACGAGGAAGGACCAACCGTTCACGTGGACCGACAAGTGTGAGGAAAGTTTTCAGACAATAAAGGAACTTTTGACAACCTCACCGGTGTTAGTGTTGCCTAAACTGGATGAACCGTATGAAGTGTACTGTGATGCCTCGCATCTGGGATTAGGATGTGTGCTTATGCAACACCGAAAGGTTGTAGCGTATGCTTAGCGCCAGTTGAAGACGCATGAGAGGAATTACCCGACGCACGACCTTGAGTTAGCTATTGTGGTTTTTGTACTGAAGATCTGGAGACACTACTTGTATGGATCCAAATTTGATGTCTTCAGTGACCACAAGACTTTGAAGTACCTGTTCGACCAGAAGGAACTTAACATGAGGCAGAGATGTTGGATAGAGTTTCTTAAAGACTACGACTTCACTTTGCTATACCACCCTGGGAAAACAAATGTCGTTGCAGACGCTCTGAGTTGAAAGACTCTACACATCTCTGCAATGATGGTTAAAGAGCTAGAATTGATAGAACAGTTTCGTGATCTCAATCTAGCTGTGGAAGTGGACCACAAGAAGATTAGTTTGGGAATGATCAAGGTATCTAGTGGACTGATGGAGACGATCCATGAACAGCAAGCAACTGATGAGTACCTCCAAGAGAAAAAGGAGTTACTGGGACGAGAAAAAGCTGCAGAGTTCAGCTTGGGAACTAATGGCATCTTGAGATGCAATGGGCGAGTTTGTGTACCTAGTAACCCAGAGATGAGGAAGATGATTCTAGAAGAAGGACATAAGAGCAAGCTGAGCATTCACCCTGGATCAACCAAAATGTACCAAGATCTGAAACAAAAGTTTTGGTGACCAGGAATGAAGAAGCAAGTGGCTGAATATGTAGCATCATGGCTGACCTGTCAGAAAGCAAAGGTAGAACATCAACGACCTGGAGGAATGCTTCAATCCTTGGATGTACCTGAATGGAAATGGGAGAGCATCTCTCAATGGATTTTTGGTAGGATTGCTGAGAATATCTAAGAGTTTTGATTCAATCTGGGTGATCGTTGATAGGTTAACGAAGTCAGCACACTTCTTACCTGTTAAGATCAACTACTCCGTGGAGAAGTTAACTGAGCTGTATATCAGAGAAGTAATCAGACTACATGGAGTGCTGTCAAGCATAGTCTCTGATAGAGACCCAAAGTTTACGTCACATTTTTTGCAAAGTCTATATCAAGCTTTAGGAACAAAGTTGATGCTAAGTTCAGCCTATCACCCTCAGACTAATGGACAGACAGAAAGAACGATACAATCTTTAGAAGATTTGCTGAGAGCTTGTGTTCTAGACCATGGTGGAAGTTGGGATGATATGTTACCCCCTTATCGAGTTCACCTACAACAACAGCTATCATTCCAGCATAGGGATGGCACCCTATGAAGCCTTGTATGGACAAAAGTGCTAGACACCGTTGTGTTGGTACCAGGATGGAGAGAATATGATTGTAGGCCCTGAACTTGTGCAACAAACAACGGAAAAGATTAAGCAGATCCGTGAAAAGATGAAAATGGCAAAGAGCAGACAAAAGAGCTACTTCGATAAACGAAGGTGACCCCTCGAGTTTCAAGAAGGTGAACACTTGTTCCTGAGAGTCACGCCTACGACTAGGGTAGGTAGAGCTATAAAGTCCAGAAAACTCACTCCCAAATTCATTGGACCTTACCAGATTCTTCGACGTTGGTCCAGTAGCTTACCAGATTGCCTTACCACCTTTTCTGTCCAATATTCATAATGTTTTTCATGTCTCACAACTTTGGAAGTATATTCCTGATTCGCCCCATGTAATCAAACCTGATATAGTACACTTATGAGAGAACTTGTCTTATGAGACATCACCTGTGCGAATCGCTGATAAGAGGATCTAGCAACTAAGGGGAAAACAAGTTCCCTTAGTCAAAGTCATTTGGAACGAAGCAACTGGAGACACAATGTGGGAGATCGAGGACAAGATGAGATTACAACATCCTGATCTTTTTCAAGGTACGTAATTTCGAGGACGAAATTTTTCTTTAGAGGGGTAGTAATGTAACACCCCGATTTTCAAGTTTTCCTAATTATACAGTATTTATGAACTTATATTTTATTCGAGGTCTTAGAAAAGGGAATAAAATATTCCGAGACCATATTCATGCTCAACGTTATCGTAGGAAGCTACGATTAAGTTTTGAGTCGAAAACTCAGACGGAGCCCGGTCAACATTTTTCATTGATAGTAGTGTTTTACTACTATCAAGACCTAATTTTAACCCTTGAAAGAGACAGTAAGTCTTAGAATGTAATTCTCTACGTTTTGGTTAAATTTCAAAAAAAAAAAAAAAAAAAAATCATTTCCTGACCTTTTTTCGAGCGAAATCCTCAATCGGGTGACGAACGGAGCCGTGTATGGACTTATCGAGACCCGAGAACGGATAATCTTGATGCCACATCAAGTCAAATCACTAGAGAGGGCATGTCAGAGTCGTCACCGGGATGCAAATGACCAAAATACCCCTAACTTAACCGTTTTTCACTTTTACCATTTTACCCTTAAGTGACTTGTTTAGAATGCTGGACAGCCCCTCCTCAGCCCTCATTTACGCCCCAATTCTGGTCTTAGAGCACCAAGAACACTTCATCTTCTTCCTTAGAGAAAACTCCATTTTCTTCTTGAGTAAAGCTTGAAATCTTTGAAGAAAACCTTGAATCTTTGATCAATCTTCATCCATTCTTAGGTAAGATCACTTCTATGATCTCCTAGCTTCTTGAATCTCTTTCAATCTCAAGATCAAATCTTGTTTTCATGAAAATCAAGTTTATGATCCAAAACTTTCAAAATTCATAGGAAATTGTAGAAAAATCCTTTTAATGGGAAACCAATTTCTTTGAGCTCACTTCATCATCCTCTACATAAACCCAAGAGCTCATGATCAAACTCTCATCCCAACTTATTTTCCCCAAAGTGGCCGAAACCTAGAAGAGATGATGAATAGTGTTTTTGATCAAATTTTTGATTTCTAACTCTTGATTCCATCCTTAACTTTTTATTGTCTTTGAATGCAAGTGATGGGAAACCAAATCATTTTCTAGCCCCTTTTCCCAAAAATGGCCAAGACCTTCATGTGTAAAAATCATGAGCCATGTTTCATATTTTTGAGTCATAGGACTTGTAGTAGGGTTAACCAAGCTTATGTACCAACCCTCCAAAAGTTTGGTACCAAATGTGATCCCTAACCTTTTTTACCACTAGTGGCTGAACCTTATACCTTTTAGGGGCAGGAAAATTTATGTTTTGATGTTGTATATTTATGTTGATTGTTTTTTGAATTGAATTGTATTTGATTGTTTTAGGCGATGCGGACAAAGCCAAAGTCGGAGCCGAGAATCGTTCGAGTTTGGATTAAGTGACTTATAGAGGTAAAGGGAGGTATTTCATTTTGAGTTTGGTAGCCTCACGACATATGATTGATTGGTGTGTTATGGTTGAATTAAGACTTGATATATATGTATACTTATATCATGGATTGATTGGATGCTAAATGTTGTGTATAATTGGTTATTTGATATAAATTGTGGCATGGATGCCTTGATTGAAGTATATGCTATTGTTGAACTGTTTGATGCCTATATATATATATCCTGGATGAGTATAGGATTGGCTATGTCTCGATAATTAATTAAAATACTCGAAAATCGAAATCAAAGTTTTGAAAAACGAGTTTTGAAAATCAAAAAGTGGTTTTTGGGGAAATGTGCTGCTTTTCAAGAAAAGTTATGCTTTCCTTTTTGAAAAAGTTATGTTCTTTTAAAAGGAAAAATGGTTTTTGTGGAAAGTCATGCAAAACGTGATTTATTTCAGAAAAACGTTTTAAAAAGATGTGGAACCTTAGAAAACGGTTTTTGTTCACGAAAAAGTGTTTTTGCCGAAAAATGTTCTCTTTGATCAAGAAATGTTTTGTTTTAAAAAAATGAGATTGAGTTTTGTTTTCCAAAGTTGTTTTGAGAAAGTTTGACCGAAAAGGAAAAATGATGATCTTTTGAGATGAACCCGAACCTAGTGACCGAGACGTCGAACTAGTGTTTCGTGGATTGGGCACTCGGACTTTGTATCATGTGTTTTTGATTACCGAGACGTCGAACTAGTGTTTTGTGGATTGGGCACTCGGACTTTGTATCCTGTGTTTTTGATTTGAACGGGCCTAATGTCCTTTAAAACGAGTCGTGGACTTTATGTCTCGACAAATGAAAGAATGAACGAAAAAGAAAACAGAAAACTTTCTGTGTACATGTATGAACCGGCAGACGTGCTATTTGAAAACGAGCTACAACTATCATAGTTGAGAATTGAGCCAGTTAAGACCACTAGGTCTATAGGGGCATTCTGTGTGTCAAAACTCCATAAGTGGCCGGAGGCCTCGCGGCCTCGTGCCGTGGTAAGTCGGCTACCCAGCACGAATGAACTCGATCAGAGACTGGACTATTCAGGATATGGTTATGACGTGGTACCCTGGAACAATTGGAGTTTGGACCTAAATTGAGAGGCCGACTCATGAGGACAATTGTGTTACGGGTGGTACTGCGGCCTATCGCTCGATGAAGGGTAGTGGGAATCTTCGGAGTACATGAATTAGAAAGATGATATTAAAGTCTCATGCATCATTATAACTCATGATAGTGTTTGAGATGTTGTATTGTATTACATAAATAACTATTCTTATAACGGCATTTTATTTGTGGATGTTTGTACTGTTTGTTGCCTGTGCGGCTATCGTGATAAACTTATTATATGAGTATCTCACCTTTGTCTGTACATGTTGGACACCCTGTTGTGTGTTTGGAACACATGTACAGATGTTGATCATAGGTCCCCGCGGAGACGTGAGGACTCGGATGACGGAGCCTTTTAAAGAAGCCGACTTTGGGTTGTATCCTAATGGCTACTTTTAGCCCTACCAGCTTAGGAGTCTTTTATTTTTGTTGCAGTCTTATATTATTTTGCTGCACCTATATGGAAATTATGTTCTCCAGTCTTTAATATGACATATATTAGACCCGGATTTATGTTATGATTATGTGAGTGTGCATCTTACTTATTAATGCACGTTAAGGAGTTTATTTCCTTGCCTTGAGTTGTTTTGCCTATGCATGCAAAAATTTTTAGAACCACGTTTTTGAATGTAGCTATTTAATTATATTATTTTCCGAAAGTAACCAACATTTTATTCTCGTGATATTTTCTGCATTTTGAGTTCGAGTATGTAGCACCCGAGGGGGGTGTTACACAGGACACTTGGTCCAAAAATAGCTTGACCCAAACATCCCTAACCGATGCACTAGTTTATAATTTTGGATTCAAGAGCATAAAAGCATCCGCAAGCTTACAGGACTGCAAAGATTGTCCACAAGCGGCCGGACCAACACACTAACACGGATCCTTGATCCACGTGTTTCTGCAGAACCCTAGAACCCCGATGTCTTGGTTTCTAGTTTCTAAGTCAAAAACTACATTTTCCTTGAAATCTCAAAAATTGAAACCCAAATCTCCGACACTTACACAAAGTCCTCGGGATCGGTTTTCCATAAAATAAAACTCGTGGATGATAACCACTTCTTTTCTCTTTCGTTGTATTTCGGTAAAACACAATACTTAAAAATACAGTTCATAAAACAAAACTCTTTCTCTTGGATGAAACCAAATATTTTGAAAATCACGTTTCCCAAAAAAAAACACTTTTGCTCAAAAGATTCCCTTTTATACTTTAAAAACTATTAAAGCCTCTAAAACACACTTTTCACCTCGAAATCTTGTTTTTCTCAATTTAAAGAATTTCTTTCTCCTTTTCCCTTTATGTCAACTCAACCTTTAATAAAGCAAATGTTTATTTCTCTTTATTCATAAAAGCCAATTTATTTTATTTCTCTCCCAAAGTTCCTTGGAAACTTTAATGTTATTATTTTCTTTATTCCACGTCCCAAGTTTTTGAAGCTTTTATATCACACGATATTAGATCCTAACCAGTGTAAGGTCCTTTAATGCGAGAATCACCACGACATGCATATAACACATCCATGCACCAATTTTAATGTCATACCATAGAATCAAATATACGCAGGTATTTCAGGCATAAACAGATATTTCAGGCATAGACAATTATAAGCAGGTAAATTAAATCACTCCACAACCAATCAGCACAGATAAATAATTACACTCTAATTACACAACTATAGCATATAGCTGTCGGAATTGGAATTCCTCAGGTAATCACCCCTTTCCTTAAATGAAGTCTCTTTGATGAGCAATCTTCAAGCATCAAATCCAAGAGGTGAGTGAATGTGAGACGACCCTCCTCTCTTAGGAGGATAATCCCATTGGCTGCAAAACGTCCTCGACGCTCTGATACCACCAAAATGAGATGACCCCATACGTATGAAGCCTTCCCATTAGTCCCAACCTCTTATTATTATTATTATTATTAACTATGCCTAGCCGTATATAAAGCGATAGCGTGGTATACAAGCAGCGTTGCGGAAAACAAAACAACGTAAACAAGAACAGCAAGCATAGAAAACGATGATCAGAGTAAAAGCGCAATATAAGCATAACTGTATAATAACATGCATAAGTTAGCCCCATCAGTAGGGCACTGTACATACATATAGATATTGTCGGGTAGAAACCAAAAATACATCAAGAGTCAAAGAAGAACACTCGGAGCTCACCAGTAACCCCCGTCCCCTCTCAAAAGATACATCAAAAGCTCTCAACTCACTCCCTAGGACGCACTGGCAGGCTCTCACCATCAGTGGTGAGGATGCCCTGAGCTACCCTGACCCTTGCCATGAGTACGCCTTTATCGAACAATAGGCTCATACTCCGACGAAGAACTGGAGACCACGATCCTAAGCTTGCGGTAGGTCCTCAAATACTGCTCAGTCCTCCTGCGCTGGCCTCGGTAAACGTAACCTCTCCTGCGGGTCACGACTGATGACTGGGGTGCTGCCCAGGTGTAGTCCTGCTCCCTCTGCCTCGGAGGTCGCCATATCCTCGAAAAGGGGAGGAACTGGTAGATGCGATAGGGACCAATATGATCTACATACGGAGGTGTACTGCTCCGGAAAATCCGGCTGACTGGTCCCGCGTAGACCATAAAAAAGGTAGAGGGGTCTACCCGCCATCCCCTCTTGTCATGGTAGATAATCTCAATATCGCCCAGCACCGGTATCCGCGGTGCCCCCGTGATGAACGGGTGAAGTCTCGGGTCCATGCTGAATCTCCGCTGGCTCGTCTCGTCATCTTCAAGCGATCACCAAACAAACAACAAGGGAAAACCGAAGGGAGATAAGAAATACAGCGCATCATAAAGTCAGAAAACAGTAGTAATGCAGTAAACACATAACAGGTAGCATATAACAGATATCACATTTATAACATTTATTGTATTCCAGCACACATCTCTTAAACAACATATGCAACATACATCCATCCTATGAGTCTCACACTCAGATCAATCCTCTAGACCGGGATACTAATCCCATGCAGCATGTAGGCCGAAAAACACACTTATGCAGGTTCCCAACTGGAATGGTTCCACACCCGAACAAGTCCACACCGGAACAGGTTCTGTGTCGGAACGGAGTTAGCTTGCACAAGAAACCGAACCGCTCGCCGTGACCAATAAGAGTGCATTCCCCTTCCATACCGGAACCGGGGTATCTCGGTCGCCTCGGAACGTTAGCCTGGAACAACTGGAAAGCTCTGGGATTAGTCGGGTAAACCGAACTGTATCGGGCATCACGACAGGATAGGAGCTACCTCATCCATCATTGTAAACTATTCTCGAGACCGGCAATATCCCCAAGGCCACTCACTTGACCGCCCCATCTACTTTCCGTACCCGCACTCAGGTACCGCTAACCTCGTATGATGCTGGCAGCCCATACTACCTATCATACGGCCATGCCACTTGGCAGCTGATGATGATATGCAGTAAATATCCTTAACGGGCTTGATACCGGATCTCACGCCTAAGCTCTCAATCAAAAACAACACGATGCCACTGCATCCACACGGCCACAGCCTAGACGCCACGCGTCCACGAGCCACAGCTCAAACAAACACGGCCACAACCTCAAGAAGTCAGCATAACAGAAATGACACCATCCACGGTATCAACCCGACAGCAACACGACACACAGCCAAACTTAATTCTACGGCATTCCACCACAACGCTCATAAGTACAGCATACAGCATAATAACAACAGCAATAACATCAACTATAGCATATCACATACCAAGCAGCATATTGGCACTTAGACAGATAGCAATCACAACAAGCAGCAGCATACAGTCATACGAAGTCAAACATCTTTAATCAATAGTTTACTAGCCCAGGGTTTCCAAACTTAACGGCGATAGCTCAAAGTAAGCTAAACCTAGGGTTTAGGTACTTTATCAGGGCTCAACCACTAGTAGGGTTAGGGCTTCCCTACACATAGCAGAAATCACAACTACATTACTCTTGCCTTCCCGACGGCAGCAGTACTCTTTCTCCCCACCTGAACAGTTGGCACATAAATCTAGGCAATCACCGGCTTGCTCCTCCTTCCTCAAGCTCGCAGCCCTCCTTCAAGAACAGTCACCATGTGGCCTCCAAGAACAACCCCTCAACCGCAGCCCCAGCTCCAAACCTCGCACCACCGCGAGTACGAACTTTGCCCTAATCATGAGCATAACACATGCACAATAGTGTTAGCCTAGGGCAAGCTCAACAGATCAAAGAAAAAGATAAAGACTCGAACAATGCCAAGAACATGAAGAACGCGTGTTAGGGGTTCTAGTTTACCTAGGGCGAATCAAGAAACTAATCCGCTAGAGTTGTATAAAACTTCGCCGCGATTGCAACGGTGTAGTCGGAATTGCATTCCGGCGGATCGATCACCTCTAACCTGAAGCTTTCTCACTCTAAAAACTTAGAGCCTCTCACTCTAACTCGCAGAAAACTTAGGAGATTTCATGCAAATGAGAAGATGAAAGTGGAAGCTCCACTTATGGTTTTTGCTGTCCACGTTTAAGCGTTCATCACACTGCACGCTTGAGCGCTGCCATGCTCTAGCGTGGGATCTCTCCAAGCTTGCGTGTGGGACCTCGTCCACTCCGCCTGCTCCCAGGCTTGACACATATCTCACACGCGTCCAAATTCAGAGCAGCTGCTCAACGCACTCAGCACGCTGAAATGTCCAACTCCTCCCACACTTAAGAGTCTCAACGCTTGAGCATGCAGCCCTACCACGCTTGAGCGTCAAGCTCAGCGAGAGATGAACTTCCAGCTTTCTGACTTCCTCAGTTACTCGTTTTACGCCTTAGGCACTTCCAACCTTGTTTAAGCCTATTCCTAAGCTTCAAACTAGGTCTGAAACTAACACATAACAAACCACACAATCATCCAAAGCCCCGATCGAGGTTAACCAGCTCGATCAGAGTCATAGAGAAACCAGGATGTTACAGAAGGCGACATTAACGTCCCAACATGTGCAAGCAACTTCACAAGAGCTCCAAGAATGCATATCCAACTCCCCCAAGTAAGTATAGCCACAACCAAAAACCAAGAGATAATGTCCAAGCACATTCAGCATCCAAACAACATATCAATTAATTAATCATCATTAAAAACATAACCTAATGGATTTAAATATTTTATTTAATAAAAACAGAATTACTTTTCCAATAAAATCAATTTGGGAAAAACCAATTTGGTCATGGAAATATGAAATTAGCTTAGGGAATCATTAATTAACTACCCTAATTGCACTATAACAGAATTAATTTCATGATTAGAGTAAGATAAAAATTTAGGGATTTAGTGCAATTGGGGAAATCCGAATTTAAAGGGGGATTTGAACAATTGACATAGGGACCTTGGAATTGATATACCCAATTGCATAAAAACATAATCAATTTCACATTTAAAGCATGAAATTAAAATGCTAGGGTTTCAAATTGGGGATTTTGGGTTAGGGTTCCTCATGAAATCAAAAGCCAAGAGATAGGAATGAAGTAACTGAAGGATTCTTACCAAGGAGGAAGAAAGGGCATGAACGACGGTCTCGGCAGTGACACACGGTGGTGGGGCACGGCGGTTCCGACGGTGGCAGTGGCGGTGCTCCGTCCAAAATGTGGAGGAAGATGCGGCCTTCCACGTGGTTGGTTAATTTTTGGAAAGGGAGACCAACTAGTGGCCGGAAAAGCCAAAAACAGTGGCGGCTCCATGGTGGCTCTGCCGTCAACGTTTGTTTGCAAAAATGTTCAGCTAGAAATGTAGAGGAAGGTGAGTAGAGCAAAGTTATAGGGTTGGTTTGGTGAAAAGTGGCCAGAAAACACCCAAACAGTGGCGGCGGCCCCGTCGTCAACCTTCTCCGCTTGGAAAAAAATTCGCTTAGAATTGTAGAGAAGAAGGTGGGGAGTATTTCTATGGGTTCGGTTTTGTGAGAGGTGACCGGAGTTGGCCGGAAATTAAGAGAGAAGGAGGAGAAAGTTAGAAAGAGAGAGAAGGGAGGGCGCGGGGAGGAAGGGGGTCAGGGAAGGAGAAAGAAAAGAAATAGAGAAAGAGAAAGAGAAAGAAAAAGAGAAGGGTGGGTGTGTTGCTGGTGTGCGAGGGAATTTTGGTAGTTTTTCCCCCTTTTTTTCTTTTGTTCTTTTAATTATGGTAGGTGGGAAAAATCTAAAATTTCAAAATTTGAAATAGAATAGAGATTGATGATTGAATTTATCAACTTAGGGAATTAATGATGGAAAAGAAATTTTGATTAATATCCAAACTATTTTATTTTCAAATCTAAAATTAAATAGATTAAATTTAGAAAATAATTTCTTTCAACCATATTACTTAAATAATATTTTTCTAAACAAATAATAATAATGACAATAGCAGAATATTTTTGTCTTGCAAGAGTGTATAAACTATGATAATACACCCAATAAAATAAATAAAATAATTTAAGAAAATCAAATTAATTATTAACATATATAGGATTTTCGGAGTGTTACAACACTACCCCACTTAAAAAAAAAATTCGTCCTTGAAATGTGACTCAACTAGACAAGATCTCTTCATCCTCAGGTTCCCCAATGTACCTCCCGTACGTTCTTCTTCCTTAGGTAACACTTGTAACCTAATAACAAACTTCATACCTATTATCTGTTCGATTTATCGTTAAAAGTCAAATCGCTTCTCCTCAATCCATACTCCTTCTCCTCAATACCTTACCTTAATCTCTCACAGGTGAGAGGCATAACTAAACTTAACAACTTCTCTTTCACTGTTTACTCATTTAGGAAGTCTTCCTTCCACATTTTTAACTATTGTTATTTACATCTAGATTTAAATTATGGTACACATTTCTTTTACAACACATCCATCAGTTCCTATCCAAGATTTCCAATCCTAGTCTTAGTTTTATTTTGAACGTAGTCCACCTCTTTAGTGTACATCACGATCATGCATCTCAACCTTACAAAACATGTTTGCATCTCTTAATGCAACTACAACCAAAAGAATTCACATAGGGTAAAATTATCCAAAACCATAAATTTTAAACTTCTCTAACAACTTAGTTTCACTCAAGAATTCCTCTTTTCTATAAATCTTCAGCTTAGGTAAAACTACCAAGGACACTTTCCTACAATTCTCCCAACTCATACAATCAATCTTAACTTATAGACATTGATCATTACCCACTACCATTCTGCCTCGACCAATACTTGACTTTATGATAATTGTCTCACTTACTGAGATTGATCTTAAAGGTTCACATCGTATCAATCGTAACTGTACCCCAACAAAACTCTCATCACTTCTTATATATCCTATTAAAGGAATTATCGCAGTAGATACTACACTTACCTCCAACCAACCTTCCAAAGATTAAATCGTTTTCCTTGCTTGTCCACTCGAGTTGAAAGTGATCCGTTGAACTCGATCTCTACTCGATCCTTGAGGATTAAGGAAGGAAATTTTCAACAAGGAAATTTTTTTGGTCTCACTCTCATAAGAAAGTGTATAAAAGAACTTTACCACTCTGAAAAGAATACAGGAATATCCAGTATGTAAAATGATTCTTCAGTAGGTTCATGAGTGTAAAAATGCATAGCTAATACATGTTTACAACCATGGCTCTAATAAAGTCCCTTCTTTCACAAGAATCGCCCAACGGATTAGGGAATCAAAAGATGAATAGTCTGGACAAGAATCAGACTGGATCACATTTACCAAAAGTAAAGGTGATTAGACATCAAGAACTTCGAGTATCAAGAAGTCGTTTGTGTTACAACCCAATGAATAGTCATAACAAATGTTGCAATGAAATGATACAAAAATATCCAGACCAATGGATACTATTAAACCAACTCCCTCAAATGTCTAATATACTGAGGATTATGTAGGAGTGTGAGTACAAATACTTGTTTGGGATTGCATGCCCTAAGAATTTTCACTACCATCGAGTCAAAGCTCGTACTTAAGCAACTTCACGATAGCTTTTCTGACGCAGGGTTCGCAACACTTGCCACAGAGTTTCCTCATGTTCCTCGTGGCTCCTAGAGTAAACGAAACTTCTCCGACGATGACGATTTTATTAAGAAATGGACGAATACTCCATTTCATGTAGTCTAACCCGGTTAGTTTTGTAGGCGATATTCTACACAAAGCGATGGAGATTTGACTGAATCTAGAAACTAGATCAATCGAAAACTCCACATCCTTCGCAACACAAACTTGGAACATTCTTAGAAAATTATCCCGAAAATCTTACCCAACAGACACCTTATTCAAATGTCCGACACAATCCCAAAAGAATAAACAATGTGTTACATGTATACAAGTACCATTTACTGACCATGAGTTCTTATAAGCCCTTAACCCGATTAGAACCCAACAAAACACGCATACACGTATGTCAAAACATTGTTTCGACAAGGAAACAAGGTCATACTCTCCGAGAGAAATAAAACTAACTTTAGAAACTTATCTTCAGCTTTTTGCTAATCCAACAACTATTGGGAAAGGCATTCCCTCTTTCACTTACATGCTAGTCGGTCGTCCTCTACTGCCAATCCTTCCTGAAAGACTTACTTCCATTCTTACTCACTCAGTCTCTAATCATTCGTAACCCTCAAAAATTATACGTGGGTATTATATGAATTCTTCACCATCATCAGCATGGATCACAAGTTTACCCATGAGGTGTAACCTTCAATTGGTCCTAATGAAGACAAATGTCCTATCCATCAAATCCAAAAACAGCGGAGGCACTAATCATTAAAAAAAAATTACTATCAGACGAAACTTCACGTGATACCACACTTCGAGGGACATCATCGCTGAAATATTATCGGGCTCCTAAGTTTTCTCTCTTTCAACATTATAGGGTCGTCTATCCTTTCACACAAGGACTCTCATCAAGGGTATCAGCTAACTTAAAATAATATGATTAATTCTACATTGAATCATCATAACACAGTTATACAAATTTTCATTTTGTTCAAATCACCAAGCCTTAGTCCTTACTACACTTCCATTGCTCCACCTGGATTCCATTCCAGTCTCTCAACTCTATTAGCAAATATGTCATTATCTTGCTATCCCTTTGGTCGCTTACTAGCCACTTATGCATCTACTTCAGAAACTTTTGGTATCCTACTACCCGCTTAAGGCACACTCATTCTTCAGCAAACTTTCCCAACAATCGAATTTTGTTCACATACACGGGAGTCCTTACTTACTTGATAGTTAATAGTCTAACATCCTTGACTCATAAAGTAAAAGTCATATTTAAGCCTATTTGCTAGAACTGACCAAGAGATTTTCTCAATGCTGACCTTAGATGTCACCTCTTAATAACTCAGATATCTCTTCTATAAGAGTGTTAACACATCTTAACCATCGGATGCAATCAATCCAATTGGTGGGATTCCAAAAGGAACAAGTCATCACAGACTGTTCTTACACCTACTGACCTTTATCCAATCAAAACACAAAGTAAACACAGCAAAAACACAATTAATCCACAACCTAGATCCCAAAAGACAATGACCAGCTCTGATACCACTTGTAACACCCCTCTCCTTCGGGTGTCACTTTTTCGTAACCCAAAATATCCCTTTACCCTTGTTAAGAAAAGAATTTTTCGAAAATAACTCTATAGTGTTTGCGGAGATCTGATACCAAAAGAAAAGCTTTAACAATCAGAGGAAGGAAACAAAATGAAACTCATCATATGTGACAATAATTCAAGTTCTGCCATTAGGCATACATACTTCGAATCTCTCAATACATAACACTCATAGTCACAGTCGGAAGACTGGACTTACACATTTATAAATCGTAAGAACTGGTCTGACAAAAGAATTCTAAGGACAATAAAGCGTACTACCCAACATAAGTCGTACCAATAAGACTGGGTCTCGTCGTCAACAAACCACACCTCTTCGTCGTCAACCTCAAGCACTCAAGTTATAGGGTCCCGGAGTGACTTAGAGGACTGTTGATAAACATCTGTACATGTATCCGAAAACACAACAGGGTGTCCAACATGTACAGGCAAGGGTGAGAAACCAATATTTGAATCCAAAAACGACAACCATATACTCAAACACATACAACAGATTCATCATTCATAGTCTAGTACAATATTTCCAAGTACTAACAGTAAAACACAAGGGTCTCGTACCCCACAATCAACGTTATTTTCTAAACGTATGCATGAACACTTCCATATATCTCAACTAACGTTCAATTCTTAATTTCCGAAAATCCCATAAACATTCGAAATGAGCTGATCAGGCTCCAAAATCATTGACCCGCATGCCATAATGATTATCACCAAAATTGGCCCAAACATAAGTACTTTGAACCCATGACATTATGCGATTCTCACATGGGGGCGTAATCAGAAGTACTCAACAGTAGTCAGATCATACTATATTGTCCAACTCAAGGCACAATATGTTCCCAGAACACTTATGATACCATTGTCCATCAAGGCACAATGTTATATAATGACAATAAGTCATCTTAGGTTTTCCTTGCCACCAAGGTCCCCCGTTTCACGGCATGTCTGCCCAAACACATAAATGCATGAGAAAACTATTTTCGTTTTCGTCGGTTTATTTTTGTCGTATCAATATTTCCTCGTTATAGCATCAACGCTATCAACCACCATAATGTCTTAGACTCTTTAAGCCTTAACAACATTTTCTCAAAACAAGACACTTGGTCCAAAAATAGCTTGAACCTAAACATCCCTAACCGATGCACTAGTTTAGAATTTGGGATTCAAGAGCATAAAAGCATCCGCAAGCTTACAGGACCACAAAGATTGTCCATAAGCCGGCCGGACCAACACAGTAACACGGATCCTTGATCCATGTGTTTCTACAGAACCCTAGAACCCCAACGTCTTGGGTTACCACATTTTCCTTGAAAACTCAAAAAATAAAACCCAAATCTCCGACACTTACACAAAGTCCTCGTGATCGGTTTTCCATAAAATAAAACTCATTGGTGATAACCACTTCTTTTCTCTTTCTTTGTATTTCGATAAAACAAAACACTTTAAAATACGGTTCATAAAACAAAACTCTTTCTCTTGGATGAAGGCAAATATTTTGAAAACCATGTTTCCAAAAAAAAAAACACTTTTGCTCAAAAGATTCCCTTTTATACTTTAAAAACTATTAAAGCCTCTAAAACACACTTTTCACCTCAAAATCTTGTTTTTCTCAATTTAAAGCATTTCTTTCTCCTTTTCCCTTTATGTCAACTCAACCTTTAATAAAGCAAATGTTTATTTCTCTTTATTCATAAAAGCTAATTTATTTTATTTCTCTCCCAAAGTTCCTTGGAAACTTTAATGTTATTATTTTCTTTATTCCACGTCCCAAGTTTTTGAAGCTTTTATATCACAAGATATTGGATCCTAACCGGTGTTAGGTCCTTTAATGCGAGAATCACCACGACAGACATATAACACATCCATGCACCAATTTCAATGTCATACCATAGAATCAAATATACGTAGGTATTTCAGGCATAAACAGATATTTCAGGCTTAGACAATTATAAGCAGGTAAATTAAATCACTCCACAAGCAGATAGAAATGAAGTAACTGAAGGATTCTTACCAAGGAGGAAGAAAGAGCATGAACGGCGGTCCCGACAGTGGCGCACGACGGTTCCGACGGTGGCAATGGCGGTGCTCGGTCCAAAATGTGGAGGAAGATGCAGCCTTCCATATGGTTGGTTCATTTCTGGAAGGTGAGACCAACTGGTGGCCGGAAAAGCCAAAAACAGTGGCGGCTCCATGGTGGCACTACCGTCAACGTTGTTCGTTTGCAAAAATGTTCAACTAGAAATGTAGAGGAAGGTGACGAGAGCAAAGTTATAGGGTCTGTTTGGTGAAAAGTGATCGGACAGTGGCTGGAAAATTCCCAAATAGCGGCGGTGGCCCCGTCGTCAACCTTCTCTGTTTGGAAAAAAGTTCGCTTAGAGTTGTAGAGGAGAAGGTGGGGAGTATTTCTATGGTTTCGGTTTTGTGAGAGGTGACCGAAGTTGGCCGGAAATTAAGAGAGAAGGAGGAGAAAGTTAGAGAGAGAGAAGGGAGGGCGCGGAGAAGCAGGGGGTCCGAGAAGGAGAAAGAAAAGAAAAAGAGAAAGAGAAAGAGAAAGAAAAAGAGAAGGGTGGGTGTGTTGCTGGTGTGAGAGGGAATTTGGGGAGTTTTTCCCCTCTTTTTCTTTTGTTCTTTTAATTGTGGTAGGTGGGAAAATCTAAAGTTTCAAAATTTGAAATAGGATAGAGATTGATGATTGAATTTATCAACTTAGGGAATTAATGATCGAAAAGAAATTTTTGATTAATATCCAAACTATTTTATTTTCAAATCTAAAATTAAATAGATTAAATTTAGAAAATAATTTCTTTCAACCATATTACTTAAATAATATTGTTCTAAACAAATAATAATAATAATGACAATAGCAGAATATTTTTGCCTTGCAAGAGTGTATAAACTGTGATAACGCACCCAATAAAATAAATAAAATAATTTATGCAAATTGTAACACCCAGATTTTCGAGTTTTCTTTTAATCAGTATTTATGAACTTATATTTTATTCGAGGTCTTAGAAAGGTATATAAAATATTCCGAGACCATAATCATGCTCAGCAATATCGTAGGAAGCTACGATTAAGTTTTGAGTCGAAAACTCAAACGGAGTCCGGTATGCGTTTTTATACTGACAGTATGATTTTACTGCTCAGGAGACCTCAAATGGACCCGTGAACGAGACAGTAAGTCTTAGAATTCGATTCTCTACCTGTTTGTCAAATTTCATAAAAATTTAAAAAAAAATCATTTCCTGACCTCCGTTCGAGCGAAATCTTCAATTGGGTGGAGAACGGTGCCGCGTATGGACTTACCAGGACCCGACAACGGATAATATTGATATCACATCATGTCAACTCACTTGGGTGAGCATGCCAGAGTCGTCATGACAATCGGGAATTTCGGGATGCGAAATTACCAAAATACCCCTAACTTAAGCCTTTTCACCTTTTACCATTTTACCCTTTGAACCAAATGACCTTTTTACCCTTAATGAACTCTTTAGAAGTCTGGAACAGCCCTCTCAGCCCCTTATTCCATGCAGCCAAGCCCCCCAAGAACACCAAGAACACTTCATCTTCCTTAGAGAAAAAACCTCCACTGAATCCTTGAGAAAACCTTGAAAGTTTATTGAAATCACTTGATTTCTTGACCAATCTTCCTTCATTTTAAGGTAAGATCACTTCTATTGTCTCATATCTTCTTGAATATCTTTCAATATCAAGATCAAAACTCCATTTTCATGAAACTCATTCTTAGATCGAAAACTTTGAAAATCCATAAGAAATTGTTGGAAAATCCTTTGGAGGTGAAACCAAGTTCTTTGAACTCACCTCATCACCCTCTATCTAAACCCAAGAGTTCATGATCCAAGTCTCATCCTAGCTCTAAAACCCCAAAGTGGCCGAAATCTAAGAGTGATGATGAATAGTGTTTTTCATCAATTTTTTGATTTCTAACTCTTGATTCCATCCTTAGCTTTCCTACTGTCCTTGAATCCAAGTGATGGAAAACCAAATCAATTCCTAGCCTAAATTTTCCTATATGGCCGAGAGCTTCATGGAGAAAATCCATGATTTTTTTTTTTTCACATTTTTGAGTCGTAGGACTTGAAATGGTGTTAACTAAGTTCATGAACCAACCATCCAAAAGTTTGGAACGATATGAGATCCCTAACCCTTTTTACCTTTCATGGCCGAACCCTATACCTTTTAGGGGAAGGAAAACTTGTGTTCTTATGTTATAGATTGATGTTGATTTGTTGTTTGAATTGAATTATGTTTGATTGTTTTAGGTGACGCGAACGGAACCGGAGCCGGAGTCGAGAACCGATCAAGTTTGCATTGAACTTCCTTTGTGAGGTAAAGGGAGGTAGTCATTTAAGTTTGGTAGCTTCATAGTGCATGTTTGATATATGTGTTATGATGTCTTGATTGATGATTTAGAGATGTGTTGAATGATATTTGAAGTTGTTTTACTTAATGAAACATATTTGCACTCTTGTTGATAATTTGTGGCATGGATGCCTTAGTTGATATTAAGATGATGATTATCGATTGTTGATGTCTATATATATATTTATACCCTGGATGAGCATAGGACTGGCTATGTCTCGATAATTTATTAAAAGACTAGAAATCCTAAATCTATGTTTTGAAAATCGTGTTTGAAATTAAAAAGTGGTTTTTGGGAAAATGTGCTACTTTTTCAAGAAAATTTGTCTTTCTTGTTGAAAAGTATTTTCTTTTGAAAAGTAAAAAGTGGTTTTGTGAAAATTCGTGCAAATCGTGTTTTATTTCGGTAAAGCGTTTTAAAAAGACGTGAAACCTTAGAAAACGGTTTTTGTTTTCAAGAAAGGTGTTTTTCACGGAAAAACGTTCTCCTGATCAAAAAGGATGTTTTGTTTCAAGAAAATCAAAGTATGATTTGTTTCCAAAGGTTGTTTTTAGAAAGTTTGATCAAAAAGGAAAAATGATGAACCTTTGAGACGAACCCGAACCTAGTGGCCGAGACGTCGGGGCTAGTGTTTTGTGGATTGAGCACTTGGACTTCGTGTCCTGTGTTTTTTATTTGAGTGGGCTTAATGCCTTTTAGAAACGAGTCGTGGACTTTATGTCTCGACATTTGAAAGAATGAATGCAAAGAAAACAGAAAACTTTCTGTGTACATGCATGAACTGGCAGACGTGCCATTTGGAACTGAGCTACAACTTTCGTAGTTGAGAATTTAGCCAGTTAAGACCACTGGGTTTATAGGGGCATTCTGTGTTCGAGATCCCACAAGTGGCCGATGGCGTAGCAACCCCGTGCCGTGGTAAATCGGTTGCCAAACATGAATGAACTCGATCAAAGACTGTAGTATTCATGATATGGTGAGACGTGGTACCCTGGAACAATTGGAGTTCAGACCTAAATAGAGAGGCTGACTTATGAAAACAATTGTGTTATGGGTGTTACCACGGCCTATCGCTCGATGTTGGGAAGTTAGAATCTCCGGAGTACATGAATTAGAAAGATGATATTGAAGTCTCATGCATTATTATAACTGATGATAGTGTTTGAGATGTTGTATTGTATTATATAAGTAACGGTTCATATAACTGTATTTATCTGTGGATGTTTATACTGTTGTTTGTCGCTTGTGCGGCTATCATGATAACTTTATATGAGTATCTCACCTTTGCCTGTACATGTTGGACACCTTGTTGTGTTTTTGGAACACATGTATAGATGTTGATCATAGGTCCCCGCGGAGACGTGAGGACTCAGATGATGGGAACTTTTGAAGGAGCTGACGTTGGGTTGTACCCCAGTTGCTACTTTTAGCCGACCAGCTTAGGAGTCTTTTGTTTTGAGTAGTCTTATATTATATTACTGAACACATGTTGAATTATTTCCATGTCTATAATATGTTATACATTAGACCAGGTTTTACGTTATGTTTATGTTTTTATGAACAGTGAATATCAATGTGTGATGTGAAATTTATTTCTTCGTCTTGAGTTGTTTGCCTATGCATGCAGAAATTTTTTTTAGAACCGCATTTTCGAATGTAGCTACTTAATTAAAGTATTTTCCAAAAGCAACCAGCGTTTTATTTTCTTGATTTTATTTCCGCATTAGAGTCCGTGTATGTAGCACCCGCGAGGGGGGTGTTACAATAGTGGCATCAAAGCTGGTCGAGTCTTTCGGGAATCCTTGGGAAGTGAGTTTGTTATGTTTGTGTTGTGTGATCTCTGTGAACCATGTTTGGATTGCTTTTCTATTGAAGCAATGTGTGTTGACACACTAGTTTTGATTTATGTTTCCTTATTAAGGTATGTTTGGTTTGCCTTGTAAGGAGACATGAATCTTAGAGGTGGTCGTGGTGGAGGTCGTGGCACTGCGGACAACAATGCTGATGACAACAACATGAATCGGGCTATCCAGGCCATGGCTGATATGGCGGCTGCTGTTGCTCAACAGACAGCAACGATGGCTCAACAGAATCAACAAAGAGCTGATCTTGCAGCTGGTGCCAGATTTTCGGCGTCATGATCCTCCACAGTTTCATGGGGACTGTGACCCAGAAAAGGCTGGCCTGTGGCTGCAAGAAATAGAGAAGATTTTTGTTGTTCTGCACTGCCCCGAGGGAGTGAAGGTGGACTATGCCACATTCCTGTTTCTGGGTGACGCAGAGTATTGGTGGGGAGGAACCCGACAACTGCTGGAAGCCAACAACCAAGAGATCACTTGGGGAGTATTTCGTACCAAGTTTCTGGACAAGTACTTTCCCCAAAGTGCCAGGACAGAGAAAGAGCAGGAATTTTTGAAGCTGCAGCAGAGGGATATGACTGTCGGGGAATATGCGGCGAAGTTTGAATCACTCGCCAAATATTTCCGCTTTTTCCAAGCTCAGCCTGACGAGGACTGGAAATGCGAGAGGTTCGAAGGCGGTCTGCGCTTCGAGATCAAGGAGTCGGTGTTACCACTGGAGATCCGTACCTTCCAAGCTCTGGTGGAGAAGTGCAGAAAAGTGGAAAAGATGAGAAGTGGAAGAGAGAACAAGAGTATTGCAGGAGGACCATCTAGGTCAAGGAACCCGAACCAGTACCAGCACCAGAAAGGGAAGCAGTCCCAGAAGAAGCCGTATTCCCGACCTCAAGGGAATAGTCAAAAACAACAACCTTATCGTCCTGTTGCTTCTGCTTACGGTGGTGGGAGCAGAAACGATTAGAACCAGGGCCGAGGCCAGAGATGTTTCAAGTGTGGGCAACCCGGACACCCAGCTGATAGCTGCAAGCTGAGAGGAGTTCTATGTTTCCAATGCGGAGAGATAGGACATTTCGCGAGGGAATGCCCTAAACCAAAGCTCGAGCCGACTGTCAACAACATGCGGACTGCTAGACCCACAGCGAGGGGAAGGGTTTATACCATGAGTGGCGTTGATGCTTCCAAATCTGATGATCTCATACAAGGTAGTTGCGTCATAGCTGGTAATCTCCTAACTGTACTATTTGATTCGGGTGTGATAAATTCGTTTATCTCTTTGAATTGTGTGAGACAATTAGAGTTGCCTGTTTCTTCGCTGTCTTTTGATTTGATTGTCACAACCCCAAATGCTAAGCCTGTTACTATTAATACAGTATGTTTGCATTGTCTTGTTATTGTTCATGATAGGAACTTTCTTGTTGACTTAATATGTTTGCCTTTGACTCAAATGGATGTGATCCTAGGCATGGATTGGTTATCTTCCAACCATATCCTTTTAGACTGTGCACATAGAACCTTAGTTATTCCTGACCCAGAGATTTCTGGATTTATAACTGCCAACCAAGTAAGAGCTTCTTTGAAAGAAGGAGATCAGGGATACATGCTTCTATCCTGTTTAGAAATCGAGAGGGACGTTGCCTTGAGCGATGTGCCGGTTGTCAAAGATTTTCCGGAAGTTTTTCTAAAGGACGTAACAGGTTTGCCACCTGTGAGAGACATCGAGTTTGCGATCGACTTAGTTCCAGGATCCGGTCCGATTCTATAGCTCCTTATAGGATGTCACCTACGGAGTTAGCCGAGTTGAAGACTCAACTAGAGGATCTGATGTCCAAGCGGTTTGTGAGGCCAAGTGTGGCCCCGTGGGGAGCACCGGTGTTGTTGGTAAAGAAGAAGTACGCGAGTTCAAGCCTCTGTGTGGATTACCGTCAACTCAACAAGATAACGATCAAGAACAAGTATCCTCTACCCCGCATAGATGACTTGATGGATCAACTTCCGGGAGCCGCTGTCTTTTCAAAGATAGATCTGAGATCCGGTTATCACCAGATCAGAGTGAAGAACGAGGACATACCTAAGACTGCTTTCAGGACTCGTTATGGTCACTATGAGTACCTCGTGAAGCCTTTCGGAGTGACAAACGCGCCTGCTATCTTCATGGACTATATGAATAGGATTTTCCGTCCGTTTTTGGATCAGTTTGTCGTCGTGTTTATAGACGATATTCTCATCTACTCGAAAAGTCTTGAGGAGCATGAGGAACATCTACGACAAGTTTTGCAGATCCTCCACAAGGAGAAGCTGTACGCAAAGCTGCCCAAGTGTGAATTTTGGCTGGATGAAGTCAAATTCTTAGGACAAGTGATTTCGAAGGAAGGAATTGCCGTCGATCCTACGAAAGTAGAAGTAGTACTTCTATGGGAGAGACCCAAGACTGTGACAGAAATCCGCAGTTTCGTTGGACTAGCTGGTTATTACAGAAGGTTCATCGAAGGATTTTCGAAGATTGTTGCGCCGTTGACTCAACTTACGAGGAAGGACCAACCATTTATGTGGACTGACAAGTGTGAGGAAAGTTTTCAGACGATGAAGGAACATTTGACAACCTCACCAGTGTTAGTACTACCTAAGCCAGACGAACCGTACGAAGTGTACTGTGATGCCTCGCATCAAGGTTTAGGATGTGTGCTTATGCAACATCGGAAGGTTGTAGCGTTTGCTTCATGCCAGTTGAAGACTCATGAGAGGAATTACCCGACGCACGACCTTGAGTTAGCTGCTGTGGTTTTTGCACTAAAGATTTGGAGACATTACTTGTATGGATCAAAGTTTGATGTCTTCAGTGACCACAAAAGTTTGAAGTACCTGTTCGATCAGAAGGAACTTAACATGAGGCAGAGACGTTGGATGGAGTTTCTTAAAGATTATGACTTCACTTTGCTGTACCACCCTGGGAGAGCAAATGTCGTTGCAGACGCTCTGAGTCGGAAGACCCTACACATCTCTGCAATGATGGTTAAAGAGCTAGAATTGATAGAACAGTTTCGTGATCTCAATCTAACTGTGGAAGTGAACCACGAGAGGATTAGCTTGGGAATGACCAAGGTATCTAGTGGACTGATGGAGAAGATCCATGAACAACAAGCATCTGATGTATATCTCCAAGAAAAAAAGGAGTTACTTGGACAAGAGAAAGTTGCAGAGTTCAGTATAGGATCTGATGGTATCTTGAGATGCAATGGACGAGTTTGTGTGCCAAGCAACCCAGAGATGAGGAAGATGATTCTAGAAGAAGGACATAAGAGCAAGCTGAGTATTCACCCTAGATCAACTAAAATGTACTAAGATCTGAAACAAAAGTTTTGGTGGCCAGAAATGAAGAAGCAAGTGGCTAAGTATGTAGCGTCATGTTTGACCTGTCAGAAAGCGAAGGTAGAACATCAACGACCTGGAGGGATGCTTCAATCCTTGGATGTACCCGATTGGAAATAGGAGATCATTTCAATGGATTTTGTGGTAGGATTACCGAGAACTTCCAAAAGTTTTGATTCAATTTGGGTGATCGTTGATAGGTTAACAAGTCAACACACTTCTTACCTGTTAAGATCAACTACTCAGTGGAGAAGTTAACTGAGCTGTATATCAGAGAAGTAATCAGACTACATGGAGTGCCTTCAAGCATAGTCTCTACCCGAAGTTCACGTCACATTTTTGGCAAAGTCTGCATCAAGATTTAGGAACAAAGTTAAGGCTAAGTTCAGCCTATCACCCCCAGTCTGATGGACAAACAAAGAGAACGATACAATCTTTGGAAGATTTGCTGAGAGCTTGTGTTCTAGACCATGGTGGAAGTTGGGATGATCTGTTGCCTCTTATAGAATTCACCTACAACAACAGCTACCATTCTAGTATAAGGATGGCACCCTACAAAGCCTTATATGGACGAAAGTGCCAGACACCGTTGTGTTGGTACCAGGATGGAGAGAATATGATCGTAGGCCCAGAACTTGTGCAACAAACAACGGAAAAGATTAAACAGATCCGGGAAAAGATGAAAACGGCACAGAGCAGGCAAAAGAGCTACTCAGATAAACAAAGACGACCCCTCGAGTTTCAAGAAGGTGAACACGTGTTCCTGAGAGTCACATCTACGACCGGGGTAGGTAGAGCGATTAAGTCCAGAAAACTCACTCCCAAATTCATTGGACCGTACCAGATTCTTCGGCGTATTGGTCCAGTAGCTTACCAGATTGCTTTACCGCCTTTTCTGTCTAACATTCATAATGTTTTCCATGTCTCACAACTTCGGAAGTATACTCCTGATCCCTCTCATGTAATCGAACCTAATATAGTACATTTAAGAGAAAAATTGTCTTATGAGACATCGCCTGTGCGAATCGTTGATAAGAGGATCAAGCAACTCAGGGGAAAACAAGTTCCCTTAGTCAAAGTCGTTTGGCACGAAGCAACTGGAGATGCGACGTGGGAGCTCAAGGACAAGATGAGATTACAGTATCCCGATCTTTTTCAAGGTACGTAATTTCGAGGACGAAATTATTTTTTAGAGGGGTAGTAATGTAACACCCCGATTTTCGAGTTTTTATTTTAATCAATATTTATGAAATTATATTTTATTCGAGGTCTTAGAAAGGGATATAAAATATTCCAAGACCAAAATCATGCTCAGTGATATCGTAGGAAGCTATGATTAAGTTTTGAGTCGAAAACTCAAACGGAGTCCGGTCTGCGTTTTTACACTGACAGTATGATTTTATTGCTCAGGAGACCTTAGATGGACCTGTGAATGAGACAGTAAGTCTTAGAATTCAATTCTCTACGTTTTGGTTAAATTTCATAAAAATTTCAAAAAAATCATTTCCTGACCTCCGTTCGAGCGAAATCTTCAATCGGGTGGAGAACGGAGTCACGTATGGACTTACCAGGACCCGACAACGGATAATATTGATATCACATCATGTCAACTCACTTGGGAGAGCATGCCAGAGTCGTCATGACAATCGGGAATTTCGGGACGCGAAATTACCAAAATACCCCTAACTTAAGCCTTTTCACCTTTTACCATTTTACCCTTTGAACCAAATGACCTTTTTACCCTTAATGAACTCTTTAGAAGGCTGGAACAGCCCTCTCAGCCCCTCATTCCACGCAGCCCAGCCCCCCAAGAACACCAAGAACACTTCATCTTCCTTAGAGAAAAAACCTCCATTGAATCCTTAAGAAAACCTTGAAAGCTTGTTGAAATCACTTGATTTCTTGACCAATCTTCCTTCATTTTAAGGTAAGATCACTTCTATGGTCTCATATCATCTTGAATCTCTTTCAATATCAAGATCAAAACTCCATTTTCATGAAACTCATTCTTAGATCCAAAACTTTGAAAATCCATAGGAAATTGTAGGAAAATCCTTTGGAGGTGAAACCAAGTTCTTTGAACTCACCTCATCACCCTCTATCTAAACCCAAGTGTTCATGATCCAAGTCTCATCCTAGCTCTAAAACCCCAAAGTGGCCGAAATCTAAGAGTGATGATGAATAGTGTTTTTCATCAAATTTTTGATTTCTAACTCTTGATTCCATCCTTTGCTTTCCTAGTGTCCTTGAATCCAAGTGATGGAAAACCAAATCAATTCCTAGCCTAAATTTCCCTATAAGGCCGAGAGCTTCATGGGAAAAATCCATGAGTTTTTTTTCACATTTTTGAGTCATACGACTTGAAATGGTGTTAACTAAGTTCATGAACCAACCATCCAAAAGTTTGGAACCATATGATGTAACACCCTGTTTTTTTTTTTTTTTGTATGAGGGTATATGTGTTGCTGTAATTATAGATATTATTATTATTACCATTATTAGTAGTATAAGATTTGACAATATGTTTGTTTATATCGTCACTGCATTTTATAAGTATCTATATGAATGTATATTTATGTGTGTATATTTTAAGTGATAATATGCACGCTTATGTTTGTATGATTACAAGTGTGTTTACATTTTAATAATAAAATGTTATTATTATTATTATTATTATTATTATTATTATTATTATTATTTATATAATATGTAATTGATTCTTATTGATATGTAAATGATTTATATTAATTATTCTTATATTAATATAATTCTGTTGTGCATTAATACAAGTGATTCAGTGTTAATATAAACATTTATATATAATTGATTACATGTAAATATATACGATCACACATTAATTACATATATCATATTAGTCCATACAAAACCACATATAAGCACACGAGATCACATACTTACATATTAATATAATCAATTATATATTCATATAGATAAGATCATGTATTAATACATGCACATAATTAATAATATAAATATAACTATGCAAAATTATCTATTAATAAAGTCAATCTTATATTAATATAAGAATAATTAATATAAATCATTTAAATATCAATAAGAATCAATTACATATTATATAAATAATAATAATAATAATAATAATAATAATAATAACATTTTAATATTAAAATGTAAACACACTTATAATCATACAAACATAAGCATGCATATTATCACTTAAAATATACACACATAAATATACATTCATACAGATACTTATAAAATGCAGTGACGATTTAAACAAACATATTGTCAAATCTTATACTACTAATAATGGTAATAATAATAATATCTATAATTACAGCAACACATATATGATTTAAATATTAGGATTAAGTTATAATCTTAATAAATATATGACTTGAGGTTTAAATATTACGGTTAAGTTATAATCTTAATAAAATATTAATTGAGGTTTAGATAATAATATTAAGTATAATACTTAATAAAGATAATGTTAAGTTAAGACTTAACAAAGAGAACAATTAACAAGACGATGATGTTATTGGTAACGACGTACTGTTACCGATGTTGCTGGTTAAATCATTCTTGATGCTTATTGGTCAAGTTTGATGTTGTTAAATCATCTTTGATGCCTGTTGGTCAAAGTTGATAGCCATGTAATGGTGATGATGGATGGTTGGACATGTGTTTGCATGTTGTTGAGCATAGCATGCATCATACGTTGACGTTGATATGTTGGGTGGAAAGCAAACGATGAATCGCGATAGTTGAGGCCACGATGGGTGTTATCCCGGCCTTGCGGGTACATTGGGTAGGGAAATTCCAGGTGACATGGGCTAGCTACCTATTGTCGGAGTGACCTAAAGGATAAGCTTGAGTACCCTGACTAGCCACTATACGTTATCAGGATTAGTGAGAGTGTTTGGGGATGGCCCATGGTCTGGCATATCATCCACGTTGATAACCGGACATGTACTCCTAATCGTCTTTCCAGAGTTAGAGTTGTTGGCCACATTGCATATGGAGTAGTGGAGTAGTTATGCATCGCATAGCATGTTTATAACGTGATATGATGGAATGTGTTATAACATGTATGTTGTATTATGATGTTTATATGCTGCAGGATCATCTTGCTAACTGCTCTATTACCGTTTATGTTTATACGTACAGTTCCTTACTCCCTATCTGTTATTGTTGTGTTTTGCATGTACCTTTGGTTATGCAGAGGATGGTGAGCTACCAGCTGAGGAGTGATCCCAAGGAGATCGCTTGCTTATAGTATAGTTTGGTTTATGTTTAGTATGTTAGTTGTTTTCCGATGTAATATCGGTAGTGGTTACCAGCTCTGATTATGTGACATCGGGTTTTGGGTTTTGTTTATGTTAATGTTTTTTCGCAGTTGTTTTATGTTTAAAACGTTTTCGGATCATGTGGTACTTGCTACCTTTTAAGTTAAAGTTTTTAGATTTTATTTAACTTGCATGCTTCGTTTACTTTTATCGTATGCGGGGTAGCGGGTGTCACATTAAGTGGTATCAGAGCCGGTCTGTCCTTCAGGCCGGGGTATGTGTCTGTTGTGTTTTCTTCTGTGTACTCTTATATGATTGTCTATGACGATGGTATTGAGTATTAAGTGTTTGGTGTTTGTTTTGACTTAACTTTTATGTTAAGTGATTTGTTGTGGACTAGTTGTCTGTCAACCAAGTCTGAGCTTGTAGAAATTTCGAGGACGAAATTTTTATAAGGGGGTGGAATTGTAACACCCCGTTTTTTTTTGTATGAGGGTATATGTGTTGCTGTAATTATAGATATTATTATTATTACCATTATTAGTAGTATAAGATTTGACAATATGTTTGTTTATATCGTCACTGCATTTTATAAGTATCTATATGAATGTATATTTATGTGTGTATATTTTAAGTGATAATATGCACGCTTATGTTTGTATGATTATAAGTGTGTTTACATTTTAATATTAAAATGTTATTATTATTATTATTATTATTATTATTATTATTATTATTATTATATAATATGTAATTGATTCTTATTGATATGTAAATGATTTATATTAATTATTCTTATATTAATATAAGATTGACTGTATTAATAGATAATTTTGCATAGTTATATTTATATTATTAATTATGTGCATGTATTAATACATGATCTTATCTATATGAATATATAATTGATTATATTAATATGTAAGTATGTGACTCGTGTGCTTATATGTGGTTTTGTATGGACTAAGATGATATCTGTAATTAATGTGTGATCGTATTTATTTACATGTAATCAATTATATATAAATGTTTATATTAACACTGGATCACTTGTATTAATGCACAATAGAATTATATTAATATACAACTATCTGTATAAATATTTAGATCATGATTATATTAATATAAGATATTTATATTTATGATAATTGTAGTTGTGTTGGTATAAGATCAATTAGATGTCATAGAGATTCAATCATTGAATAGATAAGATTATCCTATCTTAATCTCCTACAAAATCCTATCTAGAAACAACTATCTATTTAATGCTGAACTTATATCATATTTTTGACCCTGTTAGATTCCGAATTTGGAATAGATCGTGAAATATGATTTTGTAGAAAATGCTCTTGCCTTTCCAATGCCACCAAGAACGCATAAATCGGACACTTGTAGCTCAAGTTAGGGCCAAACCAGTGAGCATGCGTTTTGGGCTTTTTGGTTAGCCCGTTTCGCTCTAATCCTTTTTATACCTCTTTTGCTCGACCTAAAAATCATAGCCATATTTTCTAGAGTTAGAAACAGTTGTCTTTTACCTTTCTCTTGGGTTCCCTATTGAATCCTTGAGCGTCCTCAATCCTTGTTTGAGTGTTCTTCGTCAAGAACATATCCCTGTGGCGTTTGTTGCTGCGCTTGGGGTTAAGCTGCTAGCTTAGTGTTACTTTGAGGTAAGGTAACCAACCCTATTCATCCTTTCTTGGAATCCCTTGAGTTAATGTTGAACCGTCTTCTCCCTGTCAAACCAGACTTCGTTGTTCATGCGCCAGTGTTGTGAACGGGTGCTAGCAAATTAGTTCCCCAGGAATCTAATCAAGGTATGTGCATAACCATTGTGTTAATTCCCTTCCCTTTCTTTTTTTGGGAATTAACTACCTTTGTCCTTTCTTGTTGTTCTTGGGCAAAGCTCGCTGAACCTGTTGAACCCGTTTGGAGGAGTCACGCATGGACTTCGCTCTTGTTGGCTCATAGGTTGGAATCGTCACGCCAGGTATGGGGAGAAGGGATTAGTATAATGTATAGGTTCTAGGGTAGCGTAAGATGAGGGTTAACCCATGACCCTATTTGTGTGCTATATGCCTTAATTGCCGTATGAAGTTGTTATGGTTGTTTATACATGTTGTTAATTGTTTAAATGGTTTGTATGATCTTGGCATGACGTTTATGATGTTGTTTACGATGTTGTGTATGATGATGATGATATGCCATGATTGTATGGGTTGGTGTGTTGGAACAGCTGTTAAATCTATGTTAATAAAAGACATAGGGATATTAGCACTAAGCCTAAAACTAGGATTAGTCCAATTGATGTTCATAAACATGAAGATATGGATTGAGGTTTAGATATTAAGTTATAATCTTAATAAATATATGACTTGAGGTTTAAATATTAAGATTAAGTTATAATCTTAATAAGATATGAATTGTGGTTTAGATATTAAGATTAAGTTATAATCTTAATAACTATATGGTTTGAGGTTTAAATACTAAGATTAAAACTTAATCTTATAACTATATGATTTGAGGTTTAGATATTAAGATTAAGTTATAATCTTAATAAGATATGAATTGATATTTAAATATTAAGATTAAGATATGAATTGTGGTTTCGATATTAAGAATAAGTTATAATTTTAATAACTATATGACTTGTGGTTTAGATATTAAGATTAAGTTATAATCTTAATAAGATATGAATTGAGGTTTAGATATTACGGTTAAGTTATAATCTTAATAAATATATGACTTGGGGTTTAAATATTAAGATTAAGTTATAATCTTAATAAGATATGAGTTGTGGTTTAGATATTAAGATTAAGTTATAATCTTAATAACTATATGGTTTGAGGTTTAAATACTAAGATTAAGTTATAATCTTATAACTATATGATTTGAGGTTTAGATATTAAGATTAAGTTATAATCTTAATAAGATATGAATTGAGATTTAAATATTAAGATTAAGATATGAATTGTGGTTTAGATATTAAGAATATGTTATAATTTTAATAACTATATGACTTGTGGTTTAGATATTAAGATTAAGTTATAATCTTAATAAGATATGAATTGAGGTTTAGATATTAGGATTAAGTTACAATCTTAATAAATATATGACTTGAGGTTTAAATATTAGGATTAAGTTATAATCTTAATAAATATATGACTTGAGGTTTAAATATTAAGGTTAAGTTATAATCTTAATAAAATATTAATTGAGGTTTAGATAATAAGATTAAGTATAATACTTAATAAAGATAATGTTAAGTTAAGACTTAACAAAGAGAACAATTAACAAGACGATGATGTTATTGGTAACGACGTACTGTTACCGATGTTGCTGGTTAAATCATTCTTGATGCTTATTGGTCAAGTTTGATGTTGTTAAATCATCTTTGATGCTTGTTGGTCAAAGTTGATAGCCATGTAATGGTGATGATGGATGGTTGGACATGTGTTTGCATGTTGTTGAGCATAGCATGCATCATACGTTGACGTTGATATGTTGGGTGGAAAGCAAACGATGAATCGCGATAGTGGAGGCCACGATGGGTGTTATCCCGGCCTTGCGGGTACATTGGGTAGGGAAATTCCAGGTGACATGGGCTAGCTACCTATTGTCGGAGTGACCTAAAGGATAAGCTTGAGTACCCTGACTAGCCACTATACATTATCAGGATTAGTGAGAGTGTTCGGGGATGGCCCATGGTCTGGCATGTCATCCACGTTGATAACCGGACATGTACTCCTAATCGTCTTTCCAGAGTTAGGGTTGTTGGCCACATTGCATATGGAGTAGTGGAGTAGTTATGCATCGCATAGCATGTTTATAACGTGATATGATGGAATGTGTTATAACATGTATGTTGTATTATGATGTTTATATGCTGCATGATCATCTTGCTAACTGCTCTATTACCGTTTATGTTTATACGTACAGTTCCTTACTCCCTATCTGTTATTGTTGTGTTTTGCACGTACCTTTGGTTATGCAGAGGATGGTGAGCTGCCAGCTGAGGAGTGATCCCAAGGAGATCGCTTGCTCATAGTATAGTTTGGTTTATGTTTAGTATGTTAGTTGTTTTCCGATGTAATATCGGTAGTGGTTACCAGCTCTGATTATGTGACATCGGGTTTCGGGTTTTGTTTATGTTAATGTTTTTTCGCAGTTGTTTTATGTTTAAAACGTTTTCAGATCATGTGGTACTTGCTACCTTTTAAGTTAAAGTTTTTAGATTTTATTTAACTTGCATGCTTCGTTTACTTTTATCGTATGCGGGGTAGCAGGTGTCACATATGAGATCACTAACCCTTTTTACCTTTCATGGCCGAACCCTATACCTTTTAGGGGAATGAAAACTTGTGTTCTTATGTTATAGATTGATGTTGATTTGTTGTTTGAATTGAATTGTGTTTGATTGTTTTATGCGACGCGAACGAAACTGAAGCCGGAGCCGAGAACCGATCAAGTTTGCATTGAACTTCCTTTGTGAGGTAAAGGGAGGTAGTCATTTAAGTTTGGTAGCTTCATAGTGCATGTTTGATATATGTATTATGATGTTTTGATTGATGATTTAGAGATGTGTTGAATGATATTTGAAGTTGTTTTACTTAATGAAACATATTTGCACTCTTGTTGATAATTTGTGGCATGGATGCCTTAGTTGATATTATGATGATGATTATCGATTGTTAATGTCTATATATATATTTATACCCTGGATGAGCATAGGACTGGCTATGTCTCGATAATTTATTAAAAGACTAGAAATCCTAAATCTATGGTTTGAAAACCGTATTTGAAATTAAAAAGTGATTTTTGGGAAAACGTGTTGCTTTTTCAAGAAAATTTGTCTTTCTTGTTGAAAAGTATTTTCTTTTGAAAAGTAAAAAGTGGTTTTGTGAAAAGTCGTGCAAATCGTGTTTTATTTCGGTAAAGCGTTTTAAAAAGACGTGAAACCTTAGAAAACGGTTTTTGTTTTCAAGAAAGGTGTTTTTCACGGAAAAACGTTCTCTTGATCAAAAAGGATGTTTTGTTTCAAGAAAACCAGAGTATGTTTTGTTTACTAAGGTTGTTTTGAGAAAGTTTGATCGAAAAGGAAAAGTGATGAACCTTTGAGACGAACCCGAACCCAGTGGCCGAGACGTCGGGGCTAGTGTTTTGTGGATTGAGCATTCGGACTTCGTGTCATGTGTTTTTGATTTGAGTGGGCTTAATGCCTTTTTGAAACGAGTCATGGACTTTATGTTTCGACATTTGAAAGAATGAACGCAAAGAAAACAGAAAACTTTCTGTGTACATGCATGAACCGGCAGACGTGCCATTTGGAACCGAGCTACAACTTTCGTAGTTGAGAATTCAGCCAGTTAAGACCACTGGGTCTATAGGGGAATTCTGTGTTCGAGATCCCACAAGTGGCCGGTGGCGTAGCAACCCCGTGCCATGGTAAATCGGCTGCCAAACACGAATGAACTCGATCAGAGACTGGAGTATTCATGATATGGTGAGACGTGGTACCCTGGAACAATTGGAGTTCGGACCTAAATAGAGAGGCCGACTTATGAGAACAATTGTGTTACGGGTGTTGCTACGACCTATCGCTCGATGTTGGGAAGTTAGTATGTCCGGAGTACATGAATTAGAAAGATGATATTGAAGTCTCATGCATTATTATAACTGATGATAGTGTTTGAGATGTTGTACTGTATTATATAAGTAACTGTTCATATAAATGTATTTATCTGTGGATGTTTATACTGTTGTTTGTCGCTTGTGCGGCTACCGTGATAACTTTATATGAGTATCTCACCTTTGCCTGTACATGTTGGATACCTTATTGTGTTTTTGGAACACATGTACACATGTTGATCATAGGTCCCCGCGAAGACGTGAGGACTCAGACGATGGAAACTTTTGAAGGAGCTGATGTTAGGTTGTACCCCAATGGCTACTTTTAGCCGCCCAACTTAGGAGTCTTTTGTTTTGAGTAGTCATATATTATATTACTGCACAGATGTTGAATTATTTCCATGTCTGTAATATGTTATACATTAGACCAGGTTTTACGTTATGTTTATGTTTTTATGAACAGTGAATATCAATGTGTGATGTGAAATTTATTTCTTCGTCTTGAGTTGTTTGCCTATGCACGCAGAAATTTTTTTAGAACCGCGTTTTCGAACGTAGCTACTTAATTAAAGTATTTTCCGAAAGCAACCAGCGTTTTATTTTCTTGATTTTATTTCCGCATTAGAGTCTGTGTATGTAGCACCCGCGAGGGGGGTGTTACACAAATCAAATTAATTATTAGCATATATAGGATTTTCGGGGTGTTAAAAATCCCTTAGGCAAGCTCCCCTTAACTCTTGAAGTCAAGTGTGGTTCTTTATCTTTGATCTTTCAACACTTCCTTCTAATCCACAAATCACCAAATCAAGCAAATCAAGCTAAACTACCCAGTGGTGTTCATGGTCTTTGGTCTGAAACGATCCTCCGAAGCTTAGCGCACTCCACGAGTTACCAAACTACAATGACTCAACAAATCCTTCACCAAGCAACATAGTACAAGTTAATCTTTGAAAAAAACTTGCTTATTCATTATGATGTAGGTTTGGCCTTCACTAATTAATTAGACTGAGGATGTTAATATTTGACTAACTCTTGGATTAATGATCCTTAAGTATGATGAAGACATAATCAATGATCCTTTGTCAAAGATTTGCATCAAAACTCACCCAACCAACAAGGTTAGGGTTTCAGCCATCAATGGAGGAATAGGGAGGATATTTATTTTGGGTTCATCCTTCTAGATGATCAATATATGCATCATGATGAGTTCATAGAAATTAGTTTGATGATCATAGGATTTTTCTATGATTTTCTAGAGATTTTTGAAGAAAGTTTCATGAAAGTGGATGATGATGATTCATGGCATAATCTTACAAAATGAATGAAGAAGAGTACATGATTGATCATGGAGAGAAGATATTACCTCTTGGTTGATGGGAAAATGGAGAGAAAGTGAAGAACACTCAAGAACTCTCAAGAACAAAGGAGAGAAAACTAAGACTCTAACTTTGACCTTAAAACCCATAAAACAAGCAAGACTTTGTGTTTGCAGCCAATGTGAGGGAATGGAGTGTTGGTGGGGGTTTTCGGCGTGAGTATTCAAGGGACAAGGAGGGCAAAGATTTGTTCATTTAGGGACATAAGAGTAAATTCACTAGGGATAATATTGACATTTAACAAAAGGCTAAGGACATAAATGTCCCACAACCTCTAAAGCCAAAAGTTTCCTAGATATTTGTAGAAGGTAATGATGACTTGTGGTGAGTCGTATGGCAAAAATGTATTTTCATTAATTCCTAGGGGCAAAATGGTCTTTTGTTTCCTTAAATATCTTTGATATTTTAGAAAGAAATGATGGCTTATGGAGAGTCATGGTGGTGACTCACCCTCTGACTCACCGCACTCAGGTGACCTGTGTTTCTCGTCCGGTGTTCGGTTTTGTCTCTGCACGTCCATTCTCGACTCCGTTGATTTCCCGATTTTGGTTTTTAGCCCGAATAAACTATAATAACTTATTTATTTTGAAAATTTTCAAAATAACCAATATCGTTGGAAATGAGATATAAAATCTAACCATTTCTTTATCGAGTCAAAATTAGGTTTTCTGATCTGTAAAATTTTATTGTCAGTGAAAACGCAGACCGAGTTTCGTTTGAATTTTCAATCCAAAATTTAACCGTACTATGATAATGTAGAGTATCAATATGACTTTGGTTTACCCAAAATTATTCTCTAGGTCTTGGATAAAAATATAAATGATATAAATATATAAATATATATATATATATATATATATATATATATATATATATATATATATATATATATATATATATATTTACCGTTATTGATGAATAATAAAATTAGGGTGTTACATTCCTATCTCACTTAAAAAAATGCTGTCCTTCAAATTTCGTGAGTAAAAACTAAATAGGATTTCTTAATCCCCAGGTTCCATATTGTACTCCCCCCCGTATGTAATTCTCCCTTAGGTAACATTTGTAACCTAATAGCAAACTTCATACTTATTCTCCGTTCGATTTACCTTAAAAATCAAATCGTTTATCCTCAATCCATACTCCTCCTTAATACCTTATCTTAATCTCTCACACGTGAGAGATATAATTAAAACTTAACCACTTTTCTTTCAATACTAATTCATTCAGGAAATCTTCCTCCGACATCTTTAACTCTTACTGTTAACACCAAGATTTAAACTACGATACCCATTTCTTTTACAACACATCCATCAGTTCTGATCCAAGATATCCAATCTTAGTCTTAGTTTCTTTGGAACGTAGTCCACCTCTCCAGTTTACATCATAATCATGCATCTCAACCTTAAAAAACATGATTGCTCCTCTTAATGCAACTACAACCAAAAAGAAATCACACTGGGTAGAATTATCCAAAATCATAAATCTTGAACTTTTCTAATTAGTTTTACTCAAGAAATCCTCTTTTATGCTTATTATCAGCTTAGGTAAAAGGTCGAGGGGTCCTGTGTTCTTTCCTTTGTATGGGTATGTTCGTTCTACGAGCAGACGAGGAGCCAGCAGTACCAGAGGATGGACCCGAGGAGACACCCGTTTATCACCGGAGCACCGAGGATGCCGGTGCTAGGATATATTGAGATTGTGTATCACGACGAGAAGGGAGGCGGGTAGACCCCTCGACCTTTTTGTTTGTATACACAGGACCAGTTAGACTGATCTTTAGGAGAGGTACTCGACCTTATGCAGACATCATTGGACCCTACCAAGTTTACCAGTTCCTTCCCTTTCCATGGATGTGGCGACCTCCTAGCCAGAGAGAGCAGGACTACCGATGGGCGGCACTATAGACTTCAGCTGTATCCAGCAGGAGGGGCTTCGTGCGTAGAGGCCAGAGGAGACATTCAGACCGGTACATGAGCGCGGCCCTGAGGCGACGCATAGTAGTGTCGAGTTCTTCCTCCGAGTACGAGCCTGTGCGGGTTTATAAGCGGACACACAGAGAGGGACAGGGTAGCTTAGGTCGTCCCTACCACTGATGGTGAGGGTTAGCCAGTGCGTCTTCTTCTAGGACCGAGTGGAGAGGCTGATGTATTTTGAGTGTAGGGCGGGGGAGCGCTGGTGAGGATGTCTGAGAGCTTTTTCTTTCTTTTGGAGTCCTGATGTATATGTTTTATCTTTCAGTTTCAGTTGTACAGTGATGTATGTACTACAGTAGCCCTACTGATGGGGCAACCACTTAAATAATTATATATATCTCATGTGTATGTTTTACCCTTTCCCGTTGTGCTTTACTCTGAAGCATGCTTTTATGTACGTGCTTAGCGTGTATGCTTTACCGTTTTGCCGTTCGTTTAATAAGCGCGTAATAATATCACCAGGTTATAGTTAATAATAACATAGTAGGCGGGTTCTGCACTTAATGGGATTATCCTACATAAGTGGGGTCGTCTCACATTCGATATCTTAAAGGTTCTACTAATCTGTGTCTATTGTATAAGAAATTTGATGAATACAGATTAGTTGGTTTTTGTGATGCTGACTATGCTGGAGACTGAATAGAAAGAAAAAGTACCAGTGGAGGTTGTCACTTCATTGGAGCCAATCTAGTCTCATGGTCAAGCAAAAGGCAAAGCACAATGGCCCTATCAACTGTTGAAGCCAAGTACATTGCTGCTGCAAGTTGCTGTTCACAACTTCTTTGGATTAAACATCAGTTGGAAGACTACAACATGTTTATAAGTAATATTCCAATAATGGGTGATAATACTGCTGCCATTAATTTATCTAAAAATCCCATACTGCACTCTAGAGCAAAGCATATAGAAATCAAGCATCATTTCATTAGAGATTATGTGCAAAAAGGAATAATTGATATTCAATTCGTTGATACTGATCATCAATGGGCAGATATCTTCACCAAACCTTTAGCTGAAGATAGATTCATATTCATAAGAAAATATTCAAACATGCATTTCATTGATTAATTAAGAGTCTAATGCATGTGAGTTCTATATAGGCTGAATTGCTCGTCCAATGCATTAATTGAACAAAATCTTTGTCGAAAACGTATTTATCTCTTATTCCTTAACCGAGTCAGTTTCGTTTTCAATAATTACAAAACTGCTTTTTACAGTTTCAAAGTTTGGAACGTGTGTTATCATTTAACGCACGTCGCCTCACCACCTTCTCTCTTCTTTTAAAAATTTTTGTTTTTGAAAATAAGAATAGTTTTTAGTCTATAAAACCGTACTCGTTAAAGATTGAATCTTTTCAATCTCTTCATCTTCAACCTCTTAACTCCCTGAAAAACCCTCTCTTGAAAAAGCTTCTGTCTCTAAAACAATGGCCTCATTCTCCTCCATGACCACTAAGGGTAAAGCAAAGAATCTTGATGTTCAAACTGTTGATGTACTGGTTGAGTTCAAGTTCAATATGAAATTCTTTGCTGATAACGGGATAGACATTTCCCCAAATATTCAAGC
Source organism: Ammopiptanthus mongolicus (assembly GCA_039655645.1). Taxonomy (NCBI): domain Eukaryota; kingdom Viridiplantae; phylum Streptophyta; class Magnoliopsida; order Fabales; family Fabaceae; genus Ammopiptanthus; species Ammopiptanthus mongolicus. The sequence goes on from CM077345.1 coordinate 58,295,323, forward strand.
TACTGGTTGGTCAAGTTTCTTTGAAGATTCTCCAATCATCTACCCAGTTCTTGTGAGGGAATTCTAGAAAAACCCTACAATATAAGCAAGGGAAATCAGAAACAAGGTTCTTAACACCGAAGTCATTGTCTTTGAAGCAACCATTTCCAATGCCATTGGTTGTGCCCAATCTGGAATCACGTGTGAAAATAAATAGGAAGCAGAACTTGGTGTTTCTGACACCATCAAAGAATGCCTTTTGGAGAATCTATCTGACAAGCTTATAGCCTCAAGAATGACTGATAAGGCTAGGGTTCTTCACCAGATTCTGGACAAATCCATCCTTCATAAAGCTGGTTCAAAGGACAACGTCTCAAAGGCACATCAATTTTGCCTAGTATACCTGATTCTGGAAAGGCAAATCAACATTTCACACCTTCTCTTCACTTGCTTCAAGTACGCTATTGAAGGCTCTGTAAAGAATACTGCCATTCTTTATGCTACTCTGCTTTCAAGAATCTTTGAGAAGCATTTGGTCTACAATTATCTTCTGTCCCTGACTCCAGAACAGAAACTCAAATATTTTGGTATTCATGGCATTGATCGTGTGCATCAACCAGAGTTCGATAAGAAAAGCTTGGCGATGATGCAACTGGACTGTCTCAAAAAGTGGAAGAAAGAAGGGAAGTTATAAGGTGTTCAGATGCAAGTTGTTGATGAAGCGTCTGATCAACCAATCCCTGCTAAACGGTTGATAGAGCCTACTCGTCCAAAGGCTAGATCACCTTCAAGGCGTCCACCAATTGTCCCCGTCCAACTAACAAGAAAAAGGAAGCTGGTTCTAGCTTCTATTGATGAAGAAGATGAGGACGATCAACCTATCTCAAAGGTGATCAAAGGTCGAAGAAAAGCATCCTCTTTTACTGTCTCTCGATCCAGGCCTACTGCATCAATGCCTAGATCTACAAGGTCCAAGACTCAAGGTAATACTGAACCTCAATCTAGTTCATTTATTACTCCTGTTATTGAGCAACCGTCTATAGTTGAAGACTTGACTTTAAACTCTCAACCGTCCATATATCCTTCACCCCCCACCTCACCTCAAACACAAACCTTATCTTCACCACAAAGAGAATTCTCAAACCCTCCTTCCCCTGAACCCTTCAAACAATGTGGAGCACCTTATCCCAGAATGCTTTACCTAAAGAGAAAATATAGACGCATACCCAGAATCACCTTTGAAAATGAAAGCTCTAACTGGGCTGACGTTAAAAGAAGATTCCCTATTCTTTTTCATAAACACCCACCTCTCTCCACCTCTCAACATCCTAAAGGTCTTATTCCCCCACTAGAATACCAATATGAAACACCTTCCCCTCCACCTCAAAACCCCTCTGGTCCACCTCCTGAACATGGTTACTATCCCATCCCTTACACACCCACCGGTCCTCTGCCAAGTCAACTCTTCAATGCTCATGGACACTTGCTAGTCCGTCTTGAGCAGAAAAAGTTCCTTCCAAGGAAGATCTATCCTAATCTCATTAAGGACAAGGCATTCCAATGGTGTCACTACAATGTTGGCAGACATGTGGTACTCCTTAATGAAGAAAAGGAAGGTTGCAAAACCACTGATGAAAAACGATCAAGGACTTATGGTTTGACCAACATCTTTCTTGATCGAGACATCAAGTTCATTCCAAGCTATCCCTCAGCCTGGAAAGAATACTCTAATGTTAGGGACTTCTTATGCTGTTAGAAAGGAGTGTGATATGTCACGAGAAGCCAAGATCCATCACAATCTACCAAAGAAATTTTGGGGTAGAAGTTCTGAAACAAGAGTAGGAGTTGTTCCTCTTAGAGCTTGTCCAAGAATTCCTATTTTGGACCAAATAAAAACAAAGATGGACGAAAAAGGCTTGAAACATGGACGCTGCCCTATAAAACTGCTTTTGATCCTCTCTTTCGGACTAAGCCAAGAGATGACTCTCAAGAACTAACTCTTATATGGCAAAAGGTTCCCTCCGCAAGGTTTGATCCAGATGCTCGGACTTACAAGGAAAGCCACATCTGGAGATATACCAAGGAAGCTTCTATGTCTGGTCTATTAGACGAAGAAAAGAGTCAAATTCGCATATTCAGAAGACAGTTTTACCTATATGGGGTTCTGTGTATGTTGTGCTAAAAGGATGATCACAGTTAGATACTACACTTACTCCCAACCAACGTTCCAAAGATCAAATCGTTTTTCTTGCTCGTCCACTTAAGTTGAGAGTGATTAGTTGAACTCAGTCTCTTTTCGGTCCTTGAAGATTAAGGAAATAAATTTTCAACAAAGGAAATTTTCTTGGTCTTACTCTCACAAGGAAGTATATAGAATAATTTTACCATTCTGAAAAGAATACATGAATATCCAGTATATAAAAAGATTCTTCAGTAGGTTCGTGAGTGTAAAAATGCATAGCTAATACATGTTTACAACCATGGCTCTAATAAAGTCCCTTCTTTCACAAGAATCTTCCAGCGGATTAAAGAATCAAAAGATAAACAGTTCCGAACCCCAAGAGGTTTCATTTTTAATACAGGGAATTTACAAAACGACAATGTCAAAAGTAGAATAGTCTGGCCAAAAATCCGACTGGATCACATTTACCAAAAGTAAAAGTGATTAGACTAAGTTTCATCAAGAAACTTCCAGTACCAAGAAGTCATTTATGTTACAACTCAAGAAATAGTCATGACAAATCTTTCAATGAAATAATATGAAAACGTCCAGACCAATGGATACTATTAAACCAATCCACTAAATTGTCTAATACATTGAGGATTATGTAGGAGTGTGAACACAAATGCTCCTTTGGGATTAGGCAACACTAACACAAGTGAAGTAGTCAACCTTCTCTTTAATTCTTGAAAATTTTCCTCGCATGCTTCAGTCCAAGTAAATGCTTGGTCCTTCCGAGTTAATTAGGCAAGAAGTCCTACTATCTTGGAGGAATAAAATTAACTACAGTAACTTAACATCCGCCTTTTGCTTATCCATCAACTATTGGGAAAATTCATTCCCTCTTTTACTTACATGCTAGTCCATCATTCTCTACTTCTAATTCTTCACTAAAGACTTACTTCTATTCTTACTTCTAAGCATTACTTTCGTGATCAATCACTTAAGTTAACTTCCATTATTATGTCAAACACTTAAACTAATTCTCATTCCATTAGTACATGTCTCAATCTCATCAACAAACTCTAATGCACTTTAAACCTTAATAGGCTCACTTAATAATTCTAATATCTAAGTGAAAATCCAAACTTAATATCAAACTTAGTCCAAGTCCTCGAAAATTGAAAGTATCGGAACAAAGAGTCAACAATATCTTCAGATAGTTGTTGTTGCAAGCGAGTCCAAACTTATATGTATTACTTATCTACATCGGTCACTGTCTTAAGTTCTCTTAACGAGACACTAAACCTATCTCTATAGGATCCATTGTAATTCTTTCCCTTACTGATACCAGTCCTAAGGATAGCCATTCTATAGCCAAAATTCACACTTCCATTCTTGTTCACTCAGTCCCTGATCATTCGTAACCTTCGGAGAAGTTGTACTTAGGTTTTTTACATACTATTCACCATCATCAACATGGATCACAAGTCCACCAATAACGTGTAACCATCAATTTGTCCTAGTGGAGACAAATGCCTTATCCATAAAATCCACAAACAGCGGAGGCTCTAATCATTTCTTAAAAATACCATTAGGAGAAACTTCATGCGATTACCACACTTTGAGGGAACTCATCATTGAAATATTATCAGGCTCGTAAGTTTTCTTTTCTCAACATTATAGGATTAGCTATCCTTTCAAACAAAGATCCTCATCAGGTGCAACTAATTCTAGAAAGTCCAGTAATATCGGCCTATTCAAGTCATTACAGCTCCTTCTACTGTCAACAAGCTATTGGGTGGTCAGTGTGATAATTTATCATCGAGTATTCAGAATACTATCACTATTGTATAGGCTAACTTAAATCGTATGATTAAAACAACACCGAATCATCACAACACAATTATACAAATATTCATTTTTCAAATCATTAAGTCTTCATTCTTCTATTTTATCGCCATGGCTTAAGCGGTCGTCTAAAAATACGAGGAAATTAGTAATTTCTTAGTGGTGTTTCTAACAAAGTTTTACGTTTGAGAATGCTGAAGCTCATAATCACAATCAGAACTTTTCTCAAAGTCCACTAAGGCCTTACTACACTTCCATTGCTCTACCTCGATTCTATTCCAGTCTCTCAACTCTATTAGTGAATATGTCATTATCTTGCCATTCCTTTGGTCGCTTACTAGCTACCTATGCATCTACTTTAAAAAATTTTGGTATTCTTCTACCTGTCTAAGGCACACTCGTGCAAATGTCTGACACAATCCCAAAAGGATAATCAACGTGTCAACATGAATACAAATACCATTTACTAAACATGAGTTCTTACAAGGCCTCAACCCGATTAGAACCCATCAAAACACACATACTTGTGTGTCAGCACACATTGTTTTGACAAGGCAACAATTCAAGAAGGTCCAACCAGAGATCGCACAACATAAACATAACAGACCTATTCCCCAAAGTTCATGAAAAACTCGACTAGCTCTGATACCACTAATGTAACACCCCCCTCGGGCATTACCTCGTGAACACGTTCGGAATTAAATTTAAAAGGGAATTGCTGGTTGCTTTAAAAAAAAAGGATAATTAACTTTAAGTCAGAAAACTTGGGTGTAAAAATTTCTGCATAATACTTAGGAAAAGTGATACATACATCACAGTAGTGAAATCACCTTATACATGACAACACACATAAACTGGGTTTATTCATAAATCATTTCACCACCACATATAAGCTTTCTTGAAATTGCTTTTCATACTGAAATCCCAAACCATACAAAGGTTTTCAAAACCACATATACCGACTTTCTCAAAAATATAGAACCCAAAGGAAAATTCTAAGCTGGTCACTCTACACGACATCTAATGGAATGACTCCCATGGTTCTCACTACCATCACAGACCTCTTCGAGGATCAGGACTAATATCCCCGAGTGAAGCTGTGAACTCTTCTGTACCATCTGCTCTCATGTACCAAGATACAACAGCAAAAAGCAGGAGAACCTGATATATTGTAAGGGTGAGACACCAATATATGGATTTAAACACGATAACAACATGTATGACACACAAAAAAGCATATGAACATATGTAGTATCAATGTAGAAAAATAGCAGAAGTAAAAACGGGACGACACACCAGGTAACAACATACCCAACATGCATACCATAAATCTGAATATATCATGTTAATCAATTAGCAGTGCAACATCCTTTCCCGAGTGTCACATTCCCGAACGTTAATAAGGCCGAAAATATTTATTTATGCGGAAAATACGGTTTTCTTTTTTTTTTTTTTTCGTTTCACAAGATGTAATGGGATTAGTAAAGGTAAATAATACTAATAAACGAACTTAGATTCGCCATGCATTTCTAGAACATGCTGTATAATAAACACGGAACAGAAACAGAAATAGAAATAATACTATATACAGACATAGGTCTAATGTATGGTCTAATGTATAACTGACATAAGATAAACAATAAGTACTAGGAGTCATAGCTCCCAAAAGGTACTACAAAAACTGACATAGTCTGGCCGACAACAAAATTAAAACAGCAAAAAGAGTCCGCCTTTGGGCTCAAGGAGACTACTGGACTGAACCATCGTCACGTCCATCTGTTCAAGCAACAACATCAAGTACCAGCAGAAAACATATAGATATGGGTGAGATTCTTGTTCATCAACACAACAAAACAACAGTAGTAAAAACGGGACGACTCACCGGGTAACAGCGTACCCAACATGCTTACAAAGGTTCTCAATATAAATCATGTTAAGCAGTCAACAACATAATATCATGCTAAACATTTAACAGCATAATATAAGGCATTCTTAAACAATACAACTATGTATAACAGTAAACGTGAACATCAACAGCTATGCAATGCAGTGCAATGTATATGACTCAGTGCCAATGCCACTGGGTACTACTCTAACCCCTACTCCATGGAGCTAACAAAACATTCGGAGAGAGTGAATGGGAGGACATGTTTCCGGTTTTTGCCAGCCATGAGCAAGATGCTACAACATTCGTAACTTGCACGTATCTGGCTTTACTGAAACACTCTCGACCAAACATGAAAAGTGCGGCATCTAGTAGAGGATATCAGTGTATTGCACGGATTCGCCACGACACAGAAGAGCTACCAACCGGTCACATGTAAGCCCTTCCAACCCTGATACCTCCAAAAAGACCATTGAAGATCGTCACCGTAAGATTCGCTCCCGCATCAAGGTGTAAGCTCAACTCCTAGGCTCAAGGCCTTACAACTATGCAAATGAAATGCCAATGCTTACACAAAGCAGATGCGATCAAGCAATATCTACCCACCGGGTAAACCTCGTGTTCCACGAAGGTTCTCTTCCTTAGAAACTATACGTGCCTTTTGAAAAACAAAACCTTTATCCACCGGATAAATCTCGTGATCCCTCCGGGATCGAGTCATCACAAGACTGAAACAATTGAACGACTGATCGGGGTCCGAATCATCGGTCCATCATCGAGCTACTATTTCGAAACCCAAAACGTTTCATGTTTATGTTTATGTCTTATGAAGTCATTGATGTACTAAGTCATCAATGGTATAGTATATGGTCTCGTTTCACCACATATTATACTTAATTATCCCTTGTCTTCAACTCTAACTCAATTACTTAACTTAGGTTTTTAATGTGTAAAACTTTACAGTTTGAGTTGAAAAACACTCTTTATAAACAAAACCATTGCTCGCGAGGCGAAGGTATATATCGCGACGCGAGGCTGAGAAGTTATCTTTACTGTTTAGACAGTCTTTCTGCTTCGTGAGGCGAGGATTGTATCGCGACACGAGGCAGAGAAGCCACATCTTCACTACTTATGCGGTTCGCGGGGCGAGAACTACTTCACTACGCGAGGCCGAGAAGCTGCATCTTTGCTGCTCGGGCTATCCCACTGTCTCGCAAGGCGAGGCAAGGTTAGCCTGGCGAATGCCTTATCTTCCCTCTGTCTCGCGGGGCGAGACGGGGTTCGCTGGGCGAGTGCCTTATTTTTCATTTTCCCTAACTCCTTCATTAATTCTCCTTTTGAAACACTTAGTTTGATTAAAAGACCTATGGCTAAAGAAAAGACATTTTCCCACTTTGGTGACACACTTTAAAGGTTAAAACTTCATTTGATCTTTGGATCAAAATCACTTTTGTTTCTCTTGAAAACATAGGTTATGAAATCATGTTTTTCTTACTTCAAAACCTAGAACAAGAACAACACAAGTGTAAAAGTGTAAAAGACTAAGGTTAGGGGCATTTTGGTCGTTTTGCATCCAAATATTTCTGAACGTCATGACGACTCTGGCATACTCTCCCAAGTGTCTTGGGATGATGTGGTATCAAGCTTATCTGTTGGCGAGTCCCGATAAATCCATATGTGGCTCCGTTCGTCACCCGATTAAGGATTCCGCTCGAACGAAGGTCAGGAAGTTATTTTTCTGAAATTTTTGCAAAATTTAAGCAAAACGTAGATAATCGAATTCTAAGACTTAATGTCTCGTTCATGGGTCCATCTGAGGTCTTCTGAGCAGTAAAATCATACTGTCAATGTAAAAACGCAGATCGACTCCGTTTGAGTTTTCGACTAAAAACTTAATCATAGCTTCCCGCGATATCATCGAGCATGACTATGGTCTCGGAATATTTTATTTCTATTCCTAAGACCTCGAATAAAATAAAGACATTAAAAAACTGAAGAATTAGAAAATGTGAAAATCGGGGCGTTACATTCCTACCCCTCTTAAAAGAATTTCGTCCTCGAAATTATACGTACCTCTTAAAACAAACTCGGATACTGTTGTTGCATGTCCTCCTCTCTTTCCCAGGTAGCATCACTTGTAGTCTCATTCTAGATAAGTTTGACCAAAGCTATCTCCTTCCCTCGCAGTTTCTTTATCCTTCTGCCTTCGATCTTAACTGGTAATGTTTCATAGGTTAGGTTATCCTTTAGCTATACTGAATCAGACTCTATGACATGACTGGGATCAGGAATATACTTTCGCAATTACGAAACATGAAAAACATTATGAAGATTGGATAGAAAAGGCAGTAAAGCTATTTGGTAAGCTACTGGACCTATCCGACAAAGAATTTGATAAGGTCTAATGAATTTTGGAGTGAGTTTTTTGGACTTCAGGACCCTGCCTACCCCAGTCATCGGAGTGACTCTCAAAAACACATGATCCCCTTCCTCGATCTCAAGTGGCCTACGTCTTTTATCCGTATAACTCTTCTGTCGGCTCTGATTTATCCTCATCTTTTCTTGAATCAGTTTCACCTTCTCGGTTGTTTGTTGCACTAGTTCAGGTCCTAATGAAGCACCTTCTCCATCTTGGTACCAACACAAAGGTGTTCTGCAACGTCGTCCGTATAAAGCTTCGTAGGGTGCCATCCGTATACTCGAATGATAATTGTTGTTGTAGGTGAATTCTCCCAACTGCCAGCATGTTCCAACACACACGCCCTCAACAAGTCCTCTAAAGACTGAATCGTCCTTTCCGATTGTCCATCAGTTTGAGGATGGTAAGCCGAACTTAATCGTAACTTCGTTCCTAACGCTTCATGTAAACTTTGCCAAAATCGCTAAGTAAATCGCGGGTCTCTATCCGATATGATACTCGAAGGTACCCCATGCAGTCTGACAATCTCACTGATATAAATCTGAGTAAGCTTTTCCATGGAATACTTGAGATTAATCGGTAGAAAATAAGCTGATTTCGTAAGCCTATCAATTATAACCCAAATGGAATCTGTCCTTTAGGTGTTCCTGGCAAACATGTCATGAAATCCATCACTATGCCGTCCCATTTATACTATGGGATATCCAACGGAAGTAACATTCCCGCTGGCCTCTGATGTTCAACCTTTGCTTTTTGACACACCAAGCAAGATGCCACATAATCAGCTACATCTCTTTTCATCCCTTGCCACCAAAACAATCGCTTCAGGTCTTGGTACATCTTGGTTGACCCTGGATGCATACTCAACTTACTTCTATGAGCTTCGTCCAGAATTAACCTTCTTATCTCTGGGTTGTTTGGCACACAAACTCGTTCTGCTCGTCTTAGGATTCCATCCACTCCTTCCTTGTATTACGACGTCATCCATTTCTTTAAATTCCTTCGTTCTTTCTCCAGATACTTCTGGTATACTTGCTTTTCCCGAATCTGATCCATCAGATCACAAGATACTGTAACCATACCTACATATAGTCTTCCTGGCATACTAACCACGGACAGATGCATATCTCTGAACTGTTCCAACAGCTCGTGTTCCTTAACCATCATGGCTGACACATGTAACACTTTTCTACTCAGGGCATCCGCTATCACATTAGCTTTTCCCGGATGATACTGCAACTGGAAGTCATAGTCCTTCAAAAATTCCAGCCACCGTCTTTGCCTCATGTTGACCTCTTTCTGACCGAACAGATACTTCAAGCTCTTATGATCACTGAAAACATTGAACGTCGAACCATACAAATAGTGCCTCCAAGTCTTCAATGCAAAGACTACCGCTGCTAACTCCAGATCATGAGTTGGGTAGTTCTTCTCGTGCACTTTTAACTATCTCGAGGCATACGCTACCACCTTTTGATTCGGCATCAGAACACAACCTAATCCTTGGTATGAAGCGTCACAGTACACTTCAAAAGGTTCGTTTGGATCTGGCAATATCAACACTGGCGATGTAGTCAACCTCTTTTTCAGCTTCTGAAAACTCAGCTCACAGGCTTCAGTCCATTCAAACGCTTTATCTTTCCTCCTCAATTGGGTAAGAGGTCCTACAATCTTAGAAAATCCCTCAATGAACCTCCGATAATACCCAGCTAAACCCACAAAACTGCATATCTCAGTCACTGTGGTTGGTCTTTCCCACTCAAGAACTGCTTCAACCTTCGACGGATCTATAGCAATTCCTTCCTTTGAAATTACATGACCCAAAAACTGCACTTCGTCGAGCCAAAACTCACACTTGGTCAACTTTGCATATAGTTGTTTATGTCTTATGAAGTCATTGATGTACTAAGTCATCAATGGTATAGTATGTGGTCTCGTTTCACCACATATTATACTTAATTATCCCTTGTCTTCAACTCTAACTCAATTACTTGACTTAGGTTTTTAATGCGTAAAACTTTACAGTTTGCATTGAAAAACACTCTTTATAAACAAAACCATTGCTCGCGAGGCGAAGGTATATATCGCGACGCAAGGCTGAGAAGTTATCTTTACTGTGTAGACAGTCTTTCTGCTTCGGGAGGCGAGGATTGTATCGCGACACGAGGCAGAGAAGCTGCATCTTCACTACTTAGGCGGTTCGCGGGGCGAGAACTACTTCACTATGCGAGGCCGAGAAGCTGCAACTTTGCTGCTCGGGCTAGCCCACTGTCTCGCGAGGCGATGCAAGTTTAGCCTGGGGAATGCCTTATCTTCCCTCTGTCTCGCAGGGCGAGACGGGGTTCACTAGGCGAGTGCCTTGTTTTTCATTTTCCCTAACTCCTTCATTAATTCTCCTTTTGAAACATTTAGTTTGATTAAAAGACCTATGGCTAAAGAAAAGACATTTGCCCACTTTGGTGACACACTTTAAAGGTTAAAACTTCATTTGATCTTTGGATCAAAATCACTTTTGTTTCTCTTGAAAACATAGGTTATGAAATCATGTTTTTCTTACTTCAAAACCTTGCTAGAACAAGAACATCACATGTTCTTATATTTCCTCTAACTAAGGCCACAAGCCTACTCCAATGAAAAATGGAGACTTTGCTTCACCAACAAAGCAAATGTAGCTCAAAAGCTCACACAATTATGATAAACAACAATTACAACTTATTACATCATAACCAAAACATATAAGTCCATCACACATCATGGTCTCATAATCAAGCATAAAAGTCCATACTTGATCTAGTGATCAAAGCAGGTTTTCCAACATACATGAAAATGATTTTCATTCAATTATCTCATCATCAACATATGCTAAAGCATACTACAACATACCAAAGCATAAACTCATCATGACAATCTTGTTCTCCAAGAGAACTTAACAAAACTTAACACATAAAAGTGAACCCAAACTAAAGGGTTTCACCCACAGATAAACTTAAAAAACCATCTTCACTGCCACCATCTTGGTGTGATGAGGTTCATCCCGCCATACCTGTTGATGACCAGATTCCCGGATCAAAGTCGGTTGATCAGTTTGTGAACCTCCTGATAATCGTCAATAACTACAACAACACAACAATCAAACATTAAACAACAATCAAAGCCAATCTCAACTATTCTAACAAAGAGGATTTCGGCCAGCCTAGGTTAAAAAGGTTAGGAATTGATCTTGTTTCCCATTTCATGGATTCAAAGGCATTAGGAAAGCTAAGGATGAAATCAAGTGTTAGAAATCAAAAATCGATGAAAACACAATTCATCATCATCAAATACGGTTCGGCCAAAAATGGATTTTGGGCTATGATGGGAGTTGAATCATAAGCTCTTGGGTTTAGGTAGAGAATGATGATGTGAGTTCAAAGAACTTGGTCTTACCTCAAAAGGATTTTTCTACAATTTCCTATGGATTTTCAAAGTTTTGGATCTAAGAATTTCTTTTCATGAAAATGAAGATTGATCTTGTAATAAAGAAAGATTCAAGAAGCTAAGAGATCATAGAAGTGATCTTAACTTGAAATGAAGGAAGATTGCTCAAGGAATCAAGTGATTCCCACAAGTGATTCAAGCTTTTCAAGGATGAAAATGGAGTTTTCTCTCAAGAACAACTATAGAGCTCTATGTTTGGAGGGGCTGTGCGAGAAAGTGAGAGTGTGAGGGGCTGAGTTCAGCTCTTAAGAGCTCACTTAAGGTTAAAAAGGCCATTTGCCAAAAGGGTAAAATGGTAAAAGTGTAAAAGACTAAGGTTAGGGGCATTTTGGTCATTTTGCGTCCAGATATTTCCGAACGTCATGACGACTCTGGCATACTCTCCCAAGTGTCCTGGGATGATGTGGTATCAATCTTATCCATTGGCGAGTCCCGGTAAATCCATATGTGGCTCCGTTCATCACCCGATTGAGGATTCCACTCGAACGAAGGTCATGAAGTTATTTTTCTGAAATTTTTGCGAAATTTAACCAAAACGTAGATAATCGAATTCTAAGGCTTACTGTCTCGTTCACAGGTCCATCTGAGGTCTTCTGAGCAGTAAAATCATACTGTCAGTGTAAAAACGTAGACCGGACTCCGTTTGAGTTTTCGACTAAAAACTTAATCGTAGCTTCCTACGATATCATCGAGCATGACAATGGTCTCGGAATATTTTATTTCTATTTCTAAGACCTCGAATAAAATTAAGACATTAAAAAACTGAAGAATTAGAAAACGTGAAAATCGGGGCGTTACAAGCAGCATAAGACATCTTCGAAAACAGAATAGTGATGTACAATAAGTAAATGTAATCATCAACAGTGATGCAATACAATGCGATGTACATGACTCAATGCCATATGCCACAAGAGTAAAACTCTAACCCCTACTTGTAACATCCTTGTATTCTGTAACCTTAATTAAGGTAGAAGACCTTGATCGGGTGTTTGTGTGGTTGTGTGAATGCTTGTGTGTTAGTTTGGCACCTAGTTGGAAGTTTAGGAATAAGCTTGAACAAGAATGGAAATGCCCAAGGTGTAACACGAGAAACTGGGGAAGTCAGAAGGCTGGAAATTCTTCTCTCGCTGAGCTTGACGCTCAAGCGTGGGAGGAATCCACGCTCAAACGTTGCGACGCTTAAGCGTGGAATAGGAGGACGCCTCAGCATGCTAACTGCGCTGTGTAGCTGTTCTGAGTTTGGACGCGTGTGAGACACGTGTCAGGCCATGGAGTAGGCGGAGTGGTCGAGGTTCCACGCTCGAGCGTGTAGAGATCCCACGCTAGAGCGTGGCAACGCTCAAGCGTGCAAAGTGAACCACGCTTAAGCGTGGACAGTGGGAACCATAAGTGGAGCTTCCACTTTCATCTTCACACTTGCACGAATTTGGAGAGAGATTCTGCGAGTTTGAGAAAGAAGCTCTGAGTTTTAGAGAGAGAAAGCTTGAGGTTAATAATAGCATATTAGGCGGGTTCTGAACTTAATGGGATTATTGTACATAAGTGGGGTCATCTCACTACTCCATAGAGCTAACAAAACGTCGGAGAGAGTGAATGGGAGGACATGTTCCGTGTACGCCAGCCTTGGGCAAGATGCTACAACATTCGTAACATGCATATATCTGGCTTTTACGGAAACACTCTACACCAAATATGAAAAATACGACATCTAGTCAAACATGTCACAACAGTGCACGGAATACCACGACACAAAAGAATTACGAACTGGTCACTTATGGAATCTCCAACCCTGACATCCTCAAGACCATTTGAGACGACCCTCCTCTCTTAGAAGGATAATCCCATTATTAACTATGGCTAGCCATGTAAAAAGTGATAGCGTGGTAAAACAAGCAACGTTGCGGAAACTAAACAACGTAAACAAGAACGGCAAGCAAAGCAAACGACGATCAGAGTATAAAGCGTGGTAAAAAGCATAACTAGATAATAACATGCATAAGTTAGCCCCATCAATAGGGCACTGTACATAAATATGCATACTGTCGGGTAGAAAACCAAAAATACATCACGAGCAAAAGAAAACACTCGGAGCTCACCAGCAACCCCCATCCCTTCTCAAAAGATACATCAAAAGCTCTCAGCTCACTCCCTAGGACGCACTGGCAAGCTCTCACCATCAGTGGTGAGGATGCCCTGAGCTGCCCTGACCCTCACCATGAGTACACCTGTAACGCACAATCGGCTCATACTCTAACGAAGAACTGGACACCACGATCCTACGCTTGCGGTAAGTCCTCAAGCACTGCTCGGTCCTCTTGCATTGGCCTCAATAGATGTAACCTCTCCTGCTGGTCACTACCGATGACTGGGGTGCTGCCCAAGCGTAGTCCTGCTCCCTCTGCCTCGGAGGTCGCCACATCCTCGGAAAGGGAAGGAATTGGTAGATACGATAGGGACCGATAATATCTAAATATGGAGGTGTACCGCTTCGAAACATCAGGCTGACTGGCCCTGTATAGACCACCAAAAAGGTAGAGGGGTCTACTCGCCATCCCCTCTCATCATGGTAGATAATCTCAATATTTCCCAGCACCGGAATCAGCGGTGCCCCCGTGATGAACGGCTGAAGCCTCGGGTCCATGCTGAGTCTCCGCTGGCTCGTCGTCGTCAAGCGATCCCATAATAGACAACAAGGAAAAATGAAAGGGAGATAAGAAATACAACGCCTTATAAGGTCGGAAAACAACAGTAATGCAGTAAACAAGTATAGTAGATAACACATAGCAGATATAGAAAATATAGCATCTAATGCATTCCAACACGCATATCCCAAGATAGCATATGCAACAAGCACCCATCCCATGTGACTCACACTCAGATCAAACCTCTAGACCGGGATACTAATCCCATGCACCATGTCAGCCGAAAAAGGCACTTCTGCAGGTTCCCAACTGGAACTGTTCCACACCCGAACAAGTCCACACTGGAACAGGTTCTATGTCGGAACGGAGTTAGCCTGTCCAAGAAACCGAACCGCTCGCCGTGACCAATAAGAGTGCATCCCCTTCCATACTGGAGCCGAGGTATCTCGGTCGCCTCGGAACGTTAGCCTGGAACAACTGGAAAGCTCTGGGATTAGTCGGGAAAATTGGACTAGATCGGGCGTCACGACAGGATAGGAGCTACCTCATCCGTCACTGTAAACTATTCCCGAGACCGGCAACATCCCCAAGGCCACTCACTTGACCGCCCCATCTACTTTCCGTACCCGCACTCAGGTACCGCTAACCTCGTATGACGCTGGCAGCCCATATTACCTGTCATACGGCCTCGCCACTTGGCAGCTGAAAATGATATGCAACAAACATCTTTAACGGGCTTGATACTGGATCTCACGCCTAAGCTATCAACAAAATCAACACATCACGATGCCACTGCATCCACACGGCCATAGCCTCGATGTCACGCGTCCACAAGCCACAGCTCAGACAACACGGCACACAGCCTCAAGAAGTCAACATAGCAGTAAAGGCACCATCCACGGTATCAACCCGACAACAACACGGCACACAGCCAAACTTATTCTACGGCATTCCGCCACATCTCTCAATATTACAGCATACAGCATAGCAACAACAATAACATCATAGCAGCAGTAATATCAATAGCAGCATAACAGCATCTAGCAGCATATCACGTATACCAAGTAGCATATAGGCAAACAGATAGCAACAACAACAGCCAACATCATACAGTCATACGTCAGCAAACATCCTCGATTAACAATTCTCTAACCTAGGGTTTCCA
This sequence comes from Ammopiptanthus mongolicus, assembly GCA_039655645.1. Lineage (NCBI taxonomy): Eukaryota > Viridiplantae > Streptophyta > Magnoliopsida > Fabales > Fabaceae > Ammopiptanthus > Ammopiptanthus mongolicus. The sequence goes on from CM077345.1 coordinate 58,310,902, forward strand.
AACTTCACAGCGATGGCCCAAAGTAAGCTAAACCTAGGGTTTAGATACTTTATTAGGGCTCAACCACTAGTAGGGTTAGGGCTTCCCCACACACAACAGAAATCACAAGTACACTACTCTTGCCTTCCTGACGGCACCAATACTCTTTCTCCCCACCTGAACTGTCGGCACGCAAATCCACGCAATCACCGGCTCACTCCTCCTTCCTCAAGCTCGCAACCCCTTCAATGGCAGCTCCAAGAACAGCCCTTATCCTCTTGGTAGCCGCGGTCCTATTCCTCAATTTGCGGGAAATCACGAGCACGCACTTTGCCCTAATAACGAGCACAACACATATACAACAGTGTTAGCCCTAGGGCAAGCCCAAAAGATCAAAGAAAAGGTAAAGACTCGAAGAACGCCAAGAGCAGGAAGAACAAGTGTTAGGGGTCTGAGTTTACCTGTGGCGAATCGAAAAAACCAATCCGTCAAAGTCGAAGATTACTCAGCCGCGATCACAACGATGTAGTCGGAATCGCATTCCGGTACTTCAATCACCTTCAACCTCGAGCTTTCTCACTCTAGAAACTCAGAGCTTCTCTCACTAGTTGCAGAAAACTTGGGAGATTTCGTGAAAATGAGAAGATGAAAGTGAAGCTCCACTTATGGGTTCTGCTGTCCACGCTTAACCGTTCATCACTCTGCATGCTTGAGCGTTTGCACGCTCTAGCGTGGGATCTCTCCATGCTCGAGCGTGGGACCTCGTCCACTCCGCCTGCTCCCTGACCCGACACGTGTCTCACACGCGTCCAAACTCAGAGCAGCTGCTCAGTGCACTCAGCAAGCTGAAGCATCCAACAACTCCCACGCTTAAGCGTCTCAACGCTTGAGCGTGGAGTCCTCCCACGCTTGAGCGTCAAGCTCAGCTAGAGAAGAACTTCCAGCCTTCTGACTTCCTCAGTTACTCCTTCTATGCCTTAGGCACTTCCAACCTTGTTGAAGCCTATTCCTAAGCTTCAAACTAGGTCCAAAACTAAAACACAACAAACCACATAACTATCCAAAGCTCCAATCGAGATTAACCAGCTCGATCAGAGTCACAGAGAAATCGGAATGTTATATTACCACCCCCTTACAAAAAATTTCGTTCCCGAAATTTCCTTCGTATACTTGCGAACAAATAGGGATGACTCTGGCACATCTCAGCCTCACGTTCCCATGTTGAATCACCAGTTACTGGATTCCATTCCATTCTGACTAACATATTGTGCTTACCGCGTAGTTCCTTGTTCCTTCGGTCTGTGATCCGAACAGGTGAAGCTTCGTGCTCCAGATTCTCTTTTAGTTGAATTGATTCGTGCTCTAACACGTGTGATGGATCGCGATGATATTTTCTGAGCTGAGAGACGTGAAAGACGTCATGAAGATTTGAAAGATTTGGTGGCAAAGCTATCTGATAGGCTACAGGGCCGATTCGTCGAAGAATCTAAAACGGTCCTATGAATTTAGGTGTTAGCTTTCTGGATTTGATTGCCCTTCCCACTCCAGCTCTTGGGGTAACTCTCATGAAAACATGGTCGCCCTCTTGGAATTCCAAAGGCCTCCTCCTCTTATCAGCATAGCTCTTCTGCCTATCCTTTGTAACCTTCATCTTTTCCCGTATCTTACGGACTTGTTCCGTCGTCTGCTGTACCCACTCTGGACCCAAAAGCTGACTTCTCCCGTCTCAAACCAGCACAACGGAGTCCTACACTTACACATACAGTGCTTTGTACGACGCCATCCCAATACTTGAATGGAAACTGTTACTGTAAGTAAACTCGATCAATGGAAGAAACTCGTCCCAACTTCCCGTGTTTTCCAACATGTATGCTCGTAAGAGATCCTCCAGTGATTGAATGGTTCGTTCAGACTGACCATCCATTTGAGGATAATAAGCAGAACTCATACTTAACTTAGTTCCCAAAGCACTGTGTAAGCTTCTCCAAAATCTTGAGATAAACCATGGATCGCGGTCTGAAACAATACTCGAAGGTACCCCATGCAATCTTACAACCTCTTTGATGTAAATCTGAGTTAATCACTCTAGAGAATAATTCTGGTTGATTGGTAAGAAGTGAGCACACTTCGTCAATCTGTCAATAATTACCCAGACTGCATCACACCTTTTCTGAGTTCTCGGCAACCTAGAAACAAAGTCCATAGCAATACTATCCCATTTCCATTCTGGGACATCCAGCGATTGCAACAATCCTGTTGGCTTTTGGTGTTCAACCTTCGCCGTTTGACACACCAAGCAGGTTTGGACATAAGCTGCTACATCGTTCTTCATCCCCGGCCACCAAAACAACTTCTTCAGATCCTGATACATCTTGGAAGCCCCTGGATGGAAACTCATCTTGCTCTTGTGTGCTTCTTCCAAGATCATATCCTTAACTTCTCTATCTGCTGGCACACAAATCCGATCACTATACCTAAGTAGACCATCGGTACACCTTTTGAATTCCAGAGTCTTACCTTCCTCCATCAACTGGTTTAAGCTCTCGAGGTACTTATCCTCCGCTTGCTTCTTCCACAACAGGTTCAGGAAATCGCTAGTTACTTTAACCATCCCCAGATTCAGCTTATCCTCAACAATTTCCGCTTCCAGATTCAGATCTCTAAACGCCTCTAAAAGCTCTAGCTCCCTTACCATCATAGCAGATACGTGTAGGGATTTCCTACTGAGTGCATCCGCCACAACATTCGCCTTACCTGGATGGTATTGCAGGTCGAATTCATAGTCCTTTATGAATTCCATCCACCTTCTCTGCCTCATGTTCAACTCTTTCTTGTCGAACAGATACTTCAGGCTCTTATGGTTGCTAAACACACTGAATTTAGCGCCATAGAGATAGTGTCTCCATATCTTTAATGCAAACACTATCGCAGCCAATTCCAGATCATGCGTTGGGTAGTTTCGTTCATGTACTCTTAACTGCCTGGAGGCATACGCCACCACTTTCCTTTCTTGCATGAGCACACATCCCAAGCCTTGATAAGATGCATCACAGTATACATCGAATCGTCCTAAAGGATTTGGTAATACCAGCACAGGTGACGTGGTCAGTCTTCTTTTCAGCTCCTGGAAACTCTGCTCGCAAGCCTCTGACCACTCAAACGTCTTCCCTTTTCTCGTCAACTGCATCATAGGTAACGCAATCTTAAAGAATCCTTCTATAAACCTCTGATATTAGCCCGCTAAACCAAGAAAACTTCTCACCTCGTTTATAGACTTAGGGCTTTCCCCACTCACTACAGCCTCAACTTTCGCAGGATCCACTGCGATTCCATCCTTACTGATCACATGGCCTAGAAACTGAACTTCCTCTAACCAAAAATCACACTTCGACAGTTTAGCATACAATTGTTGGTCCTTTAGCACTTGTAACATCGACCTCAAATGTTCTATGTGTTCCCCTCTACTCGAAGAGTATACAAGGATGTCATCGATAAAAACAACAACAAACTTGTTGAGGAACGGTCGGAAGATCCTGTTCATATTGTAACACCCTGCTCTTTCACTTCTATATATATATATATATATGTATTGATACTTGCTCATAGATGCTTGCATATGTCGTTTTTGCTTGTTTTTGGTACATAAGTTCATAGTTGTAATAGTTCAGCCTTTAGAATAATCAATTCATCCGAGTCTAAATAATCTGTTTCACGGTTTTGGCCATATCTTGAGTTCTAGACATCCGATCGAGATGATCTAGGATGCGTTGGAAAGCTTAGAGGATTACCTACAAGTTTTATTCAGGTGTCGATGCCAAAATCGATTGGGAAATCGATTTGGGAAATCGATTTCCAGGTGAAGAAAATCGATTTCCAGAAGGAGGAAATCGATTCTTTGAAGGGCAAAATCGATTTCTTTGATAAGAAAATCGATTTGGCCCAAGGAAAATCGATTTTCATGGATGTTGAAATCGATTTTCATGCGTGTCAGAGCTTGTGTACGCGTTCGGGTTACTGGGCTATGCTGTGTACGGCCCATTCGTCCTAAAACGTCCCTAACAGCTATATATACATAGCGTATGACCTAAACCTAGTATCCACACCCTATTGTACACACTTTTTGCCTCTTCTCATCCCTAAGAGCTCTAATTGATCTCTCGCTCTAGAAAACCCAAAGGACGAATCCTGCTTGGGTGTTCTTCGTCAAGAACACGCCGTTGTTTGGCTAGTCTATCCCTGCTGCTAGAGTTAATCTCCTAAGTTAGAAACCAAGGTGAGTTTCTAATCCTAGTTTTGTTTTCCCTTTTAATCCTTAACTTAAGGATCAACTCTGCTTTCCAGTGTTGCGATTGTGATCAAGTGCTGAACCCGTAAGAAGGAACCGTAGCAGAACTTGGATTTGTTCTCTTTCCCTTAGGCTGTGAATCGTCATACCAGGTATGGGGGGGAGAAAATTGATCATGAGTATGTGGGCTTTGGGATAGGTTAAGATGAAGGGGTTAACCCATGACCCCTATATGTTTGCCTATATGCATTGTAAGTGCCTATGAATGTTGTTATGTTATTTTCTGGCTGTACGAATATTGATTGATGAATAATCTGATGTCATAACATGTTTATAACTATGAGTACATGATTATTATGAATGTTGGTGAATTGATGATGATGAACATGTTGTTTATGCCATGATATGGTGTTTTGTTAATCCTATACTATTAGAACATAGTTATAGGGAGAAAATAAATAGGCAATGTGAGATTGATGACCAAGGATTAGTTGAGAACCCTTAGGTTATGATTCATAAGTGTTGAACTAATCAAATTGATGATAAATAGCTTAGGCTCGAATGATCTGTTAATTAGAGAACGTTGATTGGTCTATAGCGGAGGAAACCCGCTGCTGTATGAATTGACACCCAGAAATCGATTTCCAGCACATGGAAATCGATTGAATCGACCAAGAATCGATTTCCAGAGCGTGGAAATCGATTTGGCCTTGTAGAAATCGATTTTTAGAATCGATTTTCCCTTGTTCAAAATCGATTGGGGAAATCGATTTGAACATGCTGAAATCGATTTTCAGAGATTGGAAATCAATTTTGAAGACTTGAGAAATCGATTCCAGAGAATGGAAATCGATTCTCACGTGCCCAGGAACAGTTTTGACCCCTTATGCTTGATGGATAGTGTTATAAAGATTAAGTTACAATTTTAATAAACATATGACTTGTGGTTTAGATATTAAGATTAAGTTATAATCTTAATAAGATATGAATTGAGGTTTAGATATTAGGATTAAGTTACAATCTTAATAAATATATGATTTGAGGTTTAAATACTAAGATTAAGTTATAATCTTATAACTATATGATTTGAGGTTTAGATATTAAGATTAAGTTATAATCTTAATAAGATATGAATTGAGATTTAAATATTAAGATTAAGATATGAATTGTGGTTTAGATATTAAGAATATGTTATAATTTTAATAACTATATGACTTGTGGTTTAGATATTAAGGTTAAGTTATAATCTTAATAAGATATGAATTGAGGTTTAGATATTAGGATTAAGTTACAATCTTAATAAATATATGACTTGAGGTTTAAATATTAGGATTAAGTTATAATCTTAATAAATATATGACTTGAGGTTTAAATATTAGGATTAAGTTATAATCTTAATAAGATATGAATTGGGGCTTAGATAATAAGATTAAGTATAATACTTAATGAAGATGATGTTAAGTTAAGACTTAACAAAGAGAACAATTAATAAGACGATGTTGTTATTGGTAACGACGTACTGTTACCGATGTTGTTGGTTAAATCATTCTTGATGCTTATTGGTCAAGTTTGATGTTGATAAATCATCTTTGATGCTTGTTGGTCAAAGCTGATAGCCATGTAATGGTGTTGATGGTGGATGGTTGGACATGTGTTTGCATGTTGTTGAGCATAACATGCATCATGCGTTGACGTTGATATGTTGGGTGGAAAGCAAACGATGAATCGCGATAGTGGAGGCCACGATGGGTGTTATCTCGGCCTTGCGGGTACATTGGGTAGGGAAATTCCAGGTGACATGGGCTAGCTACCTATTGTCAGAGTGACCTAAAGGATAAGCTTGAGTACCCTGACTAGCCACTATACGTTATCAGGATTAGTGAGAGTGTTCGGGGATGGCCCACGGTCTGGCATAACATCCACGTTGATAACCGGACATGTACTCCTAATCGTCTTTCCAGAGTTAGAGTTGTTGGCCACATGCATACGGAGTAGTGATGTTGCATTCGCATTGACATGCATCTTTGATATGTATTGATTATACATGTGTTGATTGATGTATGTTGTATGTCATCTTAATTACTATTCCATTCCGTTTACATATATTTATGATCGTATTTCTCACCCCCATCCTTTGTTGTTCTTGTGCATATGATGTTGCATGTGCAGAGGAGGGTGAGCATGCTGACGAGGAGTGATCCCGTGAAGATCTCTCTTAGTAGTAGTAGATAGGATTTACATTCAGTTGTTTAGTTTTATTCCGATGTGTTATCGGTATATGTATACCAACTCTGATTATGTGACATCGGGTTTCGGGTTTTGTTTATGATTAATGTTTTTCCGCAGTTGTTTTATGTTTAAAATGTTTTCGGATCATGTGGTACTTGCTACCTTTTATGTTAAAGTTTTAAAATTTTATTTAACTTGCATGCTTTATTTTATTTTATCGTATGCGGGGTAGCGGGTGTCACACATATAACCCATGAACACAGCTGGAGCATTAATCACACCAAATGACATAACAAAATACTCTTAGTGGCCATACCGACTCCGAAAAGTAGTCTTTGGCACATCTTCCTTCTTAACCGGAAGTTGATGGTATCTAGATCGCAGGTCGATCTTAGAAAACACAGCTGCCCCTTTCAGCTGATCCATCAAATCATCTATCTGTGGTAACGGATACTTGTTCTTTATCGTCACTTTGTTTAGCTGACGATAGTCTACGCACAGTCTTGAGCTCCAGTCTTTCTTCTTCACAAACAACACCAGAGCTCCCCACGGAGATGCACTAGGTCTGATAAATTCCTTGCCTAGCATCTCGTCCAACTGCTTCTTTAACTCCATCAGCTCCACTGGAGATATCCGATACGGTGCTATCGATATAGGTCCAGTTCTCGGTACGAGATCTATGGCAAACTCCACTTCTCTCTCTGGTGGCAGTCCAGGAACATCGTCGGGAAACACCTCTGGAAACTCTCGCACGACAGATAAAGCTTCGACACTAGGAGTCTGCTTTGCTTCCAAAGAGAACAGCATCACATACTCGTCCGATCATTTACCCGTCGGAGTACTCTCATTGGCAGGCATCAATCCAGATTGCTTGGGAAAAACTGAGAGTTTTATTTGAACAGTCTAACATCACATGGTTGGCCGAAAGCCACTCGATGCCAAGGATAACATCTATCTGTTGCATAGGCAAACAGATAAGGTCAACAAGAAAATGACGGTTCTCTACCGTAACAGGGCATTTATGGCATATAGACAAGGTAGTTAAGGAATCACCAGTAGATGTTGAAACGGTTAAGTCATAGGGTAAGGTAGAAACACGTAACCCTAAATGATCCACGCACTCTACTGATATGAAAGAATGCGTAGCCCCCGAATCAAACAAAACCGACAAAAGCTTACCAGAAACTAAGCACTTACCTTGGATCAGATCAGGACTTTGGGAGACTTCAGAACCTCGCACGACAAACACCCTTCCAGTCGGCTGTGGCCTGCTCTGCTGACTTGCCACAACTGACCTTGCTCCACCACTCTGAGCTCTACCGCTTTGCTGTTGAAACTGAGCCCTTCTGCTGACTCCGGGCTTGCAGTCTGATGCATAGTGCCTTATCTGGTTGCAATTGTAACATCTTATGTGTTGGGTCCTAGGACAAATCTTCACCAAATGCGGTCCCCCGCACAGGTAACAAGTCTTGACCTCTTGCTGAGTTTGACTGGAGCCGCTCATTCCATGGTTAACATTGAATCGAGCCGGGCGATCATACGGCTCTGTCCTCCGCTGAAACTCACCACCTCTGCCTTTCTGACCGCTCCAAACAGGTCCACCCCTTGTCTTTTGTTGGATGACAGTCCCTACTTGGTTATGTCCCTCAACCACTGTGCACTTTTCCACCAGCTCGGGAAAAGATCCAATACTCAAAGGCAGCATTGCTCGCTTCAACTCAGGCCTCAACCCATCCTCGAACCTCCTGCAAACCCATTCTTCATCCGGATGGATCTGATAAAACAGAGAGAACTTGAGTAACGCTTCAAACCTCATCGCGTACTCACCCACGGATAGTTGTTCCTGTCTCAAACTCAGGAGTTCCTTTTCTTTTTCCTGCAGGATACTTCTCAGGAAGTACTTCTCCAAAAAGCACTCCCGGAACAGTTGCCATGTCAGTACTCTTCCTCCGGCCTCTAGCAGTCTGGCCTTGGTTCTCCACCAAGCCTCTGCTGTTCCTACTAACTTGAAGGCAGCATATGTGACCTTTCTGTCTTCTCTACAGTGTGTGGCCAAAAAAAATTTTTCTATCTCCTGCAACCCCATTTCCGCAGCCTCAGGGTTAATCTTGCTGTGGAATTGGGGAGGATTTCCCTTCATGAAAGCATTAAGACTAGTGTCCACCATCTCATTCTCTCTTACAGTATGCAGCTGATCATGCCTGGCTTCCCTCTCTTCCTGCCTTTGCATATACTGGGCAGTCTGTTGAGTCTGCTGCATCATGGCGGTAGCCAAGTCCCTTATGGCCTACATTGCTTCAGAGGTGTCACCACCACTCCTTATCCCTGAGTGGTCACCATTATTGTTATCATCATTATGTCTAGTTGTCGGCCTTCCTCTTCACGTGCCATTTAGCTTCCTGTAAAAAGGAGCCATCAGTGCCGATTCATAAGACATATAATAGCACTTAACAGTTATTCATATCACATGCCTTATGAATGAAAACAGTTATCACAGTTCGATAACTCGCGCATCGGACACTCTACCCAAAACCCGACACAGTTGATAAGACTCGATCATCAACCGTCAAAGCCAGTACGCTTAACCTTCACAGTCTGATTTAAAATCGAACTGCTCTGATACCACCAAAATAAGACGATCCTCCTCTCTTAGAAGGATAATCTCATTAGTCCCAACCTCTTATTATTATTATTATTATTAACTATGCCTAGCCGTCTATAAAGCGATAGCGTGGTAAAACAAGCAGCGTTGCGGAAACTAAACAACGTAAACAAGAACGGCATGCATAGCAAACGACGATCAGAGTATAAAGCACGGAAAAAAGCATAACTATATAATAACATGCATAATTTGGCCTTATCAGTAGGGCTCAGTACATAAATATACATACTGTCGGGTAGAAAACCAAAAATACATCAAGAGCAAAAGAAAACACTCAGAGCTCATCAGCAACCCCCATCCCCTCTCAAAAGATATATCAAAAGCTCTCAGCTCACTCCCTAGGATGCACTAGCAGGCTCTCACCATCAGTGGTGAGGATCCCTGAGCTACCCTGACCCTCTCCATGAGTACGCCTGTAACGCACAATCGGCTCATACTCTGACGAAGAACTGGACACCACAATCCTACGCCTGCGATAAGTCCTCAAGCACTGCTCTGTCCTCCCGCGCTGGCCTCGATAGACGTAACCTCTCCTGCTGGTCATGACCGATGTCTGGGGTGCTGCCCAAGTGTAGCCCTACTCCCACTGCCTCGGAGGTCGCCAGATCCTCGGAAAAGGGAGGAACTAGTAGATACGATAGGGACCGATAATATCTACATATGTAGGTGTACCGCTCCGAAACATCAGGCTGACAGGCCCTGTATATACCACCAGAAAGGTAGAGGGGTCTACCCGCCATCCCCTCTCATCATGGTATATAATCTCAATATCGCCCAGGACTGGCATCCGCGGTGCCCCCGTGATGAACGGGTGAAGCCTCGGGCCCATGCTGAATCTTCGCTGGTTCGTCGTCTTCAAGTGATCCCATAATATACAACAAGGAAAAATGAAAGGGAGATAAGAAATACAGCACCTTATAAGGTCGGAAAACAACAGTAATACAGTAAACAAGTATAGCAGTTAACACGTAATAGATATAGCAAATATAGCATCTACTGCATTCCAACACGCATCTCCCAAGACAGCATATGCAACAAGCATCCATCCCATGAGACTACCACTTAGATCAAACCTCTAGACCGGGATACTAATCCCATGCAGCATGTAGACCGAAAAACGCACTTCTGCAGTTCCCAACTGGAACGACTCCACACCAGAACAAGTCCACACCGGAACAGGTTCTGTGTCGGAACGGTGTTAGCTTGTCCAAGAAACCGAACCGCTCGCCGTGACCAATAAGAGTGCATCCCCCTTCCATACCGGAACCGGGGTATCTCGGTCGCCTCGGAACGTTAGCCTGGAACAACTGGAAAGCTCTGGGATTAGTCGGGAAAATTGGACTAGATCGGGCGTCACGATAGGATAGGAGCTACCTCATCCGTCACTGTAAACTATTCCCGAGACCGGCAACATCCCCAAGGCCACTCACTTGACCGCCCCATCTACTTTCCGTACCAGCACTCAGGTACCGCTAACCTCGTATGACGCTGGCAGCCCATACTACCTGTCATACGGCCTCGCCACTTGCCAGCTGAAAATGATATGTAGCAACCATCCTCAACGGGCTTGATACTGGATCTCACGCTTAAGCTCTCAACCAAATCAACGCATCACGATGCCACTGCATCCACATGGCCATAGCCTCGATGCCACGCGTCCACGAGCCACAGTTGAGACAACACGGCACACAGCCTCAAGAAGTCAACCTAGCAGCAACGGCACCCTCCATGGTATCAACCCGACAACAACACGGCACATAGCCGAACTTATTCTACGGCATTCCGCCACAACTCTCAATATTACAGCATACAGCATAGCAACAGCAATAACATCATAGCAGCAGTAATATCAATAGCAGCATAAAAGCATCTAGCAGCATATCACGTATACCAAGTAGCATATAGGCAAACAAATAGCAACAACAACAGCCAACATCATACAGTCATACGTCAGCAAACATCCTCGATTAACAATTCTCTAACCTAGGGTTTCCAAACTTGACGGCGATAGCCCAAAGTATGCTAAACCTAGGGTTTAGATACTTTATTAGGGCTCAACCACTAGTAGGGTTATGGCTTCCCCACACACAGCAGAAATCACAACTACACTACTATTGCCTTCCTGACGGCAGCAATACTCTTTCTCCCCACCTGAACTGTCGGCATGAAAATCTATGCGATCACCGGCACACTCCTCCTTCATCAAGCTCGCAGCCCCCTTCAATGGCAGTTCCAAGAACAGCCCCAATCCTCTTGGTAGCCGCGACCCTAGTCCTCAATTTGCGGGAAATCACGAGCACGCACTTTGCCCTAATAACGAGCACAACACATATACAACAGTGTTAGCCCTAGGGCAAGCCCAATAGATCAAAGAAAAGGTAAAGACTCGAAGAACGCCAAGAACAAGAAGAACACGTGTTTGGGGTCCGAGTTTACCTGTGGCGAATCGAAAAAACCAATCTGTCAGAGTCAAAGATTACTCAGCCGCGATCACAATGGTGTAGTCGGCATCGCGTTCTAGTACTTCGATCACCTTCATCCTCGAGCTTTCTCACTCTAGAAACTCAGAGCGTCTCTCACTAGTTGCAGAAAACTTGGGAGATTTCGTGCAAATGAGAAGATGAAAGTGGAAGCTCCACTTGTGGGTTCTGCTGTCCACGCTTAAGCTTTCATCACTCTGCACGCTTGAGCGTTGCCACGCTCTAGCGTGGGATCTCTCCACGCTCGAGCATGGGACCTCATCCACTCTGCCTACTCCCTGACCTGACACGTGTCTCACACGCATCCAAACTCAGAGCTGCTGCTCAGCGCACTCAGCATGCTGAAGCATCCAACTCCTCCCACCTTTAAGCGTCTCAACGCTTGAGCGTGGAGTCCTCCCACGCTTGAGCGTCAACCTCAGCGAGAGAAGAACTTCCAGCCTTCTGACTTCCTTAGTTACTCGTTCTACGCCTTAGGCACCTCCAACCATGTTCAAGCCTATTCCTAAGCTTCAAACTAGGTCCAAAACTAAAACCCAACAAACCACACAAATATCCAAAGCTCCAATCGAGATTAACCAGCTCGATCAGAGTCACTGAGAAATCGGGATGTTACACCATTTAAGATCGTCACTATAAGATTCGCACTCTCATCAAGGTGTAAGCTCAACTCCTAGGCTCAAGGCCTTACAAACTCATGCAATGAAATGCTAATGCTTACACAAAGCAGATGCGATAAAGCAATGTCTATCCACCGGATAAACCTCAATGTTCACTAAGGTTCTCTTCCTTAGGAACTATACCCATCTTTGTCTTATAAAACTTTTATCCACCGGATAAATTTCGTGATCCCTCCGGGATCGAGTCATCACAAGACTGAAACAATTGAACTACTTTCTTGGATCCGAATCACCGGTTTCGATGTTTCAAAACCCAAAACGTTTCATGTTTGTGTTTGTGTCTTATGAATTACATCTCAAATCCTAAACCTTATGAAGAAGGATTGAGAATCCTCTTAAATAAGTCTTTGATCCTTTCTAAGATATTAATTCTTTGAGTTCCAACTAATGAAATAAGTATTGATTCACTTAAGTCTTATGAAGGAATTAATGAACTAAATCATCAATGGTATAGTGCATGGTCTTGTTCCACCATATACTATACTTAATTATTTCTTTTCTTTTACTCTAAGTTAATTACTTAATTTAGGTTTTTATGCGTAAAACTTTACGATTTGAGTTGAAAACTTTCGATTTAAGACTTTAAAAACCAAAAACCTTTCTAATTCAAAACTAATTTGATTTAAAAGAACTTAGTTACTTACTTGAATTAATTTACCTTAACTAATTTGAAAAGGGTTTTTCCTCACTAACTTAGTGTAAAACCGTGATCTAAGTTATCGTAAAAGAAATGGAATTTCATTTAGTTTTCAAACTATGATTCAATTAAATCAAAACCTTGGGACAAGGTCCTCATAATACTTTGAAGATTGAATGTTAACTTTAAAATGAGTGTGACATCATATTAAACCTAAGGTAACTTCTTATTACTTTTACATTAGAATTTCTTTCGTAAAAACTAGCATCACTAAAGATTTTCGAACATTTCTCAATTAAATATTTGCATTCCTCATGAAGCTTTTTAAGGCTTTTATCTCATTAATTAATTGAGCACTGACCACTATCAGGCTTCTCAATCAACAATCAATATCAATAAAATTGCCACGTCAATGTTATAGCAGATAATGCAATTCATAACATGCATTAATATACTATAACACATAACTGCAGATAATCAATTAAAAGTAGATAATTAACAACATATAAGATAACAGCTGAAAACAACTTAAGCAACCACAACGAAGCTCAAACAAAACTGTACAGACCACTCACTGATAACATATAGTTATCGAGAAAATCTCTCAGGCAAGATCACCTTACCTCTTGAAGTCAAGTAAGGTTCTTTCTCTTCGATCTTTCAACACTTCCTTCTACTCCACAAATCACCAACTCAAGGAAATCAAGCTAAACTACCAAGTGGTGTTCACGGTCTTTTGTCTGAAACGATCCTCCAAAGCTCTTCGCGCTCCACGAGTTACTAAACTACAATTACTCAACAAATCCTTCACCAAACAACATAGTACAAGTTCATCTTTGAAAAAAAACTTGCTAATTCATTATGATGTAGGTTCGGCCTTCACTAATTAATTAGTTTAAGGATGTTAAAATTTTACTAACTCTTGGATTAATGATCCTTAAGTATTATGAAGACATAATCAATGATTATTTGTCAAAGATTCGCATCAAAACTCACCCAACCAACAAGGTTAGGGTTTCGGCCAGCAATGGAGGAATAGGGAGGAAATTTATTTGGGTTCATGCTTCTAGATGATCAATATATGCATCATGATGAGTTCATAGAAATTAGTTTTATGATCATAGGATTTTTCTATGATTTTCTAGAGATTTTTTAAGAAAGTTTCATGAAAGTGGATGATGATGATTCATGGCATAATCTTACAAAATGAATGAAGAAGAGTACATGATTGATCATGGAGAGAAGAGATTACCTCTTGGTTGATGGGAAAATGGAGAGAAAGTGAAGAACACTCAAGAACTCTCAAGAACAAAGGAGAGAAAGCTAAAACTCTAACTTTGATCTTAAAACCCAAAAAACAAGCAAGACTTTGTGTTTGTAGCCAATGCGAGGGAATGGAGTGTTGGTGGGGGTTTTGGGCGTGAGTAATCAAGGGACAAGGAGGGCAAAGATTTGTTCATTTAGGGACAAAAGAGTAAATTCACTTAGGGACAAAATTGGCATTTAACAAAATGGCTATGGACATAAATGTCCCACAACCCTTAAAGCCAAAAATATCTTAGATATTTGTAGAAGGTAATGATGACTTATGGTGAGTCATATGGCAAAAATGTATTTTCATTAATTCCTAGGGGCAAAATGGTCTTTTATCGCCTTAAATATCTTAAATATTTTAGAAAGAAATGATGGCTTGTGGTGAGTCATGATGGTGACTCCCCGCACTTAGGTGACCTGTGTCCCTCGTCTGGTGTCTGGTTTTGTCTTTGCACGTCCGTTCTCGACTTCGTTAATTTCCCGATTTAGGTTTTTCACCCGAATAAAGTATAATAATTTAGTTATTTTAAAAATTTTCAAAATAAACAATATCGTTGGAAATGAGATATAAAATCTAACCATTTCGTTCTCGACCATATCTCATATGGAGTCTTTACAACCGCCTTTGATGGAACACGGTTGAGAATGAAAGCAGCTGTAAGTAAAGCGTATCCCCCAAAAGAGTCTGAAAGGTCGAATGACTCATCATAGATCGTACCATGTCCGACAAGTTGCGATTCCTCTTTTCAGACACGTCATTCCATTATGGTGTCCCGGGAGGCGTGAGTTGGGATACTATCCCACACTCCTTTATATGGTCATCAAACTCATGGCTTAAGTATTCATTACCATGATCCGATCGTATGGCCTTAATACTTTTACCAAGTTGGTTCTCTACTTCATTCTTGAACTCTTTGAACTTTTCAAAAGTTTCGGACTTGTGTTACATGAGATACACAAATCCATATCTACTGAAATCATCAGTAAATGTAACGAAGTAAGGAAAATCATGTCTAGCAGATTTGTTTAGGGGCCCACATACTTCACTATGTATCAAGCCCAAAAGATCACTTGCCCTTTCACCTGGACTGGTGAATGGGACCTTAGTCATCATTCCCAACAAGCAAGATTCACATACATCAAACCACTCATAGTTGAATGAGTCTATGAACCCATCCTTGTGGAGCTTGGAGATGTGTTTCTCATCTATATGGCCTAAATGACAATGCCAAAGATATGAAGGATTCAAATTGTTGGGTTTGATCCTTTTCGCATTTATGTTATATATGGGCATATCGAGATCAAGGATATAAAGTTCATTACTCATAGGCGCACTAGCAAAGAAAACGTTATCCAAATAAAGAGAACAACATTTGTCCTTTATTATAATATGAAAACCTTTCTTGTCCAAACAAGAAATAAAATAATGTTTCTACTAATATCCGGAACAAAATAACAATTATTAAGTTCTAAAATAAGCCGAGACGGCAAAGTCAATACATAAGTTCCTACAGCTAATGCGGCAACCTTTGCCCCATTTCCCACTAGTAGGTCAACTTCGCCTTTGGTCAATCTTCTATTACTTCTCAGTCCCTAAACATTAGTATAAATGTGAGAACCACATCCAGTATCTGATACCCAAGATGCTGAAGTAGATAAATTAACCTCAATCACATAAATACTTGTAGCGGAAGTCTCACTTCCTTTCTGCTTCTTAGTTTCTTCCAGGTATTTTTGGTAGTTTCTCTTCCAATGTCTAGTCTGAACCCAATGGAAGCAAGTGGCTTCCTTATCCACCCCGCCATTAGGCTTCAAGGCAGAAGTTCCAGGCTTAGACTTTCCTTTGCCTTTCCCTTTATGCATGTTCATGGGCTTCTTGGGTTGCTTCTTGCCCTTTTCAGTTTGGACCATCATGATGGCCTTCCCTTTTCCTTTGTTAATGTTATGTTCAGCAGTTCTCAACATGCCTAACAGTTTTGGCCAAGTTTTGTCAAGACTATTCATATTGAAATTCATGACAAACTGATTATAGCTCTCAGGCAACGATTGCAGAACCAAATCAGTGGCCAACTCTTGGCCCAAAGGAAAACCCAACCTCTCGATATTTGCAATGTCCCCAATCATTTGAAGCACATGAGGACTCACAGGGCTTCCCTCTACCAGTTTACTTTGGAAAAGGGCTCTGGAAATTTTGTACCGCTCATGCCTTGCTTGCTCTTGGTAGAGCATTTTTAGGTGTGCGATCATATCGTATGCCTCCATGTCCTCATGTTGCTTCTTAAGCTCAGAGGTCATGGTAGCAAGCATAAGACAGCTGACATCTAGGGCGTCATCCTGATGCTTCTTATAAGCATCTTTTGCAGTCCTAGAAGCAGTCGCAGCTGGTGGCTCCTCATAAAGGTGTTCCTTAAGAACATACAACCTTTTCTCATGCTTAAGGACAATCCTCAAGTTTTTGTACCAATCCATAAAATTTGTTCTAGATAGCTTGTCCTTTTCAAGGACCGTCGCAGTGATAGATTACTAGATGTACTAGATGCCATGAGTATCTACATAGAGATATATGAAAAAGTAAGTATCATGCATTAAAAATATTTAATAAGGTCTTTTATTAAATACGCTTTCATTATTTTACTCAAATCAATGACGCTCATCATTGAGTTGGAAAATCCCGTTGGACGATTTTCTAATGGGACCAAGATTCATATTTCACCTCCTTCTAAGTCAGCTTTGACTGATCACCCTAAACTTAGTTATTTAGATAGGAAACTCCTTTCCAATTATGTCTCTTGTAATTCTTGGATCAATTGGGTGAATAAATCTTATTCCAATTTATCTAATAAATTGGTGCCTAACTCCTTTGCCTCCAGACTCTTCAATCCTAAAGAGTTTGGCCCAGTTAAGTCAAGCCCAATGGTTGGCAACTGGATATTACTATTATCCCATCGCGCCTCAACAGAATAAATCAAGGTGCCCTGCTTTGGCAGACACACACTTGTTCTATCATGGCCTTGACGAGTGCCACGCATCGGAAGGCATTTAAGACTTGATATTAATTTGAGGGAAATTTTATTAAGTGATCTCATCGACATATTATCTCATACATAACGTCTCTCAGCATAGATGGCATACATGCTATCATACATTCAAGTAACATATATAGCATACAAGACATACATGTTTACATACATTTCATGCATCTCATACATAAACATACATCCCAAACATTTCATGCATTTCATACATAAACTTTCAAGACATACAAGATAGGTATAATGGATATGGCCTCCTAAAGTACAAGAACGAAATAGCTAAACTATTACAATTCTTTGACCCTTGAGCAAGCTTCTCAAGCCTCTCCCACCAGCATCATCATATGGTGTTGCCTCCTCTTCCACTCGAGAAATTACATCATTTAAAATATAAACAAAGAATTTAAAAGCCACGACACACAAGCCATATTTAAATAAATAAACCACGACATGCAGGCCGTATTTACCAAATAAATAAACACCATAAACTAAGGCCATAACCAAATATCCATAAAAGAGAACGAAAAACAGTATCAACTCATTTATACAAAGGTGCACGGCCATGCTGCAAGGGTGCACGATCGTGCTCCATCCTCGTTGACAGTGATCCAGAACGTGCAAAAGGTTCACGGTCGTGCTGCACGGTTCACGACCTGTGCTTGTGCTCGCTGACGCTGATTACAAGGTGCATGACCGTGCTGCAAAGGTGCACGGTCGTGCTCAACGTCGCAGCAAGGTTTCTGGGTACATAGCAGAACCGAATAAACCACCCTAAAATATTCCCAAAACGTTTCTAGATGCATACAACAAATTCGTAGGCATAATATTTACATATAAAAGATACTTTCATGGTATATTACGTGATTGAATCAAAGCACCAAACAACATCAAGAACATACATATGTTCAAACAACGATAACATGCATAAAATTGGATCGCATTCAAAGCAAGAAAACATGTTATTAACCAAGGCAAACAAGCACTTAGGATTCAAGGTAATAATGACTATATGCTCTGATACCACTGTTCGGTTTTCCTGAGATAATCCTCTTTTAAAATCATGTCTCAAGGCGGAAGAAAACCATACCCCATGGATCGCGCATTACAAAACAAGAATCACATAATGCTATTATGTTTACCTCTTGAAGTGTGCTTTCAAAACAATCCTTAAAGCTTGCTCTGAATCACCCGTGCCACAACAGGGCAGCACCTCTACTCAGTCCACGCGAGCAAACATCTGATGGGGAATGCGTCTTGTGCTAGCTGACAGCTATAGGGTTTTGCGCGACGTCAAGAGTTGACCTCCCTCCTAATCTTCTCACTTATCTCCTTCCAACCAAGACCTGACAAATGAGGCCTAATAGGAACCCTAGCAAGGACTAATGCTGGCATTCCTATGGAAGACATCGCAAGAGTTGACTCAAACAACTCTAATAACAAGCGACCTATCCCTAAGAGAGGGAGAAGGCATTCAACGCACCAGTGGAAAGGTCCACCTAGCATTCCACTTACGACCACAACCTTGGCGGCAGACGACATGAAGACAAACGGTGGAGCGGTTAAGAACCCTTTCTCTGCGACCCTTGCAGATGATGAGTGTGGCTCTTCACATGTACGTTGATAGAAGCCCATCATGGCTAGATGTCCAAACGCTAGAATCACTGGCAAGGTCAGCAGAGAGATGCATCTAAAGCGTTGGGTGAAATCTCGATATCACGACCTTCTCGGGAGACAACCAGAGAAGCACACATCGATGCAACATATGGTGGAAGATGAGAATGGCGAGACTCTCAAGTATGACTCGATAAATAGCATGTTATCAAGCACATAATTAAATAACAGTGGTACCATTTGTTGGGTTTTCGTGAGACAATCCCCTTTTGAAATCATGTCTCAAGGCGGAAGAAAATCATACCCCATGGATTGCACATTACAAAATAGGAATCAAATAAGGCTGTTGTGTTTACCTCTTGAAGCGTGCTCTCAAGACAATCCGTGAAGGTTACTCCGAATCACCAGTGCCACGACAGGGGCAACACCTCTATTCAGTCCACGCGAGCAAAAGTAGGTTGGAGGAATGCGTCTTGTGCTAGCTGACAACTTACAGGGTTTGTCGCGATGTCAAGAGTGAAGTGTGTCTCACTAATGTGTGTCTAACGTAGCGGTGAGGGAAGCACATTATCTATTTAAAGAGTAGTGCTCCTTCACCCTATTTGCCATAACCCTTATGGGCTTGTACACTATAGGCCCAAATTGGAATTATTTATTAAATCATATTTAATAAACTAATTCCTCTCCAACTATTTTCTCTATGTATGTGACCCTATAGGTTCCCACTAAATTGGCAATAATATTAAATATTATAATAATATCACATATTAATTATAATATCAAATGTTATAAACAATGAGCGATATCTATCAATACATCATTTCTACCCAATTTATGAGAAAATAGGTGATTTGATTTTATCCTTACTGCAACCAAATTATCGTACAGTGTATGTCGCTTCGTCCATATGTCATAATTGAACACAAGGCATAAATGTGTTATCCTTGTTATGTTCAATTATATCTTCCTCAATCTTCGAGTAGATGTGTAATCACAAATGGGCCCAATATCTCATATCGGCCCATTTCCGCGTGGCCAAGCATATTTTACATCTCATTCTATCGAGAGGCCCATGACATTACCTCTGTTATTTAGGAGGGACGAATCATATCTACATCATTCACATTCTGCAACATGATTCATTGCAGGCCCAATAACTACCTTTATGATCATCCTGTTACGGATGACGTTTAATAGCATTAAAGCCAACAAATCCACATGTAGGAATCGCAATGACTTCAAGTCGAAGGACTACTTCACAATGGTCGCCATGAGAAACGCTTATGACACTTACATAACTATTATGCAGCGTTCTCATAGTGGGTCAATCCAGTATAAGTATTACTCTAATATTTATACCTATGGGAAGACTTGATATCTCATATCCATAACCCGTGAGATGTGGTTATCAGTCTACTCACATAATAGTCTCTATGTATTATCGTTGTCCTGAATGACAATAATATTTGACTACGGATGTTTTAAGAATAACGTTCTATAGTTTAATGGGGGCTCACGATCAAGTCACACTTGATGTTCCAATAAACGAACTACATTTTCTAAGGACTTTATTATGCATAAAAGGGTGACATAATAAACTGAATGCTTTATTCATATATTAAATATTTGATCAAAGTCATGATGCAAATGATCTATTCAAAATAGATTGGCCACTAGGGCTTAGAAATGATGATCTACCACTGAGAAATAGACTCCATTAGCGGATTGTTTAGTGTTGTCATTATGCATATCTTCACACTCCTCTATCGATCATCTATCGAATGAGATGGAAACACCTGAGTATATGTTTGGATCGCTAGTGAGATCAAGTTTCCTTAGCTTAAGCCATTACTCCATCATCATCGCAACGAGATCAATGGAGTTCACAAAGTTAGGAATTACGTCTTAGTTCATAAATGAACTTCCTGATCCGAACGACCGCTAAATCTGTATTTGAGGCAACTATATACTCGGCCTCTATAATAAAATTAGTAACTGACTTCTGCTTGGTACCCTTTCTAAGCTTACAGTGCCACCATACAGGCAAAACACAAATCCATACCGCGATCTGGAATTATCCTTATCGGTTTGGAAATTAGCATCGGTGTAACCCTTTACAAGGAGCTCTTCCTTACCATCTTAGACTAAGAATGCATCCTTAGTTCTTCTTAAGTATTTAAGTATATTCTTGACTACAGTCCAATGACCTTCACCTAGATCAGATTGGTACCTGCTCGTCATGATCAAAGCATACGAGTCATCTGGTCGAGTACAAATCATGGCATACATGATAGATCCAATTGCCGAAGCATATGGAATCTTATTCATGCATTCCCTCTCATCTGATGTAGTAGGGCAGTGTCCCTTGGACAGGTATATGCCATGTGACATAGGCAAGAGACCCTTCTTGGAATCATGCATGTTAAAGCCCCTAAGCACTTTGTACTCTGACTAAGGCCCAGCAATCTCAGCGATCTATCTCTATAGATCCTGAGTCCTAACACATAGGAAGCGTTGTTGCAATAAAATTGGATAGATGTGCAAGTATACACAATCTCAGTGATCTATCTCTATAGATCCTGAGTCCTAACACATAGGAAGCGTTGTTGCTATAAAATTGGATTGATGTGCAAGTATAGATCCTGAGTCCTAACACATAGGAAGCGTTGTTGCTATAAAATTGGATTGATGCGCAAGTATACATAATCGTTTAACAAGTAATAAAGTGTAAGTGAGATCGTTCCCAAGAGGATTATATGGCGAATCAAGTACCAAGTTTGAATTAAGGGTTCTATTAATTAAGTTTAACAAAGAGTAACAAATAGTTGGTGTGTGTGTGTCCAGAACAGGTTTGGGAAATAAATGCTAGAGCAATAAAAACGGTTCTATTAACAGAATGGGTAAAACAACTACGGGGAAGCATCCCTTGCAACTTTAATCTAGTTTAGTTATGCGTTTGCAGTGCTACGACAATTGGCTCCAAGAAATGAAAGTTTGTTTTCCAACAGTTCTAAGATTAACTTCACTAAACGTTTCCTGGTCCTAGGTCCATATTAGTTACATTCACACCTCACTTAAGTTCGTTCCAGCTAGCCTAAGAGTTAGAATGTTCATTCCTAAATCATTCTTCATCATAATTTTCCAATTAATGATTTTACCCTTATCTATAAAACAATTATGCTACACTTAGCTTTTCCAAGCAGCCGTGAGCTCAAGTTCTAACTAAGGTGATAAAGCTTAATTAAAACACAATCCAAATCCGATTCATAGAAAATGCAATAGCAAAGCATAACATAACAATTACTAGAAATCCATTACAAGTTCAACATCCCATAGCTACAAGAGGTTTAGCTCATATTGAGCTTAAAAAACAAAGAGAAAAACAAGAAATGGAAGAAAAAGCCATTACAATGGAGGTTAGGGAAGATGATGTCTGATGATTGTTCCCTTGGCTGTCCCCTAGTTAGGGTTTTTCAAAATATCTCAAGGCCCTTTCCTCTCTCATCCTTTTTGGGCTAAAAGTAGGTTAGTACAAGTGTCCTTGGCCCAATTCCCTAAGTTTAATGCACTAAATGTCAGCCCCACGTGTAGGTCACTGTCCTAATCAGCGAAGGACAACTCATCATGTAAGAGAATGTTTTGAGCTTTTGTCCTTTTTCCAAACCAACTTCAGCTACGATTGCTATAGCAAATCCTAGAGTAACGTCTCCAGTTCAGCGCTTGATTCTCCAAAATCTGCTCTGCACAGAAAAACTCTCAATTAATCACCGAAACAGTTCTAATAGACACTAAACATGAAAACTCACAAAAGGCTCTTATAAAACATACTTTACACAAAATCACACTAAAACACTAAAAACATAAACTCAAAATATCAAAGACCACACAAACACAAGTGAAAAAGGTACAAATAACTCTTAATAAAAGGAGTTATCACACCCTCAAACTTGAATCATTGCTTGCCCTCAAGTAATGGAAACAAAAGAAACTAAAAAGAAAAGACACAAATTTTTCTAAACTTCCACACATGTGCTTAGATTAGCTCAAACACAACTTTCTCCTTTGCAAACCAATTTCTTTACAAGGCAGACTTGACAATGCATCAACAATCATGAAATTCAATCAAGCAAGCATTCATGGATGTCCTCATTTTCAATTCTCAGCAACATGCTACAACACTACACTCTCAGATTAGTGTGTTCTTCCTCTCTTCTCAAGCTAAGATAGGTACTCTCAATCATCATTCAAATGCACATTCAAACACGACCTTGACAAGCTTCTAAACACACCACTCACAATTAAAACTGCACACTTCTAGAGGACTTTATTTGGTTGAAATGGGGCTTGGGTTCAGGTAGGAACAGTTCTGGGAAGGTGGCTACACTAGATGGAGCTTAGGTATACTTTCTCTTTTTGCTTCACAACTATTTCTTTCATGGTCTAGCTAACAGAAGTTAAGGAGGACTTTTTGATCTTTTTCATTTTGTTTGAATCCTTTCCCTTTTGTACACTTCTTTGAATTATGTTTCCTCCTTTGTACCCTTAGAGCAGTTGTTGCATCATTTTAGCATTTTTCCTTGCAACTGCTCTGTAGCATTTTTTTTAACAAACCAGTGCTTTTTACCAGCAATAGTTCAATTTTTAATATTCTACCACATAATAGCTGCATAGCACCCCGAAACTTAAAACTGTGCTAGCCCTCGAGCACCCCCAAACTAATGTTATAGCATGTAAACATACGAAGCACACCAGCCACTCCAACTAGTTAAGACATTGTTTTTTCAGGATATGGCTTGTAATGTGGGTTCATTAGAAACAAAGGGCTTGCAGGCTCAAAGGGGTTCGCACAAAGGTAATATCCAAGGGTAGGCTATTTAGGCAATACTAGGCTCAAGAAAACAAAATATGCCTCTAGCAAAAGTGCGTGCAAGTATGAAAACAACAAGGCAAAATCAGAGAAGCATTCACAAGAATGGTATTCGCACAGAAAGAAAGATAAAACTGTTTTGGCCCAAAAGCTCTCAAGGTAGATCAGATTTGCTAGAGCATGTGCCTCGAGCTTCAAGCAATTAAATCCAATCGCATAAGCCCAAAAGAAAACAATCAAGTCAAAGCTGCCAAAAATGTGCACTTGCAAAATTTCTAAACAGACAAGTTTCATTAAACAAAACCCCATGATGGGGATGGTTGTGCACATGGTGGGGTCAAACACAAAGGACACTAAGTAAAAACAGAAAAACAGTTTAGGGTCAAAGTCAGCTGACCCCCACCATTCAACTATTTCCTACAATCTAAAAACAGCAAACAAACAGGACAAGAGACCAACAATTATAGAAACTGACACTAGAAACCAAAAGAAAAAAACTAAAGGAAAGCATGGAAACTCCTGACAGAGTTACTGTAACATGCTGCTGCAACCTGCTCGGATGGGCTCAAGTGCTCAAATTCTTGATGCGGGAGCTCTTCTTGCTCCCTTTTGCAGCAGTGGTCTTCTTGTTTACTGGGGTAGAGGACCCCACTTCATCAGTTTCTGAGTCTGTTGTACTCTATTCAGTCCCCCTACCCTCTCAGTTGCTGCAGCAGCTGGCTTTTTACCTTTGCCTTTGGAGGCACATGGCTTAGGAAGCCTACTCTTTCTGGTTGCAAGAGGAACATTGTCCTCTTCATCCTCATTAGAGGCAAGGTAATCAGCAGTTATTTTTGTGATCACATCCCTTAGAGGGGTTTCTGCTGCCTTTTCTGGGGAGTTTGAGAGGGATACGGGTTGATGTTGTTGCTTCAGGGTCAGCTTCTTGATTTTCTTCTTCAGTTTCAGCCCCCAAATCCTACAGGGGGCTCGCAGTGCTCTTTCTCTTCTTGCTGCTTAGGTCGTCAGTTGTGGTGGTGGGTTGTTGTTATTGTGATGGTGCTGGTGGCATCCAATCAGAGGAGTCTGATGCATCCGGGACTGCTTGGGCACTGGGACTGTTATGCTTCTTAGGGGTGGCTTGCTCTGAGGTGTGGTGTTGCTCAGGCAGAATCTGCATTGGAAACTGTGGTATTGGGTGCACCTTCTTCCACTGGTTAAGCTCCAGCACCCTCTGCTACCATTTGAAATGGTCTAGGGAAAACTGCCAATACAGTTGTTGCTGTAGCATGTGTTGCTGCAGCACTTGAGTCAGAAACTCCACTTTTTGCTCTAGCCTTGCAGAGCGGTCCTGTTGCTTTGAGGGCTCTCCTGGTTCCATAACCTTTGCCTTATCCTTGACCTAGGTTGCTTTAGCTGAGTTGGAGATAAATCTATTGATCAGGCCAATATCAATGCTTCCTGAGTTTCCCTCCTCTCCTTCCCCTTTGTGAAACTCTACGCCACATCGCATACATAGTTCAATGATAAAGCAGGGGAAAACCAATTGACCTTTTGTGCTTGTGGCACAATTGGAAATCTCCTGCTAAATCAACTGCCCTATATTGATCCTCTTTCCTTCTAAGATACAGTAGAGGAGCACCAGATGCTCCTTCTTCACCGTTTCAGTATGAGCAGTGAGGGAGAGTTTGTGCCTCAGAAAGTGATACCAAACCTTGTCTAGGGGTTTCAGAGCAGACCTAGCAATTTTCATTTGATTTCCAGAAGTTGGCAGCCATTGCGTCCCTGAGACAGTCATAACATCCTTCATAGCAGTCAACTGCTTCACAGTAGCCTTTTTCAGCAGAGGCTGGTACTCATCTTCCTCTTCAGCCAAATGCAACTTCAAGTTGATGGTCTTTGCAGAGAAGCTGATCTTGCACCCACTCACCATGGAATACGTTTGCTCAGCTCCTCCAATTTTAGCATAAAACTCGCGGACAAGGGGAGTGCAAAACCCAGTTGGGTGACTTGCAAACTGCTTCCACTTGTGCTTGTCAATCACTGCAACAATTTCGTCAGGGAGACCATTGGGGGCTTTGTTAGCGATGGTGAACCCTTTTTCAGCATGGAGTTCCCTTATAATAGTAACATTGTCATACCTTGCTATAGCTTCAGCATCCACGAACACCTCATATGCCTCAAATTCATCACAGGATGCGGGCTTGGCCCTCTTTACAGTGCAATACTTCACGTGAGGCATGGTGGAACAGTGATGGAGGAAAGGGATGAAAGTTGGAGATGAAGAAATTTGGGGGAAATTGAAGCAATTAGTGCTCGGGTTGGAAGAAACTAGAAGAGTGTGTGGGTGAGTGATTATGGATGAGAGAGCGGGTTGGCTTTATAGAGAGAGGAGTGATGGGTAGGTTATAGTGATTGATGGGTGTGGTTGAGAATGTGTGGTTGGGGAGAGGTGCGGTTATCAAGAGGGAATAAGTGGTGTGAGAGGTGCTTGGGGAGTTGTGACTGCACGGGAAATCGCTCCACCTTTTCCTCTTCTAAATTTTTAAATTGTTTTATCCAAATTTCAAACTGATGTGACTCCCCTCCCAAAAACCAGCGAATGGCCCAAATTAGTTACTTTGGCCTCCAACCTGTTACAGCCCAATGAACAACCACACCACCACCTGGGACAGTTATACCATCTACATCCACAACTTCCATTCCTCTTTGTTGTTTTTTTTTTATTGAGTTAGCGCAAATAAAAATAAAAACAAAAATAACAGAATAAACTACGGAATTTTTTTTACTTTTGCTGGGCTGCCTCCCAGTAGCGCTTGGTTTACAAGTCCTCAGCCTGACTTAGAGCATGTGGAATATCAAGGATCAGCCATGACTTTGGTGGCCTGTGCCTTAGCAAACAGCTATCCCCAGTAATGCTTTACCCTTTGCTCATTTACCTTAAAGGTTATACCAGAAGCTGCATCAAGCAATTCAATGGCTCCATGAGAGTGGACATGAACAATGGTGAAAGTCCAGACCATCTAGATTTCAGCTTCCCTGGGAACAGCTTTAGCCTGGAATTGAAGAGCAAAACTTGCTCTCCTTTTGCAAAGTCTCTTCTGAATTTTTCTATCATCCCAGGCCTTGGTTTTGGCCTTGTAAATTTCTGCTCCCTCATATGAAAACAGCTTGTGTTCTTCAAGCTCATTGAGTTGCAGCATGCGAGCTGCTCCAGCCTTTGCTAGATCAAGATTGAGCTTTTTAACTGCCCAGAAGGCTTTATGTTGTAGCTCAATGGGCAAATGGCATGCCTTTCCATAGACCAGCCTATAGGGTGACATTCCTAAGAGGGGCTTATAGGCAGTCCTATATGCCCAAAGAGCATCTTCCAAATGAAGGGACTGGTCTTTTCTGCTTGGGTTCACCACTTTTTCCAAAATTATTTTTATTTCCCTATTAGATAGCTCAGCCTGTCCATTGGTCTATGGATGGTATGCTGTAGCAACTTTATGCCTCACCCCATATTTGTTAGGACACCATCAAACAGCTTGTTACAAAAGTGAGTACCTTCATCACTGATGAATGCCCTAGGGGTGCCAACTCTTATAAAAATATGCTCCTGAACAAACTTTACAGCAGCTCTAGCATCATTGGTGGGAAGAGCTACAACATCTACCAACTTTGACACATAGTCCATAGCCACCAAAACGTACAGATTACCAAAAGAAGAGGGAAAGGGACCCATGAAGTCTATGCCCCATGCATCAAATAACTCAACTTCCAAGATGGAATTGAGGGGCATCTCATTTCTATATGAAATATTGCCTACCATTTGGCATCTGTTGCAGCCCTTAGTAAAGCTGTAAGCATCTTTGAATAATGTAGGCAAAAAATACGCAGCCTAGAGGACTTTAGCAGCCATCCTCATTCCTCCAAAATGTCCCCCACATGGGGATGAATGACAATGCAAGAGAATATCTGGGACTTCCTTTTCGGCCACACACCTTCTAAGCAATTGGTCAGCACAGTTCTTGTTCAAGTATGGCTCATCCCAACAGAACTGCTTTTCCTGATTGTAACACCCCCTCTCGGTGTCACAGTTCGTACCCCAAATTTTCTTTTTCGCCTAATTATACTTTTTTGAAAATACTCATTAGACTAGTTGCAGAAATCTGATACCAATTGAAAATTTTAATAACGGCTAAAAAACAAACTCAAACTCATCATCTATAAAACTTATTCAACTTCGCCATAAGGCGTACATCACTTCAATCTCTTAATACATATCATACTGAGTCACGATCAAAAGACCTGACTTAAACGTCAAAAATCCTAAGAGCTGGTCTAATAAAACTCTAAGAACAATAAAGCATACTACCTAGCATGCATCGCCCCAATGAGACTGAGCCTCGTCATCAACAGTCCACCCGTCTTCGTCGTCAACACCAAGGAACTCAGCTACAAGATCCCGCAGTGACCCAGAGGACCGTTGGAAAATATCTGTACATGTATCCAAAAAAACAACAGGGTGTCTAACATGTACAAGCAAGGGTGAGATACTCGTTCACCAGTTTATCGTATAGTCACACAAGTAAAGCATCATACAATAACACATACATCCACATATAAATATATTTGTATTAACAGATATTCACATGACATAATATCTCAAACATCATCATGAGTTATAATAATGCATGATGTAACACCCCGATTTTCGAATTAAACAGTATTTACGAGTTTGTATTTTATTGGAGGGTTTGGAGAGTGAAATAAAATAATCTGAGACCATAGTCAAGCTCTACGCTATCGTAGGAAGCTATGGTTAAGTTTTGGTCAAAAACTCAAACGGAGCCCAGTCTGCGTTTTTCATTGACAGTAGTATTTTACTACTATCAAGACCTAATTTTGATTCGTGAACGAAATAGTCAAGTTTTAAATGAAATTGCGAACGATATCGGCGATTTTGAAAAAAATTCAAAATAACAGAGCTGAATACGGGATTTACCGGGACCCGCTACAGATATGGTTGAAGTCACATCACCTAGGAAGGTGTGCCATGACTCATCAGTGTAATGATTACGTATAGAAAATATCTGGACGTGAAAAGACCAAAATGCCCCTGATCATTTTCATAATTACCATTTGCCCTAGGATGAAAAGACCGTTTTGCCCCTGAGAATTTATGAAATGACCCTTTTGACCCTATGACTCACCAATGTCATCATTACCTTTCTAGAAAATATCTAGATATTTATAGGGGAAATGACAATTATGCCCCTCGTTTTTTAATGAAATTCCCAAAATGTCCTTAAGTTATTTACAAGTTTGCCATTAAGACAAAATAAAATCTCACCTTTACTCTCTCTAAGCCACACGGCCTTTCTCTTTCTCTCTCTTCTTTCGCTTGTTCTTCATTTTCTCTCTTTGTTCTTCATTGTTCTTCCTTTGAAACCTTTGAAAACTTGAAGTTTTTGGGTGATTCAAGCTAGTTTCTCTTAAGCTTCATCATCTAGGAGGTATTAACTCCATCCTAGCTCTATTAATCTCTCTATTTCATCTCTTGAATATCTTGATTCATGAAGATCCAAGTTTTTGATTCATAACTTTGAAAATTCATAGAAAAGTGTAGAAAAATCCTTTTAATACCAAATCAATTTCTATGATCTAGTTTCATCATTCTCCTTCATTATCCAAGAGCATGAAATCAAATAAGTTTTCTAGCCATTTCTTCTTAAAGTGGCCGAACCACCTAGCTTGAAAAAGGTTGAGTTTTTTATTCAAGTTTTGAGTAATAAGACTTACTCTAGTGTTGTGTATACTTGAGGATCATTGATCCAAGAGTTGGAAACCAAATGAGCTTCCTAGCTCATATAGGTTTTCTTGGTTGAAACCTCCATGTGTTGGTGGATGGGATTTTGGTTCAAGTTTTGGTGTAATAGGCTTTGATCTTGCCTTACCACACCTAGTAAGGATGGAATCCAAGAGATAGGAATTTTTGGACATCCCTAGCTATTTTTATAGCTCCATTGCCGAATCCTATATAGGTAGGAATAGGAAGATTTGTGTTGTTAAATATTGATGTTTGGATTGACTATATGTATGCAGTTGTGGTTGAGTAATCGGACGAGGAATCGGGAGAATTCGCGGGCCGATCGGACAAATTTTGCTCGGAGGATAACTTCAACGGGTAAGGGGAGTTTGCTTGAGGGATTTTCCGATAACTATATGTTATCCGTGATTGATTTGTGTAGCTCTATTTGAGCTTCGTTGTGATTGTAATAATGGTTTATGCTTTAGTATGCTTTAGCATATGTTTATGATGGCGTTGATTGGATGAAAAATATTTTCATTGATGTTGAAAAACCATACTTTGATCTCTAGATCAAGTAAGGATTTTGATGCTTGATTATGATGCAATGATGTATGATTGTTGTTTGTCATAATTTTGTGAGCATTTTGAGCTATGACTTGACAAGTTAGTGAAGCAAAATCTTCACATCCCATTGAGGGAGCATTCGGCCTTGGCTAAGAAAAAGGAAGATCATGAGTAGTTCTTGAGCATTCAATGTTTTGAAAGTAAGAAAGTGTTTTAATAACATATGTTTCAAGGAAAAACAATAAGTGATTTTCATCCAAAGATCAAATGGAGTTTCAACATTCAAGTGTTTTGCTAAGGTGAAAATATCCTTTTTACTATAGCCATAGTTTATCTAATTAAATTAAGTGTTTTAAAAGGAGAAAAATAATGAAAGTGATTTCATGGAAGTAAAGTAATATGAAAGTTACCTTAGAATAAAGACAACATTCCATTTTCAAATATAAAGAGGACTTTGTCCTTAAGTGTTAATTAAAGGAACCATAGTTAGAAAGTTGAATAAAGATTACATTTCCGTTACACTAATCTAGTAAGGAAAATCCTTTTCAAAATAGTTAAGGTACTTTACCTTAATCAAGTAACAAGGTTCTTTCAAATCAATGAGTTTTCATATAGAAAGGATTTGGTTTACAAAGAGAGTTTTCAATTCTTAATCGTAAAGTTTTATGCATGAGAAACCTAAGTTAAATAATTAACTTAGTGCAAAAGAAAAGAGATATTTAAGTATAGTATATGGTGGAACAAGACCATGCACTATACCATTGATGACTTAGTTCATCAATGATTTCATAAGACTTAAGTGAAGCAATACTTATTTCATTATTTGAAACTCAAGGAATTAATATCTTAGAAAGGATCAAAGACTTATCTAAGGGGATTCACAATTCTTCTTCATCATACTTAGGACTTGAGATGTGATTCATAAGACATAAACACAAACATGAAACGTTTTGGGTTTTGAAACAGTAGTTTGATAATGGACCTAAGGTCCGGATTCAAGAAAAATCATTCGATTGTTTCAGTCTTGTGATGACCGGAACGAGAGGGACCCTGAGGCTGTGCAGGAATGGGACTGTATAGTTGAAGGAATCCTGAGGCTGTGCAGGTATGGGACTGTATAGTTGAAGGAATGCTATAAGAAATGATTGGTACTACCTATAGCAACAAGATTTATCTTCTTTTCGGAAGCCCAGAACATAAGAACTCCATAGTTAATCATGCTTGACTTGGAGAAATTGTAGGATGGGTGACCTTCTGGGAAGTTTCCTGGAAAGCATTTGTGTGAGGACAAAGCATTCTGAAAAGACCTGTGTTGGTTTGTGGGGACAGTCGGCAATTCTGAAAGCAATCCGGTGGATACAAAGACACGTATAGTTCCTAAGGAAGAGAACCTTAGTGAACCTTGAGGTTTATCCAGTGGATAGACATTGATTTATCGCATCTGCTTTGTGTAAGCATTGGCATTTCATTGCGTGAGTTTTTAAGGCCTTGAGCCTAGGAGTTGAGCTTACACCTAGATGCTGGTGCGAATCTTACGGTGACGATCTTAAATGGTCTTTGGAGGTATTAGGGTTGGAAAGGCTGAAATGATATCAGTTGGTGATTCTTCTGTGTCGTGGCGAATCCGTGCAATACACTGATATCCTTTACTAGATGTCGTACTTTTCATGTTTGGTCGAGAGTGTTCTGTAAAGCCAGATATGTGCACGTTATGAATGTTGTAGCATCTTGCCCATGGCTGGCATTAATCGGAACATGTCCTCCTATTCACTCTCTCCGACGATTTTTAGCTCCTTGGAGTAGGGGTCAGAGTTTTACCTTGTGGCATATGGCATTGAGTCATGTACATTGCATTACATTGCATGGCTGTTGATGATTACATTTACTTATTGTACATCATTTTTCAGCTTTCAAAGATGTCTTATGCTGCTAATTGATTAATATGATATATGCAATTTATGGTATGCATGTTAGACATGTTGTTACCTGGCGTGTTGTCCTGTGTTACTTCTGCTATTGTGCTGTGTTGATACTACATATGTTCATATGCTATTT
This sequence comes from Ammopiptanthus mongolicus, assembly GCA_039655645.1. Classification (NCBI taxonomy): domain Eukaryota; kingdom Viridiplantae; phylum Streptophyta; class Magnoliopsida; order Fabales; family Fabaceae; genus Ammopiptanthus; species Ammopiptanthus mongolicus. The sequence goes on from CM077345.1 coordinate 58,343,073, forward strand.
TGTGTTGTCATGCATGTAGTTATCGTGTTTAAATCCATATATTGGTTACTCACCCTTGCCTGTACATGTTGGACACCCTGTTGTGTTTTTGGATACCTGTACAGATGCCTCTGAACGATCATTTGGGTCACTTCAGGACCCTGTTGCTTATATTTCTCGATGCTGACGACGAAGATGTGTAGACTGTTGACGATGAGGCCCAATCTCATTGATACGATGTATACTAGGTAGTAGGCTCTATTGTCCGTACAGTTCTTTTATCAAACCAGCTCTTAGGATTTTAATGTATAATGTTGAGAATGTCGGTATATGTGGTTTTAAAAACATCTGTATAGTTGGAATTTCTGTATGAAAAACAATTTCCGGAAAACTTATATTTGATGATTTAGTGTTTGTGAGTAAACCCAGTTTATGTGTGTTGTCAAGTATAATGTGATTTTATTATTGTGATGTGTGCATCACGTTTTTGAGGTATTATGTCGTAAATTTTTACACCCGAGTTTTCCAACTTAAATTAAATTATCCGTTTTCCGAAAGCAACCAGCAATTCTCTTTTAAATTTAATTCCACACGTGCTATTTATGTAATGCCCAAGGGGGGTGTTACACATGAGACTTCAATATCAACTTTCTAATTCATGTTCTCCTGAGATTCCTTACTTCCGTTCATCGAACGATAGACCGCGAATACTCCCATAACACAATTTTTCTCATGAGTCGGCCTCTCAATTTAGGTCTGAACTTTAATTGTTCCGGGGTACCACGTCATAACCATATCATGAATGGCCCAGTCTCTGATCGAGTTCATCCGTGTTGGGCAGCCGATTACCACGGCATGGGGCCGCGATGCCTCCAGCCTCTTGTGGAGTCTCGAACACGGTATGCCCTTATAGACCTAGTGGTCTTAACTGGCTCATATTCTCAACCACTTGGATCGTAGTTCAGTTCAAATGGCACGTCGGCTGACTCATGTATGTGTGCAGAAAGTTTTCTGTTTTCTTTTTCGTTCAATTCTTTCTTTTTCTGTCAAGGCACACAACTCATGACTCGTTTCAAAGGACATATAGCCCGCTCATTCAAATTTCAGAATTCGTAGTCCAAGTTCTTAATTCATGAAGTACTAGGCCGACGTTGCGGACACTAGACTCGCATATAAGACACAAAGTCCGTTCATGTCACAAAATTCTAGCCCGGCGTTTCGATCACTAGATTCATGTGCTTCACAAGCGTGAAGGGGTGATCACCAGTTTCATCAAATTTCATTTTCGTAGTTCAAATCTTGAAAACAAAACTCAGAATCTCTTTGGCATAAACCAACGCTCTGAAACTTGTTTTCCCCAAAAACTTCTCTTTACAAACCATTCTCAAAGGATCAAGTCCTAAAGATTCATTTTCAAAGGATTTTGGCATTAAATACCTTTTCTAAAGGTTCCATCGTTTTAAAACATTTTTCTAAAGATTTTTATCGGAGAAAACTTTCATGAAGAAAATTTTTCGTTTTGGAAAGTCAAATACTTTCAGAAGGTTCTTTCTTTGACAAACTAGAAATTTTTCAAGATTTTCTTTCTTTGTACAACATGTTCTCTCGACTTCCTAAGTCTTATTCGAAATTCCTTTTTGAGTTCTTAACTTAGTGGCTTTTTAGTAAAATTGGCCATTATAACATTCAGCTTAAAAGCTTCTCATATCTCAAACCAAAATATTTATAAATCGTTGATTAAGACTTTTATGTAACTTAATCTTCATTATTTAGCTATAGCCAGTGCTATGTTCTTAACCAGTCCAGGATCAATCTATATATATATATATATATATATATATATATAACATCATCTCATCCAAAGCATCAATGCCACAATTCATATTTCAATATCCAATATCTCATTCACGCACTTACCAAATAATTCTCACATATACATCACAAGAGAAATCATTAACATTGATTCAATAACATCATCACAATCATACGACAACCAACCTTATGCGGCTATCAAACTTATTGGAGTTAATCTCCCCTTACCTCTTGAAGTTATACTCTGGGGGAAAAGTCGTCCGATCGGTCCGCGAATTCTCCCGATTTCTCGTTCGAATACTCGACAACGACTGCAAACACACAACTAATCCAATCATCAACATTTAACAACATAATTTCCCTAATCCCTTAGAAGCTAGGTTCGGCCATAGGGTCCCAAAAATAGCTAGGGATGTCTAAAAATTCCTATCTCTTGGAGGAAGGATCCCTAGGTAACCTTAGCACCAAACCAAGTCTCAATTTTGAAACTTGAATCAAACTCTCATGTTTTCCCCAATTTGGTGGTTCGGCCATCCTATGATTAAATAGGCTAGGGAAGTTTTTTGATCACACACTTTTGGATTCAAGACCATCTAAGCGTGATAGAACTAGATCAAGGCTTCCTATACACAAATATTGAATCAAAACTCTAATGGTCCAAAAGGATGAGATTCGGCCTCTCATACCCATATGAGCTAGAGGGCTCCTTTGGTTAAAATCTCTTGGATAGTGGAAGAGGATGATGCTACTAGCTCATAGAAATTGGTTTGACAATAAAAGGATTTTTCTACAATTTTCTAGAGATTTTTGAAGTTTGAACCTAGAACTTGAAATCTACTTGAATCATGGTCTTCAAACATGAATTAAGAGAAGATTCATGAGGTTTAAGGATCAAAGAAGTGATCTTATCTCTTGGAGTGATGAAAATGAGCAAGAAACCTCACTTGATTTACCAAAAATGGTTAGAGATCAAGCTTGAAAATGGAGAGAAAGCTTAAAAGAAATGGTGTTTGGAGAAAAAATGGTGGAGGGGCTGCCTTGGCTGGTCTATTTCGTGGGAGATGAAGGGAGGACAAGGATGTCCACAATTTTTTTCATTAAGGGCATTATGGCCTTTTCCATAGGACCAAATGGTCTTTTCTTTATAAGACCAAAGGCATTTTGGTCATTTTGCGTCCAGATATTTTGAAAATCATCATGACACTTGGCACACATCCCAAGGTGATGTGACCTAATGTGACTTCATGATTATCCGTTAGCGGGTTCCGTAAAATCCGTATACAGCTTCGTTCGTCACCCGGTTTGAGTTTCCACCAGAATAGTTTATATTATTTTCACTTTTTAACATCAAGAACCAATTTTAGCAAAATTGTAGAGAATGGAATTCTAAGCCTAACTGTCTCTTCAACGAGTCAAAATTAGGTCTTTATAGTAGTAAAATACTACTGTCAGTGAAAAACGCAGATCGGGCTCCGTTTGAGTTTTTAGCTCAAAATTTAATCACAGCTTCCTACGATATTGCTGAGCATGAATATGGTCTCGGTTTATTTTATTTCATTTTATAAAACCTTGAATAAAATACAAACTTAATTATATAACTTACTGATTTATAAAAGCAGTGAAAATCGGGGTTTTACATTGATGGAAGAACCTTTTTCTTTGCTGTGAACTTAAATCTGTAGGGACAATACCACTAGCTAGATAGTTTACTAGATCAGCATACCATGGTGTTTCATTATCTTCCATAGAAAGCAACTACTCATTAGGGAACAGTTCTTTGATCTCAGAATTCTTTGTGGCCTCATTCCCCTCAGACAGTCTTGACAAGTGGTCTGCCACTTGATTCTCAACTCCCTTCTTATCCCCGATTTCCGAGTCGAACTCTTGCAACAAAAGCACCCATCTAATCAATCTTGGCTTTTCATCCTTCTTGGAAATCAAGTATTTGATGGCAGCGCGATCAGTATAGACAATGACCTTTGTGCCAACAAGGTAGGGTCTGAACTTGTCAAAGGCGAACACAACTGCCAACAGTTCTTTCTCTATAGTGTTATAGTTCAATTGAGCTTCAACCAATGTTTTATTGGCATAATATATAGATTGGAATACCTTATCTTTCCTCTGGCCCAGGACTACTCCCACTGCGAAGTCACTAGCATCACACATAAACTCAAATGGCCTAGACCAATCAGGGGCAATTATGACTGGTGCAGTGATTAGAGCCTTCTTCAAAATCTCAAAAGCTTCCAAACAGTTTGGTGTGAAATCAAAGATCCTGTCATGCTCTAGCAAGTGGCATAGAGGTTTGAAGTTTTTGGAGAAGTCCTTGATAAATCTTCTATAGAACCCAGCATGTCCTAAGAAACTTCTCACTCCTTTAATTGAGGTAGGTGGTGGCAGCTTTTCAATGACCTCTATCTTGGATTTGAGACCCTTCTTAGAAACCTTGTGACCCAACATAATTCCTTCCTGAACCATGAAGTGACACTTTTTTCAATTTAACACCAAGTTTGTCTCCTCACAACGATCCAAGACCTATTCCAGATTTTCAAGGCATCCCTAGAATGACTCTCCAAATACTGAGAAGTCATCCATAAAAATTTCCATGGATTTCTCAATAATATTAGAGAATATGGCCATCATGCATCTTTGGAACGTTGCTGGAGCATTACAGAGGCCAAATGGCATCCTTCAAAAGGCAAAGGTGCCATAAGGACAAGTAAAGGTGGTCTTCTCTTGGTCTTCGGGTGCTACAACAATTTGATTGTAACCAGAGTATCCATCCAAAAAGTAATAGAACTCCTTCCTAGAAAGTCTATCCAGCATCTGATCAATAAAAGGTAAGGGAAAGTGGTCTTTTCTGGTGTTTTATTCAACTTCCTATAATCCATACAAATCCTCCACCCTATGACTGTTCTAGTGGGGATTAGCTCATTTTTCTCATTAGCCACAACTGTTACTCCCCCTTTCTTTGGAACGCACTGAACTGCGCTTACCCAAACATTGTCAGAAATAGGGTATATAATCCCAGTGTCCAGCCACTTGATCACCTCTTTCTTCACCACTTCCTTCATGATAGGATTCAGTCTCCTCTGGCTCTCTATACTATTCTTGGCTTCAGGCTCTAGCAATATTTGATGCATACACACAGTAGACTGATGCCTTTAATGTCTGCCATTTGCCAACCAATTGCTTTCTTATGCCTCTTCAAGGTTTCTACCAAACTCTTCTCTTGATTAGTAGTGAGTAAAGATGAAATAACCACAGGCAAGGTTTCCATGTCTCCCAAATAAACATATTTCAAATAAGTTGGGAGCTATTTTAGCTCCAGAGCAGGTGGCTTCACAACTGAGGGTATATTGTCTTTGAAAGTCTCATCAGTGACTTCCAATGACTCAAATTTTCTGGCTCACATAGGTTGCCTTGCAGTGCATTCCTTTATTTCATTAAGTTCTTCCAATATAGGACCATCAGGACCCAATTCAAGCTCATCATTACTCAAATCTTTTCTTCCTGTCAGGAACTGTCCTTACAACAAATTATCAAATGACTGCACAAATGAACCTTCTTCCACTCCCTCATCAGGATACTTCAGGTAATTGAACACATTAAAAGTCACATGTTGCTCATTAACCCTCATGGTCAACTCTCCCTTCTTTACATCTATGAGAGTTCTTCCTGTAGCAAGGAAAGGCCTTCCCAGAATAATAGGAACTTCCTTATCTGCTTCGTAGTCCCGAATAATAAAATCCATAGGATGTACAAACTTATCTACTTTTATCAACACATCATCAATCTTTCCTTCTGGATATCCAATAGACCTGTCTACTAGTTGAAGTGTCATAGTGGTAGGCCTAGCATCCCCAATGCCCAATTGTTTGAAAATGGACGTAGGCATTAAGTTAATGCTAGCACCTAGATCACATAATGCTCTGCCACAATAGGTATCTCCAATGGAATACGGGATGGTGAAACTACCAGTGTCTTTCAACTTGGGAGGTACTTTGGCTTGGAGCATTAGGCTACATTCCTTTGTCATGGGATTAGTAATGGGATAAGTAAAGGTAAATAATACTAATAAATGAACTTAGGTTCACCATGCATTTCTAGAACATACTATATTATAAATACTGAAACAGAAAACAGAAAACAGAAAAAGAAATAATACTGTATACAGACATAGGTCTAATGTATAACTGTAATAAGAATAAAATAATTACTAAGAGTCTCCCAAAAGGTACTACAGATAGTACTACAGATATCGACACAGTCTGGCCTAGACAAAGTAAAACAGCAAAAGGAAACCACCTCCGGACTCAAAGGAACTGCTGAACCGAACCGTCATCGCGTCCATCTGTTCAAGCAGCAACAGTAAGTACTAACAGAAAATATATAGATATGGGTGAGATTCCCGTTCATCAACACAAAAAAACAGCAGTAGTAAAAACGGGACGACTCACCAGGTAATAGCGTACCCAACATGCTTACTAGAATTCTCAATATAAATCACGTTAAACAGTCAATAGCATAATATAATGTCAGACAGTTAACAGCATATTATAAGGCATTCTTAAAACAGAACAACGATGTATAACAGTAAATGTAATCATCAACAGCCATGCAATGCAGTGCAATATACATGACTCAATGCCAATGCCACTGGGTACTACTCTGACCCCTACTCCATGGAGCTAACAAAATGTCGGAGAGAGTGAATGGGAGGACATGTTCCATACGCGCCACCCTTGGGCAAGATGCTACAACATTCATAACGTGCACGTATCTGGCTTTTATGGAAACACTCTCGACCAAACATGAGAAGTACGACATCTAGTAGAGGATATCAGTGTATTGCTCGGATTAGCCACGACACAAAAGAGCTACCAACTGGTCACATGTCAGCCCTTCTAACCCTGATACCTCCAAAAAGACCATTGAAGATCGTCACCGTAAGATTCGCACCCACATCAAGGTGTAAGCTCAACTCCTACGCTCAAGGCCTTACGACTATGCAAATGAAATGCCAATGCTTACACAAAGTAGATGCGAAAAAGCAATGTCTATCCATCGGATAAACCTCAAGGTCCACTAAGGTTCTCTCCCTTAGGACCTGTACGCGTCTTTGAAAAACAAAACCTCTATCCACCGGATAAATCTCGTGATCCCTCCGGGATCGAGTCATCACAAGACTGAAACAATTGAACGATTGATCGGGATCCGAATGACCGGTCCGTCATCGAACTACTGTTTCAAAACCCAAAGCGTTTCATGTTTGTGTTTATGTCTTATGAATTATGTCTCAAGTCCTAAGCATTATGAATAAGGATTGAGAATCGTCTTAGATAAGTCTTTAATCCTTTCTAAGCTATTACTCCTTGATTTTCAATTAAGGAAATAAGTGTTGATTCACTTAAGTCTTATGAAGTCATTGATGAATTGAGTCATCAATGGTATAGTATATGGTCTTGTTCCACCACATACCATACTTAATTATCCCTTGTCTTAAACTCTAAGTTAATTACTTAACTTAGGTTTTTATACGTAAAACTTTATAGATTGAGTTCAAAAACACTCTTTATAAACAAAACCATTTCTCGCGGGGCGAATACATGTTTCACGACGCGAGGCTGAGAGGTTATTTTTACTTTTTAGACAGTATTTCTGCTTCGCGAGGCGAGGATTGCACCGTGTCGCGAGGCAGAGAAGCTATATCTTTACTGTGTAGACAACCCTTCTGGGTCACGAGGCGAGAATTGTATCACGATGCGAGGCCGAGAAGTTATATCTTTGCTACTCGGGCTAGCCCTCTGTCTCGCGTGGCGAGACAAGGTTAGCCAGGCGAATGCCTTGTTTTCCCTCTGTCTCTCGTGGCGAGACAGGGTTAGCTGGGCAAATACCCTGTTTTCACTTATCCTTAACTTCTTCGTTAATTCTCTTTTTGAAACACTTTTTGAAACACTTGAGACACTTAGTTTAATTAAATGACCTATGGCTAAATTAAAAGACATTTTTCACTTTGGGGACACATTTTAAAAGTTAAAACTTCATTTGATCTTTGGATCAAAATCACTTTTTGTTTTTCTTTGAAAACATAGGTTATGAAATCATGCTTTTCTTGCTTCAAAACCTTGATAGATCAAGAACAACACATGTTCTTATGTTTCCTCTCACAAGCCTACTCCAATGAAAGTGGAGACTTTGCTTCCCCAACTAAGCAATTATAGCTCACAATGCTCACACCATTATGACAAACAACAATTACATATCATTGCATCATAATCAAGCATAAAGTCCATCACACATCATTGCATCATAATCAAGCATAAAAGTTCATACTTGATCTAGTGATCAAAGTAGGTTTTTCAACATACATGAACATGACTTTCATCCAATCACATCATCATAAACATATGCTAGAGCGCACTAAAGCATAAACTCTTTATTACAACTTTGTTCTCCAAGAGAACTTAGCAATTAAAAGTGAACCCAAACCAAAGGGTTTCACCCACACATAAACTTAAACAACCATCTTCACCACCACCATTTTGGTGTGATGAAGTTCACCCCCATACCTGTTGATGAGCAGATATCCGGATCAAAGTCGGTTGATCGGTTTGTGAACGTCCTGATAATCATCACCAACTACAAACAACCAAACAATCAAACATTAAACAACAATCAAAACAAAACTCAACAATTTCTAACTAAAGAGGGTTCGGCCACTCTAAGGCAAAAGGGTTAGAAATTGATTTGGTTTTCCATTTCTTGGATTCAAAGACAATAGGAAAACTAAGGATGGAATCAAGTGTTAGAAATCAAAAATTGATGAAAAGCACTATTCATCATCACTATATAGGGTTCGGCCAAATTGGGGATTTAGGGCTATGATGAGAATTGAGTTATAAGCTCTTGGATTTAGGTAGAGAATGATGAAGTGAGTTCAAAGAAATTGGTTTCCCATTAAAAGGATTTTTCTACAAATTCCTATGGATTTTCAAAGTTTTGGATCTAAGAATTGATTTTCACGAAAATGAAGTTTGATCTTGAAATAGAGAGAGATTCGAAAAACTAGGAGATCATAGAAGTGATCTTACCCAAGAATGGAGGAAGATTGGTCAAGGAATCAAGGATTTCTAACACGTATTCAAGGTTTTCTCAAGAACAACTATGGTGTTCTTTTGGCCAGCCTATTTGCTTGAATGAGGAGCTGTGAGGGGCAGAGTTCAGCCTTTTAAAATCTCACTTAAGGGCAAAATGATCATTTGTTTCAAGGGTAAAATGGTAAAAGTGTAAAAGACTAAGGTTAGGGGCATTTTGGTTATTTTGCGTCTAGATTTTCCCGAACGTCATGACGACTCTGGCATACTCTCCCAAGTGATCTAGCATGATGTGGTATCAAGCTTATCCTTTGTCGAGTCCCGGTAAATCCATATGTGCTCCGTTTGTCACCCGATTGAGGATTCCGCTCGGTGAGGGTCAGGAAATGATTTTTCTTGATTATTTTTGAAATTTAACCAAAACATAGAGAATTAAATCATGAGACTTATTGTCTCTTTCACGAGTCCAAATTAGGTCTCGATAGTAGAAAAACACCTCTATCCGTGAATATACACAAACCAGGCTCCGTTTGAGCTTTTGCCCGAAACTTAACCATAGCTTCCTATGGTTATGTAGAGCATTCCTATCTTCTCAGAATATTTTATTTCACTCTCTAAACCGTGCAATAAAATAAAAACATTAAAATACTGAAGAATAATAAAACGTGAAAATCGAGGCGTTACATCAAACAGGGCATAACCTCTGATAGAACTAGTTCTATCATTGGCTAAAGCCATGCTGTTAGGTTCATCACCCATTTCAAAATTTGTAGAACTAGTAGCAGTGTTGGAACTGTCATGGGATTCAGAAATCAATCTCCCCAACTCAACTTAACCTTGGTTCTGCCTGTACAACCTTCTGAATGTTCTTTAAATTTCAGGCTCTAGTTGGCACTCAGGAGCGCTATGTCTGCGCATACAGAGTAAGAGTACCTGTTGCTATAGCGAAACACTCAACAGATCAGTTGTCTCAATTTCAATCCCCAGCAACGACGTTAAAAACTTGTTACTATAAAAATGGATTGATGTGCAAGTATACACAATCCTTTAACAAGTAATAAAGTGTAAGTGACATCGTTTCCACGAGGATTATATGGTGAATCAAGTACCAAGTTTGAATTAATGGTTCTATTAATTAAGTTTAACAAAGAGAAACAAATAGTTGGTGTATGTGTCCAGAACAGGTTTGGGAAATAAATGCTAGAGCAATAAAAACGGTTTTGTTAATAGAATGGGTAAAACAGCTATGGGGAAGCATCCCTTGCAACTTCAATCTAGTTCAGTGATGCGTTTTAAGTGCTACGACAATTGGCTCCAGGAAATGAAATTTTGTTTTCCAACAGTTCTGACTAAACGTCTCCTATTCCTACGTCTATATTAGTTACATTCACGCCACACTTAAGCTCGTTCCAGCTAGCCTAAGAGTTAGAATGTTCATTCCTAATCATTCTTCATCATAATTTTCCAATTAATGATTTTACTCTTATCTATAAAACAGTTCTGCTACATTTAGCTTTTCCAAGCAGCCGTGAGCTCAAGTTCTAACTAAGGTGATCAAGCTTAATTAAAACACAATCCAAATCAGATTCATAGAAAATGCAATAGCAAAGCATAACATAACAATTACTATAAATCCATTACAAGTTCAACATCCCATAGCTACAAGAGGTTTAGCTCATATTGAGCTTACAAAAACAAAGAGAAAAACAAGAAATGGAAGAAAAAGTCATTACAATGGAGGAGAGAGAAAGGGGCGCAGCTGCTGTCCTTGCTCCAATAGGGAAGATGATGTCTGATGATTGTTCCCTTGGTTGTCCCCTATTTAGGGTTTTTCAAAATATTGTAAGGCCCTTTCCTCTCTCATCCTTTTTGGGCTAAAAGTAGGTTAGTACAAGTGTTCTTGGCCCAATTCCCTAAGTTTAATGCACTAAATGTTAGCCCCTCGTATAGGTCACTTTCCTTATCAGCAAAGGACAACTCATCATGTAAGAGAATGTTTTGATCTTTTGTCCTTTTTCCAAGCCAACTTCAGCTACGATTGCTACAGTAAATCCTAGAGCAACGTCTCCAGTTCAGCGCCTGATTCTCCAAAAACTGCTCTTCATAGAAAAACGCTCAATTAATCACCGAAATAGTTCTAACAGACACCAAAACATGAAAACTCACAAAAGACTCTTATAAAACACACTTTACACAAAATCACACTAAAACACTAAAAACATAAACTCAAAATACTCAAAGACCACACAAACACAAGTGAAAAAGGTACAAATAACTCTTCATAAAAAGAGTTATCAAGCGCCTTGCCCAAGTCCTTTATCGAGAAAGAGTTCCCCAACCATGTTTTCAATTTTGTAGGGTAGGGATATCGTTTGCGATAAGTAGCATGTCATCCACATACAATACAAGAAAGATGTAACATCCCGATTTCCTATAACTCTAATCGAGTTGGTTACTCTCGATTAGGGCTTTGGATGATTGTGTGATATGTTATGTGCTAGTTTAAGGCTTAGTTTGAAGCTTAGGAATAGGATTCAACCAGGTTGGAGGTCCCTAAGGTGTTAAACGAGTAACAGTGGAGGCCTGAAGTTTGGAAGGCTTTTCCTCGCTGAACGGCATGCTCAAGCTAGGGAAGGGAGCACGCCTCAACGTGCCAACGTTCAATCGTTGGTATGCTCCACGCTCAAGTGTGTTGAGTACGTTTGCCAGCTGGTGTGCTTTTTGACTCGTGTGCTACACTTGTCAGGCCAGGGTAAAGGCGGAGTGGACAAGGTTCCACACCCAAGCGTAGAGAGAACGTCACGCTCAAACATGATGAGAGTCCACGCTAAAGCGTGCACAATGAATGAAGTTGGGTGTTTTCCTTTCTCTCCCTTATTTGCATGAAAGTTCACTTAGGATTTCTGGGAGCTCTGCAACTAGAAAGAGAGAGAGCAGTGTTCAAGTGTGAGAAACCTTGAGGTTGAAGGCGATCGAGGCGTTGGACCGTGATTCTGACTACACGGTTATGATCGCGGTGAAGTCTTCTATGACTTTGACGGATTACTTTCTCGATTCATCGAAGGTAAACTCGAATCCCTAAAACGCGTTCTTCGTGTTCTTGGCGTTCTTCGAGTCTTTACCTCTTTCTTTGATCTTTTGAGCTTTCCCTAAGGCTAACACTATTACATATATGCTGTGCTCGTGATTAGGGCTAAGTTCACGCTCATGATTTCCCGCAGCTTGGAGCTTGAGGCCGCGGCTAGGGAGGAGCTTCGAGGCTGTTTCGAAGTTGTGCTTCGTGTTCGTGCCTGCATGTGAGGATCAAGCCGGTGATCGCGTGGATTTGCGTGATGACTGTTCAGGTGGGAGAAAGAGTACTGCAGCCGTCAGGAAGGCAAGAGTGGTGTCGTATGTTTTCTGCTATATGTTGGGAAGCCCTAACCCTACTAGCGGTTGTGCCCTGATACAGTACCTGAACCCTAGGTTTAGCTTACTTTGGGCTATCTCTGTTAAGTTTGGAAACCCTAGGTCAGCGAACTATTGATTGAGGATGATCTGTTTCGTATGACTGCTATGATGATGATGACTATTGTCGCTATCTGACTAAGTGCCTATATGCTACTTGGTATGTGATATGCTGCTATGTGTTGTCATTGATATTGCTGTTGTTAATATTGATGTCGTTATGCTGTTTGTGGTAATCGTTGTATGGTGGCGGAATGCCGTAGAGTTAAGTTTGGCTGTGTGCCGTGTTGTTGTTGGGTTGATACCGTGTATGGTGTCGTTGCTGTTATGCTGAATTTTCGAGGCTATGGCCGTGTTGTTTGAGCTGTGGCTCGTGGACGCATGGCGTCGAGGCTGTGGCCGTGTGGATGCAGTGGCATCGAGTTGTTTCTAATTGAGAGTTTAGGCGTGAGATCTAGTATCAAGCCCGTTGAGGATGTTTGTTGCATATCATCAACTGCCAAGTGGCGAGGTCGTATGACAGCTAGTATGGGCTGCCAGCATTAAATGAGATTAGTTGTACCTGAGTACGGGTACGAAAAGTAGATGGGGTGGTCAAGTGAGTGACCTTAGGGATGTTGCCGGTCTCGGGAATATTTTGCAGTGATAGATGAGGTAGCTCCTATCCCATCGTGATGCCCGATCCAGATCGGTTTGCCCGACTAATCCCAGAGCTTTCCATTATTCCAAGCTAACGTTCCGAGGCGACCGAGATACCCCGGTTCCAGTGTGTAAGGGGGATGCACTCTTATTGATCATGGCGAGCGGTTCGGTTTCTTGGGCAAACTAACTCCGTTCCGACATAGAACCTGTTCTGGTGTGGACTTGTTCGGGTGTGGAACCATTCCAATGGGAACCAGCTTTGTGAGTTTTTCGGCCGACATGCTGCAAGGGATTAGAATCCCGGTCTAGAGGATTGATCCGAGTATAAGACTCATGGAGATGGATGTGTGTTGCATTTGTTGTCTTGAGAGACGTTTGTTGGAATGCAGTAACTGTTATATCTATCATATTTGCTACATGCTATATATGTTGTCGTTTACTGCATTACTGTTGTTTTCTGACTTTGCCATGCGCTGTATTTCTTATCTCCCTACTGTTTTCCCTTTTGTTCTATTTTGGGTTCTCTTGAAGACGACGAGCCAGCCGAGACGCAGGATGGACCCGAAGCTTCACCCGTTTATCACGGGGGCACCGTAGATGCCAGTGCTGGGCGACATTGAGATCATCTACCATGATGAGAGGGGATGGCGGGTGGAGCCCTCGACCTTCTTAGTGGTTTACACAGGACCCGTCAGTTTGATCTTTCGGAGTGGTACACCGCCGTATGTGGACATCGTTGGACCCTATCGCTCGAACCAATTTCTACCTTTTCCTAGGAGGTGGCAACCTACGAGACAGAGGGAACGAGACTACATGTGGGTGGCACCTCAGTCTTCAGCTGTGTCCAGCAGGAGAGGCTACGTCTACCGAGGCCAGCGCCGGAGGATGGAGTAGTATCTGAGGACCTACCGTAGGCGTAGGATTGTGGTGTTCAGCTCTTCGTTAGAGTATGAGCCTTTGGTGCAGTACTGGCGTACTCATGGCGAGGGTCAGGGTAGTTCAGGGCATCCTCACCACTGATGTTGTGAGCCTGCTAGTGCGTCCTAAGTGGTGAGCTGAGAGCTTTTCTTGTACTTTTGAGTGGGGGCGGGTCGTGCTGGTGAGCTCTGAGAGTCTTTTCTTTTTGATGTTGATGTATTTTCAGTTTTACTTTTACAGTGTATATATGTATGTCCAGTGCCCTACTGATAGGGCTACGACCTGTATGGTATTTGTATAGTTATCCTTATGTTGCTCTTTTCTTTAATGGTTTTCTATGCTTGCCGTCATTGTTTAGTTTGTTTATTGTTTGCTTCCGCATCGCTATTTGAATACAATGCTATCGCTTTATATACGGCTAGGCATAGTTAATAATACTAGGAGGTTGGGACTAATGGATTATCCTCGTGGGAAAGGAGGGTCGTCTCATTTTGGTGGTATCAGAGAGTTGAGAACGTTCTGCAGCCAATGGGATGATTCCATTTAGATGGGGTCGTCTCAGTTTTATGGTATCAGAGCAATTTGGTTCTATAATAGACTTTGGGGACTGTTAAGACCTCACAGCCCTTGTAGGACCAGAAGCTTTGGAAGTCTGGGACCAAGACTACAAGTCCATTAAGTGTACTGGCTTTAACGATTGATAACCGAGTTATATCAGCTGAGTTTGGAATGGGTAGAGTGCCGATGCGCTAGTTATCAAAGTGTGATAACTGTTTGCCTTCATAAGGCATATGATATGTTTAACTGTTAAGTGATATTATATGTCTTATGAATTGAAACTGATAGCTCCTTTTTACAAGAAGCTAGATGGCACGTGGAAGAGGAAGAGGTGGAAGGCCGGCTACAACCGGAGGCAATAATAACAACGGTGACTACTCAGGGACAGGAAATGGTGGTGACACCTCTGAAGCAATGCGGGCCATTCGGGACTTGGCTACTACAATGATGCAACAAACTCAGCAGATTGCTTGGTATATGCAAAGGCAGGAAGAGATAGAAGCCAGACAGGATCAGCTACACACAGACAGAGGAAATGAGATGGTGAACACCTGTCTCAATGCTTTCATGAAGGGAAATCCTCCCCAATTCCACGGAGAATACAACCTTGAAGCTACAAAGATGTGGTTGCAAGAGATAGAGAAGTTGTTCATGGCCACACACTGCAGAGAGGACCGAAAAGTTGTGTACGCAGCTTTCATGTTGGTTGGAGCCGCCGAAGCTTGGTGAATGACCAAGGCCAGGCTGTTAGAGGCCGGGGGAAGGATGTTAACCTGACAACTATTCCGGGAGTGCTTTTTGGAGAAGTACTTCCAGAGGAGCATCAGGCAAGAGAAAGAGAAAGAGTTCCTGAGTCCGAAATAGGAACAGCTGTCAGTGGGTGAGTACACGATGAGGTTTGAGGCGCTACTCAAGTTCTCTCAATTCTATCAGATCCACCCTGATGAAGAATGGGTCTGCAGAAGGTTTGAAGACGGGTTGAGGCCCGAGTTGAAGCGAGCGATGCTACCTTTAAGTATCAACTCTTTTCCTGAATTGGTAAAGAAGTGCACGGTGGTGGAAGGGCATGACTGAGCAGGGACTGTTCCCCAACAAGTAAGAAGTGGTGGACCTGTTCAAAGCAACCAAAGAGGTAGGAGCGACATGTTTCCGCGGAGGGAAAGACCGTATGATCGCCCTACTCAGTTTAATGTCAACCATGGAGGGAGCAGCTCCAATCAAGGGCAACAAGAGTTCAAGACCTGTTTCCGATGCGGGGGACTGCATCTAGTCTAGAGTTGTCCAAGGACCCAGCATATCCAGTGCTTCAACTACAACCAGATGGTTTACTATGCATCAGACTGCAAGCCTGGAGTTAGCAGAAGGGCTCAGTTTCAACAACAGGGCGGTAGAGCTAAGTGTGGCGGGGCAACATCGGTAGTGGCAAGTCAACAAAGTAGGACGTGAACGATCGGAAGGGCGTTTGCCATGAAGGGTTTTGAAGCCTCTCGAAGCCCTGAGCTGATTCAAGGTAAATGTTTAGTCTCTGGTAAACTTTTGTCGGTTTTATTTGATTCGGGGGCTATTCATTCTTTCATATTTAGCGTTGCCGGTTTCTGCATTACGCTATGATTTGACTATATCAATGCCTACTGGTGATTCCTTGACTTCCCTATCTGTATGCCTGAAATGTCCTATTACGGTAAAGAACCGTCATTTTCTTGTTGACCTTATCTCTTTGCCTATGCATTAGATAGATGTAATCCTAGGCATGGACTGGCTTTCGGCCAACCATGTAATGTTAGACTGTTGAAACAAAGCCCTCCATTTTTCCGAGCGATCTGGATTGATGCCTGCCGACGAGAGTATCCCGAAGGGTGGGCGATCAGACGAGTATGTGGTGCTGTTCTCCTTGGAAGCAAAGGAAACTTCTAGTGTCGAAGCTTTACCTATCGTGCGAGAGTTTCCGGAAGTGTTTCCCCA
This sequence comes from Ammopiptanthus mongolicus, assembly GCA_039655645.1. Taxonomy (NCBI): domain Eukaryota; kingdom Viridiplantae; phylum Streptophyta; class Magnoliopsida; order Fabales; family Fabaceae; genus Ammopiptanthus; species Ammopiptanthus mongolicus. Next base: position 58,359,488 of record CM077345.1, read on the forward strand.
TGATGTTCCTGGACTGCCACTAGAGAAAGAGGTGGAGTTTGCTATGGATCTTGTACCGGGAACTGGGCCTATATCGATAGCGCCGTATCGGATGTCTCCAGTGGAGCTGGCGAAGCTGAAGAAACAGTTGGACGAGATGCTAGGCAAAGAGTTCATCAGACCTAGTGCATCTCCGTGGGGAGCGCCGGTACTGTTTGTGAAGAAGAAGGATGGGAGCTCAAGACTGTGCGTAGACTATTGTCAGCTGAACAAAGTTACGATAAAAAACAGGTATCCGTTAATAGATGATTTGATGGATCAGCTGAAAGGAGCGGTTGTGTTTTTTAAGATCTATCTGCGATCTGGATACCATCTGATCCGGGTTAAGCAGGAGGATGTGCCAAAGATTGCTTTTCGGAGTCAGTATGGTCACTACGAGTACTTGGTTATGCTGTTTGTTTTGACTAATGCTCCAGTTGTGTTCATGGATTATACGAACAGGATCTTCCGACCGTTCCTTGACAAGTTTGTGTCGTATTCATCGATGACATCCTTGTATACTCTTCGAGTAGAGAGGAACACCAAGAGCATCTAAGGGTGGTGTTGCAAGTGCTAAAGGACCGGAAGTTGTATGCTAAACTGTCGAAGAGCGAGTTTTGGCTAGAGGAAGTTCAGTTTCAAGGCCATGTGATCAGTAAGGAAGGAATCGCAGTGGATCCTGCGAAAGTTGAAGCCACAGTGAGTTGGGAAAGCCTTAAGTCTGTAAGCGAGGTGAGAAGTTTTCTTGGTTTAGCGGGCTACTATCGGAGGTTTATCGAGGGATTCTCTAAGATTGCGTTACCTATAATGCAGTTAAGGAGGAAAGGGAAGACGTTTGAATGGTCAGAGGCTTGAGAGCAAAGTTTCCAGGAGCTGAAGAGAAGACTGACCACATCACCTGTGTTGGTGCTACCAGATCCATTAGGACGATTTGATGTATACTGTGATGCATCTTATCAAGGCTTGGGATGTTTGCTCATGCAAGAGATAAAAGTGGTGGCATATGCCTCCAGGTAGTTGAGAGTACATGAGCGAAACTACCCAACGCGTGATCTGGAGTTGGCTGCGATAGTGTTTGCATTGAAGATATGGAGACACTATCTGTATGGTGCTAAATTTAGTGTGTTTAGTGACCATAAGAACCTGAAGTATCTTTTCGACCAGAGAGAGTTGAACATGAGGCAGCGGAAATGGATGGAATTCATAAAGGACTATGAATTCGACCTGCAATACCATCCAGGTAAGGCGAATGTTCTAGCAGATGTGCTCAGTAGGAAGTCCCTACACGTATCTGCGATGATGGTAAAGGAGCTAGAGCTTATAGAGGCGTTTAGAGATCTGAATCTGGAAGCGGAAATCGTCCAGGATAAGCTGAATCTGGGGATGGTTAGAGTAACTAGCGATTTCTTGAATCTTTTATGGAAGAAGCAAGCTGAGGATAAGTACCTCGAGAGCGTTAATCAGTTGATAGAGGAAGGTAAGACTTCGGAATTCAGAAGAGGTACTGATAGTCTGCTTAGGTATGGTGATCGGGTTTGTGTTCCAGCGGATAGAGAAGTTAAGGATATGATCTTGGAGGACGCACACAAGAGCAAGATGAGTTTCCATTCGGGGGCTACCAAGATGTATCAGGATTTGAAGAAGCTGTTCTGGTGGCCGGGGATGAAGAAAGATGTGGCGGCTTATGTCCTAACTTGCTTGGTGTGTCAGAAAGCGAAGATTGCACACCAAAAGCCAACAGGATTGTTGCCATCGTTGGATGTCCCAGAATGGAAATGGGATAGCATTGCCATGGACTTTGTTTCTGGTTTGCCGAGAACTCAGAAAAGGTGTGATGCAGTCTGGGTAATCATTGACATGTTGATGAAGTGTGCTCACTTCTTACCGATCAACCAGAGTTACTCTTTGGAGCGATTGACTCAAATCTAAATCAAGGAGGTTGTAAGGCTACATGGGGTACCTTCGAGCATCGTTTTGGATCGTGATCCAAGGTTTACCTCGAGGTTTTGGAGGAGCTTACATAGTGCAATGGGAACTAAGTTAAGTATGAGTCCTGCTTATCATCCTTAAACGGATGGTCAGTCTGAACGAACAATTTAGTCATTGGAGGATCTCTTAATAGCGTACATGTAGGAGAACACGGGAAGTTGGGATAAGTTTCTTCCATTGATCGAGTTTACTTATAACAACAGTTTCCATTCAAGTATTGGCATGGCGCCGTACGAGGCGCTGTATGGACGTAAATGCAGGACTCCGTTGTATTTGTTTGAGACTGGAGAAAGTCAGCTGTTAGGTCTGGAGCTGGTACAGCAAACAACGGAACAAGTCCGCAAGACACGGGAAAAGATGAAGATTGCAAGGGATAGGCAGAAGAGCTACACTGACAAGAGGAGGAGACCTTTGGAATTCCAAGAGGGCGACCATTGTTGAGTCTCCAAAATGTCTGATGTGCATTTACCTTAGTTTTGCTGAGAGTAAAACAGTTATTCAATGATTTAATTGAACCCGTCTGTGGTGTTTAACTCGTCTACTCAGTGTGCAGATTAAAACATTAATTGTCTATATGAACTGAGCTTTAGCGTGTTATCATCCGTTTGTATCTGAGGGAAAAGTTCACTCGTCTGAACTAAGGAAAGTTCACTCGTCTGAACCAAGGAGAAGTTCACCCATCTGAACTATTAAAAGTTCACCCGTCTAATGAAGTCTTCACCAGTCTGTTGACCAGCGTTGAAGAAATCCCTTCAATTCGTCTAGTGAAGTAATCAACCACCTAATCAAAGAAAGACTCACCTACCTGAAAGACTACGCAACTGTAACGCCCCGATTTTCACGTTTTCTAATTCTTCAATATTTTAATGTATTTATTTTATTCGAGGTCTTAGGAATAGAAATAAAATATTCCGAGACCATAGTCATGCTCGACGATATCGTAGGAAGTTACGATTAAGTTTTGAGTCAAAAACTCAAAAGGAGTCCGGTCTGCGTTTTTACACTGACAGTATGATTTTACTGCTCAGAAGACCTCAGATGGACCCGCGAACGAGACAGTAAGTCTTAGAATTCGATGCTCTACGTTTTGGTTAAATTTCGTAAAAATTTCAGAAAAATAACTTCCTGACCTTCTTTCGAGCGAAATCCTCAATCGGGTGACGAATGGAGCCACATATGGAGTTACCGGGACTCACCAACGGATAATCTTGATATCACATCATCCCAGGACACTTGGGAGAGTATGCCAGAGTCGTCATGACGTTCGGAAATATCTGGACGCAAAATGACCAAAATGCCCCTAAGCTTAGTCATTTACACTTTTACCATTTTACCCTTTTGGGAAAATGACCTTTTTACACTTTAGTGAGCTCTTAAGAGGCTGAACTCAGCCCATCACTCTCTCATTTTCGCACAGCCCCTCCAAACATAGAGCTCCATAGTTGTTCTTGAGAGAAAACACCATTGTTGGTCTTGAAGCTCCTTGATTTCTTGTTGGAATCACTTTATTCCTTGAGCAATCTTCCTTCATTTCAAGGTAAGATCACTTCTATGATCTCTTAGCTTCTTGAATCTTTCTTTATTTCAAGATCAATCTTCATTTTCATGAAAAGAATTTCTTAGATCCAAAACTTTGAAAATCCATAGGAAATTGTAGAAAAATCCTTTTGAGGTAAGACCAAGTTCTTTGAACTGACATCATCAATCTCTAGCTAAACCCAAGAGCTTATGATTCAACTCCCATCATAGCCCAAAATCCCGTTTTGGCCGAATCCTATTGGATGATGATGAATAGTGTTTTCATCAATTTTTGATTTTTAACACTGGATTTCATCCTTAGCTTTCCTATGCCTTTGAATCCATGAAATGGGAAACCAAGATCAATTCCTAACCTTTTTAACCTAGGGTGGCCAAAAATCCTCTTTGTTAGAATAGTTGAGATTGGCTTTGATTGTTGTTTAATGTTTGATTGTTGTGTTGTTGTAGTTGTTGACGATTATCAGGAGGTTCAAAAACCGATCAACCGACTTTGATCTGGGAATCTGCTCATCAACAGGTATGGGGGGATGAACCTCATCACACCAAGATGGTGGTGGTGAAGATGGTTGTTTAAGTTTATGTGTGGGTGAAACCCTTTAGTTTGGGTTCACTTTTATTTGTTAAGTTTTCTTAATTTCTCTTGGAGAACAAGATTGTCATGATGAGTTTATGCTTTTGTATGTTGTAGTGTGCTTTAGCATATGTTGATGATGAGATGATTGAAGGAAAATCATTTTCATGTATGTTGAAAAACCTACTTTGATCACTAGATCAAGTATGGACTTTATGCTTGATTATGAGACCATGATGTGTGATGGACTTATATGTTTGATTATGATGTAGTAATGTGTATTGTGGTTTATCATAGTTGTGTGAGCTTTTGAGCTACATTTGCTTTGTTGGTGAAGCAAAGTTTCCATTCTTCATTGGAGTAGGCTTGTGGCCTTAGTAAGAGGAAAATATAAGAACATGTGTTGTTCTTGTTCTAGCAAGGTTTTGAAGTAAGAAAAACATGATTCCATAACCTATGTTTCCAAGAGAAACAAAAGTGATTTTGATCCAAAGATTAAATGAAGTTTTAACCTTTAAAGTGTGTCACCAAAGTGGGAAAATGTCTTTTCTTTTGCCATAAGTCTTTTAATCAAACTAAGTCTTTCAATAGGAGAATTAATGAAGGAGTTAGGGAAAATGAAAAAAAAACAGGGTACTCGCCCAGCGAACCCCGTCTCGCCCCGCGAGACAGAGGGAAAATAAGGCATTCGCTAGGCTAACCTTGCCTCGCCTCGCGAGACAGTGGGCTAGCCCAAGCAGCAAAGATGCAGCTTCTCGGCCTCGCGTAGCGAAGTAGTTCTCGCCCCGCGAACCGCCTAAGTAGTGAAGATGCAGCTTCTCTGCCTCGCGTCGCGATACAATCCTCGCCTCGCGAAGAAGAAAGACTGTCTAAACAGTAAAGATAACTTCTCAGCCTCACGTCGCGATATATATCTTCGCCTCGCGAGCAATGGTTTGTTTATAAAGAGTGTTTTTCAACTCAAACTGTAAAATTTTACGCATTAAAACCTAAGTTAAGTAATTGACTTAGAGTTGAAGACAAGGGATAATTAAGTATAATATGTGGTGAAACAAGACCATATACTATACCATTGATGACGTAGTACATCAATGACTTCATAAGCCATAAACACAAACATGAAACGTTTTGGGTTTTGAAACAGTAGTTCGATGCGGACCGGTGATTCGGACCCCGATCAGTCGTTCAATTGTTTCAGTCTTGTGATGACTCGATCCCGGAGGGATCACGAAATTTATCCTGTGGATAAAGGATTTGTTTTTCAAAGACACGAATAGTTCCTAAGGAAGAGAACCTTAGTAGACTTGGAGGTTTATCCGGGGGATAGACATTGCTTGATCGCATCTGCTTTGTGTAAGCATTGGCATTTCATTTGCATAGTGATAAGGCCTTGAGCCTAGGAGTTGAGCTTACACCTTACGCGGGTGCGAATCTTACGGTGACGATCTTCAATGGTCTTTTTGGAGGTATCAGGGTTGGAAGGGCTTACATGTGACCAGTTGGTGATTCTTCTGTGTCGTGGCGAATCCGTGCAATACACTGATATCCTCTATTAGATGCCGTACTTTTCATGTTTGGTCGAGAGCGTTTCCATAAAGTCAGACACGTGCACGTTACGAATGTTGTAGCATCTTGCTCATGGCTGGCAGAAACCGGAACATGTCCTCCCATTCACTCTCTCCGAATGTTTTGTTAGCTCCATGGAGTAGGGGTCAGAGTAGTACCCAGTGACATTGACATTGAGTCATATACATTGAATTGCATTGCATGACTATTGATGTTTACATTTACTGTTATACATCGCTGTATTGTTTAAGAATGCCTTATATTATGCTGTTAAATGTTTAGCATGATATTATGTTGTTGACTGCTTAACATGATTTATATTGAGAACCTTTGTAAGCATGTTGGGTACGTTGTTACCCGGTGAGTCGTCTCGTTTTTACTACTGCTGTTTTGTTGTGTTGATGAATTAGAATCTCACCCATATCTGTATGTTTTCTGCTGGTACTTGCTGTTGCTGCTTGAACAGATGGACGTGACGATGGTTCAGTTCAGTAGTCTCCTTGAGCCCGGAGGCGGACTCTTTTTGCTGTTTTAGTTTTGTTGTCGGCCAGACTATGTCAGTTTTTGTAGTACCTTTTGGGAGCTACGACTCCTAGTACTTATTGTAATTTCGTATGTCAGTCATACATTAGACTTATGTCTGTATATCGTAATGTTGTTATTTCTGTTTTTGTTTTTTGTTTCTGTATTATAATACTGTATGTATGTTCTAGAAATGCAAGGCGAACCTAAGTTCGTTTATTAGTATTATTTACCTTTAGTAAATCCCATTCCATCTTTATGAAGAAAAAAAAAAAAAAGAAAACCGTCTTTTCCGCATTAATAAATATTTTCGTCCTTATAAACGTTCGGGAATGTGACACTCAGGAAAAGGTGTTGCACAACTGACGTCATTCTTTTAATTAAGAGTCAACCCGTCTAATGAAGTTATCCACCCATCTGGTGACTAACGTTAAAGAATATATTGGATGAAAGCTGTCTCGTCTCTGAAAAGGAACTTCAACAAAGTGCTTTACCGGAACACAACTGCATCTTACACTAAAAGGGAAAGTCTTCCCTCTGATGGCAAAAAGCAAGTATAAAGACCTACTGCGACCAAACGTGTATCAGAAATCTTTATCATTTTGATGAGAGAGAACAAGCGAAGTTCTCAAAGCTTTAATGGCTGATTAGAATGACACTTTCGCATTTAATGAAGATCTGCAAAAGGCCAAGCATTCAAATAATGTGTCTAACGGCTTTAAAATCTTGAAGCCTATTTAATGAAGAAGACTTTGAAGATTCAAGCAGAGAAGAGAACAAACACAGCAATCAAAGAGCAATTACTCTGCACATTTATATCTTCATTCTTTCATTATTGATTCTTCAATCATTTGAAGTTATTACACAGTCTTTTAGAACTTCACATTTAATACACTCGTCTGAGTGCTTGTGAAAGAGTTGCAACTTGTAATTTACTTTACAAATTCTCTCAAACAATACCCATCGGAGCCTGGAGAGGCCAGGTGTGCAAACAATACTCGTCTGAGCCTGGAGAGGCTAGGTGTGCAAACAACACTTGTCTGGAGCCTGAAGAGGCTAGGTGTGAAAATAATACTTGTCTGTCCTATAACTTGATTCAATTATAGTGAGAAAACTTGGCGCTGCCAAGGACTGGACGTAGCCTCATTTGTTAAGGGGTGAACCAGGATAAAACCTAGTGAGTGATCTCTCTCCTTCCCTTAACTCTTTAGTTTGATTATTTATCTTAACTATCATTTAACTAAAGGGGTTTTAATTGTGTTTATCAAGCTATTTTCATCTTGCTTGATTGTCTGTTTTCTGTGAAAACCTTCAGACGAGTTATTAGTCTGATTGACCTATCTTAGTTTACTCGTCTATTCCTTACACCCGTCTGTGCTTGCGAAAAAGTTTCTTTATTCCGCTTAAATTTGTCAAACACCATGCAACCCCCTTCTAGTCTTTACATCTGTTTATTTCAGATTGTATCAGAGCTCAGCCTCTGGGTTGAGCATCTAATAGTATAGAGAAAAGATCCTGAAGAATAGTCAATGACTTCTGGAGCAAGTTCAAGTGGAAACCCTCAACCTGAAGAAGGCTCCATGACCAAACCTCCTTTCTTCAATGGTGCAAATTACAACTTCAGGAATGAAAGATTCCACTGGTTCATTTTGTCAACAAACTCTGATGTATGGGATGTCATCACTGATGGTCCTTACACTCCTCGCAATGATGATGGCTCAGACAAGCCAAAGGTGCAGTGGACACCTGCAGAAAAGACAAGATGGGACCTAAACCATTAACCCAGATATGCTATAATATGTGCTCTCAGTCCAGAAGAATTTGAAAAGGTATGTGCTTGTGATTCTGCTTAAGAAATATGGGACTCCTTATCTGTAATAAATGAAGGAACTGCAAAGGTAAAAGAATCTAAAATTTCTATTCTTGTTAGAAAATATGAATTATTCACCATGGATGAAGGTGAATCTATTGCTCAAATGGTTGGTAGATTCCAAACTATTACAAATGGTTTGAAATCTCTTGGTAAAATATATACTAATGCTGAGAAAGTTGCTAAGATTCTTAGAAGTCTTCCAAGGCAGTGGAGACCTCTTGTCACTGCTATATCTCAAGCCAAGGATCTCACTTCCTTGACAATGGATGAACTTCTTGGCACACTCACTGTTCATGAGCAAGAGCTAAATGAAGATGTGTCAATCAAAAAGAGCAAAGCTATTGTCTAAAGGTTGATCTAAAGGCATCTAAAGCCTTAAAAGCTTCAAGGGCAGACGAGTCCGACTGTGACACAGACGAGTCTGATGATGAGGATTCTGATGGTGATGAAGAGACTTCTTTCATGACCAAAAAGATGAAAAAGCTCTGTAGAAAGAAGAAGTTCAGAAAGGAGAAGCCTTTCAGAAAATTCAACAAGGAATCCACATCAACAGACAAAAGTCCTGTTGTCTGCTATGAGTGCAAGAAGCCTGGTCACATCAAACCTAAATGCCCTCTTTTAAAGAAAGCTTCCAAAAAGAAATTCTTCAGAAAGAAGAAGAAAGGAATGATGGCCATATGGGAAGATCTTGAATGTTCATCTTCTGAAGGAGAAGAGACAGAAGAGGAAGCTAATCTCTGTCTGATGGCCAACACAGATTCAGAACCTGAAACTGAGGTACATTCTGAACTTGAGGAATTGCATGATGCTTATGATGAGCAGGTAGAGGAATCCAACGGCTTATCTAAGGCCTTCAAATCCCTCAAGAGAGATTATGTTAAACTCCTCAGTGAGCATAAACAAAAATCTCAAGAGTGTGAGATGCTGGCCAAAGAAAATAGCCAGCTGAGGACTGAAAAATCTGATGAAGCTTCGATATCAAGTGAAACATCACATTCTGAAGAAGTTGTCACACTTCAACAGAAAGTGAAGGAGCTCACTTCTGATCTTGCTAGATTTGTTAATGGCAGAGATAATCTGACAAAACTGCTTACATGTCAGAGACACTCTCTTAACAAAGAAGGCATTGGATATGATCATCAAGCTGATCATAAAGTATCAACAAAAACCTCAACTGTTTGTGTTAAACCCACTCCAGTTAGAATTAGACCCGTCTGTAACTTCTGTGGAAAAGTTGGACATGTTATGTCTAAGTGTCTTCACAAGAAGAAGAGGAAGTCTTCACAGACTCCTAAAACTGATAGAAAAGGACCCAGAAAAATATGGGTACCTAAAGATAAAACAATTTTTATTGCAGATATCCTTAATAGGACAAAGCAGACGCCTCTACTGGTACCTGGACAGTGGCTGCTCGCGACATATGACAGGAGAAAGGTCTATGTTCCAAGACCACTAGTCTAAAAATGGTGGATATGTTGCTTTTGGAGGCAACCAAAAAGGAAGAGTAACTTGGGTTGGTACAATTGGTGGTAAACCTCCTTTTCCCTCAATCTCTAATGTGCTTATGGTTGAAGGACTAAGACACAATTTACTTAGCATAAGTCAATTATGTGATAGTGGATTGGATGTCTCCTTTACTAAAAATGAATGCATAGTCAAAGATAAGAATGGCAAGACCCTCTTTTAAGCTAATAGACAGCAAAATCTTTATAAGATTGAGCTAATTGAACTTTCAGATCAAAGTGTAACCTATCTGATGTCTAAAGAGGATGAAAGATGGTTATGGCATAAGAAACTAGGACATGCTAGTATGAAACTTATTTCGAAATTGAATAAGATAACCTTGTGAGAGGACTGCCTGATATTAGTTTTAAGAAAGATGTTTTGTGTGATGCATGTCAGAGAGGTAAACACGTAAAATCAAGTTTCAAATCTAAAAACCTTGTATCAACCTCTAGACCTCTTCAGCTGTTACACATGGATCTGTTTGGACCCGTTAGTGTTGCCAGTTTAGCTGGAAGGAAATATGGATTTGTCATTATTGATGACTATTCTAGATTTACATGGGTACTTTTCTTAACCCACAAGGATGAGTCCTTTAAGGCCTTCTCTGTATTTTGTAAGAAAATACAAAATGAGCAAGGTTTCGGTATTTCTACCCTTAGAAGTTATCATGGGGGAGAATTTGAAAATGAGCAATTCAGACTGTTCTGTGAAGAGAATGGAATCTCTCACAACTTCTCTGCACCTAGAACTCCATATCAAAATGGAGTGGTTGAGAGAAAGAACAGATCTCTGCAAGAGATGGCTAGGTCAATGCTCAATGAAAATAATCTCCCTAAGTACTTATAGGCTGAAGCAGTGAACACTACATGTTATGTGCAAAAAAGAAAACTTATAAGGCCTATCTTAAAGAAGACTCCTTATGAATTGTGGAAAGGAAGAAAACCCAACATATCTTACTTCCATGCATTTGGATGTGAATGCTTCATCTTAAATACTAAGGATAAACTTGGAAAGTTTGATTCCAAGGTAGACAAGGTATCTTCATTGGATATTCTGAAATGTCTAAGGCAAAGAGAGTTTTTAACTCTAGAACCTCTGTTGTTGAGGAATCCATTCATGTAAAATTCAATGATAATTTAAAGACTCATAGGGAACTATCAGATCTAGAAGATGATCTTGCAGGACTCGACCTTACCCAGCAGACGAGCCAACAACCAGACGTATCTAAAATTGAGTCTGCTGAGGAATCTGTCAGACAAGTGGAGCAGACGAGTCATCAGTCAAGTCAACATCAGCATGATGATCTTAAAAGAGACTGGAAATTCAAAGCTCATCATCCTGAAGATCTTATCATTGGAAGTCTCCCAGAAGGTGTTAGAACCAGATATGTCTTAAGAGAGTCAGGCAATATGGCATTTTTATCTGAAATTGAACCAAAGCATATTGAGGAACCTCTTGAAAATGAGAGCTGGATTCTTGCTATGCAAGAGGAACTGAATCAATTCAAAAGGAATGATGTCTGGAAACTTGCCTCCAAACCAACAGACAAGTCTGTCATAGGACCAAGATGAGTTTTCAGAAACAACCTAGATGAAGATGGCAAAGTCGCCAGAAACAAAGGAAGGTTCGTAGCTCAAGGCTACAACCAACAAGAAGGTATTGACTATACTGAGAGTTTTGCACCTGTAGCTAGAATAGAAGCTATTCGTATACTCATATCATATGCTGCACTGTAACGCCCTGATTTTCACGTTTTCTAATTCTTCAGTATTTTAACGTCTTTATTTTATTCGAGGTCTTAGGAATCATGCTCGACGATATCGTAGGAAGCTACGATTAAGTTTTGAGTCGAAAACTCAAACGGAGTCCGGTCTGCGTTTTTACACTGACAGTATGATTTTATTGCTCAGAAGACCTCAGATGGACCCGTGAACGAGACAATAAGTCTTTGAATTCGATTCTCTACGTTTTGGTTAAATTTCGTAAAAATTTCAAAAAAATAACTTCCTGACCTTCGTTCGGGCGAAATTCTCAATCGGGTGACGAACGGAGCCACATATGGATTTACCGAGACTCGCCAAAGGATAATCTTGATATCACAACATCCCAGGACACTTGGGAGAGTATGCCAGAGTCGTCATGACGATCGGGAAAATCTAGACGCGAAATGACCAAAATGCCCCTAACCTTAGTCTTTTGCACTTTTACCATTTTATCCTTTTGGCAAATGACCTTTTTGCCCTTAAGTGACTTGTTTTAAGGCTGAACTCAGCATCTCACTCTCTCATTTTCGCACAGCCCTCTCAAAAAGAGAAGAACACCATAGTTGCTCTTGAAGAAACACCATTGTTGCTCTTGAAGCTCCTTGATTTCTTGTTGGAATCACTTGATTCCTTGAGCAATCTTCCTTCATTTTAAGGTAAGATCACTTCTATGATCTCTTAGCTTCTTGAATATCTCTTTATTTCAAGATCAAGATCCATTTTCATGAAAAGAATTTCTTACATCCAAAACTTTGAAAATCCATAGGAAATTGTAGAAAATTCATTTTGATGTGAGACCAATTTCTTTGAACTCACCTCATCATTCTCTATCTAAATCCTAGAGCTTATGATTCAACTCTCATCATAGCTCAAAAAGCACATTAGGGCCGAACCTTTTTGAAGATGATGAATAGTGTTTTTCATCAATTTTTGATTTCTAACACTTGATTTCATCCTTAGCTTTCCTATGCCTTTGAATCCATGAAATGGAAAACCAAGATCAATTCCTAGCTTTATTCTCTTTAGGGTGGCCGAAACCCTCTTTATGAGAATTGTTGAGTTTGGTTTGATTGTTGTTTAATGATTGATTGTTTGGTTGTTTGTAGTTGGTGACAACTATTAGGAGGTTCACAAACCGATCAACCGACTTTGATCTGGGAATCTGCTCTTCAACAGGTACGGGGAGAAGAACCTCATCACACCAAGATGGTGGTGGTGAAGATGGTTGTTTAAATTATGTGTGGGTGAAACCCTTGACTTTGGGTTCACTTTTATGTATTAAGTTTTGTTAAGTTCTCATGGAGAACAAGAATGTCATGATGAGTTTATGCTTTGGTATGTTGTGGTGTGCTTTAGCATATGTTGATGATGAGATGATTGAATGAAAAACCATTTTCATGTATGTTGGAAAACCTACTTTGATCACTAGATCAAGTATGGACTTTTATTGTTGATTATGAGACCATAATGTGTGATGCACTTGGATGTTTGATTATGATGTAGTAATGTGTATTATGGTTATCATGATTGTGTAAGTATTGTGAGCCATACTTTGATTGGTTGATGAAGTAAAACTTCACATTGATTCCTAGTTGGCTATTAGCCATGACCTTGAGGAAAGGAGGGATGTGAATAGTTCTTGGACAAGTCAAGTTTTGATGTAAAGAAAGTGTTTTCAATAACTTGTGTTTTTCAAAGAAAAACCCTAAGTGACTTTAAATGGAATTAAATCTCAAAGTGCTTTCACCAAAGTGAAACATGTTTTATAACGTATCCTTAGTTCATCTAGCTAATCAAGTGAATCAAAATGAGAAAAGAAGTGGTTTCATGAAGAGAATCAAAATGGTTCCCTAAGTTTGATGTCTTGGTTTAAGGCAACTTTTCGCTAAGCAAATTTACTTTCGCTAAGCGAAAACAGGGAAAGTCTTAGTTGGGCATCACTGCCTCACTTTCGCTAAGCGAATTCATATTCGCTAAGCTAACCAAACGAGTTTCGCTACGCGAATTACGTCTCCTTGAGCGATCCAGAGAAGTCTCCAAAGGAGGTATAACCGCCTCCATTTCGCTAAGCGAAATTATACTCGCTAAGCGAATAAAGTGAAATTTCGCTAAACGAATTCTGTTTCGCCGAGCGATCCAGAGGTGTTTACAAAGAGGTGTAACCGTCTGTACTTACGCTAAGCGAATACATATTCGCTAAGCGAATACATATTCGCTAAGCGAATACAATACGTTTCGCTACGCGATGGATGTTTCGCCGAGCGATCCAGAGGAGTTCCAAAGGAGGCATTACTGCCTCATTTTCGCTAAGCGAATGGAATTCCGCTAAGCGAATTTCATGTTTCAGAAAATGCTAGAAATGAAGTAAGTAGTTCAAATGTTGTTTCAAATCAAATGAGTTTTCAACTGTAAAAGTTGTTTGGTTTACAAAAGGAGTTTTCTAACTGAACCATAAAGTTTTGCACGAGAAAAACCTAAGTTAAGTAATTAACTTAGAGTTGAAGACAAGGGTTAATTAAGTATGGTATGTTGTGGAACAAGACCATATACTATACCATTGATGACTTAATACATCAATGACTTCATAAGACTTAAGTGAAATCAACACTTGTTTCCTTAATTGAAAAACAAGGGATTACTATCTTAGAAAGGCTTAAAGACTTATCTAAGAGGATTCTCAATCCTTATTCATAATGCTTAGGACTTGAGACATAATTCATAAGACGTAAACACAAACACGAAACGTTTTGGTTTTCGAAACAGTGGTTCGATGACGGACCGATGATTCGGATCCAGGTTAATCGTTCAATTGTTTCCGTCTTGTGATGACCGGAATGAGAGAGATCCTGAGATTGTGCAGGTATGGGACTGTACAGTGGAAGGAATCCTGAGGCTATGCAGGTATGGGACTGTATAGCTAAGGGAAGGCATATAAGAATTGATTGGTACTACCCATACCAACAAGATTTATCTTCTTTTCGGGAGCTTAGAACATAAGAACTTTATAGTTAAGCGTGCTTGACTTAGAGTAATTATGGGATGGGTGACCTTCTGGGAAGTTCCCTAGAAAGCGTGTGAGTGAGGACAAAACACGCTGAAAAGACTTGTGTTGGTTTGTGGGGACAGTCGACGATTCTGAAAGCAGTCTGGATCATTCCAAAGGAATCACGAGATATTTATCCGATGGATAAATGTTTTATCCGATGGATAAATGTTTCATAAAACAAAGATGTGTGTAGTTTCTAAGGAAGAGAACCTTAGTGAACCTTGAGGTTTATCCAATGGATAAACATTGCTTTATCGCATCTGCTTTGTGTAAGCATTGGCATTCCATGTGCATAGTTGTAAGGCCTTGAGCCTAGGAGTTGAGCTTACACCTTGATGCGGGTGCGAATCTTACGGTGACGATCTTCAATGGTCTTTTTAGAGGTATCAGGGTTGGAAGGGCTGACATGTGACCAGTTGGTGATTCTTCTGTGTCGTGGCGAATCCATGCAATACATTGATATCCTCTAATAGATGCCGTACTTTTCATGTTTGGTCGAGAGTGTTACCGTAAAGCCAGATACGTGCACGTTACGAATGTTGTAGCATCTTGCTCATGGCTGGTAGAAACCGGAACATGTCCTCCCATTCACTCTCTCCGACGTTTTGTTAGCTCCATGGAGGAGGGGTTAGAGTAGTACCCAGTGACATTGACATTGACATTGAGTCATATACATTGCATTGCATTGCATGGCTATTGATGTTTACATTTACCGTTATACATCGCTGTATTGTTTAAGAATGCCTTATATTATGCTGTTAAATGTTTAGCATGATATTATGTTGTTGACTGCTTAACATGATTCATACTGAGAACCTTTGTAAGCATGTTGGGTACGTTGCTACCTGGTGAGTCTTCCCGTTTTTACTACTGCTATTTTGTTGTGTTGATGAACGGGAATCTCACCCATATCTATATGTTTTCTGCTGGTACTTGCTGTTGCTGCTTGAACAGATGGATGCGACAATGGTTTGGTTCAGCAGTCCCTTTGAGTTCAGAGGTGGACTCTTTTGTTGTTTTAGTTTTGTTGTCGGCCAGACTATGTCAGTTTTTGTAGTACCTTTTGGGAGCTACGACTCCTAGTACTTATTTTATTCCTTATGTCTGTATATAGTAATGTTGATGTTTCTGTTTTCCGTTTTCTATTTCTGTATTTATAATACAGTATGTCCTAGTAATGCATGGTGAACCTAAGTTCACTTATTAGTATTATTTATTACCTTTACTAATCCCATTACATCTTTATGAAAAGAAAAGAAAAAGAAAAATCGTATTTTCCGCATTAATAAATATTTTCGGCCTAATAAACGTTCGGGAATGTGACACTCGGGAAAGGGTGTTGCATGCACAACATCAAATCACTTTATTTCAAATGGATGTAAAAAGTACTTTTTTAAATGGAATAATTGAAGAAGAAGTTTATGTCAAACAACCTCCTGGTTTTGAAGATAATAAAAAACCAGATCATTTTTTCAAACTTAATCGAGCTTTATATGGTTTAAAACAAGCGCCTAGAGCATGGTATGATAGACTCAGTTCTTTTCTTATGAATAATGGCTTTATAAGAGGAAAAGTTGATACGACTTTATTTAAGAAATGCTCAAAAGATAACTTCATAATAGTTCAAATATATGTTGATGATATTATTTTTGGAGCTACTAATGAAAAATAGAGCAAGGAATTCTCTAAGCTGATGCAAGTAGAATTTGAAATGAGCATGATGGGAGAATTGAAGTTCTTCCTTGGGCTTCAAATCAAGCAGACGAGTGATGGTATCTACATCCATCAACAAAAGTACATCAAGGAAATTCTAAAGAAGTACAAAATGGATAGCTCAAAGATCATGAAAACTCCCATGCAAACTAATGCTAATCTAAGCAAAGATGAGGAAGGTAAAAAGATAGACCCAACTGTCTACAGAGGTATGATTGCATCTCTTCTTTATTTAACATTTAGCAGACCTGATATTCAGTTTAGTGTCTGTATGTGTGCTAGATTCCAATCTAATCCCAAAGAATCTCATCTTAAGGCTGTTAAAAGAATATTTAGATATTTTCTTGGAACTATTAATCTTCGTTTAATCTACTTAAGAACATAAGATTACAGATTAGTTGGTTTTTGTGATGCTGACTTTGCTGGAGATAGAATTGAAAGGAAAAGCACCAGTAGAGGATGTCACTTCATTGGAGCAAACTTAGACTCCTGGTCAAGCAAAAAACAGACGACTATTGCTCTTTTAACTGCAGAAGCAAAATATGTCTCTGCTGCGAGTTGCTGCTCACGGCTTTTTATGGGTAAAACATCAACTCGAAGATTACTCTATATTTGAGCATAATATATCTGTCTGGTGTGATAATTCAAGTGCTATTTGCTTAACTAAGAATCCTATACAACATTCTAAGGCTAAGCACATAGAAATCAAACATCACTTCATAAGAGATTATGTTCAAAAAGGTGTATTTGATGTTAAGTTTGTCAAAACTGAAAATCAATGGGCTGATATCTTTACAAAACCATTAGCTGAGGATAGGTTTAAGTATATAAGAGGTAACTTGAATATATACTACATTGTTGAATAACCTGTCTAATGAGTTTTGCGTTACCCGTCTGTGTTTTAATCGTCTGACCCTATGAGTCATACTTATATTTGAAATAATCTTTTTAAATGGTTATTATCTATTAATGACGTTTTATTATCTGAGGCAAAATGTGTACATTGCTGTTTTGTTTTATTTTAAATCTAAATCGTCTCTCTTAAAACCTCCATATTTTAAGTTTTCAAATCACTCTCTTTGTTTTTACTCTCGTTTCATCTTCCTCTCCTACTCTCTGTCTCTAGTCAAGAGAATGCATCTGCTTAGGGGGAGAAGTTGAAGAAGCCTTTAGGCAAAAACAAGGTCAACAGTCACAGCTGCTGCTAGACGCTCTCTTTTTGTTCTTTTTAGTACTCTTTTTTAAATAAAAATTACCATGTACATAGCCAATGATGGTTAAATAAAATTATATTCTCTATTTCTCTGTTTTTATCTTTTTGCTGATGTCAAAAGGGGGAGAAAGCTAAATGAAAAATGTTTTAATGTTATAAGCTGATATGAACAAATGTTTATCCATCTGATATGGAAATATGATAAACAACGGTATCTTTTCTTTTCTCTTTGTTCTTTTTATTGTCTTTGATAATGTCAAAAAGGGGGGAAAATACTAAGATAAGACTAAGATAAAAAGATCAATGCTTATCTGTCTGATGCTTATCTGTCTGATTATGTTAAATAATGGAACAACGTTTTAACCTATCTGATCATGTTACAATTATAATAATGGAACAATGTTTAACCTGTCTGATTATGTTATAATTGTCTGATACTTACATGTCTACTTTACGTGAATTTTCTTAAGTTCATTAAGTCATTTAACATGTTTTGTCATCATCAAAAAGGGGGAGATTGTTGAGTCTCTAAAATGTCTGATGTGCATTTACCTTAGTTTTGATAAGAGTAAAACAGTTATTCAATGATTTAATTGAACCCGTCTATGGTGTTTAACTCGTCTACTCGGTGTGCAGATTAAAACATTAAGTGTCTATATGAACTGAGCTTTAGCGTGTTATCATCCATCTGGATCTAAGGGAAAAGTTCACTCGTCTGAACTAAAAAAAGTTCACTCGTCTGAACTAAGGAAAGTTCACTCCTCTGAACTAAGGAAAGTTCATTCGTCTGAACCAAGGAGAAGTTCACCCATCTGAACTATTAAAAGTTCACCCGTCTAATGATGTCTTCACCAGTCTGTTGACCAGCGTTGAAGAAATCCCTTCAACTCGTCTAATGAAGTAATCAACCGTCTGATCAAAGAAAGATTCACCTATCTGAAAGACTATGCAACTAACGTCATTCTTTTAATTAAGAGTCAACCCGTCTAATGAAGTTACTCACCCGTCTGGTGACTAACATTGAAGAATATATTGAATGAAAGCTGTCGCGTCTCTGAAAAGGAACTTCAACAAAGTGCTTTACCTAAACACAACTGCATCTTAAGCTAAAAGGGAAAGTCTTCCCTTTGATGGCAAAAAGCAACTATAAAGACCTGCTAAGACCAAAGGTGTATCAGAAGTCTTTATCATTCTGATGAGAGAGAACAAGAGAAGTTCTCAAGGCCTTAATGGCTGATCAGAACGGCTCTTTTGCATTTAATGAAGATTTGCAAAAGGCCAAGCTTTCAAATAATGTGTCTAACGGCTTTAAAATCTTGAAGCCTATTAAATGAAGAAGACTTTGAAGATTCAAGTAGAGAAGAGAATAAACACAGCAATCAGAGAGCAATTACTCTGCGCATTTATATCTTCATTCTTTCATTATATATTCTTCAATCATTTGAAGTTATTATGCAGTCTTTTAGAACTTCACATTTAATACACTCGTCTGAGTGCTTGTGAAAGACTTGCAACTTGTAATTTAATTTACTACTTCTCTCAAACAATACCCGTCTGAGCCTGGAGAGGCTAGGTGTGCAAACAATACTCGTCTGACCCTGGAGAGGCTAGGTGTGCAAATAATACTTGTCTGGAGCCTGAAGAGGCTAGGTGTGAAAATAATACTTGTCTGTCCTGTAACCTGATTCAGTTATAGTGAGAAAACTTGGTGCTGCCAAGGACTGGACGTAACCTCATTTGTTAAGCGGTGAATCGAGATAAAACCTGCTGAGTGATCTCTCTCCTTCCCTTAAATCTTTAGTTTGATTATTTATCTTATCTATCATTTAACGAAAGGGGTTTTAATTGTGTTTATCAAACTATTTTCATCTTGCATGATTGTGTGTTTTCTGTGAAAACCTTCAGACAAGTTATTAGTCCGATTGACCTGTCTTAGTTTACTTGTCTATTCCTTACACCCGTCTGTGCTTGCGAAAAAGTTTCTTTACTCCGCTTAAATTTGTGAAACACCATTCAACCTCCTTCTAGTATTTGCATCTGCCTATTTCAACCATGTCTTCATAAGAGTTACCCCAAGAGCTGGAGTGGGCAGGGCAACCAAATCCAGAAAGCTAACACCTAAATCTATAGGACCATTTCAAATTCTTCGAGAATTGGCCCAGTAGCCTATCAGATAGCTTTGCCACCAAATCTGTCAAATCTACACGACGTGTTTCACGTCTCTCAACTTAGAAAATATCACCCCGATCCATCACACGTGTTAGAGCCCGAATCAACCAACTGAAAGAGAACCTTGAGTACGAGGCTTCACCTGTTCGGATCGTGGATAGAAGGATCAAGGAACTGCGCGGCAAGCACATTCCGTTAGTCAGAGTCGAATGGAACCCAATGACTGGTGATTCAACGTGGGAGCGCGAAGCTGAGATGCGCCAAAGTCATCCCAATATGTTCACAGGTATGCGACGGAAATTTCTGGGATGAAATTTTCTCTAAGGAGGGTGGTAATGTAACACCCTGATTTCCTGTAACTCTAATCGAGTTTGTTACTCTCGATTAGGGCTTTGGATGATTGTGTAAATTGTTATGTGCTAGTTTCAGGCTTAGTTTGAAGCTTAAGAATAGGCTTGAACCAGGTTGGAAGTGCTTAAGGTTTTAAACGAGTAATTGTGGAAGCCTGAAGTTTGGAAGGCTTTTCCCGCTAAGCGGCACGCTCAAGCGTGCTGAGTGCGTTTGCCAGCTGGTGTGCTTTTTGATTCGAGTGCTACACGTGTCAGGCCAGAGTAAAAGTGGAGCGGACAAGGTTCCACACTCAAGCGTGGAGAGAACCTCACGCTCAAGTGTGAGCACGCTCAAGTGTGAGCACGCTCAAGCGTGCTGAGAGTCCACTCTAAAGCATGCATAGCGGATCAAGTTGGGTGTTTTTCATTCTCTCCCTCATTTGCACGAAAGTTCACTTAGGATTTCTAGGAGCTCTGCAACTAGAGAGAGAGGGAGTAGCGTTCTAGTGTAAGAAAGCTTGAGGTTGAAGGCGATCGAGGCGTCAGAACATGATTCTGACTACACGGTTGTGATTGCGGCGAAGTCTTCTACGACTTTGACGGATTACTTTCTCGATTCATCAAAGGTAAACTCGAATCCCTAACACGCATTCATCGTGTTCTTGCCGTTCTTCGAGTCTTTACCTCTTTCTTTGATCTTTTGACCTTACCCTAGGGCGAACACAATTACATATGTGTTGTGCTCGTGATTAGGGCTAAGTTCGTGCTCGTGATTCTCGCAGCTTGGAGCTTGAGGCCGCGGCTAGGGAGAAGCTTCGAGGCTCTTCCGGAGCTGTTCTTCGTGTTTATGGTTGGGTGCGAGGAGCAAGCCGGTGATCGTGTGGATTTGCGTGACGACTGTTCAGGTGGGGAGAAAGAGTACTACTGCCATCGAGAAGGCAAGAGTAGTGTAGTATGTTTTCTTCTATGTGTAGGGAAGCCCTAACCCTACTAGTAGTTAAGCCCCGATAAAGTACCTAAACCCTAGGTTTAGCTTACTTTGGGCCATCGCCATTAAGTTTGGAAACCCAAGGTTTGCGAACTGTTGATTGAGGATGATCTGTTTCGTATGACTGCTATGATGATGATGACTGTTGTTGCTATCTGTCTAAGTGTCTATATGCTACTTGGTATGTGATATGCTGTTATGTGCTGTCGTTGATATTATTGTTGGTAATATTGATGTCGTTATGTTGTTTATGGTAATCGTTGTATGGTGGCGGAATGCCGTAGAGTTAAGTTTGGTTATGTGCCGTGTTGTTGTCGAGTTGACATCGTGGATGCTTTCGTTCCTGTTATGCTGACTTTTCAAGGCTGTGGCCGTGTTGTTTGAGCTGTGGCTCGTGGACGCGTGGCGTCGAGGCTATGGCTGTGGGGATGCAGTGGCATTATGTTGTTTCTGATTGAGATTTTAGTCGTGAGATCTAGTATCAAGCCCGTTGAGGATGTTTGTTGCATATCATCAGCTGCCAAGTGACGAGGCCGTATGACAGGTAGTATGGGCTGCCAGCGTCATACGAGGTTAGTTGTACCTAAGTGCGGGTACAGAAAGTAGATGGGGCGGTCAAGTGAGTGACCTTGGGGATGTTGCCGGTTGCAACACCCTTTCCCAAGTGCCACATTCCCGAACGTTTATAAGGCCGAAAATAATATTAATGCGGAAAATACGGTTTTTTTTCTTCTTTTCACAATGATGTAATGGGATTAGTAAAGGTAAGTAATAATAAATGAACTTAGGTTCACCATGCATTTCTAGAAGTCATACAGAATTAAAGTACAGAAATAGAAATAGTACTGTATACAGACATAGGTCCAAGCCTAGCTAACAATAAGTATATAATAAGTACTAGGAGTCACAGCTCCCCAAAAGGTACAACAGACACTTAACACAGCCTGGCCAAAACTAAACAGCAAAAGGAGTCCTCCTCCGAACTCAAAGTAAATGTTGGACTTTATCGTCGTCGCGTCCATCTACTTAAGCAGAAACAGCAATACCAACAGAGAAGATATACAAATATGGGTGAGATTCCCGATCATCAACGCAACAAAATAGAAGAAGTAAAAACGGGACGACTCACCAAGTAATAAAATACTCAACATGCATACCATAAATCTCAATATATCATGTTCATCAATTAGCAGCATAATATAAGGTGTAACACCTCGAATTTCACCTTATATTAATACATATTATTATGTATTATTCTTGACCAATATATGTGGTTATGCTCGCCCATGAGGTATAGATTCATGGTTGGGATAGTTTAGCCTTTAAAAATAGTTTAATCACTTTATCGTCTTACGACCTATTTCACGGTTTTGTTCATATCTTGAGTTCCAGAAGTCCGATTGAGGCGATTTTGAATGCGTTAGAAAGCTTCGAGAATTATCTACAAGTCTTGTTTCAGGTGTTAAGGCAAAAATTCGGCTTCTACAGTTTCGCGTTGCGAAGGTACATTCACCTCGCGAACCTGACAGCCAGATTATTGCAGCTCTCTGGTTCGCCTCGCGAAAGGCTACTCGCTTCTTGAATCTGCGTGCAGCAGAATCGTGTTTTTGGGCTTCTAATCAGCCCATAATGACCCTAACTTATATTTATACCATAAGACTCGACCTAAACCTATTTTCTAAGTCGAAATACTCTTAGAAACTGCCTCATTCTCTCTAGACAAGGATTCCTAAACTCTTCCCAAGGATTCTTGAAGGAGACTTCACTTTTGTTAATCATTCTTTGTCGCATTCGCTTGAGGAGCATCACTGTCATCACAATCCCTCTTCGTTGTTGCTGCTCTTGAACCTTTTGGCGCTGTGATCTTGAAATCAAGTGTCGTGAGATCGAGTGTTCGTGAGACGCAATCTTTCCGGACCGTTTTCTCTTCCTTTGTTCATTGTGATCGTCATACCAGGTATGGGGGGAAGAAATAGATCATGAGTATGTGGGTTTGGTAATAGGTTAAGATGAAGGGGTTAACCCATGACCCCTATATGGTTGTCTATATGCATTGTAAATGCTATGAGTGTATCTATGTGTATGTTATGTATATGATATGTATATGCTAAGATTTTGCCTATGTGAATATTATGTGTGTGTATATATATATATATATATATATATATATATATGGTTATGGTGTTATGAACATGATTGTTGGTGTTTATCTTGATGATATGATTGAAATATTATGAGGTACGATGAATGGTATGTACATACATACGTTATGCATTGATGAGATTGTATGATGTGAATTGATAATGATGACTTGATGACGATGTGCATTACGATGACAAAAATAGGATTAGTGAAAGAACGTAGCTTTAGGACGTTTGGCACCCCATAATGAATGAGTTGTTATGAGAGGTGAGACTGATAATATTGGATTAGTTTTGGATACCCATAGGAACAATTCTTGAGAGATGGGATGATAGGCATAAGGATATCTTAGAGAAATTCTTAAGATTCCCACATCTGTCATGATTCGCCTGGCGAATAGCCATTCGCGAGGCGAGACAGAGAGACCATTCGTGGTCTGACGTGATTCGCCTAGCGCATTGTAATCCGCGAGGCGAATGAGAGAACCAGATATTGGGGCTCTCGGGCTCGCCTTGCGAGCCAGAATTCGCCTAGCGAATCTGAGAACCTGTTTAGGAGCTCTCGGGCTCGCCTCGCGAGCCACGATTCGCCTAACGAATCTGGGTTTCTCACCCAGATTCCGTTGTGAAGGAGAAATGAATAGGGTAATGAGAAAAAAGACTGTGAGATCATAATTCAAGGTTGATAATATAGAAATGAACATTAACACTAATAATGACGATATGATAATATTGGCAATGTTGATAAAGGCAATAACGATGGTTAGCGCCTAGTTGTTTGATGATCATCGTGGATGGTCATTGTTGATAATCAATGTGATTGATTATGATGGTGGATGGTTGGACATGTGTTTGCATGTTGTTGAGCATAGCATGCACCATACGTTGATGTTGATATGTTGGGTGGAAAGCAAATGATGAATCGCGATAGTGGAGGCCACGATGGGTGTTATCCCGGCCTTGCAGGTACGTTGGGTATGGAAGTTCCAGGTGACATGGGCTAGCTACCTATTGTCGGAGTGACCTAAAGAATAAGCTTGAGTACCCTGACTAGCCACTATACATTATCAGGATTAGTGAGAGTGTTCGGGGATGGCCCATGGTCTGGCGTATCATCCACGTTGATAACCGGACATGTACTACTAATCGTCTTTCCAGAGTTAGAGTCGTTGGCCATATGCATAGGGAGTAGTGATGTTGCATTCGCATTAACATGCATCCTTGATATATATTGATTATATCGGTGTTGATTGATGTATGTTGTATGCCATCTTAATTACTATTCCATTCCGTTTACATATATTCATGATTGTGTTTCTTACCCCTCTCTTTGTTATTCTTGTTCATATGTTGTGGTATATGCAGAGGAGGGTGAGCATGCTGACGAGGGGTGATCCCGAGGAGATCACTCAGTAGTTAGGATTTATGATTTATGTTATTCGGTTTTCTTCCGATGTATTATCGGTATATGTATGCCAGCTCTGATATGTGACATCGGGACTCGGGTTATGTTTATTATTTATGTTTTCCGCAGTTTGATTTTAAAGGATTTTGATTATTTAAGATTCCTATGTCTTACGTTATAGATGATGTGATGCACATTACCCTTGAGGATATGTTTTTATTTTAATTGTTATATTATTTTTTTAAAGACATGTATGATTTTATTCATGTTTTATTATACGCGGGGTAGTGGGTGTCACATGAGGCATTCTCAAAAACAGAACAGCGATGTTTAACAAGTAAGTGTAATCATCAACAGCCATGTAATGCAATGCAATGTAGATGACTCAATGCCATATGCCACAAGGGTAAACTTTGACCCCCTACTCCATGGAGCTAACAAAATATCAGAGAGAGTGAATGGGAGGACATGTTCCATGTACGCCAGCCATGGGCAAGATGTTACAATATTCGTAACGTGCACGTATCTAGCTTTACGGAAACACTCTGCACCAAACATGAAAAGTACGGCATCTAGTCGAGGATATCAATGTATTGTTCGGATTTGCCACGACATGGAAGAGCTACTAACTGGTCACATGTCAGCCTTTCCAACCCTGATACCTCCAAGATTATTTAAAACGTCACCGTAAGATTCGCACCCCCATCAAGGTGTAAGCTCAACTCCTAGGCTCAAGGCCTTACAACTCATGCAATGAAATGCTAATGCTTACACAAAGCAGATGCGATAAAGCAATGTCTATCCACCGGATAAACCTCAAGGTTCTCTAAGGTTCTCTTCCTTAGGAATTATACATGTTTTTGTAGTACAAAACCTTTATCCACCAGATAAATCTCGTGATCCCCCCGGGATCGAGTCATCACAAGACTGAAATAATCAAACGATTGACCTAGATCCAAATCATCAGTTTGTCATCAAACTATTGGCTCAAAACCCAAAACGTTTCGTGCTTCTGTTTATGTCTTATGAATTATGTCTCAAGTCCTAAGTATTATGAAGGAGGAATGAGAATCCTCTTAAATAAGTCTTTTTTCCTTTCTAAGATATTACTCCTTGAGTTTCAATCAATGAAATAAGTGTTGGTTCACTTAAGTCTTATGAAGTCATTGATGAACTAAATCATCAATGGTATAGTACACGGTCTTGTTCCACCACATACCATACTTATTTATCTCTTTTCTTCAACTCTAAGTTAATTACTTTAACTTAGGTTTTCACGCGTAAAACTTTTACGATTTAGAGTTGAAAACTCTCTTTGTAAACCATAACCCTTTTCAATTGAAAACACATTAATTTAAAAGGACTACGTTATTTGATTAAGGTAAAGTACCTTAACTAACTTGGAAAGACTTTTCCTTACTAGCTTAGTGTGAAACCATAATCTAAGTTATTATAAAGGAAATATAATCTTATCTGACGTTCTTACTAAAGTTCATTTTAATCAAACTTAAGGATAAAGTCCTCTTTATGTTTGAAAAAGGAACATTGTCTTAGTCCTAATCTAGAGGTGATATCTCTTTAAAACTATACTAACTTTCATGAAACCACTTCATTATTTCTCTTTTTATTACCCATATGAGTTAGAGAAATCTTTTGGTTACATGCTCTTGGTTAATGAAAGAGAATGATGAATCTAACTCATAGAAATTGGTTTGGTATTTAAAGGATTTTTGTACAAATTTTCATGGATTTATGAAGTTTATGAATTAAAACTTTAATCTCCATGAATCAAGAGATTTAAGAGATGAAATAGAGAGATTAAAAGATCTAGGATGGAGGTTATACCTCCTTGATGCTAATCCTTAAGAGAAACTAGCTTGAATCACCCAAAAATCTTGAAGATCCAAGCTTGAAATGAAGAGAAATGGTGAATAACAAAGAGAGAAAATGAAGAACAAAGTGAGAGAAGAGAGAGAGTGAGAGAGATGGCCAAAAATGGCCAAGAGAGAGAGTGAGGTCCAAGATATTTTCTCACTCATGGGTAAAATTGTAATTACCCTAAGGACATTTTTGTAATTTCATTAAAAGACCAAGAGCATTTTGGTCATTTCGTGTCCAAATATTTTCTAAACGTCATCATTACATTGGTGAGTCATGGCACACCTTCCTAGGTGATATGACTTCAACCTTATCCATAGCGGGTCCCGGTAAATCCCGTATTCAGCTCTGTTGTTCACCCGATTTAGGTTTTATGCCCAAATAACGTATAACGACTTATTTATTTTGAAAATTTTCAAAATAACCAATATCGTTGGAAATAAAATATAAAACCTAACTGTTTCATTCATGAGTCAAAATTAGGTTTTAAGATCAGTAAAATCTTACTGTCAGTGAAAATGCAGACCAGGATTTGCCCGAGCTTTTAACCCAAAATTTAACACTACGCCAGAAATGGGATTAAATATCGCACCTTTAATAGCGTTTTTAAATGCAATGCTGTTAAAAAAAAAGGCGGTGAACGTATAATAGCGCTTCCTTGAGAAAGCGCTATCTAAAGTTAACTTTAGATAGCCTTCCTCAAGGAAGCGCTATATGTTCCCATTTTCAAAATTTTTTAATTTATCACCAGTTTTAATTCATTAACGTATACCGCTCACTCTTAGTCTCTCTTTCGAACCTTTCCCTAATCCCTCTCCCTGCCTCCTCTGCGTCCGAACACCACCACCACCACCACCATTTTGGTTCTCTGGCCACCAACACTTCGCGAACGCCACCGCACGAGCTTCTCCATCTCTCTCCTTTCCCTCCCTGCCTCAGGTCACATCCCTCCCTCGCACGATTTTCTCTTCCTCCTTCCCTCAGGTAAGCTCTCTCTTCCTCCTATCTCTCAGGTTGTTTCCCTCTCTGTTGTTTGGGTTTCTCTCATTCCTCCGTTCTCCATTTGTGAAGGCCCCCAAAGACACAATGCATTGGTGAAGTTGAGCGTGTGAGCTGCAAGCTGTTACTGTTCCATTTGTGAAGGTCCCCAAAGACACAATGCACTAGTCGTTGGTATTTTTTCTTCTCTGTTACTGTTTTCTTCTATGTATCAAACAAATTTTCTATTTTTTTCCTGTATCAGTTTAGTTTGTTCTACAACTGAACATTCAAATCATAGTGATTATGCTTATGGTTCTATGGGGTTGATTGTGTGGGGCAGTTGTGCGTTCTGTTAAGAATTTAGGCATCCGAATGGTCCCCTCAAAAACCGGCTTATAAGGGGGTGGTCTACCTAGCTATATAAGCAACGGTCAGGCTCGTTAACCATCCGATGTGGGACACGCAACACGTTCTTTATTTGTTTTTTTGACAGCTTCCATGTTTTTTTTAAATGATAAAGCATGTGTTAATCCCATCTATCTAAATTTGTTTGAGATGGCCGTTTGGTGCCGTTGGAGTTGAGTTAGGACCTTAATGGGTGTATGCTTTGACAAAGGAACTTACTTGCTAATTTGATGTGTGTGCAGTGTTTCAACTTGAAATTTGGTTAAGTTGTGCCTTAATTTGATGTCTGTGCAGTGTTTCCACTTTTTAACTCTAACCCTTGAAACTCTCACTGCACATAAGGTTAATGGCCTGGTTGGAGTGCCTTGTGTGATTAGATACCTAGGTTTTAAATGCAGAAATGATAAGAACCTTTGGTAGTTTAATTTATGAGAATCTACGTTACTAATGTTATTCGAATTTAAGGAAGTGTACATCTTTACATACCTACTTTCTAAGGCAGAATTGAGAATCTTTACTTTGGTACTTTATTGATTGAAATATTACATTGTAAAGGGTATTGGAATTTGATGAACAGTATATAGTTTGAGAAGAAGGATAATACTCTGTCCACTAGGATAAGGTTCATGAAAAGTTTTGGAATTTAAGGAAGTGTGCATCCTTACATACCTATCTTATCTTTACTTTTGAATTGATTATTTGTTCAATGTCATATGCGTGTTGTCCCTTAATATTTCAGGAAATGATACCAAGTACTTGACCTTGTGAATCAAACTTGGATTTTGGATTCTCTCAGGCACATCTGTCACCTCTTTGTCCATCACCTATCTGGTACACATATATGTTATTCCCCTGTGTTTTATAGCAGTAGGCACGTTTATTTTTTATTGGTATGCACATGCATTGAGCTTAGTTTCCTGTTCAAGAACAATTTGTATATTGTGCCATGGCATAGTATACAACCTGTTCTTGAATTGTCCAAAGTGGACAGTCTAAGATTGTAAACTTCACTGTCAATACATATTATTGTATGCCTTAAATATTACATCTGATCTAAGAAAATTTCATTGGTTTGTATTTTCTCATTGTTCTTTGGGTATGCGTACACTTAATTTCGGTCGTAATATCACCTGAATTAAGTTGTGCGCTTGGAGAACTAAGGGGAAATGCTGCCGGAATTTTCTTAGAACAAGAAGTAATTAGGACATAATATAATAATATATTGTCAAGTTTTTACAATCTTGGATAGGATAGGACCCTCACCCTATAGTATGAAGTATGTGTGTGTCATGCATTCTTGTAGTTCTCATCAAAGGTAGACGTCAACCTCTCTAAACTCAAAATAATTGCCGTAGAACAGGAATATATGGATCGGAAGTGGATGTCTGCCAATCGTTTGTCGAATGAATATAGAGACGGAGTGCAAGATTTTATTAGATTTGCGGTTTGGCATGATATGTCCCTGTTTAAGTTGCTGTTATACAAGACGAATTAGTGTAGCTCAGTTGGAAGGACATTTAGTGTGCTATGGAATTGATCAAAGTTATACCTGTTGGACAAAGCATGGTGAGACAAGATTTGAATCTAGTGATATGGGGAATATTAGTGAAAGATATGCGGCGGATGATACTGGTACAGATACATATGAGGGCGACCGTTTTGAAGAGATGATACACGCGGTTGAAGAAGATCTTCGTGATTGTCCTAAAATGTTTGAGAAGTTGATAAGTGATGCAGAGAAACCGTTGTATGAGGGTTGTACTAAATTCACAAGATTGTCGGCGATGTTAAGGTTATATAACTTGAAATCAGGTAATGGATGGGCAGATAAGAACTTTACGGAATTACTCGCATTATTAAAAGAAATGTTGCCGGAGGATAATGTGCTTCCTAGTAGGGCATATAAGGCTAAACAAATGTTACGCTCTATTGGCATGAGCTATGAGAGGATACACGCTTGTCCTAACGATTGCATTTTATTCCGGAAGGATTATGCAAATTTACAGATGTGTCCTAAGTGTAATGCCTCACGGTATAAGAAGAAAGAATCAGCTCCGGAGAAGATTCTGTGGTATTTTCCCATAATTCCCAGATTTAGGAGCATGTATCGTAGCTCGGAAGATGCAAAGCACTTGACATGGCATGAAGATGAAAGGATTAAAGATGGCAAGCGACGGCACCCGGCAAATTCTCCTCAATGGAAAAGAATTGATCATGATTATCCTCATTTCGGACAAGAACCAAGAAACCTAAGGCTTGCATTGTCCACTGACGGATTTAACCAGCATGGTATTTAGAGTAGCTCTCATAGTTCATGGCCTAAGATTTTGGTGATCTACAACCTACCCCCATGGGTATGCATGAAATGTAAATATATGAGGTTGTGTTTGTTAATTTCTGGGCCCAAACAACCAGGAAATGATATTGACATATACTTGGCTCCTTTAATTGAAGACTTGAAGCAAATGTGGGAAAGGGGTATAGAGGTGTACGATGGGTATAAAGAAGAAAGTTTCACCTTGAGAGCTATGATATTCGGCACAATTAATGACTTTCCGGCATACGGTAATCTGTCAGGATACAGTACCAAAGGTCAGTGTGCATGTCCTATTTCTGAAGATGATACAGATTGGATACGATTGGAACATGGTAAGAAGAATGTCTTCCTTGGGCACCGTAGATTTTTGCAATCAAATCATCATTATCGGTTCTTGAGAAATGCATTCAATGGGAATACAAAAAACCGTAGAAGTCCTTCTCCGTTGGCGGGTGCGCAAATGTATGAAAAGGTACAAGATTTGAACATTGAATTCGGGAAACCTTTTGCACGACAGCTTGCCACAAGAGGGTGGAAGAAAAAGGTCAATCTTCTTTGAGCTGCCGTATTGGAAATCCTTATACGTAAGACATTTCATTGATGTTATGCATGTTGAAAAAAAATGTCTTTGATAGTGTCATTGTTACCGTACTTAATGTGCCAGACAAGACTAAAGATGGCATCAATGCAAGGCTTGACTTGGTTAGTATGGGATTGAGACAAGAGTTGGGACCAGTAAAGAAGGGGAAATGTACATATCTACCTCCGGCTGCTCATACTCTAGCTAGAAAAGAGAAAATTGCTCTTTGTAAGTTTCTTCATGGAGTTAAGGTTCCAGAGGGGTACTCTTCAAACATTAGTAACCTTGTGGATATGAAAGATCTGAATTTAAAGGGACTAAAGTCCCATGACTGCCATGTCCTCATGGAGAATTTGCTACCTATCGGTATACGGTCAATTTTGCCTAACAAAGTGTGGGAGACCTTGACTAAACCCTATTTCTTCTTCAAGGCAATTTGCAGTAAGGTGATTGACCCTGAGAAGTTGCCTTTTCTGCAGAAAGAGATTGTTGTACTTTGTGTGAACTTGAAATGTATTTCCTGCCTTCATTCTTTGATATAATGGTTCATTTAACCGTTCACCTAGTCAGAGAGACACAATTGTGTGGGCCTGCTTATATGAGATGGATGTACCCTTTTGAGCGTTACATGAAGATATTGAAAGGGTATGTGAAAAACCGATCACGACCAGAGGGTTGTATTGTTGAATGTTACATAGTCGAAGAAGCTGTTGAGTTTTGTACCGAGTACCTCACTGATGTTGATTCCATAGGGTTGACAAAGTCTCGTCACATAGAGAGAACGATCGGTCAAGGTATTGCTGGAATTGAAGTAGTGACTATACAGAGGACAGAATGGGAGCAAGCACAATTGTATGTTCTACACAATGACGATGAGGTTGAGTCATAGGTTGAAAAACACAAGCACATAATTCAGGGTTTGTATCCCAATAAGAGTCAGAATTGGTTGACAAGAGAACACAATCGGTGTTTCATACCATGGCTAAAAGAACACATTTCTGCAGAGTTTACTGTAAATCCTACATTGATTTCAGAAAGGTTGAGATGGTTAGCGAGAGATCCAATAATACATGTCTTCTTTTACAGTGGTTATCTTAATGAACGGGTTCACATTTTATACAAAAAAACATGATGATCAGAGTAAAATACAAAATAGCAGGGTCACTCTTGTAGCTCAAGCCATGCATATCTCCAGTGCCAAAGACAGAAACCCCATATACGCGAATATGTCATATTTCGGGGTAATTGAACGTATATGGGAGTTGGATTATACGATGTTTCGGGTGCCTGTGTTCCGTTGTAAGTGGGTGGACAGTAATAACGGTGTGCAGATGGATGAGTTGGGGTTCATGCATGTGGATTTCAGTAAGGTGGGGTATAAAGACGAGCCCTTTATTTTAGCATCGCAAGCTCAACAAGTGTACTATGTCATCGATCCAGCTGATACGAAGTGGTCCATCGTTCTATTGACTAACAAAATGATTGTTAATGGGATTGATGATCAAGCACAGGAAGATGCTAATATTGAGGATGGTCCTTTCTTCGGGACATCACAACCACTTTAGTCCAATCCAACTATAGATGAAGGTTTGTACATTAGAAATGATCATGACGAGGGTCTTTGGATCAATCCATTGTTTCGTACCAATAAGGGACACACAAGTCTAAATCCAACGAGGAAGAGGAAAAGATTTAATTAAACTTGTAAGCACATTTTGTTTTTTCAATTTCTTCATCAATTAAAAAAATATTCATCGTTTTTACTTAAACATGTAGTATCGTGATTTTGTTTTTTTAATTTCTTCGGCAATTAGATTTACTTAAACATGTTTTTCTAATTTGTATTGTGATCTGGCGTTTTTACTTGTGTTGTAGATCATGTCTTCATCTAGTGATAATGATGATAGTTCGGATTCTAGCCTAGAGGCGCTCGAGACACAAGTGAGGCACCGTGGACCGACGTTCAAGAAGAATATTATCCTAAAGAGGAGCAGAGGCGTGAGATTACAGGTATATAAGATCATTATTAATTATGTTTTTCGTTTTATTAATTAAGTGTTTCGTTATTTTATTAATCATGTGTTTCATTTTATCAGGTTGCCTGGAATACAAAAGTCAAACCCATTGGTGATAATGGGAAGGAGCTAAAAAGTAGTCCGGCAAGCGGTCCCAATTACATGCAAGACGTGGAAGGACAAAGCATTGAACGAGGCTAAATCACACATATGGCGCGATATACAGGTAAATAACTAATATTTAATTAACATCAGGTTCTTAATTAACATGTATATTTTTAAACTTAACCTTTCTCATTTCTACAGACTATTTTTGACATTGATGAAGCTCGGAGGAAAATATGTCTCCAGATTGCCGGAAAATGTCATCGGTCATTCCGAACGATTGTTTTTGGCATACAACAACGCGCAAAACATCAAGATATGTTAACTCAATTGGAGACGTAAAGGAGGCTAGCCGAGCTAACTCGTGAAGTAGACGAGTTAAAGGCTAGCAAGCAGGATAAGCAGGGGCGTGCTGATTCTGAGCCAGCTGGTGATCCTCCTACCCCTATCCCACACAGTGTCAGAGATAGTTGCACCGTTCCGCAACCGCATATACCTCTTCCCGAGGTAATACTTATCAATGATAATTTTATACATTTTATAAATTGCATTGAAGGTTTAATTCATACTAAATAATTAATATTTCGTTTATCATTTGTTTAGGGCATAAAACTATTCAACTTGTATCTACGGCATACTAGGGCGATGGTCTTTAATGAGGAGGGTGCCACATTGCATAACCTACCATTACCTCCGGGCCATGTGAAAGTTAACATTGAAATTGCACTGGAGGGACATGCACCATTGCCGGTACCAATTGAGCATGTTGATATCATGGTAGTGGATCATGCAATAGGTACCTTTATCGCATGGCCAATCAACCTCGTGCAGGTATGTCAGTAATTACTATTCCTTATGATATGTTGTGTAACATCCCAATTTTTCAAATCGGTAAAGTATACGAATCTTATCTGAGTCACAGTGGCAAAGTTGTAAATATCAAGATATTTTGGAAGAGTAATCATGACTACTTTAGACAAGTAATCATGACATGAATGACTCATGGTGGTGAGTCATGGTGAAGTAATCATGATAGTGATGAGTCATGGTGATGACTCATCCATTGACTAATCACATTCAGGAACCACGTCTCTCGTCTGGTATTTGATTTTATCTCTACGTGTCCACTTTTGAATACAACACAAATATATTTTTATTGTACATTACTGGTAGAGAATTATGGTTAAGGTTTGGGTTGAAGACTCAGACGAAACCTGGTCTGCATACGGGATCACCGGAACCGGTAACGGATAAGCCTCACGTCGCTTTCATGCCACCTCACCTAGACACCTCACCTACCTTATCCATAAGTAATCATGACTATAGTGAGGTGAGTCACCATAGTAATAATGGCAAAAGGTGAGTCACATAGGTGACTCACCATAGTAATGATTATGGTGTAGAAATGACAATTTTGCCCCAAAAAGGAAATGACAATTTTACCCTTAAGTAATTTTCTAACAACCTTATCCTTGAATTTCATATATCTCCACGCCATTCCCCTCATCCATTCCTATTTCACATTTCTTTCTTCTCTTCTTCATTCTTCAAGTTCAAGTGTTTAAGTTTCTATTAGAACTTTTGATATAATTCCAATTTTGTTCCTAGGTGAAGTTCCCTTTTTATCCTTAAATGATTTTAGAACATCCTTATCCTTTCCTTTTAGATAGGCCACGAAATTCTCTCATCCAATCCTCTAGAAATTTCTTTCTTCTTCATCTTCTTCCCCGCTTCAAGTCTTCAAAGCATCTTCAAGCTTCTACTTCAATTTCTCTCCATTCTTCAAGGATTCTCCAAGAACTTTGAAAAGCAAACTTGCTAAGCTTGATCTTCTTCATCATCTAAGGGGTAAATATATAATCTTTAAGCTCTAGATCTTCATCTTTCTCCATTGCAACTCTATGTGTTCATGCTTGAGCTTAAACTTCAAAACTTCATGAAAAATTGTAGAAAAATCATTTTAATGTCAAACCAACTTTCTTGATCTAGATTCAATGTCTTCTTTCATAATCCAAGAGTTTGTAATCATAAAAGATTTCTAACCCATTTGGGATGATATGGCCGAAACCCTAGGTTAGTGAATCCATGAAGTTTTGTTCAAAATTTTGCTTAAAGAAGTGTTGATTTGAGTTCTATCACACTTAAATGTCTTTGAATCCAAAAGAATTGAATCAAAAACCTTTCCTAGCCTTATGTACCTAAAGAGGGCCGAAACCTATGGTGTGAAGAATCTTGAGCTGTGTTTCAAATTCTTGAATCCAATGACTTACACTAGCTTTATCTATGCTTAAGGATCATAGATCCAAGAGTTTGTGAAATTTTAACACTTCTAGCATTTTTTTATTTATGGGGCTGAACCCTAGTTCCTAAGGACTAGGTGTGTTTTGTTTGATTTTACTAATTGTGATTATGATTTGTGATGAAGGATAAGATCGTGTTCAAGTGCTCCAAAGTGTGTACGGTTATCCGTTGGAGGAACGAGGTTGTGACCGTGGGAAGGTGCTAGTGAGCTTGTGGGCATTAATACATTGCTCTATACAATATACACAGTGTACTTGTACAATTCAAACTATAATTCAAACATGCATATTACAATATTATACAATCCCAGACATTACAGTATATACACTACACTAGCTAGCTACTAATTCAAAATTTCTTCATCCTGCAAAGGATCAACCTGCAAAATTGGAGACAAATCATCAAACTATTAAATGAAGTTGAAGTATAATTCAATGTAATCATCACAACGCACAACTTAAATATAACACTAAAAAGACAAACTTAATTACCTTAATTCATAATAATATAGTTACATCACTCATCCAAAATTTCAAATACGTGATCATCGGTATATGTGTCATATTTACTATCGGGAAAGTACTGCATGCGATAGAAAAAGTAAATTAAGTTAGAATCAAAGTATGGTCCAAATGTAAGTGTAATTTAACCGAAACTACGTACCGACGATGGGATTTGAATTTAGTTATGAGCGATGATATCCTTAAGGAACCTTAGAACGTAGTATCCACAGTCTATGCTGTTGTATTGGCGGGCACACTATAAAACAAAAATAATAAGTTAATTGTTTTTAAATTTAAATAATTGCATAATTACAATGTGAACAAATTAATACCTCTACAAAGATCCATTTAGTCTTCGATGATTTTGAAGATCGGGACTTGGCTCCCCTTTTGCATCCACGATGAATTGTCAAAGCACTAAAATGCAAAAACAAACAAATTCGTTAAGGTACACATACAATTTGAATCACAACATATATGAGATAAATTTCAAATCATTTTTCTTACTCGTTCAAGATAGTCATACGCATTTTCCGCTGTGTAAAGGGTACATGCAATGGATCCAGGTAGTAGATTGTGTCTTCATTAGGATTGATTGCTAACAACACCCAATGTCCCGTACAAAACAAGAAAATGAGTTAGCAAATCATAAGCAGATAATTAATCACAATAAAATACAGTACCATGTCATTAATTAACTAAATGACTCACACTACGTTCATAGGTGCCAGAAACAGGGAATTGCCATCTAGACTTGCTAGCTCAAGGCGTTCAGCTATGTACTGTTTTGGCCCAGATATATATGGATGTAAAGTTGTTTTATCTGGGCATAAGAATACAAACCTCCCGATGTTATTCGCGGGGATCAACATCTCACGATATAAGTACCTTAAAACATGTATAATAAGTGTTAATATATATTTAAATTATGAAGAATAAAAGAAGTTATATACTTTAAAGTTTGATGTATTACCTGAGATATACGCTAATACCAGTCTGATTGATTTAATCACCAGTGATAATCTCCTCGATTTCGTCTTTCCCCACTGATAGTGTATGTTGATAACCTAGAATTTCTTCATCCATCTCCAATTCTATTACGCGGCTCAAGCCTTTTTTTACCAGGATCCTCATGTAGGATATACAATCATATGAGCTTGCTGCTATAGGAGGCCGGGAGGAGGACTGCTGCTTCTTAGGGGATGTAATGGACCCCTTTGTATGCTCCTCGTTAATTATAGGAGGTCGGGACTCCACAATCTTCTTGCCCTTGTCTTTGGATTTGGATTTTTCGGAGATAACCTACATATTGCAATAAAGTAGTTAGTGACCACCCAGTTTAAGAAATATATACAACATATCATAATGGATAGTAATTATTAACATACTTGCACGAGGTTGATTGACCATGCGACAAAGGTATCTATTGCATGATCCACTACCATGACATCAGCATGCTGAATTGGTACAAGCAATGGTGCATGCCCCTCCAGTGCAACTTCAATCTTCACTTTCACATGGCTAGGAGGTAATGGTAGGTTATGCAATGTGGCATCCTCCTCATTAAAGACCATCGCCCTAGCGACAATGCGATGAGTTGGGTGCCGTAGATACAAGTTGCATAGTTTTATGCCCTAAACCAATGATAAACGAAATATTAATTAATTAGTATGAATTAAACCTTCAATGCAATACATAAAATTAAAACATTATCATTGATAAGTATTACCTCGGGCAGAGGTATATGCGGTTGCACAACGGTGCAACTATCTCTGACACTGTGCGGGATAGGGGAAAGAGGATCACCAGCTGGCTCATAATCAACACGTCACTGCTTATCCTGCTTGCTAGCCTTTAACTCCTCTACTTCACGAGTTAGCTCGACTAGCCTCCTTTGTGTCTCCAATTGAATTAACATATCTTGATGTTTTGCGCGTTGTTTTGCGCCAAAAACAATCCTCTGGGAGACGACAAACCCCACACCCCTTAGGCGACCAGGGTATTCTTCGAGATTCAATGCTCGTGCAAGAATGTCTTGACGACCAGCACAGACTGTTATCTCCCCCTGTGGTACAGACTCTGATAAGGACATCTGTGACACAAATATTAACAAACAAATTAATATGTTAAACATAATTATAGTAAGAAATGTACAAATGAACTAAGTTACTTAATGAGGGCGTCTACTTTCAATTTTGTCAGCCACTTTCTTAGTGGTGGGGTGCAAAATCTGGCCATCATGGCCCATGCGAGCTATCATCCATAAGGTACCCCGTTCAACTGCCTCGATGGTCAGATCCCCTCCTGCCCTCTTTAGCTGTACATTTGAACACACAAAATAAATAAAATTCATCAATGTTACGGAAGAGACCATAAGTGGGTTAATCAACAAGTTATAAGGATATATTGTACTTACAATTTGTTCCTCGAGGCCATCATAACCCGTTGGCCCTGCCAAGTAAGGGTACGGAGGGTTTGACGCTCTAATCCGATTAGCTTTACTTGTTTTCTACATATACACAGAAGTATATGTCAATGCATGATTTAATATATAGAAATTAAGTAAACAAACAAGGTTAAATTGTACATACCTTAAATGTCTCGTTTTCTGTGCGTGTCATTGCAAAAGCTCTCCAGTCGTCCACCTTTATCATGTCTGCGTACTTTGGCGGAGGCTCATTTCTAACATTCCCACCCTTATCTTTTAAATACTTGGTCGTCAACTTTGTTCGGAATGACCGATGACATTAAACTACAATCTGGAGACATATTTTCCTCCGAGCCTCATCAATGTCAAAAATAGTCTGCAAAAATGATAAAGGTGTAGGTTTAAAAATATACATGTTAATTAAGAAACTAATGTTAATTAAAAATTACTTATTTACCTGTATATCGCGCCATATGTGTGATT
Organism: Ammopiptanthus mongolicus; assembly: GCA_039655645.1. Lineage (NCBI taxonomy): Eukaryota > Viridiplantae > Streptophyta > Magnoliopsida > Fabales > Fabaceae > Ammopiptanthus > Ammopiptanthus mongolicus. The sequence goes on from CM077345.1 coordinate 58,397,835, forward strand.
TGGCCTCGTTCAATGCTTTGTGCTTCCACGTCTTGCATGTAATTGGGACCGCTTGCCGGACTACGGCCCCAATGTAACTAACTCTTTAGCTCCTTCCCATTATCACCAATGGCTTTGCCTTTTGTATTCCAGGCAACCTGATAAAATGAAACACTTGATTAATAAAATAATGAAACACTTAATTAATAAAACGAAAAACTTAATTAATAATGATCTTATATACCTGTAATCTCACGCCTCTACTCCTCTTTAGGATAAGATTCTTCTTGAACGTCGGTCCACGGCGCCTCACTTGTGTTTCGGGCGCCTCTAGGCTAGAATCCGAACTATCATCATGATCACTGGATGAAGACATGATCTGCAACACAAGTAAAAACGTCATATCACAATATAAATTAGAAAAACATGTTTAAGTAAATTTAATTGATGAAGAAATTTAAAAAAACAAAATCACGATGCTACATGTTTAAGTAAAAATGATGAATATAAATTTAATTGATGAAGAAACTAAAAAAACAAAATCTTCTTACATGTTTAAGGAAATCTTTTCCTCTTCCTTGTTGGATTTAGTCTTGTGTGTCCCTTATGGGTATGAAACAATGGATTGATCCAAAGATCCTTGTCGTGATCATTTCTAATGTACAAACCCTCATCTATAGTTGGATTGAACTGAAGTGATTGTGACGTCCCGAAGAAAGGATCATCCTCAATATTAGCATCTTCATGTGCTTGATCATCAATCCCATTAACAATCATTTTGTTAGTCAATAGAATGATGGACGACTTCGTATCAGCTGAATCGATGACATAGTTCACTTGTTGAGCTTGTGATGCTAAAATAAAGGGCTCGTCTTTATACCCCACCTTACTAAAATCCACACGCATGAACCCCAACTCATCCATCTGTTCACCGTTATTATTGTCAACCCACTTAAATTGGAAAACAGGCACATGAAACATCGTATAATCCAACTCCCATATACGTTCAATTACCCCGAAATATGACATATTCGCGTATATGGGGTTTCTGTCTTTGGCACTTGAGATATGCATAGCTTGAGCTACAAGAGTGATCCCGCTATTTTGCATTTTACTCTGATCATCTTGTTTTTTTGTATAAAATGTGAACCCGTTCATTAGATAACCACTATAAGTGAAGACATGTATTGTTGGACCACTCGCTAACCATCTCAACCTTTCAGAAATCGATGTAGGATTTATAGCAAACTTTGCAGAAATGTGTTCTTTTAGCCACGGTATCAAACACCGATTCTGTTCTCTTGTCAACCAATTCTGACTCTTATTGGGATACAAACTCTAAATTATGTGCATGTGTTTTTCAACATATGACTCAACCTTATCGGCAGTGTGCTGAACATACAAGTGTGCTTGCTCCCATTCTATCCGCCGTATAGTCACTACTTCAGTTCCAGTAATACCTTGACCCATCGTTCTCCCCGTGTGACGAGACTTTGTCAACCCTATGGAATCAACATCAGTGAGTTACTCAGTACAAAACTCAACAACTTCTTCAACTATGTAACGTTCAACAATACAATCCTCTGGTCGTGATCGGTTTTTCACATACCCTTTCAATATCTTCATGTAACGCTCAAAAGGGTACATCCATCTCATATAAGCAGGCCCACACAATGGTGTCGCTCTGAATAGGTGAATGGTTAAATGAACCATTATATCAAAGAATGAAGGCGGGAAATACATTTCAAGTTCACACAAAGTCCTAACAATCTCTTTCTGCAATGTCGGCAACTTCCTAGGGCCAATCACCTTACTGCAAAATGCCTTGAAGAAGAAACAGAGTTTAGTCAAGGTCTCCCACACTTTTTTAGGCAAAACTGACCGTATACCGATAGGTAGCAAATTCTCCATGAGGACATGGCAGTCATGGGACTTTAGCCCCTTTAATTTCAGATCTTTCATATCCACGAGGTTCCTAATGTTTGAAGAGTACCCCTCTAGAACCTTAACTCCATGAAGAAACTTACAAAGAGCAATTTTATCTTTTCTAGCTAGAGTATGAGCGGCAGGAGGTAGATATGTACGTTTCCCCTTCTATACTGGTAGCAACTGTTGTCTTAATCCCATAATAATTAAGTCAAGCCTTGCATTGATGCCATCTTTAGTCTTGCCTGGCACATTAAGTAAGGTACCAATGACACTATCAAAGACATTTTTTTTCAACATGCATAACATCAATGAAATGTCTTACGTATAAGGATTTCCAATATGTCAGCTCAAAGAAGATGGACCTTTTCTTCCACCCTCTTGTGGCAAGCTGTCGTGCAAAAGGTTTCCCAAATTCAATGTTCAAATCTTGTACCTTTTCAAACATTTGCGTACCCGTCAACGGAGAAGGACTTCTACGGTTTTCTGTATTCCCATTGAATGCTATTCGCCAGAATCGATAATGATGATTTGATTGCAAAAATCTACGGTGTCCAACGAAGACATTCTTCTTACCATGTTCCAATCGTATCCAATCTGTAACATCTTCACAAATAGGATATGCACACTGACCTTTGGTACTGTATCCTGACAGATTACCATATGCCGGAAAGTCATTAATTGTGCCAAATATCATAGCTCTCAAGGTGAAACTTTCTTCTTTATACCCATCGTACACCTCTACACCCCTATCCCACATTTGTTTCAAGTCTTCAATTAAAGGAGCCAAGTATATGTCAATATCATTTCCTGGTTGTTTGGGCCCATAAATTAACAAAGACAACATCATATATTTCCGTTTCATGCATACCTATGGGGGTAGGTTGTAGATCTCCAAAATCACAAGCCATGAACTGTGAGAGCTACTCTGAATACCATGCGGGTTAAATTCGTCAGTGGACAATGCAAGCCTTAGGTTTCTTGGTTCTTGTCCGAAATGAGGATAATCATGATCAATTCTTTTCCATTGAGGAGAATCTGCCGGGTGCCGTAACTTGCCATCTTTAATCCTTTCATCCTCATGCTATGTCTAGTGCTTTGCATCTTCCGAGCTACGATACATGCGCCTAAATCTGGGAATTATGGGAAAATACCACAGAACCTTCTCCGGAGCCGATTCTTTCTTCTTATACCGTGAGGCATTACACATAGGACACATTTGTAAATATGCATAATCCTTCCGAAATAAAATGCAATCATTAGGACAAGCGTGTATCCTCTCATAGCTCATGCCAATAGAGCGTAACATTTGTTTAGCCTCATATGTCCTACTAGGAAGCACATTATCCTCCGGCAACATATCTTTCAATAATGCGAGTAATTCCTCAAAGCTCTTATCTGTCCATCCATTGCCCGATTTCAAGTTATACAACCTTAACATCGCCGACAATCTTGTGAATTTAGTACAACCCTCATACAACGGTTTCTCTGCATCACTTATCAACTTCTCAAACATTTCAGGACAATCACGAAGATCTTCTTCAACCGCGTATGTCATCTCTTCAAAACAGTCACCCTCATACGTATCTATACCGGTATCATCCGCCGCATATCTTTCACTAATATTCCCCATATCACTAGATTCAACTCTTGTCTCACCATGCTTTGTCCAACAGGTATAACTTTGATCAATTCTATAGCACACTAAATGTCCTTCCAACTGAGCTACACTAACTCGTCTTGTATAACAACAACTTAAACAGGGACATATGATTCTAGAGTCTTCAGCATGTCGAACCGCAAATCTAATAAAATCTTGCACTCCATCTCTATATTCATTTGACAAACGATTGACAGACATCCACTTCCGATCCATATTTTCCCGATCTACGGCAATTATTCCGAGTTTAGAGAGGCTGACGTGTACCTTTGATGAGAACTACAAGAATGCATTTCGCACACTTACTTCATACTACAGGCTGAGGGTCCTATCCTATCCAAGATTGTAAACTCGGCATTATATTATTATAGTATGTCCTAATTACTTCTTGTTCTAAGAAAATTTCGGCAACATTTCCCCTTAGTTCTCCAAGCACAAAACTTAATTCAGGTGATATCATGACCCAAATTAAGTGTACGTGTACCCAAAGAACAATGAGAAAATACAAACCAATGAAATTTTCTTAGACCAAAAGTAATATTTAAGGCATACAATAATATGTATTGAATGCGAAGTTTACAATCTTAGACTGTCCACTTTGGACAATTCAAGAACAAGTTGTATACTGTGCCATGGCACAATATACAAATCGTTCTTGAACAGGAAACTAAGCTTAATGTGTAACGCCCCGATTTTCACGCTTTCTAATTCTTTAGTATTTTAATGTCTTTATTTTATTCGAGGTCTTAGGAATAGAAATAAAATATTCCGAGACCACAGTCATGCTCGACGATATCGTAGAAAGCTACGATTAAGTTTTGAGTCGAAAACTCAAACGGAGTCTGGTCTGCGTTTTTACACTGACAGTATGATTTTGCTGCTCAGAAGACCTCAGATGGACCCGTGAACGAGACAGTAAGTCTTAGAATTCGATTATCTACGTTTTGGTTAAATTTCGTAAAAATTTCAGAAAAATCACTTCCTGACCTTCGTTTGAGCGGAATCCTCAATCGGGTGACGAACGGAGCCACATATGGATTTACCGGGACTCGCCAAAAGATAATCTTGATATCACATCATCCCAGGACACTTGGGAGAGTATGCCAGAGTCGTCATGACGTTCGGAAATATCTGGACGCAAAATGACCAAAATGCCCCTAACCTTAGTCTTTTACACTTTTACCATTATACCCTTTTGGCAAATGACCTTTTTACCCTTAAGTGAACTTTTAAGAGGCTGAACTCAGCCCCTCACTTCATCATTTTCGCACAGCCCCTCACACCATAGAGTTCCATAGTTGTTCTTGAGAGAAAACTCCATTTTCACCTAGAAAAGCTTGAGTTTTTGTTGGATTCACTTGATTCCTTGAGCAATCTTTCTTCATTTCAAGGTAAGATCACTTCTATGATCTCTTAGCTTCTTGAATCTATCTTTATTTCAAGATCAATCTTCATTTTCATGAAAAGAATTTCTTAGATCCAAAACTTTGAAAATCCATAGGAAATTGTAGAAAAATCCTTTTGAGGTAAGACCAAGTTCTTTGAACTCACATCATCAACCTCTACCTAAACCCAAGAGCTTATGATTCAACTCTCATCATAGCTCAAAAAGCATTTTTGGCCGAACCCTTTTGGAAGATGATGAATAGTGTTTTCATCAAGTTTTGATTTTAACACTAGATTTCATCCTTAGTTTTCCTAATGCCTTTGAATCCATGAAATGGAAACCAAAACCAATTTCTAACCTTTTTAACCTAGGGTGGCCGAAACCCTCTTTGTTGTAATAGTTGAGTTTGGCTTTGATTTTTGTTTAATGTTGAATTGTTGTGTTGTGTAGTTGTTGACGATTATCAGGAAGTTCAGAAACCGATCAACCGACTTTGATCCGGGAATCTGCTCATCAAGAGGTATGGGGAGAAGAACCTCATCACACCAAGATGGTGGTAGTGAGAATGGTTGTTTAAATTTATGTGTGGGTGAAACCCTTTAGTTTGGGTTCACTTTTATGTGTTAAGTCTTGTTAAGTTCTCTTGGAGAACAAGATTGTTATGATGTGTTTATGCTTGAGTATGTTGTAGTGTGCTTTAGCATAAGTTGATGATGATATGATTGATGAAAATCATTTTCATGTATGTTGAAAAACCTACTTTGATCACTAGATCAAGTATGGACTTTTATTGTTGATTATGAGACCATAATGTGTGATGGACTTGGATGTTTGATTATGATGTAGTAATGTGTATTATGGTTATCATGATTGTGTAAGTATTGTGAGCCATATTTTGTTTGGTTGATGGAGTAAAACTTCACATTGATTCCTAGTTGGCTTTTAGCCATGGCTTTGAGAAAAGGGAAGAACATGAGTAGATCTTGATTAAGTCAAGTTTTGATGTAAAGAAAGTGTTTTCAATAACTTGTGTTTTTCAAAGAAAACCCTAAGTGTCTTTGAATGGAAATTAAAGCTCAAAGTGCTTTCACCAAAGTGAAACATATTTTATACCTTATCCTTAGTCCATATAGTTAATCAAGGGACTCAAAATGAGAAAAGAAGTGGTTTCATGAAGAGAATCAAAATGGTTCCCTAAGGTTGATGTCTTGTTTATGGCAACCATTTCGCTAAGCGAATTTTCTCTCGCTACGCGGAAACAGGGGAAAGCCTAAGTTGGGCATCACTGCCTCACTTTCGCTAAGCGAATTCATATTCGCTAAGCCAATCAAACGAGTTTCGCTACGCGAATTACGTCTCGCTGAGCGACCCAGAGAAGTCTCCAAAGGAGGTATAACCGCCTCCATTTCGCTAAGCGAAATTATTTTCGCTACGCGAATACAATGCATTTCGCTACACGAATTCTGTTTCGCCGAGCGATCCAGAGGCGTTTACAAAGAGGTTTAACCGTCTGAACTTTCGCTAAGCGAATTCATATTCGCTAAGCGAATACAATACATTTCGCGTTTACAAAGAGGTTTAACCGTCTGAAATTGCGCTAAGCGAATTCATATTCGCTAAGCGAATCCAATGCATTTCGCTACGCGATTTATGACTCGCCGAGCGATCCAGAGGAGTTCCAAAAGAGGCATTATTGTTTCAATTTCGCTAAGCGAATGAAATTTCGCTAAGCGAATTACATGTTCAGAAAATGCTAAAAATAGAGCAAGTAAGTGTTTCAAAGATTGTTTCAAATCAAATGAGTTTTCAATTGAGAAGTTGTTCTGGTTTACAAATGTTTTGGGTTTTGAGACAGTAGTTCGATGACGGACCGGTGATTCGGACCCCGCTCAGTCGTTCAATTGTTTCAGTCTTGTGATGACTCGATCCCGGAGGAATCACGAGATTTATCCGGTGGATAAAGGTTATGCTTTCAAAAGACACGTATAGTTCCTAAGGTAGAGAACCTTAGTAGACTTCGAGGTTTATCCGGGGGATAGACATTGCTTGATCGCATCTGCTTTGTGTAAGCATTGGCATATCATTTGCATAGTTGTAAGGCCTTGAGCCTAGGAGTTGAGCTTACACCTTGATGCGGGTGCGAATCTTACGGTGACGATCTTCAATGGTCTTTTGGGAGGTATCAGGGTTGGAAGGGCTTACATGTGACCAGTTGGTAGCTCTTCTGTGTCGTGGCGAATCCGTGCAATACACTGATATCCTCTACTAGATGCCGTACTTTTCATGTTTGGTTGAGAGTGTTTCCGTAAAAGCCAGATACGTGCACGTTACGAATGTTGTAGCATCTTGCCCAAGGCTGGCGCGCACGGAACATGTCCTCCCATTCACTCTCTCCGACTGTTTTGTTAGCTCCATGGAGTAGGGGTCAGAGTAGTACCCAGTGACATTGACATTGAGTCATATACATTGCATTGCATTGCATGGCTATTGATGTTTACTTTTACTGTTATACATCGTTGTACATCGTTGTACTGTTTAAGAATACCTTATTTTATGATGTTAACTGCTTAACATGATATTATGCTGTCAACTGCTTAATATGTTTGACATTGAGAATTCTTGTAAGCATGTTGGGTACGTGGTTACCCGGTGAGTCGTCCCGTTTTTACTATTGCTGTTTTGCTGTGTTGATGAACGGGAATCTCACCCATATCTGTATGTTTTCTGTTGGTACTTGCTGTTGCTGTTTGAACAGATGGACGTGATGATGGTTCAGTCCAGTAGTTCCTTTGAGCCAGAGGAGGACCTTCTTTTTGTGGTCTAGTTTTGTTGTCGGCCAGACTATGTCGTTTTTGTAGTACTTTTGGGAGCTACGACCTATGTCTGTATTTCTTATTGTATTAGTTATACATTAGACCTATGTCTGTATATAATAATGTTGACGTTTCCATTTCTGTTTCTGTTCTGTGGTATGTTCTAGAAATACATGGCGAACCTAAGTTCGTTTATTAGTATTATTTACCTTTACAAAATCCCATTGCATCTTGTGAAAAGAAAAAAAAAAAAGAAAACCGTATTTTCCGCATTAAATAATATTTTCGGCCTTATAAACGTTCGGGAATGTGACACTCGGGAAAGGGTGTTGCATAATGCATGTGCATACCAATAAAAAATAAACATGCCTACTGCTATAAAACAGAGGGGAATAACATATATGTGTACCAGAGAGGTGATGGACAAAGAGGTGATGGATAGAAGTGCCTGAGAGAATCCAAAATCCAAGTTTGGTTCACAAGGTCAGGTATAGGCTTGATATCATTTCCTGAAATATTAAGGGACAACATGCATATGACATTGAACAAATAATCAATTCAAAAGTAAAAATAAGATAGGGTCATATATATAGGGCCATTTTATTGAAGAGGATAAAAAAACACAAGGCTAAAGGATCATTTTTTATTCTCTATTAAATGTTTCAGAATTTAATTTGACCTATTGCTTGTGGTAGGATTCATATTGAACAAACTTGTTTCATACACCAAACTGGAGTATGAGATGTTCATTTTCTATCATCCTAGATCTTTGATTCCATATTTCTATTTATTGCAATATGGAAAAGGAAATTTTCAAAACTTTTCACGAACCTTATCCTAGTGGACAGAGTATTATCCTTCTTCTCAAACTATGTACAGTTCATCAAATTCCAATACCCTTTATAATGTATTATTTCTTACAATAAAGTACCAAATTAAAGATTCACAATTCTGCCTTAGAAACCAGGTATCTAAGGATGTACACTTCTTTAAATTCGAATAACATTAATAATATAGATTCTCATAAATTAAACTACCAAAGATTCTCATCATTTCTGCATTTAAAACCTAGGTATCTAATCACACAAGGCACTCTAAGCAGGCCATTAACCTCATTAACCCCTGTGCAGTGAGAGTTTCAAGGGTCAGAGTTAAAAACTGAAAACCCCATTGTACCCAAAAGGGTTAGTAGCCAGCAGTACTCACACCCAGTTCACGTGGTTATGTAAGATAGCCACCATTATTGGAAGCTCACCATGTCAACTAGTGATTTGCTAAATACATGGGTTATGTAAGGCACTCAAGCTCAGTCACAATACAAAACAGTAACAGAGAAGAAAAAATACCAATGACTAGTGCAGTAATAGAACAGCAATAGCTTGCAGTCACACGCTCAACTTCACAAATGCATTGTGTCTTTGCCCACACCTTCACAAATGGAGTAACGGTGGAATGAGAGAAACCCTAACAACAGAGAGGGAAACGAGAGAGCTTACCTGAGAGATAGGCCGAATGAGAGAGCTTACCTGAGGGAAGGAGGAAGAGAAGCTCGTGCGAGGGAGGGATGTGACTTGAGGGAGGGAGGGAGGGAGAGAAGCTCGTGCGAGGGACGGAAGGAGAAAGATGGAGAAGCTCGTGCGGTAGCGTTCGCGTAGTGGTGGTGGCTAGAGAACCAAAATGGTGGTGGTGGTGGTGGTGTTCGCGTGCGGAGGAGGCAGTGAGGGGTAAGGGAAAGGTTCGAAAGAAAGACTGAGAGTGAGGAGGGGGAAGTGTAGGTTAAAGAATTAGTAACTGATGATAAATTAAAAAAATTTGAAAATGGGAATATAGAGTGCTTCCTTCAGGAAGTGCTATCTAAAGTGAACTTCTAATAGCGCTTCCTTGAGGAAGCGCTATCTAAAGTTTGCGTTTAGATAGCGTTTCCTCAACGAAGCGCTATTATAAGTTCATCGCCTTTTTTTTTAAATAGTATTTCATTTAAAAACGCTATTAAAGGTGTGATATTTAATTCCTTTTTCTGGCGTAGTGTCAGCCTCTTCTTCAGCTCTTGAAAACTCTGCTCACAGGCTTCAGTCCATTCAAAAGCTTTATCCTTCCTCGTCAATTGGGTAAGGGGTCCTACAATCTTGGAAAATCCCTCGATGAACCTCCGATAATACCCAGCCAAGCCCACAAAACTGCGTATCTCAGTTACGGTGGTTGGTTTCTCCCACTCAACAACTGCTTCAACTTTTGACGGATCTACGACAATTCCTTCCTTCAAAAACATGTGACCCAAAAACTGCACTTTATCAAGCCAAAAATCACACTTAGACAGCTTCGCGTATAACTGTTTCTCCTTCAGAGCCCGAAGAACCACACTAAGATGTTCAACGTGTTCTTCCCGGTCTCGTGAATAGATGAGTATGTCGTCTATGAAAACAACGACAGACTTATCTAGATAGGGATGAAAAATCCTATTCATATAATCCATGAATATGGCTGGAGCATTCGTCACCCCAAACGGCATTACATGGTACTTGTAGTGCCCATAGCGAGTTCGAAACGCTGTCTTTGGTACATCCTCTGCCTTCACACTAATCTGGTGATAACCCGATCACAGATTAATCTTGGAGAAAACTGCCGCTCCCCTCAACTGATCCATCAAGTCATCTATCCTCGGAAGAGGGTACTTGTTCTCAATGGTAACCTTGTTCAACTGGCGATAATCTACACATAGGCGAGAAGTTCCATCTTTCTTCTTCACCAACAGCATAGGTGCTCCCCACGGTGACACACTGGGCCTAACGAACTGCTTCCCCAATAAGCCCACCAATTGTTCCTTCAAGGTCTCCAACTCTGCAGGTGCCATACTATATAGTGCCATAGATACGGGTCCTGTTTCTGGCACAAGATCGATCGAAAACTCATTCAGGAAAGACTTCAGGAAACTCATTCATGACAGGCACATGCTCTAAGACTAGCTCACTCTTGACCTCCAAAGAAGATAGCAACATGTATCCCTGGGCTCCTTCTCTCAAAGAAGCGTTTACTTGGTTGGCAGTCAAAAATCCAGAATTCTCAGAACTAGGAAAGACTAAGGTTTTGTTTGCACAGTCTAATAGGATATGGTTAGAAGATAACCAATCCATTCCTAAGATTACATCCATTTGCGATAGAGGCAGACAGATCAAATCAATCAAAAACGTTCTATCTTTTACAGAAATAGAACAATTCAAACCAACTTTAGCAGTCATAACAGGCTTTGCAGTAGACATAGGAATTACTAAATCAAAAGGTAAAGAAGACATAAATAATCCCAAAAGGTTCACATAGTCATATGCAATAAAGGAATGCGTTGCGCCTGAATCAAACAGTACAGTTAAGGTTTTACCTCCCATGACGCACTGACCTTGGATTAAGTCCTCATTCTGAGAAGCCTCAGCGCCACTCATAGTGTAAACTCTACCTCTTGCCTTCGGCCTTGCTGCTTGTACATTATTGACAGCATGTTCAGCTTTCGGTGGCACACAGTCACGTGAAATATGCCCCGGCTTCCCACATCTGGAGCATATTATCCCCTTGATCGAGCATTCTCTTGTGGCATGATTCTTCCCACACTTCATACACTTGATTGGGGCGTTTCCAGACTGACTGAAACCGCCACTGCTTCCTCCCACAGAACGTTGTTGCTGATCTTGGTGCCTCGAATATGGCTTCCATCGAGATTTGTTGTCATGACCACCGTTCCCTCTGTGGAACTTAGTCGGTCCAGAACTCTGTGCTTGCTTGTCCTTGTTAGGCTCCAAGCTCTCGATCAGACGACACTTCTCCATCAGACTTGGAAAAACAGAAATCTCTAGAGGAACCACAACCCTTTTTAAATCGAGCCTCAGACCCCCTTCGAACTTTCTGCATTTCCATTCTTTTCTTGGGTTGTCTAGGAAGTAGTTTGAGAACTTCGCCAAACTTTCAAACTTGGCCCGTACTTAGCCACAGACATCCCCTCTTGTCTTAGCTGGAGGAACTCCATCTCTTTCTCGTGCCTCGCATTTGTAGGAAAATATTTCTCCAAGAACTTCCCTCTGAAAGCATTCCAATCTATAACTTGCTGATCATGTATCAACACCTGACGGGCTCCTTCCCATCAGTACTCAGCATCCTCCACCAACATATAACTTGCATAGACAATCTTGTCGTTCTCGGTACACCTCATAGCTCCAAAGATCTTCTCCAAAGTCCGGATCCAACGCTCAGCTTGCTCAGGATTGAACTCACCCTTAAACTGAGGTGGGTTCCTACGGAGGAATTCTTCCAGTCCTCTACCCCCAGCAACTCTCTCATCACGTTGAACCATCACAACAACCATTTCCCGTATGGCGTTCACAGCAGCATTCGGGTTTTGAGCAGCCATTGCTACCTTCAAAACCCGAATTGTCAAACTCAAGGGTGTTGAGTCTCCAAATGTATGATGTGCATTTACCTTAGTTTTGATGAGATTAAAACAGTTATTCAATGATTTAATTGAACCCGTCTGTGGTATTTAACTCGTCTACTTAGTGTACAGATTAAAACATTAAGTGTCTATATGAACTGTTCACTCGTCTGAACTACGATAAGTTCACTCGTCTGAACCAGCTAAGGTTCACTAGCCTGAACTAAGAGAAGTTCACTTGTCTAATGAAGTCTTCAACTGTCTGATCAAAGGAAGACTCAACCGTCTAAAAGATTTTGCAACTGACGTCATCTCTTTGTTAAAAAGGCAACCCGTCTAATGAAGCTATTCATCCGTCTAGTGACTAACGTTAAAGAATACATTGGATGAAAGCTGTCTCGACTCTGATAAGGAACTTCAACAAAGTGCTTTGCCTGCACACAATTGCATCTTACACCAAAAGGGAAAGTCTTCCCTCTACAAACAAAAAGCACGTAAACAGACCTGCTGAGACCAATGGTATATCAGAAGTCTGTATCACTCTGATGAAAGAGAACAAGCGAAGTTCCCTATGCTTTAATGGCTGATCAGAACGACTCTATTGCATTTATTGAAGATCTGCAAGAAGCCAAGCCTTCAGACTTTGTTTCTAACGGCTTTAAAATCTTGAAGCCTATTTAATGAAGAAGACTTCGAAGATTCAAGCAGACAAGAGAACAATCAAAGCAATTAAGAGCAATTACTCTGTACATTTATATCTTCATTCTTTCATTATTTATTCTTCAATCATTTGAAGTTATTACACAATCTTTTAGATCTTCACATTGAATACACTCGTCTGAGTGCTTGTGAAAGACTTTCAAAGTGTAATCTTTTTACAACTTCTCTCAAACAAATCGTCTGAGCCTGAAGATGCTAAGTGTGCAAACAATACTTGTCTGGAGCCTGAAGAGGCTAAGTGTGCAAACAATACTTGTCTGGAGCCTGGAGAGGCTAGGTGTGAAAACAATACTCGTCTGGAGCCTGAAGAGGCTAGGAGTGAAAATAATACTTGTCTGTCCTGTAACCTAAATCAGTTATAGTGAGAAAACTTGGTGCTGCCAAGGACTGGACGTAGCCTCATTGTTAAGGGGTGAACCAAGATAAAACCTGCTGAGTGATCTCTCCTTCCCTTAACTCTTTAGTTTGATTATTTGTCTTGACTATCATCTAACTAAAGGGGTTTATAATTGTGTTTACCAAACCTTTTTTATCTTACATGATTGTGTGTTTTCTGTGAAAACCTTCAGACTAGTTATCAGTCTGATTAACCTGTCTGTGTTTATTCGTCTATCATAACCCGTTTGTGCTTGCGAAAAAGTTTCTAAATTCCGCTTAAATTTGTCAAACACCATTCAACCCCCTTCTAGTGCTTGCATCTATCTATTTCAGTTGGTATCAGAGCTTAGCCTCTGGGTTGAGCACCTAACAGTGTAGAGAAAAGATCCTGAAGAATAGACAATGTATTCTGGAGCAACCTCAAGTGGGAACCCCCAACCTGAAGGAGGCTCTATGACCAGACCTCCTTTTTTCAATGTTTCAAATTATAACTACTGGAAAGAAAGGTTTCACTGGTTCATCTTGTCAACAAATTCTGATGTATCGGATGTCATTACTGATGGTCCTTACACTCCTCAAAATAATGATGGCTCAGACAAGCCTAAGGCTCAGTGGACACCTGCAGAAAAGACAAGATGGGATCTAAACCATAAAGCCAGATATGCTATAATCTGTGCTCTCAGTCCAGAAGAGTTTGAAAAGGTATGGGCTTGTGATTCTCTAAAGAAATGTGGGACTCCTTATTTGTCATACATGAAGGAACTGCAAAGGTAAAAGAATCTAAAATTTTTATTCTTGTTAGAAAATATGAATTGTTCACCATGGATGAAGGTGAATCTGTTGCTCAAATGATTGGTAGATTCAAAACTATCACTAATGGTTTAAAATCTCTTGGTAAAACATATACTAATGCTGACAAAGTTGCTAAGATTCTCAGAAGTCTTCCAAGGCAGTGGAGACCTCTTTTCACTTGTATTTCTCAAGCTAAGGATGTTACCTCCTTTACTATGGATGAACTTCTTGGCAGACTCACTGTTCATGAGCAAGAGCTCAATGAAGATATGTCAATCAAAAAGAGCAAAGCCATTGCTCTAAAAGTTGATCTAAAGGCAGCTAAAGCCTTAAAAGCTTCAAAGGCAGACAAGTCTGACTGTGACATAGACGAGTCTGATGATGAGGATTCTGATGATGATGAAGAAACTTCTCTCATGACCAGAAAGATGAAAAAGCTCTGGAGAAAGAAAAAGTTCAGAAAGGAGAAGCCTTTCAGAAAATCTCACAAAGAATCCACATCAACAGACAAGAGTCCAGTTGTCTGCTATGAGTGCAAGAAGCCTGGTCACATCAAACCTGAATGCCCTCTTTTGAAGAAAGCTTCCAAAAAGAAGTTCTTCAGAAAGAAGAAGAAAAGAATGATGGCCACATGGGAAGATCTTGAATGCTCATCTTTTGAAGGAGAAGAGACAGAAGAGGAAGCCACCTCTATCTGATGGCCAATATGGATTCAGAACCTGAAACTAAGGTACATTCTGAACTTAAGGAATTGCATGATGCTTATGATGAGCTGGTAGAGGAATCCCTAGGCTTATCTAAGGCCTTCAAATCCCTCAGGAGAGATTATGTTAAACTCCTTAGTGAGTATAAACAAAAATCTCAAGAGTGTGAGATGCTGGCCAAAGGGAATAGCTAGCTGAGGACTGATAAGTCTGATGAAGCTTCGATCTCAAGTGAAACATCACATTATGAAGAAGTGGTCACACTTCAACAAAAAGTGAAGGAGCTCACTTCTGATTGTTAATGGCAGAGATAATCTGACAAAACTGCTAGGATGTCAGAGACACTCTCTTAACAAAGAAGGCATTGGATATGATCATCAAGCTGATCATAAAGTATCAACAAAATCTTCAACTGTCTATGTTAAACCCACTCCAGTTAGAATTAGACCCGTCTGTAACTTCTGTGGAAAGGCTGGACATGTTATGTCTAAGTGTTTTCCCAAGAAGAAGAGGAAGTCTTCACAGACTCCTAAAACTAACAGAAAAGGACCCAGAAAAATATGGGTACCTAAAGATAAAATAATTTCTGTTGCAGACATCCTTAATAGGACAAAGCAGACGCCTCTGCTGGTACCTGGACAGTGGCTGCTCGCGACATATGACAGGAGAAAGGTCTATGTTCCAAAACCTCCAGTCTAAGAATGGTGGATGTGTTGCCTTTGGAGGCAATCAAAAAGGAAGAGTAATTGGTGTTGGTACAATTGGTGGTAAACCCCCTCTTCCCTCTATCTCAAATGTACTTATGGTTGAAGGACTAAGACATAATTTACTTAGCATAAGTCAATTATGTGATAGTGGATTTGATGTCTCCTTCACTAAGAATGAATGCACATTCAATGACAAGAGTGGCAAGACCCTCTTTTCAGCTAATAGATAGCAAAATCTTTATAAGATTGAGCTAACTGAACTTTCAGATCAAAGTGTAACCTGTCTGATGTCTAAAGAGGATGAAAGATGGTTATGGCATAAGAAACTAGAACATGCTAGTATGAAACTTATTTCGAAATTGAAAAAGGATAACCTTGTGAGAGGATTGCCTGCATTAGTTTTAAGAAAGATGTTTTATGTGATGCATGTCAGAGAGGTAAACAAGTAAAATCAAGTTTCAAATCAAAAAACCTTGTATCAACCTCTAGACCTCTTCAACTGTTACACATGGATCTGTTTGGACCAGTTAGTGTTGCCAGTTTAGCTGGAAGGAAATATGGATTTGTCATTGTTGATGACTATTCTAGATTTACTTGGGTACTTTTCTTAACCCACAAGGATGAGTCTTTTAAGGCCTTCTCTGTATTCTATAAGAAAGTACAAAATGAGCAAGGTTTCTGTATTTCTACCCTTAGAAGTGATCATGGGGGAGAATTTGAAAATGAGCAATTCAAACTGTTCTGTGAAGAGAATGGAATCTCTCACAACTTCTCTGCACCTAGAACTCCACAGCAAAATGGAGTGGTTGAGAGAAAGAACAGATCTGTGCAAGAGATGGCTAGATCAATGCTCAATGAAAATAATCTACCTAAGTACTTCTGGGCTGAGCAGTAAACACTGCATGTTATGTGCAAAATAGAATACTTATAAGGTCTATCCTAAAGAAGACTCCTTATGAATTGTGGAAAGGTAGAAAACCCAACATATCTTATTTCCATGCATTTGGATGTGAATGCTTCATCTTAAATACCAAGGATCAACTTGGAAAGTTTGATTCCAAGGTAGACAAAGGTATCTTCATTGGATATTCTGAAGTGTCTAAGGCATATAGAGTTTTTAACTCTAGAACCTCTGTTGTTGTGGAATCCATTCATGTAAAATTCAATGATAATCTAAAGACTGATAGGGAACTATCAGATCTAGAAGATGATCTTGCAGGACTTGATCTTACCCAGCAGACGAGTCAACAGCCAGACGTATCAAAAATTGAATCTACTGAGGAATCTGTCAGACAAGTGGAGCAGACGAGTCATTAGTCAAATCAACATCAAAATGATGATCTCAGAAGAGACTGGAAGTTCAAAGCTCATCATGCTGAAGATCTTATCATTGGAAGTCCCTCTGAAGGTATTAGAACCAGATCTGTCTTAAGAAAGTTAAGCAATATGGCTTTTCTATCTGAAATTGAACCAAAGCATATTGAGAAAGCTCTTGAAGATGAAAGCTAGATTCTTGCTATGTGCAAGAGGAACTTAATCAGTTCAAAAGGAATGATGTCTGGAAACTTGTCTCCAAACCAACATACAAGTCTATTATTGGAACAAGATGGGTTTTCATAAATAAGCTAGATGAAGATGGCAGAGTTGTCAGAAACAAAGCAAGGTTAGTAGCTCAAGGCTACAACCAACAAGAAGAATTCTCTAAGTTGATGCAAGCAGAATTTGAAATAAGCATGATGGGAGAATTGAAGTTCTTCCTTGGACTGAAAATCAAGCAGACGTGTGATGGAATCTACATCCATCAAAAAAAGTACATCAAGGAGATTCGAAATAAGTACAAAATGGATAGCTCAAAGATCATGAAAACTCCAATGCAAACTAATGCTAATCTAAGCAAAGATGACGAAGGTAAAAAGGTAGACCAAACTGTCTACATAAGTATGATTGGATCTCTTCTTTACTTAACATCTAGCAGACCTGATATTCAATTTAGTGTCTGTATGTGTGCTAGATTCCAATCTGATCCCAAAGAATCTCATCTTAAGGCAGTTAAAAGAATCTTTAGATATTTGCTTGGAACCACTAATCTTGGTTTAATGTATTTGAGAACACAAGATTACAGATTTGTTGGTTTTTGTGATGTTGACTTTGCTGGAGATAGAATTGAAAGGAAAAGCACTAGTGGAGGATGTCACTTCATTGAAGCAAACTTAGTCTCCTGGTCAAGCAAAAGACAGACGACTATCGCACTCTCAACTGCAGAAGCAGAATATGTCTCTGCTGCAAGTTGCTGCTCACAGCTATTATGGGTAAAACATCAACTAGAAGATTACTCTATATTTGAGCATAATATACCTGTCTGGTGTGATAATTCTAGTGCTATTTGCCTAACTAAGAATCCCATACAACATTCTAAGGGTAAGCACATAGAAATCAAACATCATTTCATAAAAGATTATGTTCAAAAAGGTGTATTTGATGATAAGTTTGTTAAAACTGAAAATCAATGGGTTGATATCTTTACAAAACCATTAGCTTAGGATAGATTTAAGTTTATAAGAGACAACTTGAATATACATTGCTTTGCTGAATAACCTGTCTGATGAGTGTTTATGATACCCGTCTATGTTTAATCGTCTGACTCTTTGAATCATACTCTTTATTTGAAATGTTTTCTTTTAAATGGTTATTATCTTTAATGCCATTTCTTTCTGTGAGGCAAAATGTGTACATGGCTGTTTTTATTTTAAATCAAATTTTTTTTAAAACCTCCACCTTTTTGTTACTTTCATTTAAAATTACAACTGTCTTTGGTCTTTAAAAGGGAAATTTTTTTTCTTTTAAAAGGTATTTCGTTCTTACGTTTTCAAATCTCTTTCTCTTCATTTTTAAAACCATCAAAGAGGATACATCTGCTCAGGGGGAGCAGTTGAAGAAGCCTTTAGGCAAAACCAAAGGACAAACTTGCTTTTAACTCTTTTTGATCTTTTTAACACTTATTTGTAATTGTCTTTTTAAATTACCTTGTACACAGCCAATGGTGGTTAAATACAAATTACCTCCTCTGTTTCTATTTTCTGATTATGACAAAAAGGGGAGAAAGTTAAATGAAAAATGTTTTAATGTTACAACTGTCTGAAATGAACAAATGTTTATCTAAATATGATGTCTCTTTTCTTTTCTCTCTGTCTATATTCTATTGCTTTTGATAATGTCAAAATGGGGAGAAAATACTAAGATAAGACTAAGATAAAAAGTTCAATGCTTATCTGTCTGAGTAAGTTATAATTATGAAAAATGTTTTTAATCTGTCTGATCATATACATGACTTCTTTATGTGAATTTTCTTAAGTTCATTAAATCATTTAACATGTTTTGTCATCATCAAAAAGGGGGAGATTCTTGAGTCTCCAAATGTCTGATGTGCATTTACCTTAGTTTTGATGAGATTAAAACAGTTATTCAATGATTTAATTGAACCCGTCTATGGTATTTAACTCGTCTACTTAGTGTGCAGATTTAAACATTAAGTGTCTATATGAACTGTTCACTTGTCTGAACTGAGATAAGTTCACTCGCCTGAACCAGCTAAGGTTCACTTGTCTGAACTAAGAGAAGTTCACTCGTCTAATGAAGTCTTCAACCGTCTGATCAAAGGAAGACTCGCCCGTCTAAAAGACTTTGCAACTGACGTCATCTCTTTGTTAAAGAGTCAACCCGTCTAATGGAGCTACTCATCTGTCTAGTGGCTAACGTTAAAGAATACATTGGATGAAAGCTGTCTCGACTCTGATAAGGAACTTCAACAAAGTGCTTTGCCTGAACACAACTGCATCTTACACCAAAAGGGAAAGTCTTCCCTCTGCAAACAAAAAGCACGTATACAGACCTGCTGAGACCAAAGGTATATCAGAAGTCTGTATCACTCTGATGAAAGAGAACAAGCGAAGTTCTGTAACACCCCGAATTTCACCTTATATTAATAAATATTATTATGTATTATTCTTGACCAATATATGTGGTTATGCTCGTCCATGAGGTTTAGATTCATAGTTGGGGTAGTTTAGCCTTAAGGAATGGTCAATGCATTCAAGTCCAAGAAACATGTTTTACGGTTTTGTTCATATCTTGAGTTCTAGACATCTGATTGAGGTGATCTTGGATGCGTTGGAAAGCTTAGAGAATTATCTACAAGTCTTATTTCGGGTGTTAAGGCCCAATTCGGCTTCTAAAGTTTCGCGTCGCGAGGATACATTCGTCTCGCGAACCTGACAGCCAGATTATTGTAGCTCTCTGGTTCGCCTCGCGAAAGGCTACTCGCCTCGAGAATCTGCGCGCACCAGAATCGTGTTTTTGGGCTTCTAATCAGCCCATAATGACCCTAACTCATATTTATACCATAAGACTCGACCTAAACCTATTTTCTAAGTCGAATTACTCTTAGAAACTGCCTCTTCCTCTCCAAACAAGGATTTCTAAACCCTTTCCAAGGATTCTTGAAGGAGATTGCACCATTGTTTGTCGTTCTTCGTCTCCTTCGCTTGAAGAGCATCATTGCCATCACAAGCCCTCTTCCTAGTTGCTGCTCTTGAACCTTTTGGGGTTGTGATCGTGAAGTCAAGAGTCATAAGATCGAGCATTCGAGAGACGCAACCTTTTCCGGACCTTTTTCTTTCCTTTGTTCATTGTGATCGTCATACCAGGTATGGGGGGAAGAAATAGATCATGAGTATGTGGGTTTTGGGATAGGTTAAGATGAAGGGGTTAACCCATGACCCCTATACGTTTGTCTATATGCATTGTAAATGCCTATGTATATGCTATGAGTGTAATTATGTGTATGTTATGTATATGCCATATATATGCCTATGTGAATATTGTATAAATATAGATATGTTTATGGTTCTATAATTATGATTATGGGTGTTTGTCTTGATGATATAATTGAAATATTATGATGTACGATGAATGGTATGAATATAGATACGATATGCATTGATGAGATTTTATAATGTGCATTGATAATGATGACTTGATGATGATGTGCATTACTATGACAAAAATATGATCAGTGAAAGAACATAGTTTTAGGACGTTTGGCACCCCATAATGAATGAGTTGTTATGAGAGGTGAGATTGATAATATTGGATTAGTTTTGGAAACCCATAGGGATGATTCTTGAGAGATGGGATGATAGGCATAGGGATAACTTAGGGAAATCCTTAAGATTCCCACATCTGTCATGATTCACCTGGCGAATAGCCAATCGCGAGGCGAGACAGAGAGACCATTTGTGGTCTGAGAACCTGTTTAGGAGCTCTCGGGCTCGTCTCGCGAGCCACGATTCGCCTAGCGAATCTGGGTTTCTCACCCAGATTCTGTTGTGAAGGGATAATGATTAGGGTAATCGGAAAAAGACTGTGAGGTCATAATCCAAGGTTGATAATATAGAAAAGAACGTTAATAACTATAAGACTTGAGATTTAAATATTAGGATTAAGTTATAATCTTAATAAGATATGAATTGTGGTTTAGATATTAGGATTAAGTTACAGTCTTAATAAATATATGACCTGAGGTTTAAATATTAGGATTAAGTTATAATCTTAATAAGATATGAATTGAGGATTAGATATTAAGATTAAGTTATAGTCTTAATAAATATATGACTTGAGGTTATTAAGATTAAGTTATAATCTTAATAAAATATGAATTGAGGTTTAGATAATAAGATTAAGTATAATACTTAATAAAGATAATGTAAAGTTAAGACTTAACAAAGAGAACAATTAATAAGACGATGATGTTATTGGTAACGATGTACTGTTACCGATGTTGTTGGTTAAATCATTCTTGATGCTTATTGGTCAAGTTTGATGTTGTTAAATCATCTTTGATGCTTGTTGGTCAAAGTTGATAGCCATCTAATGGTGTTGATGGTGGATGGTTGGACATGTGTTTGCATGTTGTTGAGCATAGCATGTATCATACGTTGACGTTGATATGTTGGGTGGAAAGCAAACAATGAATCGCGATAGTGGAGGCCACGATGGGTGTTATCCCGGCCTTGCGGGTACGTTGGGTATGGAAGTTCCAGGTGACATGGGCTAGCTACCTATTGTCGGAGTGACCTAAAGAATAAGCTTGAGTACCCTGACTAGCCACTATACGTTATCAGGATTAGTGAGAGTGTTCGGGGATGGCCCATGGTCTGGCATATCATCCACGTTGATAACCGGACATGTACTCCTAATCGTCTTTCCAGAGTTGGAGTTGTTGGCCACGTGCATATGGAGTAGTGATGTTGCATTCGCATTGACATGCATCTTTGATATATATTGATTATATCTGTGGTGATTGATGTATGTTGTATGCCATCTTAATTACTATTCCATTCCGTTTACATATATTCATGATTGTGTTTCTTACCCCTCTCTTTGTTATTCTTGTGCATATGTTTTGGTATATGCAGAGGAGGGTGAGCATGCTGACGAGGAGTGATCCCGAGGAGATCTCTCTCAGTAGTTAGGATTTATAATTGATGTTATTCGGTTTTATTCTGATGTATTATCGGTATATGTATACCAGCTCTGATATGTGACATCGAAACTTGGGTTAAGTTTATTACTTATGTTTTTCGCAGTTTGTTTTCAAAGGATTTTGATTATTTCAGATTCCTATGTTTTACGTTATAGATGATGTGATGCACATTACCCTTGAGGATATATTTTTATTTTAATTGTTATATTTTTAAAGACATTATGATTTTATTCATGTTTTTTATTATATGCGGGGTAGTGGGTGTCACATTTAGTGGTATTAGAGCCGGTCTGTCCTACAGGCCGGGGTATGTATCTGTTGTGTCTCTTCTGTGTACCCTGCAGAAGTGTTTTGAACATGTGTGACTACTTTATTATGCCTTTTGTTAAAAATTTTCTGTAGTAGGATTTAACCAATTTTGAATTGGTTAAGATCACTGAGTGATAGGACTATGGGGTCGTGGCAGGGAGCTGTTCGAACCATTGATAGTGAACCTTAACCTGTTTTATTGTTGCCTAAGAGTATGTATGACTTTAGGTGCCGATCACTATTATCCTCCTAGAATGTCATTCTTGGTGATGTGTTACAAGATGAAAGATGGTAGCATGAAGTTGCGTGTCAATTATTGACAGCTGGACAAGGTGACCCTTAAGAATAGATACTCACTCCCTAGGATTGATGACTTTATGGACCAGCTAGTGGGAGCTTGCATCTTTTCTAAGATAGATTTGAGGTCTTTAGTGATCATAAGAACTTGAAATACTTATTTGACCAAAAGGAGTTAAAGATGAGGCAACGTACGTAGATGGAGTTTCTTAAGGATTATAATTTTGACTTGAGCTTCCACCTTGGAAAAGCCAACGTAGTGGCTGATGCCTTAAGTAGAAGACCTTGGATATATCATCTTTAATGTTTAGAGAAAGAGATTTGATTGAAGGAGTTGAGAGACTTGAGCTTGGCTTGGGAAGTTACCCCTAAGAGCATTAGATCTGGAACTTTAAAGATTATCAATAGTTTAATGGACCAGATTAGGAGAAGGTGTAAGTTGTCCCTTAGTTATTTTGTGAAGTCTGCTAGAGCCTTAGTTACTACATTAGGAATGTTAGATTTCTTAGTTAATGCCTTGTAAGAATCTTTTAGAAAAGAAGGAGAGTTACAAGCTTAAGTGAGATTGTTGAGCTATTATATATATAGATCTGGATGAGTTGTTGTCCTAATACAAGATAGAGTAGAATAAGGCTTAGATGAGTTGGATTATTAAAAAAGGACGAAGCTAAGAATGAATAGACGAGTGGCTTAATGGTTTATGCTTAGAGTTTTTCTAGTTGATAGTGATTTGGAATGTGTGGTGATGGTTAAGTTGGGATCTAGTTTAAATGGTAGGTTGAACCATTGTTGGATTAGAGATTAGAGTATGGATGATCTAAGAATCATAATTATTAGGCAAACCTTGAATGGATGAGTAGATAGTTGTGATAACCATTTAGTAAGAAAAAGGAATTAAGATTGATGATTTGTGTATCATGTGGATTCGATGGAAGTGTTTTAGGAAGGTTCTTTAGTAAGGTCATAAGAGTGAATATGTAACGTGAAGATTCCTAACCAGTGACCAATGTTAAGTCCTTTACCAAGGAAAAGAAATCATGTCTAAAGTAGAGGAAGAAAGATTAAAACAAATGATGTGTTATTGGTGGGTTAGTTCCGTAAGTATTCCCTGAAAGAATTCTTAGTTTATTAGGAATCAAGTTGATCCTTATAGCGTCTTGCAGAATGTCCTCCCTAAGCCAATAATTCATAGAAATAGTGATAAGAATTACTTGAAAGGCAATTTATTCGGTCTAGTGCATCGGTAGTTTTTTTAAGGCATCCTTGCCTTTACTAGAAGAGAGTTGGTAAGTAGCATTAGATCGTGTGTAAGTTATCGTTAGCCTTATATAATGGAAATAGAGAATAAACACCTTTCTCTAGACTAGACGATGTCTTGAGACATTACAGATAAAAAAAAAAAAAATTGTGTGGAACCCTTGAGGATAGTTTTGCAAACTCTTTAGGAAGAACTTTTGTATGCTAAGTTATATAGTGAAGGTTTCGATCTGAATAAGTAAGTTGTGGGACGCCTCGTTTTAAGGAGAGTCGTAATAGGCAGGAAATCTAAAGGGTGGTAATCGGGATCATGAGTTCTTGAGAAAGGTTCTTAGTTAAAAGGGAGAGTTAACCTCAACCTTGCATAGTTCTACCCCTCTTAGTAGATCTTGACAATATGATATGATTGGAGTTTAGTGATACAACCTAGGAGGTTAGCAACATGTATCCTTAAGTTTGAATTCTTGGGAGCTTTAGGGACATTGTCGTTAAGAAACCCAATAGGGAATTTCTTGTGACACCGATGGAGTTTGAAGTACTAGTACGACCCAATGGAGTGGGATGTGTCGTAGAATAGGCAAGTGGGTGTCGCGTAAGATCATAATTTTTGAATCAAATGAGAAAACCGACGTAGTGACTGATACCTAACTAGAAGTTCATTGCTTGTGTTCACCATAATGGTTAGTGAGACCAATTGATTGAGGATTTTAGGGATGTGTTTAAATCTTGGGATGTGACAATTATGAATATTAGATTAGGAAAGTAGAAGGCCATTGGTGCATTCGCAAAGTTTTGAGGAATCAAGTTATATTTTAATTTCTAGAGTGCTCTAGAACTTAAGAAGCCTAGTGGGAATTGACATAATCACGAGGAAAGTTAGATAAAAGGACCACGTCCATATTTGTTTGCCTGAGGTCAGTAGAAATTTCGAGGACGAAATTTTTATAAGGGGGTGAAATTGTAACATCCCGAATTTCACCTTATATTAATACATATTATTATGTATTATTCTTGACCAATATATGTGGTTATGCTCGTCCATGAGGTTTAGATTCATAGTTGGGGTAGTTTAGCCTTAAGGAATGGTCAATGCATTCAAGTCCAAGAAACATATTTTACGATTTTATTCATATCTTGAGTTCTAGACATCCGATTGAGGTGATATTGGATACGTTGGAAAGCTTAGAGAATTATCTACAAGTCTTATTTTGTTAAGGCCAAATTCGGCTTCTAAAGTTTCGCGTCGCGAGGATACATTCGCCTCGCGAACCTGACAGCCAGATTATTGCAGCTCTCTAGTTCGCCTCGCGAAAGGCTATTCACCTCGCGAATCTGCGCGCACCAGAATCGTGTTTTTTGGGCTTCTAATAAGCCCATAATGACCCTAACTCATATTTATACCATAAGACTCAACCTAAACCTATTTTCTAAGTCGAATTACTCTTAGAAACTGCCTCTTCCTCTCCAAACAAGGATTTCTAAACCCTTTCCAAGGATTCTTGAAGGAGATTGCACCATTGTTCGTCGTTCTTCGTCTCCTTCGCTTGAAGAGCATCATTGCCATCACAAGCCCTCTTCCTAGTTGCTGCTCTTGAACCTTTTGGGGTTGTGATCGTGAAGTCAAGCGTCGTAAGATCGAGCATTCGAAAGACGCAACCTTTTCCGGACCTTTTTCTTTCCTTTGTTCATTGTGATCGTCATACCAGGTATGGGGGGAAGAAATAGATCATGAGTATGTGGGTTTTGGGATAGGTTAAGATGAAGGGGTTAACCCATGACCCCTATATGTTTGTCTATATGCATTGTAAATGCCTATGTATATGCTATGAGTGTAATGATGTGTATGTTATGTATATGCCTATGTGAATATTGTATAAATATAGATATGTTTATGGTTCTATAATTATGATTATGGGTGATTGTCTTGATGATATAATTGAAATATTATGATGTGCGATGAATGGTATGAATATAGATACGATATGCATTGATGAGATTTTATAATGTGCATTGATAATGATGACTTGATGATGATGTGCATTACTATGACAAAAATATGATCAGTGAAAGAACATAGTTTTAGGACGTTTGGCACCCCATAATGAATGAGTTGTTATGAGAGGTGAGATTGATAATATTGGATTAGTTTTGGAAACCCATAGGGATGATTCTTGAGAGATGGGATGATAGGCATAGGGATAACTTAGAGAAATTCTTAAGATTCCCACATCTGTCATGATTCGCCTGGCGAATAGCCAATCGCGAGGCGAGACAGAGAGACCATTTGTGGTCTGACATAATTCGCCAACGGATTGTAATCCGCGAGGCGAATGAGAGAACCAGATATTGGGGCTCTCGGGCTCGCCTCGTGAGCCAGGATTCGCCTAGCGAATCTGAGAACCTGTTTAGGAGCTCTCGGGCTCGTCTCGCAAGCCACGATTCGCCTGGCGAATCTGGGTTTCTCACCCAGATTCTGTTGTGAAGGGATAATGATTAGGGTAATGGGAAAAAGACTGTGAGGTCATAATCCAAGGTTGTTAATATAGAAAAGAACGTTAATAACTATAAGACTTGAGATTTAAATATTAGGATTAAGTTATAATCTTAATAAGATATGAATAATGGTTTAGATATTAGGATTAAGTTACAGTCTTAATAAATATATGACTTGAGGTTTAAATATTAGGATTAAGTTATAATCTTAATAAGATATGAATTGAGGATTAGATATTAAGATTAAGTTATAATCTTAATAAATATATGACTTGAGGTTATTAAGATTAAGTTATAATCTTAATAAAATATGAATTGAGGTTTAGATAATAAGATTAAGTATAATACTTAACAAAGATAATGTTAAGTTAAGACTTAACAAAGAGAACAATTAATAAGAAGATGATGTTATTGGTAACGACGTACTGTTACCGATGTTGTTGGTTAAATCATTCTTGATGCTTATTGGTCAAGTTTGATGTTGTTAAATCATCTTTGATGCTTGTTGGTCAAAGTTGATAGCCATGTAATGGTGTTGATGGTGGATGGTTGGACATGTGTTTGCATGTTGTTGAGCATAGCATGCATCATACGTTGACGTTGATATGTTGGGTGGAAAGCAAACGATGAATCGTGATAGTGGAGGCCACGATGGGTGTTATCCCGGCCTTGCGGGTACGTTGGGTATGGAAGTTCCAGGTGACATGGGCTAGCTACCTATTGTCGGAGTGACCTAAAGAATAAGCTTGAGTACCCTGACTAGCCACTATACGTTATCAGGATTAGTGAGAGTGTTCAGGGATGGCCCATGGTCTGGCATATCATCCACGTTGATAACCGGACATGTACTCCTAATCGTCTTTCCATAGTTAGAGTTGTTGGCCACATGCATACGGAGTAGTGATGTTGCATTCGCATTGACATGCATCTTTGATATATATTGATTATATCTGTGATGATTGATGTATGTTGTATGCCATCTTAATTACTATTCCATTCCGTTTACATATATTCATGATTGTGTTTCTTACCCCTCTCTTTGTTATTCTTGTGCATATGTTTTGGTATATGCAGAGGAGGGTGAGCATGCTGACGAGGAGTGATCCCGAGGAGATCTCTCTCAGTAGTTAGGATTTATAATTGATGTTATTCGGTTTTATTCCGATGTATTATCGGTATATGAATACCAGCTCTGATATGTGACATCGGGACTAGGGTTAAGTTTATTGCTTATGTTTTCCGCAGTTTGTTTTCAAAGGATTTTGATTATTTTAGATTCCTATGTTTTGCGTTATAGATGATGTGATGCACATTACCCTTGAGGATATATTTTTATTTCAATTGTTATATTTTTAAAGACATTATGATTTTATTCATGTTTTTTATTATATGCAGGGTAGTGGGTGTCACAAGTTCCCTATGCTTTAATGGCTGATCAGAACGACACTATTGAATTTATTGAATATCTGCAAGAAGCCAAGCCTTCAGACTTTGTGTCTAACGGCTTTAAAATCTTGAAGCCTATTTAATGAAGAAGACTTCGAAGATTCAAGCAGACAAGAGAACGATCAAAGCAATCCAGAGCAATTACTCTATACATTTATGTCTTCATTCTTTCATTATTTATTCTTCAATCATTTGAAGTTATTACACAGTCTTTTAGATCTTCACATTTAATATACTCGTCTGAGTGCTTGTGAAAGACTTGCAAAGTGTAATCTTTTTACAACTTCTTTTTTAAACAAACCCGTCTGAGCCTGAAGAGGCTAAGTGTGCAAACAATACTTGTCTGGAGCCTGGAGAGGCTAGGTGTGAAAACAATACTCGTCTGGAGCCTGAAGAGGCTAGGTGTGAAAACAATACACGTCTGGAGCCTGAAGAGGCTAGGTGTGAAAATAATACTTGTCTGTCCTGTAACCTAAATCAGTTATAGTGAGAAAACTTGGTGCTGCCAAGGACTGGACGTAGCCTCATTGTTAAGTGGTGAACCAGGATAAAACCTGCTGAGTGATCTCTCTTTCCCTTAACTCTTTAGTTTGATTATTTGTCTTAACTATCATCTAACTAAAGGGGTTTATAATTGCGTTTATCAAACCTTTTTTATCTTGCACGATTGTGTGTTTTCTGTGAAAACCTTCAGACTAGTTATCAGTCTGATTGACCTGTCTGTGTTTACTCGTCTATCATAACCCGTCTGTGCTTGCGAAAAAGTTTCTAAATTCCGCATAAATTTGTCAAACACCATTCAACCCCCTTTCTAGTGTTTTCATCTGTCTATTTCAAAGGAACCATAACACAATTAAAGCAAACAATACTACCTCCCTTATAGAGATAACAACAGAGAAACACACAGAGAACACAACACAAACAAGACAGACCTACAAACCCCAAAAGACTCGGCCAGCTCTGAAACCAAATAATGCAACACCCTTTCCCAAGTGCCACATTCTCGAACGTTTATAAGGCCAAAAATAATATTAATACGAAAAATACCGTTTTTTTTTTCTTTTCGCAATGATGTAATGGGATTAGTAAAGGTAAGTAATAATAAATGAACTTAGGTTCACCATGCATTTCTAGAAGTCATACAGAATTAAAGTGTTGAAATAGAAATAGTACTGTATACAGACATAGTTCCAAGCCTAACTGACAATAAGTATATAATAAGTACTAGGAGTCACAGCTCCCAAAAGGTACAACAGACACTTAACACAGCCTGGCCAAAACTAAACAGCAAAAGGAGTCCTCCTCCGAACTCAAAGTAAATGCCGGACTGTATTGTCGTCGCGTCCAACTGGTTAAGTCGAAACAACAATACCAACAGAGAAGATATACAAATATGGGTTAGATTCCCGATCATTAACACAACAAGATAGAAGAAGTAAAAACGGGACGACTCACCAAGTAATAACATACTCAACATGCATACCATAAATCTCAATATATCATGTTCATCAATTAGCAGCATAATATAAGGCATTCTCAAAAACAGAATAGTGATGTATAACAAGTAAATGTAATCATCAACAACCATGTAATGCAATGCAATGTACATGACTCAATGCCATATGCCACAAGGGTAAACTCTGACCCCCTACTCCATGGAGCTAACAAAACATTGGAGAAAGTGAATGGGAGGACATGTTCCGTGTACGTCTGTGCTTGCGAAAAAGTTTCTAAATTCCGCATAAATTTGTCAAACACCATTCAACCCCCTTTCTAGTGTTTTCATCTGTCTATTTCAAAGGAACCATAACACAATTAAAGCAAACAATACTACCTCCCTTATAGAGATAACAACAGAGAAACACACAGAGAACACAACACAAACAAGACAGACCTACAAACCCCAAAAGACTCGGCCAGCTCTGAAACCAAATAATGCAACACCCTTTCCCAAGTGCCACATTCTCGAACGTTTATAAGGCCAAAAATAATATTAATACGAAAAATACCGTTTTTTTTTCTTTTCGCAATGATGTAATGGGATTAGTAAAGGTAAGTAATAATAAATGAACTTAGGTTCACCATGCATTTCTAGAAGTCATACAGAATTAAAGTGTTGAAATAGAAATAGTACTGTATACAGACATAGTTCCAAGCCTAACTGACAATAAGTATATAATAAGTACTAGGAGTCACAGCTCCCAAAAGGTACAACAGACACTTAACACAGCCTGGCCAAAACTAAACAGCAAAAGGAGTCCTCCTCCGAACTCAAAGTAAATGCCGGACTGTATTGTCGTCGCGTCCAACTGGTTAAGTCGAAACAACAATACCAACAGAGAAGATATACAAATATGGGTTAGATTCCCGATCATTAACACAACAAGATAGAAGAAGTAAAAACGGGACGACTCACCAAGTAATAACATACTCAACATGCATACCATAAATCTCAATATATCATGTTCATCAATTAGCAGCATAATATAAGGCATTCTCAAAAACAGAATAGTGATGTATAACAAGTAAATGTAATCATCAACAACCATGTAATGCAATGCAATGTACATGACTCAATGCCATATGCCACAAGGGTAAACTCTGACCCCCTACTCCATGGAGCTAACAAAACATTGGAGAAAGTGAATGGGAGGACATGTTCCGTGTACGCCAGCCAAGGGCAAGATGCTACAACATTCGTAACGTGCACGTATCTGGCTTTACGGAAACACTCTGCCCCAAACATGAAAAGTACGGCATCTAGTCGAGGATATCAATGTATTGTTCGGATTCGCCACGACACAGAAGAGCTACCAACTGGTCATATGTAAGCCTTTCCAACCTTGATACCTCCAAGATTATTTAAAACGTCACCGTAAGATTCGCACCCGCATCAAGGTGTAAGCTTAACTCCTAGGCTCAAGGCCTTACAACTCATGCAGTGAAATGCCAATGCTTACACAAAGCAGATGCGATAAAGCAATGTCTATCCACCGGATAAACCTCAAGGTTCTCTAAGGTTCTCTTCCTTAGGAACTATACGTGTCTTTCTAGTACAAAAATTTTGTCCACCGGATAAATCTCGTGATCCCCCCGTGATGGAGTCATCGCAAGACTGAAACAATCGAACGATTGACCTGGATCCGAATCACCGGTCCGTCATCGAACTATTGGTTCAAAACCCAAAACGTTTAGTGTTTGTGTTTATGTCTTATGAATTATGTCTAAAGTCCTAAGTATTATGAAGAAGGATTGAGAATCCTCTTAGATAAGTCTTTGTTCCTTTCTAAGATATTACTCCTTGAGTTTCAATCAATGAAATAAGTGTTGGTTCACTTAAGGCTTATGAAGTCATTGATGAACAAAGTCATCAATGGTATAGTATATGGTCTTGTTCCACCACATACCATACTTATTTATCTCTTTTCTTCAACTCTAAGTTAATTACTTTAACTTAGGTTTTCACATGGAAAAATTTTACGATTTAGACTTGAAAACTCTCTTCGTAAACCATAACCCTTTTCAATTGAAAAAACATTAATTTAAAAGGACTTTGTTATTTGATTAAGGTAAAGTACCTTAACTAACTTGGAAAGACTTTTCCTTACAAGCTTAGTGTGAAACCGTAATCTAAGTTAGTATAAAGGAAATATAATCTTATATAATGTTCTTACTAAAGTTCATTTTAATCAAACTTAAGGATAAAGTCCTCTTTATGTTTGAAAATGGAACATTGTCTTAATCCTAATCTAGAGGTGATATCTCTTTAAAACTATACTAACTTTCATGAAAACACTTCATTATTTCTCTTTGTAAAACACTTTAGTTAGTTATCTAACTATGGCTAAAGTAAAAAGACATTTTTCACTTTGGTGAAATACTTGAATGTTGAAACTCCATTTGATCTTTGGATCAAAATCAATTGTTGTTTTGCTTTGAAATATAAGTTATTAAAACACTTTCTTACTTTCAAAAACTTTGAATGCTCAAGAACAACACATGTTCTTCCTCTTTCTTAGCCAAGGCCGAATGCTCTCATAAGGTAATATGAAGAATTTGCTTCACTAACTTATCAAGTCATAGCTCAAAATGCTCACCAAATTAGGACAAACAACAATCATACATCATTGCATCATAATCAAGCATAAAAATCCTTACTTTATCTAGAGATCAAAGTACGGTTTTCAACATACAATGAAAATATTTTTCATCTAATCACACATCATCATAAACTACTAAACATTGAACCAATTATTACAAATCATGTTCTCTAAGAGAACTTTACCAATATAGTAGTGAACCGAAACAAAAGGGTTTCACCCAAACAACATTAACAACCATTTCCAACTCCACCAATTTTGGTGTGATGAGGTTCACCCCCACCTTTTGGTGAATAAATCCTCCGTATGAAAATTTGGTTGATCGGTTCGTGAATCTCCCGATTACTCACCCAAATACTCGTCACCACTACAATCAATCAAACATTAACATCTAACAACACAAATTTCCCCTATTTCCATCCACTTAGATTTCAGCCCCTCTATGTTAAAACTAGCTAGAGATGTTCAAAATTCATTATCTCTTGGATGGATGATCCTTAAGTACTCCTAACACTAAAACAAGTCTTATTACTTAAAGTTTGAATCAAAAACTTAAACTTTTTCAAGATAGGCCATTCGGCCACTTAATATCCATATGAGTTAGAGAAATCTTTTGGTTACATGCTCTTGGGTAATGAAAGAGAATGATGAATCTAACTCATAGAAATTGGTTTGGTATTAAAAGGATTTTTCTACAAATTTTCATGGATTTATGAAGTTTAGGAATTAAAACTTTAATCTCCATGAATCAAGAGATTTAAGAGATGAAATAGAGAGATAAGAGAGCTAGTATGGAGTTTATACCTCCTTGATGCTAATCCATAAGAGAAACTAGCATGAATCACCCAAAAATCTTGAAGATCCAAACTTGAAATGAAGAGAAATGGTGAAGAACACAGAGAGAAAATGAAGAACAAAGTGAGAGGAGATAAGAGAGAGAGAGAGAGAGATGGCCGATAATGGCCAAGAGAGAGAGTGAGGTCCAAGATATTTTCTCACTCAAGGGTAAACTTGTAATTACCCTTGGTAATTTCATTAAAAAACCAAGGGCATTTTGGTCATTTCGTGTCCAGATATTTTCTAAACGTCATCATTACAGTGGTAAGTCATGGCACACCTTCCTAGGTGATGTGACTTCAACCTTATCCGTAGCGGGTCCCGATAAATCCTGTATTCAGCTCCGTTGTTCACCCGATTTAGGTTTTACGCCCGAATAACGTATAACGACTTATTTATTTTGAAAAGTTTCAAAATAACCAATACCGTTGGAAATAAAATATAAAACCTAACTGTTTCATTCACAAGTCAAAATTAGGTTTTCTGATCAGTAAAATCTTACTGTCAGTGAAAACGCAGACCGGGCTCCGCCCGAGCTTTTAACCCAAAACTTAACCATAGCTTCCTACGATAGCGTAGAGCATGACTATGGTCTTAGTTTATTTTATTTCACTCTCTAGACCCTCCAATAAAATATAAATGCATAAATATTGTTTAATTCATATTATGAAGTTTGAAAAATCGAGGCGTTACATTACTATACCTCATAAAAGAATTTCGTCCTTGAAATTTAACGTACCTCTGAAAATAGACTCGGATACTGTCGTCGCATGTCTTCTTCTCTTTCCCAGGTAGCATCACCTGAAGTCTCGTTCCAGATAACTTTGACCAAAGATATCTCCTTCCCTCGCAGTTACTTTACTCTCCTGTCCTCGATCTTAACAGGCAGTGTTTCATAGGTCAGGTTATCCTTTAGCTGTATTGAATCAGACTTTATGACATGACTGGGATACGAAAAATATTTTCAAAGTTACGAAACATGAAAAGCATTATGAAGGTTGGATAGAAAAAGCGGTAAAGCTATTTGGTAAGCTACTGGACCTATCCGACGAAGAATCTGATAAGGTTCGATAAATTTTGGAGTGAGTTTTCTGGACTTAAGGACCCTGTCCACCCCAGTCCTTGGAGTGACTTTCAAAAACACATGATCACCTTCCTCGAACTCAAGGGACCTACGTCTTTTATCCGCATAACTTTTCTGTCGGCTCTGAGTTGTCCTCATTTTTTCTTGAATCAGTTTCACCTTCTCAGTTATTTGTTGCACTAGTTCAGGTCCTAATGAATCACTTTCTACATCTTGGTCACGGCGATCGGTTCGGTTTCTTGGGCAAACTAACTCCGTTCTAACACAGGACCTGTTCCAGTGTGGGCTTGTTCAGGTGTGGAACCGTTCCAGTGGGAACCAGCTTTGTGAGTTTTTCGGCTGACATGCTGCATGGGATTAGAATCCTGGTCTAGAGGATTGATCCGGGTGTGAGACTGATGGAGATGGATGTGTGTTGCATGTGTTGTCTTGAGAGACGTTTGCTGGAATACAGTAACTGTTATATCTGTCATATCTGCTACATGGTATATATGTTGTCGTTTACTGCATTACTATTGTTTTCCGACTTTGCCATGTGCTGTATTTCTTATCTCCCTATTGTTTTCCCTGTTGTTCTATTTTGGGTTCGCTTGAAGATGACGAGCCAGCCGAGATGCAGGATAGACCCTAGGCTTCACCCTTTATCATGGGGGCACCGCGGATGGCAGTGCTGGGCGACATTGAGATCATCTACCATGATGAGAGGGGATGGTGGGTGGATCCCTCGACCTTCTTGGTAATTTACACAGGACCCTTCAACTTGATCTTTCGGATCGATACACCATCGTATATGGACATCGTTGGACCCTATCGCTTGTACCAGTTTCTTCCTTTTCCTAGGATGTGGCGACCTCCGAGACAGAGGGAACGAGACTATATGTGGGTGGCAACCCAATCTTCAACTGTGTCCAGCAGGAGAGGCTACGTCTACCGACGCCAGCACCGGAGGACGGAGCAGAATCTGAGGACCTACCGTAGGGGTAGGATTGTGGTGTCCAGCTCTTCGTTAGAGTATAAGCCTTTGGTGCGGTACAGGTATACTCATGGCGAGGGTCAAGGTAGTTCAGGGCATCTTCACCGCTGATGGTGAGAGCCTGCCAGTGCATCCTAGGTGGTGAGCTGAGAGATTTTCTTATACTTTGAGTGGGGGCAGGTTGTGCTGGTGAGCTCCGAGTGTCTTTTTTTTTTATGTTGATGTATTTTCAGTTTTACTTTTACAGTGTGTATATGTATGTACAGTGCCCTACTGATGGGGCTACGACCTGTATGGTATTTGTATAGTTGTCTTTATGTTGCACTTTTACTCTGATGGTTTTTTATGCTTGCCGTCGTTGTTTTGTTTGTTTATTATTTGCTTTCACAACGCTGTTTGAATACCACGCTATCGCTTTATATACAGCTAGGCATAGTTAATAATACTAGGAGCTTAGGACTAATGGGATTATCCTCGTGGGAAAGGAGGGTTGTCTCATTTTGGTGGTATCAGAGCGTTGAGAACGTTCTGCAGCTAATGGGATGATTTTATTTAGATGGGGTCATCTCAAAAGATAATCGCACTCCCACTAACCTTCTTGTATACACAAGGTTCATCTTTCGTTCTTGATAAATCCAAACTGTCTCACAGTCTCATCAAAACGAAGATTCCAGCTTCTGGAAGCTTGCTTTAATCCATAAAAGGATCTCTGCAACTTACATACCTTTCCAGCATCCTTTGGATTGACAAAACCCTCGGTTTGTGTCATATACACATCCTCGAGAAGATTCTCGTTAAGGAATGCAGTCTTGACATCCATCTGCTAGATATCGTAGTCATAATATGCAGCAATAGCAAGTAGGATTCAAATGGATTTATGCATTGAAACTAGGGAGAAGGTCTCATCATAGTCAACACCATGAATCAGCTTGAAACCCTTCGTGACCACTCGCACCTTAAAGGTATTCACCTTACCATCCATGTCAATTTTCTTCTTGAAGACCCACTTGCACCCTATGGGTTTTACCCCTTCGAGTGGCCTTACCAAGGTCCATACCTAGTTGATGTAAATGGATTCCATATCAGATCCCATGGCCTCAAGACACTTCTCAAATTTTGGGCCAATTATGACTTCCTGGTAGGTTACAGACTCATCTTGATCCATGAGCAGCACATCACCTTCCTGAGCAGCACATCACCTTCCTGAGTCATGAGAAGTCCATATCTCTTAGGTTGGTGATATGGCCTGTTAGACCTACGCAACTCTTGTGTTACTTGAACCGTTGGTTGAACTGCAACATCTTGCAGAACCGGTTCTTGTTCCATAGTTGGTGGATCAGTACTTTGTGGTACTTGGATTTCTCCAAGTATGTATTGTTTCTCAAGGAACACTCCTGTCCTAGCAACAAACACTTTGCCCTCAGAAGGATTGTAGAAATAGTATCCTTTGGTTTCTTTAGGTATAAGCTTAGAGAAGAAAAAATACTTTATTCTCTCTTAAGGAAATACAATGGGTACAAGCCTAAATATATATGCTGGGAGGAAACTAGACCTAGGATCTGGTCAAATATCAAATTGATATTGACCAGATTTATTACAATAATAATTTACTACAAGAAAGGAAATAACATAAATAGGGAGATTATGATATTGATGGACCAAATCAGGTCCATATCGCAACACCCCCCCTCAAGTTGGTGCATAGATGTCTATCATGCCCAACTTGCTTACAAGTGATTCAAAGTTGCTTCTGAACAGTCCTTTAGTGAGAATATCAGCTACTTGTTGTGAGGTTGGGACAAATGGCATGCAAATAGTTTTGTTCTCTATTTTTTCTTTGATGAAATGCCTATCAATTTCTACATGTTTGGTACGATCATGTTGGACAGGATTCTGGGCAATGCTAATTGCTGCCTTGTTATCACAATATAGCTTCATTGGAAGTTTGGTAGCCATTCCAAGCTCTTCAAGAACTCCTTTCAACCAGATCAACTCACATACACCATGTGCCATTGATCTATACTCAGCTTCAGCACTACTCCTAGCAACAACACTTTGTTTTTTACTTCTCCAAGTTACAAGATTTCCCCATACAAAGGTACAGTGCCCAGAAGTAGACCTCCTATCAAATGAGGACCCTGCCCAGTCGGCATCAGTGTATGCCTCAATAGATTGTTGTGTAGTTTTTTTGAATAGTAACCCTTTACCCGGTGCACTCTTCAAGTATCTTAGGATTCTGTAAACTGCTTCAAGGTGTTCTTCATAGGGAGAGTGCATAAATTGACTTACAAGACTTACAGAGAATGCAATATCTGGCCTTGTATGAGCCAAATAAATGAGTTTCCCAACAAGTCTTTGATAGCGCGTGGTATCCACAGGATTTCCTTCCTTGCCATCTCCAATTTTCTTGTTTGGATCTATGGGTGTCTCGGCTGGTCTACACCCACTCATACCTGTTTCATTTAGGAGATCAAGGATATACTTCCTTTGTGAGAGTACAATCCCTTTCCTTGACCGTGCTACTTCCATTCCAAGGAAGTATCTCAAGAGTCCTAAATCTTTGATTTCAAATTCAGCTGAGAGAGTTTGTTTTAGTCTTCCCATTTCCGGTAAATCATCACCTGTAAGGATGATGTCATCCACATAGACAATGAGGACAGCAATTTTCCCTTCATTTGATTTTTTCACGAACATCGTATGATCTGTTTGACCTTGGGAATATCCTTGCTTCTTGACAAACTGAGCAAACCTCTCAAACCAGGCCCTGGGAGACTGCTTTAGTCCATAAAGGGCCTTCTTTAATTTGCATACCTTAGGATAGATCCCTTGTTGGAAGCCTGGTGGTGCAGCCATGTAAACCTCTTCCTCTAAGTTTCCATTTAGGAAGGCATTTTTTACATCCAGCTGCTGTAAAGGCCAGTCAAGATTTGCAGCCAGAGATAAGAGAACTCTAATAGTGTTGAGTTTTGCAACTGGTGCAAAAGTTTCTGAGTAATCAATGCCATGAGTTTGGGTATAGCCCTTAGCAACTAACCGGGACTTGTATCTTTCAAGAGTACCATCAGAGTTGTACTTGATTGTGAATACCCATTTGCACCCTACTGTTTTCTTCCCCCTTGGTAGCTCCACAATCTCCCATGTCTTATTTTTTTCAAGAGCTCTCATTTCTTCTAAAACAGCCCCCTTCCACTCGGGAACTTTCAAAGCATCTTGTATATTATTTGGAATTTCCCTGCATGACAGCTGTGAAGTAAAGGCTTGAAAAGTGTGTGAGAGTTTGTCATAAGACACAAAATTAGATAAAGGGTGTTTGGTACATGACCTCACACCCTTTCTAAGGGCAATAGGAAGATCTGAATCATCTAACATAGGTGACTTAATGGCAGTATCAATAATGGTATTTTGTAAAGACTCAGGGAGAGTTTCAGGATGAGATTTACCTTGTGGCTCCTCGGATTCATGGCAATGTAGAGATTGATCTTTGGACTCTTTCTCCTTGTTCTTTTTTCGTCTTGTGAAGACTTTTATGCCCTTGTGAATTTCTTTCTCAATTCCGCCTTTTTCTAAAAGTTCATTGTGTCCTTCATTTTGAACTATGTTGTCTTCACAGTCTTGCCCATTACAATCTCTATTTCCATCACTGTTACTGGGAGAATCATTGTTGATCTCATCTCCTTCTACTCTACTAATATCCACCAAATTTTCAGAAAAAAATTTAGGATCATTTTCAATTAAAGTGCAATCTACTGGTGAATTAGTTTGAGTAGTTTGTTGTAACGAGTCTTCATATACGTTCCCCCCCTGAAGATGAGACGTAAAGAAAGGTTTTGATTCAAAAAAGGTTACATCCATGGTGACAAAAGTTTTCTGAGAGTTAGGATCCAAACACTTGTACCCCTTTTGTGTGGGAGAGTAACCAATAAAAACACATTTCTTGGCTCGTGGGCTTAATTTGCTTTGATTAGGCTCATGATTATGAACAAAAACAGTGCACCCAAAAACCTTTAAGGGAATTGTGGACAGCAGCCTATTTGCAGGAAAAGTAGTCAAGAATACCTCCATAGGAGTTTTGAAACCTAAGATTTTACTTGGCATACGATTAATCAAATAGGCAGCTATAAGAATAGCTTCTCCCCAAAGGTATTTAGGCACACCATTTTGAAAAAGTAAGGCCCGAGCAACTTCTAGCAAGTGTTTGTTCTTTCTCTCAGCCACCCCGTTTTGTTGGGGTGTGTTTACACATGAACTTTGATGTACAACACCATTTTCTAGTAGAAAATTGTTTAGACTCTTGTTAAAAAATTCTTTTCCATTGTCACTTCGAAAAATTTGAACTTGTTTTTGAAATTGTGTTGTCACCATTTTGAAGAAAACTTTTACAATAGACTCAACTTCAGATTTTTCCTTCATCAAATACACCCATGTAGTCCTAGTATGGTCATCAATAAAGGTGACAAACCACCGTTTACCCGAAGGTGTTGCATGCCTACTAGGGCCCCAAACATCACTATGGATGATTGTGAAGGGGCTGGATGATTTGTAAGGGTGAGACAAGTATGAAGAATGGTGATGTTTAGCTAATTGGCAAGTTTCACAATTGAAGGAAGACATAACTTTATTATTATTATTAAAAAGATCAGGAAACAAATGTTTCATATAATTGAAACTAGGATGGCCTAACCTATAGTGCCATAACATAACTTCATCTTCTGTAGAACTAAGGCTAGAATAGAGACAGAGATTTTGAACTTGTCTTCCCAATTCTTTATCATCTTCAAACAAGTAGAGTCCATCAATTTCTCTAGCATTGCCAATCATCCTCCCCGAAATCAAATCCTGAAATTTACAACTAGAAGAGTCAAATATGGCACGGCAATTCAAATCAAGAGTAATTTTGCTAACAGAAAGTAAATTGCAAGATAAATTTGGCACATGAAGGACATTATGTAAGGTTAAGGAAGAAGACAGAGGGATTGATCCAATGCCAGCAATTGCAGAAAAGGAACCATCTGCGACCTTGATTTTTTTGTTTCCTGCACAAGGACTATAGGAGGAAAAAAGTGTTGAACAATCTGTCATGTGGTCAGTGGCCCCGGAATCAATGATCCAGAGGGGTGTTAAACTATGTTCAGCATGACAGAGGGAAGCAATAGGGTGAGTACCTTTTTGGGCTAAAGAGCAAGAGGGATTAGCTGTCAATTTTTGGGAAAACATTTTATGCAGATGCTCCAATTGTTCCTTAGTGAAAAGGGATGTTTCAGTTGAAGATGATTGCTCCTTAGTCTCCTCAATATTGGTTTGAAAAGCACTGCCCTCTCTACTGAATTTTTTCTTTAAGTTTGCCGGTTTTCCATGAATTTTCCAGCATGTCTCCTTTGTATGCCATGGTCTCTTGCAGTGATCACACCAAGGTTTCTTCCTCCTATCTCCATCAGGATCGAACCCCTTTGTGACAAGGGCTGATCCTTCTATTTGCTGCGGGGTAGATGAGTCCGAGGTATGTAACATGACCCTTCTTCTGGCCTCCTCACGTCGAACTTCAGAAAATACTTCTCGAATGGAGGGTAAGGGCTTTCGAGCAAGAACTCTTCCCCTTACCTCATCAAGACTCCGATCCAAGCCAGCAAGAAACATATAAACTCGGTCATTCTCTTCCCTCTTATTGAACCGCGCAGCATCCTTGGGGTTCTCCCATTCTTCTCCATAGCATTGATCTAACCCTTGCCACAGAGTTAGCATTAGGTTGTAATAAGTGGTAACATCTCGGTCTCCTTGTTTGAACTGCCATAGCCGAGTCTTTAGATCATAAATCTGAGAAGAGTTCTCTAAATCAGAGTAGCAATCCTTCACAGCCTCCCATACCTCTTGTGCAGTTTTCAAGAAGAGGTAGGGCTTACCAATGGCTGGGTCCATGGAATTGATCATCCAAGACATGATCAGCGAGTTTTCAGCCTTCCATTTTTTCCATGTGGGGTCGTCCTTTGCTGGTTGCTTGACTTCTCCTACCAAGTAACCCAAGCGGCTTCTCCCTTCCATTGCCAGCTTCACCGACTGAGCCCACTCAAGGTAATTTTTGCCGTTTAGCTTGTGTACCATGAGTTGAAGATTGAGAAGCTTCGAAAGATTCTCAGTAGAACAGGTTTGGGACTCGGCTGAAGTCTCATCGTCGCCGGCAGTCTTGTTCTGCTCATCCTCGGCGGCGCTGTTGGAGGGCTTGGTCGCTCCTACCATCGCAGTCTTCACCATCGGCGTTATTGGAGGGTGCCGCGAACAGAGAAGGCAAGGTTCAGAGAGCAAGTGGCTCTTGATACCATATAAGCTTAGAGAAGAAAAAATACTTTATTCTCTCTTAAGGAAATACAATGGGTACAAGCCTAAATATATATGCTGGGAGGAAACTAGACCTAGGATCTGGTCAAATATCAAATTGATATTGACCAGATTTATTACAATAATAATTTACTACAAGAAAGGAAATAACATAAATAGGGAGATTATGATATTGATGGACCAAATCAGGTCCATATCGCAACATTAGGATATCCCATAAAAGTACATTTATCATATTTGGGTCCAAGTTTATCAGTCATTAGACGTTTGACATAGACTTGACAACCCGAAATTCTCATAAATGATAGACTAGGCTTTCGGCCCGACCATAACTCATATTGAGCCTTTTTAGCCACCTTTGA
Source organism: Ammopiptanthus mongolicus (assembly GCA_039655645.1). NCBI lineage: Eukaryota > Viridiplantae > Streptophyta > Magnoliopsida > Fabales > Fabaceae > Ammopiptanthus > Ammopiptanthus mongolicus. The sequence goes on from CM077345.1 coordinate 58,439,344, forward strand.
TAGAACATGGTTGAGAGTTAAAGTAGCTGTAAGTAAAGCATATCCCCAAAAAGAGTCTGAAGGGTTTGAATGACTCATCATAAATCGTACCATGCCCGACAAGGTACGAGTCCTCCTTTCGGACACGCCATTCCATTGTGGTGTCCTGCGAGGCGTGAGTTGAGATATTATCCCACACTCCTTTAGATAGCCATCAAGCTCCTGGTTTAAGTATTCACCACCACGATCTGATCGTATGGCCTTAATACTTTTACCAAGTTGATTCTATACTTCATTCTTGAACTCTTTGAAATTTTCAAACGTTTTGGACTTGTGTTTCATAAAATACACAAACTCATATCTACTGAAATCATCAGTAAAAGTAACGAAGCAACGAAAACCACCTCTAGCTAATTTGTTTAGGTACCCACATACATCATTATGTATCAAGCCCAAAAGATCACTTACCTATTCGCCTTGATTGGTGAATGGCGCCTTAGTCATCTTTTTCAATAAGCAAGATTCGTATGTCTCAAATGATTCATAATCAAATGAGTCCAAGAGTCCATATTAGTGGAGCTTAGAAATACATTCCTTACCTATATGGCCTAAACAACATTTGCCAAAGACATATAGGGTTCAAATCACTTACTTTGACCTTTTCGCATTTATCTTATAGATGGGCATATCAAGATTAAGGGCACATGGTCCGTTATCCAAAGTGTGCTAGCATAGAAAATATCATATGACTTATGTTTTTACCAATAGCTAGAACATAATAACAATTATTTAGTTCAATAACAAGCCTCGAAGGCAAAGTCAAAAACTCCTTCAGTTAATGTAGCAACTTTTGCTCTATTTCCACTTGTTGTTTGACTTTGCCTTTAGTCAACGTCCTACTCCCTTCCAGGTCCGTCATGTTTGTACCAATTGGAGATCTGCATCTGGTATCCAATACCCATGGTGTAGAGAAGTAGACAAGTTGACTTCTATAAAAAATTGCCTGAAGAGGAAGTCTTACTTCCATCCTTCTTTTGCACTCTTCTAGGTATTTCTGGCAGTTATCAATATCCTAGCATGCTCTAGAAAAGATATGTCAAAATCGTTAATAGCAAATTGACTGTAACTATCCGACAACGTTTGTAGGATCAAGTTATTGGCCAACTCTTGGCCTGGAGGAAATCCCAGACTATCAGGTTCTCAATGTACTCAATAACGTGAAGCACATGATTACTCACTAGGTTTCCTTCTACTAGCTTGCAGTTGAAAAACGGTTTGGGAAACCTCGTACCTTCTCATGCAAGCATGAGAAATCCTACATCTAGGGCATCGACTTGATGTTTCTCGTAAACATCCCATTTGAACCTAATGGTTGTAGGAGTAGGTTTGCTCAGAAATCGGTTGTTCGAGAGCATACAGCTTTCTCTCATGCTTGAGGATAATCCTCAAATTCTTGTACCAATCCAGAAAATTATTTCTGGGTACCTTGTCCTTTGGAAGGACAATCGCACTAAAATGATAGTGTTTTACCTTATGGTAATTCTAACTACAGAAATATGCAAAACATAAGTATCATGATTAAAACATATTTAATAAGGTCTTTTATTAAATATGCTCCCACTATTTTACTCAAATCAATGGCCTTCATCATTGACTCGGAAAATCCCATTGGAAGATTTTCTAATGGGACCAAGATCCCTATTTCATTTTGTTCTGAGTCAGCTTTGGCTAATCATCCAAAACTCAGTTATTTAGGTAGGAAACTCATTTCCAATTACATCTCATGTAATTCTTGGATCAGTTGGGTGAATAACTCTTATTCCAATTTATCTGATAAATTGATGCCCAACTCCTTTGCCTCTAAGTCATTTTAATCCTATTGAATCTGCTTAGTCAAGTTAAACCCAATGGTTGGCAATTGGATATTACAATTATCCCATCGCGCCTCACCAAAATAAAACAAGGTGCCCTACTTTCGTAGACCCACCCTAGTTCAATTTTGGCCTTGACAAGTGCCACGCATCGGAAGGCATTTAAGACGTAATTTTAATTTTGAGGGAATTTTTAATTAGTGATCTCATCGGTGTTGTATCTCATACAAGAATGTCTCTCAGCTTACATGTTATGCATGCTATCATACATTTATCTAACATATATAGCATACAAGACATACATGCATACATACATACATTTCATGCATCTCATACATAAACATATATCTCATACATTTCATACATCTCAAACATAAACATACATCTTATATATTTCATGCATCTCACACATAAACATACAAGATAGGTATAACGGTTATGGCCTCATAACGTGCAAGAATTAAATAGCTAAACTATAACAATTCTTTGACCCACGAGCTAGCTTCTCAAGCCTCTCCCACGGCGTCATCATATGGTGTTGTCTTCAACTCGAGCATTTACATCATTTATAAAATAAATAAATAAATAAATAACGCACAAGAAGCAGGTCATATTTAAATATATAAATTAAGACATGCAGTCTGTATTTACCAACTAAAGAAACATCATAAACTAAGACCATAACCATACACCCACATAGATTTAAGATATTTAATAGCAAACAATAATAATAAACCATTTATTATTATTAAATTAAATAAAAAACAGGAACAAAAGCATACAGGCGAAAAATGACATAGGAGCATGACCGTGCTGCAAAGGAGCACGCCCGTGCTCCACCCTCGCTGATGGAGTTCCATATGCACAACAGAATGCACGGCCGTGCTGCATGGTGCACGGCCTGCGCTTCGTGCTCGCTGATATCAGCATGGACGACCATGCTGCATAGGTGAACGGCCGTGCTCATCGCTGCATCAGGATTCTAGGTTCGAATTTGAACCCCAAGAAATCCTATAAACTTTTCCCAACGTTTTAAGATGCATAGAACAAATTCATAGGCATATAATATACAAATAAAACATAATTTCATAGTATATCATGCGATTGAATCAAAGCACCAAACAACGTCAAGAACATACAAACAATGATAACATGCATAAAATTGAATCGCATTCAAAGCAATAAAACATGTTATCAATCAAGGAAAACAAGCACTTAGGATTCAAGGTAATAGCGAGCATACGCTCTGATACCACTATTGGGTTTTCGTGAGACAATCCTCTTTTAAAATCATATCTTAGGGCGGAAGAAAACCATACCCCATGGATCGCGCATTACAAAACAAGAATCCCATGAGGCTATTGTGTTTACCTCTTGAAGCTGGCTTTCAAAACAATCCTTGAAGATTACTCCGAATCACCAGTGCCAGGACAGGGCCAGCACCTATACTCAGTCCATGCGAGCAAACATCCATTGGATGAATGCTTCTTGTGCTAGCTGACGACTTAGAGGTTTGGCGTGATGTCAAGAGTAAAGTGTGTCTCACTAATGTGTGTCTAACATAGCAGTGAGGGAGGCACGTATCTATTTAAAAATTAGTGCTCCTTCACCCTACTTGCCATAACCCTGATGGGCTTGTACACAACAGGCCCAAACTGGAATTATTTATTAAATCATATTTAATAAACTAATTCCTCTCCAAATGTTTTCTCTATGCATTTGACCCTATAGGTTCCCATTAAATTGACAATAATATTAAATATTATAATAATATCACATATTAATTATAATATCAAAATAATGAGCGGCAACTAGCAATACATCATTGCTATGCAACTTATGCGAAAATCGGTGATTCGATTTTAACCTTAATGCAACCAAATTACCGTATAGTATATGACCCTTCGTCCATATGTCATAATTGAACATAAGACATAAATGTGTCATCCTTGTTATGTTCAATTAAATGTTCCTCGATCTCCGAGTAGATATGTAATCACAAACGAGCCCAATATCTCATATCAGTCCATTTTTACGTGGCCACGCATATTTCACATCCCACTCTATCGAGAGGCCCATGACATTACTCTTGTTATGTAGGAGGGACGAATCCTATCTACATCACACACATTCCTCAACATGATTCACTGCAGGCCCAATAACTACCTTTATGATCATCCTGTTATGGATGACGTTTGATTGCTTTAAAGTCTACAACTCCACATGTAGGAATAGTAGTAACTTCAAGTTGAAGGACTACTTCATAAAGGTAGTGTGACACCCATTACCCTAAACCCTCGTTTTGTATAGCCGGTTATAATAACCAGTACATTGTGATTGATACCTTGTGTTTTGTATGACTCTATATATTTATATATATGTGGATGTTTATATGATGGTTATGTTGTGGTAAAGTTTTCTTTTGTCGTTATGAGACGAAAAACCGATAAAAGTTCTGTTTTGATCGTTATCGGGTAATTTCTTGTTTTGCGTGCCGGAGGCCGGAAAACAGGGAATTAAGTGGAATGTAATGTTGAATTACATTTTCCATTACCTTGTTGATTATTCCTAATGAAGAGAATTAGCTTTCTTAAAATCCAAAAATTTACCAAAAGTAGTAAAAACCAATTATCCATTTTTGGTAAAAACCCTAATTACCTAATTCCTAACTAAATGGGAATGTAACTATTCTTGTTACACTTGGGTAAGACCATTAGGCCATTCCATCTTTGGAGAAGCCAAGATTTTCTTTCCATCATTTGAAGTCAAGTTTATGACATTAACCATTAATGGAAAAAGTATCTTAGCCGTTTTTGGTTAATCTTATTCTTAAGCTCTCCTTTAAGCAACAACACACTTATCAACTTGCATCTTGGCCCTCCATTCTCTATGAAAAAAATTGAATGAAGTTTTGGAGTCCACAAGGAGGGAGAACTCGGCCATTAGGTGTTCAAGACACCAAGATCACTATTCCATTCATTCTAACCTCTCACTTGAAAACACTAAAACTCTTAAGTTCTCTTTTCTCTCTCCTCTCTTCCTAGTTTCGGCCAGCCTTGGTAAGTGACCTTACCCACCTTATTTCATCATTTTAACTTCATATTATTGTTTATCTCATTCATCTAAACAACTTTCATCTTTGGAATTTCTTCATTTGAAGTTGTTTGCTCCAAGTTATTCAAAAATCATTCAAGAAGGTTCAAGCATCTTGAACTTGTTTTTGAACCCTTGTTCTAGAGTAAGTTTCTAACTTAGTTTCTTTTCTTTATTACTCTTGAGAACATCTTTGTGTTATCATTGTTTATGAAGTTGAAAAATCAAGTTTTTGAACTTGTTTGTTTCTCCTCTAGGCCACGGTTTTCATTGTTGTTTTGGTGACCAAGTCTTCATCTTCTTCTCTTCAAGGAAGCTTCACAAAGATAATGGGGGAATGATTATATCACACCTTAAATGGTGGTGATAAAGGCCTCCTAGTTTTGTTGAAGGAAAACCCTAGATCTAGGGTTTCCTTATGGAGTTCTTTACTTTGTTGTCATATTAAGTTATGTTGCTGTGTTGATACGATGATTGTGTTTTTATGTGCTAGAAGAAAATTATTTTGGCCGTTGCTTACACAAAGCAGATGCGATAAAGCAATGTCTATCCATTGGATAAATCTCAAGGCTCACTAAGGTTCTCTTTCTAAGGAACTACACACGTCTTTGTTTTATATAATATTTATCCATCGGATGAAACATCTATCCATCAGATAAATATCTCGTGATTCCTTTGGAATGATCCAGACTGCTTTCAGAATCGCCGACTATCCCCACAAACCAACACGTGTCTTTTCAGCGTATTTTGTCCTCGCTCACACGCTCTCTAGGAAACTTCCCAGAAGGTCACCCATCCCATAATTACTCTAAGTCAAGCACGCTTAACTATAAAGTTCTTATGTTCTAAACTCCCGAAAAGAAGATAAATCTTGTTGGTATGGGTAGTACCAATCAATTCTTATATGCCTTCCCTTAGCTATACAGTCCCATACCTGCATAGCCTCCGGATTGCTTCCACTGTACAGTCCCATAACTGTACAATCTTAGGATCTCTCTCTCTCTCATTCCGGTTATCACAAGACGGAAACAATTAAACGATTACCCTGGATCCGAATCACCAGTCCGTCATCGAACTACTGTTTTAAAACCCAAAATGTTTCGTGTTTGTGTTTACATCTCATGAATTATGTCTCAAGTCCTAAGCATTATGAATAAGGATTGAGAATCCTCTTAGATAAGTCTTTGAGCCTTTCTAAGATATTAATCCTTGATTTTCAATTAAATAAAAAGAGTGTTGATCCACTTAAGTCTTATGAAATCATTGATGTACTAAGTCATCAATGGTATAGTACATGGTCTTGTTCCACCACATACCATACTTAAATTATTCCTTGTCTTTAACTCTAAGTTAATTACTTAACTTAGGTTTTTTACGCGTAAAACTTTTACAATTTTGAGTTAAAAACTCCTTTTGTAAACCAAAACAACATTTGAACTACTTACCTCATTTCTGCCATTTTCTGAAAGGTGAAATTCGCTTAGCGAGAGTATATTCGCTTAGCAAAATTGAGGCAGTGATACCTCATTTGAAACTCCTCTATATCGCTCGGCGAAACATAATTCGCTTAGCGAAAATGGAGGCGGTTACACCTCTTTTGAAACTCCTCTGTATCGCTTGGCGAAGCATAATTCACGTAGCAAAATTCCATTGTATTCGCTTAGCGAAGCTCTATTCACTTAGCGAAATGGAGGCAGTGATGCCTAACTTGGAATTTCTCTGTTTTCGCTTAGCGAAATTAAATTCGCTTAGCGAAATTTGCCTTTAAGCAAAACATGAACTTTGTTCTAAAATGAAGGTAAAGTCTTTATGAAACCTATGCTAACTTTTCATGAAATTTCTCTTTTTAAATCACTTAATTACTTAGATGACTAAGATAAAAGACATGTTTCACTTTGGTGAAAACACTTAAAGATTGAAACTTCATTTGATCTTTGGATCAAATCACTTTGGTTTTCCTTTGATACATAGGTCACTAAAACATTTTTCTTTACACCAAAACCTTAATTTGTTCAAGAACTACACATGTTCTTCCTTTTCTCAAGGTCATAGCCAAAAGCCTATTAGGAACAAATGTGAAGATTGCTTCACCCCCAAGACAAAATATAACTCACAATGTTCATCTAATTATGACAAACAACAATTACATATCATTGTATCATAATCAAGCATAAAAGTCCATACTTGATCTAGTGATCAAAGTAGGTTTTTCAACATACATGAAAATGATTTACATCCAATCACATCATCATAAACATATGCTACAGCACACTAACGCATAAACTACACTTATTACACATTGTTCTCCAAGAGAACCAAATTAAATGGTGAACCCAAACCATAGGGTTTCACCCACACATAAACTAAACAACCATCTTCACCACCACCATTTTGGTGTGATGAGGTTCACCCCCCATACCTGTTGATAAGCAGATTCCCGGATCAAAGTAGGTTGATCGGTTCGTGAACCTCCTGATAATCGTCACTAACTACAAACAACCAAACAATCAAACATTAAAAAACAATCAACAAAAAACTCAACAATTTTACCTAAGGATTTTGGTTTTCCATTTCATGGATTCAAAGGCAATAGGCAAGCTAAGGATGAAATCAAGTGTTAGAAATAAAAAATTGATGAAAAACACTATTCATCATCACCTTGTAGGGTTCGGCCATATTGGGGATTTAGGGCTATGATGAGAATTGAATCATAAGCTCTTCGGTTTAGGTAGAGAATGATGAAGTGAGTTCAAAGAAATTGGTTTCACATCAAAAGGATTTTTCTATCAATTCCTATGGATTTTCAAAGTTCTGGATCTAAGAAATGATTTTCATGAAAATGAAGTTTGATCTTGAAATAAAGAGGGATTCAAGAAGCTAAGAGATCATAGAAGTGATCTTACCTTAAAATGAAGGAAGATTGCTCAAGGAATCAAGTGATTCTAACAAGTGATTTAAGCTTTTTCAAGAAGAAAATGGAGTTTCTCTCAAGAACAACTATGGAGTTCTATAGGGAGAGGGGCTGTGAAAAAATGAGGGCTGGAGGGGCTGAGTTCAGCCTCTTCAAATCTCACTTAAGGGTAAAATGGTCATTTGCCAAAAGGGTAAAATGGTAAAAGTGCAAAAGACTAAGGTTAGGGGCATTTTGGTAATTTCGCATCTAGATTTTCCCGACAGTCATGACGACTCTGGCATACTCTCCCAAGTGTCCTGGGATGATGTGATATCAAGATTATCCGTTGGCGAGTCTCGGTAAGTCCATATGTGGCTCCGTTCGTCACCCGATTGAGGATTTCGCTCGAACGGAGGTCAGGAAGTGATTTTTTTGAAGTTTTTATGAAATTTAACCAAAATGTTGAGAATTGAATTCTAAGACTTACTGTCTCGTTCATGGGTCCATCTGAGGTCTCCTGAGCAGTAAAATCATACTATCAGTGTAAAAACACAGACCGGACTCCGTTTGAGTTTTCGACTCAAAACTTAATCGTAGCTTCCTAAGATATCGTCGAGTATGACTATGGTCTCAGAATATTTTATTTCCATTCCTAAGACCTCGAATAAAATAAATACGTTAAAATACTGAAAAATTAGAAAACGTGAAAATTGGGGCGTTACATTAGTAAAAGACATATACTAATGCCTAGTGGTCATGACAAAATCATGTCCCACATCCTTGATGATTTAGATCATCTAAGGGCTCCATAATGTGTAATCACTAAGAGTTACTTCTAAAAGTAATGTTCCTTGATAGAAAAGTGAGAATATTGATGAAGGGGATCCTTGTGGATCCTAACCTCCATAATACATCTAGGTTATGGACTAATGTATCATAAGACATGAACATCGTGTTACGAACGACGAAGTGGTACGTGATTGCAAGGAACGGAACCAAGGATGGGTGACTGATGGCAAGTCGTGTGAAAGTGGGTCACGTAAGGGTATCCTGTGGTTTATCAAGAGATAAACGTGGTGCAACAGTGATGAGTTAGTATGTGGCTGTTTGCAGCGTTTCTTGACATGCATCTGCATCTGTGCATGAGTTGGGCGTGATGCCTAGGAGTCGAGATTACACCTTGGTGCAGGTGCGATTGTCTAAGGTGTCGATCATGAGGATCTTGAGGACATCAGGGGTTGGGGAAAACACATGTGGCCAGAGAGTAGCTCCCCTGTGTCATGGATATCCATCGAAAAACACTGACATCCTGACTGAAACACAGTGCAAATCACGATTTGGGTAAAGAACGTCTGGCATGAACCGTTATGATGATTGTAATCATTGGCTGTGGCACTGTGGGCTGAGATAACACAGACAATGTTCTCCCAATCACACACTCTAATTGTGTTTAGCTCCATGGAGTAGGGGTCTAAGTCATGTTGCATTAGTGTCATTGCATACTTGAGTTGACATTTGACCTATATTGTTGTTGGTTGATATATTAACTGTGATGCCATGTAATTTAATTGTTATGCTGTGAAAGCCCATGCGCTAATTATGGATTGGGTGCGTGTGTGCGTGACTTTTATCACTGCTGTTATGGTTGTGCCATATGCGGAATCTCACCTCATTACTTTTGCTGTCACGCTGCTCGCGTGGTTTTCATCTTGCTATGGTGAGTAGATATGGCGAGCGATCCACCTTCTCGTTTGACTTTAGACTTGACACTTCACGACGGGGCTGACGCTTGGACGATCCTTCCTGACGGACGGCGCACCTACACTAGAGCCGTGAGCCTCATGAGCAGGAGGGAGTTACCTTTTTCTATGATGAGCTTGACCGAGAGAGTTTGCACTTTGCAGATTAGTGGTGAGGGTAGCTCAGGGGTCACCCAGCCACCAACACCACCTACTGATCACTCGCGACTGCCTTGTACCCAGCCTGCAGTTCATCGGGAGGAGCCTCGAGACTTATATGTTGACCTTACTTCCATGCCACCCCCACCCACTGCACAGTCTATGTCCACTCTGCCTGCGTTTGCTGCCGGACCGTCCGTTCCCATAGTCCCACCCCCAGGACCTACCTATGAGCCTTCCGAGCTACACCCTCAAATTCCTCGCCAGCCGGCAAACTGGAGGATGACTGCTCGTAAGAGCATACTGACTTTCTCCAGGCTAGTCTTCTCCGTTCCACTCGTTATCCTCTCGTCTGACGATGAGGAGATGGAGGAGGAGGAGGAGGTACCAGCGGATGTACCAGAGGACATTCCTGAGGTAGCTCCTGCCAGCGCGAGTCAGGACGCGTGGTGGTTGAGGACTGATGAGGACGCGTTGCGGTACGCGGAGCAAATCATGAGTGGCTATGACATGCAGGCTTTAGTGGATGAGGACGACGAGGAGGAGGCCATGGAGGAGGACGAAGAGGAGGAGGAGGACCCAGAGAAGCATTACTCTGATGAGTAGTACAGTGTCAGTTTTTGGCCAATCTCTAGAGTCTTTCCCAGTGTCTGTATACTTATTATGTACCCCCTTCCCCCTTTATGTTGTGGAGCTGCGTCTCCTGTAGTATAGGTTAAGCTTGTCTTTATGTTATTTTGTTTTCTCCTATAGTCCAGTCTTGAAACTACTATATGTACCTATGTAATTTGAGAGATGTTCTATCTTTTAGTATTGTTCATGATTATGCATTTATCCTTGTGGTGTAAGTATGCATGCGTTGTTTTGGAACTTGAGTATAAAAGAAAAGAAAAGAAAAAACCCATATTTTCGGTAAGCTCTATTTATATATTTTCCGCTTTTAAATTTATGGTCTTGTGTTGAATAATCGTGACCCCTAAAGTGGGGTGTTACATTATTTGGTATCAGAGCTGGCCGAGTCTTTTTGGGTTTGTGGTTGGTCTATCTTGTTTGTACTGTGTGTCTCTGTGACTTGTGTGCTGTTGAATTCCGAAAGGAATAATAACATTGTTTGAGATTCTGCAAAGGAACCTCTAGCATGTACTGAACTTTGTTGGTCTTGCAGAACGAGATGCCAAATAGGAACGCGGGCATGGCGGATGTTGTGCAGGCTATGAGGGAAATGATTGCTGCTTTTGTACTCTGAGAATAGGCGACCGCTGGTGGTCGAGGGTTGAGTGAATTCCGCAGGAACAACTCACCGCAGTACAAGGGAGAATATGAACCGGAGAAGGCAGAGTTGTGGGTGCAAGAAATGGAAAAGATCTTTGAAGCAATGAGGTGCTCAGATGCTGATAAAGTAACCTATGCAGCCTACATGCTGGTAGGTGATGCAGAGTACTGGTGGAGGGGAGCAGGCCAAGTGGCCAAGCATGCTGGACAAGTCATCACCTGGGAACTCTTCCGTATGAAGTTCTTTGAAAAGTACTTCCCTGCGAGTGCCAGGCATGACAAGGAGATGGAGTTTCTCCAGCTACATCAAGGGAGCATGACAGTCTGCGAGTAATGCTGCCAAGTTTGAGGGTCTGCCAAAGTTCTCCAACTACTTCCAAGACAACCCCAATGAAGCATGGAAGTGTAGAAAGTTCGAGGAGGGTCTGAGACACGACCTCAAGGAGGCAGTCATGCCGTTCGAGATCACTACCTTTCCTCAGCTCATGGACAAGTGCCGGCTGATTGAAGAACTGAAAGGAAGTCGAAGCAAAACCCAAGGAAGCTTTGGGCCATCAAGGTTCAAGATGAGTGGTGGAAGCAGTTTACATCACAAGAAGCCCTACTCAAAGCCGTCTGGAAGTAAGCGCTATCAACGATTCCAAGGGAAGGACAACGGAAACCGTGCAGTTTCAGGAGCTGTTGGTGTCAAGTGCTTCAAATGTGGAGGAGACCACTATGCTAGGGAGTGCTCAACAACAGGGATCATTTGCTTCAACTGTGGGAAGCCTGGTCATATAGCAAAGGAGTGCAGATAAACCAAGGCAGAACCTGCTGTCAATCTGGTTCGAGCAGCAAGGCCCAAGGTAAAAAGGCGAGTCTACTTAGTGAACAGTGCTGAAGCTTCTCAGAACCAAGACTTGATCCAAGGAGAAGGTAATATTGGAGGTAAAACTTTAACTGTACTGTTTGATTCAGGCGCAACACATTCTTTTATTGCATATAGTTGTGTTCAGGTTTTGGGATTACCTGTTTCTTCACTACCCTTTGATCTGGTTATTTCCAAGCCTACTACGAAACCCATTGTTGCAGCTAATGCCTGTCTAAACTGCCCTATTCTTATTGAGGGTAGGAAGTTTGTAGCCAACCTGATCTGTTTGCAATTATTGTAAATAGTTGTTATCTTGGGGATGGATTGGCTGTCCTCTAACCATGTTCTTTTAGACTGTGCCAACCGAAGCCTAATCTTTCCAAAAAGTGAGATTTTTGGTTTTATCTCTGCCAATCAAGCGGAAGCTTCTTTGAGGGAAGGAGCCCAAGGATACATGTTGTTGTCCTTTCTGGAGGTTAGTAGCGAGAAAGATGCGGGTCCGATTTCGATTGTCGACGAGTTCCCAGAAGTCTTTCCTGAAGATATACCTGGACTTCCACCAGTTAGGGACATCGAGTTCGGAATAGACTTAGTGCCGGGATCTGGACCAATATCTATGGCACCGTACCGGATGGCGCCCGCAGAGCTAGAGGAGCTAAAGAAACAGTTGGAGGAGCTGATGTCCAAGCAGTTTGTTAGGCCCAGTGTGTCACCGTGGGGAGCACCAGTTTTGCTTGTGAAGAAGAAGGATGGGACGTCTCAGCTGTGTGTGGACTACCGTCAGTTGAACAAGATCACTATCAAGAACAAGTACCCACCTTCCGAGGATTGATGACCTGATGGACCAGTTAAGAGGAGCAGCTGTGTTTTCTAAGATTGATCTACGGTTGGGTTACCATCAGATTCGAGTCAAGACGGAGGATGTTCCAAAAACGGCATTCAGAACACGTTATGGACACTACGAGTATTTGGTAATGCCATTTGGAGTGACGAATGCACCTGCCATATTCATGGATTACATGAATAGGATCTTTCGCCCTTACTTAGATAAGTTTGTTTTAGTATTTATCTACAACATCCTTATCTACTCTAGGGATAGAGAAGAGCATGCAGAACATTGCGAGTGGTACTATAAATAGGCAGTTGAAGAACCATGAGAAGAATTATCCGATTCACGACTTGGAGTTAGCTGCAGTGGTTTTTGCTCTGAAGATTTGGAGGCATTTCTTGTACGGGGCAAAGTTCAGCGTTTTCAGTGATCACAAGAGTCTGAAGTACTTGTTTGACCAGAAGAAGCTCAACATGAGGCAATGAAGATGGTTTGTGTTTTTGAAGGACTACGACTTCGAGTTGCACTACCATCCTAGAAAAGCAAACGTTGTAACGGATGCCTTAAGTAGTAAGGTGCTTCATGCGTCTGCCATGATGGTCAGAGAGAGAGAGCTCATCGAGCAATTCAGAAATCTGAAGTTGGTTGTAGAAGCATCTCCAGGGAAGCTCAGTGTGGGTATGATCACCCTGGAGAGTGACCTCTTGAATCAAATCAGAGAAAAACAGAGTGAGGATCAGTATCTCATGAAAGAGAGAGAAGCCGAACGGCAGTAGACCACGCCAGAGTTTGTAGAAGGACCATATGGGATTCTAAGGTTCAAGGGCAGAATCTGTGTACCCAGTGATGGGGATCTAAGGAGGCTGATACTTGAGGAAGCTCACATGTGCAAGCTGAGTATGCATCCGGGATCAACCAAGATGTACCAAGACCTGAAACGGATGTATTGGTGGCACGGGATGAAGAGAGATGTTGCCAGTTTTGTATTGTCATGTATAGTATGTCAGAAAGCGAAGGTGGAGCACCAGAGACCCGCGGGAATGCTGCAACCTTTAGATATTCCAGAATGGAAATGGGATGGCATCTCCATGGATTTTGTAACTAGTTTACCTAGGACGCCAAAGGGTTATGATGCGATTTGGGTGATCATCGATCGACTCACAAAGTCAGCACACTTTTTACCCATAAACATCAAGTACTCGATGGAGAAGTTGACCCAACTTTATATCGGGGAGATCGTAGGTTACACGGTGTACCATGCAAAATCGTTTCAGACAGAGACCCGAGGTTCACGTCTCGCTTTTGGAAAAACAAGAGGCTCTAGGAATGAAGCTACGTTTGAGTTCGGCATACCATTCACAGACAGATGGTCAGTCGGAGAGAACGATTCAGTCTTTCGAAGATCTGTTGAGAGCTTGTGTGCTTGAACAATCAAGGAGCTGGGAAGGATTTTTGCCATTGATAGAGTTCACATACAACAATAGTTTTCATTCTATCATAGGGATGGCACCCTACAAAGCTCTGTATGGGAGGCGTCATAGAACACAGTTATGTTGGTACCAGGATGGAGAACACCTTACTCTAGGACCCGAGCTCGTACATCAGACTACGAAGAAGATGAAGTTGATTCAAGATAAGATGAGGGCTACTCAAAGTAGACAAAAGGGATATGCAGACAAAAGGCGTCGACCGCTGGAGTTTTAGGAAGGGGACCACGTATTCTTGAGAGTCACGCCCATGACTGGGATAGGTAGAGTAATAAAATCCAGGAAACTCACACCAAAATTCATTGGACCTTATCAAATCCTTCATAGAGTTGGCCCAATAGCATATCAAATTGCCTTACCCCCTTTTCTTTCAAACCTTCATGATGTATTTCATGTTTCGCAATTGCGAAAGTATATTCCTGATCCCATGCATATCATAAAGCCTGATGCAGTACAATTAAAGGATAACCTAACTTTTGAAACTTCTCCCGTCAGGATCGAGGACCAAAGAATAAAGCAACTTCGAGGGAAGGATATTGCTCTGGTAAAGGTCATCTGGGATGAAGCGTCCGAGGAGGCGACGTGTGAGCTGGAAGAGAAGATGAAGGAGCAGTATCTGCAATTGTTTTGACGTCCTTAAGTTTCGAGGATGAAACTTTTTTTTTTGTAGGGGAGTGTTGTAACACCCTCATCTGTAACCGGTTTTAATCACCAGTACATAGTGATTGATACCTTGTGTTTTGTATGACTCTATGTATTTATATATATGTGGACGTTTATATGATGGTTATGTTGTGGTAAAGTTTTCCTTTGTCGTTATGAGACGAAAAACCAATAAAAGTTTTGTTTTGATCGTTATAGGGTAATTTCTCATTTTGCGTGCCGGAGGCCGAGAAACGGGGAATTAAGTGGAATGTAATGTTGAATTACATTTTCCATTGCCTTGTTGATTATTCCTAATGAAGAGAATTAGCTTTCTTAAAATCCAAAAATTTACCAAAAGTAGTAAAAACCAATTATCCATTTTTAGTAAAAACCCTAATTACCTAATTCATAAATAAATGGGAATGTAACTATTCTTGTTACATTTGGTTAAGGCCATTCGGCCATTCCATCTTGGGAGAAGCCATGATTTTCTTTCCATCATTTTAAGTCAAGTTTATGACATTAACCATTAATGGAAAAAATATCTTAGCCATTTTTGGTCAATCTTGTCCTTAAGCTCTCCTTTAAGCAACAACACACTCATCAACTTGCATCTTGGCCCTCCATTATCTATGAACAAAATTGAATGAAGTTTTGGAGTCCACAAGGAGGGAGAACTCGGCCATTAGGTGTTCAAGACACCAAGATCACTATTCCATTCATTCTAAGCTCTCACTTGAAAACACTAAAACTCTTAAGTTCTCTCCTCTCTCTCCTCTCTTCCTAGTTTCGGCCAGCCCTGGTAAGTGACCTCACCCACCTTATTTCATCATTTTAACTTCATATTATTGTTTATCTCATTCATCTAAACAACTTTTATCTTTGGAATTTCTTCATTTGAAGTTGTTTGCTCCAAGTTATTCAAGAATCATTCAAGAAAGTTCAAGCTTCTTGAACTTGTTTTTGAACCCTTGTTCAAGAGTAAGTTTCTATCTTAGTTTCCTTTCTTCAGTAATCTTGAGAACATCCTTGTGTTATAATTGTTTATGAAATTGAAAAATCAAGTTTTTGAACTTGTTTGTTTCTCCTCTAGGCCACGATTTTCATTGTTGCTTTGGTGACCAAGTCTTCATCTTCTTCTCTTCAAGGAAGCTTCACAAAGGTAATGGGGGGGTGAACCATATCACACCTTAAATGGTGGTGATGAAGGCCTCCTTGTTTTGTTGAAGGAAAACCCTAGATCTAGGGTTTCCTTATGGAGTTCTTTACTTTGTTGTCATTTTAAGTTATGTTGTTGTGTTGATATGATGATTGTGTTTGTATGTGCTAGAAGAAAATTATTTTGACATTGGGAAAAACTATTCTTAGGCCCAAAGACATAAGGATAGGATTTTGGAATGGTTTGAACTTATTTATGTTCTAAGTTACCTTGATAACATGCTAATATGTTGATGTGATTATTCTAGCAACTTTGGCCGACGGGCGAATTGGAGGATGACTGCTCATAAGAGCACACCGGCTTCCTCCAGGGTATTCTTCTCTGTTCCACTCATTATCCTCTCGTCTGATGATAAGGAGATGGAGGAGGAGGAGGAGGTACCAACGGATGTACCGGAGGACATTCCTGAGGTAGCTTCTGCCAGCGCGAGTCAGGACGCGTGGTGGTTGAGGACTGATAAGGAGGCGTTGCAATACGCGGAGCAAATCATGAATGGATATGACATGCAGGCCTTAGAGGATGAGGATGAGGATGAGGAGGCCATGGAGGAGGACGAAGAGGAGGAGGGGGACCCAGAGGAGCATTACTCTGATGAGTAGTACAGTGTCAGTTTTTGGCCAGTCTCTAGAGTCTTTCCCAGTGTCTGTATACTTATTATGTAACCCCTTGTCCCTTTATGTTGTGGAGCTGCGTCTCCTATAGTACAGGTTAAGCTTGTCTTTATGTTATTGTATTTTCTCCTGTAGTCCAATGTTGAAACTACTATATGTACCTATGTAATTTGAGAGATGTTTTATCTTTTAGTATTGTTTATGATTATGCATATATCCTTATGGTGTAAGTATACGTGCGTGGTTTTGGAACTTGAGTACAAAAGAAAAGAAAAAGAAAAAGAAAACATATATTTTCGGTAAGCTCTATTTATATATTTTCCGCTTTTAAATTTATCGTCTTGTATTGAATAATCATGACCCCTAAAGTGGGGTGTTACATATTCCTCTCCAACTGTTTTCTCTATCCATGTGACCCTATAGGTTCCCATTAAATTGACAATAATATTACATATTAAAATAATATCACATATTAATTATAATATCACAACAATGAGCGGCATCTAGCAATACATCATTGCTATGCAATTTATGAGAAAATCGGTGATTCGATTTTAACCTTAATGCAACCAAATTACCGTATACTATATGACCCTTCGTCTATATGTCATAATTGAACATAAGACATAAATGTGTCATCCTTGTTATGTTCAATTATATGTTCCTCGATCTCTGAGTAGATATGTAATCACAAACGGGCCCAATATCTCATATCGGTCCATTTTCACGTGGCCACGCATATTTCACATCTCACACTATCGAGAGACCCATGACATTACTCTTGTTATGTAGGAGGGACGAATCCTATCTACATCACTCACATTCCTCAACATGATTCATTGCAGGCCCAATAACTACCTTTATGATCATTCTGTTATGGATGACGTTTGATTGCATTAAAGTCTCCAACTCCACATGTAGGAATCGTAGTAACTTCAAGTCAAAGGACTACTTCACAAAGGTCGTGTGACACCCATTACCCCGCATAGGATAAATAAATAATTAAATCATACATGTCTTTAAAATAATAAATAATTAAAATAAAAACATCAAGAGTAACGTGTATCACATTATCCAAAAACATAAAGAATAAGTCAAAAATCCTTAAAAACTAACTGAAAAAAATATAAAACATAAAATGTAAACCCTAAATCCCGATGTCACATATCAGAGTCGGTATACCAAGTACGACAATACATCGAACACAACTAAAACATAAAAGAATCCATCGACTAATCTACGAGTAAGCGATCTCCTCAGGATCAATCCTCAACAGTTGGCTCACCCTCCATTGTGGAAACAAGGTACATGCATAGAATAATAAAAGCAGGGGATAAGAAATCACATATATATGAATTTAATACGGTAACAGGATAGTGAATAAGATGAGCATACAACACACAATCATACAACAGATATTATATTATGTTAAAGAATGCTTGCAATTCAATGCAACATCACTACTCCATGCACATGTGGACCCATCAACACTAACTCAAGAAGGACGACTCGGAGTACATGTAACACCCCCTCGGTGCTTCGTCTCAAACTCGATGAGGAAAACATAAACAATTAAAAACGCTGGTTGCTTTCGGAAAATACTTTAAGTAATTAACTATGTTCGAAAACGTGAGTTTAAAAAAAAAAAAAAACACTTCTTCACGTTATAATCATTAAATACAGGAAAAATGAAGTAAATCTCATAATATACACCAATATTAAACATTCATAACAAAATAAACATACGGTATTAATGCCGGAGCATATAGGTTTTCTAGAAACAGAGTTTAACTAGCAATAGAAGTTCTAGTCTATTAGCAGAGATTACAGACTTCAAAATAATAAGTCAACATAAAACAATAGATAGGATATGACTACTTCAAAAAGTAAAACTCTATTGCTGGTCGAGCTAAAAGTAGCCATTGGGGAAAAATCCCAAAGTCTGCTCTGATTCCCAGGACTTCAGAGGGATCCTCCTTCTCTTCATCTTCATAGGACTCCATCATCAGAGTCCGCAAGTGTCCGTGGGGACCTCTGGGCAGCATCTGTACATATATCCAAAAACACAACAGGGTGTCCACTATGTACAGGTATAGGTGAGACACTCATTCCACAAGTTTATCACGATAGCCACACAAGCGACAAACAAAACATACATCCAAATATAATTACAGTTGCATTAACAGATAATCATATAACATAATGTCTCAGACATCATCATGAGTTATAATAATGCATTAGACTCAAATATCATCTTCCTAATTCATGTTCTCCGGAGATTCTTATCTTCCTTTCATCAAGTGATAGGCCGTAAATACTCCCATAACACAATTGTCCTCATGAGTCGGCCTCTCAATTTAGGTCCGAACTCCCATTGTTCAAGGGTATCACTTCTCAACCATATCTTGAATAGTCCAGTCTCTGATTAAGTTCATCCGTGTTGGGCAACTGATTACCACGGCACGGGGTCGTGATCCCTCCGGCCTCTTGTGGAGTCTCGAACACAGGATGCCCCTATAGACCTAGTGGTCTTAACTGGCTCATATTCTCAACCACAATGGATTGTTACTCGATTTCGTGGCATGTCTGCCAATTCATGTGTATACACGGAAGATTTTCTGTTTTCTTTGTCGTTCATTCTTTCTGTCAAGGCATACAGCTCATGACTCATTTTAAAGGACATTTAGCCCGTTCATTCAAAACACAAGACACATAGTCCGAGTGCTCAACTCACAAAATACCAGCCCAACGTCTCGGTCACTAGGTTGGCAGATTCCATAAAGGGTAATCACCATTTTCCTTTTCGGGTCTTATTTTCGTATGTAAAACTTTGGAAACAAAACTCAAAATCTCATTTGCATAAACTAAAACATTTTCTCAAAAGAAGCTATTTTCAAGAAAACTCTTTTCTTTATAAATCTATTTTCTAAAGGTTTCGTTGTCTGGAACATTTTTCTAAAATGCAAGCTTTTGAACGGATTTTTCTTAAACAGACTTTTTCTTTTGAAAAGGGGTCTAACATTTTAAAATAAGTTTCTTTCCTTGATAAGGCAAAACTAATTCTCAAGATTTTTCTTTGATTTTAGAATACATTCTAAAATTTTGATTAAGGCTTTTAAGCGTTTTAATCTTCTTTATCAAGCTATAGTCGATGTTATGCTCTCAACCAGTACAGTCATATCTCAATATATATATATATAAACATAAAATTTTGAATCAATATCATGAGTATATCACATCCAAGGCATCAATGCCACAATTCATTTTCAAACATCCAATCACATACTTATCAATTAAATCAAGTATATGCACAACATATAGTACATTCACAAAGTAGGATTCATCCTATAATTCTAATAAAAAACAACAACCATCACATCTAACAACAAGCTTATGAGACTACCAAACTTATTGTGAGAAATCTCCTTTTACCTCTTGAAGATTCCAAGTTAGTCCTCGAAGGGTTTTCCGTTTCCGACTCCGGTTTCCTTCGCACCTCCTAGATCAATCAATCACAATTCAATCCTTCACAACAATCAATTCAAAGTTTCAACATTAACAACATAAATCTCCTCCCTCCATTTAGTCTAGGTCTCGGCCATATTATTGCAAAATAGGCTAGGGATTTCATTTGGTTTCAATCTCTTGGAATCAACACCTAAGGTTAATGAAAGGATGACATCCATGGTCACTTTCTAAAAATTGAAGCAAAAGACTTAGTCCCCCAAAAGTTAGGGTTCGGCCATCATAATTTGAAATGGCTAGGGATCTCATTTGGTTTCAATCTTTTGGATAGATTATCCTCAAGTATACACAACACCAAAACAAGTCTCTTTACACAAAAATTTGAAGCAAAAACTCATGATTTCTCATCATATAGGTTCGACCATTTCATACCCATATGGCCTAGGAAAATTTTTCGATTACATGCTCTTGGACAATGAAAGAGGATGATGAAACTAGCTCATTGAAATTGGTTTCATGATAATAGGATTTTTCTACAATTTTCTAGGGATTTTTGAAATTTGGTTCTTGAAGTTGGAACTCATGAAAATCAAGGTTTTTAAACAAGAACAAGAGAAGATTCATGAGTTTTAAGGATAAAGGAGTAATCTTACCTCTTGAATGATGAAGAATGAACAAGAATCAACACCTATTTCACCAAAAATGGTTAAGGTTTTCTTGAAAAAAAGAGAGAAAGTAGAGAGAAAGGATAAAGGTCGAGGAAAATTGGGAGATTAGCTTCATGAAGCCCCCTCTTAGGCGTGGAAGAGGGTGGGGACAAGAGTGTCCAAAATTTGATCACTTAAGGGCAATTTGGTCTTTTCATACAAGGTTAAATGGTAATTATGAAAAAGGTTAAGGGCATTTTGGTCTTTTCACGTCCAGATATTTTCAAATGTCATCATGACACTGGAACGCTTTCCCATGTGATGTGACCTGATGTGGCCTCAAGTTTATCCATTAGTGGGTCCCGGTAAATCCGTATTCAGCTCCGTTCTTCACCCGATTCAAGGTTTCGTCCGAATAACTTATATTATTTCACTTTTTAGTGCAAAAAAAAATGTAAAAAATATGGTGGAAATTCAATTCTAAACCTAACTATTTCGTTCACGAGTCAAGATTAGGTCTCCTGAGCAGTAAAATCGTACTGTTAGTGAAAAACGCAGACTGGGCTCCGTCTGACTTTTCAACCCAAAATTTAACCGTAGCTTTCTACGATAGCGTAGAGTATGAATATGGTCTTGATTTATTTTATTTCATTTTCTAAAAGCTTGAATAAAATATAAACTCAATTATATAACTTATTGACATTAAAAGCAGTGAGAAATCGGGGTGTTACAGTACATATGCGGCTAACTAACTGGATGAATCACCATAACAGATGATCCCCACGAATACTCTCACTTATCCAGAAATCATACCATGGCTCGTCAGGGTACTCAGGCTGGTTGAGTGGTTGTTCCGGCCATAAGTAGCTAACCCACGCCATCAAGGAACTCCCACACCCGACACTATCCTCCAGGCCAGGTTAACACCCATCGTGGTCTCCACCATCGCAATTCATCGTTTGCCTTCCTCCCAACTAGCACCGCCTATGCAAAGATGTGTGCGATGTCAACAACATAAACATATATCCATACACACCATCAATGATGATCATTAACAACATTTGACAATAACATGCCATTAAAGTCGTTAACAACAACTCCTCATTAATCATTTTATGAGTATCACGTTTAATCTTGATATCTAAGTACCGCTTATTTATTAGGGTACATTTTATAATCCTATTTATCATATTTTTAACCTAAAAAGGGTCATTCAAACCTTTTTCAATTAATTCGAGAAATATTCTCGGTTCTGCCCAGGTGCATGGCCTAAGCACGGCCGTGCTCACTGTGAGCACGTCGCGCTCGTTATGTTTATTGACGTTGATGCATAAGCACGTGTTGACGTCGTTTTAAGAGCACGGTTATGTACTACTTAAGCACGACCGTACTTCGAGCTATTCTCCAGGTGCACGGGCATGCTCCACGCCACGACAACAATCCTAGTTCTGGAAATCTATAGTTTTTGAAGCTCAAACACTCAAAATTCAAGCCTAATGGTTTATGGCCATCCTAAAAGGTCGTCAATCTCACCTCGCACACCAATATTTATGTTTTATGAACATTTTATAACTTTAAATTAACCAAAAGCTATGTTCGTATAGCTTATGGTTAATTTGCCAACAACCCTATGTCAATTTTAACATAGCCAATAAACATAACATCATCGTATCATAATTCAATAACATATCTCACCATAACATGTCATACGTCATCGAAACAGATAGATTATCACAAATAGCCAAGATCATACAATCATTATTCATGTTATAAACAATATAGCACGTATGAATACTCAAGAACATACGAGGACATTCAATCAGGATTCAAACATCAGGCATAGCAGATAACATCATACCAATAGGGTCTTATGCTACCCCAAAACCTATATATTCATTTTGACCTCTCCCTCCATACCTGCTATAATGATCTCAAAGAGGAAAAGGAAGAAGAAAGGTCCACTAGGTCATGTCTCGCGAACGCTCGATGCCACGATCGCTCGTCCTCATGATCACGGCCTCAAGAGATCACGAACGGAGGCGAGAACTAACTATAAAGAGCAAGCATGCCAGCAGCGATGTCCCTCGAGCGAAGAACAAAGAAGAACAATGAACACGGGTCATCTCCTTCAAGGATCCTTGGCTAGGGGGTTGAGGAATCCATGTTAGAGAGGAGGCAACGGTTTTTCAAAGTTTAGAATGCTCTATGACTAGGTTAGTTCACAACTTAGGTATATAAAAGGGTTAGGGTGAAACGGGCTAGAGAAAAGCACAATTCGCGATTCTGTTGTGCCCGAAGCACAGCCGTGCTGACCCCAAGCACGGGCATGCTTGCCCAGAGCACGGGCATACTGAACTCAAGCACGGGCGTGCTCACCTATCAGGTTTAAGACTCAGTTCTTTTCTAAGGGTAACTACCCCCAAACACTTCCCTAGGCATCTAACATAAGCATAACAACAATATATAACATATATTAAAAGAGATATGACATATAAAGGCATAGGTGAAAAGTAGGGTGTTACAGGTTGCCATGAGAAGCGCTTATGACATTTACATAACTATTATGCATAATTCTCATAGTGGGTCGATCCAGTATAAGTATTACTATAATATTTATACTTATGTGAAGACTTGATATCTCATATCTGTAACCCGTGAGACGTGGTTATCAGTCTACTCACATAATAGTCTCTATGTATTATTGTTTTCCTGAATGACAATAATAATTAACTACGGATGTTTTAAGAATAACGTTCTATAGTTTAATGGGTCTCATGATCAAGTTACACTTGATGTTCCATTAAACGAACTGTCTATTCTAAAGACTTTATTATGCACAAAAGGATGACATAATAAGTTGAATGCCTTATTCATATATCAAATATATGATCAAAGTCATGATGCAAATGATGATCTATTCAAAATAGATTAACCACTAGGGCTTACTCCAACACCGTTCATAGGTTGAACACAAACAATTTACACCAACAACCATTCCAATCCAAGCCATGTGGTATAACATCATGATGCAATCCAACATGCAGCTAGTACGACTCAGTGCAATCCTAACATGCATCCAAGATGACTCAGGCCCCTACTCCAGAGCTAATAGGACATTTGGAAGGAGTAGTAGGTAGTACATGTTTCACTATGCCGGCCTTGGGCATATAAGCGCGTACAACATTCGTAGTCACATGTAAACTTAGGCTGCTTCTGTAAACACTCTACAGACCGTGATTTGCTAGCATCTAGTCGTAGATGTTAGTGTGTTGCATGGAACGCCATGACCACGAAAAATCACCAATTCGCCATAAGTGGATTTTCCAACCCTAACATCGCCAAGACCATTTAAGATCGTCACTAAGCAATCCTTGTAACATCCCAAAAATCTTACGTTTGCTTTTTAACTGTTTGTGTGAATAACTTGACTGAGAATATAATTCAAATAAGTTTAATCATAAGAATGGTTAATGATTGGAAATTCATATCTGAAATTCAATTATGAGCTTAATAATCATAAAATGTTGTTTTGAGCCTGTTGTGTTGTTTTGAGTCGGAATCGGTAAAAATATTATTATTTTAATCGGGACTGCTTTGCCTTGGGAAGCGTGCCAGGCCGGGAAGTTATTCTGGTCCAGAGCCGGGAGTAGTTCATGATTGCATCTCACGCTTCACGAGACGATGTCACCTTTTTGTCAACCATCCATCACCTTTTCAATCCTTTAACCAATGGATTAACTTTCTAATACTCTTGGTTAATAACCTATCAACATTTCCTTTTATGGAGAAAGTTAATTAACCTATTTATGGTTAATCTCTATTACTTTGCATAAGAACTCAACACCTATGTACTTGAGTCAATCCTAACCATCTATTTCCTTACACTAATTCCCATCAACCTTTAACCAAAATTTGGTCATAAACAAGCTAAGACCATACGGCCATATGCTTCTGTAACACCATAAACATTTCTCATTTTCTCTTTCAAAGATTAAAAAACTCCATTTCATGAACACTTGAGTTTTCGCTCTTCTCTCTCTTAAGTGTTCATATGGTTTTGGCTTCATAGTTTATGAACTGAAACTTGTTTCTGAAATATAAAACCATAACCTTGTTAGTCTTGATCTCTCCTCCACAACTTTCATCAAGGAAGTTTCTTGATTGGAGGAACTTTGTCTTCACACTCAAGAACACCAACCTTGTTCATCATGTGTTCTTCACTAAGTGAGTTTCTAGCCTTACTTTTCTATCTATTTCTTTCCATAAGATCATGAAACAACTTCTTCTAGTCCATGGTTTTTGTGAAACAAGTTTCAAAACCTTGTGTTCTTACAATATGTAGGTTCAGCCTTGTCACTCTTTCTTGGTGCTTGGAGTTTTGCTCATCCTAAAGATATTCATTAAGGTAATGGGGGAGTGAACCACATCACACCACATTGGTGGTGGTGAAAATGGTTTAAGGGTTTGGTTTGGGGAAAATCCTAAACCAAGGGTTTTGCCATTTTGTCTATTTGGTTATCTATGAGAACAATGTTGTAATAATTATTTATTGCCTGATTTGTGTTCATTGATGTGTTTTAATGGTTTAAAATAACTTTTATGTATGGGAAACCCTAACCTAGGATTCCTCAATCTTTTTGTTGAAAAGAGTTTGAGAAAATGTGATTTTTGGATCTGACCTTATGTAAGTCATTTCGGTTTTTCTCTCAACCTATACCTTATATTTCAAAAAATGTTTTTGATCCTAAAACTAGACATCATTGGATTCATTTTGAGACAAATTTCATATGGTTTCATGAAGATTTGACCCCTGAAAACCTATATCAATCTAAGCATAAAATCCTGTCTTGGATTCTGACTACATTGACTTATTTCATGAAACTGTACTAAATCAGTTACTTTTTGTGAAAATAAATTTTGTAGCCATAATTTATGCACCCTAAGCTTTCATATGACTCCTTATTTGCTCAAATCCGAGTTCGCTTGGTCAATCAAATATTTGTCACAAGTTGATGCTTGAAATGCTGAAAATTTCTGTATACGGGTTGTGTGTTGATTTTTGGAATTCGATGTTATGTGGTTGTTCGTTTTGATGCATTGATGATTACTCTTGCTCATGATGGATGTTGGTGAAGCAAAATATTCACATTAAACCTAGTATAGGATTCGGCCAAAGCATAAACGAAAAAGGATTTCCAACTTCAATCTTTGAAACTTAAGTGATTTTGCAACTCTAAAATTGAATCAATGAACGATGAACCAAAGCAAAACAAAGAAACATTAATTGAATGAAACACAACCTTATATTCATTCAAGAGATTCTTAAAACAAGGGAAAGGTATTTTAATCTTAAGTTATGGCTTAAGTAAATCAAATGATGTTTTGAAAATTAACGAATCAAATGTTCTCAATAACAAACAACTTTGAGAAATCTTATGTAACATTCAGTTACTAAGTAGGTTTTGAACTTAAAACCAATCTTTGATTTCAGTGCAATATCTATTTTCAAGTTTAAGTATAAATGATTTCAAGTTAAAAGGATTTTCGACTTAAGAAGATTTCTCTTCTTTAGTTTATACAAAAGAGTTCGAAACTCCAACTTCCAACTTTAAGTTTGATTGAAAGTACAAAGCTTTTTGAAATAATGTTTTCAAAGTATAAGACTTGAATCGAAAACTAATAAGTGTTATGTACTCACCTTTTTACAAAAGAGTTTTGAACTCAAAACTAAGGATTTTCCTAAGTTAAAACCCTAAGTCAAATAGTTGACTTAGAGTGAAAGAAAGAGACAAGAAAGTGTAATGTGTGGTGGAACAAGACCATATACTACACCATTGATGATTCACTCATCAATCAATTCATTAGACTTAATGAATCAAGATGTATTTCATTACTTGAAAGACAAGTACACTTTAACTTAGAAAGGATCTAAGACTTAACTAGAGGATTCTCAATCCTTCTTCATAAGACATTTAGGACTTGAGAAATATATCATAAGATACCAACACAAACATGAAACGTTTTGGTTTGGAACAGTAGTTCAATGATGGGCCGGTAAGTCGGACCCGAGCACATCACCTAACTGCATAGTCTTGTGATGACTCGATCCCCGAGGGATCACAAGATTTATCCAGTGGATATAAGTTTAAAACACTTAAAATGTGTGAAGATCCTAAGGAAGATAACCTTGGTGAATCTTGAATTTTATCTAGTGGATAAAAGTTTATAACACTTAAAATGTGTGAAGATCCTAAGGAAGAGAACCTTGGTGAATCTTGACATTTATCTAGTGGATCGACATTGCTTTATCCCATCTACTTTGTGTAAGCATTGGCATTATGTTGCATGAGTCTGTAGGCCTTGAACCTAGGAATTGAACTTACACCTTGATGCGAGTGCGAATCTTACGGTGACGATCTTAAATGGTCTTGAGGATGTCAAGGTTGGAGATTCCATTAGTGACCAGTTGGTAATTCTTCTGTGTTGTGGTATTTCGTGCACTGTTGTGACATCTTTGACTAGATGCCATACTTTTCATGTTTGGTGTAGAGTGTTTCCGTAAAAGCCAGATACGTGCTCGTTACGAATGTTGTAGCCTTAGGCGTAGACGAAACATGTCCTCCCATTCACTCTCTCCGACGTTTGTTAACTTCATGGAGTAAGGGTCAGACTTTTACCCTTGTGGCATAAGGCATTGAGTCATGTACATCGCATTGCATTGCATGACTGTTGATGGATACATTTACATGTTGTATGTTATTATCCTGTGTTGGTGATGTCTTATGTTGTTGATTGAATAATATAAGATATTGAGGTGTATGATATGCATGACTAGTATTTTGTTGTCTTGCGTGTTGTACCATTTATACTTCTGTCATTTGTTGTGTTGATGAATGGGAATATCACCTCATTACTTTGTATTACATCGTTGTGTGCTTCTCTGGTTGTCTCTCGAGAAGGTCGTGATACCGAGACTTCACTCGACCCTTCGGATGTATCTCTCTGTTGAGCCTCCCGGTGATTTCGGCGTTTGGACATCCAGACATGATGGGCTTCTTGCATTGTACATGTGAAGTGCCACATTCACCATCCGCAAGGATCGTAGAGGAAGGGTTCTTAACCACTTCATCGCTTGTCTTCATGTCTTTACCGTCAAGGCTGTGGTCATGAGTGGAATGCTAGATGGACTTTTCCTCCGAAGCATTTAGTGCCTTCTCCCTTTGTTAGGGATAGGCTGCTTGTTAGCAAAGTTGCTTCTAAGGCAACTCCTACTGTGTCTTCCACAGGAATTCCAGCAATAGTCTCTGCTAGGGTTCCTGTTAGGTCTCATTTAATCGGTCCTGGTTGGAAGGCGATGAGTGAAGAGACTAGGAGTGGGGTGATCTATCCACACCTTCCTATTCTTTTCGCTTATCTCTCCGTAAAGGAGAAGTCAGAGGAAGCATTCAGTGGTTGATTCGAGGGATGTCTTCTCGTGTAGTCTGTTGTTGGCCAGTGTAGGATGTCAGAGCGTTTGTACCTTTCTTTCATCTTTTGTGGAGCTGCGTCTCCAAGTATCTTATATTTTGGAGATGCGTCTCCAATTTTTTATGTTGAGTCTGTATCTTTTTATTTTATTTCTGTAGTTGGGTTGGGGTTTTATGTAAACCTTTATAAACTTATATTATGAAATGTTTCTATTTGCCTTACATGCATAAACGGTTACAAGCTTTTACAGTCATGTCTTGTGAAAAGGAAATTTTACTCCATCTTTCTTAAATGATTTTAATTAACCCATTTTTCGGCCGTATAGTTTTTATAAAATATTCGTTACGTGATGCCCCCAGAAAGGGTGTTACAATTCTCACCCGTACAAGGTGTAAGCTCAACTTCCTAGGCTCAACAACCTTACTGACAATTTCATGCACAACGGTTAAACCTAACAAGGCGGGTGCATTCATATTTATGTGCCGAATAAACTTCGGGATTTCCTTCGGAAATTAGATGCCATTCTAGAAGCAAGGTAGATAGTATTGAACTATTAGGAATAAGCCCTCATCGGACAATAAAAGTTTCAAATGATTTAGTGCATTATGAAGATTGATACGTCTACACTACGCCAATCATTAGAAATCTTTGGATCCTTCCCGAAATGCAATCACTTGCCAAGTAAGCGATTCTTAGAATACTCTTGGTAATTAAGTCTTATGGATCCTTGGATGATAAAATCATCTAGGGTATGAAGATATAGTCTTGTTCCACTATATTTCACACTTAAATATTCCTTATCTTTTAACTCTAGGTCCTAACCTTTGACTTAGGTTTTTGAGGCAAACATTTGTTTTGAGTGCAAAATCCTTTTACTCGTAAACCAAATTTTTAAATCCTTTATTTTGTAAATACATCATCCTAAGTACCTTAGTACTAGGAGTTTGAAATTGAATTCTTTCCTTAAATAAAAGAAGTGTTCTAAAGGTTTAACCCCTTTTTCATGACTCTTAAAACTCCAAATAATAGAACTCTTGTGGGCCAAAAACTGTCAACCAGTGAATGTCACGTAGAAACTTAACAAAAGTCCCTCATTTAAGTGAAGTCAAAGCCTAAACCATGGTACCACCTTTCATTAATTTGGGTTTTGAAATCCATTTTTGAAACTTGTAAAGCTGCTAAATAAAGTTTAGGGACTAAAATTCATTATAAGCCCAATCCTTTTCAAAAATCATTTGATCTAATTGATTTGTGACTCATTTGAAGTCAATTAATTAGTGAACTAAATATAGAAAACATTTTCTTCCCCAATTATGTAACATCCTTGTTTTCTGAAACTCTGATTAAGGTGGATAACCTTGATCGGGTGTTCGTATGATTGTGTGATTGTTTGTGTGTTAGTTTGACACCTAGTTGAAAGTTTAGGAATAGGCCTGAATAGGGCTGGAAGTGCATAAGGTGTAAGACGAGAAACTGGGGAAGTCAGAAGGCTGGAAATCCTTTTCCCGCTGAGTTGGACGCTCAAGCGTGGGAGGACTCCATGCTCGAGAGTTGCAGCGCTTAGGCGTGTGAGACACATGTCAGGCCAGGGAGAAGGCAGATTGGACGAGGTTCCACGCTCGAGCATGGAGAGAGCCCACGCTGTAACACCCTTTCCCGAGTGTCACATTCCCGAACGTTTATAAGGCCGACAATATTTATTAATGCGGAAAATACGATTTTTTTTTTCCCATAAAAATGTAATGGGATTAGTAAAGGTAAATAATACTAATAAATGAACTTAGGTCCACCATGCATTACTAGAACATATTGTATTATAAATCTAGAAATAGAAAACAGAAAACAGAAATAATACTGTATACAGACATAGGTTTAATGCATAATTGACATCAGAAATAATAAATACCAGGAGTCATAGCTCCCTAAGAAGTACTACAGATACCGACACAGTCTGGCCAAGACAAAATAAAACAGTAAAAGGAGTCCACCTCCGAACTCAAAGGGACTGCTGAAACGAACCGTCGTCGCGTCCATCTGTTCAAGCAGCAACAGCAAGTACCAGCAGAAAATATACAGACATGGGTGAGATTCCCGTTCATCAACACAACAAAACAGCAGTAGTAAAAACAAGACGACTCACCAGGTAACAGCGTACCCAACATGCATACTAGAATTCTCAATATAAATCATGTTAAAAGGTTAACAGCATAATATCATGTTAAACAGTTAATAGCATAATATCATGTTAAACAGTTAACAACATAACATAAGGCATTCTTAAAATAGGGCAGCGATGTATAACAATAAATGAAATCATCTACGGCCAAACAATGCAGTGCAATGTACATGAATCAATACCATATGCCATAAGGGTAAAACTCTGACCCCTACTCCATGGAGTTAACAAAAGTGTCGGAGAGAGTGAATGGGAGGACATGTTCCGGTTTCTGCCAGCCATGAGCAAGATGCTACAACATTCGTAACGTGCACGTATCTGGCTTTATGGTAACACTCTCGACCACGACACAGAAGAGGATGTCAGTGTATTGCACGGATTCGCCACGACACAGAAGAATCACCAATTGGTCACATGTCAGCCCTTCCAACTCTGATACATCCAAAAAGACCATTGAAGATCGTCACCGTAAGATTCGCACCCGCATCAAGGTGTAAGCTCAACTCCTAGGCTCAAGGCCTTACAACTATGCACATGAAATGCCAATGCTTACACAAAGCAGATGCGATAAAGCAATGTCTATCCATTGGATAAACCTCAAGGTTCACTAAGGTTCTATTTCTTAGGAACTACACGCGTCTTTTTTTTATAAAACATTTATCCATCGGATAAATATCTTGTGATTCCTTTGGAATGATCCAGTCTACTTTCAGAATCGCTGACTGTCCCCAAAAACCAACACGAGTCTTTTCAGCGTGTTTTGTCTTCACTCACACGATTTCTAGGAAACTTCCCAGAAGGTCACCAATCCCATAATTACTCTAAGTCAAGCACGCTTAACTATAAAGTTCTTATGTTCTAAGCTTCCGAAAAGAAGATAAATCTTGTTGGTATAGGTAGTACCAATCAATTCTTATATGCCTTCCCTTACCTATACAGTCTCATACCTGCATAGCCTCAGGATTCCTTCCACTGTACAGTGCCATAACTGCACAATCTTAGGCTCTCTCTCATTCCGGTTATCACAAGACGGAAACAATTGAACGATTAACTTGGATCCGAATCACCGGTCCGTCGTCGAACTACTGTTTCAAAACCCAAAATATCTTAGAAAGGCTCAAAGACTTATCTAAGAGGATTCTCAATCCTTATTCATAATGTTTCGGACTTGAGACTTAATTCATAAGACGTAAACACAAACATGAAACGTTTTGGTTTTGAAACAGTAGTTCGATGACAGATCGGTGATTCGGATCCAGGTTAATCGTTCAATTGTTTTCGTCTTGTGATAACCGGAATGAGAGGGATCCTGAGACTGTGTAGGTATGGGACTGTACAGTGGAAGGAATCTTGAGGCTATACAGGTATGAGACTGTATAGCTAAGGGAAGGCATACAAGAATTGATTGGTACTATCCATATCAACAAGATTTATCTTCTTTTTGGGAGGTTAGAACATAAGAACTTTATAGTTAAGCGTGCTTGACTTAGAGTAATTATGGGATGGGTGACCTTTTGGGAAGTTTCCTAAAAAGCATGTGAGTGAGGACAAAACACGCTGAAAAGACTTGTGTTGGTTTGTGAGGACAGTCGTTGATTCTGAAAGCACTCTGGATCATTCCAAAGGAATCATGAAATATTTATCCGATGGATAAATGATTTATCCGATGGATAACTGTTTTATAAAACAAACATGTGTGTAGTTTCTAAGGAAGAGAACCTTAGTGAACCTTGAGGTCTATCCAATGGATAGACATTGCTTTATCGCATCTGCTTTGTGTAAGCATTGGCATTTCATGTGCATAGTTATAAGGCCTTGAGCCTAGGAGTTGAGCTTACACCTTGATGCGGGTGCTAATCTTACGGTGACGATCTTCAATGGTCTTTTTGGAGGTATCAGGGTTGGAAGGGCTGACATGTGACCAGTTGGTGATTCTTCTGTGTCGTGGCGAATCCGTGCAATACATTGATATCTTTTACTGGATGTTGTACTTTTCATGTTTGGTCGAGAGTGTTACCGTAAAACCAGATACGTGCACGTTATGAATGTTGTAACATCTTGTTCATGGCTGGCAGAAACCGGAACATGTCCTCCCATTCACTCTCTCCGAATGTTTTGTTTGCTTCATGGAGTAGGGGTCATAGTAGTACCCAGTGGTATTGGCATTGAGTCATGTACATTGCACTGCATTGCATGCCTGTTGATAATTACATTTACTGTTATACATCGTTGTTCTGTTTAAGAATGCATTATATTATACTATTAACTGTTGAACATGATTTATCTTGAGAGTTTTAGTATGTTGTTTAACATGTTGGGTACGCTGTTACCTGTTGAGTCGTCCTGTTTTTACTACTGTTGTTTTGTTGTGTTGATGAACGGGAATCTCACCCATATTTGTATGT
Source organism: Ammopiptanthus mongolicus (assembly GCA_039655645.1). Taxonomy (NCBI): domain Eukaryota; kingdom Viridiplantae; phylum Streptophyta; class Magnoliopsida; order Fabales; family Fabaceae; genus Ammopiptanthus; species Ammopiptanthus mongolicus. The sequence continues at coordinate 58,472,151 of CM077345.1, forward strand.
TTTCTGCTGGTACTTGCTGTTGCTGCTTGAATAGATGGACGCGACGATGGTTCGGTTCAGCCGTCCCTTTGAGTTCGGAGATGGACTCTTTTGCTGTTTTAGTTTTGTTGTCGGCCAGACTATATTAGTTTTTGTAGTACCTTTTGGGAGCTACGACTCCTAGTACTTATTTTATTTCTTATGCCAATTATACATTAGGCTTATGTCTGTATACAGTATTATTTTTATTTCTATTTTCTGTTTCTGTATTTATAATACAGTATGTTCTAGTAATGCATGGTGAACCTAAGTTCATTTATTTGTATTATTTACCTTTACTAATCCCATTACATCTTTTTGAAAAGAAAATAAAAAGAAAAACCGTATTTTCCGCATTAACAAATATCTTCGGTCTTATAAACGTTCGGGAATGTGACACTTGGGAAAAGGTGCTGCATCCCGGTTCAAGTATACGGCTGAATATAATATATTATTATTATTTTTCGGATGTCGGGATGGATTTTAACAAAGATGTAGAGAATAAAATCCTGAGACTTACTGTCTCGTTCATGAGTCCAAATTAGGCATCGATAGTAGAAAAAGGCTACTATCCGTGAAAAACGCAGACCGGGCTCCGTTTGAGTTTTCGCCTCCGTTTGAGTTTTCGCCCGAAACTTAATCATGGCTTCCTATGGTTGTGTAGAGTATTCATATCTTCTCGAAATATTTTATTTTACTCTCTAGACCCTCCAATAAAATACAAACGTTAAAATACTGAAGAAATATAAAACGAAAAAATCGAGGCGTTACATTCCTACCCTCTTAAAAGAATTTCGTCCTCGAAATTCGTGACTTAAAACTAAACCTACTTGGTTGCTGAAGATCAAGGAAAGAAATTTTCGACAAAGGAAATTTTTCCTGGTCTTGGTCTCATAAGAAAGTATACAGAAGAATTTTACCAATCTGGAATGAATGCAGGAATATCCGGTATGTAAAAAGATTCTTCAGTAGGTTCGTGAGTGTAAAACTGCATAGCTAATACATGTTTACATCCATGACTCTAATAAAGTTCCTTCTTTCATAAGAACCTTCCAATAGATTTGGGAATCAAAAGATAAACAGTCTGGCAAAAAAAAAAAATCAGACTGGATTACCTTTACCAAAAGTAAAAGTGATTAGACTAAGTTTCATCAAGAAACTTCCAGTATCATGAAGTCGTTAATGTTATAAATCAAGAAATAGTCATAACAAATCTTTCAGTGAAATAATATAAAAATGTCCAGACTAATGGACACCATTTTACCAATTCACTCAATTGTCTAATACACTGAGGAATATGTAGGAGTGGGAACACAAATGTTCCCTTGAGATCAGGCAGCACTAACACAGGTGGAGTAGTCAACCTTCTCTCTAATCCTTGAAAACTTTCCTCGTTGGCTTCAGTCCATTCAAACGCTTTATCCTTCCTCGTCAATTGAGTACGAGGTCCTACAATCTTAGAAAATTCTTCGATGAACCTCCAATAATACCCAGTCAAACCCACAAAATTGCGTATCTCAGTCACTGTTGTTGGTCTTTCCCACTCAAGAACTACTTCAACTTTTGTCGGATCGACATCAAATCCTTCCTTTGAAATCACATGACCCAAAAACTGTACTTCGTCGAGCCAAAACTCACACTTGGACAACTTTGCATATAGCTGTTTCTCTTTCAGAACCTGAAGAATCACATTAAGATATTCAGCGTGTACTTCCTGGTTTCGCGAATAGATGTGTATGTCGTCTATGAAGACAACGACAAACTTATCTAGGTATGGACGAAAGATCCTATTCATATAATCCATGAATATAGCAGAGTATTCGCCACCTCGAATGGCATTACGAGGTACTCGTAGTGCCCGTAGCGTGTTTGAAATTTTGTTCTTGGTACATCCTCTGCCTTCACACGAATCTGGTGATAACCCGATCATAAATCAATCTGGGAGAAAACTGCCGCTCCTCTCAACTGATCCATCAGGTCATCTATCCCCAGAAGAAGATACTTGTTCTTAATGGTGACGTCATTCAACTGATGATAATCCACACATAAGCGATATGTTCGATCTTTCTTTTTCACCAACAACATAGGTGCTCCCTACGGCGACACACTGGGTCTAACGAGCTGTTTTCCCAATAAGTCAACCAACTGTTCCTTCAAGGTTTCTAACTCAGCAGGTGCCATATGATACGGTGCCATAGACACTAGTCCTGTTCTTGGCACACGATCGATCACAAACTCGATGTCCCGAACTGGCGATAAACCTGGTACATCTTCAGGAAAGACTTCCGAAAACTCGTTAGTAACATGTATTCCTTGAGCTCCTTCTCTCAAAGAAGCATTTACTTGGTTGGCAGTCCAAATCCAGAATTATCATAATCAAGGAAAACTAAGATTTTGTTTGCATCGTCTAACAGGATATGGTTACAAGATCCAATCCATTCCTATGATCACATCCATTTGTGAAAAAGGCAAACAGATCAAATTAATCAAAAACGTTCTATCTTTTACAGAAGTAGAACAGTTCAGACAAACTTTCACAGTCATAACAGGCTTGCAGTAAGTGCAAAAATTACCAAAGAAAAGGGTAAAGAAAGATACAGATAATCTCAAAAAGGTCACGCAGTCATATGCGATAAAGGAATATGTTGCACCTGAATCAAACAGTACAGTTAAGGTTCTACCTTCCACGACGAACTGACCTTGAATCAAATCTTCATTTTGAGAAGTCTCAGCACCATCCCCAGTATAAACTCTACTCATCGCCTTAGGTTTCTTTGCTTGCATTTCGTTGGCAGAATGTCCTGCTTTTGATTGCACATAGTCACGTGAAGTATGCCCTGGCTTTCCACACTTGAAGCATAATATCCCCCTTGATCGAGCATTCTCTGGTGACATGATTGTTCTTGCCACACTTCATACACATCTTTGGGGCATTTCCAGACTGACTAATACCCCCACTGCTTCCTCCTACAGAACGCTGTTGTTGACCTCGCTGTTTTGAATATGGTTTCCATTGAGACCTATTATCACGACCATTGGTGCCTTTATGGAATCTAGTCGGTCCAAAGTTACGTTGCCGTCCTTCACGAGTCTTCAACAGATCTTCGATTAGGAAGCATTCATCTATCAACACTAAAAACTCTTTGACCTCGAGAGGTAGCACCACTCCTCGAATTTCGTCCCTTAAACCCTCTTCGAACTTTACGCACTTCCACTCGTCATCGGGATGAAGATGGAAATACCTCGAAGACTTCAATAGGGACTCAAAACGATCAGTATATTCTTTGACAGACATTTCTCCTTGACGTAACTGTAGGAACTCCATGTCTTTCAACTCGTCTGGCACCCGTTGGAAAAGACTCGTTCTGAAGAACTCTGCAAGTGACAACTTACAAGAAAGCAAAAGCATCAATATCCTGCCCAATATCATTCCTCTTCAGAAACAATAATGCAGAGAATAACAAACAATTGTTGTCTTCCTTACAGAAACACAACACAAGGAACAAACAACACAAAAGGATAGACCGAAGTCATCATCCTCTCCAGCATTGTTTTCTCTCAGAAACAATAGCACAGAAAAACAATCAGAGAAAACACAACACAAACAAGACAGACCATAACCTACAAACCCCAAAAAGACTCGGCCTGCTCTGATACCAAATAATGCAACACCCTTTCCCGAGTGTCACATTCCCAAACGTTTATAAGGCCGAAAATATTTATTAATGCGGAAAATACGATTTTTTTTTTTCATAAAAATGTAATGGGATTAGTAAAGGTAAATAATACTGATAAATGAACTTAGGTCCACCATGCATTACTAGAACATACTGTATTATAAATACAAAAATAGAAAATAGAAAACAGAAATAATATTGTATACAGATATAGGTTTAATGCATAACTGACATCAGAAATAATAAATACTAGGAGTCACAACTCCCTAAGAAGTATTACAGATACCGACATAGTCTGGCCAAGACAAAAAAAAACAGCAAAAGGAGTCCACCTCCGAACTCAAAGGGACTGCCGAACTGAACCGTCATCGCGTCCATCTGTTCAAGTAGCAATAGCAAGTACCAGCAGTAAATATACAGACATGGGTGAGATTCCGGTTCATCAACACAACAAAACAGCAGTAGTAAAAACGGGACGACTCACCAGGTAACAGCGTACCCAACATGCTTACTAGAATTCTCAATATAAATCACGTTAAACGGTTAACAGCATACTATCATGTTAAACAGTTAACAGCATAATATCATGTTAAACAGTTAACAACGTAACATAAGGCATTCTTAAAATAGGGCAGCGATGTATAACAATAAATGAAATCATCCACGGCCAAACAATGCAGTGCAATGTACATGACTCAATGCCATGTGCCACAAGGGTAAAACTCTGACCCCTACTCCATGGAGCTAACAAAAGTGTCGGAGAGAGTGAATGGGAGGACATGTTCCGGTTTTTGCCAGCCATGAGCAAGATGCTACAACATTCGTAACGTGCACGTATCTGGCTTTACGGTAACACTCTCGGCTAAACATGAAAAGTAAGGCATCTAGTAGAGGATATCAGTATATTGCACGGATTCGCCACGACACAGAAGAATCACCAACTGGTCACATGTCTGCCATTCCAACCCTGATACCTCCAAAAAGACCATTGAAGATCGTCACCCTAAGATTCTCACCCGCATCAAGGTGTAAGCTCAACTCCTAGGCTCAAGGCCTTACAACTATGCACATTAAATGCCAATGCTTACAAACAAACAAATGCGATAAAGCAATGTCTATACATTGGATAAACCTCAAGGTTCACTAAGGTTCTATTTCTTAGGAACTACACGCGTCTTTGTTTTATAAAACATTTATCCATCGGATAAAACATTTACCCATCGGATAAATATCTCGTGATTCCTTTGGAATGATCCAGACTATTTTCAAAAATGCCGACTATCCCCACAAACCAACACGAGTCTTTTCAGCGTGTTTTGTCTTCACTCACACGATTTCTAGGGAACTTCCTAAAAGGTCACCCATCCCATAATTACTCTAAGTCAAGCACGCTTAACTATAAAGTTCTTATGTTCTAAGCTTCCGAAAAGAAGATAAATCTTGTTGGTATAGGTAGTTACAATCAATTCTTATATGCCTTCCCTTAACTATACAATCTCATACTTGCATAGCCTCAGGATTCCTTCCACTGTACAGTCCCATAACTGCACAATCTTAGGATCTCTCTTATTCCGATTATCACAAGACGGAAACAATTGAGCGATTAACTTGGATCCGAATCATCGGTCCGTCGTTGAACTACTTTTTCAAAACCCAAAACGTTTCATGTTTGTGTTTACGTCTTATGAATTATGTCTCAAGTCCTAAGAATTATGAATAAGGATTGAGAATCCTCTTGGATAAGTCTTTGAGCCTTTCTAAGATATTAATTCCTTGTTTTTCAATTAAGGAAGTAAGTATTGATTCACTTAGGTCTTATGAAATCATTGATGTACTAAGTCATCAATGGTATAGTACATGGTCTTGTTCCACCACATACTATACTTAATTATCCCTTGTCTTCAACTCTAAGTTAATTACTTAACTTAGGTTTTTATACGTAAAACTTTACGATAGAGTTAAAAACTCTTTTTGTAAATCAAAACAACGTTTACAATTGAAATCTCATTTGATTTGAAACAACATTTGAACCACTTACTCTATTTCTAGCATTTTCTGAAGATTGAGATTCGCTTAGCAGGGTTCAATTCACTTAGTGAAATTTAGGCCGTGATACCTCTTTTGAAATTAGTCTCCATCGCTTAGCAAAACAAAATTCGCTTAGTGAAATTCCACCGTGTTCACTTAGCGAGGCTTGATTCGCTTAGCGAAATGGAGGCAGCGATGCCTTAAGTGAAATTCCTCTCAATCGCTTAGCGAAACAACGTTCACTTAGCGAAATTCCATCGTATTCACTTAGCGAGGCCTAATTCGCTTAGCGAAATGGAGGCAGTGATGCCTAGCTTGGAATTTTCTCTATTTCGCTTAGCGAAATTGAATTCGCTTAGCGAAATTTGCCTTAAGCAAAACATAACCTTGTTCTAAAATAAGGAATAAGTCTTATGGAACTATATTCAATTCTTCTTGAAGAACATTTCTTTGTTTCATTTTTAAATCACTTGATTAACTAGATGAACTAATGATAAGGTAAAAGACATTTTTCACTTTGGTGAAAACACTTAAAGATTGAAACCTCATTTGATCTTTGGATCAAATCACTTACGGTTTTCTTTGAAACATAAGTTATCAAAACACTTTTCTTACTTCAAAACTTTATTTTGTTCAAGAACAAAACATGTTCCTATGTTTCTTCTTACTATGGCCACAAGCCTACTCCAATGAAAAGTGGAGACTTTGCTTCCTCAACTAAGCAAATTATAGCTTAAAATGCTCACACCATTATGACTAAACAACAACCTCACATTATTGCATCATAATCAAGCTTAAAAGTCCATACTTGATCTAGTGATCAAAGTAGGTTTTTCAACATACATGAAATGTTTTCTCAACTAATCAACGTCATCATAAAGCATGATAAAGCATACAAAGCATAAACTACAATTATTACACTTTGTTCTCCAAGAGAACCAAATTGGATGGTGAACCCAAAACAAAGGGTTTCACCCACACATAAAGTAAACAACCATCTTCACCACCACCATTTTGGTGTGATGAGGTTCAGCCCCATACCTGTTGATGAGCAGATCTCCGGATCAAAGTCGGTTGATCAGTTTGTGAACCTCCTGATACTCGTCACCAACTACAAACAACACAACAATCAAACATTAAACAACAATCAAAACAAAACTCAACAATTTCTAAGCATATAGGGTTCGGCCACTCTAAGGAAAAAGGGTTAGAAATCGATTTGGTTTTCCATTTCTTGGATTCAAAGGCAATAGGAAAACTAAGGATGGAATCAAGTGTTAGGAATCAAAAATTGATGAAAAACAATATTCATCATCACTATGTAGGGTTCGGCCACTTTGGGGATTAAGGGCTATGATGAGAATTGAATCATAAGCTCTTGGGTTTAGGTAGAGAATGATGAAGTGAGTTCAAAGAAATTGGTTTCACATTAAAAGGATTTTTCTACCAATTCCTATGGATTTTCAAAGTTTTGGATCTAAGAAATGATTTTCATGAAAATGGAGTTTGATCATGAGATTGAGAGAGATTTAAGAATCTAGGATATCATAGAAGTGATCTTTCCTAAGAATAGATGAAGATTGGTCAAGGAATCAAGGATTTCTAAAAAGTATTCAAGCTTTCTCTAAAGGATCAATGGTGGTTTTCTCTAAGGTTGATGATGGGTGTTCTTGGCTCTTCAAGGCCAGAATTGGTGCGTGAAAGGGCTGAGCAAGGGGCTGTTCAGCCTTTAAAAAACTCACTTTAGGGCAAAATGGTCATTTGCCAAAAGGGTAAAATGGTAAATGTGCAAAAGACTAAGGTTAGGGGCATTTTGGTAATTTCGCGTCCAGATTTTTTCGACCGTCATGACGACTCTGGCGTACTCTCCCAAGTGTCCTGGGATGATGTGGTATCAAGCTTATCCGTTGTCGGGTCTCGTTGAATCCCTTTATGACTCCAAACGCCTCCAGGTTCTAGTATACGACCGAATATAATATATTATTATTTTTCGGACGTCGAGACGGATTTTAACAAAGATGTAACGAATAAAATCCTGAGACTTACTGTCTCATTCACGAGTCCAAATTAGGTCTCGATCGTAGAAAAAGGCTACTATCGGTGAAAAACGAAGACCGGGATCCATTTGAGCTTTCGCCCGAAACTTAACCATAGCTTTCTATGGTTGTGTAGAGTATTCCTATCTTCTTGGAATATTTTATTTTACTCTCTAGACCCTCCAATAAAATACAAACATTAAAATTCTGAAGAAATATAAAACGCGAAAATCGAGGTGTTACATGCTAGAGCGTGGTAACGCTTAAGCATGCAAAGTGATCCATGCTTAAGCGTGGACAGCTGAACATTTTGGGGGAGTTTCTTTCTTTTCTCACTTTTGCACGAATTTACAAGTGTTCTCAGCAACTAGAGAGAGAAGCTCTGACTTTTTAGTGAGAGAAAGCTTGACGTTAGAGGTGATCGAGCCGCCGGAACACAATTTCGACTGCACCGTTGTTATCGCGATGGAGTTTTCTACGACTCTAGCGGATTAGTTTCTCGATTCGCCCAAGGTAAACTCGAATCCTTAATTCGAATCTTTACCTTTTTCTTTGATCTTTTGAGCTTGCCCTAGGGTTGTGCTCGTGATTAAGGCAAAGTCCGCGCTCGTGATTGCTCATGATTTTGGGCTTGAGGTCGCGGCTGTGAAGGAGGTTCGTGGCTGTTCTTGGTGAAGGGAGCTGCGAGCTTGAGTAAGGAGGAGCGTGATCGTCGTGTTCGTGATCGTGTGGGTGTGTGTGCCATAACTGTTCAGGTGGGGAGAAAGAGTTACACACGTCGGGGAAGCAAGAGTAGTTTATATAGCTTTGTTATATGCTATATGTGTTTAGGGGAACCCTAAACCCTACGTGTGGTTGATCCCTGACGGAGTACCTGAACCCTCGGTTTAGCTTACTTCGGGCTAGCACCGCTGTGTTGATACCCTAGGTTAGCAGACTGGTGTTGATTGACGTGATGCATGTATTGTCGCTCTATGAGTATCCGCTTATTTGCTAACTGTGGTATGTGATATATCTGCATGATATGATGGCATGATGTCATATGAATTATTTACTACTTTATTGAACATGCTGGTAATGATGAACTGTTGTATGTATCTCGAAATGCGTGTATGCATGAGAATTAGAGGTTTAGTCTGATTAGGGCTTTCACCCCGTGGTGGACGTTTGAGCTAATAGTTGGGATTCGAGGTTATAGTGGGAGCTTGGAGCTCGTAAGTATGATGGGAGCTTGGAGCTCGTGTGGTCACAGTGGAGCTTGGAGCTCATATGGTACAGTTTGAGCTTGGAGCTCGTGTTGTAAAGAGCAAGTTTGCATGTGTCGCTATATCCGCTCAAGAGAGATGGATGACATGCATAGCATATGCATATGATGCCAAGTGGCGAGCCATATGTTGTGAAGCATACGAGGTTGGTGCACCGAGTGCGGGTGCGAAAAATGGAAGGGAAGGTCTGTGTGACCTTAGGGATATACTGGACACAGGTGTACCCACAAGAGACGGTATGGTAGCTCCTATCGTGTCTTGGTGGTCCTGGTCACGTCTTACTATCCCGACTGGACCCTGAGTCTTTCCAGTTGCCGGTGGATCTTCCGAGGAGGCCCAGATAGCCCTCTTTGTTTGGGACAGTTGAGTGGTGATGCACTCTTATGGGTCACGGCGAGCGGAATAGATTACTGGAACAAACCAACTTGTGGTCCGTTAAGCGTACGAGATGTTGCCCATAGTATGGCGTTTAGTACCGGCCGGCCTGCATAGAAAGAGTACGTGTCACATCTAGCTAGGGAATGACCGTGGCGTTTAGACATTGAGAGATGGTTGTGTTTGCTATATACTTTGCATTGCATCATCCCTATATTTGATGTGTTGTACATCTTATCCCCTTATCTTCTTTTTTTATGTGTATGTTTGGCGTGCGAGCAGACGACGAGCCAGCAGAGCCACAGGATGGACCCGAGACGTCACCCGTTTATCACGGGGGGACCGCGGATGCCGGTGCTGGGGGATATTGAGATCGTGTATCACGACGAGAGGGGATGACGGGTGGACCCCTCGACCTTTTTGGTAGTATACATAGGACCTGTCAGCCTGATCTTCAGGAGCGCTACCCCACCGTACGTGAACATTATTGGATCCTATCGTGTGTATCAGTTTCTTCCTTTCCCTCGGATGTGGCGACCACCAAGACAGAGAGAGTGGGACTACATGTGGGTGGCACCCCAGTCTTCAGCAGTATCTAGCAAGAGGGGCTTCGTGTACCGAGGTCAGCGGAGACGTTCAGATCGGTACCTAAGGGCAGCTCTGAGGCGCCGGATAGTAGTGTCGAGTTCCTCATCCGAGTATGAGCCTATGCGGGTTTATAGGCGTACCCATAGAGAGGGGCAGGGTAGCTCAGGACATCGTCACCACTCATGGTGAGGGTTAGCCAGTGCGTCTCTAGAATTGTGTGGAGAGGCTGATGTATTTTGAGAGCAGGCTGGGGAGTGCTGGTGAGGGTGCTTGAGAGTTTCTTCTTTTAAGGTCTGGATGTATATGTTTCTTTTGTTTACTGTTGTAGAGTCCTGTTATGTAGTACAGTAGCCCTACTGATGGGGCCACCATGTATATATTACAGTACCGCATGTATATGTGTTTCTCTTTACCTGTTGCGTTACTCTGATAACTGCTTTACATACGTACTTATGTGATAACTATTTTAACGTTTTGCGTCGTCTGCTTAATAAGCGCGTATTATATCGCTAGGTTATAGTTAATATTATAAGTGGGTTCTCAGTTCAATGGGATGATTTCATATTCGTATGGGGTCGTCTCATTATAGTGGTATCAGAGCAGTTTCTTCCTATTAGGACTGTGGAAGTCCGGGACTAAAATTGCGGGTGTTAGGAAGTTGAACTGGCTGAGTTGAGACGTCTCTACAAGAGAGTACGACTGTGTGTAGAAGGGTAGAAGGAGTGTGATCGATTGAATTGATACTTGTTTGAATGATAAGTAGATATATATATTTTTGTTGCTCATCATGTTTGAACTCTGGGCTAACGGTTACTTGAATCAGGAACCAGTGGCTCGAGGTAGAGGTAGAGGTAGAGGTAGAGAGTACGGCGGTAGAACGGGTCCAAATAGAGGTCCAGAGGCTACTGCTTGACACACTGGAAACGGAGTTGAATCATTGGAGACCCTCAGGACTATGAGGGATATGGCTGCTGCAATGTTACAACAAACTCAACAGAATGCATAGCTTATCCAGCTGACTCGTGAGAACCAACAGCAACAATAACAACAGAGAGATGTCAAGAATGAAGATGCCAGGTTAGATGCTTTCATGAGGTGGAAACCACCTCAGTTCAACGGGTACTACAATCCCGAAGGAGCATAACTATGGGTACACGAGTTAGAAAAGATCTTCACCACAACACACTGTGTCGATGCTCAGAAAGTCTCTTATGCCTAGTTTATGCTGATCAGAGGAGCGGAAATGTGGTGGAAGGGAAAGCAGAGGTTGTTTAAGACGGAAGGAAGGACGATAATCTGGGAGCTGTTTAGGGAATGCTTTCTTGAGAAATATTTCCCTTGAATAACCAGGAGGGCGAAAGACAAGGAATTCCAGAGCCTGAAGTAGAGTAATATGTCAGTAGGGGAATATGCGGCAAGGTTTGAGGCACTACTTAAGTTTTCATTATTCTATCAGCGTTACCCGGATGAAGAGTGGATGTGCTGCAGATTTGAGGATGGTTTGAAGTACGAGGTCCAGAAAGCTATTGTACCCTTGGGAATTACCAAATTCCCCGATATGCTGGATCGGTGTTCGACGATTGAGAACATCGAAAAGAGGAGGGAGCTGACTCTGAGGAGCGAAGGACCTATCCGCAGTAACCATGGGAAGTTTCAGTCAAGTCGAGGACCTTACCAGAGGCCCAACTATAGAGCAGGATAGGCCGGAGGACAAAGGCCAAGTGCGATTCAAGGATTACAAGGATGCTTTAAGTGTGGGGGACCACAATGGCTCGAGACTGTAGGAGCCAAGCACTAGGGGGAACAATGACCTGTTATGCATGTGGAAAACCGGGACACATGGCAAGGGATTGCAAGCATGGGAATGCCAGGCCAACCGGAATAACTGGGCAGACTATGAGGCCACAAGCTACGGGAAGGGTGTTTGCTGTGAGGGTGAATCCTCTCGATGCCCGGATCTGATTCAAGGTAAGTGTTTAGTTTCAGGCAAACTCTTATCTGTTTTATTTGACTCGGGGGCTACCCACTCGTTTATTTCTATGAAATGCATTGATCACTTAGGGTTATCGATTTCGTCTTTGCCATATGACCTTACCATATCAATGCCTATGGGTGATTCTTTGACTAGCCTGGTTGTATGCTTAAAATGCCCTATTACAATAGAAGACAAACATTTCTTGGTGGACCTTGTCTGTTTACCTATGCAGCAGATCGATGTTTTCCTAGGCATGGATTGGCTTTCGGCCAACCATGTGGTGCTTGACTATGCCAACAAAACCTTTTGTTTTTCGGAGCTATCTGGATTGACGCCTGCTAACGAAGGTATTCCTAAGGGTGTACGATCTGAAGAGTATGTGGTGTTGTTCTCCTTGGAAGCAAAGGAAACTCCGAGTGTGGGAGCGCTGCCTGCTGTGCGGGAATTTTCGAAAGTGTTCCCAGATGATGTTCCAGGGTTGCCACCGGAGAGGGAGATCGAGTTCGCCATAGATCTTGTACCGGGGACTAGGCCTATATCGATAGCACCATATCAGATGTCTCCAGTTGAGTTGATGGAGCTACAGAAACAGTTGGATGAGATGCTAGCCAAGGAGTTCATCAGACCTAGTGCATCTCCGTGGGGAGCGCCGGTACTGTTTGTGAGGAAAAAGGACGGAAGCTCAAGATTATGTGTGGACTATCGTTAGCTAAATAAAGTGACAATAAAGAACAAGTACCCGTTGCTGAGGATCGACGATTTGATGGACCAGTTAAGGGGAGCAACTGTGTTTTCAAAGATCAACCTACGATCTGGTTACAATCAAATCAGGGTGAAAAGGGAGGATGTACTGAAGACTGCTTTTTGAAGTCGGTATGGGCACTACGAGTATTTGGTTATGCCTCTCGGTGTGACTAATGCTCCAGCCGTGTTCGTGGACTATATGAACAGGATATTCCGGCAGTTCCTAGATAAGTTTGTTGTCGTGTTTATCGATGACATCCTTATTTACTCTCAGAGTAAAAAGGAACGTTAAGAGCACCTTTGAGTGGTGTTGCAGGTATTGAAGGACAGGCAGTTGTATGCGAAGCTGTCTAAGTGTGAGTTCTGGCTGGAAGAGGTACAGTTCTTAGAACATGTGATCAACAAGGACGAAATCACGGTGGATCCTACTAAGGTTGAAGTGGTGGTTAAGTGGGAAAGCCCAAAGTCTGTGGGCGAGGTTCAAAGCTTTCTTGGGCTGGCTGGCTACTACAGGCAGTTTATCGAGGGATTTTCTAGAATTGTGTTGCCTATGACGCAGCTGACGAGAAAAGGGAAGGCGTTCGAGTGGTCAGAAGCTTGTGAGCAAAGTTTCTTTGAGCTGAAGCGGAGGTTGACCACATCACCGGTGTTAGTATTGCCAGATCCGTTAGGATGTTTTGACGTGTATTGTGATACGTCATATCAAGGATTGGGTTGTGTCCTCATGCAAGAAGGAAGAGTGGTGGCTTATGCCTCCAGGAAGTTGAGAGTGCATGAACGGAACTATCGACTCACGATCTGGAGCTAGCTGCGATAGTGTTTGCATTGAAGATATGGAGACACTATCTATATGGTGCAAAATTCAGTATATTTAGCGACCATAAGAGCCTAAAGTATCTGTTCGACCAGAAGGAGTTGAATGTAACACCCTTATTCTTCACTGCTTTTAGATATCAATAAGAGAATAATTAAGTTTATATTTGATTCAAGGTTATAGAAAATGAAATAAAATAAACCGAGACCATATTCATGCTCAATGCTATCGTACGAAGCTACAATTAAATTTTGAGCTGAAAACTCAAACGGAGCTCGATCTGCGTTTTTTCACTGACAGTAAGATTTTATTGCTCAGGAGACCTAATTTTGCCTCGTGAATAAGATAGTTAGTCTTAGAATTGAATTTCCTATGTTTTTGATAAATTTGAAAAAAATAACTTCCTACGCTTCGTTCGGGCGAAATCTTGAATTGGGTGACGAACGGAGCTGCATATGGATTTACCGAGACCCGCTAACGGATAAACTTGATATCACATCAAGTCAAATCACTTGGGAAAGCGTGCCAGAGTCCACATGTCGTTTGAAAATATCTGGACGCGAAAAGACCAAAATACCCCTAACCTTTTTCATTATTACCATTTAACCTTGAAGGAAATGACCAAATTGCCCTTAAGTGACCCAATTTTGGGCCAATTCATCCCACCTTTCCCATACCCAAACCAACATATGAGAGCCTTCAACCACTTCTCTCATTCACTTTATCTTCTTCCTTAAGCCATTCCACCATTTTCTTAAGAGAAAAAGCTTGAGTTTTTGAGAGAAAAGTGTGATTCTTGACCAACCTTCTCCATTCAAGAGGTAAGACCACTTCTATGATCCCTAAGCCTCGTGAATCTCTTCCTATTTCAAGTTTGAAATCCTTGATTCCATGAGTTTCAAGTTTATGATCCAAATTTCAAAAATTCCTAGAAAATTATAGAAAAATACTTTTAATCTTAAACCAATTTCCTTGAGCTAGTTTCATCACCTTCTACCTCTATCCAAGAGTATGTGATCAAAATCTCATCCTAGCCTATTTTATTTGAAAGGGCCGAACCCTAGAAAATTGTGGGAAGAGTGGTTTTCTCCAATTTTTGTTCTTGAACATTTGATTCCATCCTTTCCTTTCCTATGATCCTTGAATCCAAGTGGTTGGAAAACCAAACCAATTCCTAGCCAATTTTTCTTCTTCATGGGCGAAACCTAGAGTGTGTAGAACCATGAGTTTTGTTTCAAATTTTTGAGTATTAGGACTTAATCTAGTGTTAAGAATGCTTAAAAACCAACCATCCAAAAGATTGGAACCAAATGAGATCCCTAGCCTATTTTGCAATTTTTGGCCGAACCTTAGATCAACTTTGGGGGGGAGAAATTTATGTTTTGATGTTGTTTTGTATTGATTGTTGTTGAGAAATTGAATTGTAATTGATTGTTTTAGGCGACGCAGACGAAACCGAAACCGGAGCTGAGAACCGTTCAGGAATTGATTTAGAAACTTAAAGAGGTAATGGGAGGTATTTCATAATAAGTTTGGTAGTCTCATGGTGTTTGATTGTTATATGTGATGTGGTTGTTTTGATTGATGATTGGAAGACGTGTATAAATGACATATGTACTTGATGTATCTAATGAAGCATACTTGTACACTTGAATATGATTTGTGACATTGATGCCTTGGATGAAATTTATTGTGATATTGGGCTGATTTGTACCCATATATATATATATATATATATATCTTGGACTGGTTAAGAGCATAGGATTTGCTATGACTCTATAAAGAAGATGAAAATAATCGAAAACCGAAATCGGAGTTTTGAAAACAGATTTTGAAACCAAAGGAAAGTTTTTGAGAAATGTTTCGTTTATCGAGGAGCAAAACTTATTTTTTTTAAAATATTACTTGCTTTTTGAAAGCAAAAGTCTTTTAAGGAAAAGTCAATGCAAAGTGGATTTCCTTTTAGAAAAACGTTTTTAAGGAGACAGAACCTCTAGAAAAACGGATTTGTGAAGAAAAAGAGTTTTTCCCGGAAAATTTTTTTTCTCGGAAAAGAATGTCTTAGTTCAAGACAATGAAACTGAGTTTTGTTTTCCAAAACTGCTTTGTGAAAATAAGATCAAAAAGAAAAACGATGGATCTTTTGATGAATGCAAACCTAGTGACCGAGACGTCAGGCTAGTGTTTTGTAAATTGAGCATTCCGACTTCATGTCCTGTGTTTTGAATGAACGGGCTTAATGTCCTTTAAAATGAGTCGTGAGCTATATGCTCAACAAGAAAGAATGAACGAAAAAGAAAACAGAACCTTCTGTGTACATACATGAAACGGTAGAAGTGCCATTTGAAAACGAGCTACAACTAAAGTAGTTGAGAATATGAGCCAGTTAAGACCACTAGGTCTATAGGGGCATACTGTGTTCGAGACTCCACAAGTGGCCGGAGGCGTTGCAACCCCGTGCTGTGGTAATCGGTTGCCAAACACGAATGAACTCGATCAGAGACTGGACTATTCATGATATGGTTATGACGTGGAACCCCTGAACAATTGGAGTTCGGACCTAAATTGAGAGTCCGAGTCATGAGAACAATTGTGTTACGGGAGTATTTGCGGCTTATCGGTCGATGAAGGGAAGTAGGAATCCCCAGAGAACATGAATTAGAAAGATGATATTGAAGTCTCATGCATTATTATAACTCATGATAGTATTTGAGATATTATGTTGTATGAATATCTGTTATTCCAGTTGTATTTATCTGTGGATGTTTATGTTGTTTATCGCTTGTGCAGCTATCGTGATAAACTTATAAAATGAGTATCTCACCTTTGCCTATACATGTTACACACCCTGTTGTGTTTTTGAATATACGTACAGATGATGATCATAGGTCCCTGCGGACACGTGAGGACTCGGATGACTGAGTCTTTTGAAAGAGCAGAAAAAAGGATCCCTCCGAATTCCTCTTGGAATCGGAGCTGACTTTGGGGTTGTATCCCAATGGCTACTTTTAGCCCGACCAGCATAGGAGTCTTACTTTTGAGGCACTTATATTTTATCTGTTATGTGTATGTTGACCATATTTTTAAGTCTGTAATATGATGTACTGGATCTGAACCTATTCTATTAGTTAAACTATGTTTTTAAGGAACTTATATGCTTCGGCATAATTATGTTATGATTATGTTGTTATGAATGTTGAGTATTGATGTGTACTATAAGGATTTTTCCTTTGGCTTGAGTTTGGGCTGATTATGCATGAAGAAAATTTTTAAACCCACGTTTTTGAACTTAGCTAATTAATTACAGTACTTTTCAAAAGCAACCAGCGTTTTATTTTGTTTATGTTTTCCGTAATCGAGTTTGTGTATTTAGCATCCAAGGGGGTGTTACATTGAACATGAGGCAGAGGAGGTGGATGGAATTCATAAAGGACTATGAATTGGACTTGCAATACCATCCAGGTAAGACGAATGTTGTAGCGGATGCACTCAATAGGAAGTCCCTATACGTATCTGCCATGATGGTACGAGAGCTTGAGTTGTTAGAGCAGTTTAGAGATCTGAATCTGGATGTGAAAATCGTTGAGGATAAGATGAATCTTGGAATGATGGAGGTAACTAGCAATTTCCTGAATCTGCTTTAGAGAAGGCAAGCTGAGTACGTGTACCTTAAAGAGGTTAACCGGTTGATCGAGGAAGGTGAGAAGTTTGAGTTTAAGAGAGGTTCGGATGGCCTCATCAGGTTTGGTGACCGAGTTTGTGTGCCTGCGGATAGCGAAGTTAAGAGTATGATCTTGGAGGAAGCTCACATGAGCAAGTTGAGATTTCATCCAAGGCTACTAAGATGTACCAAGATCTGAAGCAACTGTTCTGGTGGCCGAGGATGAAGAAGGATGTAGCGACTTATGTCCTATCCTGCTTGATGTGTCAAAAGGCGAAGGTTGAACACCAGAAGCCAGCGGGATTATTGCAATCACCGGATGTTCCGGAGTGGAAATGGGACAGCATTGTAATGGACTTTGTCTCTAGGTTACCAAGAACTCAGAAATGGTATGATGCAATTTAGGTCATCATAGATAGGTTGACGAAATGTGCTTATTTCTTACCTATCAACTAGAACTATTCTCTAGAGAGATTGACTCAGGTTTACATCAGGGAGGTGGTGAAGCTACATGGTGTACCTTAGAGTATTATCTCAGACCGAGACCCGAGGTTTACTTCTAGGTTTTGGAGAGGTCTGAACGGAGCATTGGGAATGAAGTTAAGATTGAGTCCTGCTTATCATCCACAAATGGATGGTCAGTCAAAACGGACGATTCAATCGTTGGAAGACCTTCTAAGAGCGTGTGTGTTGGAACACACAGGAAGTTGGGACGAGTTCCTACCTTTGATTGAGTTTACCTATAATAACAGTTACCACTCAAGTATAGGGATGGCGCCATATGAAGCTTTGTAAGGGAGGAAGTGTAGGACTCCGTTGTGCTGGTTTGAGACTGGAGAGAATAAGTTGTTAGGTCCTAAGTTTGTGCAACAGACGACGGAACAGGTTAAGTTAATCCGGGAAAAGATGAAAGCCGTAAGGGATAGGCAGAAGAGCTACGCTGACAAACGGAGGAGACCTTTAGAGTTCTAGGAAGGCGATCATGTGTTTCTAAGAGTTACTCCAAGGACTGGAGTTGACAGGCCTCTAGAAAGCTTACTCCTAGATTCATAGGACCATTTCATATTCTTCGCCGAATTGGTCCAGTAGCCTACCAGATAGCCTTACCGCCTAATTTGTCAAACCTTCATGATGTCTGTCACATCTTTCAACTTAGAAAGTACTACCCTAATCCATCGCATGTGTTAGAGTCCGAATCAATCCAGCTAAGAGAGAACCTTGAATACGAGGCTATACCTGCTCGAATAGTGGATAAAAGGATCAAGGAGCTTCGTGGCAAGAAGATTTCCCTGGTGAGGGTTGAGTGGGACCTAGCAACCGGAGATTCAACATGGGAACGAGAAGCACGGATGCGTCAACAGTATCTGTTTTTGTTTACAGGTATGAGCGAGGAATTTCGAGGACAAAATTCTCTGTAAGTGGGTGGTAATGTAACATTTCTGTTTTCTGAAACCGTAATTAAGGTGGATAACCTTGATCGGGTGTTCGTATGATTATGTGATTGTTTGTGTGTTAGTTTGACACCTAGTTGGAAGTTTAGAGTAGGCTTGAATAAGGCTGGAAGTGCTTAAGGTGCAACATGAGAAACTGGGGAAATCAAAAGGCTGGAAGTCCTTTTCCCCCTGATTTGGACACTCAAGCGTGGGTGGACTCCACGCTCAAGCGTTGCAACGCTTAGGCATAGGAAAGCTGGCACGCTTTAGCATGCTGAGTACGTTGTTCCAGCTGTTCTGAGTTTGGATGCGTGTGAGACACGTGTCAGGCCAGGGAGAAGGCGGAGTGGACGAGGTTCCACGCTCGAGCGTGGAGAGAGCCCACGCTGGTTGAGTCTTTTAGGAATCCTTGGGGAGTAGGTCTGTTGTGTTTGTGTTGTGTGATCTCAGTGTGAACTTTGTTTGAATTGTTTCTCTGTTGAAGCAATGTGTGTTGGCACATGAGCTTATGTTTCCTTATTAAGGTATGATTGGTTTGCCCTGTAAGGAAACATGAATCTAAGAGGCGGTCATGATGGAGGTCGTGGCAACGCCAATGATGGTGGTGGTCAGGGCACTGCTGATGACAACATTAATCTGGCTATCCAGGCTCTGATACCACTATTGTAACACCTGCTCTCGGTGTCATAGTTCGTACCACAAATTTTCTTTTTCGAAAATACTCATTAGACTAGTTGCGGAAATTTGATACCAATTGAAAAATTTAATAATAGCTGAAAAACAAATTCAAACTCATCATCTATAAAAATCATTCAACTTCGCCATAAGGCGTACATCACTTCAATCTCTTAATACATATCATACTGAGTCACTATCAAAGGACCTGACTTAAACGTCAAAAATCCTAAGAGCTGGTCTAATAAAACTCTAAGAACAATAAAGCATACTACCTAGTATGCATCGCCCCAATGAGACTGGGCCTCGTCATCAACAGTCCACCCATCTTCTTCGTCGACACCAAGGAACTCAGCTACAGGGTCCCGCAGTGACTCAGAGGACCGTTGCAAAATATTGGTACATGTGTCAAAAAATACAACAGGGTGTCCAACATGTACAAGCAAGGGTGAGATACTCATTCACAAGTTCATCATACTTGCCACATAAGCAAAGTAGCATACAAACAATGCATTAACACAATCATTCGATAAAATATCAATATTCAATCATAATATTATAATGAGATAATTTCACTCAGTGGGATCACACCCATTCATCAAGATAAGTCAAAAGAATGCATGAGACTTCAATTCAACTTTCTAATTCATGTTCTCCGGAGATTCCTAACTTCCCTTCCTCGAGCGATGGGGCGCGAATACTCCCATAACACAATTGTTGTCATGAGTGGGCCTCTCAATTTGGGTCCGAACTCCAATTGCTCTGAGGTACCACGTCACAACCATATCATAAATAGTCCAGTCTCTGATTTGTTGGAACCAAAGTGGTTATGGTCCATTAATCCCTTATGTTTTGATGTTAACAAAGGACTAATTTCAGAAGAACAAAGATTTCTTATGGACTAACGCTTTATCTTAAGTGTGTAGGATAAAATATATATAAGTCCAAAGACTTTCACTCGTCTAAACTACAAACAGGTTTAACTCTCGATCAGACCAGACGATAATGAGCTGTAACAATAGAATCTTGAGTCCAAAGACTCTTCCTGTTATTATGTAATCCTTGTAGTCCAATAATGCTTTATTTGTTTAGCGCGAATACATATGTAAAGCTTTTGAATTTATTATTCTATGTAAAAACTTATATCCTTCGGACAAATATTCCCTGTAACACTCGTTCAAACAAAAGCAAAAGCCAGACTGTCCCTGACACAAAAAGAAGTTGACCTTCTCCAATAAGAAAAACAAAAGGCAACTTTCGAGTACAAAGAGGATATGTCAGTCCCATTTCTAGCTATTAAGCCTGATAGTCGACTTTGCTGATCAGAAGCTTCAAAGAAGTTATCAGACTCAATGGACTAACGCATTTAATGCTCAATCAGAACGGATCCTTTTCCATCTGTTGAAGACTAAATTTGATCAAATTATGTCTACTATAAATACCTCTGATCTTGAAGATGTTCAGAAAGAACAAGAAAAAACAAGAAGCGAAGTGTTGCACAACTAATTCAAAGAATTGAAAAATAGTCAAGCACACAAAGCAATCAAGAGAAACACATCATAGCTTGAAAAGCTAACTCTGATCTTTATTTTCATATCACTCTCTGGGTAGAGTATTGTTCAAAAAGTTCTAAGCTTTACTTTCAAACTCTCACACTTAGTGAGTTAGTAGAACAAAACTCTTTTCAAAACCTAGTTGGTTAAGCCTGAATAGGCTTGTGTAGAAAGAATACTTAGTGTGCCTGAAGAGGTGTAGAATACTTACCTGAAGAGGTTTGGAATACTTGCCTGAAGAGGTGTTGAATACTTGTAACAAAAGGTTTTTGTTATAATGGTTAAAGCTCTCAAGAAGAAAGGACTGGACGTAGCTCTATGGTGAAGAGTGAACCAGGATAACATCTTCGTGTTCCTTTCTCTCCCTTATCTTTGCTTTAGATTAATTTCTACCTAAATCCTTGGGATTGAATTTTTTTCTTATTGCGCTTGTTTTCTTTATTTTATCTCTTCTGAGTAATTGTCCAACTGGTGTTTGGAATTGCTCCTTGCGTCCGTTATCGTTTTAACCATCCAACCATTGCGAAAACTTATATCTGCTTGCGAAAAGTTTTAAAAACTTAAGAAACACAATTCAACCCCCCTTCTTGTGTTTCAAACAAGTTTCTTCAATTGGTATAAGTGCTCAACCTCTGGGTTAAGCACTTAGCCGTGTAGAGGAAAAGATCCTACAGCAGATATGGTAGGACAAGCAAGAGTCAACCTATTGTGGAAGGCACTTCCATGACCAGACCTGCGTTCTTCGACGGAACCCACTACGTGTACTGGAAGGAGAGATTCAAAGGCTTCATCTGAAGTACAAACTCAGCTCTTTGGGCCAGAATCATGAATGGTCCAAATGTGAGTCTCAACTCTGATGGGACAGACAAAGCAGAGGATGCTTGGACTGATGCTGAAAGAGCAAGGATGGAACAAAATCATAAAGCCAGATATGCTTTAATGTGTGCTCTCAGTCCTGATGAATTTCATAAGATTCACGCATGTGAATCAGCAAAGCAAATCTGGGATACTTTGTCAAATCTCCATGACGGGACCACCAAGGTTAAAGATTCAAAAATCATCATGCTAGTTGGCCAGTATGAATTGTTCACCATGGCCGAAGGGGAGTCCATCTTGGACATGATGGGTCGCTTTCAGACGATCATCAACAATCTAAAGTCCCTCGGGAAAGTCTACACTACCAAGGAGAATGTCACTAAAATTCTTAGGAGCCTGCCTAAGAAGTGGAGACCTCTTGTTACTGTAATCACCCAGGCCAAAGATCTCTCTACTTTAACTCTGGATGATCTGGTTAGAACTCTTCAAGTTCATGAGCAAGAGCTTGATCTTGACAATCCTGGAAAGAAAAATAAAGGGATTGCCTTGAAAGCTCAGAAGTCCAACAACTCAAAAGCTCTAAAAGCTGATGAGTCCAGTGAAGATGCTGATCAATCTGATAATGAAGTGTCAGATGATGACGCGTTATCCTTCATCTTTAGAAAGATTCAAAACATGTGGAGAAATAAAAATTGGATGAAAAGAAGGCCATTTCAAAAGAAAAACTTCAAGGATCATGCTGAGCCCAAGGACAAAAGGCAGCTGGTTTGCTTCGATTGCAACAAGCCAGGTCACTTCAAGGCTGACTGTCCCATGTTAAAAGACAAGAAGAAGTTTTTCAAAAAGAAGAAAAATAACTTCATGGCAACATGGGAGGATCTCAACTCGTCTGAAGAAGAAGAAGAAGAAGAAGAAGAAGAAGAAGAAGAAGAAGAAACAAATGAGGAGGCTAATCTATGTCTTTGGTCCAACGTCCAAAACGAAGACTCTTCGGATGATGAACAACCTGTTGTTCCCGAAGAAAGAACTCAGGAAGCTATCTCTGAAAGAGGATGGAATGTTCCACCCGTCTTCAAAGGAACGGACTATCCTTATTGGAAATCAATTTTTCAAATATACGTCCAAGCTCAAAATTATGAGTTGTGGAATATATTCAACAATGGAGATCATTGTCCAACAATCACTCTTGAGAACGGATCAACAGTGTCCAAACCTGAAGCTAACTGGAAGAATGAGGATATTAGACGTTATTCGCTAAACGCTCATGCCAACTGGTGTCTCATCAACGCTCTTGATCGATCAACACAGGAGATGGTCTTGCAATTCCAACTTGCTAAAGAGATGCTGGACGCATTAGAACAACTGTTCAGTCCAAGGAGTCCGTCTACCTCAAACTTCTGTCTTATGGCAAAAATTTCATCAGACGCTGACTAGAAAAAAGATGAGGTATCTGTTTCTGATTCTCTTCAAGAAGCATATGATGAACTGCTTAATGATTCCTATTTATTGCATCATCAATACATTATGCTTAAAATAAAATTTTCAAATGTAAATAAAGAGTTGGAAGATACCAACAAGCAAAATAAGCAGCTCATTGAAGAAAACAATAAGCTAAAAGCTGAGAATGTCAGTCTAACTAACAAACTCACCTCTAGTTCTAGGGAACCTCACGAGGTAACCAGACTAAAACAAGAGGTATCTGACCTAACCAAAAGCGTATGAAAGCTTGTTGGAGGTTCAAAGAAGCTAAACTTGATATTGAGGTATTCAAGATCTCCTCACGATAAGTCTGGCCTAGGCTATGACTCTGAGAAACAAGAAGCTTCTCAGAAAGTGTCAAGGATCAATATCATAAGGCTTTTCAATCTCATAGAAAGCAAAAAGAAAGCAAACAACTTGCATCCAATACCTATTGTAACTTATGTGGAAAGAGTGGTCATATCTTTTCGAAATGCATACACAAAAAGAAAAACAATATGCATGGACGAAGACTACAAACTAATCAAAAAGGACCCAAGTCTATCTGGGTACCTAAGAACATGATAATCCCTGTTGCAGATCTGCTTAACAACAGAAAGAAAACCCCAGTCCTGGTACTTGGATAGTGGAGCTCACGTCACATGACGGGAGAAAAGTGTATGTACCAAGAACTACGTAAAAAGACTGGTGGATGGGTCACCTTTGGAGGCAACCAGAAAGGAAAGATAGTTGGAATTGGTAAGATTGGTAAGCATCCTTTTCCCTTTATTGATAATGTTCTTTTGGTTGAAGGATTAAAACACAACTTGCTTAGCATAAGTCAATTATGTGACAGTGGGTCTGATGTTTCCTTCAATAAAGGTGAATGTATGGTCAAGAACTCTGATGGGTCCATATTGTTCACTGTCAAGAGGCAAAATAATCTTTATAAGATTAACTTGGGGGAACTCTCAAATCAAAGTGTATCATGCCTAGTGTCTGTTGAAGATGAGCGATTTATCTGGCACAAAGGACTTGGTCATGCAAGTCTGAGATTAATCTCAAGACTCAACAAGCATAACCTCGTAAGAGGTCTACCAAAGATCATGTATAGATCGGACGCTCTCTGTGACGCGTGTCAAAAAGGAAAACAAGTTAAGAACTCTTTTGAGTCCAAGAACATTGTTAGTACTTCAAGATCACTAGAGCTGTTGCATCTTGATTTGTTTGGTCCAACAAGGACTGCTTCTATCAGTGGTAAGAAATATGGGCTTGTCATAGTATACGACTATACTAGATGGACATGGGTTAAGTTCCTTTCTCACAAGGATAAGTCTATCAAGGTCTTTACTATATTCTATAAGCGCGTCCAGAATGAAAAAGGCATATGTATAAGCTCAATTAGAAGTGACCATGGAGGCGAATTTGAAAATGAGCTTTTCCAAAGGTTCTATGATGAAAGCAATATTCATCATAATTTCTATGCCCGTAGAACACCACAACAAAATGGTGTTGTTGAGAGAAAGAACCGATCTCTTCAAGAGATGGCTAGGGCAATGCTCAGTGATAATTCTGGTCCTAAATACTTCTGGGCTGAAGCTGTAAAGTATTGCCTGCTACATTCAAAACAGAATATACATAAGACCTATGTTGAATAAGATTCCTTATGAATTGTAAAAAGGACGCAAACCCAACATTTCTTATTTCCATCCCTTCGGATGTCAATGTTTTATTTTAAATACTAAGGATCAACTTGGTAAGTTTGATGCCAAAGTGGATAATGGAATATTGTTAGGATACTCTGAAACGTCCAAAGCCTTTAGAGTCTATAACTTTAGAACATTGGTTGTTGAAGAATCCATCCATGTTAAGTTTGATGACAAACAGCTTGATAAAAGATTATCAAAGCTAGATGATTCTTTTGCAGATATGAATCTGAACGATACAGAAGATCGTCCAACGCTTAACAAAGACGATGTATCAAACGCAACTCAGGATGCATCATCATCTCAGCAAGTAGTCAACAACCCTCGTTCGCGGCAATTCAGGACTTACCACCCTGAGGATCAAATCATTGGAAAACCAAATGATAGAGTCCGGACAAGGTCAACCTTCAGAGAACAAGCCGACTCGACCTTCATCTCTGAAATGGAACCAAAGTCTATGGACGAAGCCTTAATGGATGAATGTTGGATCCTCGCTCTGCAAGAGGAACTCAACCGGTTTCAACGTAGTGACGTTTGGACGCTGGTCTCTGCCAAAGGATAAGTATGTCATTGGAACCAAGTTGGTCTATCGTAACAAGCTAGACAAAGATGGCAAAGTTGTAAGAAATAAAGCAAGGCCAGTTGCTCAAGGCTACTCTCAAGAGGAAGGTATTGACTATACCAAAAGTTTTGCTCCAGTAGCTAGACTAGAAGCCATACGCATTTTACTTTCATATGCTGCACATCATAACATCATGCTTTATCAAATGGACGTAAAAAGTGCTTTCTTGAATGGTTTTATTAATGAAGAAGTTTATGTTGTTCAACCACCTGGTTTTGAAGATCAAAACCATCCTGAGCATGTATATAAGCTTAAGAAAGCTTTATATGGACTTGATAAGCCTGCGTCTTAGCTAGTTTTTCAGCTAGAAAAGGCTAACATTTCAGTACCAATTGAGCGCTTTCACCTCGCTAAAACCCCTATTTTGGCTTGTTTTGTTCCTAAGTGTTGTTTGAGTCTTTTATTTGGTTTTTAAGAATTTTAGGAGTTTTTGAGTAGAATTACTCTTCTTATTGCTTATTTTCTTTTTTAGGTCAAAAGTGAAGCTTAAAGACGCTAGGAAAATGAAGAAAACAAGGGAAAAGGCAGAAACAGGGTTCTCGCCTCGCGCGCCAGAAGGCTGTCTGAACAAGGAAAAATAACCTTTCTATCTCGCGTCACGAAACCAATGCTCGCCACCCGATCCAGAAGGCTGTCTCAACAGGAAAAAAAACAACCTTAGGTCTCGCGTAGCAAAAGCAATGCTCGCCCCGCGATCCAGAAGGACTATTTGAGAAGGTTGCAGTAACTGCTCTGTCTTGCCTCACGAGAGTATGTTCGCCTCGCGATAACTTATTTCCCAGAAATTTTTCAGCTTTGAAATACGCCTCGTGAGGTCACTCTCACCTCGCGAGCGTGCAAAAAACCAGTAATGTATAAATGCTGTGTTTTAAGTCAGTTAGGGGGGCTTTTATCTGGTTTTTGGAATGCGATTTTGGAAATCCTAGTCTCTTGGAGCTGTGTCTCCCTCTTTCTTTCTAGTCTACGATGAATTCTTTTTGTTTGTGTATTGTTACTACAAGCATGAGGAACTAATCCCCTTTTTCTAAGGGAACGAATGAAGCCTTCTTTGATGGCATAGTTATTCAAGTAATATTTTCTTAATCCTTTGTCTTTATTCTTGTTTCTAAATTATGAATTGTTTGTGTTAATCAAATGCGCAATGGTTAACTAATCTAGTGCGATGATACTGGCAGGTGATTCGTACTTAGGACCCGAATTAAGAACACTGTTTGAATACCTCTAGGCATAGAGTAGGAAAGCGGTGCAATCGCTATAGGGAACCAAGAACTTAATGAATCTAATTGTAGGTTGAATATATTGGCAGATTGACAACTTACAATTTGAGATATTTCCTTTTGAAAAGCGACAATGACATTAGGATAATTGAGGGTTCCTGGTTGACAAAGAATTGACATAGGGATAAGAAGATAAACACTTGGGTAGCTTGTTTGATACGATAGGTGGATTCGTGACCTTAGAGCCTTAATCATCATCGAATCTCATTATTATTCTTTATTATTCTTCTTTTAATTGTTATTGATTTAGTGCTTGATTTTCGTTTTTCTCTCCTCACAACTCTCCCCTTTTACTTAGTCAACGTCTTGAATTTCTTGATAAATTGGGCAAATTGGTACTCCAATCCCTGTGTTCGACCTCGGTAATCTCTACCTTGTTTATTACTTGCAATGATCCGGTACACTTGTCGGTTCGTCAACAAGTTTTTGGCACCGTTACCGGGGATTGGCATAACCAATTTTCCTAATCTCTTAGGGAATTTAATTCTTATTGATTAGGCTATTTTTATTATAATTATTTTATTTATTTATTTTTGCAACTTTATCTCCTTTGATTTCTTTGATCCCACTTGGTCTTGCCTGGTTTTTGTGTATGCGAGGTACTTTTTCACAGGAAAACTTGTTATTCGATCCAGAGATCACAAAGACCGAAAAGAGGTTGAGGAAAGAATATAGAGAGAAAAAGAGGCTTCAAGCAACTCAATCCAAGGATCTTGAAGCAATGGAGGAAGAAAATCCTCCTCTAACCCCTTTATGAGGACAATCAACCTAACTTGGATGATTGTGCTTCTATTGTTGTTAGGCCTGTTATCACAGCCGATTCTTTTGAGATTCGGGAAAGCGTTCTGCGTCAAATTCAAATGAATCAATTTGATGGTGGTGCACAACAAGATCCTCACAGGCACATTACTCGTTTCTTGGAAGCTTGTGACATGTGCAAATATCGGGGAGTTTCACAAGATGCCCTTCGTTTGCGACTATTCCATCTTTCTCTTCGGGATAGAGCACGTGATTGGCTAGATTTTCACTTGGATCGTGCTAGCATCACCACTTGGGAACAAATGGCTCAAAAGTTCCTCACAAAATTCTTCCATCCTCAGAAAGCGGCACAGTTGAAGATAGCTGTCACTTCTTTCAAGAAATAAGATGATGAATCCTATAATGAAGCTTGGGAGAGGTATAATGTGCTTTTGAGGAGATGCCCTTCTTCCTACTTTGACTTAGTAACAAAGGTGCAATACTTCTTTAATGGGTTGAAGGGGCGATACCAGATGAATTGTGATGCCGCAACTGGCGGGTCATTCTCTTATTTATCAGCTGAGGATGCATAGGCCTTGCTAGAGAAAATGTTTAATAATGATTACAACCGTAGTATGGGCACTTCTAATGCTTCTGGAATCAGTGTCGCATCATTAGAAGCTATTATTGAGCAAAACAAACTTTTGAAGATGCAATGTGAAGCCCTATCTAGAAACAAGAAGGTTAATGTAGTGCAAGAAGGACTGCCCCCAGGGTGTGGAAACTGCAATGGTGATCATGACAGTTAGAATTTCGCATTTAATTTCTTTCAAGAGCATGTGGACTCATGCCACAATTTCTATGACACAATGCCCCAAAACAACTATCAAAGGAACAGACAGAATGACTACAATCAGAATCAGAATCGGGGGTACATTAGAAGAGACCATCCGGGTTTCACCTGGAGCAATACTAGTGGTGGTCTAGCCGGGCAACAACAACAGAATCAGAGGCCATATTATGGAATCCAACTGCGTAATACTCAGCAGGCCCTCCCAGGGAATAATCATTTACAGATCACAGATGGTGGAAGGCAACCTTGGGAGTTGGCTATTGAGAAGACTAGTGCGGCCATTGAGAAGTTGTTAATAAATACAAACACGGCCATAGACAAGTTAGCAACTCATACAGGGGCAGCAATTCAGAATCTTGAGACTCAAATGGCCCAGCTTGCAAAGCAACTAAATGAGCGTCTTTCAGGCACTTTCCCAGGTAATACAGAGAACAACCCCAAGAACCAATGCAATGCCGTAGCAACTCGAAGCGGTTAAGTGTTGGGATCTAATGGGGGTGCAACCAATTCTCAAGAGGTTGAGATTTCAGAGCAACCACATGTTGAGGAAGAGCAAGCTAAGGAAGATGAAGTGGCTAGTGAAAAGGTGCCCGAGCAAGGGAGAAGGTTGAAACTAGTAGATGAAGAATTCCGAAAGAAGAAGTGGGTTGAACCACAAGACCTCCCTCCCTTCATGAAGGTACCATATCCAGAAAGATTGAAGTAAACCTTGCAAGACAAACAATTCAACAAGTTCCTCGATGTTTTTCGCAAGCTTCAAATTAATATTCCATTTGCGGAAGCCTTGGAACAAATGCCATCTTATGCCCGATTTATGAAGGAGCTTCTCTCCAAGAAGCGAAAGATAGTGGATGAGGAAACGGTTGCTTTGACCGAGGAGTGTAGTGCAATTCTTCAAAGGAAACTACCTCCAAAGTTGAAGGACCCGGGTTCTTTTAGTATACCTTGCACCATTGGGGAAGTGACTCTTGGGAAAGCATTGTGTGATCTAGGGGCAAGCATCAATTTAATGCCCCTTTCTATGATGAAGAAGTTAAGCATCAAGGAAGCCAAGGATACAAGGATGTCACTCCAACTGGCAGATCGTTCTATCAAATACCCTTATGGGGTGGTGGAAGATTTGTTTGTAAAGGTAGATAAGTTCATATTTCCGGCAGACTTTGTAGTGCTTGATATGGATGAAGATGCCGAGATCCTACTCATATTGGGTAGGCCTTTCTTGGCTACCGGGCGTGCGTTGATAGATGTGCAACAAGGGCAACTCACACTAAGGGTGCAAGATGAGAATGTAGTCTTCAATGTTTTTGAAGCAATGAAACACCCCGTTGAGAGATCGGATGTGTATAGGGTTGATGCGGTGGACGCAATTGTAAAAGCTTTAGCCACAAGAGAAACCCGTGGTTCTTCGCTTGCACAAGTGTTGGTAAAATCCCATGATGAGAATGAAGAAGAAGACCTTTTAGGGGATGAGGATTATCTTGAGTGCTTGAAGAGCATGGAAGCCTTGCCAAGTCTCCCAAGGGATGAATGTAAAAAAGAGAAGCTCAATAAAGAAGGAATGGAAGAAGACACAAATACACCGGAATTGAAGCAAATCCCAACTCATTTGAGGTATGCATTTTTGAGTGAAGGGGGACAACATCCAGTCATCATTAGCAATGCCTTGAAAAAGGATGAAGACAAGCTATTGAGAGTTCTTAGGGAACACAAATCTGCCATTGGGTGGAAGATTTTGGATTTAAAAGGTATAAGTCCTTCCTTATGCATGCACAAAATCTTGATGGAGGACGACTATAAACCGGTGGTTTAACCACAACCGCGGTTAAATCCCATCATGAAAGAAACGGCGCGTAAGGAAGTGATTAAGCTTTTGGATGCCGGAATCATCTATCCAATCTCGGATAGTAATTGGGTTAGCCCGATTCATGTGGTCCCAAAGAAAGGTGGCATAACAATGATGGTCAATGAGAATAATGAATTGATTCCAACCAGGACTGTCACAGATGGAGGGTTTGTATTGACTATAGAAAGCTAAATGATGCAACAAGGAAAGATAACTTCCCTCTTCCATTCATTGATCAAATGCTTGAAAGGTTGGCCGGATATGAGTACTATTGTTTCTTGGATGGTTACTCCAGGTACAACCAAATTGTGGTGGATCCTCAAGACCAAGAGAAGACGGCCTTCACTTGTCCCTATGGCGTCTTTGCTTATAGAAAGATGCCCTTTGGATTGTGCAATGCTCCCGCTACTTTCCAAAGGTGCATGCTCTCTATTTTCTCGGACATGGTGGAGAAATTCATTGAAGTATTCATGGATGACTTCTCGGTCTTTGGGACCTCTTTTGATAATTGCTTGAAAAATTTGGCTTTGGTGCTTGAGAGATGCCAAGAAACCAACCTTGTACTTAATTGGGATAAATGCCACTTCATGGTCAAGGAAGGTAAAAATCTCTCAAAAGGGGATTGAAGTGGATAAAGCCAAGATTGAGTTGTTTGAGTAGCTACCCCCATCGACCAATGTGAAGGGGGTAAGGAGTTTCTTGGGCCATGCCGGTTTCTACCGGAGATTTATTAAGGACGTCTCAAAGATTGCAAGGCCGCTCTTTTTGTTTAAATTCTTTCAATACTTTGAAAAATATGCTTGTCACTGCACCCATAATCAGTGCACCTAATTGGAATCTACCTTTTGAAATCATGTGTGATGCTAGTGATTATGCAGTGGGGGCGGTTTTGGGTCAAAGGGTGGAAAAGTTAGCTCATGTTATATACTATGCAAGTAAGGTTTTAAATGAAGCACAAGCCAACTATTCCACCACTGAAAAAGAACTCCTAGCTGTAGTGTTTGCTTTAGATAAATTTAGATCCTACGTTGTGGGGTCTAAAATTGTCATTTTCACGGATCATGCGGCCATAAGACACTTGATGACAAAACAAGAGGCCAAACCTAGATTATTTCGGTGGATTCTTCTTTTGCAGGAGTTTGATATTGAGATTAGGGACCGGAAAGGGTCGGAGAATGGGGTGGCAGATCACTTATCAAGGTTGGTCAATCCCAACACCGAGGACAAATTACTAGACATCAAGGAAGAATTTCCTGATGAGAAGCTATTCGAATTATTTGAAAATTTTCCTCCTTGGTTCGCGGATACGGCCAACTTCAAATCTTCAAATGTGGTTCCGCAAGGTTGGACTAATCAACAAAGAAAGAAGTTCTTCTCGGATGCAAAGTACTATGTCTGGGAGGACCCCTACCTGTTCAAGCAATGGTCGGATGGAATCTTAAGAAGGTGCATTCCTCATGATCAAATTGGAAACGTGTTGTGGCATTGCCATAGCTCAGATTACGGTGGGCATTTTGGGGGAAAGAAGACCGCAGAAAAAGTCCTCCAAAGCGGGTTTTATTGGCCAACACTCTTCAAGGATGCCCACACTTTCATTGAAAATTGTGATCGTTGCCAAAGGGTTGGAAACATCTCTAGGAGGCATGAGCTTCCTCTTACTTGCATCCTTGAAGTAGAGCTCTTTGATGTTTGGAGGATTGATTTCATGGGACCATTCCCACCCTCCTTCTCCTATCAATATATTTTGGTGGCGGTTGATTATGTTACAAAGTGGGTGGAAGCAATTCCAACAACAACGGATGATGCGCGGGTAGTCATGGAGTTCTTCAGATGCAACATCTTCTCAAGGTTTGGGGTTCCTAGAGTTTTGATTAGTGATGGGAGATCCCACTTTTGCAACAATCAAATGCACAAACTACTTGAAAAGTATGGGGTCAAGCATAGGGTCTCCACTCCTTATCATCCACAAACAAACGAGCAAGTTGGAGGAGTTGAAGCGTATTCTTGAAAAAACTGTTAACTCCTCACGAAAGGATTGGTCAAAGAAGTAAGATGATGCTTTGTGGGCCTATAGGACTGCTTTCAAGACTCCAGTTGGAAGGTCTCCTTACAATTTGGTGTTTGGAAAGGCGTGTCACTTGCCAATGGAATTGGAACAAAAGTCGTATTGGGCAATCAAAGAGCTCAATTATGATTTAAAGAAAGCTGGTGAAAAGAGGCTTTTAGATTTGAATGAATTGTCTGAAATCCGCATGCAAGCTTATGAGAATGCAAGAATTTACAAAGAGGGGACCAAGGCATGGCATGACAAGCACATTTTGCCAAGGAAATTTGAATCGGGACAAAGGGTACTACTCTACAACTCAAGGTTGAGACTTTTTCCGGGAAAGCTTAAATCAAGGTGGTCCGGACCGTTCACAATAGTCAATGTTTTTCCACATGGAGCGGCGGAAATAGCAGGTGAAAGAGAGAATTTTAAGGTGAATAGTCAAAGGCTCAAACACTATCATGGGGAGCCAATCCACACTAGCCGGCAAGTGTTGAAGTTAACTTAGCCCTAAAGGGGCAATGACCGTCAGGCATGGGACGTTAAACAAGCGCTACTTAGGAGGCAACCCAAGCTAGATATCCTTTTATACCAAAACTTTTGCTCCAGTAGCTAGACTAGAAGTCATACGCATTTTAATTTCATTTGCTACACATCATAACATCATGCTTTATCAAATGGACGTAAAAAGTGCTTTCTTGAATGGTTTTATAAATGAAGAAGTTTATGTTGTTCAACCACCTGGTTTTGAAGATCAAAACCATCCTAAGCATGTATATAAGCTTAAGAAAGCTTTATATGGACTCAAACAAGCTCCTAGAGCTTGGTATGACAGACTCAACACTTTCCTAATGGAGAATGGTTTCTCAAGAGGAAAAGTGGATACAACTCTTTTTAGAAAGTCAAGCAAAAATAATTTTATTGTTGCACAAATCTACGTTGATAACATAATATTTGGTTCAGAAAGAATTTGAAATGAGTATGATGGGAGAATCGAAATTCTTTCTCGGACTTGAAGTAAAGCAAACACCGGATGGAGTGTACATTCATTAGACGAAGTACACTAATGAGCTTCTGAAACGCTTCAAGTTGTATGATTGCAAACCAATGAATACACCGATGCATCCAACGTCCGTACTAAACAAGGATGACAAAGATAAAAAGGTAGACCGAAAGGTATATAGAGCTATGATTAGTTCTCTCTTATATCTAATTGCGTCAAGGCCAGATATCATGTTTAGTGTTTGTCTATGTGCTCGTTTTCAATCTGATCCAAGAGAGTCTCATCTCTCAGCAGTAAAGAGAATCTTTAGATATCTCAAAGATTCCACTAATTTGGGTCTTTTGTATAAGAAATTTGATGAATACAGATTAGTTAGATTCTGTGATGCTGACTATGCTGGAGACAGAATAGAAAGAAAAAGTACCAGTGGAGGTGTCACTTCATTGGAGCTAATCTAGTCTCATGGTCAAGCAAAAGGCAAAGCACAATCGCCTTATCAACTGTTGAAGCTGAGTACCTTGTTGCCGCAAGTTGTTGTTCACAACTGCTTTGGATTAAACATCAGTTGGAAGACTACAACATGTCTGTAAGTAACATTCCAATAATGTGTGATAACACTGCTGCTATCAATTTGTCCAAAAATCCCATATTGCATTCTAGAGCAAAGCATATAGAAATCAAGCATCATTTCATTAGAGATTATGTGCAAAAACAAATAATTGATATGCAATTTGTTGATATTGACCATCAATGGGCAGATATCTTCACTAAACCTTTAGCTGAAGATAAGTTCACATTTATAAGAAAATATCTGAACGTGCATTTTATTGATTAATTGTGAGTCTAATGCATGTGTCCAATAATTGACTCGGTCCAATACATGTGAGTCCAATATGCTCATCCAATGCATTAATTGAACTAAATCTTTGTCGAATGAAAAATTAATTCTCATTCCCTTAACTGAGTCAGTTTAGTTTTCGATAAATTACAAAATTGCTTTTTTGGGTTTCAAGGTCTGGAACGTGTGTCAGTCATTTAATACACGTCGTTTCACCACCTTCTCTCTTCTTTGAAAATACGAACGGCTTTCTCTTTTCCTTTTTTTTTTTTTTCTATAAAACCCAAAACTGGTTAAAGATTGAATCTTTACAATCTCTTCATATTCAATCTCTTCTATCTCTCTGAAAAAACTCCGTTGAAAAAATCCCTCTTTTCAAAAATTCCCTTCTCTGAAACAATGGCAACTTCATCCTCCACCGCTGCTGCTAAAGGAAAAGGAAAGAACTTTAATGCTCAGACTGCTGACTTTTTGGTAGAATTTAAGTTCAACCTATAGTTTCTTGCTGATAATGGGATAGATGTCTTCCCAGATATTCACGCTGCTGGATGGTCAAGCTTCTTTGAGGGTTCTCCTGTCATCTACCCTGTTCTAGTTAGGGAGTTATGGACAACCCTACAATTTCTGCAAGGGAAATCAGGAACAAAGTGATTTACACTGAAGTCATTGTCTCTGAAGCAACAATTTCCAACGCCATTGGGTGTGCTCAATCTGGAGTAACTTGTGAAGACAAATGGGAAGAAGAACTTGGTGGTTCTGACACCATCAAAGAATGTCTCTTGAAGAATCTCTATGACAAACTGATAGCCTCAAGAATGACTGACAAGGCTAGGGTTCTTCATCAGATTTTGAAGAAATCCATCCTTCACAAAGTTTGTTCGAAGGACAATGTTTCGAAGGCACATCAATTCTGCCTAGTTCATTTGATTCTGGAGAGGCAGATAAATCTTCCACACCTTCTTTTCTCATACTTTAAATTCGCCATTGAAGGCTCTGGGAAGAACACCTCCATCATCTGTGCTGCTCTTCTCTCAAGAATTTTTGAGAAATATATGGTTTATGAGGACCTCAGAAATCTGACTTCAGAACAAAGACTCAAATATTACGATTTTCATGGAATTGATCATGTGTATCAACCTGAATTCAGTAAACAAAGCTTGGTGATGATGCAACTGGACTGTCACAAGAAGTCCAAGCAAGAAAGAAAGCTGAAAGGTGCTCAGACGCAAGGTTCTGATGAAGCGTCTGATCAACAAGTCTTAGATGGACACTCAACAGAGCCTGCTCGTCCAAGAGCTAAGACTTCTTCTGCTCGTCCAAAGCCTACCGTCCAACCCTCAAGAAAAAGGAAGCTGGTTCTAGCTTCTATTGATGAGGAAGATGAGGAAGATCAACCTATCTCCAAGGTGATCAAAGGTCCAAGGAGGGAGTCCTCTTCTGAAGCCTCTCGGCTTAAACCTGCTGCAACAAGGGCAAGGACCACTAGATCCAAATCCAAAGGTAATGCTGAACCTCAAACTAGTTCAGTTATTACTCCCATTATTGAGTAACCCCCTGAGGTTTAAGATCTGACCCTGGACTCTCAACCGTCCATAACCTTCTCACCGTCCACCTTACCTCATATATAATCCGAACCTCAAGACTGGTTTACTGCATGGGGAGACCACCCCTTTCAACCCTATGGTGCACCTTACCCAAAAATGATTTACCCAAAAAGGAAATACAGACATATACCCAGAATTACCTTCAGAAATGAAAGCTCCAACTGGGCTGACGTTCAAAGAAGGTTCCCAGCTCTCTTCCACAAACACTCAACTCCCTCTACCTCTCAACATCCCAAAAGCCTTATTCCTCCACCAGAATACCAATACGAAACACCTTCCCCTCCACCTCAAAACCCCTCTGGTCCACCCCCTGAACATGGTTACTATCCCATTCCTTATACTCCCACTGGTCCTCTGGCAACTCAGCTCTACAATGCTCATGGACCCTTGGTCGTCTGCTTGGAAAAGAAAAAGTTCCCTCCAAAGAAAATTTATCCGAATCTCATCAAGGACAAGTCGTTCCAATGGTGCCACTACAATGTCAAAAGACATGTAGTAATTCTCAACGAAGAGAAGAAAGGTTGTAAAACCACAGATGAGAGAAGATCAAGGACGTATGGTCTGACTAACATCTTCCTTGATTAAGACGTCAAGTTCATTCCAAGCTATCCCTCAACCTAGAAAGAATACTCTGATATCAAAGACCCCCTTCCTTACTACGCTGTCAGAAAAGAGTGCAACATGTCACGAGAAGAAAAGATCAATCACAATCTGCCAATGAAATTTTGGGGCAGAAGCTCTGCAACAAGAGGAGGTGTTGTTCCTCCTCGAGCTTGTCCAAGAATTCCTATTCTGGACCCAAACAAAAAAAATTATGGACGCAAAAGGCTTGAAACGTGGACACTACCTTACAAAAATGCCTTTGATCCTCTCTTCTGGAAAAAACCAAGAGACGATTCAGTAGAGCTGGCCCATATTTGGCAGAAGGATCCTCTCAAGAGGTATGATCCAGACGCTCGAACCTACTAGGAGAACTTCATTTGGATATGCTCTCAAGAAGCATCCTCCTTTGGTCTATCTATCGAGGAAAAACGGAAGATTCGTGTATTTCCCAGACAATATAGAATCTCTGATGCTGACTTCCTGATAGTGGATGACATCTTTGGTATACCACTGTATCCAAGAGATGTGCTTCCAGCACCTAAACCCAGATGGAGAGAAAATAGATATGGTGATGTTGAGATCGTCCTTGATGTGCTTCCCACTCCACCCAAACCAGTCATTCAAACTGACCCTAACTTTGTTGCACCCCCACCTGCACCAATACCGGTTGTTTACGAAGAAACTGGGGACATAGAGATCGTCTTTGAGGACCTTTGCTCTGAAAATAATGCAGAGGAAGTGGAACAAGTTACAGACGTAGTACCCTCTAGGTCTCAACCTATTCCTCTTTCAGCGGTCCATCGTGCTGATTCATCTCCCTCTCAGGCTCTTAGTGCCGTTCCTGATTAGAGAAATGTTGAAGCAACTAAGGCCACGGCTGAAAGTTCTATCTCTGCTGTTCCTCCGGAATTTCAAGAGTTCGTCCAACGATCCATTGAACCCAACAATACAGTTTTGCATCAACAAATTGCGGCTTTGTTTCAGAACTTCTTACCCAAACCACCTCCTCCTCCTCCTTCTTAAAATCTTTTCTGTTTTTTTTTTCTTTTTACAACTGACTATGATGTGGTTCTCTCTCCTTTGTCTGATGACAAAAAGGGGGAGAAAGGGTTTGATTGAATTGAAATAAGAACGTTAAATCATAGTATATTTTGATTCATAATATGTCTTGTTATATATGCTTGCTTGCTTTCTCTATCTTAAATGCTTTATATGCTTAGAATATTTGTCTTAGGGGGAGCTTTTCAGCTCTTTAAGAAACTTTGTTCAATCAAATTAGTATGTTTTGTTATCATCAACAAGGGGGAGATTGTTGGAACCAAAGTGGTTATGGTCCATTAATCCCTTATGTTTGATGTTAACAAAGGACTAATTTCAGAAGAACAAAGATTTCTTATGGACTAACGCTTTATCTTAAGTGTGCAGAATAAAATATATATAAGTCCAAAGACTTTCACTCGTCCAAACTACAAACAAGTTTAACTCTCGATCAGACCAGACGATAATGAGTTGTAACAATAGAATCTTGAGTCCAAAGACTCTTCCTGTTATTATGTAATCGTTGTAGTCCAATAATGCTTTATTTGTTTAGCGCAAATACATATGTAAAGCTTTTGAATTTATTATTCTATGTAATAAACTTATATCCTTCGGACAAATATTCCCTGTAACACTCGTTCAAACAAAAGCAAAAGCCAGACTGTCCCTGACACAAAAAGAAGTTGACCTTCTCCAATAAGAAAAACAAAAAGGCAACTTTCGAGTACAAAGAGGATATGTCAGTCCCATTTCTAGCTATTAAGCCTGATAGTCTACTTTACTGATCAGAAGCTTCAAGGAAGTTATCAGACTCAATGGACTAACGCATTTAATGCTCACTCAGAATGGATCCTTTTCCATCCGTTGAGGACTAAAGTTGATCAAATTAAGTCTACTATGAATACCTCTGATCTTGAAGATGATCAGAAGAACAAGAAAAAACAAGAAGCAAAGTGTTGCACAACTAATTCGAAGAATTGAAAAATAGTCAAGCACACAAAGCAATCAAGAGAAACACATCACATCTTGAAAAGCTAACTCTGATCTTTATTTTCATATCACTCTTTGCATAGAGTTTTGTTCAAAGAGTTCTAAGCTTTAGTTTCAAACTCTCACACTTAGTGAGTTAGTAGAACAAAACTCTTTTCGAAACCTAGTTGGTTAAGCCTGAAGAGGCTTGTGTAGAAAGAATACTTAGTATGCCTGAAGAGGTGTAGAATACTTACCTGAAGAGGTTTAGAATACTTGCCTGAAGAGGTGTTGAATACTTGTAACAAAGGGTTTTTGTTATAGTCGTTAAAGCTCTCAAGAAAAGAGGACTGGACATAGCTCTTTATTGAAGAGTGAACCGGGATAACATCTTCGTGTTCCTTTCTCTCCCTTATCTTTGCTTTAGGTTAATTTCTATCTAACTCCTTGGGATTGAATTGTTTTCTGATTGCACTTGTTTTCTTTATTTTATCTCTTCCGAGTAAGCGTCCAACTAGTGTTTGGAATCGTTCCTGTGCAAAAACTTATATTTGTGTGCGAAAAGTTTTAAAAACTTAAGAAACACAATTCAACCCCTTTCTTGTGTTTCAAACAGGTTCCTTCATGATTGAGTTCATTGGTGTTGGGCAACCGATTTACCACAGCACGGGGTCGCGAGGACTCCAGCCACTTGTGAGTTTCGAACACAGAATGCCCCTATAGACCTAGTGGTCTTAACTGGCTCATATTCTCAACCACTTGGATTGTAGCTCGGTTCAAATGGCACGTCAGCCGACTCATGCATGTATGCAGGAGGTTTTCTATTCTTTCTTTTCGTTCATTCTTTCTTTTTCTGTCAAGGCACACAGCTCATGACTCATTTTAAAGGACATATAACTTGTTCAATTCAAATTTCAGTACATGTAGTCCAAGTCCTTAATTCACGAAGTACTAGGCCGACATCGCGGACATTAGACTCGCATATAGGACACTAAGTCCATTCTTTTTCAAAACATAGGACACGTAGTCCGAGTGCTCAATCCACGATGTACTAGGCCGACGTCGCGAACACTAGACTCGTATATAGGACACAAAGTCCATTCATGTCACAGAACTCTAGCCCGACGTCTCGGTCACTAGGTTCATTTGCTTCACATGCGTGAAGGGGTAATCACCAGTTACATCATATTCATTTTCGTAGTTCGTGTAACACCTCCCTTGGGCATTACATAGTTAACACGTGCGGAATTAAATTTAAAAGAGAATTGTTGGTTACTTTCAGAAAAGGATAATTTATTTTAAGTTGGAAAGCTCGGGTATAAAAATTTTCTGCATAAAATCTCAGAAACGTGATACACACATCACAATAATAAAATCACATTATACTTGACAACATACATAAACTGGGTTTATTCATAAATCATAAACCATCACATATAAGTTTTCCTGAAATTGTATTTCATACAGAAGTTCCAACTATACAGAGGTTTTCAAAACCACATCTACCGACTTTCTCAATTTAAACATTGAAAATCCGAAGAGCTGGTTTAGTAAAAGAACTATACGGACAATAGAGCCTACTACTT
The DNA here is from genome assembly GCA_039655645.1 of Ammopiptanthus mongolicus. NCBI lineage: Eukaryota > Viridiplantae > Streptophyta > Magnoliopsida > Fabales > Fabaceae > Ammopiptanthus > Ammopiptanthus mongolicus. Next base: position 58,511,994 of record CM077345.1, read on the forward strand.
AAGATATATCATACCAATGATACTGGGCCTCGTTGTCCGCAGTCCACACATCTTCGTCATCGACATCAAGGAATGTAAGCTACAAGGTCTTGAAGTGACCCAGATGACCGTTGAAAAGCATCTGTACACGTATCCAAAAACACAACAGGGTGTCCAACATGTACAGGCAAGGGTGAGTAACCAATAAATGGATTTAACCACGATAACTACATGCACGATACACAAAACAGCATATGAACATATGTATGATCAACACATCACAATAACAGAAGTAACACAGGACAATACACCAAGTAACAACATATCCAACATGCATACCGTAAATTGCAATATATCATATTAATCAATTAGCAGCATAAGACATCATTGAAAGCAAAATGGTAATCTACAATAAGCAAATGTAATCATCAACAGCCATACAATGCAATGCGATGTACATGAGTCAATGCCATATGCAACAAGGGTAAAACTCTGACCTCTACTCCATGGAGCTAACAAATCGTCGGAGAGAGTGAATGGGAGGACATGTTCCGATTAATGCCAACCATGGGCAAGATGCTACAACAAATGTAACGTGCACGTATCTGGCTTTATGGAAACACTCTCAACTAAACATGAAAAATACGGCATCTAGTAGAGGATATCAGTGTATTGCTCGGATTCGCCACGACACAGAAGAATCACCAACTAGTCACATGTCAGCCCTTCCAACCCTGATACCTCCAAAAGACCATTGAAGATCGTCACCGGAAGATTCACACCCGCATCAAGGTGTAAGCTCAACTCCTAGGCTCAAGGCCTTACAAACTCATGCAATAAAATGCCAATGCTTACACAAAGCAGATGCGATAAGCAATGTCTATCACTCGGATAAACCTCAAGATTCGCTAAGGTTCTATTTCTTAGGGACTTTACGCGTTTTTATACTTTAAAACATTTATCCATCGGATAAATATCCCATGATTCCTTTGGAATGATCCGGACTGCTTTCGGAATTGCTGACTGTCCCCACAAACCAACACAGGTCTTTTCACTGTGTTTTGTCCTCACTCACACGCTTTCTAGGAGACGTCCCAGAAGGTCACCCATCCTACAAGTGCTCCAAGTCAAGCACGCTTAACTATGGAGTTCTTATGTTCTGGGCTTCCGAAAAGAAGACGAATCTTGTTGGTATAGGTAGTACCAATCAATTCTTATAAGCCTTCCTTCGACGATATAGTCCTATACCTGTGCAGCCTCAGGATTCCTTCAACTGTACAGTCTCATACCTGCACAGCCTCAGGGTCCTTCTCGTCCCGATCATCACAAGACTGAAACAATCGAACAACTGACCTTGTTTCAAATCATCCGTCCGTCATCGAACTATTATGTCAAAACCCAAAACGTTTCATGCTTGTTTTCATGTCTTATAAATCACATCTCAAATCCTAAGTATTATGAAGAAGGATTGAGAATCCTCTTAGATAAGTCTTTGATCCTTTCTAAGGTATTAACTCCTTGATTTTCAATTAATGAAATAAGTGTTGATTCACTCAAGTCTTATGAAGTCATTGATGTACTAAGTCATCAATGGTATAGTACATGGTTTTGTTTCACCACATACCATACTTAATTATCCCTTGTCTTCAACTCTAAGTTAATTACTTAACTTAGGTTTTTCACGCGTAAATCTTTACGATATAGAGTCGACACTCTCTTTGTAAACCAAAACGATTGTTTTCAATTGAAAACTTACTTGATTTGAAATACGTTGCACTTGCTTAAAACAAAGTACCTTGACTAATTTGAAAAGAGTTTTTTCCTTACTAACTTAGTGTAAAATCATGTTCTAAGTTAATGGAATGGAAATTTAATCTCATCTAACTTCCTTAACTATGATCCATTTTAATCAACTTAAGCATACAAGGTCTCCATTATGTTTAAAAAAGGAACATTGTCTTTGTTCTAAGATAATGGAAATGCCTTATGAAACTATGTTTAACTTTTCATGAAAACACTTCTTTGTTTCACTTTTAAATCACTTGCTCACTTAGATGAACTAAGGTTAAAGTAAAAGACATGTTTCACTTTGGTGAAAACAATTAAAGGTTAAAACTTTACTTGATCTTTGGATCAAAGTCACTTATTGTTTTTCTTTGAAACATAAGTTAGTAAAACACTTTCTTACTTCAAAAACTTTGAATGTTCAAGAACAACACATGTTCTTCCATCTTTTTCTTGTTAAGCCTGCAAGCTATCATAAGGTAAATGTGAAGATTTTGCTTCACTAACTTGTCAAGTCATAGCTCAAAATGCTCACATAATTATGACAAACGATAATCATGCATCATTGTATCATAATCAAGCATAAAAATCCTTACTTTATCTAGAGATTTACTTGATCTAGAGATCAAAGTGTGGTTTTTCAACATACATGAAAATATTTTTCATTCAATCAACATCATCATAAACATATGCTAAAGCATACTAAAGCACACTAAGACATAAACCATTATTACAATCACAACGAAGCTCAAACAGAGCTACACAAATCAATCACGGATAACATATAGTTATCGGAAAATCCCTCAGGCAAACTCCCCTTACCCGTTGAAGTTATCCTCCAAGCAAAAGTCGTCCGATCGGCCCACAAATTCTCTCGATTCCTCGTCCGATTACTCAACCACAACTACACACACATAATCAATCCTATCATCAATATTTAACCACACAAATCTTCCTATTCCTACCTATATAGGATTCGGCCATGGAGCTATAAAAATAGCTAGGGATGTCCAAAAATTCCTATCTTTTGGATTCCATCTTTATTAGGAGTGGTAAGGCTAGATCAAAGCCTATTACACCAAAACTTGAACCAAAACCCCATCCACAAACACATGGAGGTTTCGGCCAAGAAAACCCATATGAGCTTGGAAGCTCATTTTGTTTCCAACTCTTGGATCAATGTTCCTCAAGTATACACAACACTAGAGTAAGTCTTATTACTCCAAACTTCAATCAAAAACTCAACCTTTTTCAAGCTAGGCGGTTCGGCCACTTTAAGAAGAAAAGGCTAGAAAACTTATTTGATTTCATGCTCTTGGATAATGAAAGAAAATGATGAAACTAGATTATAGAATTTGATTTCACATTAAAAGGATTTTTCTACACTTTTCTATGAATTTTCAAAGTTCTGAATCAAAACTTGGATCTTCAATAATCAAGAGATTCAAGAGATGAAATAGAGAGATTAAGATATGGAGATTGAAGTTACTACCTCCTCGATTCAAAGTCTTAAAGAGAAACAACTTGATTTCACCAAAAACTTTCAAGTTTCAAGATCAAAATGAAGAAAAGTGTGAAGAACATATGAAGAACTTTAAGAACATGAAGAACAAGTGAGAGAAGAGAGGAGATAGAGAGATGGTCGAATGGCCTAGTGAGAGAGTGAGTGAGATATTTATTTTGTCTTAATGGCAAACTTGTAGTTAAGCTTAGGCCATTTTGGTAATTTCCTTAAAAGATCAGGGGCATAATTGTCATTTCCCCTATAAATATCTAGATATTTTCTAGAAGTAATGATGACATTGGTGAGTCATTGGGTCAAAAAGTTCATTTAATAAATTCTCAGCGGCAAAATGGTCTTTTCATTCAAGGGCAAATGGTAATTATGGAAAAGTTCAGGGGCATTTCGGTCTTTTCGCGTCCAAATATTTTCTAAACGTAATCATTACACTGATGAGTCATGGCACGCTTTCCTAGGTGATGTGACATCATGTTTATCCGTTAACGGGTTCCGGAAATCCCATATTCAGCTCCGTTGTTCATCCAATTTACGTTTTCGCCCAAAAAAGTCGTGAGAACGTATTTATTTTGAATTTGTTTCAAAGTCGCCAATATCGTTCGCAATTTATTTAAAACCTAAATGTTTCGTTCACGAGTCAAAATTAGGTCTTGATAGTAGAAAAATACTACTGTCAATGAAAAACGCAGACTGGGCTCCGTTTGACCTTTTGACCAAAACTTAACCATAGCTTCCTACGATAGCGTAGAGTGTAACGCCCCGATTTTCACGTTTTATGATTCTTCAGTATTTTAACGTTTTTATTTTATTGGAGGGTCTAGAGAGTGAAATGAAATATTCTGAGAACATAGCAATGTCCTACACAACCACAGGAAGCCATGGTTAAGTTTTGGGCAAAAACTCAAACGGAGCTCGGTCTGCGTTTTTCACGGTAGTAATGTTTTTCTACTATCAAGGCCCAATTTGGACTCATGAACAGGACAGCAAATCTCAGGATTTAATTCTCTAAATCTTTGTTAAAATCCATGTCGACTTCTAAAAGTGAAAAAAATATATTATATTCGGACGAATACTCTAACCAGGAGACGATTGGAGCTGTAAAGGGATTTACCGTGACCCGCTACGGATAAGATTCATCTAGGAAGGTGTGCTGTGACTCACCAATGTCATCATTACATTTCTAGAAATATCTAAATATTTATTAGGGAAACGACCAAAATACCCCTAGTCTTTGATGGAATTACCAAATTACCCTTTTTGCTTATTTACAAGTTTGCCATGATACCAAAATATCTATAACTCACTCATTCTCACTTAGGCCTTTCGGCCACACTTTCTCTCTCTTGTTTCTCTCACTTGTTCATCCAAATTCATAGAGTTCTTGAAGTTCTTCATGTGTTCTTCATAAGTTCTTCCCAAAAACCCATTTTGATCTTCAAAAGTTGAAGTTTTTGAGTGAAAACTTGTTTCTCTTTCACAAATGTTTGATTCTAAGAGGTATGATCCTCATCTTAACTCTCTTAATCTCTCTATTTCATCTCTTGAATCTCTTGATTCATGAAGATAAAATTTTAGATTCAAAACTTTGAAAATTCATAGAAAAGTGTAGAAAAATCCTTTTAATACCAAATCAATTTCTATGATCTAGTTTCATCATTCTCTTTCATTTTTCAAGAGCATGTAATGAAATAAGTTTTCTAGCCTTTTTATTTATAGATGGCCGAAACCTTCATGAAGGAAAAAGGTTGAGTTTTTATTCAAGTTTTCTGTAATAAGACTTGTTCTAGTGTTAGGAGTACCTAAGGATCATCCACCCAAAAGATTAGAAATTTTGGACATCTCTAGCTAATTTTTCTAGACGATGGCCGAACCCCTTTGGATGGGAAATAAGAGATTTTTGTGTTGTTTAATGTTTAATGTTTAATGTTTGATTGTTGTGTTGTTTGTAGTTGGTGATGAGTATTCGGACAAATAATCCGGAGATTCATGAACCAGTCAACCGACTTTGATCCGGAGATTTGATCATCAACAGGTATGGGGGGTGAACCTCATCACACCAAAATGGTGGTGGTGAAGATGGTTGTTTACTTTGTGTGTGGGTGAAACCCTTTGGCTTGGGTTCACCACTTGATTTGGTTCTCTTGGAGAACAAAGTTGTAATAATGGTAGTTTATGTTTTTGGTATGCTTTATCATGCTTATGATGATGTTGATTAGATGAAAAACTTTTCATGTATGCTGAAATACCTACTTTGATCTCTAGATCAACTATGGATTTTTATGCTTGATTATGAAGCAATGATGTGGGATTGTTGTCTGTCATAGTTATGTGAGCATTTTGAGCCATAACTTGGTTAGTTGGTCAAGCAAAACCTTCACTTTTACCTTGAGTAGGCTTGCGGCCTTAGTGAACAAAATGAGGAAGAATATGTGTTGTTCTTGAACAATTAAAGTTTTGAAGTAAGAATAGAGTTTTAATGACTTTTGCTTTAAAGAAAAACCATAAGAGACTTTGATCCAAAGATCAAATAAAGCTTCAATCTTTAAGTGTTTTAACCAAAGTGAAACATGTCTTTTACCTTATCATTAGTTCATCTAGTTAACCAAGTGATTTAATAGTGGATTAATGAAATGTTTTCATGAGAATCAATATAGTTCCATAAGGCACTACCTTGATTTAAGAATAAAGTTCATGTTCCTTTTTCAAACATAATGAAGACCTTTATCCTTAAGTTGATTAAAATGAATCATAGTTAGAAGATTAGATAAGATTATATTTTCTTTTACACTAACTTAGGATATGGTTTTACACTAAGTTAGCAAGGAAAAACCCTTTTCAAAATTGGTTAAGGTACTTTGCTTTAAGCAAGTACAAGGTTCTTTCAAATTAATGAGTTTTCAATGAGAACGGTTTTGGATTACTAAAAGAGTTTTTCAACTCAAATCATAAAGTTTTACGCGTGAAAACCTAAGTTAAAGTAATTAACTTCGAATTTAAGACAAGAGATAATTAAGTGTGGTATTTGGTGGAACAAGACCATGTACTATACCATTGATGACTTAGTTCATCAATAACTTCATAAGACTTAAGTGAATAAACACTTATTTCATTATTTGAAAATCAAGGAGTTAATATCTTAGAAAGGCTCAAAGACTTATCTGAAAGGATTCTCAATCCTTATTCATAATGCTTAGGACACGAGACTTAATTAATAAGACATAAACACAAACACCAAACGTTTTGGGTTTTGAAACAGTAGTTCGATGACGGACCGGTGATTCGGATCTGGGTGAATCGTTCAATTGTTTCAGTCTTGTGATGACTCGATCCCGAAGGGATCACGAGATTTATCCAGTGGATAAATGTTTGATAATATAAAGAGGCATATAGTTCCTAAGGAAGAGAACCTTAGTTAACCTTGAGGTTTATCTGGTGGATAGACATTGCTTTATTGCATCTGCTTTATGTAACCATTGGAATTTCTTTGCATGAATTGTAAGGCCTTGAGCCTAGGAGTTGAGCTTACACCTTGATGCGGGTGCGAATCTTACGGTGATGATTGGAATAATCTTGGAGGTATCAGGGTTGGAAAGGCTTACATGTGACCAGTTGGTAGCTCTTCTTTGTCATGGCGACTCCGAGCAATACACTGATATCCTTGACTAGATGCCGTACTTTTCATGTTTGGTGCAGTGTGTTTCTGTAAAGCCAGATACATGTATGTTACGAATGTTGTAGCATCTTGCCCAAGGCTGGCATATACGGAACATGTCCTCCCATTCACTCTCTCCGATGTTTTGTTAGCTCCATGGAGTAGGGGTCAGAGTATTACCCTGTGGCATATGGCATTGAGTCATATACATTGCACTGCATTGCATGGCTGTTGATGTTTATATTTACTGTTATACATCGTCTATTCTTTTGAGAATGCCTTATATTATGCTGTTAACTGTTAATTGTTTAACATGATTTATATTGAGTTTTATAGTAAGCATCTGGGGTACGCTGTTACCTGGTGAGTCGTCCCATTTTTACTTCTGCTATTTTGTTGTGTTGATGAACGGGAATCTCACCAATATCTGTATTTTTCTTGCTGGTATTGTTGTTGCTGCTTGAACAGATGGACGTGACGATGGTTCGGTTCAATAATTTCTGACTCCAGAGGGAGACTCCTTTGCTGTTTAATTTTGTCTTGGCCAGTCTGTGTCGGTATCTGTAGTACCTTTTGGGAGCTACGACTCCTAGTACTTATTTTATCCTTATGTCAGTTATATATTAGACTTATGTCTGCATACAGTATTATATTCTGTTTTCTGTATTTCTAATACAGTATGTTCTAGAAATGCATGGTGAACCTAAGTTCATTTATTAGTATTATTTACCTTTACTAATCCCACTAAATCTTTGTGAAAAGAAAAGAAAAAAAGAAAACCATATTTTCCGCATTAATAAATATTTTCGACCTTATAAACGTTTGGGAATGTGGCACTCGGGAAAGGGTGTTGCATTATTTGGTATCAAAGCTGGCCGAGTCTTTTTAGGGTTTGTAGGTTATGGTTTGTCTTGTTTGTGTTGTGTTCTCTGTGTGTTTCTCTGTTGTTATCTCTGCAAGGAGGATAATGCACTAGGGCACGAAGCACTTTTAACGCCTGTTAAAAGTGACTTTTAACGCCGGTTTCATTACAGACGTTAATACAGCAGATGTTAAAAGGGTGATATTTAACGTCCGTTCTCAGCCAACGTTAAATATATTAGTTTAACGTCCGTTGCCTAGGCCACAGACATTAAAAGTTCGGTTCACATAAAAAACAGACGTTAGAAGTTAACTTATTACGTTGTAACACCCCCCTCGCAGGTGCTACATACTCGGACTCTAATGCGGAAATAAATCAAGAAAATGAAACGCTGGTTGCTTTCGGAAAATACTTTAATTAAGTAGCTACGTTCGAAAACGCGGTTCTAAAAATTTTCAGCATGCATAGGCATTACAAACTCAAGATGAAGAAATAAACTTCATATCACACGTTGATATTCACTGTTCATAAAAACATAAACATAATATAAAACCTGGTCTAATATACAACATATTACAGACTTAGAAATAAGTTCAACATATGTGCAGTAATATAATATAAAACTGCTCAAAATAAAAGACTCCTAAGTTGGCCGGCTAAAAGTAGCCATTGGGGTACAACCCAACGTCAACTTCATCAGAACGCTCCGTCATCCGAGTCCCCACGTCTCCGCGGGGACCTATGATCAACATCTATACATGTGTTCCAAAAACACAACAAGGTGTCCAACATGTACAAGCAAAGGTGAGATACTCATATAAAGTTTATCACGATAGTCGCAAAGGCGACAAACAGCAGTATGAACATTCACAGATAAATACAGTTATATGAGCAGTTATCTATATAACACAATATAACATCGTAAACACTATCATGAGTTATAATAATGTATGAGACTTCAATATCATCTTTTTAATTCATGTATTCCGGAGATTCTAACTTCCCAACATCGAGCGATAGGCAGTAGTAAGACCCGTAACACAATTGTCCACATGAGTCGGCCTCTCTATTTAAGTCCGAACTCCAATTGTTCCAGGGTACCACGTCATAACCTTATCCTGAATATGCCAGTCCCTGATCGAGTTCATTCGTGTTTGGCAGCCGATTTACCACGGCACGGGGTTGCTACGCCTCCGGCCACTTGTGGGATCTCGAACACAGAATGCCCCTATAGACCTAGTGGTCTTGACTGATTAAATTCTCAACTACTAGAGTTGTAGCTCGGTTTCAAATGGCACGTCTGCCGGTTCCTGCATGTACACAAAAAGTTTTCTGTTTTCTTTATGTTCATTCTTTCAAATGTCGAGACATAAAGTCCACGACTCATTTCAAAAAGGCATTAAGCCCACTCAAATCAAAAACACAGGACACGAAGTCCGAGTGCTCAATCCACAAAACACTAGCCCCGACGTCTCGGCCACTAGGTTTGGGCTCATCTCAAAGGTTCATCATATTTCTTTTGTTTTCATTTTTCTCAAAACAACTTTGGAAAACAAAACATGTTCACTGTTCTTGAAACAAAACATTTCTTTATCAAAAGAAACATTTTCCGGGAAAAACACCTTTCTTGAAAACAAAACCGTTTTCTAAGGTTTCACGCCTTTTTAAAACACTTTACTGAACAAAACACATTTTGCACGACTTTTCACAAAACCACATTTTACTTTTCAAAAGGACATACTTTTCAAAAAGGAAACTTAACTTTTCTTGAAAAGCAACACGTTTTCCAAAAATCACTTTTTGATTCCAAAACACGGTTTTCAAAACTTTGATTTCGGTTTCGAGTATTTTAATAATTTTCGAGGCATAGCCAGTCCAATGCTCATCCAGGATATATATATATATATATATATATATATATATATATATATATATATATGTATGTATATCAACAGTTCAATATCACAATAATATCAACGAAGGCATCCATGCCACAAATTATCAACAAGTGTGCAAATATGTTTCATTAAGTAAAACAAATCCATACATCATTCAAACTCATCTCCAATTCAACAATCAAGTCATCATAATAAATATATCAAACATGCACTATGAAGCTACCAAACTTAAATGACTACCTCCCTTTACCTCACAAAGAAGCTCAATCCAAACTCGATCGGTTCTCGGCTCCGGTTCTGATATTGTTCGCGTTGCCTAAAAGAATCAAACACAATTCAATTCAAACAACAAATCAATGTCAATCTATAACATCAAAACATAAATCTAATTCCCCTAAAGGAATAGGGTTCGGCCATGAAAGGGTAAAAAGACTAGGGATCTCAATTGGTTCCAAACTTTTGGATGGTTGGTTCATTAGCTTTGTTAACACTAATACAAGTCCTATGACTCGAAAATGTGAAACAAAACTCATGGATTTTTCTCATGAAGCTCTCGGCTTCTTTGGGCAAACTAGGCTAGGGATTGATTTGGTTTTCCATCTCTCGGATTGAAGAACACTAGGCAAGCTAAGGATGGAATCAAGAGTTAGAAATCAAAAATTTGATGAAAAACACTATTCATCATCTCCCTTAGGGTTCGGCCACTTTGGGATTTATGAGCTAGGATGAGAATTGAATCATAAGCCCTTGGGTTTAGGTAGAGAATAATGAGGTGAGTTCATAGAAATTGGTTTCACCTTAAAAGGACTTTTCTACAATTTCCTATGGATTTTCAAACTTTTGGATCTAAGAATGAGTTTCATGAAAATGGAGTTTTGATCTTGAGATTGATAGAGATTCAAGAAGCTATGAGATCATAGAAGTGATCTTACCTTAGAATGGAGGAAGTTGGTTAAGGAATCAAGTGATTTTAACAAGTGAATCAAGGTTTTCAAGGAAAAATGAATTTTTCTTTAAGAACAATTATGGAGTTCTTGCTTTGAGAGGGCTGGTGCGTTAAATGGACGGTGTGAGGGGCTGAGTTCAGCCTTTTAAAATGTCACTTAAGGGTAAAATGGTCATTTGCCAAAAGGGTAAAATGGTAAAAATGTAAAAGATTAAGGTTAGGGGCATTTTGGTAATTTCGCGTCGCGAAATTCCCGATCATCATGACGACTTTAGCATACTCTCCCAAGTGATCTAGCGTGATGGGGTATCAAGCATATCCGTTGTCGGGTCTCGTCGAATCCTTTTCGGCTCCAAACGCCTCCCGATTCGATTAAACGACCGAATATAATATTTTATTATTATTTTTCGGACGTCGGAACGAATTTTAACAAGGATGTAGGAAATTAAATCCTGACACTTACTGTCTCGTTCATGAGTCCAAATTAGGTCTCGATAATAGAAAAAGGCTACTATCCGTGAAAAACGTAGACCGGGCTCCGTTTGAGCTTTCGCCCGAAACTTAACCACGGCTTCCTATGATTGTGTAGGACATTCCTATCTTGTCAGAATATTTTATTTCTATTTCTAAGACCTCGAATAAAATACTAACATTAAAATACTGCATAAAATGGAAAACTCAAAAATCGGGTGTTACATTACTACCACTCTAAAAAAAATTTCGTCCTCGAAATTACGTACCTTGAAAGAGATCGGGATACTGTAATTTCATCTTGTCCTCAAGCTCCCACATTGTATCTACAGTTGCTTCGTTCCAAATGACTTTGACTAAGGGAACTTGTTTTCCCCTGAGTTGCTTGATCCTCTTATCAACGATTCGCACCGGCGATGTCTCATAAGACAAGTTTTCTCGTAAATGTACTATATCAGATTCGATTACATGTGACGGATCAGGAATATACTTCTGAAGTTGTGAGACATGTAAAACATTATGAATGTTGGACGGGAAAGTGGTTAAGCAATCTGATAAGCTACTGGAGCAATACGACGAAGAATCTGGTACGGTCCAATGAATTTGGGATTGAGTTTTTTGGACTTAATCGCTCTACCTACCCCAGTCGTAGGTGTGACTCTCAGGAACACGTGTTCACCTTCTTGAAACTCGAGGGACCGTCTTCCTTTATCTGAGTAGCTCTTCTGCCCGTTCTGTGCCGTTTTCATCTTTTCCCGGATCTGTTTAATCTTTTCCGTTGTTTGTTGCACAAGTTCTAAGCCTACGATCATGTTCTCTCCATCCTGGTACCAACACAACGGTGTCTGGCACTTTCATCCATATAAGGCTTCGTAGGGTGCCATCCCTATACTAGAATGGTAGCTGTTGTTGTAGGTGAATTCTATAAGAGGCATCATATCATCCCAACTTCCACCATGGTCTAGAGCACAAGCTCTCAGCAAATCTTCCAAAGACTGTATCGTTCTCTCTGTCTGTCCATCAGTTTGAGGATGATAAGCTGAACTTAGTCTCAGTCTTGTCCCTAAAGCTTGATGTAGACTTTGCCCAAAACGTGACGTAAACTTTGGGTCTCTATCAGAGACTATGCTTGATGGCACTCCATGTAGTCTGATTATCTCTCTGATATATAGCTCAGTTAACTTCTCCACCGAGTAGTTGATCTTAACAGGTAAGAAGTGTGTTGATTTCATTAACCTATCAACGAACACCCAAATCGAATCAAAACTCTTGGAAGTTCTCTGTAATCCTACCACAAAATCCAATGAAATGCTCTCCCATTTCCATTCGGGTACATCAAAGGATTGAAGTATCCCTCCAGGTCGTTGATGTTCTAACTTCGCTTTCTGACAGGTCAAACATGATGCTACATACTCAGCCACTTGCTTCTTCATTCCTGGCCACCAAAACTTTTGTTTCAGATCTTGGTACATTTTGGTCGACCCAGGGTGAATGCTCAGCTTGCTCTTGTGTCCTTTCTCTAGAATCATCTTCCTCATCTCCAGGTTGCTCGGTACACAAACTCATCCATTGCATCTCAAGATACCATCAATTCCCATACTAAACTCTACAGCTTTTTCTTGTCCAAGTAACTCCTTTTTCTCTTAGAGATATACATCAGTTGCTTGCTGTTCACGGATCGTCTCCATCAATCCACTAGATACCTTGATCATTCCCAAGCTAATCCTCTCATGGTTCACTTCCACAGCTAGATTGAGATCACAAAACTGTTCTATCAATTCTAGCACTTTGACCATCATTGCAGAGATGTGCAAGGTCTTCTGACTCAGAGCGTCTGCAACGACATTTGCCTTCCCAGGGTGGTACAGCAAAGTGAAGTCATAGTCTTTAAGAAACTCCATCCAACGTCTCTGCCTCACGTTAAGTTCCTTCTAGTCGAACAGGTACTTCAAACTTTTGTGGTCATTGAAGATATCGAACTTTGATCCATACAAGTAGTGTCTCCAGATCTTCAGCGCAAAAACCACAGCAGCTAACTCAAGGTCGTGCGTCGGGTAATTCCTCTCATGAATCTTCAACTGGCGCGAAGCATACGCTACAACCTTCCGATGTTGCATAAGCACACATCCTAATCCTTGATGCGAAGCATCACAGTACACTTCATACGGTTCGTCTGGCTTAGGTAGTACTAATACTGGTGAGGTTGTCAAACGTTCCTTCACCGTTTGAAAACTTTCCTCACATTTGTCAGTCCACAAAATGGTTGCTCCTTCCTCGTAAGTTAAGTCAACGGCGCAACAATCTTCGAAAATCCTTCGATGAACTTTCTGTAGTAACCAGCCAGTCCAACGAAAGTGCGGATTTCTCCCACAATCTTGGGTCTCTCCCATAGAAGTACTGCTTCTACTTTTGTAGGATCGACGACAATTCCTTCCTTCGAAATCACATGTCCCAAAAATTTGACTTCATCCAGCCAAAACTCGCACTTGGGTAGCTTTGCGTACAGCTTCTCCTTGTGAAGGATCTGCAAAACTTGTCGTAGATGTTCCTCATGCTCCTCGAAACTTTTCGAGTAGATGAGAATATCGTCTATAAACACGACGACAAACTGATCCAAATACGGACGGAAAATCCTATTCATATAGTCCATGAAGATAGCAGGCGCATTCGTCACTCCGAAAGGCATCACGAGGTACTCATAGTGACCATAACGAGTCCTAAAAGCATTCTTAGGTACGTCCTCGTTCTTTACTCTGATCTGGTGATAACCGGATCTTAGATCAATCTTTGAAAAGACAACAGCTCCTTAAAGTTGATCCATCAAGTCATCTATGCGGGGTAGAGGATACTTGTTCTTGATCGTTATCTTGTTGAGTTGACGATAATCCACACAGAGTCTTGAACTCCCGTCCTTCTTCTTCACCAATAACATTGGTGCTCCCCACGGGGACACACTTGGCCTCACAAACCGCTTGGACATCAGACCCTCTAGTTGAATCTTCAACTCGGCTAAAGCTGACGTCCTATAAGAAGCTATAGAGATCGGACCGGATCCCGGAACTAAGTCGATCGCCAACTCGATGTCCCTCACAGGTGGCAAACCTGGTATGTCCTCTGGAAAAACTTCCGGAAAATCTTTCACAACCGGCACATCGCTCAAGACAACGTCCCTCTCGATTTCTAAACAGGATAGAAGCATGTATCCCTTAGCTCCTTCTTTCAAAGAAGCTCTTACTTGGTTGGCAGTTAAAAATCCAAAAATCTTAGGGTCAGGAAAAACTAAGGTTCTATGTGCACAGTCTAAAAGGATATGGTTGGAAGATAACCAATCCATGCCTAGGATCACATCCAATTGAGTCAAAGGCAAACATATTAAGTCAACAAGAAAGTTCCTATCATGAACAGTAATAGGACAGTTCAAACATACTGTATTAACAGTAACAGGCTTAGCAGTTGGAGTTGTGACAATCAAATCAAAAGACAACGAAGAAATAGGCAAGTCCAAATGTCTCACACAATTCAAAGAGATAAACGAATGTGTCGCACCCGAATCAAATAGTACAGTTACGAGATTACCAGCTATGATGCAACTACCTTGTATGAGATCATCAAATTTGGAAGCATCAACGCCACTCATGGTATACACCCTTCCCCTCGCTTTGGGTCTATCAGTCCGCATGTTGTTGACAGTCGGTTTGGGCTTTGGTGTAGGGAATTCCCTCGCGAAATGTCCTATTTCTCCGTATTGGAAACATAGAACTCCTTTCAGCTTGCAGCTCTTAGCTGGGTGTCCGGGTTGCCCACACTTGAAACATCTCTGGGCTCGGCCTTGGTTCTGGTCGTTTCCGCTCCCTCCACCGTAAGCAGAAGCAACAGGACCATACGATTGCTGTTTCTGACTACTCCCTTGAGGTTGGGAATATGGCTTCTTCTAGAACTGCTTCCCTTTCTGGTGCTGGTACTGGTTCGAGTTCCTTGACCTAGATGGTCCTCCTGCAGTACCCTTGTTCTCCCTTCCGCTTCTCATCTTTTCTACCTTTCTGCACTTCTCCACCAGAGCTTGGAAGGTACGGATCTCTAGTGGCAACACTGACTCCTTGATCTCGAAGCGCAGACCGCCTTCGAATCTCTCACATTTCCAGTCCTCATCAGGTTGGGCTTGGAAAAAGAGGAAATATTTGGCGAGTGATTCAAACTTTGCCGCATATTCCCCTACAGTCATGTCCCTTTGCTGTAGCTTCAGAAATTCCTGCTCTTTCTCTGTCCTGGCACTTTGGGGAAAGTACTTGTCTAGAAACTTGGTGCGAAATACTCCCCAAGTGATCTCTTGGTTGTTGGCTTCAAGCAGTTGTCTGGTTCCTCCCCACTTATACTCTGCATCACCCAGAAATAGGAATATGGCATAGTCCACCTTCACTCCTTCGGGGCAGTGCAGAACAGCAAAAATCTTCTCTATCTCTTGCAACCATAAGTCAGCCTTTTCCGGGTCACAGTCCTCATGAAACTGCGGAGGATCATGACGCCGAAAATCGACTAACCCGCTGGCACCAGCAGCAAGATCAGCTCTCTGTTGGTTCTGTTGATTCTGAGCAATTGTTGCTGTCTGTTGAGCAACAGCAGCCGCTATATCAGCCATGGCCTGGATAGCCCGATTCAAGTTGTTGTCATCAGCATTGTTATCAGCAGTGCCACGACCTCCACCACGACCACCTCTAAGATTCATGTCTCCCAACAAGGCAAACCAAACATACCTTAATAAGGAAACATAAATCAAAACTAGTATGTCAACACACATTGCTTCAACAGAGAAACAATTCAAACAAGGTTCACAGAGATCACACAACATAAACATAACAGACTCACTTCCCAAGGATTCCCGAAAGACACGAGCAGCTCTGATACCACTAATGTAACACCCCCCTCACGGGTGCTCCATACTCGGACTCTAATGCGGAAATAAATCAAGAAAATGAAATGCTGGTTGCTTTCGGAAAATACTTTAATTAAGTAGCTACGTTCGAAAATGCGGTTCTAAAAATTTTCAGCATGCATAGGCATTACAAACTCAAGATGAAGAAATAAACTTCATATCACACGTTGATATTCACTGTTCATAAAAACATAAACATAATATAAAACCTGGTCTGATATACAACATATTACAGACTTAGAAATAAGTTCAACATATGTGCAGTAATATAATATAAGACTGCTCAAAATAAAAGACTCCTAAGCTGGTCGGCTAAAAGTAGCCATTGGGGTACAACCCAACGTCAACTTCATCAGAACGCTCCGTCATCCGAGTCCCCACGTCTCCGCGGGGACCTATAATCAACATCTATAGATGTGTTCCAAAAACACAACAAGGTGTCCAACATGTACAGGCAAAGGTGAGATACTCATATAAAGTTTATCACGATAGCCGCACAGGCGACAAACAACAGTATGAACATTCACAGATAAATACAGTTATATGAGCAGTTATCTATATAACACAATATAACATCTCAAACACTATCATGAGTTATAATAATGCATGAGACTTCAATAGCATCTTTCTAATTCATGTACTCTGGAGATTCTAACTTCCCAACATCGAGCGATAGGCCGTAGTAACACCCGTAACACAATTGTCCACATGAGTCGGCCTCTCTATTTAGGTCCGAACTCCAATTGTTCCAGGGTACCACGTCATAACCATATTCTGAATACGCCAGTCTCTGATCGAGTTCATTCGTGTTTGGCAGCCGATTTACTACGGCACGGGGTTTCTACGCCACCGGCCACTTGTGGGATCTCGAACACAGAATGTCCTTATAGATCTAGTGGTCTTGACTGATTAAATTCTCAACTACTAGAGTTGTAGCTTGGTTTCAAATGACACGTCTGCCGGTTCATGCATGTACACAAAAAGTTTTCTGTTTTCCTTGCGTTTATTCTTTCAAATGTCGAGACATAAAGTCCACGACTCGTTTCAAAAAGGCATTAAGCCTAATCAAATCAAAAACACAGGACACAAAGTCCGAGTGCACAATCCACAAAACACTAGCCCCGACGTCTAGGCCACTAGGTTTGGGCTCATCTCAAAGGTTCATCATATTTCTTTTGGTTTCGTTTTTCTCAAAACAACTTTGGAAAACAAAACACGTTCATTGTTCTTGAAACAAAACATTTCTTTATCAAAGGAAACATTTTCCGGGAAAAACACCTTCCTTGAAAACAAAACCGTATTCTAAGGTTTCACGCCTTTTTCAAACACTTTACTGAACAAAACACATTTTGCACGACTTTTCACAAAACTACTTTTTACTTTTCAAAAGGACGTACTTTTCAAAAAGGAAACTTAACTTTTCTTGAAAAGCAACACGTTTTCCAAAAATCACTTTTTGATTCCAAAACATGGTTTTCAAAACTTTGATTTTAGTTTCGAGTATTTTAATAATTTTCGAGACATAGCCAGTCCTATGCTCATCCAGTATATAAATATATATATGTATATCAACAGTTCAATATCACAATAATATCAACCAAGGCATTCATGCCACAAATTATCAACAAGTGTGCAAATATGTTCCATTAAGTAAAACAAATCCATACATCATTCAAACTCATCTCCAATTCAACAATCAAGTCATCATAATAAATATATCAAACATGCACTATGAAGCTACCAAACTTAAATGACTACCTCCCTTTACCTCACAAAGAAGCTCAATCCAAACTCGATCGGTTCTCGGCTCCGGTTCTGATATCGTCCGCGTTGCCTAAAAGAATCAAACACAATTCAATTCAAACAACAAATCAACATCAATCTATAACATCAAAACATAAATTTAATTCCCTTAAAAGGCATAGGGTTCGGCCATGAAAGGGTAAAAAGGCTAGGGATCTCATTTGGTTCCAAACTTTTGGATGGTTGGTTCATAAGCTTTGTTAACACTAATACAAGTCCTATGACTCAAAAATGTGAAACAAAACTCATGGATTTTTCTCATTAACTCTCGGCTTCTATGGGCAAACTAGGCTAGGGATTGATTTG
Organism: Ammopiptanthus mongolicus; assembly: GCA_039655645.1. NCBI lineage: Eukaryota > Viridiplantae > Streptophyta > Magnoliopsida > Fabales > Fabaceae > Ammopiptanthus > Ammopiptanthus mongolicus. The sequence goes on from CM077345.1 coordinate 58,530,145, forward strand.
GTTTTCCATCACTTAGATTCAAGGACACTAGGCAAAGCTAAGGATGGAATCAAGAGTTAGAAAACAAAAATTTGATGAAAAACACTATTCATCATCTCCCTTAGGGTTCGGCCACTTTGGGATTTATGATCCAGGATGAGAATTGAATCATAAGCCCTTGCAGTTAGGTAGAGAATGATGAGGTGAGTTCATAGAAATTGGTTTCACCTTAAAAGGATTTTTCTACAATTTCCTATGGATTTTCAAACTTTTCGATCTAAGAATGAGTTTCATGAAAATGGAGTTTTGATCTTGAGATTGAGAGAGATTCAAGAAGCTAGGAGATCATAGAATTTATCTTACCTTAGAATGGAGGAAGATTGGTTGAGGAATCAAGTGATTTTAACAAGTGAATCAAGGTTTTCAAGGAGAAATGAATTTTTCTTCAAGAACAACTATGGAGTTCTTGCTTTGAGAGGGCTGGTGCGTGAAATGGACGGTGTGAGGGGCTGAGTTCAGCCTTTTAAAATGTCACTTAAGGGTAAAACGGTCATTTGCCAAAAGGGTAAAATGGTAAAAGTGTAAAAGATTAAAGTTAGGGGCATTTTGGTAATTTCACGTCCCGAAATTCCCGATCGTCATGAAGACTCTGGCATACTCTCCCAAGTGATCTAGCATGATGGGGTATCAAGCATATCCGTTGTCCGGTCTCGTCGAATCCTTTTACGACTCCAAACGCCTCCCGATTCGATTAAAAGGCCGAATATAATATTTTATTATTATTTTTCGGACGTCGGCACGAATTTTAACAAGGATGTAGGAAATTAAATCCTGACACTTAATGTCCTGTTCATGAGTCCAAATTAGGTCTCGATAGTAGAAAAAGGCTACTATCCGTGAAAAACGTAGACCGGGCTCCGTTTGAGTTTTCGTCCGAAATTTAACCACAACTTCCTATGATTGTGTAGGACATTCCTATCTGGTCAGAATATTTTATTTCTATTTCTAAGACCTCGAATAAAATACTAACGTTAAAATACTGCATAAAAAGGAAAACTTCAAAATCGGGGTGTTACAAACGTCGCTTATCTATACAATGGACGTTAAAAGTATATATTTTTTTTTAAAAAATATAACTTTTTTAGAAGTTAACCTTTAACGTCGGTTTCAAATAAAACCGACATTAAAATTTATATTTTTTTTTTTAATGCTGGTCATATTTAGTTCCTAACTACCTACAGAATTCTACAAATTCATTACACTCATACAACCAGAATTCTAACCAGTCCAGAATACAGAATTTTGCATAATTTACTCAATACTGTTCCAGAATATAGATTTTGCAACATTATTTACTCAAAATAGTCCAACTATGATTCAGAATTCTCTATAAGCTAGTCAGTACAATTCAGAATTCTATACACAATTCATACATATATATAAAAAATAATCATTCTCTTCTAAGTATGCAGGATCTATATTTTTTACTTTTTCTCTGCAACATACTTAAAAAAAGAAGGTTGAAAAAGGCACTCTCAAGTCTTTGAATTCTTGTTTAGTGAGAGGAGACTGATCACTGAAAGCCTGCACAAGTTCAAATAAACTTAACATTAAATTAAGTTATCAACAAAAACAAAATATAATTAATTAACCTGAAAATTAATTACCTGCGTCCATCCGTCAGTAATCGACACTGAGACAATGTTCAACATATGAAACATCACATAGTAAGCACACTCTCAACTATTTAATTGTCTACGAGACTACAAATGAATATGAAATTGGATATCAAGTTAATGTATATATAGTAATGATGATGATGATAATAATGATAATAATAATTACTATTAATAAATTGCTTACCTTTAGGATATACCAATTAGGATTTGATTTTGACTTGGAAGACCTACTTTTCCCATTTGCACAAGAAATGCTACATGCCTTCATAGCTCTATGATAAACAAAATATTCATGTCAATTATATGTTTATAAAATAAAAGCAAATGTTATAAATTAAATTCAATAAAAGTTTACGTATGTATCGATTGAGGCCACCACCTCCTTCGCCGGATCATAGTGACACGAGCAGAAGAAGACGACAATATGCTTGCTAGGAATAAGTAGGAGCATCTGCTAATGGCCATTCCCTATGAATGGTGCTATATATATCTGTTTCTGATTTCTTTCCATTAGGGTCTGCATGTATGCATTGACTTTAGTGTGATCAGTCATGAAATTACCAAGAGTGAGGGAAGGGTCCAAGAATCTGTACACAGTATCGCTGCCCCTCTCAAGTAATTGGCGATGCAGATACCTAAGATACCTAAAAAATGTGTAAGACAATGCACAATTACAAGTAGAAATGTAGTATCTTTAATTTGTTACTTACAATCTTTTCAGCAACAACGCGTGTGGCTTCAACTTTAAAATTTCCAGATTTCGTCTTTCGTCCTTCGACCCATGTGTCCTCGCGTGCAGGTGGAGACGGAGGATCAACAATTTCACATACTTCTTCTCCTGCTTCTACCCGCTCTTTCAACTTCTCCTCCCTCCTTCTCAACTTCTCATCCATAAACTTCTTCTCCACCAATCTATACCCACCTTGAGACATGGTGTGGGGTTAGACATTCTTCGCCTGACTCGCCTTACCCTTTTCCCTTTTAACCAAAAACTCAGGATTGGCTCGGCTCAAAACAAATCTATCCCACGTATCCTTACCAAGGAACGAGTAAACATCAAAAGGAGATTTATCGATCTTCTCTCCAAATATGTACTTACTACCCAGAAAAGACTTAAACCCCGTCCAACGCTTAGCCGCAAGTTGAAGCTATTTTGTCTGATGTTCAGGAGTATTCGGCACGGTCCATGTGATCTACATTAATTATAGAACAAGAAGGAGGAATTAGTAATGCATGGATCATATATAATATGCTTAAATAATGTAAATACAAACACAGAGATCATTGGAAAATACCGTGATTGACTCCCAAATCTGATCCTTCACATTCTGCGGTACGTGATCCAATCATCAAACAAAATGCTAGTATGGGTTTTAGCTTCCAAAGCCACAAAACTGGTGAATTTCTTAGCAAGGGGTCCCATGGGATCCAGGCGACTATCAAACTCGATCTCAAGCCTCTGGTTATTAATCATAAGGTTCTGTTCTGATATAATTCGCTAGGCGAATTGATTTTCGCGGGGCAAGACAGAGACTAGTGTTTTCTGCGAGCAACTGGGGAGGTTCATTCGCGGGGCGAAGCTATGTTCGCTGGGCGAATGCAAGCATCAGTGTTATGAAGCTCTCTAGTTCGCGGGGTGAAGCAGTGCTCGTGAGGCGAATACCTGTTATAACAGTTTTTGTCCAAGACTGTTAGAAGTCAGTTGTGGAAGGTGGAGAACTTCAAGATTCACACGGATAAGAACTTCACAAGGATCAGGGACTTCACATGGATTGATGACTCATCTATAACCTATTAGTGATTGTCGTATAGGACTATAAATACATCTCTTGTTTTGGTTTCTGTGCATAGGAGAGTTCTTTATTCCTAATTGGTCTTGTTGAACCCCAACAAAGACTCTTCGGATGATGAACAACTTGTTCCCGAAGAACGAATTCAGGAAGCTACCTCTGAAAGAGGATGGAAGGTTCCACCCATCTTTAAGGGAACAGACTCCCAGAAGCTAAGGAATTTCAATGAAAACAACGAACAGTAATAAACATGTATTGATAAATAAAAATATAACCCTAAAAAAACAAAACTCACATCATGGATAAACATAACTTACACTATGGTCAACTTTAATTTAGCTAGATCAATATCCCTTCATGATGATCATCACGGGTGGCATGTACATCGTCCACCTCATTTTCCTCAAAGAAAGTAGGCATGTGTATTGAGAAAGAAGGAGTCTCAGGAATATCAATAGTTGAATCTTGATTTTCATCACTACGATGCATGCTTTTTCCTTGGAGAACCACTGACCACCTTTTGTTAGAAGGATCATTGATATAAAACACTTGTTTTGCTTGGGAAGCCATGATAAAAGGCTCTTCCGTGTGACCAACCTTGCCAAGATCTACTAATGTAAATCCTAATACATCAATTTCTACACCACTTTTACTATCAACCCACTTACATTTAAAAACAGGTATTGTAAACTTAGTGTAATCGACCAACCAGATCTCTTCAATGACTCCAAAGTAAGGAATCGGTGCCATAATTGGGTTTGTATCTTTTGAACTAGAGAAGTGCATGGCCTCAGCCACTATCATAACCCCACTATTTTGCATGGTACTCTTGTTATCTTGTTCCTTTGTATAAAAGGAACACATATTGATGTCGTATCCGCTCCAACATATGACATTAAAGCTAGGCCCACGTGCTAGCCATTTTAATGTATCAGAAGCAGTACTATCATCCTTCAAAATTTCTTCCTTAAACCATTTTAAGAAAGTCTTGTTATGCATGTTTAACAACCACTTTTCACTCATTCGAGGGTTTCTTACCTTGACGTCTCTTTTGTGATCACATAAGTAAGGTTGAACTTCATCAGTGTTATTCAATATATACAAATGTGCTTGAAGTACTTCCTCCCGACCCTTGCTCTTAACCATTACACCATGTGTACCCTTGCCTTCACATCTTGCCTCATCATGACGAGGCTTAGGAACCCCTATAGGATCAGTTTTAGAAATGCAGTCTGAACAAAACTCAATAGCTTTTTCTACAACATACCTTTGAACAATAAATGCTTCCGGACGATGTGGATTCTTCACATACCCTTTCAAGATCTTCATGTATCGCTCAACTGGGTACATCCACCTTAAATAAACAGGGCCACACAATCTAATCTCCCTCACCAGATGAACAATTAAGTGAACTATGATGTCAAAAAATGAAGGAGGAAAATACATCTCCAATTGGAACAAGATAACAGCAGCCTCATCTTCCAACCGATCCAACTTCTGGGGTCATTGAAGAATGAGCACAGCCTAGTTATGACATGTCTAACATTTTTAGGAGCAATACCGTGAATAGCCACTGGTAGTAGTTGTTGCATCAACACGTGGCAATCATGAGACTTTAAGCCAACTAATTTGAGATCATTTGAGACAAGCCTCTTGACATTTGAAGAGTAACCATATGGCACTTTGACGCCCCGTAGACAATCACAAAAACTTGTTCTCTCTTTTTTTGACAAAGTATGACATGCTGGAGGCAAATATGTCCGATTACCATCCTTTGGCTGTGGAGCTAACTGCTCTCGTATACCCATCGCAACCAGATCTAGACGAGCATTCACACCATCCTTTGTCTTGCCCTGAATGTTGAGAAGCGTTTCGATTACACTATCACACACATTTTTCTCCACATGCATCACATCAATACAGTGTCTAACATCAAGTTTGCACCAGTATGGAAGATCAAAGAAGATGGACCTCTTCTTCCAGATGTTTTTATCAGTAGCCTTCTTTTGGGCCTTTCCGAAGATAGCATTGATGTCCTTCACCCATTGATAAACTTGCTCTCCAGTTAAGGCCATCGGAGCAATTTCACTCTCCTAACATCCGTTAAAAGCTTTCTTCAATCTACGATATGGGTGATCACGTCTGAGAATTCTCCGATGCCCAAGGTAAACTGTCTTTCGTCCATGTTGAAATTGAGTGAAACATGTGCCTTCTTCACATATAGGGCATGCTTTATGCCCCTTAACACTGTAGCCGGACAAGTTTCCGTATGCTGGAAAGTCATTGATGGTGCAAAATAACATGGCACGCATCTTAAAAGTCTCTTTGTAATGGACGTCAAACATATCAACGCCTTCCACCCACAACTTTTTCAAGTCATCAATCAAGGGGCTTAGATAAACATCTAAGTCATTTCCTGGCTGTTTTGGGCCCGAAATCATCATAGACAATATTATGTATTTGCGCTTAATGCATAACCAAGGAGGTAGGTTGTAAATTACCAGGAAAACAGGCCATGAACTATGAATACTACTTAAGGTACCATACAGATTCATTCCATACGTTGCAAGTCCAAGCCTAAGGTTTCTTGGCTCACTTCCGAAATCCGGAAACAAACTATCAAATTCTCTTCCATTGCAATGAATCAGCCGGATGGCGAAGCTGTCCATCACATTTTCTCTCATTTGCATGCCATCTAATGTTCTTTGCGTCATTTGCATTAGCGAACAATTGCTTGAACCTTGGAATTATTGGAAGATACCACAATACCTTCGCAGGAAGACCCTTTTTGTTCACATCACAACTAGAATCATCATCACCATCCTTCACTTTGTACCGTGATACCCTACACTTGGGGCAGTTGTGAAACTCTTCATAGTCACCCCTATACAATATGCAATCATTAGGGCATGGTGTATCTTCTTATACTCCATACCCATCGGACACAGTACCTTCTTCGCCTCATAGTTACGGTCCGGCAATGTGTTGTCTTCGGGAAGCATTTCTTTCAACAACTCAAGCAATTAAGTGAGGCTTTTATCGCTCCAACCATTTCTCGCTTTCACAGTGACCAGTTTTAATACCGCTGACAATCGTGTATACTTAGTGCACCCCAGATACAAAGGCTTATCCGAATCACTGCACAAAGTTTCATACACATGTGCTCCCTGAAAAGACTCTTGTCCAATATCAATGATCATGTCCTCTAGTCGATCATCCTCCATATCTACATCAACTTCCTCACTTTGGGACACACTTGGCTTGTTATTTAACAACACATCACCATGCCATATCCATCTTGTATAGTTCTTGCAAATCCCATTACAAATAAGATGAGTACGTATATCCTTCACTGCACATTTCCTTAAATTCAAACATTTGACACAAGGACAACATAACTTTCCATCACTATCAGGAAGATTTCTTTGAGAAAATTCTATAAACTCTTCCACTTCTTTCAAATACTCATCACTTGTGCGTTTACTAACCATCCAACTACGATCCATAACTAGAGAGGTTTTGTAGATATATACACACATATCCAATATAAGCACAATAGGGGAGATTGAAAAAGCACTAGTATTTGAAAACCTAACAACCATATATATACCCTATAACCTAACATATCCAAATAGTGCACAAAATTGAGAAACTATATGTGCATTCAATTTCAAACACCCTATACCCTCTAATACCTTCAGCATCATATACCCTATATATACCCTCTAATACTTTTAGCATCATATACCCTATATATACCCTCTAATACTTTCAGCATCTTAACCTGACAGCTATACAACTTGCTCTACTATTAGAGAATATGCCAAAGAACCAGAAAAATAATCTAAACAAAGTAACACAAGCAGCAACAGAGACCCAAGCAGTGGGAAAATCTAATGAGAGGAATAGCAAGATAAAGAAAATGATAATAAGAGTTGAAAACCTAATGAGGGTTACCTGTTGGAGGAGCAGCAGCATCTTGAGGAAGAGAAAGGAGAAGCCCAAGGTGGGGGTGCGATGGTGCAGTTGGAAACCAAACCTAATGAGAGGAGAAGCTTAATGAGAAACGGAGAAAAGAAAGGGAGAAGAGAAGGAAGAAGAGAAAGAGAGAAGAGCATACCTAGGGCGCGACAGTGGTGCTGCCACATTGGTGGTTCGACGGAGAAGAGACAGACTCAGACAAGAGTTTTTCAAATGGAGAAGAGATGAAACTGTAGTGAGTGCGCGTAGAACTGATACCTAGGGCGCGAGCGCGACTTAATGTTAAAAAACCGACGTTAAAATTTTACTTTTAACGTCTGGTTTTTTATTAACCGACGTTAAAAGTTTTATTCAAAATTTTAACTTCATATATTCATACAACCGACGTTAAATATGATTTAAATGAGCTAATTATTTACCATTCTACCACTACGTCTTTTTTAACGTCAAGTTTTATTTAACTAACGTTAAATCTGGTCGTAAAATCCATATTTTTCACTAGTGATGTTGTTTGCTTTATTCCTTTGAGTTTGACCATTCTGGTTTTGAAGGTAGCAATGGCTGCTCAAAACCTGACTACTGCTGTGAACGCCATATAAGAGAGGGCTGCTGCGATGGTTCAACGTGATGAAGGAGCTGCTGGGGGTAGAGGATTAGATGAATTTCTTCATAGGAATCCACCTCAATTCAAGGGAGAGATCAATCCTGAGCTAGCTGAGTGTTGGATCCAAACTTTAGAGAAAATATTTGGAGCAATGAGATGTACCGAGTATGACAAGGTTGTCTATGCAACCTAAATGCTGGTGGAGGATGATTAATACTGGTGGGAAGGAGCCCGTCAGATGCTGGTACATGATCAACAAGCTGTCGATTGGAATGCTTTTAAGAGGAAGATCCTGGAAAAGTATTTTCTTGTGAGTGCGAGGCATGAGAAAGAAATGGAGTTTCTCCAGCTGAGACAAGGTGGAATGACTGTAGCAGAATATGGGGCCAAACTTGAAAGTTTGGCGAAATTCTCGAATTATTTCCTGGATAACCCAAGAGAAGAATGGAAATGCAGGAAGTTCGAAGGGGGTCTGAGGATCGACTTGAAGAGAGTTGTAGTTCCTCTGGAAATTTCTGTTTTTCCAAGGTTGATGGGGAAGTGTCGACTAATCGAAAGCTTGGAGCCTAACAAGGACAAGCGAGTGCACAGTTCTGGACCGACTAGATTCCACAGAGGGAACGGTGGTCGTGATAACAAGTCTCGATGGAAGCCATATTCAAAGGAGCAAGATCAATGACAACATTCTTTAGGAGGAAGCAGTGGGGGTTTCAGTCAGTCTGGAAACGCCCCAATCAAGTGTATGAAGTGTGGGAAGAATCATGCCACAAGAGACTGCTCGATCAAGGGGATCATATGCTTCAGGTATGGGAAGCCGGGACATGTTTCACGCGACTGTGTGCAACCGAAAGCTGAACATTCTGTCAACAATGTGCAAGCAGCGAGGCCTAAGGCAAGATGCGGAGTCTATACTGTGAGTGGCGCTGAGGCTTCTCAAAATGAGGACTTAATCCAAGGTCAGTGTGTCATGGGAGGTAAAACCTTAACTGTGCTGTTTAATTCAGGCACAATGCATTCCTTTATTGCATATGACTGTGTGAACCTTTTGGGATTGCATGTGTCTTCTTTACCTTTTGATTTGGTAATTTCTACGCCTACAGCAAAGCCTGTTATAACTGCTAAAGTTTGTTTGAATTCTTCTATTTCTGTTAAAGATAGAATATTTTTGACTGATTTGATCTGTTTGCCTCTTTCGCAAATGGATGTAATCTTAGGAATGGATTGGTTATCTTCTAACCATATCCTGTTAGACTGTGCAAATAAAACCTTAGTTTTTCCTAATTGTGAGAATTCTAGATTTTTGACTACCAACCAAGTAAACGCTTTTTTGAGAGAAGGAGCTCAAGGATACATGTTACTATCTTTTTTGGAGGTTAAGAGTGAGCTAGTCTTAGAGCGCATACCTGTCGTGAACGAGTTTCCAGAAGTCTTTCCTGAAGACGTACCAGGTTTGCCGCCAGTTTGTGATATCGAGTTTTCGATCGATGTTGTGTCAGGAACGGGACCAGTGTCTATGGCACCATATCGTATGGCACCTGCAGAGTTGGAAACCTTGAAGGAACAGTTGGTGGACTTATTGGAGAAGCAGTTAGTTAGACCCGTGTGTCGCCGTGGGGAGCACCTGTGCTGTTGGTGAAGAAGAAAGATGGAACCTCTCGCCTATGGGTGGATTATCACCAGTTGAACAAGGTTACCATTAAGAACAAGTATCCACTTCCGAGGATAGATGACTTGATGGATCAGTTGAGGGGAGCGGTAGTTTTCTCGAAGATTAATTTGCGATTGGGTTATCACCAGATTCATGTGAAGGCAGAGGATGTACCAATGACAGCGTTACGAACACGTAATGGGCACTACTAATATCTTGTAATTCCGTTTGGAGTGACGAATGCTCCATGAATAGTATCTTTCGTCCATACCTAGATAAGTTTGTCATTGTCTTCATAGTCGACATACTCATTTATTCGCGAGACCAGGAAGAACATGCTGAACATCTTAATGTGGTTCTTCAGGTTCTGAAAGAGAAAAAACTGTATGCAAAGTTATCTAAGCGTGAGTTTTGGCTTGAAGAAGTGTAGTTTTTGGGTCATGTAATTTCAAGGGAAGGAATTGTTATAGATCCGTCAAAAGTAGAAGCAGTTCTTGAGTGGGAAAGACCAACCACAGTAACTGAGATAAGAAGTTTTGTGGGTTTGGCTGGGTATTATCGGAGGTTCATCGAGGGATTTTCTAAGATAGTAGGACCCCTTACCCAATTGACGAGGAAGGAAAAAGCTTTTAAATGGACAGAAGCCTATGAGTAGAGTTTTCAGGAGCTGAAGAAGAGGCTGACTACATCACCAGTGTTAGTATTACCATACCCAAGTGAACCTTTTGAAGTGTACTGTGATGCTTCATACCAGGGATTAGGCTGTGTTCTGATGCAGAATCGGAAGGTAGTAGCGTATGCCTCGAGACGGTTGAAAGTACATGAGAAGAATTACCCAACTCATGATCTGGAATTAGCAGCGGCAGTAAAGATTTGGAGGCACTACTTGTATGGTTCGACATTTAATGTCTTCAGCGATCACAAAAGCTTGAAGTATCTGTTCGATCAGAAAGAGCTCAACATGAGGCAGAGACGATGGCTGGAATTTCTGAAGGACTATGATTTCCAGTTACAGTATCATCCGGGAAAAGCTAATGTGGTAGCGGATGCCCTAAGTCGAAAGGTGTTACATGTGTCTGCCATGATGGTTAAGGAACACGAGCTGTTGGAACAGTTCAGGGATATGCATTTGTCCGTGGTCAGTATGCCAGGGAGACTTTGTGTGGGAATGGTTACAGTATCTTGCGATTTGATGGATCAGATTTGGGAGAAACAAGTATACGAACAATATCTGAAGAAAGAGCGAAGGAATCATAAGAAAGGGATGACGTCTGAATACAAAGGAGTGATGGAATCCTGAGACGAGGAGAACGGGTTTGTGTGCCAAACAACCCAGAGATAAGGAGGTTAATTCTGGACGAAGCTCATAAAAGTAAGTTGAGTATGCATCCAGGATCAACCAAGATGTACCAAGACCTGAAGCGGTTGTTTTGGTGGCAAGGCATGACAAGAGACGTGATTGATTATGTGGCATCTTGCCTAGTGTGTCAAAAAGCAAAGGTTGAACATCAAAGACCAGCGGGAATGTTACTTCCGTTGGATATCCCATAGTGGAAATGGGACGGCATAGCGATGGATTTTGTAACATGTTTGCCAAGGACATCTAAAGGATACGATTCCACTTGGGTAATAATTGATAGGCTTACGAAATCAGCTCATTTTCTACCTATCAATCTCAACTATTCCATGGAAAAGCTTACTCAAATTTATATCAGTGAAATTGTGAGACTGCATGGAGTACCTTCAAGTATCATATCAAGAGGTACGTAAAATTTCGAGGACGAAATTCTTTTTAGAGGGGTAGTAATGTAATGCCCCAATTTTCACATTTTATGATTCTTCGATATTTTAACGTTTTTATTTTATTGGAGGGTCTAGAGAGTGAAATAAAATATTCTGAGAACATAGGAATGTCCTACACAACCATAGGAAGCCATGGTTAAGTTTTGGGCAAAAACTCAAACGGAGCCTGGTCTGCGTTTTTCACGAGTAGTAGTGTTTTTCTACTATCAAGACCTAATTTGGACTCATGAACGAGACAGTAAGTCTCAGGATTTAATTCTCTAAATCTTTGTTAAAATCCATGCCGACTTCTAAAAGTGAAAAGAATATATTATATTCGGGCGAATACTTGAACCGGGAGACGATTGGAGCTGTAGAGGGATTTACCGTGACCCGCTACGGATAAGATTCATCTAGGAAGGTGTGCTGTGACTCACCAATGTCATCATTACATTTCTAGAAATATCTAGATATTTATAAGGGAAACAACCAAAATAGTCTTTGAAGGAATTACCAAATTACCCTTTTTGCTTATTTCAAGTTTGCCATGATACCAAAATATCTATAACTCACTCATTCTCACTTAGGCCATTCGGCCACACTCTCTCTCTTCTTTCTCGCACTTGTTCATCCAAATTCATAGAGTTCTTGAAGTTCTTCATGTGTTCTTCACAAAAACCTATTTTGATATTCAAAAGTTGAAGTTTTTGAGTGAAAACTTGTTTCTCTTTCACAAATCTTTGATTCTAGGACCTATGATCCTCATCTTAACTCTCTTAATCTCTCTATTTCATCTCTTGAATCTCTTGATTCATGAAGATCAAAGTTTAGATTCAAAACTTTGAAAATTCGTAGAAAAGTGTAGAAAAATCCTTTTAATACCAAATCAATTTCTATAATCTAGTTTCATCATTCTCTTTCATTGTTCAAGAGCATGTAATCAAATAAGTTTTCTAGCCTTTTTGTTTAAAGATGGCCGAAACCTTCATGACGGAAAAAGGTTGAGTTTTTTATTCAAGTTTTGTGTAATAGGACTTGTTCTAGTGTTAGGAGTACCTAAGGATCATCCACCCAAAAGATTAGAAATTTTGGACATCTCTAGCTAATTTTTCTAGAGGATGGCCGAACCCCTTTGGATGGGAAATAAGTGATTTTTGTGTTGTTTAATGTTTAATGTTTGATTGTTTTGTTGTTTGTAGTTGGTGACGAGTATTTGGACGAATAATCGGGAGATTCGTGAACCGGTCAACCGACTTTGATCCGAAGATTTGATCATCAACAGGTATGGGGGGTGAACCTCATCACACCAAAATGGTGGTGGTGAAGATGGTTGTTTACTTTGTGTGTGGGTGAAACCCTTTGTTTTGGGTTCACCACTTGATTTGGTTCTCTCAAAGAACAAAGTTGTAATAATGGTAGTTTATGTTTTTGGTATGCTTTATCATGCTTATGATGATGTTGATTAGATGAAAAACTTTTCATGCATGTCGAAAAACCTACTTGATCTCTAGATCAAGTATGGATTTTTATGCTTGATTATGAAGCAATGATGTGTGATTGCTGTTTGTCATAATTATGTGAGCATTTTGAGCTATAACTTGGTTAGTTGGTGAAGCAAAACCTTCACTTTTACCTTGAGTAGGCTTGCGGCCTTAGTGAACAAAATGAGGAAGAATATGTTTTGTTCTTGAACAATTAAAGTTTTGAAGTATGAATAGTGTTTTAATGACTTATGCTTTAAAGAAAAACCATAAGAGACTTTGATCCAAAGATCAAATAAAGCTTCAATCTTTAAGTGTTTTCACCAAAGTGAAACTTGTCTTTTACCTTATCATTAGTTCATCTAGTTAACCAAGTGATTTAAAAGTGGATTAATGAAATGTTTTCATGAGAATCAATATAGTTCCATAAGGCACTACCTTTATTTTAGAACAAAGTTCATGTTCCTTTTTCAAACATAATGAAGACCTTTTTCCTTAAGTTGATTAAAATGAATCATAGTTAGAAGATTAGATAAGATTATATTTTCTTTTGCACTAACTTAAGATATGGTTTTACACTAAGTTAGTAAGGAAAAACCCTTTTCAAAATTGGTTAAGGTATTTTGCTTTAAACAAGTACAAGGTTCTTTCAAATTAATGAGTTTTCAATGAGAACGGTTTTGGATTACTAAAAGAGTTTTTCAACTCAAATCATAAAGTTTTACGCGTGAAAACCCAAGTTAAAGTAATTAACTTAGAATTGAAGACAAGAGATAATTAAGTATGGTATTTGGTGGAACAAGACCACGTACTATACCATTGATGACTTAGTTCATCAATAACTTCATAAGACTTAAGTGAATCAATACTTATTTCATTATTTGAAAATCAAGGAGTTAATATCTTAGAAAGGCTCAAAGACTTATCTGAAAGATTCTCAATCCTTATTCATAATGCTTAGGAATTGAGACTTAGATCATAAGACATAAACACAAACACGAAATATTTTGGGTTTTGATACAGTAGTTCGATGACGGATCGGTGATTCGGATCTGGGTGAATCGTTCAATTGTTTCGGTCTTGTGATGACTCAATCCCGGAGGGATCATGAGATTTATCCGATGGATAAATGTTTTATAATATAAAGATGTAACATCCCTGTTTTCTGTAACCCTAATTAAGGTAGATGACCTTGATCGGGTGTTTGTGTGGTTGTACGACTGCTTGTGTGTTAGTTTGATACCTAGTTGGAAGTTTAGGAATAGGCTTGAACAGGTTGGAAGTGCCTAAGGTGTAACACAAGAAACTGGGGAATTTAGAAGGCTGGAAGTTCTTCTCTTGCTGAGCTTGACGCTCAGGCGTGAGAGAAGTCCACGCTCAAGCGTTGAGACACTTAAGCGTGGGAAGAGACGGACGCCTCAGCGTGCTGAGTGCGCTGTGCAACTGCTCTCGGTTTGGACAAGTGTGAGACACGTGTCAGGCCAGGAAGTAGGCGGAGTGGACGAGGTTCCATGCTCAAGCGTGGAGAGATCCCACGCTAGAGCGTGGCAACGCTCAAGCGTGCAGTATGATGAACGCTTAAGCGTGGACAACAGAAACCATAAGTGGAGCTTCCACTTTCATCTTCACACTTGCACGAATTTGGAGAGGTTTTCTACAAGTTAGAGAGAAAGAGGTTCTGAGTTCTAGAGTGAGAAAGCTTTAGGTTAGAGGTGATCGAGCCACCGGAACGCGATTCCGACTACACTGTTGTGATCGTGACGAAGTTATCTCCGACTTCAGCGGATTAGTTTCTCGATTCGCTACAGATAAACTCGAATCCCTAACACTTGTTCTTCGTGTTCCTGGCGTTCTTCGAGTCTTAACCTTTTCTTTGATCTTTTGGGCTTGCCCCAGGGCTAACACTGTTGTGTATGTGTTGCGCTCGTGATTAGGGCAAAGTCCGCCTCGTGATTGCTCGTGATTCTGAGCTTGAGGCCGCGGCTGTGAGGAGGTTGAGTGGCTGTTCTTGGGAGAGAAGGCCGCGAGCTTGAGGAAGGAAGAGAGGGATCATCGCGCTTGTGTTCGCGTGGAAGTTCATGTTACAGCTGTTCAGGTGGGGAGAAAGAGTTACACACGTCGAGGAGGCAAGCGTAGACTATATAGTTTTATCGTATGTTTTGTGCGTGTAGGGGAACCCTAAACCCTACGTGAGGTTGAGCCCTGACGAAGTACCTAAACCCTAGGTTTAGTCTACTTCGGGCTAGAACCGCTATGTTGATACCCTCGGTTAGCAGATTTATGTTGAATAGTGTGATTTATGTATGGCTGCTTTGTATGTATCTGTTTATTTGCTGATTGTGGTATGTAGTATATCTGCATGATATGATGGCATGTTGTTGTATGAGATATTTACTGCAGATATTTACTGCTACATTGAACATGCTGATATTGATGAATTGGTGTATGTATCTTGAAATGCATGTATGCATGAGAATCAGAGGTTTAGTCTGATTAGGGCTTTGACCCCGTGGTGGACGTTTGAGCTGATAGTTGAGATTGAGGTTATAGTCAGAGCTGGAAGCTCGTAAGTTATGATGGGAGCTTGGAGCTCATATGGTATAGTTGGAGCGTGGAGCTCGTGTTACTGAGAGCAAAGTTGCATGTGTCGTTATATCAGCTCAAGGAAGATGGATGACATGCATAGCATATGCATATGATGCCAAGTGGCGAGCCGTATGTCGCAGGGCATAAGAGGTTGGTGCACCGAGTGCGGGTGCAAAAAACGGAACGGAAGGTCTGTGTGACCTCGGGGATATATTGGACACAGGTGTACTCACAAGAGACTGATGAGGTAGCTCCTATCGTGTCGTGGTAGTCCTGGACACGTCCTACTATCCCGACTGGACCCTGAGTCTTTCCAGTTGCCGGTGGATCTTCCGAGGATGCACTCTTATAGGTCACGACGAGCGGAACGGATTACCGGAACAAACCAACTTATGGTCCGTTGAGCGGACGAGAAGTTGCCCTTAGTAGGGTGCTAGTACCGACCGGCATGCATAGAAAGAGTATGTGTCACATCTAGCTAGGAAACGACCGTGGTGTCGAGACACTGAGAGATGGTTGTGTTTGCTATATAGGCTGCATTGCATCATCCCTATATTTGATGTGTTGTATATCTTATCTCCCTGTCTTTTCTTTGTATATGTATGCTCGTTCTACGAGTAGACGAGGAGCCAGCAGTACCAGAGGATGGACCCGAGGAGACACTCGTTTATCACCGGAGCACCGAGGATGCCGCTGCTAAGGGATATTGAGATCGTGTACCACGACGAGGGCGGATGGCGGGTGGACCCCTCGACCTTTTTGGTTGTACATACAGGACCAGTTAGCTTGATCTTCCGGAGAGGTACTCCGCCGTATGCAGACATCATTGGACCCTACCGAGTTTACTAGTTCCTTCACTTTCCACGGATGTCGCGACCACCGAGCCAGAGGGAGCAGGACTGCCGATGGGTGGCACCACAGACTTCAGCTGTATCCAGCAGGAGGGGCTTCGTACATAGAGGCCAGAGCAGACGTTTAGACCGGTACATGAAGGCAGTCCTGAGGCGCCGCATAGTAGTGTCGAGTTCCTCCTCCGAGTACGAGCCTGTGCAGGTTTATAGGCGTACACACGGAGAGGGACAGGGTAGCTCAGGTCATCCCTACCAATGATGGTGAGGGTTAGCCAGTGCGTCTTCTTCTAGGGCTGAGTGGAGAGGCTGATGTATTTTGATTGCAGGGCTGGGGAGCGCTAGTGAGGATGTTCGAGAGCTTTTTCATTCTTTTAGAGTCCTGTTGTATATGTTTTATCTTTCAGTTTCAGTTGTATAGTGATGTATGTATTACAGTAGCCCTACTGAGGGGGCAACCACGTAAATACTTATATAATGCATGTATATGTTTTATCTATCTCGTTGTGCTTTACTCTGATGCATGTTTTTATGTGCGTGCTTGTCGTGTATGCTTTACCATTTTGCCGTTCGTTTAATAAGCGCGTAATAATATACTAGGTTATTGCTAATAATAACTTAGTAGGCGGGTTCTGAACTTAACGAGATTATCCTACGTAAGTGGGGTCGTCTCAAAAGACGTGTATAGTTCCTAAGGAAGAGAACCTTAGTGAACCTTGAGGTTTATCCGGTGGATAGACATTGCTTTATCGCATCTGCTTTATGTAAGCATTGCCATTTCTTTGCATGAGTTATAAGGCCTTGAGCCTCGGAGTTGAGCTTACACCTTAATGCGGATACGAATCTTACGGTGACGATTGCAATAATCTTGGAGGTATCAGGATTGGAAAGGCTTACATGTGACCAGTTGGTAGCTCTTCTGTGTCGTGGTGACTCCGAGCAATACACTGATATCCTCGACTAGATGCCGTACTTTTCATGTTTGGTGTAGAGTGTTTCCGTAAAGCCAAATACATGCACATTACGAATGTTGTAGCATCTTGCCCAAGGCTGGCGTACACGGAGCATGTCCTCCCATTCACTCTCTCCGATGTTTTGTTAGCTCCATGGAGTAGGGGTCAGAGTATTACCCTGTGGCATATGGCATTGAGTCATGTACATTGCACTGCATTGCATGGCTGTTGATGTTTACATTTACTATTATACATCGTCTGTGCTTCTGAGAATGCCTTATATTATGCTGTTAACTGTTAATTGTTTAACATGATTTATATTGAGTTTTATAGTAAGCATGTTGGGTATGCTGTTACCTGGTGAGTCGTCCCGTTTTTACTTCTGCTATTTTGTTGTGTTGATGAACGGGAATCTCACCCATATCTGTATTTTTCTTGCTGGTATTGCTGTTGCTGCTTGAACAGATAGACGTGACGATGGTTCGGTTCAATAATTTCTTTGAGTCCAGAGGGAGACTCCTTTGCTGTTTAATTTTGTCTTGGCTAGACTGTGTCGGTATCTGTAGTACCTTTTGGGAGCTACCTCCTAGTACTTATTTTATCCTTATGTCAGTTATACATTAAACCTATGTCTGTATACAGTATTATATTCTGTTTTCTGTTTTCTATTTTCTGTTTCTGTATTTCTAATACAATATGTTCTAGAAATGCATGGTGAACCAAAGTTCATTTATTAATATTATTTACCTTTACTAATCTCACTACATCTTTGTGAAAAGAAAAGAAAAAAAGAAAATCGTATTTTCGCATTAATAAATATTTTCGGCCTTATAAACGTTCGAGAATGTGACACTCGGGAAAGGGTGTTGCATAGAGCGTGACTATGGTCTCAGAATATTTTATTTCACTCCCTAGACTCTCCAATAAAATACAAACACATAAATACTGAATAATTATAAAATTTGAAAATCGGGGCGTTACATTACTACCCCACTTAAAAAAATTTCGTCCTCGAAATTTCGTGACTTAAAACTGAACAGGATTTCTTAATCCTCATGTTCCACGTTGTACCCCGTACGCAATCCTTCCCTAGGTAACATTGTATCCTAATGACAACCTCATATTTATCCTCCTTTCGATTTACCGCTAAACACCAAATCACTTATCCTCAATCCATACTTTAATATCTTACCTTAGTTTCTTCACGTGTGAGAAATATAATCAAAGCTTAACCACTTTTCTTCTATTACTAATCCGCTTAGGAAAGTCTTTCTCCGACATCTTTAACCCTTAAAAGATTAACATCAAGATTTAAACTATGGTACACACTTCTTTTACAACACATCCATCAGTTCCAATCCATGGTATCCAATCTTAGTCGTAGTTTCTTTTGAACGTAGTCCACCTCTCCAATTTACATCATAATTATGAATCTCAACCGTAAAGAAAAAGATTACACCTCTTAATGCAACTACAACCAAAAAGAAATCACATCGTGTGGAATTATCTAATATTATAAATCTTAAACTTTTCTAATACCTAGTTTTACTCAGGAACTCCTATTGCCTACTTATATCTAGCTTAGGTAAAACTGTCAAGAACATTTTCCTATAAATCTTCAAACTCATACAATCCATCTTAACCTCCTACATTGATCATTACCCTAGGTTCTCCCAACTATTATTCTGCCTTGATCAATACTTGACTCATAGTAATTGTCTCACTTTCTTAGATTGATCTTAAAGGTTCATATCTTATCAATCATAACTATACCTCAATCAAAATTCCCATCACTTCTTGTCTATTTTACTAAAAGAATTATCGCAGTTAGCTACTATACTTACTCCCAACCAACCTTTCAAAGATTTTTCCTTGCTCGTCCACTAGAGTTAAGGATGATCAGTTAAACTCGGTCTCTCCTCGGTCCTTAAAGATTAAGGAAAGAAATTTTCAACAAAGAAAATTTTTCTTGGTCTTATTCTTATCAGAAAGTATATAGAAGAATTTTACAACTCTGAAAAGAATGCAGGAATATCCCGTATGTAAAAAGATTCTTCAGTAGGTTCGTGTGTAAAAATGCATAGCTAATACATGTTTACAACCATGACTCTAATAAAGTCCCTTCTTTCACAAGAATCTTTCAACGAATTAGGGAATCAAAAGATAACTAGTCTGGCCAAAAATCAGACTGGATCACATTTACCAAATGTAAAAGCGATTAGACTAAGTTTCATCAAGAAACTTTCAGTATCAAGAAGTCGTTTATGTTATAACTAAAGAAATAGTCATAACAAATCTTTCAGTGAAATATTATGAAAATGTCCAGACCAATGGACACCATTGGACCATTTCACTCAATTGTCTAATACACTGAGGAATATGTAGGAGTGTGAACAAAAATGTTCCCTTGAGATCAAGCAGCACTAACACAGGTGAAGTAGTCAACCTTCTCTTTAATCCTTGAAAACTTTCCTCGCAGGCTTCAGTCCAAGTCCTCGAAATTTGAAAGTATCGAGACAAAGAGTCAACAATATCTTCAGATAGTTGTTGTTGCAAGCGAGTCCAAACTTAACTGTCTTACTTATCCACACCGGTCTCTTAAGTCCTCTTAACGAGGCACTATTCCTATCTCTGTAGGATCCATTGTAATTCTTTCCCCTACGGATACCAGTCCTAAGGACATCCATTTTATATCCTAAATTCATATTTCCATCCTTGTTCACTCGGTCTCTGATAATTCATAATCTTCAGACAAGTTGTACTTAGGTATCATACATACTCTTCACCATCATTTTCTTGGATTACAAGTCCACTCATATCTGTCCTAGTGGAACATATGCCTTATCCATCAAATCCACAAACATCAGAGATTCTAATCATTTCTTAAAAATACTTTTAGAAGAAGCTTCACGTGATTACCACATATTCCTTTAATTAAGTAGCTACGTTCAAAAACGTGGTTCTAAAAATTTTCTGCATGCACAGGCAATACAACTCAAGGTAAAGGAATAAACCTCACGACACACATCGGTATTCACTGTTCATAAAACATAATCATAGCATAAATTCAGGGCTAACATATAACATATTATAGACTTGAGAACATAAGTTCCATATACGTGTAGCCAAATAATATAAGACTATTCTAAAATAAAAGACGCCTAAGATGGTCAGGCTAAGAGTAGCCATTGGGATACAACCCAAAGTCGGCTTCTTCAAAAGGCTCCGTCATCCGACTCCTCACGTGTCCGCGGGGACCTAAAATCAACATCTGTACATGTCTTCCAAAAACACAACAGGGTGTCCAACATGTACATGCAAAGGTGAGATACTCATATAATAAGTTTATCACGATAGCCGCACAGGCGACAAACGACAGTATAAACATCCACAGATAAATACAGTTATAAAGAACAGTTATCTATATAACACAATATAATATCTCAAACACCATCATGAGTTATAATAATGCATGAGACTTCAATATCATCTTTCTAATTCATGTACTCCGGAGATTCTAACTTCCCAACATCAAGCGATAGGCCGTAGTAACACCTGTAACACAATTGCCCTCATGAGTCGGCCTCTCAATTTAGGTCTGAACTCCAATTTTTCCAGGGTACCACGTCTCACCATATCATGAATAGTCTAGTCCCTAATCGAGTTCATTCGTGCTAGGTAGCCGACCTACCATGGCACGGGGTCGCGAGGCCTCCAGCCACTTGTGGGGTTTCGACAAACAGAATGCCCCTATAGACCTAGTGGTCTTAATCGGTTCCATTCTTAACTACGTAAGTTGTAGCTCGGTTTCAAATGGCATGTCTGCCGGTTCATGCATGTACACAAAATGTTTTCTGTTTTCTTTTTCGTTCATTATTTCGATTGTCGAGGCATAAAGCCCACGACTCGTTTCAAAAGGAAATTAAGTCCGTTCAAATAAAAAACACAGGACACGAAGTCTGAGTGCTCAATCCAAAAAACACTAGCCCGACGTCTCGGTCACTAGGTTTGGGTTCATCGCAAAAGATCCATCATTTTTCGTTTTGGTCAAACTTTCTCAAAACAACTTTGGAAAACAAAACACTTTTATTGTTCTTGAAATAAAACATTTCTTGATCAAAGAGAACATTTTCCGGGGAAAAACACTTTCTTGGAAACAAAAACCGTTTTCTAAGGTTCCACGTCTTTTTAAAACGTTTTTCTGAAACAAAACTCGTTTTGCACAACTTTCCACAAAACCACTTTTCCTTTTCAAAAGAACACAAATTTTTCAAAAAGGAAACTTAAATTTTCTTGAAAAAGCAACACGTTTTCCCTAAAACCACTTTTTGACTTTCAAAACTTTGAATTCGGTTTTCGAGTATTTTAATTAATTATCGAGACATAGCCAGTCCTATGCTCATCCAGGATATATATATATATATATAGCTCATAATCATAATCATGATATCAACCAAGGCATCAATGCCACAAATCATCAACAAGTATGCAAATATGTTTCATCAAGTAAAACAATTCCATATTTCATTCAAACTCATCTTCCAATTCAATAATCAAAGTCACCATAACACATATACCAATCACGCACTATGAAGCTACCAAACTTAAATGAACTACCTCCCTTTGCCTCACTAAGTGCTCAATCCAAACTTGAACGATTCTCGGCTCTGGCTCCGGTTTAGTCCGCGTCGCCTAAAACAATTAAAAACAATTCAATTCTCAATAACAATCAATCACAAGAAAACATCATCAAAACATAAATTTTCCTTCCCCTAAAAGTTTCAAGGTTCGGCCAATAAAAGATAAAAAGGCTAAGGATCTCATTTGATTCCAAACTTTTGGATGGTTGGTTCATGAACTTAGTTAACACTAATACAAGTCCTATGACTCAAAAATATGAAACATGACTCATGATTTTTCCTCATGAAGGTCTCGGCCATTTTGGGGAAAAGGGGTTAGAAATTGATTTGGTTTTCTATCACTTGGATTCAAAGACAATAGGAATATTAATGATGGAATCATGAGTTAGAAATCAAAAATTTGATCAAAAACACTATTCATCATCTCTTCTAGGTTTCGGCCATTTTGGGGGAAATGAGCTAGGATGAGAATTGGATCATGAGCTCTTGGGTTTAGATATAGGATGATGAAGTGATTTTTCTACAATTTCCTATGAATTTTCAAAGTTTTGGATCATAAAATGGATTTTCATGAAACAAGATTTTGATCTTGAGATTGAGAGAGATTCAAGAAGCTAGGAGATCATAGAAGTGATCTTACCTAAGAATGGATGAAGATTGATCAAAGATTCAAGGTTTTCTTCAAAGGATTCAAGCTTTTTCTTAAGAAAAATGGTGGCTTTTCAAGGAGGAGGAAGATGAAGTGTTCTTGGCTCTTCAAGGGGCTGATTGTGCGTGAATGGGGCTGGAGAAGGGGCTGTCCAGCCTTCTAAACAAGTCATTAAGGGTAAAATGGTCATTTGCTTCAAGGGTAAAATGGTAAAAGTGAAAAAGCGTTAGGTTAGGGGTATTTTGGTCATTTTGCGCCCAGATTTTTCAAAACGTCATGACGACTTTGGCATGCTCTCCCATGTGTTTTGACATGATGTGGTATCAAGGTTATCCATTAGCGGGTCCTGGTAAGTCCATATGCGGCTCCGTTCGTCACCCGATTGAGGATTTCGCTCGAACGAAGGTCAGGAAATGATTTTTTTTTTTATTTTTTTTGAAATTTAACCAAAACGTAGAGAATCGAATTCTAAGACTTAACTATCTCGTTCACGGGTCCATCTGAGGTCTCCTGAACAGTAAAATCATACTGTCAGTGTAAAAACGCAGACCGGGCTCCGTTTGAGTTTTCGACTCAAAACTTAATCGTAGCTTCCTACGATATCATTGAGCATGACTATGGTCTTGGAATATTTTATTTCCATTTCTAAGATCTCGAATAAAATATAAGTTCATAAATAATGTTTAATTAGGAAAAACTCAAAAATTGGAGTGTTACAAGTTCATTCGTGTTTGGCAACCGATTTACCACGGCACGGGGTTCCTATGCCACCAGCCACCTGTGGAGTTTCGAACACAGAATGCCCCTATAGACCTAGCGGTCTTAACTGGCTCAATTCTCAACTACGTAAGTTGTAGCTCATTTTCAAATGGCACGTCTGCCGGTTCATGCATGTACACAGAAAGTTTTCTGTTTTCTTTTTCGTCCATTCTTTCATTTGTCAAGGCATAAAGCTCACGACTCGTTTTAAAGGACATTAAGCCTGTTCAAATCAAAACACAGGATGCGAAGTTCGAGTGCTCAATCCACAAATCACTAGTCCGACGTCTCGGTCACTAGGTTTGTGTTCATCTCAAAAGATTCATCGTTTTTCCTTCGGTCTTATTTTCTCAAAAACAACTTTGGAAAACAAAACTCAATTTCATTTTCTTGAACTAAAACATTTCTTTTCCAAAGAAAACATTTTCCAAGTAAACATTTTTTCGTAAACCAAACCGTTTTCTAAAGGTTCTTTTTCTTTGAAAACGTTTTCCAAAAAGGAAAATACTTTGCATTGAATTTTCCTTAAAAGGCTTTTTCTTTTACAAAGGAACTAACTTTTCAAAAAGGAAAGCTACTTTTCCTTGATAAAGTAACACGTTTTCCCAAAAACACCTTTTTGATTTCAAAACTCGGTTTTCAAAACTTCGATTTCAGTTTTCGAGTATTTTAATTATTTGTCGAGTCATAGCCAGTCCTATGCTCTTTACCAGTCCAAGATATATATATATATATATATATATATATATATATATATATATATATATATATATATATATATATATATATTCAATAGTCCAATATCACAACAAAATTTCATTCAAGGCCTCAATGTCACAAATCATGATCAAGTATACAAGTATGCTTCATTAAGTAAAACAACTTCATATCTCATTCAAACATATCTCCAAATCATCAATCAAAACTACCACATCACATTTATCAATCAAACACTATGAAGCTACCAAACTCAAATGAAATACCTCCCTTTACCTCTCTAAGTTTCTAGTCAATTTCCCGAACGATTCTCGGCTCCGGCTCCGGTTTCGTCCGCGTCGCCTAAAACAATTAAACACAATCCAATTCAAATAACAATCAACATCAAATTACAACATCAAAACATAAATTTTTCTCTCCCAAGAAGGTCTAAGGTTCGGCCAAAAAAGATAAAAAGGCTAGGGATCTCATTTGGTTCCAATCTTTTGGGTGGTTGGTTCATAAACTTGGTTAATACTAAATCAAGTCCTAATACTCAAAAATATGAAACATGACCCAAGGTTCTTCATATCTAATGGTCTCGGTCATGAAGGGTAAAATGGGTTAGAAAATGATTTGGTTTTCTATCACTTGGGTTCAAAGACAATGGGAAAGGTAAGGATGTAATCAAGAGTTAGAAATAAAACATTGAACAAAATCACTATTCACTCATCACTCTAGGGTTCGGCCACTCTTAGAAGAATAGGCTAGGATGAGATTTTGATCATATTCTCTTGGGTTTAGGTAGAGGATGATAAAGTTAGCTCAAAGAAATTGGTTTCCCATTAAAAGGATTTTTCTACAATTTCCTATGAATTTTTGAAGTTTTGGATCATAAACTTGAAAACTATGGAATCAAGATTTCAAACTTGAAATAGGAAGAGATTCATGAAGATTAGAGATCATAGAAGTGATCTTACATAAAGAATGATGAAGATTGATCAAGGATTCAAGCTTTTACCTCAAGGTTTCAAGTTTTTCTCTAAGGAAAAATGGAGTTTTTCTCAAGGAGGAAGATGAAGTGTGAAGGAGAAAGTGATGAAGCTCTCTTATGCAGGTTGGGGGGCGTGGGAATGGGGCTGTCCAGCCCATAAATTAAGTCACTTAAGGGTATTTTGATCATTTCCATCAAGGATAAAATGGTAAAAAGAGAAAAAGGTTAGGGGTATTTTGGTCTTTTCATGTCCAGATATTTCCAAACGTCATGATGACTCTGGCACGCTTTCCCATGTGATTTGACATAATGTGAGATCAAGATTATCCGTTAGCGGGTCCCGATTAATCCGTATGTAGCTCCATTCGTCACCCGATTAAGGATTTCGCCCGAAAAAAGGTCACGAAGTGATTTTTTTTTTTTTAATTTAACAAAAACGTAGAAAATTAAATTCTAAGACTTATTGTCTTGTTCATGGGTCAATCTGAGGTCTCCTTAGCAGTAAAATCATACTGTCAATGTAAAAACGCAGACCGAGCTCCGTTTGAATTTTCAGCTCAAAATTTAATCGTAGCTTCTTACGATAACGTTGAGCATGAATATGGTCTCGGTTTATTTTATTTCATTTTTTAAGTCCTCGAATAAAATATAAACTTAATTATATAACTTGTTGATTTATAAAGACAGTGAAAAATCGGGGTGTTACATTTCAAGTGTGGGAAGCAAGGACATCTAACTGAGGAATGCGCACTGAAGGGAGTTCTATGTTTCCAATGTGGGAAGATAGGACACTTCGCAAGGGATTGCCCTACACCAAAATTCGAGTCGACTCTCAATAATGTACGGACTGCTAGACCAACAGAGAGGGGAAAGGTTTATACCATGAGTGGCGCTGATGCTTCCAAATCTGATGATCTCATACAAGGTAGTTGCATAATAGCTGGTAATCTCCTAACTGTACTATTTGATTCGGGTGCTATGCATTCGTTTATCTCTTTGTATTGTGTGAGACTGTTGGACTTGCCTGTTTCTTCGCTGTCTTTTGACTTGATTGTCACTACTCCAACTGCTAAACCTGTTGCAGTAAATACTATATGTTTGAACTGTCATATTTTTGTTCATGATAGGAACTTTCTTGTTGACTTAATATGTTTGCCTTTGACACAATTGGTTGTGATCCTAGGCATGGATTGGTTATCTTCCAACCATATCCTTTTAGTCTGTGCACATAGAACCTTAGTTTTTCCTGACCCTGAGATTTCTGGATTTTTAACTGCCAACCAAGTAAGAGCTTCTTTGAAAGAAGGAGCTTAGGGATACATGCTTTTATCCTGTTTAGAAATCGAGAGGGACATTGTCTTGAGGGATGTGCCGGTTGTGAAAGATTTTCTGGAAGTTTTTCTAGAGGACGTTCCAGGTTTACCACCTGTGAAAGACATCGAGTTTTCGATCGACCTAGGTCCAGGATCCGGTCCGATTTCTATAGCTCCCTATAGGATGTCACCTACGGAGTTAGCCGAGCTGAAGACCCAACTAGAGGATCTAATGCCTAAATAGTTCGTGAGATCTAGTGTGTCCCCGTGGGGAGCACAAGTGTTATTGGTGAAAAAGAAGGACGGGAGTTCGAGACTCTGCGTGGATTACCGTCAACTCAACAAGATAACAATCAAGAACAAGTATCCTCTACCCTGCATAGATGATTTGATGGATCAACTTTAGGGAGCCGCTGTCTTTTCAAAGATTGACCTGAGATCTGGTTATCACCAGATTAGAGTAAAGAACGAGGACGTACCTAAGACTGCATTCAGGACTCGTTATGGTCATTATGAGTACCTCATGATGCCTTTTGGAGTGACGAACGCGCCTGCTATCTTCATGGACTACATGAACCGAATTTTCCGTCCGTTTCTGGACAAATTCATTGTCGTGTTCATTGATGATATACTCATCTACTCTAAGAGTCCCGAGGAGCATGAGGAACACCTGCGACCAGTTTTACAGATTCTTCACAAGGAGAAGTTGTACGCAAAGCTGTCTAAGTGCGATTTTTGGCTAGATGAAGTAAAGTTCTTGGGGCACGTGATTACGAAGGAAGGGATTGTCGTTGACCCTACGAAAGTGGAGGCAGTACTTCTGTGGGAAAGACCCAAGACTGTGACAGAAATCCGCAATTCGTTGGACTGGCTGGTTATTACAGATTCATCGAACGATTTTCAAAGATTGTTACGCCATTGACTCAACTTACGAGGAAGGACCAACCATTTATGTGGACTGAGAAATGTGAGGAAAGTTTCTAGGCGATGAAGGAACGTTTGACAACCTCGCCAGTGTTAGTGTTACCCAAACCGGGCAAACCATATGAAGTGTACTATGATGCTTCATATTAAGGATTAGGATGTGTACTTATGCAGCATCGGAAGGTTGTAGCGTATGCTTCGCGTCAGTTGAAGACTCATAAGAGGAATTACCCGACGCACGACCTAGAGTTAGCTGCCGTGGTTTTTGCACTGAAGATCTGGAGACATTACTTGTATGGATCCAAGTTTGATGACTTAGTGATCACAAGAGTTTGAAATATATGTTCGACCAGAAGGAGCTTAACATGAGACAGAGACGTTGGATGGAATTTCTGAAGGACTATGACTTCACTTTGCTATACTACCCTGGGAAAGCAAATGTCGTTGCAGACGCTTTGAGTCGGAAGACTCTGCATATCTCTGCAATGATGCTTAAGGAGTTAGAATTGATAGAGCAGTTTCGTGACTCAATCTAGTTATGGAAGTGAACCATGAGAAGATTAGCTTAGGAATGATCAAGGTATCTAGTGGACTGGTGGAAATGATTCACGAAAAACAAGGAACCGATGAGTACCTCCAAGAGAAAAAGGAGTTGCTTGGACAAGAAAAGGCTACAGAGTTCAGCTTGGGAACCGATAGCATCTTGAGATGCAATGGACGGGTTTGTGTGCTTAGCAACCCAGAGATGAGGAAAATGATTCTGGAAGAAGGACATAAGAGCAAGCTGAGCATTCACCCTGGAGCAACCAAAATGTATCAAGATCTGAAACAAAAGTTTTGGTGGCCAGGAATGAAGAAGCAAGTGGCTGAGTACATAGCATCGTGTTTGACCTATCAGAAAGCAAAGGTAGAACATCAACGACCTGGTGGAATGCTTCAATCCTTGGATGTACCCGAATGGAAATGGGAGAGCATCTCAATGGATTTCGTGGTAGGTTTACCGAGGACTTCTAAGAGTTTTGATTCAATTTGGATGATCATTGATAGGTTAACGAAGTCAGCACACTTCTTACCTATTAAGATCAACTACTCAGTGGAGAAGTTAACTGAGCTGTATATCAGAGAAGTAATCAGACTACATGGAGTGCCGTCAAGCATAGTCCCCGATAGAGACCCAAAGTTTACTTCACGTTTTAGGCAAAGTCTACATCAAGCTTTAGAAACAAGGCTACGACTGAGTTCAGCCTATCACCCTCAAACAGATGGACAGACAGAGAGAACGATACAATCTCAGGAAGATCTGCTGAGAGCTTGTGTTCTTGACCATGGTGGGAGTTGGGATGATCTGTTGCCTCTTATCGAACTCACATATAATAACAGTTATTATTCTAGCATAGGGATGGCACCCTATGAGGCGTTATATGGACAAAAGTGTCAGACACCATTGTGTTAGTACCAGGATGGAGAAAATATGATTGTAGGCCTTGAACTTGTGCAACAAACAACGTAAAAGATTAAGCAAATCCGTGAAAAGATGAAGACGGCATAGAGCAAACAAAAGAGCTAATCCGATAAACGAAGACGACCCCTCGAGTTTCAAGAAGGTTAACACGTGTTTCTGAGAGTCACACCCACGACTGGGGTAGGTAGAGCTATAAAGTCCAGAAAACTCACTCCCAAATTCATTGGACCCTACCAAATTCTTCGACGTATTGGTATCTTACCAGATTGCCTTACCACCTTTTCTCTCCAACATTCATAATGTTTTTTATGTCTCACAACTTCGGAAGTATATTCCTAATTCTTCCCATGTAATCGAACCTGATATAGTACATTTACGAGAAAATTTGTCTTATGAGACATCGCCTGTGAAAATCGACGATAAGAGGTCAAGCAACTCGGGGACAAACAAGTCCCCTTGGACAAGGTTGTTTGGAATGAAGCGACTGGAGACACGACGTGGGAGTTCGAGGACAAGATGAGACTACAATATCCCAATCTTTTTCAAGGTACGTAATTTCGAGGATGAATTTTTTTTTTAGAGGGGTAGTAATGTAACACCTCGATTCTTCACTGCTTTTAGATATTAATAAGAGAATAATTAATTTTACATTTTATTCGAGGTTTTATAAAATGAAATAAAATAAACCGAGACCATATTCATGCTCAACGCTATCGTACGAAGCTACGATTAAATTTTGAGCTGAAAACTCAAACGGAACCCGGTCTGCATTTTTTCACTGACAATAAGATTTTACTGCTCAGGAGACCTAATTTTTCCTCATGAACGAGACAGTTAGTCTTAGAATTGAATTTCCTTTGTTTTTGATAAATTTGAAAAAAATCACTTTCTACGCTTCGTTTGGGCGAAATGTTGAATCGGGTGACGAACGGAGCTGCATATCGATTTATCGGGACCCGCAAACGGATAAACTTGATGTCACGTCAAGTCAAATCACTTAGGAAAGAATGCCAGAGTCTTCATGACGTTTAAAAATATCTGGACGTGAAAAGACCAAAATATCCCTAACCTTCTTCATTATTACCATTTAACCTTGAAGGAAATGACCAAAATGCCCTTAAGCGACCCAATTTTGGGCCAATTCAGCCCACCTTTCCCACGGCCAAACCAGCATATGAGAGCCTTCAACCACTTCTCTCATTCACTTCATCTTCTTCCTTAAGCCATTCCACCATTTTCTTAAGAGAAAAAGCTTGAGTTTTTGAGAGAAAAGTGTGATTCTTGACCAACCTTCTCCATTCAAGCAGTAAGATCACTTCTATGATCCCTAAGCCTTATGAATATCTTTCTATTTCAAGTTTGAAATCCTTGATTCCATGATTTTCAAGTTTATGATCCAAATTTCAAAAATTCCTAGAAAATTGTAGAAAAATCCTTTTGATGTGAAACTAATTTCCTTGAGCTAGTTTCGTCACCTTCTACCTCTCTATCCAAGAGTATGTGATCAAACTTTCATCCTAGCCTATTTTATTTGAAAGGGCCGAACCCTAGAAAATTGGGGGAAGAGTGGTTTTCTCCAATTTTTGTTCTTGAACACTTGATTCCATCCTTTCCTTTCCTATGATCCTTGAATCCAAGTGATTGGAAAACCAAACCAATTCCTAGCCAATTTTTATTATTCATGGCCGAAACCTAGAGTGTGTAGAACCATGATTTTTGTTTCAAATTTGAGTAATAGGACTTAATCTAGTGTTAAGAATGCTTAAGAACCAACCATCCAAAAGATTGGAACCAAATGAGATCCCTAACATATTTTGCCATTTTTGGCCGAACCTTAGACCAACTTTGGGGGGGAGAAATTTATATTTTGATGTTGTTGTTTTGTATTGATTGTTGTTCAGAAATTGAATTGTGATTGATTGTTTTAGGCGATGCAGATAAAACCAGAACCGGAGCCGAGAACCGTTCAGGAATTGATTTAGAAACTTAAAGAGGTAAAGGAAGGTATTTCATAATAAGTTTGGTAGTCTCATGGTGTTTGATTGTTATATGTGATGTGGTTGTTTTGGTTGATGATTGGAAGACGTGTACGAATGACATATGCACTTGATGTATCTAATGAAGCATACTTGTACACTTGAATATGATTTGTGGCATTGATGCCTTGGATGAAATTTATTGTGATATTGGGCTGATTTGATACCCATATATATATATATGGACTGGTTAAAAGCATAGGACTGGCTATGACTCGATAAAGAAGATGAAAATACTCAAAAACCGAAATTGGAGTTTTGAAAACGGATTTTGAAACCAAAGGAAAGTTTTTGAGAAATGTTTCATTTATCGAGGAGGAAAACTACCTTTTTTAAAAATATTAGTTGCTTTTTGAAAGAAAAAGTCTTTTAAGGAAAATTGGATTTCCTTTTAGAAAAACGTTTTTAAGGAGACAGAACCTTTAGAAAACGGATTTGTAAAGAAAAAGAGTTTTTCCTGGAAAATGTTTTTTCTCGGAAAAGAATGTCTTAATTCAAGACAAGAAACTGAGTTTTGTTTTCCAAAACTGCTTTGTGAAAATAAGAACGCAAAGAAAAACGATGAATCTTTTGATGAATGCAAACCTAGTGATCGAGACGTCGCGCTAGTGTGACACCCACTGCCCCTCATATAATAAAGCATAAATAATATCATACATGTCTTTAAAAAAAATAACAATTAAAAATAAAAACGTATCCTCAAGGGTAATGTGCATCACATCATCTGTAACGTAAAATGTAGGAATCTGAAATAATCAAAATCCTTTAAAAACAAACTGCGGAAAACATAAATAATAAATATAACCCAAATCCTGATGTCACATATCAGAGTTGGTATACATATACCGATAATACATCGGAATAAACTAAACAAATGAACATAAATCCTAACTACTACTACTAAGAGAGATCTCCACGAGATCACTCCTCGTCGGCATGCTCACCCTCCTCTGCACATGCAACATCATATGCACAAGGACAACAAAAGATAGGGGTGAGAAATACGATCATAAATATATGTATACGGAATGGAATAGTAATTAAGATGACATACAACATACATCAATCAACATATGTATAATCAATATATCTATCAAAGATGCATGTCAATGCGAATGCAACATCACTACTCCGTATGCATGTGGCCAACAACTCTAACTCTGGAAAGACGATTAGAAGTACATGTCCGGTTATCAACGTCGATGATATGCCAGACCATGGGCCATCCCCGAATACTCTCACTAATCCTGATAACGTATAGTGGCTAGTCAGGGTACTCTAGCTTATTCATTAGGTCACACCGACAATAGGTAGCTAGCCCATGTCACCTGGAACTTCCATACCCAATGTCCCCGCAAGGCCAGATTAACACCCATTGTGGCCTCCACTATCCCGATTCATCATCTGCTTTCCAACCAACATATCAACTTCAACGTATGATGCGTGCAATGTTCATCAATATGCAAACACATTTCCAACCATCCATCATCAACACCATTACATGGCTATCAACTTTGACCAACAAGCATCAAAGATGATTTATCAACATCAAACTTGACCAATAAGCATCAAGAATGATTTACCCAACAACATCGGTAACAGTACGTCGTTACCAATAACATCATCGTCTTATTAATTGTTCTCTTCGTTAAGTCTTAACTTAACATTATCTTTATTAAGTATTATACTTAATCTTATTATCTAAACCTCAATTCATATTTTATTAAGATTATAACTTAATCTTAATATTTAAACCTCAAGTCATAAATTATTATAATATTTAAACCTCAAGTCATAAATTATTAAGATTGTAACTTGATCTTTATATCTAAACCACAATTCATATCTTATTAAGATTATAACTTAATCTTTATATTTAAACCTCAAGTCATATAGTTATTAAGATTATAACTTAATCTTAATATCTAAACCATAATTCAAATCTTATTAAGATTATAACTTAATCTTAATATCTAAACATCAAGTCATATATTTATTAAGATTATAACTTAACCTTAATATCTAAACCACAATTCATATCTTATTAAGATTATAACTTAATCTTCATATCTAAACCACAATTCATATCTTATTAAGATTATAACAAGCCTACATAACACTATCCATCAAGCATAAGGGGTCAAAACTGCTCCTGGGCACGTGAGAATTGATTTCCAATCTCTGGAATCGATTTCTCAAGTCTTCAAATCGATTTCCAATCTCTGGAAATCGATTTCAACATGTTCAAATCGATTTCCCTAATAGATTTTGAACAAGGAAAATCAATTCTAGAAATCGATTTCTACAAGATCAAATCGATTTCCACACCTTGGAAATCGATTCTTGGAAGATTCAAATCGATTTCCATGTGTTAGAAATCGATTTCTGGGTGTCAGATCATGCAGCAACGGGTTTTCTCCGCTATCGGACCAGTCTACGTTCTCTAATTGACATATCATTAGAGCCTAAGCTATTTATCACCAATTTGATTAGTCCAACGCTCATAAATCATAACCTAAGTGTTCTCAAACTAACCCTTGGTCATCAATCTCACATTGTCTATTTATTTTCTCCCTATAACTATATTCTTATAGCATAAGGTTAACAAAACACCATATCATAGCATAAACAACATGCTCATCATCATCAATTCATCAAAAATCATATAAATCATGAACTCATAGTTATAAACATGTTATAACATCAAATTATTCATCAATTAATACTCACATAGCTAGAAAACAACATGACAACATTCATAGGCATACGCAGGCATACATAGGGGTCATGGGTTAACCCCTTCATCTTAACCTATCCCAAAACCCACATATTCATGACCAATTTTCTCCCCCACCCCCATACCTGGTATGACGATTCACAGCCTAAGGGAAAGAGAATAGAGCCAAATTTTGCTACGGTTCTTTCTTACGGGTTCAGCATTTGATCACGATCGCAACACTGGAAAGCTGAGTCGATCTTTAAGTTAAGGATTGAAAGGGAAAATAAATCTAGGATTAGAAACTCACCTTAGTTTCTAACTTAGGATATTAACTCTAGCAGCAGGGATAGACTAGCCAAACAACGGCGTGTTCTTGACGAAGAGCACTAAAATAGGATTCGTCCTTTGGGTTTTCTAGAGCAAGAGATCAATTAGAGCTCCTAGGGATGAGAAGAGCCAACTAGTGAGTATAATAAGGTGTAGAGACTAGGTTTAGATCAGACGCTATGTATATATAACTGTTAGGGACGTTTTAGGACGAATGGGCCATACATAGCATAGCCCGATCACACAAACGCGTACACAAGCTCTGACACACATGGGAATCGATTCCACAACCAAGGAAATCGATTTTCCATTGGCCTAATCGATTTTCTTGCCAAAGAAATCGATTTTTCCCTTTAAGCAATCAATCTCCACTTTCTGGAAATCAATTTCTTCATCTGGAAATCGATTTCCCAAATCGATTTCCCCCTCATAAAACGTGTTTTTGGCCTCGACATTTGAATAAGACTTGTAGATAATTACCTAAGCTTTCCAACACTCCCAAGATCACCTGAATCGGATGTCTAGAACTCAAGATATGACCAAAACTGTGAAACAAGTTACTTGGACTCGAATGGATCGATTATTCTAAAGGCTGAACTATTTCAGCTATGAACTTATGCACCAAAAACAAGCAAAAACAACATATGCAAACATCTATAAGCCAGTATTAACACATATAAACATAGAGGTGAAATTCAGGGTGTTACAATTCCACCCCCTTATAAAAATTTCGTCCTCGAAATTTCTAATGACCTCAAGCAAACAAATATGGACATGGACCTTCTATCTAATTGTCCTCAAGTTTATGTCAATTCCGACTAGGCTCCTTAAGTTCTAGAGCACTCTAGGAATTAAAATCTAACTTGATTCCTCAAAACTTTGCCAATGCACCAATGGCCTTCTACTTTCCTAATCTAATATTCATAATTGTCACATCCCTAAAATCCTCAATCAATTGGTCTCACTAACCATTATGTTGAACACAAGCAATGAACTTCTAGTTAGATATCAGTCACTACGTCGGTTTCCTCATTTGATTCAAAATTATGATCTTACACGACACCCCCTTGCCTGTTCTTCGACACATCCCACTTCATTGGGCCGTACTAGTACTTCAAACTCCATCGGTGTCAGAAGAAATTCCCTATTGGGTTTCTTAGCGACAATGTCCCTAAAGCTCCCAAGAATTCAACTTAAGGGTACATGTTGTTAACCTCCTAGGTTGTATCACTAAACTCCAATCAT
This sequence comes from Ammopiptanthus mongolicus, assembly GCA_039655645.1. Lineage (NCBI taxonomy): Eukaryota > Viridiplantae > Streptophyta > Magnoliopsida > Fabales > Fabaceae > Ammopiptanthus > Ammopiptanthus mongolicus. The sequence goes on from CM077345.1 coordinate 58,565,240, forward strand.
AACATATTGTTAAGATCTACTAAGAGGGTTAGAACTACGCAAGATTGAGGTTAACTCTCCCTTTTAACTAAGAACCTTTCTAAAGAACTCATGATCCCGATTACCACCCTTTAGACTTCCTGCCTATTACGACTCTCCTTAAAACGAGGCGTCCAGCAACTTACTTATTCAGATCGAAACCTTCACTAGATAACTTAGCATACAAAAGTTCTTCCTAAAGAGTTTGCAAAACTATCCTTAAGGGTTCCACACAAATTTTTTTTTTTTCTGTAATGTCTCAAGACATCATCTATTCTAGAGAAATGTGGTTATTCTCTATTTCCATTATCTAAAGCTAACGATAACTTACACACGATCTAATGCTACTCACCAACTCTCTTCTAGTAAAAGCAAGGATGCCTTAAGAAACTACCGATGCACTAGACCGGATAAATTGCCTTTCGAGTAATTCCTATCACTATTTCTATGAATCATTGGCTTAGGGAGGACATTCTGCAAGACGCTATAAAGATCAACTTGATTCCTAATAAGCTATGAATACTTTCAGGGAATACTTACCGAACTAACCCACCAATAACATATCATCTATTTTAACCTTTCTTCCTCTACTTTAGACATGATTTCTTTTCCTTGGTAAAGAACTTAACATTGGTCACTGGTTAGGAATCTCCACGTTACATATTCACTCTTATGACCTTACTAAAGAACCTTCCTAAAGCACTTCCATCGACTCCACATGATACACAAATCATCAATCTTTATTCCTTTTTCTTACTAAATGGTTATCACAACTATCTACTCATCCATTCAAGGTTTGCCTAATAATTATGATTCTTAGATCATCCATACTCTTATCTCTAATCCAACAATGGTTCAACCTACCATGTAATCTAGATCCCAACTTAACCATCACCACGCATTCCAAATCACTATTAACTAGAAAAACTCTACGCATAAACCATTAATCCAACTCATCTAAGCCTCATTCTAATCTATCTCATATTAGGACAACAACTCATCCAAATCTATATATATAATAGCTCAACAATCTCACTTAAGCTTGTAACTCTCCTTCTTTTCTAAAAGATTCTTGCAAGGCATTAACTAAGAAATCTAACATTCCTAATGTAGTAACTGAGGCTCTAGCAAACTTCACAAAATAACTAAGGGCCAACTTACCCCTTCTCCTAATCTGGTCCATTAAGCTATTGATAATCTTAAGTTCCAAATCTAATGCTCTTAGGGGTAACTTCCCAAGCCAAGCTCAAGTCTCCCAACTCCTTTAATCAAATCTCTTTCTCTAAACATTAAAGACGATATATCCAAGGTCTTCTACTTAAGGCATCAGCCACTACATTGGCTTTTCCAAGGTGGCAGCTCAAATCAAAAGTTCTTAAGAAACTCCATCCACCTACGTTGCCTCATATTTAACTCTTTTTGGTCAACTAAGTATTTCAAATTCTTATGATTACTAAAGACCTCGAATCTATCATAGAAAAGATGCAAGCTCCCACTAGCTGGTCCATAAAGTCATCAATCCTAGGGAGTGAGTATCTATTCTTAAGGGTCACCTTGTCCAGTTGTCAATAATTGACACACAACTTCATGCTACCATCTTTCCTCTTGTAACACATCAATAAGAATGACAATCTAGGAAGGATAATATTGATCGGCACCTAAAGTCATACATACTCTTAGGAAACAATAAAATAGGTTAAGGTTCACTATCAATGGTTTGGACAGTTCCCTGCCACGACCCCATTGTCCTATCACTCAGCGATCTTAACCAATTCAAAATTGGTTAAATCCTACTAGAGAAATTTTTTAACAAAAGGCATAATAAAATAGTCACACAAGTTCAAAACACTTGTGCAGAGTAAACATAAGCGACACAACAGACACATACCCCGGCCTGTGGGACAGACCGGCTCTGATACCACTAAATGTGACACCCACTACCCCTCATATAATAAAGCATAAATAATATCATGCATGTCTTTAAAAAAAATAACAATTAAAAATAAAAACGTATCCTCAAGGGTAATGTGCATCACATCATCTATAACGTAAAATGTAGGAATCTGAAATAATCAAAATCCTTTAAAAACAAACTGCGGAAAACATAAATAATAAACATAACCCAAATCCCGATGTCACATATCAGAGTTGGTATACATATACCGATAATACATCGGAATAAACTAAACAACTGAACGTAAATCCTAACTATTACTACTAAGAAAGATCTCCATGGGATCACTCCTCGTCGGCATGCTCACCCTCCTCTGCACATGCAACAACATATGCTCAAGGACAACAAAAGATAGGGGTGAGAAATACGATCATAAATATATGTATACGGAATGGAATAATAATTAAGATGACATACAACATACATCAATCAACACATGTATAATCAATATATATATATATATATAGCAAAGATGCATGTCAATGCGAATGCAACATCACTACTCCGTATGAATGTGGCCAACAACTCTAACTCTGGAAAGACGATTAGGAGTACATGTCCGGTTATCAACGTGGATGATGTGCCCGACCATGGGCCATCCTCGAACACTCTCACTAATCCTGATAACGTATAGTGGCTAGTCAGGGTACTCAAGCTTATTCATTAGGTCACTCCGATAATAGGTAGCTAGCCCATGTCACCTGGAACTTCCATACCCAATGTACCCGCAAGGCCAGGTTAACACCCATCGTGGCCTCCACTATCGCGATTCATCGTTTGCTTTCCACCCAACATATCAACTTCAACGTATGATGCGTGCAATGTTCATCAATATGCAAACACATGTCCAACCATCCATCATCAACACCATTACATGGCTATCAACTTTGACCAACAAGCATCAAAGATGATTTATCAACATCAAACTTGACCAATAAGCATCAAGAATGATTTAACCAACAACATCGGTAACAGTACGTCGTTACCAATAACATCATCGTCTTATTACTTGTTCTCTTTGTTAAGTCTTAACTTAACATTATCTTTATTAAGTATTATACTTAATCTTATTATCTAAACCTGAATTCATATTTTATTAAGATTATAACTTAATCTTAATATTTAAACCTCAAGTCATATATTTATTAAGATTGTAACTTAATCTTAATATCTAAACCACAATTCATATCTTATTAAGATTATAACTTAACATTAATATTTAAACCTCAAGTCATATAGTTATTAAGATTATAACTTAATCTTAATATCTAAACCACAATTCATATCTTATTAAGATTATAACTTAATCTTAATTTTTAAACCTCAAGTCATATAGTTATTAAGATTATAACTTAATCTTAATATCTAAACCACAATTCATATCTTATTAAGATTATAACTTAATCTTCATATCTAAACCAGAATTCATATCTTATTAAGATTATAACAAGCCTACATAACACTATCCATCAAGCATAAGGGGTCAAAACTGCTCCTGGGCATGTGAGAATTGATTTCCAATCTCTGGAATCAATTTCTCAAGTCTTCAAATCGATTTCCAATCTCTGGAAATTGATTTCAACATGTTCAAATCGATTTCCCCAATCGATTTTGAACAAGGAAAATCGATTCTAGAAATCGATTTCTACAAGGCCAAATCGTTTCCACACCTTGGAAATCGATTCTTGGAGGATTCAAATCAATTTCCATGTGTTAGAAATCGATTTCTGGGTGTCAGATCATGCAGCAACGGGTTTTCTCCGCCATCGGACCAATCTACGTTCTCTAATTGACATATCATTCGAGCCTAAGCTATTTATCACCAATTTGATTAGTCCAACACTCATAAATCATAACCTAAGTGTTCTTAAACTAACCCTTGGTCATCAATCTCACATTGTCTATTTTTTTCTCCCTATAACTATGTTCTTATAGCATAAGGTTGACAAAACACCATATCATGGCATAAACAACATGCTCATCATCATCAATTCATCAACAATCATATATATCATGAACTCATAGTTATAAACATGTTATGACATCAAATTATTCATCAATCAATACTCATACAGCCAGAAAACGACATAACAACATTCATAGGCATATGCAGGCATACATAGGGGTCATGGATTAACCCCTTCATCTTAACCTATCCCAAAACCCACATATTCATGACCAATTTTCTCCCCCTATACCTGGTATGACGTTTCACAGCCTAAGGGAAAGAGAACAGAGCCAAGTTCTGCTACGGTTCCTTCTTACGGGTTCAGCACTTGATCACGATTGCAACACTGGAAAGCAGAGTCGATCTTTCTAACTTAGGAGATTAACTACAGCAGCAGGGATAGACTAGCCAAACAACGGCGTGTTCTTGACGAAGAACACTAAAACAGGATTCATCCTTTGGGTTTTCTAGAGCAAGAGATCAATTAGAGCTCCTAGGGATGAGAAGAGGCAACTAGTGAGTATAATAGGGTGTAGAGACTAGGTTTCGGTCATACGCTATGTATATATAACTGTTAGGGACGTTTTAGGACGAATGAGCCGTACACAGCATAGCCCGATCACACAAACGCGTACACAAGCTCTGACACGCATGGGAATCGATTCCACAACCAAGGAAATCGATTTTCCATTGGCCAAATCGATTTTCTTGCCAAAGAAATTGATTTTTCCCTTTAAGCAATCGATTTTCACTTTCTGGAAATCGATTTCTTCATCTGGAAATTGATTTCCCAAAATGGATTTCCCCCTCAGAAAACGTGTTTTTGGTCCTCGACATCTGAATAATACTTGTAGATAATTATCTAAGCTTTCCAACGCACCCAAGATCACCTCAATTGGATGTTTAGAACTCAAGATATGGCCAAAACTGTGAAACAAGTTACTTGGACTCGAATGGATCGATTATTCTAAAGGCTGAACTATTTCAACTATGAACTTATGCACCAAAAACAAGCAAAAACAACATATGCAAACATCTATAAGCCAGTATTAACACATATGAACATAGAGGTGAAAAGCAGGGTGTTACAGCTAGTGTTTTGTAAATTGAGCATTCGGACTTCGTGCCCTGTGTTTTGGATGAACGAGCTTAATGTCCTTTAAAACAAGTCGTGAACTATATGCCTCGACAAGAAAGAATGAACGAAAAAGAAAACAGAACCTTCTGTGAACATACATGAAACGGCAGACGTGCCATTTGAAAACGAGCTACAACTCAAGTAGTTGAGAATATGAGCCAGTTAAGACCACTAGGTCTATAGGGGCATATTGTGTTCGAGACTCCACAAGTGGCCGGAGGGGATGCAACTCCGTGCCGTGGTAATCGGTTGCCAAACATGGATGAACTCGATCAGAGACTGGACTATTCATGATATGGTTATGACGTGGTACCCCTGAACAATTGGAGTTCGGACCTAAATTGAGAGGCCGACTCGTGAGAACAATTGTGTTACGGGAGTATTAGCGGCCTATCGCTCGATAAAGGGAAGTAGGAATCTCTAGAGAACATGAATTAGAAAGATGATATTGAAGTCTCATGCATTATTATAACTCATGATAGTGTTTGAGATATTATGTTGTGTGAATATCTGTTATTATAATTGTATTTATCTGTGGATGTTTATGCTGTTTGTCGTTTGTGCGGCTATCGTGATAAACTTATAAAATGAGTATCTCATCTTTCCCTATACATGTTGGACACCCTATTGTGTTTTTGGATACATGTACAGATGATGATCATAGGTCCCCGCGGACACATGAGGACTCGGATGATGGAATCTTTTGAAGGAGCAGAAAAAGAGGATCCCTTCGAATTCCTCTGGGAATCGGAGCTGACTTTGGGGTTGTATCCCAATGGCTACTTTTAGCCCGACCAGCATAGGAGTCTTACTTTTGAGGCAGTTATATTTTATCTGTTGTGTGTATGTTGACCATATTTTTATGATGTACTAGATCTGAACCTATTCTATTAGTTAAACTATGTTTATAAGGAACTTATATGCTTCGGCATAATTATGTTATGATTATGTTGTTATGAATGTTGAGTATTGATGTGTACTATAAGGATTATTCCTTTGTCTTGAGTTTGGCCTAATTATGCATGAAGAAAATTTTTAAACCCACGTTTTTGAATTAATTACAGTACTTTCCAAAAGAAACCAGCGTTTTATTTTGTTTATGTTTTCCGCAAAGTTCATGTATGTAGCATCCGAGGGGGGTGTTACATTGAACATGAGGTAGAGGAGGTGGATCGAATTCATAAAGGACTATGAATTCGACCTGCAATACCATCCAGGTAAGGCGAATGTTATAGCGGATGCGCTCAGTACGAAGTCCCTACACGTATCTGCCATAATGGTACGAGAGCTTGAGTTGTTAGAGCAGTTTAGAGATCTGAATCTAGATGTGGAAATCGTTGAGGATAAGATGAATCTTGGAATGATGGAGGTAACTAACGAATTCCTGAATCTGCTTTGGAGAAGGCAAGCTGAGGATGTGTACCTTAAAGAGGTTAACCGGTTGATCGAGGAAGGTGAGACGTTTGAGTTTAAGAGAGGTTCGGATGGCCTCATCAGGTTTGGTGATCGAGTTTGTGTTCCTGTGGATAGCGAAGTTAAGAGTATGATCTTGGAGGAAGCACACAAGAGCAAGTTGAGCTCCAGGGACTACTAAGATGTACCAAGATCTGAAGAAGCTGTTCTGGTGGCCGGGGATGAAGAAGGATGTAGCGACTTATGTCCTATCCTGCTTGATGTGTCAAAAGGCGAAGGTTGAACACCAGAGGCCAGCGGGATTATTGTAATCACAGGATGTTCCAGAGTGGAAATGGGACAGCATTGCAATGGACTTTGTCTCTGGGTTACCAAGAACTCAGAAAAGGTATGATGCAATTTGGTCATCATAGATAGGTTGACGAAATATGCTTGTTTCTTACCTATCAACCAGAACTATTCTCTGGAGAGATTGACTCAGATTTATATCAGGGAGGTGGTGAAGCTACATAGTGTACCTTCGAGTATTATCTCGGACCGAGACCCGAGGTTTACTTCTAGGTTTTGGAGAAGTCTGAATGGAGCATTGGGAACTAAGTTAAGATTGAGTTCTGCTTATCATCCACAAACGGATGGTCAGTCAGAACGGACGATTCAATCGTTGGAAGACCTGCTAAGAGCATGTGTGTTGGAACATATAGGAAGTTGGGACAAGTTCCTTCCTTTGATTGAGTTTACCTATAACAACAGTTACCACTCAAGTATAGGGATGGTGCCGTATGAAGCTTTGTACGGGAGGAAGTGCAGGAATCCGTTGTGCTGGTTTGAGACTGGAGAGAACCAGCTGTTAGGTCCCGAGTTTGTACAATAGACGACGGAACAGGTTAAGTTAATTCAGGAAAAGATGAAAGCCACAAGGGATAGGTAGAAGAGCTATGCTGACAAACGGAGGAGACCCTTAGAGTTCCAGGAGGGCGATCATGTGTTTCAGAGAATTACTCCAAGGACTGGAGTTAACAGGCCAATTCGATCTAGAAAGCTTACACCCAGATTGGTCCAGTAGCTTACCAGATAGCCTTACCGCCTAATTTATCAAACCTTTATGATGTCTTTCACGTCTCTCAACTTAGAAAGTGCTACCCTAATCCATCGCATGTGTTAGAGCCCGAATCAATCCAGCTAAGAGAGAACCTTGAATACGAGGCTTTACCTGCTCGGATAGTGGATAAAATGATCAAGGAGCTTCGCGGCAAGCAGATTTCCCTGGTGAGGGTTGAGTGGGACCCAGTGATCGGAGATTCAACATGAGAACGAGAAGCACATATGCATAAACAGTATCCATCTTTGTTTACAGGTATGAGCGAGGAATTTCGGGCACAAAATTCTCTGTAAGGGGGTGGTAATGTAACATCCCTATTTTCTGAAATCGTAATTAAGGTGGATAACCTTGATCGGGTGTTCGTATCATTGTGTGATTGTTTGTGGGGTAGTTTGACACGTAGTTGGAAGTTTAGGAATAGGCTTGAATAAGGCTGGAGGTGCTTAAGGTGTAACACGAGAAACTGGGGAATTCAGAAGGCTGGAAGTCCTTTTCCCGCTGAGTTCGACGCTCAAGCGTGGGAGGACTCCACGCTCGAGTGCTGCAACTCATAGGCGTGGGAGAGCTGGCACGCTTCAGCAGGTTGAGTGCGCTGTGCCAGCTGTTCTGAATTTGGACGCGTGTCAGACACGTGTCAGGCCAGGGAGAAGGCGGAGTGGACGAGGTTCCATGCTTAAGCGTGGAGAGAGCATCCACGCTTAAGCGTGGACAGCTAAACATGTTGGGGGAGTTTCTTTCTCTTCTCACTTTTGCACTAATTTACAAGTGTTCATTTTTGCACTAACACTGTTGTATACGTGTTGTGCTCGTGATTAGGGCAAAGTCCATGCTCGTGATTTTGGGCTTGAGGTCGCGGCTGTTAGGGAAGTTCGTGGCTGTTCATGGTGAATGGAGCTGCGAGCTTGAGGAAGGAGGAGCGTGATCGTCGTGTTCGTGATCATGTGGGTGTGCGTGCCATAACTGTTCAAGTGGGGAGAAAGAGTCGGGGAGGCAAGAGTAGTTTATATAGCTCTGTTATATGCTTTATGTGTGTAGGGGAACCCTAAACCCTAGGTGAGGTTGAGCCCAGAATGAGTACCTGAACCCTCGATTTAGCTTACTTCGGGCTAGCACCGCTGTTTTGATACCCTAGGTTAGCAAACTTGTGCTGATTGACGTGATGCATGTATTGTCGCTCTGTGAGTATCCGCTTATTTTCTAACTATGGTATGTGATATATCTGCATGATATGATGGCATGATGTCATATGAGTTATTTACTGCTTTATTGAACATGCTAGTAATGATGAACTGCTGTATGTATCTCAAAATGAGTGTATGCATGAGAATCGGAGGTTTAGTCTGATTAAGGCTTTGACCCCGTGGTGGACGTTTGAGCTAATAGTCGGGATTCGAGGTTATAGTGGGAGCTTGGAGCTTGTAAGTATGATGGGAGATGGGAGCTCGTGTGGTCACAGTGGAGCTTGGAGCTCATATGGTACAATTGGAGCTTGGAGCTCGTGTTGCTAAGAGCAAGTTTGCATGTGTCTCTATATCAGCTCAAGCGAGATGGATGACATGCATAGCATATGCATATGATGCCAAGTGGCGAGCCGTATGCTGTGAGGCATACGAGGTTGGTGCACCGAGTGCAGGTGTGGAAAACGGAAGGGAAGGTCTGTGTGACCTCGGGGATATACTGGACACAGGTGTACCCACAAGAGACCAGTATGGTAGCTCCTATCGTGTCATGGCGGTCCTGGGCACATCCTACTATCCTAACTGGACCCTGAGTCTTTCCAATTGCCGGTGGATCTTCCGAGGAGGCCCAGAAAGCCCTCTTTGTCTGGGACAATTGAGCGGTGATGCACTCTTATGGGTCAGGGCGAGTGGAACAGATTACCGGAACAAACCAACTTACGGTCCGTTGAGCGGACAAGATGGTGCCCGTAGTAGGGTGTTTAGTACCGGCCGACATGCATATAAAGAGTACGTGCCACATCTAACTAGGGAACGACCGTGGCATCGAGACATTGAGAGATGGTTGTGTTTGTTATATACTCTGCATTGCATCATCCCTATATTTGATGTGCTGTACATCTTATCTCCCTATCTTCTTTTTGTATTTGTATGTTTGGCGTTCGAGCAGACGACGAGCCAGCAGAGCCACAAGATGGACCCGAGACATCACTCGTTTATCACAGGGGCACCGCGGATGCTGGTGCTGGGGTATATTGAGATCGTGTATCACCACGAGAGGGGATGGCGGGTGGACCCCTCGACCTTTTTGGTAGTATACACAGGCCTGTTAGCCTGATCTTCAAGAGCGGTACCCCACCGTACGTGGACATTATCGGACCCTACCATGTGTATTAGTTTCTTCCTTTCCATTAGATGTGGCGACCATCGAGACAGAGAGAGCGGGACTACATGTGGGTGGCACCCCAGTCTTCAGCGGTATCCAGCAAGAGGGGCTTTGTGTACCGAGGTCAGCGAAGACGTTTAGATCGGTACCTGAGAGCAACTCTGAGGCACCGGATTGTAGTGTCGAGTTCCTCATCCGAGTATGAGCCTATACGGGTTTATAGGCGTACCCACGGAGAGGGGTAGGGTAGCTCAGGACATCCTCACCACTGACGGTGAGGGTTAGCCAGTGCGTCTCTAGGACTGTGTGGAGAGGCTGATGTATTTTGAGAGCGGGCTGGTGAGTGCTGGTGAGGGTGCTTGAGAGTTTCTTCTTTTGAGGTCTGGATGTATAAGTTTCTTTTGTTTACTGTTGTAAATTCCTTGTATGTAGTACAGTAGCCCTACTGATGGGGCCGCCATGTATATATTACAGTACCACATGTATATGTGTTTCTCTTTACCTGTTGCGTTACTCTGATAACTGCTTTACATACGTGCTTATGAGATAACTGTTTTACCGTTTTGCCTCGTCTATTTAATAAGCGCGTATTATATTGCTAGGTTATAGTTAATATTATAAGTGGGTTCTCAATTCAATGGGATGATTTCATATTCGTATGGGGTCGTCTCAAATTACACTTAGGAAACCCGAAATGAGAGTACATCCAGTGGAATGAGTTTTATTTCATGAAAACTTACACTACTTGATTTCCGAATACCATTTTAACTTAACAATTACCTTGATTGAAAATCAAAACATTTTCTATGCGAGTAAGCTATGTAAAACCGAACCTACTACTCACTTAGGGTAGACTTTTAGTTCAAAGTTTTTCTTGAATTAATCACTTTAAACGCATAAGTTTTCAAAAGAACATTTCCTCCCTTAATTTCAATCTCAAGACTGCATTCACATCTATAGTTAAAGTGAAGATTTTGCTTCAGTAAACTAATCCAAAACAAGCATGATCATCAACACATCCAAATATACAATATTACATTTGCTTAAAAAATAAAGCTAAAACCCGTATACACAAATTTTCAGCAATACAAGCACCAATTTGTGTCAAGTATTTGATAGGCCAACGAACTCGGATTTGAGCAAATGAGGACTTATATGAAAGCTTAGGATGTGTAATTTTTGTATACCAATATAATTTTCACAAACAGTAAATAGATTAGTACAGTTTCACGAAATAAGATATTGTAGTCAGAAGCCAAGACAGAAATTTATGCTTAAATTGAAACGGATTTGCAAGGGTCAAATCTCCATGAAACCAAACACAATTTGTTATCCCAATAAAGCCCAAGATGTCTAGGTTCAGGATCAAAAACAAGTTTTTAAATACGAGGTCTAGGGTGAGAGAAAAACAGAAATCACTCACACAAGGTCATATCCGAAAATTCACATTTTCATAAACTCTTTTCAACAAATCAATGAAGGAACCCTAGGTTAGGGTTTTCCATCACACAAAAGTCATTTTCAACCATTCAAACATATCAATGAACACAAATCAAGCAATAATTAAATATTACAACATTGTTCTCATAGAGAACCAAATAGACAAAGTAGAAAACCCTTGGTTTAGGGTTTTCCCAAACCAAACAAGGAAGCCATTTTCATAACCACCAATATGGTGTGATGTGGTTTACTCCCATCATTACCTCTTATATATCCTTTATGAATGAGACAAACTCCAAGCACCAAGAACAAAGAGAAGGCCGAACCTACTAAGAACAAAAGAAAAAGGTTTTTGAAACTTGTTTCACCAAAATCATGAACTAGAAGATGTTGCTTCATGATTTAATGAAAGGAAATGAAGAGTAAATGAAGTTTAAAACTTACTTTATGAAGAAGAACACTTGATGAACAAGGTCGGTGTTTTTGAGGTTCTAGAACAAAGTTCCTCCAATCAAGAAATTTTCTTTACCAAAGTTGATGTATGGAAGATGGTGATCTCAAATATGTAGTTTATTTGAGGAGATGAGAGGTTGGCATGGTGATGAAAGTCATGGCCGATGGCATGGTGATGGAAGTATGGCCGAACCTTAGAGTATAGAGAGAATGAAGAGCTTTTGCAACTTTGAAATCTTAGAGAGAGGAATGATTTTTGGTGTTATGATATGATTAAGTGAGTAAAAAAAAAAATGATGACGGTTTATGGGGAGAGGGCCACGGTTTTTGAGGGAAAAGAGAGAGGAAAATATGGTTGAGTGTGATTAGAGTTGATTAGGAAAAAGTTGATGGAAATGTGACACTTTGCCACTTTTGGTAAAATCTAAAAAATGGTTTTAACCCATTTTTGGTAAGTTGTAGATATTTTGAAATCAAAAGATGCTAGTGATATTTTGATAGAGCAATTTAGTCATAGATCATACCTGATAATGGTCCCGAATAAAATCTATAACACCCCTTTTTATGTTTAAGAAGTGGGATATTAATTAAGCATGTTTAAGGGTTTAATTATGTTCCTTATGTGTTGAGGAGGCCATGGTTCAAATTTTGGACAATTTGGCCTTGAAACGAGCTCAAAACGATCAAAAACGTGGAAGAGCAGGTCCCGAACGCGATGAAACGCTAACCGAGCGATTAATTGATTAATTAATTAATAATGGAGGGTTAACATATTAAAACTAGACTGGGACTTGAGTACAATAGGCTTGTATGGATAGCCTAAACATAATATTGAAAAATATTACGGCAGTGGGTTACCATAGTGACACATGGACTCCACTAACCTTGTAACACCCCGATTTTCGAGTTTTCCTTTTAATTAGTATTTATGAACTTATATTTTATTCGAGGTCTTAGAAAGGGATATAAAATATTCCGAGACCATAATCATGCTCAGCGATATTGTAGGAAGCTAAGATTAAGTTTTGAGTCGAAAACTCAAACGGAGTCCGGTCTGCGTTTTTACACTGACAGTATGATTTTACTGCTCAGAAGAACTCAGATGGACCCGTGAACGAGATAGTAAGTCTTAGAATTCGATTCTCTACGTTTTGGTTAAATTTCGCAAAAATTTCAAAAAAATCATTTCCTGACCTCCGTTCGAGCGAAATTCTCAATCGGGTGGAAAATGGAGCCGCGTATAGACTTACCAGGACCCAACAACGGATAATCTTGATATCACATCATGTCAACTCACTTGGGAGAGCATGCCAGAGTCGTCATGACGATCGGGAATTTCGGGACGCGAAATTACCAAAATACCCCTATCTTAAGCCTTTTCACCTTTTACCATTTTACCCTTTGAACCAAATGACCTTTTTACCCTTAATGAACTCTTTAGAAGGCTGGAACAGCCTCCTCCAGCCCCATTATCACGCAGCCAGCCCTCACAAAACAAAAACTCCATTGTTGTTCTTGAAGAAAAATCCTTTCCTCCTTGAAAACCTTGATCCAATTGTTGAAATCACTTGATTTCTTGACCAATCTTCCTCCATTTTAAGGTAAGATCACTTCTATGGTCTCATATCTTCTTGAATCTCTTTCAATATCAAGATCAAAACTCCATTTTCATGAAACTCATTCTTAGATCCAAAACTTTGAAAATCCATAGAAAATTGTAGGAAAATCCATTGGAGGTGAAACCAAGTTCTTTGAACTCACCTCATCACCCTTTATCTAAACCCAAGAGCTCATGATCCAAGTCTCATCCTAGATCTAAAACCCCAAATTGGCTGAAACCTAAGAGTAATGATGAATAGTGTTTTTCATCAAATTTTTTATTTCTAACTCTTGATTTCATCCTTAGCTTTTCTAGTGTCCTTGAATCCAAGTGATGGAAAACCAAATCAATTCCTAGCCTAAATTGCCCAATATGGCCGAGAGCTTCATGGGGAAAATCCATGAGTGTTGTTTCACATTTTTGAGTCATAGGACTTGAAATGGTGTTAACTAAGTTCATGAACCAACCATCCAAAAGTTTGGCACCAAATGAGATCCCTAACCCTTTTTACCTTTCATGGCCGAACCCTATACCTTTTAGGGGAAGGAAAACTTGTGTTCTTATGTTATAGATTGATGTTGATTTGTTGTTTGAATTGTATTGTGTTTGATTGTTTTAGGCGACCCAAACGGAACCGAAGCCGGAGCCGAGAACCGATCGAGTTTGCATTGAACTTCCTTTGTGAGGTAAAGGGAGGTAGTCATTTAAGTTTGAGTAGCTTCATAGTGCATGTTTGATATATGTGTTATGATGTCTTGATTGATGATTTAGAGATGTGTTGAATGATATTTGAAGTTGTTTTACTAAATGAAACATATTCGCACACTTGTTGATAATTTGTGGCATGGATGCCTTAGTTGATATTATGATGATGATTATGGATTGTTGATGTATATATATATATGGATGCCTTAGTTGATATGTCTCGATAATTTATTAAAAGACTTGAAATCCTAAATCTATGTATTGAAAACTGTGTTTTTAAATCAAAAAGTGATTTTTGGAAAACGTGTTGTTTTTCAAGAAAAGTTAAGTTCCCTTTTTGAAAAAGTTGTGTTCTTTTGAAAAGGAAAAGTGGTTTTGTGGAAAGTGGTGCGAAAAGTGTTTCGTTTCAGTAAAACGTTTTAAAAAGACGTGGAACCTTTAGAAAAATGGTTTTCTTTCCGAAAAAGTGTTTTTTCCGGAAAATGTTCCCTTGATTAAAAAGATGTTTTATTTCAAGAAAACAAAAGTGTATTTTGTTTCCCAAGGTTGTTTTGAGAAAGTTTGATCGAAAAGGAAAAATGATGAACCTTTGAGATGAACCCGAACCTAGTGGCCGAGACGTCGGGGCTAGTGTTTTGTGGATGGAGCACTCGGACTTCGTGTCCTATGTTTTTGATTTGAGTGGGCTTAATGCCTTTTTGAAATGAGTCGTGGCCTTTATGTCTCGACATTTGAAAGAATGAACGCAAAGAAAATAGAAAACCTTCTGTGAACATGTATGAACCGGCAGACGTGCCATTTGGAACCGAGCTACAACTTTCCTAGTTGAGAATTCAGCCAGTTAAGACCACTGGGTCTATAGGGGCATTCTGTATTCGAGATCCCACAAGTGGCCGATGGCGTAGCAACCCCGTGCCGTGGTAAATCGGCTGCCAAACACGAATGAACTCGATTAGAGACTGGAGTATTCATGATATGGTGAGATGCGGTACCCTGGAACAATTGGAGTTCGGACCTAAATAGAGAGGCCGACTCATGAGAACAATTGTGTTACAGGTGTCACTACGGCCTATCGCTCGATGTTGGGAAGTTAGAATCTCCGGAGTACATGAATTAGAAAGATGATATTGAAGTCTCATGCATTATTATAACTGATGATAGTGTTTGGGATGTTGTACTGTATTATATAAATAACTGTTCATATAACTGTATTATCTGTGGATGTTTATACTGCTGTTTGTCGCTTGTGCGGCTATCGTGATAACTTTAGATGAGTATCTCACCTTTGACTGTACATGTTGGACACCTTGTTATGTTTTTGGAACACATGTACAGATGTTGATCATAGGTCCCCGCGAAGACGTGAGGACTCGGATGGCGGAGCGTTCTGATGAAGTTGACATTGGGTTGTACCCCAATGGCTACTTTTAGCCGACCAGCTTAGGGGTCTTTTGTTTTGAGTAGTCTTATATTATATTATTGCACATATGTTGAATTATTTCTAAGTCTGTAATACGTTATACAATAGATCAGGTTTTGCGTTATGTTTATGTTTTTATGAATAGTGAATATCAAAATGTGTGATATGAAATTTATTTCTTTGTCTTGAGTTGTTTGCCTATGCATGAAGAAAATTTTTAGAACCGTGTTTTCGAACGTAGCTACTTAATTAAAGTATTTTCCGAAAGCAACCAGCGTTTTATTTTCTTGTTTTATTCCGCATTAGAGTCCGTGTATGTAGCACCCGCGAGGGGGTGTCACAAACCTAACCTAGTGACACATGTTTTCCACTAATTTTTCTTAATATACCTATGGATGCCACCTAGCCTACTATAAGACACCTCAAAATTCCAATACCTAATAAAAGTAACTAAACTAAACTAGCTCCATCTTCTTAACTTAATTAGTGCACGAACCAACAAGATAACACTGAATAACTTCACTTCTAAAACTCTATTTTTGAAGACTTTGAAGATTGGGTAAAGGCGGTTCCGGTCATCGGAATTTCTAACCAATCGCGTATTCGGGTTCGTAGCTACCGCACCTTCGTACTGCGGTCATTTCATGTGAGTCTCCTCGAGGTAAGTTGGGACGTCGTAATGTCAATCTTTGTTCCTTTTTAAGCTCTTTAAGTTCGTTCCACCCTCATTCTTAATCCTGACATCGTTTGAGTGCGTTTTAGGCTTTTACGGGTGTTTTTGCACGATTGATCGTCCGAGGAGTCGCACGAGGGATCGTGTTTGGTGCTTGGGTGGTGAGGAAGCCACTATCTTGGTGAGTTTCGCACTCTAAATTTCGTGGCTGAATGCCTAGAGTTCTTGATTCATGTTCTTCGATTGGTTGTCGTTGATTCTGTTGTCGTTTATGAGTTTTTGGTTGTTTCTGGACCCCTGCGTGTGCTCGGGGTGATTGTTGGCCCAATGTCCATGTTGGTGGTATCCTTGGCAGTGTGAGTATCTGCATGATGATCTTGTGGGAAAGCGTGTACATTTGCCGGTTGCGGAGCTATAGTTCAAGTTGCATGGGAAAGCGTGCAAGAAACAGTTAACGTATGGAGAAAGAAATTGTTATCATTAGGAAGGCATGCGTAGTATAGTATGTATGCATGTGTAGGGGAGCCTTAAACCCTACTAGAGGTTGGCCCTAGACAAAGTACCTAGACCCCAGGTGTAGGTATCTTTGGGCTATCACCGCTAAGATGATACCCTAGGCTAGACAACTGTGATTGTTGAGGACGATATGTTGAACTGCCTATGTGATTATTTGTTTATCTCTCAATGTGATGATACCTATATTGGCATGCTTATTGGTATGATATTTTATTCTTGTGATTGGCTGGATGATTGTTAATGAGAGTATGGTGAGATTGTGATATTGTTCGGGTTGATACCGTCGTGGTTATGATCGTGGAACTGAGGGTCGTGGACACAAGTCGTCGTGTTTAAGTTGATGTTATCGATGATGCATTGCATCGTGGTTGTGGCCGAGTGCTTAGTCGTGAGGTTCTGGTAACAACCTGTGATGGATGTTTGTTGCATGTCATAGCATATTTGATCCCAATGGGGGATGCCCAAATGGGGGCGAGATGTGTACCACCGATCCCGAGGCGGTATGTCCAATTGGGACGTTATTGATCCTTACTGGGATGTCTAAGTGGGGATGTTATTGATCCTTACGGGGATG
Source organism: Ammopiptanthus mongolicus (assembly GCA_039655645.1). Lineage (NCBI taxonomy): Eukaryota > Viridiplantae > Streptophyta > Magnoliopsida > Fabales > Fabaceae > Ammopiptanthus > Ammopiptanthus mongolicus. Next base: position 58,582,534 of record CM077345.1, read on the forward strand.
TCCAATTGGGGACGTGATGTATTGATCCCGACGGGGATGTCCAATTGGGGACGTTATTGATCCCGACGGGGATGTCCAACTGTGTACGTGATGAAATCGGCCGACATGCATATAGGGTTTAGTATCCCTCGTAGAGTTTTGATCTATGAGAATAACTTTTGAGATGGTTGTGCTGTATGACTCGGTAGATGTTTGGTTTAAGTGTTGATTGTTGTATTTGATGCGTGCTACATGTTTGCATGTTATGCTGCCGCCCTTCTCCCATGTTTGATGATATGCATGTTTCTTATCTCCCAATGTTTTCTCTGTGTGTTTCTTTTATTTTGTGGGAAGACCTTGTGGAGGATCCAGTCGCTGAGAAGTTGGATGGCACTCCTTACGAGCCTAATGCCGGTGGATGAGCCACGAACCCCAGCCTCGAGAGGCTTTGCGTTTCTGTACCAGAGGAGGATGCGAGTTCCTCATTCGAGTATGTGCTCCTAAGGGTCTATAGGCGCACATATAGTAAAGGACAGGGTAGTTCAGGACATCATCGTCGTCGGGGACGAAATGCCGCCAGTTCATCTGCATAGGAGTGTGATGTGAGGGATTTTTGATGTATTTTGAGCAGGGGTGGTGAGTGCTGTGAGCACGAGGATCTTTCTCTGTCTTTTGATGTACTTTGTTTTATTTAAGTTTCAGGTGTTCTTATGCTTGTATATATTACTACTGTAGCCCTGCTGATGGGGCAACTGATGCATGTATATATTTCTTTAGTGTTCTTAGCTGCGTAACTCTGTTGTATGCGTGCTTTTCTTTTGTTTCCACTTTTACCTTTCTGCTTCGCTTCGTTTTCTTAATAAAGTGCGCTAACGTTTATATATGCTTAAGGCTTAGTTAATACTTAGGTTCTTCAATGGGATCGCGGGTCGTCTCATTTGGTGGTATCAGAGTAGTTCGATTCTAATATTGGACTGTGTGGTCTAGGGTGTGTAATGTCATTGTTAGTTGGATACACAACAGATACCGACTATACTTAGAGATGGGTTGAGCGTCTGATGCGCAAGTTATCGAGGGTGATAAATATTTTATTCGTAAGACATATAATATGTATATCTATTGATCAATATTGTATGTCTTATGAATCGAAACTAATATTTCCTTTTCCATGAAATAATGGCTAGAGGATGTGGTAGAGGAAAAGGAACATCAATTGGAATCTAGGACTTCAACCATAATGGTGATACCTCGACAACCAGGAGTGGCGGAGATCAGAATGAAGCGATAGGGGCCATGAGGGATTTGGCCATTGCAATACTATAACAGACGCAACAGAATGCTCAATTTATGCAACGACAGTAGGAGAGGGATGCTAGACAACAACAACTGCATCCGGTCAAAGGAGATGAGATGGTGACACCTGACTACGTTATTTTATGAAGGGAAATCCTCCCCAATTCCATGGAGAGTACAATCTGGAAGCTGCTGAGCTATGGCTACAAGAGATTGAGAAGGTCTTTGTCGCCATCCACTGTAGAGATGACAGGAGGGTCACCTATGCTGCTTTCATGTTGGTTGGAGTGGCAGAAGCATGGTGGAGGAACAAGCAGAGACTGTTAGAGACTGAAGGAAGACTGCCAACCTGGAATGTGTTCCGTGAGAGCTTCTTGGAGAAATATTTTCCAAGGAGTGTTCATCAAGAGAAGGAAAAGGAGTTTCTAAACTTGAAGCAGGGACAAATGTCGGTGGGTGAATACGTCATGATATTCGAGGCGCTGCTAAAATTCTCTCAATTCTATCAGGTGCACCCAGACGAGGGTTGGGTGTGTAGAAGGTTTGAAAACGGGCTCAGGACCGAGCTGAGGAGGGTTATGCTACCGTTAAGCGTCTGATCATCCCCTGAGTTGATAGAAAAGTGTACAATACTAGAAGGGCACGATCAAGAGGGAGTTGTACAAGCTCAAGTGAGGAGTGGTGGACCGATCAGAAGCATTGGCTAGAGGGGTTGTGGAGGAAGAGTTCAACAGAGGGCGAAGCCTTACAGTTGCCCGAATCAACAACCACCGAGTTGGGGAAGGGGGAATACCAGTCAAGGACAACCAAGATTTTCCACGTGTTTTCGATGCGGCAGACTGCATATAGTGAAGGATTGTCCTCAAGCACCTAGTGTCAACTGTTTCTGTTGTGGCAAGTGCCACTATGCCAACGAGTGTCGACAAGGGGTACTAGTAGGAGTCAAGTTCAACAACAAGGCAGAAGAACTCAGGATGGGGGAACAAGGCAACCAGTGGTGAGCTAGTAGGGCAGACCACAGACGACGGGAAGAGTGTTCACCGTGAGAGGATCTAAAGCCTCTCAAAGTCCCGACCTGATACAAGGTAAGTGCCTAGTAGCTGGGTGACTCTTATCTGTTTTGTTTGATTCAAGGGCTACACATTCCTTTATTTCTTTAGCGTGTATGGATCATTTGGGTTTACCTGTTTCATCTTTACCATATGATTTTACTGTCTCTACACCTACGGGTGATTCTCTAACTACCCTTTTTGTCTGCTTAAAATGCCTGGTTGTTATAGAGAACAGATCTTTTCTTGTAGACCTAGTCTGTCTGCCTATGCAACAAATTGATGTTATCTTAGGCATGGACGGGCTTTCGGCCAACCATGTGGTACTAGACTGTTCAAATAAGACCCTCCATTTTTTCAAGCAATCTGGATCATTGCCTACCAGTGATGATGTGTCGGGAGGTGTACAATCAAGGGAATGCATAGTGTTGTTCTCTTTGGAAGCCATGGAGGCTCCGAGTCTAGATGCTTTGTCGGTGGTTCGTGAGTTTCCAGATGTTTTCCCTAATGATGTGCTAGGGTTGCCAACCAAGCGGGAGATAGAATTTGCCATCGATCTTGTGCCTAAAACCGGACCGATTTCGATAGCACCCTATCGAATGTCCCGAATAGAGTTGGCAGAGTTGAAGAAACAACTGGACGATATGCTGAGGAAACAGTTTATAAGGCCAAGTGTTTCACCGTAGGGAGCACCCGTGTTGTTTGTCAGGAAGAAGAATGGTAGTTGAAGGCTGTGTGTGGACTATCGATAGCTCAACAAGGTAACGATCAAGAATAAGTACCTGTTGCCAAGGATTGATGATCTTATGGACCAGTTGAGAGGAGCAATAGTGTTTTCAAAGATTGACTTGAGATCTGGTTATCATCAGATAAGGGTGAAAGAGGATGATATACCGAAGATGGCTTTCAGGAGTCGGTACGGGCACTATGAGTATTTAGTTATGCCTTTCGGTGTGACTAATGCTCCAGCTGTGTTCATGGATTATATGAATAGGATCTTCAGACGTACCTTGATAAGTTTGTCATTGTTTTCATTGATGACATCCTTATCTAATCCTCGAACAAGGAAGAGCATCAGGAACATCTGACAGTTGTACTTCAAGTTCTTAAGGATAGGCAACTCTATGCCAAGTTGTCTAAGTGTGAGTTCTGGTTACAAGAGGTACAATTCCTTAGACATGTGATTAACAAGGATGGCATAGTAGTGGATCCTGCAAAGATAGAAGCGGTGGTTAAGTGGGAAAGCCCTAAGACAGTAAGCCAGATCAGAAGCTTTCTTGGGCTAGTAGGATACTACAGGAGGTTCATCGAGGGATTCTCGAAGATTGCGTTACCTCTGATGCAATTCACGAGGAAAGGAAAAGCGTATGAATGGACAGAAGAGTGTGAGGCTAGTTTCCAAGAGTTGAAAAGAAGGCTAACAACATCTCTGGTACTAGTCTTACCAGGGCCATCGACGCCGTTCGATGTATACTGTGACGCATCGTATCAAGGCTTGGGTTGCGTACTCACGCAAGAAAGGAAGGTAATGGCTTATGCCTCGAAATAGTTAAAAGTACATGAACGGAACTACCCAACCCATGACCTAGAGTTGGCCGCTATAGAGTTTGCATTGAAGATATGGTGACACTATCTCTATGGCGCTAAATTCAGCGACCACAAAAGTTTAAGGTATTTATTCGAACAAAAGGAGTTGAACATGAGGCAAAGGAGGTGGATGGAATTCCTAAAGGATAATGAATTCGACCTACAATACCACCCTAGAAAGGCCAATGTGGTAGCAGATGCATTGAGTCGGAAATTTTTGCATATGTCGGCTCTGATTGTGAAAGAGTTGGAGTTGTTAGAGCAGTTCATAGATCTAAACTTGGACATGGAGTGGTGTAAGGATAAGATAAGTTTAGGAATGGTCACTACCATTAGTGATTTTCTAAACTTCATCTGGAAGAAGCAAGGAGAAGATCAATACCTACAGGAAATGAACCAAATGCTAGAAGAAGGAAGGACTTCAGAGTTTAAGAGAGGTGTTGACGGAATTCTAAGGTTTGGGGACATGATATGTGTGCCTAAGGATAGCGAAGTTAGGAACATGATCTTGGAAGAGGCACACAAGAGCAAGCTAAGTTTTCATCCCGGAGCTACAAAGATGTACTAAGACCTAAAGGGAATGTTTTGGTGGCCAGGGATGAAGAAGGAAGTAGCAGAGTATGTCCAATCCTGTTTGGTTTGTCAAAAGGCAAAGATTGACCATCAGAAACCAGCAGGGTTATTGCAATCACTGGACGTCCCATAATGGAAATGGGATAGTATTGCAATGGATTTTGTTTCCAGACTACCAAGGACGCAAAAGAGGCGCGATGCAATCTGAGTGATCGTTGACAAGCTTACGAAATGTGCTCATTTCCTACCTATAAATCAGAAGCATTTTTTGGAGAGACTAACCCAGATATACATCAAGGAAGTTGTAAGGTTGCATGAAGTACCTTCAAGTATAATTTCGGATTGAGATCTGAGATTTACTTCTAGGTTTTGGCAGAGTCTAAACAGTGCATTGGACCCAAAACTCAAGATGAGTTCAGCTTATCATCCGCAAAAAGATGGTCAGTTTGAAAGGACAATTCAATCTTTGGAGGATCTGTTAAGAGCATGCGTTTTCGAAAACACAGGGAGTTAGGACGAATTCCTTCCATTGATTGAATTTACGTACAACAACAGTTTCCACTCGAGTATTGGAATGGCGCCATATGAGGCACTATATGGGAGGAGGTGAAGGACACCACTTTGTTGGTACAAGACCGGAGAGAAACAGTTGTTGGGTCCAGAAATGGTGCAACGAACAATGGAGCAAGTTAACAAAATTCGGGAAAAGATGAAAGTCGCACGGGATCGGCATAAAAGTTGCAGTGACAAGAGGAGGAGACCTCTAGATTTCCAAGAAGGCGACCATATATTTATGAGAGTCACTCCAAGAACTGGAATTGGCAAGGAATTCAAATCCAGAAAGCTTACCCTTTGATTCATCGGGCCATTTCAATTCCTTCGTCTAATTGGTCCAGTTGCCTACCAAATTGCTTTACCTCCCAACCTATCCAATATTCATGATGTCTTCCATGTATCTCAACTCATAAAATACCATCCCGATCCATCACACGTGATAGAGCCTGAATCAATACAGATAAGAGAGAACTTAGAATATGAGGCACTGCCTGTACGGTTCGAGGACATGAGAGTGAAAGAACTCCGTGGGAAGCAGATTCCCTTAGTCAAGGTCCTATGGGATGCTACAACAGGAGATGCTACCTGAGAAAGAGGGGAGGACATGCGACAAGAGTATCAGAGTCTGTTTTGGAAGGTGCATCGAATTTCAAGGACGAAATTCTTTTTAAGGGGGTAGTAATGTAAACTCGTTTTCTTGTTTAAGGTGTGGGAAATTGATTAAGGATGTTTAAGGGTTTAATTATGTTCCTTATATGTTGAGGAGACCATGGTTCAAATTTTGGACAATTTGGCCTTGGAAAGAGCTCAGAATGCGCAAAAACGTGGAAGAGCAGATCCCGAACGCTATGAAATGAAAACCAAGTGCTTAATTGATTAATTAATTAATAATGGAGGGTTAAGATATTAAAACTAGATGGGGACTTGAGTACAATAGGCTTGTAAGGATAGCCTAAACATAATACTGAAAAATATTCGGGGCAGTGGGTTATGCGGGAAAATGCTGAAGAAAAAACCCAGGCATGCCAACGGGGCAACACGCAGTGACACGTGTTGCAACACCATAGTGACACATGGACTCCACTAATCTAACCTAGTGACACATGTTTTCTACTAATTTTCCTAACTTAACCTATGGATGCCACCTAGCCTACTAAGATACCTTAAAATTCCACTACCTAATAAAATGTTCCTAAAACTAATAAAAGTAACTAAACTAAACTACCTTCATCTTCTTCACTTCATTAGTGCACGAACTAGTAAGATAAAAGTGAATAAATTCACTTCTACAACTCTATTTTTGAAGACTTTGAAGCTTGGGTAAAGGCGGTTCCGGTCATCGGAATTTCTAACCAATCGCGTATTCGGGTTCGTAGCTATAGCACCTTCGTATTGCGGTCATTCCATGTAAGTCTCCTCGAGGTAAGTTGGGATGTCATAATTTCAATCTTTGTTCCTTTTTAAGCTCTTTAAGTTCATTCCACCCTCATTCTTAATCCTAACATCGTTTGAGTGCATTTTCGGCTTTTACGAGTGTTTTTGCCCGATTGATCGTCCGAGGAGTCGCACGAGGGATCGTGTTTGGTGCTTGGGCGGCGAGGAAGCCACTATCTTGGTGCGTTTCCCTCTCTAAATTTCGTGGCTGCATGCTTAGAGTTCTTGATTCATGTTCTTCGATTGGTTGCCGTTATTCTATTGTCATTTCTGAGTTTTTTGTTGTTTTTGGACCCCGTGCATTTGCTCAGGGTGATTGTAGCCCAATGTCCATGCCGAGGATATCCTTGGCAGTGTGAGGAACTGCGTTTTGATCTTGTGGGAAAATGTGCACGTTTTCCGGTTACGGAGCTGCAGTTGAGGTTGCACAGGAAAGCGCACAAGAAACAGTTCAGGTAGGGAGAAAGAAATTGTTATCATCGGGAAGGGATGCGTAGTATAGTATATATGCATGTGTAGTGGAGCCTTAAACCCTACTAGAGGTTGAGCCTTGGACAAAGTACCTAGACCCCAGGTGTAGGTATCTTTGGGCTATCACCGCTAAGATGATACCCTAGGCTAGACGACGTGATTGTTGAGGTCGATATGTTGAACTGCCTATGTGATTATCTGTTTATCTGTCCACGTAATGATACCTATATTGGCATGCTTATTGCTGTGATATTTTATTCTTGTTATTGGCTAATGATTGTTGATAACAGTATGGTGAGATTGTGTTGCTGTTCGGATTGATACCGTCGTGGTTATGACCGTGGAGCTGTGGCTCGTGGATGCAAGGCGTCGTGTTGATGTTGATGTTATCATGGATGCAATGCATCGTGGCTGTGGCCGAGTGCTTAGGAGTGCGGTTCCGGTATCAACCTATGATGGATGTTTGTTGCATATCATAGCAGATTTGATCCCAATGGGGGATGCCCAAATGGGGCGAGATCTGTACCACCAATCCCGAGGCGGGATGTCCAATTGAGGACGTTATTGATCCTTACGGGGATGTCCAATTGGGGACGTGATGTATTAATTCCGACGAGCATGTCCAATTGGGGACGTTATTGATCCCGACAGGGATGTCCAACTGGGGACGTGATGAAATCGGCCGACGTGCATATAGGGGTTAATACCCCTCGTAGAGGTTTGATCTGAGAGAATAACTTTTGAGATGGTTGTGTTGTATGACTCGGGAGATGTTTGTTTTGAGTGTTGATTGTTGTATGTGATGCGTGCTACATGTTTACATGTTATACTGCCACCCCTCTCCCATGTTTGATGATATGCATGTTTCTTATCTCCCTGTCTTTTCTCTATGTGTTTCTTTTATTTTGTGGGAAGAACCTGTGGAGGAACCAGTCACCGAGGAGTTGGATGACACTCCTTATGAGCCTGTGCCGGTGGACGAGCCACGAACCCCTGCCTCCAGAGGCTTTGAGTTTCTGTACCAGAGGAGGGTGTGAGTTCCTCATTCGATTATGTGCTCCTGCGGGTCTATTGGCGCACATATGGTGGGGGACCGGGTAGTTCGGGACATCATCGTCGTCAGTGACAGAATGCCGCCAATGCATCTGCATAGGAGTGTGATGTGAGGGCTTTTTGATGTATTTTGAGCGGGGGTGGTGAGTGTTGTGAGCCCGAGGGTTTTTCTCTGTCTTTTGATGTCCTTTGTTTTATTTTAGTTTCAGATGTACTTATGCTTGTATAGATTGCTACGGTAGCCCTGCTGATGGGGCAACTAATGCATGTATATATTTCTTTATTGTTTTTAGTTGCGTAACTCTGTTGTATGCGTGCTTTTCTTTTGTTTCCGCTTTTACCTCTCTGCTTCGCTTCGTTTTCTTAATAAAGCGCGCTATCATTTATATACACTTAAGGCTTAGTTAATACTTAGGTTCTTCAATGGGATAGCGTGTCGTCTCAAAATCCGGTCCCGAACTAAAAACTGGAAACCTAATTTACTCGATAACACTTAACCAGGTAACCCTCGAAACAGCAGATAAAACTCAAACAATATATTATGAATTAAAGTTGGACTTTCGAATCTAATAAAGAATTCCAGATCAATAACTTCCAGTTATAAGATTAAATTAGCCGAATTATATTATCAGTCAATTTATTCAGACAAATAGTAAAAAAGACAGATATAGGATTTTCGGGATGTTACAGTGAGTATTTTTTTCAAGATTCATATTGTTTTTATTAAACCATCAAAACAAAGTGCTTTAGTATTTATCACTGTTTTGTGAAAAATTCTTTACTTAAAAGATTGATTAAAGGCCATTTTCAATAAGAAGCTTCATAACGCTATCTTATACTTCGAAGTTTTTGATCAACCTTTTGAGTGACAAATACTATCATGCATGCTTAGAGTATCCTACTCACAACTCAAAAAGGTTTACATTAATCTTTAAAGATATTTCGAAGCTAAGTTAGCATTTATTTCATTTGTTTATACCCTGAGAAAGCTCACCTTTCTGAGTAAGCTGCTAACAGTTCCTTCAACCTTATGAGTGCCAAACATTAGTCTTGAGCAGAAAATCAGAAGAGTACTATCTTTCTAGGCTAAAAGTTTTAAAAGATCACTATTCAACCCCTTTCTAGTGACTTTGTACCACTTCAATTTCCTCTTTTGAGGGCATCTCCATTCTCCTTGGTGATGTCTAGCTTCTCCAGCTCATCGTCCATATCTGTAATCTTTCTCTTCTCAAGTGCAATATCAGTCTCATTAAAAATTATATGCATGCTTGCTTCTACACATTGATTCTTGAAATTATAAACTCTATAGGCTTTTGATGTTAATGAATAGCTTAAAAAGATTGATTTATCTGATTTGGCATTGATTTCAGATTATCTTTGTTATTTAAAATATAACATTCACAGCCAAACACATGGAAGTATGATGTGTTAAGCTTTCTTCCTTTCCACAATTCATATCGAGTCTTGTTCAGAATCCTTCTAATGGTGACTCTGTCCAAAATATAGCCTGAAGTGTTCAGAGCTTCAGCCCCAAAAATATTTATGAACACCACAATCATTCAGAATGGTTCTAGCCATTTCTTGCAAGATTTTGTTTTTCCTTTCCAAAACACCATTCTTCTAAGATGTTCTTGGATAAGAAAAATTATGGGCAATGCCATTCTCATCACAGATTGCATTAAATAAAGAGTTTTTAAACTCCCCACCATGATCATTCCTTGCACGCGAAATGTTAGTGTCTTTCTCAAACTCCCCTTCCATGCTCAACTTGGCTAACTTGATCCTCACGTCCTCCGTTGTATTCTGCACTTCAAAATAGGATTTTGCTCTTGTGATGTTGGATATTTATTTCAAAATAATTAGTTTTGAAATTCGAATTTAAATATTTTAATCATTCCTTTATTACCTTTTATTACAATTTATTTTCTCCAATTTATCTGTTAATGTTTGATTCTCTTTGATTACTTTTTATTCTCTTTTATGGTTTTAATTAATGGTTTTAATTACATTTAATTGTTTTTATTTCTTTGCCTGGTGATATCATTCCTAATGTGCCTTTCTTGTTTTTAACATGAGCAAAAGAATACTGTATACAGACATAAGTCTAATGTATAACTGACATAAGAATAATAAGTACTAGGAGTCATAGCTCCCAAAAGGTACTACAAAAACTGACATAGTCTGGCCGACAACAAAAACAAAACAGCAAAAGAGTCCGCTCCGGGCTCAAGGAAACTACTGAACTGGACCATCGTCACGTCCATCTGTTCAAGCAGCAACAACAAGTACCAGCAGAAAACATACAGATATGGGTGAGATTCACGTTCATCAACACAGCAAAACAGCAATAGTAAAAACGGGACGACTCACTAGGTAACAGCATACCCAACATGCTTACTAAAATTCTCAATATAAATCATGTTAAACAGTTAACAGCATAATATCAGGTTAAACAGTTAACAACATAAAATAAGGCATTCTTAAACAATACAGCGATGTATAACAGTAAATGTAAACATCAACAGCCATGCAATGTAGTGCAATGTATATGACTCAATGCCAATGTCACTGGGTACTACTTTGACCCCTACTCCATGGAGGTAACAAAACGCCGGAGAGAGTGAATGGGAGGACATGTTCCATGAGCGCCAGCCTTGGGCAAGATGCTACAACATTCGTAACGTGCACGTATCTGGCTTTTACGGGAACACTCTCGACCAAACATGAAAGGTACGGCTTCTAGTAGAGGATATCAGTGTATTGCTCGGATTAGCCACAACACAGAAGAGCTACCAATTGGTCACATGTCAACCCTTCCAACCCTGATACCTCCAAGAAGACCATTGAAGATAATCACCGTAAGATTCGCACCCGCATCAAGGTGTAAGCTCAACTCCTAGGCTCAAGGCCTTATAACCATGCAAATGAAATGCCAATGCTTACACAAAGCAGATGCGAAAAAGCAATGTCTACCCCCCGGGTAAACTTCGAGGTCCACTAAGGTTCTCTTCCATAGGAACTATACGCGTCTTTGAAAAACAAAACCTTTATCCAACGGATAAATCTCATGATCCCTCCGAGATAGAGTCATCACAAGACTGAAACAATTGAACGACTGATCAGGGTTCGAATCACTGGTCCGTCAACAAACTACTGTTCCAAAACCCAAAACATTTCGTGTTTGTGTTTATGTCTTATGAAGTCATTGATGTACTAAGTCATCAATGGTATAGTATATGGTCTTGTTTCACCACATACTATACTTAATTAACCCTTGTCTTCAACTCTAAGTTAATTACTTAAGTTAATTACTTAACTTAGGTTTTAATGCCTAAAACTTTACAGTTTGAGTTGAAAAACACTTTTTATGAACAAAACCATTTCTCGCGGGGCGAAAATATGTTTCGCGACGCGAGGCTGAGAGGTTATCTTTACTATTTAGACAGTCTTTCTTATTCGCGAGGCGAGAAGGGTATCGCGACGCGAGGCAGAGAAGCTATCTCTTTTGCTGCTCGGACAGTCCTTCTGGTTCGCGAGGCGAGAAAGATGTCGCGACGAGAGGCCGAGAAGTTATATCTTTGCTGCTCGGGCCAGCCCACTGTCTCGCGTGGCAAGACAATGTTAGCCAGGCGAATGCCTTGTTTTCCCTCTGTCTCGTGTGGCAAGACAGGGTTCGCTGGGCGAGTGCCCTATTCTCATTTTTCCCTAACTCCTTCATTAATTCTCTTTTTGAAACACTTAGTTTGATTAGGTGACGTATGGCTAAAGAAAAGACATTTTCCCACTTTTGGTGACACACTTTAGAGGTTAAAACTTCATTTGATCTTTGGATCAAAATCACTCTTTTTGTTCTTCTTTTGAAAACATAGGTTATGAAATCATGTTTTCTTACTTCAAAACCTTACTAGATCAAGAACAACACATGTTCTTATATTTCCTCTTACTAGGGCCACAAACCTACTCCAATGAAAAATGGAGACTTTGCTTCACCAACTAAGCAAATATAGCTCAAAATGCTTACATAAATTATGATAAACAACAATTACTCATTATTATCTCATAATCAAACATAAAAGTCCACCACACATCATGGCCTCATAATCAAGCATAAAAGTCCATACTTGATCTAGTGATCAAAGTAGGCTTTTCAACATACATGGAAATGATTTTCATTCAATCATATCATCATCAACATATGCTAAAGCACACCACAACATACTAAAGCATAAATTCATCATGACAATCTTGTTCTCCAAGAGAACTTAACAAAACTTAACAAATAAAAGTGAACCCAAACCAAAGGGTTTCACCCACACATAAACTTAAACAACCATCTTCACTATCACCATCTTGGTGTGATGAGGTTCACCCCCCATACCTGTTGAAGAGCAGATATCCGGATCAAAGTCGGTTGATCGGTTTGTGAACCTCTTGACAATCGTCAACAACTACAACAACACAACAATCAAACATTAAACAACAATCAAAACAAAACTCAACAATTCTACCTAAGGGTTTCGGCCACCCTAAAGAAAATAAAGCTAGGAATTGATCTTGGTTTTCCATTTCATGGATTCAAAGGCAATAGGAAAGCTAAGGATGAAATCAAGTGTTAGAAAGCAAAAATTGATCAAAAACACTATTCATCATCGTCACATAGGGTTCGGCCATTTGGGGATTTAGGGCTATGATGAGAGTTGCATCATAAGCTATTGGGTTTAGGTAGAGAATGATGAGGTGAGTTCAAAGAAATTGGTTTCATATCAAAAGGATTTTTCTACAAATTCCTATGGATTTTCAAAGTTTTGGATCTAAGAATTTCTTTTCATGAAAATGAAGTTTGATCTTGAAATAGAGAGAGATTCAATAAGCTAGGAGATCATAGAAGTGATCTTACCTAAAAATGAAGGAAGATTGCTCAAAGAATCAAGTGATTCTAACAAGTATTCAAGGATCTTCAAGAAGGAAAATGGAGTTTCTCTCAAGAACAACTATGGAGTTCTATTTGGGGAGGGGGCTGTGCGAAAATGAAGGGTGTGAGGGGCTGAGTTCAGCCTCTTAAATTCACATTTAAGGGCAAAATGGTCATTTGCCAAAAGGGTAAAATGGTAAAAGTGTAAAAGACTAAGATTAGGGGCATTTTGGTCATTTTGCGTCCAGATATTTCCGAACGTCATGACAACTCTAGCATACTCTCCCAAGTGTCCTGGGATACTGTGGTAAAAAGATTATCCGTTGGCGAGTCCCGGTAAATCCATATGTGGCTCCGTTCTTCACCCGATTGAGGATTCCGCTCGAACGAAGGTCAGGAAGTGATTTTTCTGAAATTTTTGTGAAATTTAACCAAAACGTAGAGAATCCAATTCTAAGACTTACTGTCTCATTCACGGGTCCATCTGAGGTCTCCTGATCAGTAAAATCATACTATCAGTGTAAAAACGCAGACCAGATTCCGTTTGAGTTTTCGACTCAAAACTTAATCGTAGCTTCCTACGATATCGTTGAGCATAACTATGGTCTCGGAATATTTTATTTCCATTTCTAAGACCTCGAATAAAATAAAGACATTAAAATACTGAAGAATTAGAAAACGTGAAAATCGGAGCGTTACAGGAGGCAATACCACAAACCACTTTGGGAATGCCTTCGTCACCCCAGGCTACTGGGCCGTTCACCCCTTCGGTCGGTACGTCCACTGCTATGGTGGATCCTGCAAATCAATCTCAGCCGATAGTGGTTACTAGTTCGTTTATTCGGGAACAGATTGATATAGGAATTAACGAGTTAATGTTCCAGGTGTCAAAACAGTTACCCAAGATAGTGAAACTAATGGTTCAGAATGAGGTTCACCATGCCAGGGAACGAGAAAAAAAGCAGGCTCATATAGGTGATACTTCAGTTCACTCCGCTGTGTCTGGGCAATTAGGGCAGCCTTCTGGCAGCCAGGTTCGGGTAGGACCCCAATCGACGGTCCAGCTGAATCAGAGCATGTCGCAGACCATTCCCTTGGTCCAGAACATTGTTAATGAAGTAATGCAGCAGCCGAATTTACAATTGGGGCAAGTGCAGGTACCCCGAAGGCCTTCTAACGCTACACGGTTAGAGGGGATGCCCCACTTACCGCCTAATTCGGCTGTAAGAGGTTTGCCACAGAGAAGTGCACCTGGGGTTGCCAGAATTGCTGGAGACTATGTAGGAGAAGCTCCGGGGACAAATATTCCACCATCCCCAATTGGAACCCATGAACTTTCTCTATATGGACAGCCCTTGTGCAATATATCACAAGCTGTGCCGATGCAGCCTATTGCTCAACAATGAGTTAATGCTCCATCGTGGATAGTGAATGCCCCGGGGGCAATGCCTATTCAAGAGCCAATACCATACCATGTAGGGGTTATGCCTCCCAGGCCAGTCATGCCTTTTCAGCCTCAAATTTCTAATTACGCGGCTGAGAGAGCCCCTGGACCACACTTTGGTATTCACCTAAAACTCCTCGATAGGCTCGTCTACCAGAAACCTTACATAGAGTGTGCAACACCCTTCCCTGATTGTCTCATTCCCGAACGTTTATAAGGCCGAAAATATTTATTACTGCGGAAAATACGATTTTTCATTTCCTTTTCTTTTCATAAAGATGTAATGGGATTAGTAAAGGTAATAAATAATACTAATAAGTGAACTTAGGTTCACCATGCATTTCTAGAACATATTGTATTATAAATACAGAAACAGAAAACGGAAAACAGAAACATCAACATTACTATATACAGACATAAGTCTAATGTATGACTGACATAAGAAATACAATAAGTACTAGGAGTCATAGCTCCCAAAAGGTACTACAAAAACTGACATAGTCTGGCTGACAACAAAACTAAAACAGCAAAAGAGTCCACCTCCGAACTCAAAGGGATTGCTGAACCGAACCATCGTCGCTCGCGTCCATCTGTTCAAGCATCGATAGCAAGTACCAACAGAAAACATACAGATATGGGTGAGATTCCCGTTCATCAACACAACAAAATAGCAGTAGTAAAAATGAGACGACTCACCAGGTAACAGCGTACCCAACATGTTAAGCAGTTAAACAACATACTAAAACTCTCAATATAAATCATGTTAAACAGTTAACAGTACAATATAATGCATTCTTAAACAGAACAGCAATGTATAACAGTAAATGTAAACATCCACAAGCATGCAATGCAGTGCAATGTACATGACTCAATGCCAATGTCACTGGGTACTACTCTGACCCCTACTCCATGGAGCTAACAAAACATTCGGAGAGAGTGAATGGGAGGACATGTTCCGGTTTCTGCCAGCCATGAGCAAGATGCTACAACATTCGTAACGTGCACGTATCTGGCTTTATGGTAACACTCTCGACCAAACATGAAAAGTATGGCATCTAGTAGAGGATATCAGTGTATTGCACGGATTCGCCACGACCGGTCACATGTCAGCCCTTCCAACCCTGATACCTCCAAAAAGACCATTGAAGATCATCACCATAAGATTCGCACCCGCATCAAGGTGTAAGCTCAACTCCTAGGCTCAAGGCCTTACAACTATGCACATGAAATGCCAATGCTTACACAAAGCAGATGCGATAAAGAAATGTCTATCCATTGGATAGACCTCAAGGTTCACTAAGGTTCTCTTCCTTAGAAACTACATGCGTCTTTGTTTTATAAAACATTTATCCATCAGATAAAACATTTATCCATCGGATAAATATCTCGTGATTCCTTTGGAATGATCCAGATTGCTTTCAGAATCACCGACTGTCCCCACAAAACAACACAAGTCTTTTCAGCATGTTTTGTCCTCACTCACACGCTTTCTAGGAAACTTCCCAGAAGGTCACCCATCCCATGATTACTCTAAGTCAAGCACGCTTAACTATAAAGTTCTTATGTTCTGAGCTCCCGAAAAGAAGATAAATCTTGTTGGTATGGGTAGTACCAATCAATTCTTATATGCCTTCCCTTAACTATACAGTCCCATACCTGCATAGTCTCAAGATTCCTTCCACTATACAGTCCCATACCTGCACAGTCTCAGGATCTCTCTCATTCCAGTTATCGCAAGACGGAAACAATTGAACGATTAACCTAGATCCGAATCATCGGTCCATCATCGAACTACTGTTTCGAAAACCAAAACGTTTTGTGTTTGTGTTTACGTCTTATGACTTATGTCTCAAGTCCTAAGCATTATGAATAAGGATTGAGAATCCTCTTAGATAAGTCTTTGAGCTTTTCTAAGATATTAATCCCTTGTCTTTCAATTAAGGAAACAAGTGTTGATTTCACTTAAGTCTTATGAACTCATTGATGTACTAAGTCATCAATGGTATAGTACATGGTCTTGTTCCACCACATACCATACTTAATTAACCCTTGTCTTCAACTCTAAGTTAATTACTTAACTTAGGTTTTTCTCGCGCAAAACTTTACGATTGAGTTAGAAAACTCCTTTTGTAAACCAAACAACTTTTACAATTGAAAACTCATTTGATTTGAAACAACATTTAAAGTACTTACTACATTTCTAGCATTTTCTAAAAGGTGAAATCTGCTTAGCGAGAGTACATTCGCTTAGCTAAATTAAGGCAGTGATACCTCATTTGAAATTCCTTTCTCGCGGGGCGAACAGAAGTTTCGCGTCGCGAGGCTGAGAGCTGTATTTTCTCCTTATACAAATCCTCTGTATCACGAGGCGAATATTGTCTCGCTTCGCGAGGCAGAGAATTGTATTTCAAACCGACCTTCTGCATCGCGAGGCGATGATTGTCTCGCGTCGCGAGGCAGAGAACTATAATTCTTCACTGCTTAGGCGGTTCGCGGGGCGAGAAATACTTCGCTACGCGAAGCAGAGAAGCTGCATCTTTGTTGCTCAGGCTAGCCCACTGTCTCACGAGGCGAGGCAAGGTTATCCGGGCGAATGCCTTCTTTTCCCTCTGTCTCGCGGGGCGAGACAGGGTTCGCTGGGCGAGTGCCCTGTTTTCACTTTTCCTTAACTTCTTCATTAATTCTCTTTTCAAACACTTAGTTTGATTAACAAACCTATGGCTAAAGAAAGGACATTTTCCACTTTGGTGACACACTTAAAAGGTTAAAACTTCATTTGATCTTTGGATCAAAATCACTTTCTTTGAAACATAGGTTATGAAATCATGTTTTGTTATATCAAAACCTTGCTAGATCAAGAACAACACATGTTCTTATATTTCCTCTTACTAAGGCCACAAGCCTACTCCAATGAAAAATGGAGACTTTGCTTCACTAACAAAGCAAATATAGCTCAAAAGCTCACACCAATTATGATAAACCACAATACACATTACTACATCATAATCAAACATCCAAGTCCATCACACATCATGGTCTCATAACCAAGCATAAAAGTCCATACTTGATCTAGTGATCAAAGTAGATTTTTCAACATACATGAAAATGATTTTCATTCAATCATCTCATCATCAACATATGCTAAAACACACCACAACATACTAAAGCATACACTCATCAAGACAACCTTGTTCTTGAAGAGAACTTAACAAAACTTAACAAATAAAAGTGAACCCAAACTAAAGGGTTTCACCCACACATAAACTTAAACAACCATCTTCACCACCACCATCTTGGTGTGATGAGGTTCACCCCCCATACCTGTTGATGAGCAGATTACCGGATCAAAGTCGGTTGATCGGTTTGTGAACCCCCTGGCAATAATCAACAACTACAACAACATAACAATCAAACATTAAACAACAATCAAAGCCAATCTCAACAATCCTAATAAAGAGGATTTCGGCCACCCTAGGTTAAAAGGTTAGGAATTGATCTTGGTTTCCCATTTCATGGATTCAAAGGCATTAGGAAAGCTAAGGATGAAATCAAGTGTTAGAAATCAAAAATTGATGAAAACACTATTCATCATCATCAAGAAGGGTTCGGCCATATTGTGCTTTTTGAGCTATGATGAGAGTTGAATCACAAGCTCTTGGGTTTAGGTAGAGAATGATGAAGTGAGTTCAAACGTAGAACATTCCTATGGTTGCGTAGAACATTCCTATCTTCTCGGAATATTTTATTTCACTCTCTAAACCCTCCAATAAAATACAAACGTTAAAATACTGGAAAATTAGAAAACGTGAAAATCGGGGCGTTACAGAGTGGGTGGACCGGATGATGCCTTTGCCAAGGGGTTTTAAGACTCCAGATTTCACTACGTTCTCGGGGGAAGATGGGAAATCCACCATGGAGCATGTTGGGAGATTCACGGCCCATGTGGAGAGGCTAATCAAAATGAATTTTATAAGCTCCAGTTATTCCCACTATCCCTAACAGGGGCTGCGTTCACATGGTACTCGGTTTTAGCACCCAATTCAATACAAAATTGGGCTGATATGGAACGGTGTTTCCACGATAGGTTCTATATGCCTCAGCTAGATGTTATTGTAGCTGATATGATGAACCTAAGGCAGCAGGTGGATGAACCGGCAACAGAGTTCATAGAAAGATTCAGAAAATTGAGAGGCCGATGTACTGTCCAGTTGCCAGAAGCGGAATACACCTCTATGGCTATTGGTAACATGCACCCTCAGCTGAGGGAGAGATTGGTGGGTCAAGATTGTGCTGACTTGAGCCAGTTGGTTTCTAAGGCCTCCCGGATTGAACAATATATCCTGGAAAAGGAAAGAAGGAGGATGAATAAAGGAAGAGGACCTCACCTAGTTTCCATTATTGATATAGAAGAATCTGATGATGGATATGATGAGTCAGCCGATCCAACAGTAGACATTATGGCCGTCGAAATCGTCAGAGGGAAGCCGTATTCATGTCCTGCTTTAAAGCCCGCTAAAGGCAAAGAAGCACAAACGACTGAAACCAGAGTCGAATATTAGTTCGACATTTCGAAGGCTGACCAAATTTTCGATCATCTATTGAAAGATCAACAGATTCGGCTAATGGAAGGGCATAAAATTCCAACGGCTGATGAATTAAAAAAACAAAGGATATTGCAAGTGGCATAATTCTTACACCCATGCCACAAACAATTGCATTGTTTTCAGAAAAGCGATCCAAAAGGCAGTCAAGGAGGGAAGATTTAAGTTAGCCGAAAAGGAAATTGCTATGATTACTGATCCTTTCCCTATAGCCGCAGTCAATATGGTATCCTTCTCTGGGGCCTCGTTTTCAAGCTCACCATCCAAAAGATGGAAACAACTAATGCGACCCCAATGGAGGAGGAAGGTGACCCTGAATGAGTCAAATATGGCTGGTAGAGCTTTGGCTGTGTATACTCAGCCAAAAACAGTTGATAGAAGAGGATCGGTGTTTGAAAGGCTTACCATACCCAAGTCTGATCATCCTTACACTCCCTTGCATACTTCCTACGGGCAGAGGATGAATAAGGCTGGGGAAGAGAAGGTTGTAAACAACAGACCAACTGCGTTTGATGTAACACCCCGAATTTTACCTTATATTAATACATATTATTATGTATTATTCTTGACCAATATATGTGGTTATGCTCGCCCATGAGGTTTAGATTCATGTTTGGGATAGTTTAGCCTTTAAAAATAGTTTAATCACTTTATCGCCTTACGACCTATTTCACGATTTTGGCCATATCTTGAGTTCTAGATGTCCGATGGAGGCGATCTTGTATGCGTTGGAAAGTTTACAAGATTATCTACAAGTCTTATTTCAGGTGTTAAGGCCAAATTCAGCTTCTAAAGTTTCGCATCGCGAAGGTACATTCGCCTCGCGAACCTGACAGCCAGATTATTGCAGCTCTCTGGTTCGCCTCGCGAAAATAGTCTCGCCTCACGAATCTGCGCGCAGCAGAAACATGTTTTTGGGCTTCTAATCAGCCCATAATGACCCTAACTCATATTTATACCATAAGACTCAACCTAAACCTATTTGCTAACTCGAAATACTCTTAGAAACTGCCTCTTTCTCTCCAAACAAGGATTCCTAAACCCTTCCCAAGGATTCTTGAAAGAGACTTCACTTTTGTTAATCGTTCTTCATCGCATTCGCTTGAGGAGCATCACTGCCATCACAATCCCTCTTCCTTGTTGCTGCTCTTGAACCTTTTGGGGCTGTGATCGTGAAATCAAGTGTCGTGAGATCGAGTGTTCGTGAGACGCAATCTTTCCGGACCGTTTTCTCTTCCTTTGTTCATTGTGAGCGTCATACCAGGTATGGGGGGAAGAAACAGATCATGAGTATGTGGGTTTTGGGATAGGTTAAGATGAAGGGGTTAACCCATGACCCCTATATGTTTGTCTATATGCATTGTAAATGCCTATGTACATGCTATGAGTGTAATTATGTGTATGTTATGTATATGCCATGTATATGCCTATGTGAATATTGTATAAATATATATATGTTTATGGTTCTATGATTATGATTATGGGTGTTTGTCTTGATGATATGATTGAAATATTATGATGTGCGATGAATAGTATGAATATAGATACGATATGCATTGATGAGATTTTATAATGTGCATTGATAATGATGACTTGATGATGATGTGCGTTACAATAAAGAAAATAGGATTAGTGGAAGAACATAGCTTTAGGACGTTTGGCACCCCATAATGAATGAGTTGATATGAGAGGTGAGATTGATAATATTGGATTAGTTTTGGAAACCCATAGGAATGATTCTTGAGAGATGGGATGATAGGCATAGGGATAACTTAGAGAAATTCTTAAGATTCCCACATCTGTCATGATTCGCCTGGCGAATAGCCATTCGCGAGGCGAGACAGAGAGACCATTCGTGGTCTGACGTGATTCGCCTAGCGAATTGTAATCCGCGAGCAAATGAGAGAACCAGATATTGGAGCTCTCGGGCTCGCCTCGCGAGCCAAGATTCGCCTAGCGAATCTGGGTTTCTCACCCAGATTCTGTTATGAAGAAGAAATGAATAGGGTAATGGGAAAATGACTGTGAGATCACAATTCAAGGTTGATAGTATAGAAAAGAACGTTAATATTAATAATGATGATATGATAATATTGGCAATGTTGATAAAGGCAATAACGATGGTTAGCGCCTAGTTGTTTGATGATCATCGTTGATGGTCATTGTTGATAATCAATGTGATTGATTATGATGATAATATTGGCAATGTTGATAAAGGCAATAACGATGGTTAGCGCCTAGTTGATTGATGATCATCGTTGATGGTCATTGTTGATAATCAATGTGATTGATTATGATGGTGGATGGTTGGACATGTGTTTGCATGTTGTTGAGCATAGCATGCATCATACGTTGACGTTGATATGTTGAGTGGAAAGCAAACGATGAATCGCGATAGTGGAAGCCACGATGGGTGTTATCCCGGCCTTGCGGGTACGTTGGGCATGGAAGTTCCAAGTGACATGGGCTAGCTACCTATTGTCGGACTGACCTAAAGAATAAGCTTGAGTACCCTGACTAGCCACTATACGTTATCAGGATTAGTGAGAGTGTTCGGGGATGGCCCATGGCCTGGCATATCATCCACGTTGATAACCGGACGTGTACTCCTAATCGTCTTTCCAGAGTTAGAGTTGTTGGCCACATGCATATGGAGTAGTGATGTTGCATTCGCATTGACATGCATCTTTGATATATATATATATATATATATATATATATATATATATATATATATATATATATATATATATATATATATATATATAGATTTATATTGATTAAATCTGTGTTGATTGATGTATGTTGTATGCCATCTTAATTACTATTCCATTCCGTTTACATATATTCATGATTGTGTTTCTTACCCCTCTCTTTGTTATTCTTGTGCATATGTTATGGTATATGCAGAGGAGGGTGAGCATGCTGACGAGGAGTGATCCCGAGGAGATCTCTCTCAGTAGTTAGGATTTATGTTTTATGTTAATCGGTTTTTTTTTCGATGTATGTTTAGGGATACCAGCTCTGGTCATGTGACATAGGGATTTGGGTTATGTTTATTATTTATGTTTTCCGCAGTTTGTTTTTAAAGGATTTTGATTATTTCATATTCCTATGTTTTACGTTATAGATGATGTGATGCACATTATCCTTGAGGATATGTTTTTATTTTAATTGTTATATTATTTTTTTAAGATATGTATGATTTTATTCATGTTTTATTATATGCGGGGTAGTGGGTGTCACATTTGACAGATTAGGGAATTCACAGAATAGATGGACTCCTGGGTCACAAAATTCCAACAAGCTAGGGAGATTTGATTATGCTAGGGGGCAAGGACGTATGGTCAATACGCTGGAAAGACCTACGAAAGATCATAGATATACACAAACAGCTACTTCTAGAGTCATGAACCCGGTATTGAACGATGCGCAAGAGCCGAGGAGAAGTACTCTGGAGAATGACCAAGGCAGAAAGCATCAGCCCCCAAACAAAGAAAGAGTACTAGTAGTAGATGACGCTCCTATACCTGAAGGAAGAAAGAGGGTTGCAAGGTTTGATGTTGAGAAGGGGATGACCACTCTCAAGATGTGGAGGCCATCAGACCCTAGCGCATGGTAAAACCTCCTGCTGATGTGGAGAAAAAACATTGGTTTCTGAATAAATACAGGCAAGGAAAGGTTCCAAAGGAGCAAAATTCTATCATATTGACCAGGACTCAGAAAAGGAGGGCCCAGAGGAACAAGTCCATTCAGAGAATAAGGCATACTTTGGCAATGCTAACTAAGGCTAAGACCGTGGATAGAGCCGAAATCCAATCCCCTAGGGTAGCCGAGATTCTGGAAATTGCCTTTGGGCAACCTAAGGAAGAAACGGCTACCAAGGAGGATAGGCAGAGAGGAACACAGAACGAAGAACAGGTTGATAAGGGAGACCAAGTTCAGCCAAGGAAAGGACAAGATTGCATTATGAAAGAAGAAAAGAATTTCAGGATCTCATTAATAGCCTAGAAATGATTGAGTTGATGAAACGACTCATGGTTCTCACAGTGAGCCTGGACCCTTGACGGTTGAAGAGATGGAAAAAGAACTTGGCGTAGACCTGGTGCTTGATGATTCTGTCTTAAATTCAATACTGGGTGAAGAGGAAGAACAGGTGTCAGCCGAAGCAAATATGGTAGGACTCCTTCCAAGTGAATTCTTAGCTTACGAAGAACAACCAGAACAGTTAGAGGGAGATGTGTTTATTGAGGAAGCTGAATGGGCTGTATTGACCCCTGTACCAGAAGAAAATAAAGTGAAGTTTCCAAAACCGTCCATGGGGATGATAAAGCATCTCAAGCCACTATATATCCAAGCTCAGATCAATGGCAAAGTGATTAGCCGAGTTTTGGTGGATGGAGGTGCTGTGTTGAATGTGATGCCATCGAGCACCATAAAAAAGTTGGGAAAGTCCAAGCAAGACCTGGTACCTACCAACATGAAGATGACAAACTTTACAGGTGAGTCCACAGCTGCATTGGGTATATTGGTAGCCGATATTACTGTAGGAAGCAAGACCCTGAGTTCTGCCTTCTTCATGGTTGATGCCAAGGCGACTTACTCGGTGTTATTAGGAAGAGATTGGATTCATACTAGCCAATGTGTACCTTCTACTCTTCATCAAATCTTGATGTTATGGGATGGAGATAAGGTGGAGTCAGTGATAGCAGATAAGAAGCCATTTACAGCTGATGTAAAGATGGCTGAGGCTATTTTCTACTCTCCTCGGCTAGAGCCCATTTCAATTCCAGAAGAATATGAAGAAGGGTCATGCGAATCCTGTAACCTGACTGCAAATGGTTTCAATGTGAAGATTCAGACCGACTTACAGCTTCACCAGTTGGTAATCAATGAATAGTACCCCCTAGTGATAGTAGACCTCAGACATCGGCTAACATCCTTACTGACTGAACAAAAGGTTGGAGAGGCCATGTCATTGGAAATGGAGGATGAAGTTAATAAGTCTAGGGGGCAAGAAGAGGATCTGAATATAAGGGATATGTGGGACTCCCCAATAAATAGAAGAGTTCCTACTTTTGAAGCATAAGATCCATTACTTGATGTCAATCTGGGGTCAGAAGAGGAGCCGAAAATGACTAGGATGAGTAGCTTGTTAGGCGAAGATAAAAAGAATCGGATGATCGATCTTATTAAGAAATACAAAGATTGCTTTGCATGGGATTACCATGAAATGCCGGGTCTCTCCCGGGAACTAGTGGAGCACCAATTGCCGATAAAAGAAGGTTTCAAACCCTACAAGCAAGCCGCTCGAAGGTTCAATCCAGAATTATTACCTAAAATTAAGGAAGAAATGGAACGGCTACTTAAGGCTGGCTTTATTCGTACGGCTAGGTATGTAGAATGGCTGTCGAATATCGTGCCTGTAATAAAGAAAAGTGGGCAGGTTAGAATTTGTACTGATTATAGGAATTTGAACCTCGCCACTCCAAAAGATGAATATGTAATGCCGATTGCTGATATGCTTGTTGATTCTAAAGCCAATCATGACATTTTAACATTAATGGATGGGTATTTTGGATATAACCAAATCTTTATTGCTAAAAATGATGTCCATAAAACTGCTTTTAGGTGTCCTGGTGCCATTGGGATATTTGAATGGCTTGTTATGCCATTTGGATTGAAAAATGCAGGTGCCACGTACCAAAGAGCTATGAATGCCATTTTCCATGAATTAATTGGTAAAAATATGGAAGTATATATTAATGATGTAGTGGTAAAATTCCATAATTTTGATCAACATTTAGCCGATTTAGAGCAGGCTTTGCAGAAAATGCGATTTCATAATTTAAAAATGAATCCGGCTAAATGTGCATTTGGGGTGTCAGCTGGGAAATTTTTGGGTTTTTAAGTTCACAAACATGGTATAGAAATTGATAAGAACAAGGCTAAGGCCATGTTAGAAGCTAGACCCCTTAGAAATAAGAAGGAGTTGCAAAGTCTAATTGGCAAGATTAATTTTTTAAGAAGATTTATTGCTAATTCAGCAGGCAAGCTAAAAGCGTTTTCTCCTTTGTTAAAATTAAAAGATGCTGAAGAAATGATATGGGGGGAAGAACAACAGCTAGCATTCGAGCAAATAAAACAGTGTTTAGCTAGCCCTACCGTGCTGGTACCACCACAATTGGGAAAACCCTTGAAGCTATACATATCGGCAGCTCAGGAATCAATCGGTAGCCTGTTAGCACAGGATGCCGAGGATGGAACTGAGAGAGCTATTTATTATCTTAGCCGATTGTTGAATGATGCTGAAACAAGGTATATCCCAATAGAAAAGTTGTGCTTATCACTCTGTCATGCCTGTACTAAGTTAATATATTACCTCTTACCCAGGGAAATCTTGGTGATGTGTAAGATTGATATTGTAAGGTCACTACGCCACATTAGGGAATAATTGACGCTACCTTCACCAGCATTTCCCCATGAAACGCTAAAAAATATAAGGCGGAAGAGTATTCCCAGCGTTTTCTTAAGGAAGCGCTAGCAAATTGTGAGACTTTAGCAGTGCTTTCTTAAGAAAGCGCTGGGAATACTCTTATTATGGGAATTGCCAGAGCTTTCTAAAGAGAGCGCTGGCAAAGGTGTAGAACCTTTACTAGCGCTTTCTTAAGAAAGCGCTGGAAATACTCTTATTATGGGAATTGACAGCGCTCTCTAAAGATAGCGCTGGCAAAGGTGTGGAACCTTTACTAGCACTTTCTTTAGAAAGCGCTGGCAATGTCCCTTTTCTAATATTTCAATTTCCCACCTGCAGGTTACTTTTCAAATTCAATCTAGTCTAGCGCGCCTAGAGCTCCCTATTCCTTCTCGTGACCTTCATCGCCCCACCGTCGTTCTGCTCGTGCACCACCGCGACCCTAAGCCCCTCACCATGCCACCATCGTCCTGCTCACAACACCAAAAGGACCACCGCGCCACCATCGTCCTGCTCCCTACACCAAAAGGACCACTGTGACCCTCAAACCTTCCCTTTCCTGCCATTCTTCCTTCGCGCAACCTCCTGCTCGCTGCTCTCTCTTCTCGCTGCCATTGTTGCTTCCACTGGAGGGTTCACTCCTCTCTTCTTGGGTTCTCAACTGCTGCCATTGTTCTTTTGTGTTTCTCTTTGTGAGTTTCTCCTTTTTTTGATTTTGATTTTGAGTTTTGAGTTTCTCAACTGCTGTCATTGTTCTTTTGATTTTTATTATAAGAAATCCCTTTTTTGTTCCTTTTTATGCTTGAAATTTGGTTGGTACGAGTGGTGTTTAGATTTTGTCTTAGTTAATGATGACGTATTTTTGATCAAGTAGTGGTTCTAATTAGTCACTGCTGTTATGTTTCTTTCATGCAAGTCATTCTAGATTATCAAAGAGGGGGAAAATAGAAAGATGAATGAATAGGAAGATAGATTGATATGTCATTCGGTTGAAATCATGCAAAGCTATTGTCCGATATTGATTTGTAACTTTAGTCAAACAAACTAAAGCCACAGAATAACAAAACTAAAAGATTGCACCCTTCACCTCAGCAAAGTAGAAATTTAATTTGTGAGGGAATGCTTGCATCTCTTATTTCATTTCTCTTTTTATTTTTTTCTTATGCAAATATTTATAAGTTTCAAATCAGGAAACTATAATTTTAGTTTGTGGTGCTTATAAATAAGGCTGTTGAAATTTTGATGTCTCATACATCTAATGCATACTAGACCAGCATCAGTAGGAAGTGCAAGTTTGAAATTACTCATATGCACTCATATATTGAAATCCACATTGAACATGTACTAAAATAGGGTTTATTTTACCATGGTATCTTCCCAGTCTCCTTATTTATGTTTATTTTTTCGTTCATAGTGTCCCTATATCCAAATTTTAAGAACTACAAGGTTTCTTTTAATTTTGTAATTGAGAATGATGATAAGTGCAATAATTGTTTGTGCTTATATACCAAGTCATCGAACCTATGTGCTTTCCTTGCTTAACTGCCACCATAGAAAATGTGCAATACTTTAGTCAACTGATTTCACACCTTGTTTCTCCCAATCCCAATAGGCATTCTCATCAAAAGTGAATATTTCATCTGTTAAATTCCTCTAGTTTTCTCTCCTATCATACTTTCATTATGCTTGTGTCAATTTATTTTACCTGTTTGGTTTTGAATCATCTATATGTTAATTATATCCATTGCTGGTTTTGCTTGTGTTGATTTTGCAAATTGTATTGGTTTGCAGGGGGAAATAGATAAAACAAATGTAAATATATAAAAGAAAAAAAACAAGGGAATTGCCAGGGCTCCCTTGAAAAAATGCTAGTAAAGGTTCAAAATTGCCAACGCTCCCTTGAAAAAGCGCTAGTAAAAGTGCACAATTGCCACCGCTCCCTTCAAAAAGCGCTGGCAAAGGTTCACAATTGCCAGTGCTCTCTTGAAAAAGCGCTGGCAATTGTGAACCTTTGCGAGCGCTTTTCAAGGGAGCGCTGACAATTTTGCACCTTTACCAATGCTTTTTCAAGCGCTAGTGAACTTTCCCCCCCTTTTGCTAGCAGATAGATAGCTAGCGTCCGAAAGCGCTAGCGAAGGCCTAAAAAAACGCTGGTAAAGCCCTTTTCTGTTGTAGTGGGTGTTTACTTAACAGGCCAGTTTTGCAAGGAAGGTTAATGAAATGGGCCATTAAATTGAGTGCTTTTGCGCTAAAATATGTACCTTTAAGGGCAGTTAAAGGGCAAGCGTTAGCAGAATTTTTAGCTCAACACCCCTGCGTTGATGTTTTAGATCCGTTAGATGAAACAAATCATTGTATTAATCTTAAACCGTGGGTGTTATCGTTTGACGGATCCAGGACTAACAAAGGGGTTGGGGCAGGAATAGCAATAACCAGTCCAACAGGAAAAAGCTGGAAGTTCATACATCAGTTGGAGTTAGGATGTTCCAACAATCAAGCCGAATATGAAGCTTTAATTCTAGGGTTAAGGATATTGATTTTCATGAAGGCTAAATATATACAGGTCATAGGGGATTCTCAGTTGGTAATCAGACATTTAGCGGGAGATTATAAGTGCAGCAACCCAAATTTATTTTGTATTACGAAACGGCTAGTGATTTATTGAAATTATTTGTCGATGTTGTAATAATGCATATACCAAGGGAAAAGAATGAAGAAGCTAATGAGTTAGCTCAACAAGCTTCTGGGTATAAAGAAGTACCAATGAATATCCAATCAGTAGGCGATCAGCTGAGCAAAATATTGGTAAACAATATCGACTTAGCCGATGACTGGAGAACGGAGATTATGGAATATTTGCGTAATCCGTCATCTCCGTCAACATTCAAACTGAGGCAAACGGTCCTGAATTATGCCTTAGTTGATGGTGAATTATATAAAAGGGGAATGGAAGGAATTTTGTTGAAATGTCCAAGCAGAGCAGAAGCTTTAAGGCTGATGGGAGAAGTTCATGAAGGTACATGTGGTTCTCATAGAGCAGGACCTATAATGTGTTGGCTAATACACAGGCATGGGTATTATTGCCCGACCATCAATGCAGATTGTTATGCTTATGCCAAAGGATGTAAAGAATGTCAAAAACACGGACCCTTGAGAAAGATCCCAGTCGAGGAATTGCATTCAATTGTCAAGCGTTGGCCATTCAGAGGATGGGCAATGGACCTTATTGGAAAAATATACCCTCCTCCTTCCAAAAGGCATACTTTCATCATAGTAGCTATTTGATTATTTCACTAAATGGGTGGAAGCTCAGCCAATGATTAATGTCACACAGACAGATGTGATCAAATTTATTAAAAATCAAATTATTTATCGGTTTGGTATCCTAGAAACAATCACTACAGATCAGGGTACTATGTTTACGGGAGATAGAATGGTTGCTTTCACACAGGAATATGGTATAAAGCTAGTACATTCTTCTCCTTATTATGCACAAGCCAATGGTCAAGCTGAGGCAACTAATAAGATCTTGATTGGAATGATCAAGAAGACAGTAGAGGATAAACCAAAACGGTGGCATGAGGCGTTGGCCGAGGTATTATGGGCTTATAGAAATTCTAAGTCTACTGCGACAGGGTTCACCCCTTATTGGTTAACTTATGGTCAAGATGTAGTATTGCCCCTCGAAATTAATGTGAAGTCACTTAGGATAGCCAAGCAACATTGTTTGACTCTAGAGCAATATCACCAGGCTATGTTCATAGAACTAGAGTCAGCCGATGAAGACAAGCTCATGGCTTTGGAAAATATTAGGCTTAATAAAGAAAAAGTGGCCCGAGCATATAACAAACACGTCCAAGTTAAAAAATTTATGGAAGGGGATCTAGTATGGAAAGCCATATTGCCAATAGGGATCAAAGATCCTAGATTTGGAAAATGGTGGCCAAATTGGGAAGGTCCTTTTATAATTAGTCAAGTAGTTCCAAATGGGGCGTATCGGTTAGTAAACATGCAAGGAGAAGAATTGAATAGAAGTATAAATGGAAAATATTTAAAGGAATATTACCCTTCCATTTGGGAAGGAAATTCAGATTTGTCCAAATGACGGTTACAAGCCAACCGTCTAGCTAATAGTACCCTAGACGGGTGCTGATGGAGTCTTAGAAGTAGTTTCAGCAGCTGAAACAGAAGGAGCCAAGACGGGTGCTTCTGGATTTGTCTCTTGAATAAGTGCTTCGGCAGGGATGGATTCAGAACCAATAGCCAGGGAAGTTTTGCTCACAGGCTCAGCTTCAGTTTCAGGGTTAAAAGGAGGAATTGAACTAGTCGAGGCAAGAGTCTTGGATGGAGATGCATGAGTATCAGAAGTTTCAACCAATGGATGAACAAGCGAGGGAACAGGAGCAACTTCTCCCTCAGATTGAGTAATTATTGTCTCAATTGAAGGGATTGTTGCATCTTTCTTTATGTTGGCCAAAAGATCCTTTAAACTTGTCCAAGATTCTTTGGCTGACTGAAGTCCTTGCTTGCCTTTGTTTAAATCTTTTTCTCGGGCGTCCTTCTGTTACATTAAGTAAACAATCTCCCCATCCAAAGAAGTTGATTGCCGATATAGTTGAAGCTTCACTCCAGTGCTTGCATGAACATTCTTGGATATTGTATCCAAGTGGGGTTGGAGATCGGCAATCTTTTTTGGATTCTCTCCAGATCAGCATTAAGCTCAACTAGTCTTTGAGTCACTGTTGTTTGCTCAGCTAGATTTTGCTGCCGATCAGCCTCCACCATTTGAAAAGAAGTCTGGTATTGGAGTTTTTGGTTCTGAAGTTCTTGCAGCCGGGTTAAGTCTTTCTCAGCAGTTTCATATCTTTCTTTGATAGCCTTATAGGTGAAGAACACATCCCCAACCTGGGCGGCCATATGATTATAAATATCTTGTTGAGTGTTGGTATTGTTGGCCGCCTTGGCAAGCTTAAATAGTGACAAGCGTAGGGCAGTGATGGTTTTTTCTTCGGTTGGGATATCACCATTGAGTTGTTCCTTAACAAAAGCAGCATGATGGTTGACAGGAGATAAATCAGGGGCTACTAATGCTTGCGGAAGTGGAGATGAGAAGTACCACATTAAATCCTTTTCAGAGATAGAGGTATGAGGAGGACTCAGCATGGCAGGATCGGCTGGAGATTCTTCTTGAGGATTGGAATGGGTAGGTGTTCGTTCCTGAAAATGGAATTATTAGTATGATAATCAACACACCAACAAAGAAATAGGGTGGTAATGATAGAAGGTTTACCTGAACAGATGGTTCTCCAATTGGAGAAATAATTGGTGGAGTGTTTTCCCGACCAACTTTGGCTGATTGCGGAAAGGTCTGTCAAAATTAAACAGTTAGCCGAAAGGAGTTATTATAAAATCAAAGCATAGTCATGAAAAGAAGGGACCTTTCTAAGTTTTCTCTTCTTCTTTGCTGGTTGTTGAGGAGCTGGAGGAGCTTCCTTTATAATAACACCTGTTTGCCGAGTGATTTTCTTGGTGGCTATGGATCGGGTTGAGGTCCGAATAAGAGTGTTTTCCAAAGTCTCAACATCAATGGCAACATCTTGAGGAACTCCTGGGATACGGAGAAAAATTAAAAAGAGAAAATGAACAATTGCACAACCTAGGAGATAATGATAATTACCTGCAGCTGAAGTTTGGGTAACACTTCTAGATGTTGTGGGTCTCCCAATAGAAAGAGGTGGAGCGTTGAGGGCAGGTTGGTCCATGGTACCTCCTATAACAAGCCGAGCAAGATAGCTCGAAGATGGAGTAGAAAAGATTTTATTTGACACAGGGCCACCAGTTGACAAAAGCTGAAGATTCTCCACGTTGTTGCCAAAAAGGGGTGAATTCGAAAGCATTCAATTTTTGGATGTTTAGTTTTGTCAGAACCACTACATCTTTCTCAGATAAAGTAGGCCTAGCAAAAGCTGTTACCATTGATTGGTAAGCGAAAGGGATGTTTTGAATAAGCCCAAATTGCCGAGCTAGTACTTGTGGGCAATAAAATTCAGCCGAAGTTTTGTTATAACGAGAGGATGGTTTCAATCCACACATCAAGTCTCTTGCAGTCAAAACACTACCCCAGTTGAATGTAAGATCACTGGTCAGTTGGGGATCTTGTGTAGGGGTAACAGTATTTTTTGCCCAACGAAGGGAGAGGGGTTTGTCGGCTAAAGGAAAGAATTCCTTAGCATGACGAGTTGAAACAAATAGCTCTGAAATGAAGTCAAAAGCTGATTGCTTTGTTATTGGAAGGATCTGCAATAATCTGCCAAAATTAATTGGAGCCGATGAGGAGAAAGACAAGCTTTTATGGGACAGAGGAATGAATTCAGGGAAATATAGGATTATCCATAATTGAAGAAACCACAGAGGACCTACAATGTTATTTATCTTCTCATATCTGAGAAGTTTAGTTACCATAGTAGAAAGACCTTTGTAAAGAAGGGATAGAAAGAGAGAACCAAGAGATAAACGCCTGCCTGAGGTAATCAAAGAGACATAATGGGAGAGTTCCAGAACAATGGTTATTGAGCTAGAACAAGCAAAATATTTGCAGAACCAATATAGTAATAAGGCTTGGTGTTCATTATCAGAAACTTGTTTGGAGAATTTGGCATTAGCTAAATTGAAATTTGAGTATGATGCTAGGGTTTTGGAAAACTGAATTTTTAGAGGAGGAAAAGACATAGCATACAAAGAAGGTACCTCATCTCCGGCTATGGGAAAGCCAGTAATTGTGGCCACATCTAGAAAATTAGGACTCATAATACCAGAGGGAAAAATGAATCCATTGATAGAAGTAGACCAAAATCCAAGAAAACCAAATATCAGTTCAAGATTGAGCGGAATATCATGTTGAGACAACATAATTATGTCATATATTCCCCATTCTTTCTAGAGTTCACCTCGGCTCGCTGCAATTCGCTTTAGCCATTCGGCATATTGAGTTGTGGGATGCGTCTAGGTGCGAAGATCGTTGGGGCATTTGTTTATTGAATATCAGGGAGCAGTGATAGGAAGTTCAAAATGATCAGGATACAAATGATGGTCAAAATATATCTTAGCCTCATAAATGTCAGAAGAGCAAGGGGTAATGGTATAAGAGTCCATAATAGGGGCAAGAATGGTTGCTTCAAAATCTTGATTTTGTTCCATGGACGAGAGAGTATGGTCAGAAGAAATTGGGGAAGATGATGAGGAAGCATCACCGTAAGATTGAGCTTGGTTTTGGGAATCTGAATCGGCAGACATAGTTGAGAAAGATGAAGTCTTGCAGAGAAAGAAGGAGATGTTGAAAGCAGAGAGTGAAAATGGCTAAGGTATTCGGCTAATTATGGTTGCGAGCGGTACGTAAAGTTACCGTTAGGATGTTACCGTTGAAAGGTGATTTATTAGGATTGGTTATTCTGAATGAAGAGGTGCAAAGGTCACCTAACTAAGATCAGTGAGCTTAATGATTTAGGTAATAAATTCATTGTTTTAACTTCTTTTCAATCATTTAAAATATGCAAAGGGACAAATGTTATATTCAAAATAAAGTTAACTGATGACTGAATATGGTTAACAGTTAAGTAATTAAGGAAGAAGGAAAAACCTAGCTAATATGGTAAAGATTCAGCTAACATAATTGTTGGGTTGGACTTTTGATTAATGGCCGAGTATGGTAAACAGCTGGTCAATTGAGGAATGGCCAGGGAGAAGAATAGTTCGGCTAACATAGGTGTTGGGCTGGGCTATTTATTGTTGATTCCTAAAATATGGGCCAAGAGATTATGCGCTGAAAGCTAAGGAAAATGTTGATAATGAAGCTGGTAGTGGCTGCCAAGGAATGTGCCGAGAAAATAGGAGGAGGTTGCCTTAAGGAATAGCCGTTGCAGAGGAGCTTGAAATAAGGGGATCATGGGTAACAAACGTGGATATATAGGAATCAAGATTTTTCTATAAATACTCAATGTAATCCACTTGATACGGACACAAACAATTCGAAAAACAAGCTTTTATATGCTCATTTATCTCTATTTACTGTTACTTTAGCCTTGATTTCTTAGCAATCTTGCTTATTATTTCTTTCAAAGTTAGTCTTGTTTCTTATCATTATCTTGTTTCTTTACTTTATCACATTCACCCTTCGACCAAACGCTTTCTTTAGTAGTTTGGGAACCCAACATTTGTTGATAATAAGGTCATTGTGTTTTTTTCGGCTGAGTTAGTCCCTCGGCTGGATTGTAATTCTTTTTGAGCAATAACATATGTGTTCATCTTTTTATTTATCTAATTATTTATCATTTTTCTAACATATGATCCATCATAATAGGCCATCCCCATTGAAGGCAGCTAATTCCACCTCTTTAACAGCCAGTCGTTACTCATCCATAATTTGTTAAGAATCTAAATCTACCCCGCTTCCAGCGCCTCTTCACGGTAATTCGAACTTCCATATGCCTCCACCATTCTTTTACCCATCATTTTCCCCATTTCTGCAAAATACTTCTAAGAATTTCCCTCCATCCTTTTCCATCTGATCCTCCAATCTAGCCATTATTTCATCCAAATTTTCCCCATTGGCTCCAATTCCATCTAATTTTTGCACCAACGTATCCACACGATCAGACACTCGTGCAATTGCAGAATTCTCTCCTCGCTGGTCTCAAACGATCTCGCTTCCTTTGGATCCGGCAGGTCAGAAAAAAAATTATAAAACACCAATTGAATATGTGATTAAGAACACAAATTATATAGTAAACTACAACAAATGCTGTCCCAGGATTACAACATCTCCCACCGAGGATAACTTTGTCACAAAACTACCAAATACACATCATAACTGTCCTACTATCCCACAATACATAATTATAAAATATAATAATTGCTCCTAAAGATCTGTCACATTACAAATAAATAACTAATGTTAATAACTACTCATAATAACTACTCCCACGTTTCTTTCTGACACAGACCTTCGATATAGGAGGTTTCTTTGGGCTTGAATCTGCCAATAGATCCTCCATTCCATATGATTTTCGAATTCCATCACAACCTTAATGAGAGAGCTCAGTAACTGTTTTTTTATTCCTTTGTACTGATAAAAATACCATCTTCCGTGTCGGATTTCATGACTAACACAGTTACTACATTACTATGACATACTAGTGCAGAATTAATATTCCCTATGACATTCCGGTTTTAGTTAACACTGAGTAATTACGGCACGAACCTGAAAGCACACTTTGCTATATGTCAGGCTTTTGTTTATTTCATCCAGATGGGTATAGTTTTAGAATGAGGGCTTATTGTGTCCTAACTCCTAACTGTTAGTTGGTAAGCTTCTTGATCCAAATTCAAACAATTTAAACTAGTTAGCAGCAGAAGAGAATGCAGATAACATCTGAGTTTCTCCTTCCCTGTGCCTTACATTGTTTAAGATGACTGGCATTGGACCATTGGTGTCCGTCACAACATGCCGTACAGGCACAACTTGTTTCCTGTATCAATGGAAAACGAAATCGACTAAGATAAGTCTACCTCTATACTTTAGAATGGAAAGCAATGCTGTAAATGGAGGCTAGATGCACAAGGAGACAGTAAAATCAACTTATCGTTGCACTTTTCTTTGTACGTAACTCCACCGAACATTCAGCTTTCATATGTATAAAATAAAATCAAACCAAAACAAATTAATTAAAGAAGTTTTGTCACTTGAATTATTTTGTCATGCAGTAGTTATGGCTTAAGATCAGCTTGAGGCATCCAATGCTTCTTCGAGGTGCATTCACACTCTTCCATTAAACTTGTCAATGAACTGGATGAAACAGGAATTTGTTCCCCCTTAAAAGAACAAACAATAAACAAGCCTTTTCCGACTAGGTGGGGTCGGGTCGACCACATGGATCAAACAACATCATAATGTCCCTACCATAAATCATGTCTAGACAAACTGTTTATATTTAAACTTTTCATAACTGTTTCGCCTATAGTTTTTTAATCTCCCTCTAGTCTACCTCTAGTAATTGGCCTACCCTCCATCTAATCTACTCACCTTAAAAGAACAAAGATGAAGGATAACAAAATTGGTCTGGAACTCAACAGGAATTTTTAAGGTCTATCATCCAGTAAATAATTGATTGAGAAAACATTTATTTCACTAATGGATGTTCAAATACTTTAAGTTGTCATTGATATTGAGCCTAAATCGACAGCTAGGCTTTCATTATCCTTCAAAGCAGAAGATACACAATTTCAAGCTAGTAAACTGTGCAGTGCCTAGCTGCAGCTTATCCACAGCAAAGTGCTCAAGTAATCTGCGCAGAGAAAATGTCGTGGTGATTAAATATCAGGAAACAGAAAAATGTATCTCTTTTAAAGCATCTTAAGTGATACGGAAAGAGCAGGAAGAATCATTTTCTTGCTTCACCTGTAAGGATTGCCGCTGCTGCTCAATTCGCTGAAGCTGTGATGATAGTTGAAGCAAGTCAATGGTCGGGCCATCTTCACCAGAAAGACGATCTTTCACATTCGCAAAATCTTACCCATGGAAAATCCCATCTGCCATTTCGATGTTGACAATTTCATTATTGTCTGATATCAACACAGGACTAAGATGACTTCCTTCTGCCGGGTTCATATTAGATGGAGACCTATCAGACACTCCACTCGAAGCCTGTGAACTTATTCCTATCATCTTTTCAGAGATGTGACTCATGCAGTAATGTCTATGGCTGCTTGGAATAACCAAGGGGCCAGCGATCGGTATTGTTGACGATTGGCTTGAAGAGTTCTGGGATTGAGATGACAGAAGAGAGAGAGCACAACCAGAGTCTGAAATTCCAGATAATCCTTGAACAGTTGATTCTGTATCTAAAACATTGAAGTCCTCACTTCCTAAGGAGATGTCCTGGAAAAATGAATGTGACCCAGAATTTGGGACCCCAAGGGCAGGTGGATATTGAGTATTGTTTTCACAGAAGATGCTTCCTGTAGCAGATGTAGCATCATTTTCATGAAGAAAGGGAAATTGTTTTTCATTATATGAAGGAAATAGAGATCTAGACTGAGGATTTCCATTGGTAATTGGAATAGAAGAAAAATGCCTAAAACCAGTGCCATCTTCAGATTTTATAGGTTTCCACCAGTCACTTGTTCCATATTTCTCAGAAGGCAAGACCTCGCTGGGGAGTATCTCTTGGCAGATAAAAGATGCTGATGTTTGCATGGTCTGCCGTAATCTGCTATCTGCAAGAACCACACAATCTTTATAAAACTTACAGATCAAACAATTTTACTAATATAAGATGACTGAAGAAGTAGAGAAAATTAGTATTGAGGAATCAGTTATTATAAGAGTCACAAACCAAATTAGTTAAGACCAATTGTAAGAAAATGAAGAAGCTCAATACTCAATTAAGAACCCAAAAGGATCCTCTAATTTATGTCACATGGGCAAATATTAAAAATATAGTGACTAATTCCAGGTTTAAAAATTGCAACACCTTGGAAATGATTGTAAATTTAGTAACACGAGTTTTAAAGCACAAGGGAATGTAGAAAATTTTATTTCAGAACATGCATGCAATAAAAAATACAAGGGATAGTAACCTATGAAAACTATCACATTGCTTCATCTTTATTCTTTTAATCTTTTTAATCAGACAGAAAATGGGTGGCAACAGCCAATATTTAAGCTTAAACATTAAGATTTGTAGTATCAAATAAAAACTGGGAAATAAATTCCTTTATGGTAGACTTCATTTTGTTCATAATCAAGCAAGTCAATGATTGATCATATAAGCAGATAGCTTAATTGCAAGAAGGAAATATGGCACTCAAAGATGACTATTTAGTGACTAAATATCATTTGCTTCTGATATTAAACCATTATTCTTATTGGAATAAACAAGATATGGCTCAAATTCACCATGATATTAAAGATAGTGTTGGAAAGCCGCCTTAATTGCGGTCCGCCCCTAGCCGCCTTAATTGCGGCAACTTTGGGCTGCTTTCATTACAGCCTCCAGCACCTTCATTGTGTTGGGTGTGAGGGGGTGTGTTTAGTCCCGTATCGTCTAGAGATATGGCCTAAGTAGTACTTATAAGGCTTGGGCAGTCCTCACCTTACAAGCCGATTTTGTGGGGTTGAATTAGACCCAAACTCAAATTCGAAGATGATATCACAGCCTATTCTAGATCCGTTGTTGGGCCTCCTGCAACGTCCACGCTCCAGGTACATAACTCTGAGCGTGAGGGGGTGTGTTGGAAAGCCGCCTTAATTGTGGTCCGCCCCTAACCGCCTTAATTACAGCAACTTTGGGTTGCCTTCATTGCAGCCTCCAACACCTTCAATGTGTTGGGTGTAAGAGGGTGTGTTTAGTCTCACATCGTCTAAAGATATGGTCTAAGTAATACTTATAAGGCTTGGGCAGTCCTCACCTTACAAGCCGGTTTTGTGGGGTTGAGTTAGGTCCAATCCAAAATTCGAAGAGATAGCTCGCACCAAAACTTGCAATTGATAAAGAATGGCACAAAACCAGCACATGTCGAAGAATATCAATGGAAAATAAACATTTCGAAAGAAGGGACAACTAGTTATAGCGATCCACTAATCCTCCAATTTTGAGCTTCAGCAACTATGATCGAGAAATAATCAAAGAGGAAAGCAAGTGATGAATATGCATGTGGCCATAGAAAGGATGGAACTTTTTCAGAAATATGTATTATTACCACCATATGGCTGAAGCAAGTTCCCCGCCTTTCCAGAGTGAATACCCACTTGTGGCTTTCTGCGGCGCTCATTATGGCCTGCAAGCCGTTTTCGACAGCTTCGCTTACCATCATCAAATTCAGCCAGCAAATGAAACCTGGATAGTAAGCTAAACATTACAGCAGCACTATATATCATAACCATAGGCATACACCTCCCCCTTTTCAAGCCTGTCTAATTTAGAATTATGAAGTTGAAAAACTAGTGGAGCAAAAATTATACAGTAAATCCATAATCATAAAAGCCTAGTTTGTACATTTGAGAAAAAGAAGTAGCACCCAAAAACGGATTAGCTCTGGTTTAGTTAAGAATGCAAATCCAACAGTCCTAAATTTTTCTCACCCATACTCTTCAATATATTTGGTAAAATTACATATATGCAGTACTTTTACAAAAAAAAAAAATACCTTCTTAAAAATATTTACTAAATATATATGAATTTTCATATATTTGCCCCCCTTATGATTTCTCCATCCATCCCTGATTACAGATACAAAGTAATTAGGAAAAACGGTTAGAAATAGAATTCAGGTGGGGGGGAAAATGTCATTGCAGTAAGGCCTAGTAGTGTGAAAATAAAGGCAGATAAAGCATTCAAACCCATATGACATATATTGATCTAAACACCCATATGACATATTTGGGAGGGCTAAACTAATTTTGATAGGTTCCAATTCTATACCCACAAGCCCAAATATCCAGGGCCCACTTAGATTCTTCTTAGGCGGGAAATACGGAAAGAGAGAATAGTTAGTTACAGTGAGAGAAAGGGGGAAGGAGAGAATAATGGGGTATGCGGAATGTAATTTGAGTTGTTGGAGCTTAGAGAGTATTCTCTAGCTTGGGCGCCATAGGTGTTCACCTTGGCTGGGAGCTTCTGCTCTAACTTTTTCTGTTTTCCCTCTTCTAATCTGTAATTCTCTTCCAATTTCACTCAATAAGACTACCTTCCTTTCATCTTTTGGTTTAAATCTCATTTCTGTGATAGAAGATAGGAAATAGTTCCTATCAATGGTGCTTTCATTGAGAGTCAATCAATTGGATCTGGATGAGTCGCTACGGAACCTCACTGAGATGCTAGATGCACTGTGCAGTGAGATATGAAAGGGGTTCCAACGGCAACAACAGCCCCCAACATTGCTGTTCATGACACCAAATTCAGATCGGCCATTGAAGACAATGCTGGAAAAACAAGAAAGAAGCAGAAATCAGAGTAAAGATGCAGAAACCGGGAATCACCCAGTGGTCGAGATCAAGGAGGAGGTCGAAGTTGGAGATGTGCAGGCAAAGGCTAACTATTGTCCGAATCCGAAGTTGGTTGACGTGACGATAGAAGAGGAGAACCAAGAATCACAGCCGAAATACGAATTGCTTGCGATTAGTGGGTGGTCATCCCTACATACAGCCAAGACGCTAGGCACGACCAAGAGTCATCTCTCTCGCAGCATTGTGGAATATCAGGGCTCACCAACAGATCCATGGAACTGCGGGGCTGATATGGCGGAAGATACTCCGATGGTGACGGAGATGAAGGAGACAATGGCCGAAGGTGAACGTGGACCGCCGTCGGAGTCGCCAGACATCAGCCTACCTACGACAGTCCTTCCCGAACCGGAACCGCCGGACACCAGACCACCTTTGGCGGCCAATGGGTCATTCTCAGAGTTGCTGTGGGTAGTGGAGTCGCCATGGGCAGAACCTCTGTGGGTGGGCTCAATGAGGAGGTGCCCTTCATGTGGCATTCTAAGCAACCCAACCCCACCGCCACCACCAGAGCCGCCAGATCCACCGGAGCCACCGAACCCTTGTTCTTGTTTGGCGGCCTCTAGGACAACTTTCGTGACGGTGAGAAAGGGAGTGCTGCCGCCTCATAAGATATCAATCCAACTGAAGATGAGACAATGTTTAGAAGGAGAGAGTTGAGTTATTTTTCTAACCTAATGGGCCAGGCCCAACACGTTAAAGGGATAAACTTAGAATCAGGAAGGGAAGATGTATTTCAGCCCAGAATTAGAAGGCATTATTCAGAATATATAAGGTTGGGAAGTGGGCCTAACCTAGCATGTACAAGGCCCAATAGTTTTATTGCTGAAACTAATGTTAAATCTAGAGTTATTATCAGAGAAACAAAAACAGAATGGCAGTCAGAGGAGGAAGACAACTTTTGTAATCAGTTTTATCCCTTCTGCCTTGAGGACAAGGCAGATTTTCAATTTGCTTTTGAAAGGGAGCTGCCCTTATCTCCAACTCCTGCTTCATGTTGTACTACTCTGTTGGAGGCTTATAAAATTGATCATAAGGAAGCTAGGCTTAATGCAAGGCGTTGTGCTATAGTGAAGACCTTTCCAGAGCCAAATCCACGTGCACCCTTGCTCTTGCGGCATTTTCTTGCTGGAGAATGTGAATTGGGGGATGAAATTGAGGTTAGTGGTGATAGTTCAGCTCCATTTCTTGCTGCTGCTAATAATGCTCAAGCAATTATTACTACTTTGTTGGAGTATGGGAATATATTTGTTGACCAAACTAGGTATTCCCTTGGTCGTGTAATTAGTGGGACTATCTATTCCGGTTTGACTTGGATAGTGGACACCTTAGGGAGGACAATGAATTTCTTAAACATCCCTCTCTTGGGTGAAATTGTTTGGGTATTTACAGCACCCTTATTATTCTCAGCTTTTACTTTGTGGGCAGCTTATCTTTGGACAAAAGAGTTCAAGAGTGTTGGGGCTGGCTTGGTAGCAGCGGCTCCTTTGGATATGGTCCCCTCATATATATCGATCAGTGGCTGACAATTACGATGGTGAAGTTGTCGCCATATTTGCTTTGACCTACACTTCCTCTCCCTATATTAAGACACATGAATGCAGGGTCGTTCTTGTGTTACGTGTTTCGCAACTTATGCAAACTACAAAAGTCTATACAGCTAGTGCAAATCTACCCGAGCTAGAAGTCAAAGACACTGACCTCGCTGTTTCAAAAGAAGTACGCGCATCCAAAGAGAGTAAGCGTAATGGCAAAACAGTGATCGAATGGCTCATTCCTTGGAAGGAACAACCGGTGGAAAAGACTACTTGTGAGATGGCAGCAGCTATTAAAGAGCAGTTTTTTTTTTCTCTACCTTGAGGACAAGGCAGAATTTAAGGGGGTGGTATTGATAGGTTCCAGTTCTATACCCGCAAGCCCAAATATCCAGGGCCCACTTAGATTCTTCTTAGGCGGGAAATACGGAAAGAGAGAATAGTTAGTTACAGTGAGAGAAAGATGGTTGAGTTTGTTATATAGGGGGAAGGAGAGAATAATGGGGTATGCGGAATGTAATTTAAGTTGTTGGAGCTTAGAGAGTATTCTCTAGCTTGGAGGCCATAGGTCTTCACCTTGGCTGGGAGCTTCTGCTCTTACTTTTTCTGTTTTCCCTCTTCTAATCTGTAATTCTCTTCCAATTTCACTCAATAAGACTACCTTCCTTTCATCTTTTGGTTTAAATCTCATTTCTGTGATAGAAGATAGGAAATAGTTCCTATCAAATTTTGTGTTTGAATGTATGTGTAGCTCACAGCAGCATGCAATTAAAAGATGTGAAAGATGAGAGCTTGAAAGAATTACCAACCTACTACATTGCTGACAAAACCTCTGTTCAATGCCATTCACTATAACTTTGGCAGTCTTGGAGTGAACCTCACAAACTTTGTGCGTCTTGTGGTAGTCTTTGCAAGCACTCAGATCCTTGTTACAGCGATAGACTTGGCAGTAGGCAGTCTGAAAGTGCACCCCTGAAGCTCGCATCCGCTTGTGCGGTGTGGACAACTCAGAGGAAGACAAAATGGGGGCTCCTTTGGAAAATGTTGGACGAGCAGCATCTCCATGATCAGCAAATCTACCCAGCTTCAAATCAATGAGTGAATCGCGACCATTAGAGTCCCCTAGAGAGTTTGAAAGTTTGGTATTGAAGTCCTCTCTTGCAGAGAATGAATTTGAAGCAGCCACAGCAGGACCAGTAATTCTGTAGCCAGGATCACTAACCAACTTTCTGCTATAAACAGTACCAACAGGATTATCAGACAAGTGCTTCCCCAGCATTCCAGGAAAACCCAATTCCTCAAAACCTTGACTCTCAATGTTTTGCTGACCCAAGGTCAACATGTCATTGGAAAAACTACATGGGGTTTTAAGTTCCCAACCCAAGAAGGAACCTTCGCTTCTTTCAAGCGTATTGGAAGGCGAAAGTGAATCATTGGAGACATACCCTTTCTCTTCAGAAGCATAACTCCAAGACTCCATCACATGCGCAC
This sequence comes from Ammopiptanthus mongolicus, assembly GCA_039655645.1. Taxonomy (NCBI): domain Eukaryota; kingdom Viridiplantae; phylum Streptophyta; class Magnoliopsida; order Fabales; family Fabaceae; genus Ammopiptanthus; species Ammopiptanthus mongolicus. The sequence goes on from CM077345.1 coordinate 58,625,045, forward strand.
ACACATCAGACCCCGAGAGTGCAAGAGAAACCAAACAATTCCACTTCAATTGAGGCAAAAATAGTATCTCAACAGTGTTAGAATTTCGATTTGCATAGCTTCAGCTGAGAAGAAAGTTAACAAAGACGAACCGTTGGAGAGCCTTCAAATAGCACTGTACGGTGTACAAGGTCCACAACAAAAGAAAGAAAAGCAAAGAAATTTCACCGAAGCTGGACACACAATTTTGTTATAAGCTCTTTCATTCCTGAGAAACAATATAGATTGTAACAAAAAAAAATTAAAAAGAAAAGATAACCCGTTAGAAAGAACTGAAAACCCAGGAAGCCGGGCAGCGAAAAGATAAAACTACAAAAAAGTCAGAACCCCACGTGATATGAATCCAGACAAACCGTGGAAATAGGTCAATATGCTCAATGTAAAGAATTTGTCAGCTCAATCACAGGACTGAATGGAGGCAAAAACACAATCCAGATAATGAATGAGAAAGCTATTCACTGGCTTAGAAAATGAAAACTATAAAAGTTGCCCAAATCATGAGAGAGAGAGAGAGAGAGAGAGAGAGAGAGACTTTACGAGTGTACTTGTAGTAGTGGTGTTGTGGAGTGGGGTTGAGGATGATGCAACTCAAAGTTAAAGGGATTTGAGTGCTTCCCCAAACTCCATGGAAAATAAAGACTAACGAGCTTGCTATTTCAAGGGAGAGGCTGTGAGTAAGTAAACCTTGGACAGCCTTTTACTTTGTTTTACTGCTTTGTTAAAGTAGGTACTGCAATGTAATGAATCTATCGGATCAGCATACATAGGAAGGAAAATTGATACAGGAAAAAATCTTTTTCTTCTCAAAAGTGAAATTTATCAGTGATGAGTGGTTTAATATATGACCCCACAGTTAACATCATTTTCCATAACGTGTTTTTGTTTTATAAAAAAGAGGCAAACTTAGTATTAATCCGTTAAAAGTGATCCAATAACTTTTTTTTTTTTTTTAAAAAAATCCTTTATATTTATAAACATTAACAACGTTAGCATAAACGTTAGTATCCATCTGATACCATTTGTAACATCCCTAATTTCTGAAACCCTAATCGAGTTGGATAATCTCTGTAACATCCCGATTTTCTATGACTCTAGTCGAGTTGGTTAACCTCGATTAGGGCTTTGGATGATTGTGTGAGTTGTTGTGTGCTAGTTTAAGACCTAGTTTGAAGCTTAGGAATAGGCTTGAACAAGGTTGGAGGTGCCTAAGACGTTAAACGAGTAACTGTGGAAGCCAGAAGTTTGGAAGGCTTTTCCCCGCAGAGCGGCACGCTGAAACGTGGGAAGGGAGCATGCCCTAGCGTGTCAACGCTCAAGCGTTGGTAATGTTGCACGCTCAAGTGTTCTGAGTGCGTTTGCCAGCTGATGTGCTTTTTGACGCATGTGCTAAATGTGTCAGGCCAGGGTAAAGGCGAAGCGGACAAGGTTCCACGCTCAAGCGTAGAGAGAACCCCACACTCAAGTGCAACACCCATTCCCGAGTGTCACATTTCCGAACGTTTATAAGGCCGAAAATATTTATTAATGCGAAAAATACGGTTTTTTTTTTTTTTTTTTCCTTTTTACAAAGATGTAATGGGATTAGTAAAGGCAAATAATACTAATAAATGAACTTAGATTCACCATGCATTACTAGAACATACTGTATTATAAATACAGAAACAGAAAACAGAAATAAAATTGTATACAGACAAAGGTATAATGTATAACTGTGATAAGAATAAAATAAGTACTAGGAGTCGTAGCTCCCAAAAGGTACTACAGATACCGACACAATCTGGCCCAAACAAAATAAAACAGCAAAAGGAGTCCACCTCCTGACTCAAAGGGACTGCTAAATCGAACCGTCGTTGTGTCCATTTGTTCAAGCAACAATAACGTACCAGCAGAAAATATACAGATATGGGTGAGATTCCCGTTCATCAACACAACAAAATAGCAGTAGTAAAAACGGGACGACTTACCAGGTAACAGCGTACCCAACATGCTTACTAAAATTCTCAATATAAATCATGTTAAGCAGTCATCAACATAATATAATGTCAAACAGTTAACAACATATTATAAGGCATTATTAAAACAGAACAGTGATTTATAACAGTAAACGTAAACATCAACAGCCATGCAATGCAGTGTAATGTACATGACTCAATGCCAATGCCTCTGGGTACTACTCTAACCCCTACTCCATGGAGCTAACAAAACATCGGAGAGAGCGAATGGGAGGACATGTTTCGTGCACGCCAGCCATGGGCAAGATGCTACAACATTCGTAACGTGCACATATCTGTCTTTTACGGAAACACTCTCGACCAAACATGAAAAGTACGGTATCTAGTAGAGGACATTAGTGTATTGCTCGGATTAGCCACGACACAGAAGAGCTACCAATGGTCACATGTCAGCCCTTCCAACCCTGATACCTCCAAAAAGACAATTGAAGATCGTCACCATAAGATTTGCACCCGCATGCTCAACTCCTAGGCTCAAGGCCTTACGACTATGCAAATGAAATGCCAATGCTTACACAAGGAAGATGCGAAAAAGAAATGTCTATCCATCGGATAAACCTCAAAGTCCACTAAGGTTCTCTCCCTTAGGAACTATACGCGTCTTTGAAAAACAAAACCTTTATCCACCGGATAAATCTCGTGATCCCTCCGAGATCGAGTCATCACAAGACTGAAACAATTGAACGACTGATCGGGGTCTGAATCACCGGTCCGTCATCGAACTACTGTTCCAAAACCCAAAACATATCGTGTCTGTGTTTATGTCTTATGAATTATGTCTCATGTCCTAAGCATTATGAATAAGGATTGAGAATCCTCTTAGATAAGCCTTTAATCCTGTCTAAGATATTACTCCTTGATTTTCAATTAAGGAAATAAGTGTTGATTCACTTAAGTCTTATGAAGTCATTGATGTACTAAGTCATCAATGGTATAGTATATGGTCTTGTTTCACCACATGCTATACTTAATTAACCCTTGTCTTCAACTCTAAGTTAATTGCTTAACTTAGGTTTTTATACGTAAAACTTTATGATTGAGTTAGAAAACTCCTTTTTTTAGCCAAACAACTTTTCAATTTGAAAACTCATTCTAGTTCTAGCATTTTCTGAAACGTGGATTTCGCTTAGCGGGGTTCCATTCGCTTAGCGAAATTGAGGCAGTGATACCTCTTTTGAAATTCCTCTGATTCGCTCAGCGAAAGATAATTCGCTTAGCGAAATTCCATTGTATTCACTCAGCGAAGCTTAATCCACTTAGCGAAATGGAGGCAGTGATACCTAGCTTGGAATTTCTCTGTTTTCGCCTAGCGAAAGTAAATTCGCTTATCGAAATGTGCCTTAAAACAATACATTAACCTTGTTAAAGAAAAAGCCTTATGGAACTATATTGATTCTCATGAAAACATTCATTAATTCACGTTTAAATCACTGGATTAACTAGATGAACTAATGATAAGATAAAAGGCATGTTTCACTTCGGTGAAAACACTTAAAGATTGGAACTTCACCATCTTTGGATCAAATCACTTATTGTTTTTCTTTAAAACATAAGTTATGAAATCATGCTTTTCTTATTTCAAAACCTTGCTAGATCAAGAAGAACACATGTCCTTATGTTTCCTCTTACTAAGGCCACAAGCCTACTCCAATGAAAATGGAGACTTTGCTTCACCAACTAAGCAAATATAGCTCAAAATGCTTACACAATTATGATAAACAACAATTACACATTATTACATCATAATCAAAACATAAAAGTCCATCACACATCATAGCATCATAATCAAGCATAAAAGTCCATACTTGATCTAGTGATCAAAGTAGCTTTTTCAACATACATGAAATCATTCAATCACATCATCATCAACATATGCTACAGCACACTACAATACACTAAAGCATAAACTCATCATGACAACTTTTCTCTCCAAGAAAACCTAACAAAACCTAACAATTAAAAGTGAACACAAATCAAAGGGTTTCACCCACACATAAACTTAAACAACCATCTTCACCACCACCATTTTGATGTGATGAGGTTCACCCCTATACCTGTTGATGAGCAGATATTCGGATCAAAGTCAGTTGATCGATTTGTGAACCTCCTGGTAATCGTCACCAACTACAACAACACAACAATCAAACATTAAACAACAATCAAAACAAAACTCAACAATTTCTAACTAAAGAGGGTTCGGCCACTCTAAGGTAAAAGGATTAGAAATTGATTTGGTTTCCATTTCTTGGATTCAAAGACAATAGGAAAGCTAAGGATGGAATCAAGTGTTAGAAATCAAAAATTGATGAAAAACACTATTCATCATCACTATATAGGGTTTGGCCAAATTGGGGATTTAGGGCTATGATGAGAATTGAATCATATGCTCTTGGGTTTAGGTAGAGAATGATGAAGTGAGTTCAAAATAATTGTTTTCCCATTAAAATGATTTTTCTACAAATTCCTATGGATTTTCAAAGTTTTGGATCTAAGAATTGATTTTCATGAAAATGAAATTTGATCTTGAAATAGAGAGAGATTCAAGAAGCTAGGAGATCATAGAAGTGATCTTACCTAAGAATAGATGAAGATTGATCAAAGGATCAAGGATTTCTAACAAGTATTCAAGGTTTTCTCAAGAACAACTATGGTGTTCTTTTGGCCAGCCTATTTTCGTGAATGAGGGGCTGAGTTCAGCCTTTTAAAATCTCACTTAAGGGCAAAATGGTCATTTGCTTCAAGGGTAAAATGGGTAAAATGGTAAAAGTGTAAAAGACTAAGGTTAGGGGTATTTTGGTCATTTTGCGTCTAGATATTTCCGAACGTCATGACGACTCTGGCATGCTCTCCCAAGTGTCCTGGGATGATGTGGTATCAAGCTTATCTCTTCTCGGATCTCGTGGAATCCCTTTAAAACGCCTCCTGGTTCGACTATACGACCGAATATAATATATTATTATTATTATTTTTCGGACGTCAGGACGGATTTTAACAAAGATGTAGAGAATAAAATCCCGAGACTTACTATCTCGTTCACGAGTCCAAATTAGGTCTCAATAGTGGAAAAGCACCTTTATCCGTGAAAAACGCAGACCGGACTCTGTTTGAGCTTTTGCCCGAAAATTAACCATGGCTTCCTATGGTTGTATAGAGCATTCATATCTTCTCAGAATATTTTATTTCACTCTCTAAGCCCTCCAATAAAATAAAAACGTTAAAATACTGAAGAATAATAAAACGTGAAAATCGGGGCGTTACATCAAGTGTGCTTGAGGTCCACGCTAAAGCGTTCTCAACAGGACATCTTAAGGGTTTTCCTTTCTCTCCCTCATTTGCACGAAAATCACCTTGAGTTTCCAGAATTCTCTGCAACTAGAGAGAGAAGGGGACTGTGTCTTGAGAGAAAAAGCTTTGATTTAAGGGACTTCGGAGCTTCGAATCGAGATTCCGACTACACGGTTGTAATCGCGGCAAAGTCTTCTACGACTTCGACAGATTACTTTCTCAATTTGCCATAGGTAAACTCGAATCCCTAATACACGTTCTTCGTGTTCTTGGCGTTCTTCGAGTCTTTACCTTTTTCTTTGATCTTTTGAGCTTGCCCTAGAGTTAACACTATTGCATATGTGTTGTGCTTGTGGTTAGGGCAAAGTTCGAGCTCGTGCTTTCTTGCGGATTGAAGCTAGAGGCCGCAACTACCAAGGGGGATTTGGAGATGTTCGTGGCTGAGCTTGCAACTGTGTGCGGAGGAGCTTGTCTTGGGGTTCGTGCTACGACTGGTCAGGTGGGGAGAAAGATTACTACTGCCGTCGGGAAGGCAAGAGTAGTGTAGGATGTTTTTCTGCTATGTGTAGGGAAGCCCTAACCCTACTAGTGGTTGAGTCCCGATAAAGCACCTAAACCCTAAGTTTAGCTTACTTTGGGCTATCGCCATTAAGTTTGGAAATCCTAGGCTAGTAAACTGTTGATTGAGGATGTCTGGCTTCCTATGATCGCTATGATGATTGTTGTTGTTGCTATCTGTCTAAGTGCCTATATGCTACTTGGTATATTTGATATGCTGCTATGTGCTATTGTTGATATTATTGTTGCGGTTATTATGCCGTATGATGTGAAAGTGAGCGTTGTGGCGGAATGTCATAGAGTTAAGTTTGGCTGTATGCCATATTGTTGTCGAGTTGATACCGCGGATAGTGTCATTGCTGTTATGCTGAATTTTCGAGGCTGTGGCCGTGTTGTTTAAGTGGTGGCTCGTGGACGCGTGGCATCGAGACTGTGGCCGTGTGGATGCAGTGGCATCGTGTTGTTTCTGATTGAGAGTTTAGGCGTGAGATCCGGTATCAAACCCGTTGAGGGTGTTTGTTGCATATCATCATCAGCTGCCAAGTGGCGAGGCTGTATGACAGGTAGTATGGGCTGCCAGCGTCATACGAGATTAGTTGTACCTGAGTGCGGGTACGGAAAGTAGATGAGGCGGTCAAGTGAGTGACCTTGGGGATGTTGTCGGTCTCGGGAATAGTTTACAGTGACGGATGAGGTAGCCCCTATCCTGTCGTGACGCCCAATTCAGTCCGGTTTGCCCGACTAATCCCAGAGCTTTCCATTGTTCTAGGCTAACTTTCCGAGGCGACCGAGATACCCCGGTTCTGGTGTGGAAGGGGGATGCACTCTTATTGGTCACGGCGAGAGGTTCGATTCTTGGACAAGCTAACTCCGTTCTGACACAGAATCTGTTCCAGTATGGACTTGTTCGGGTGTGGAACCGTTCCAGTGGGAACCAGCTTTGTGAGCATGCTGCATGGGATTAGTATCCCGGTTTAGAGGATTGATTTGAGAGTAAAGCTCATGGAGATGGATGCTTGCTGCATGTGTTTTCTTGAGAGACGTTTGTTTGGAATGCAGTAACTATTATATTCGTGATATCTGCTATATGTTACATGTTATATGTGTTTACTGCATTGCTATTGTTTTCCGATATTGTTATGCATGGTATTTCTTATCTCCCTATTGTTGTTTCTGTCGTTCTGTTGTTGGGTTCGCTTGAAGACGACAAGCCAGCCAAGACGCAAGATGGACCCGAGGGAGCGAGACTACATGTGGGTGGCACCCCAATCTTTAGTTGTGTCTAGCAGGAGAGGTTATGTCTACCAAGGCCAGCACCGGAGGACAGAGCAGTATCTGAGGACCTACCATAGGCATAGGACTGTGGTGTCTAGCTCTTCGTCAGAGTATGAGCCTTTAGTGCGGTACAGGCGTACTCATGGCGAGGGTCAGGGTAGCTCAGGGCATCCTCACCACTGATGGTGAGAGCCTGCCAGTGCGTCCTAGGTAGTGAGTTGAGAGCTTTTCATGTACCTTTTTGAGAGGGGACGGGTAGTGTTGGTGAGCTCCGAGAGCTTTTCTTTTTTATGTTGATGTATTTTCAGTTTTTCTTTCACAGCTTGTATATGCATGTACAGTGCTCTGCTGTTGGGGCTACAGTTACGCATGTTATCTATATATATATATATATATATATATATATATATATATATATATATATATATATATCTTTTGGTTATGCTTTTGCGCTTTACTCTGATAGTTCTCCTATGCTCGCTGTTGTTGTTTGTTTGCTTCTGCAACGTTGTTTGAATACCACGCTATCGCTTTATATATGGCTAGGCATAGTTAATAACAATAGGAGGTTGGGACTAATGGGATTATCCTTCTTAGAGAGGAGGGTCATCTCATTTTGGTGGTATCAGAGCAGTTCGATTCGAAATCGGACTGTAAGATCATGTTGTTAGAGCAGTCGAGTCCGGTTAGGATCGTGGACTATGAAGGCAAGTGTACTGGCTTTAATGGTTGATAACTGAGTTATATAAGCTGAGTCTAGGTTGGTAGAATGTCCGATGCGCTAGTTATTGAAGTGTGATAACTGTCCTCATTCATAAGGCATATGATATATTTAACTGTCAAGTGCTATTATATGTCTTATGAATTGGAACTGATAGCTCCATTTTACAGGAAGATAGATGGCACGAGGAAGAGGTAGAAGGCCGGCTACGACCGGAGGCAATGACAATAATAACAACGGTGACCACTCAGGGACAGGAAGTGGTGGTGATACTTCTGAGGCAATGCGGGCCATGCGGGACTTGGCTACTGCAATGATGCAATAAACTTAATAGACTGCCCAATATATGCAGCGGCAGGAAGAGAGAGAAGCCAAACAGGATCAGCTATGCCCAGTCAGAGAAATGACACGGTGGACACCGGTCTCAATGCTTTTATGAAGGGAAATTCTCCCCAATTCCATGGAGAATATAACCCTGAAGCTGCAGAGATGTGGTTGCAAGAGATAGAGAAGGTGTTCATGGCCACACACTGCAGAGAAGACCGAAAGGTTACATACGCTGCCTTCATGCTAGTTGGAGCAGCAGAAGCTTGGTGGAGAACCAAGGCCAGATTGTTAGAGGCCGGAGGAAGGATGTTAACGTGGCAATTGTTCTGGGAATGCTTTTCGGAGAAGTACTTCCCGAGGAGCATCAGACAAGAGAAATAAAAGGAGTTCCTGAGTCTGAAACAGGAACAACTGTCCGTTGGTGAGTACGCGATGAGGTTTGAGGCGCTACTCAAGTTCTCTCAGTTTTAGCAGATCCATTTGGACGAAGAATGGGTCTGAAGAAGGTTTGAAGACGGGTTGAGACCCGAGTTGAAGCGAGCGATGCTATCTCTAAGTATCAATTCTTTCCCCAAGATGGTGGAAAAGTGCATAGTGGTGGAAGGACACGACCAAGCAGGGACTGTGCAACGCCCCGATTTTCACGTTTTCTATTTCTTTAGTATTTTAACGTCTTTATTTTATTTGAGGTCTCAGGAATGGAAATAAAATATTCCGAGACCATAGTCATGCTCGACGATATCGTAAGAAGTTACGATTAAGTTTTGAGTCGAAAACTCAAACAGAGTCCGGTCTGCATTTTTACACTGACAGTATGATTTTAGTGCTCAAAAGACCTCAGATGGACTCGTGATTTGAGAATTTGATTATCTAAGTTTTGGTTAAATTTCGTAAAAATTTCAGAAAAATCACTTCCTGACCTTCATTCGGGCGGAATCCTCAATCGGGTGACGAACGGAGCCACATATGGATTTACCGGGACTTGCCAACGGATAATCTTGATATCACATCATCCCAGGACACTTGGGAGAGTATGCCAGAGTCGTCATGACGTTCGGAAATATCTGGATGCAAAATGGCCAAAATGCCCCTAACCTTAGTCTTTTACACTTTTATCATTTTACCCTTAAGTGAGCTTTTAAGAGGCTGAACTCAGCCCCTCACTCTCTCATTTTCGCACAGCCCCCTTCCCAAATAGAGCTACATAGTTGTTCTTGAGAGAAAACTCCATCTTCATCCTTGAAGCTCCTTGATTTCTTGTTGGAATCACTTGATTCCTTGAGCAATCTTCCTTCATTTCAAGGTAAGATCACTTCTATGATCTCTTAGCTTCTTGAATATTTCTTTATTTCAAGATCAATCTTCATTTTCATGAAAAGAATTTCTTAGATCCAAAACTTTGAAAATCCATAGGAAATTGTAGAAAAATCCTTTTGAGGTAAGACCAAGTTCTTTGAACTCACAACATCAATCTCTACCTAAACCCAAGAGCTTATGATTCAACTCCCATCATAGCCCAAAATCCCTTTTTGGCCGAACCCTGTTTGATGATGATGAATAGTGTTTTCATCAATTTTGATTTTTAACACTTGATTTCATCCTTAGCTTTCCTAATGCCTTTAGATCCATGAAATGGAAAACCAAAACCAATTCCTAACCTTTTTAACCTAGGGTGGCCGAAATCCTCTTTGTTAGAATTGTTGAGATTGGCTTTGATTGTTGTTTAATATTGGATTGTTGTGTTGTTGTAGTTGTCGACGATTGCCAGGAGGTTCACAAACCGATCAACTGACTTTGATCCGGGAATCTGCTCATCAACAGGTATGGGGGTGAACCTTATCACACCAAGATGGTGGTAGTGAAGATGGTTGTTTAAGTTTATGTGTGGGTGAAGCCCTTTAGTTTTGGTTCACTTTTATGTATTAAGTTTCGTTAAGTTCTCTTGAAGAACAAGATTGTCATGATGAGTTTATGCATTGGTATGTTGTAGTGTGCTTTAGCATATGTTGATAATGAGATGATTGAATGAAAATCTTTTCATGTATGTTGAAAAACCTATCTTGATCTAGTCTTTTTCATGTATGTTGAAAAACCTATCATGATCACTAGATCAAGTATGGATTTTTATGTTTGATTATGAGACCATGATGTATGATGGACTTGGATGTTTGATTTTGATGTAGTAATGTGTATTGTGGTTTATCATGATTGTGTGAGCTTTTGAGCTACATTTGCTTTGTTGGTGAAGCAAAGTCTCCATTTTTCATTGGAGTAGGCTTGTGGCCTTAGTGAGAGGAATATATAAGAACATGTGTTGTTCTTGTTTTGGCAAGGTTTTGATGCAACAAAACATGATTTCATAACCTATGTTTTCAAAGAGAAACAAAAGTGATTTTGATCCAAAGATCAAATGAAGTTTTAACCTTTAAAGTGTGTCACCAAAGTGGGAAAATGTCTTTTCTTTAGCCATAGGTCTTTTAATCCAACTAAGTGTTTCAAAAGAAGAATTAATGAAGGAGTTAGGGAAAATGAAAAACACGGCACTCGCCCAGCGAACCCCGTCTCGCCCCACGAGACAGAGGGAAGACAAGGCATTCGCTAGGCTAACCTTGCCTCGCCTCACGAGACAGTGGACTAGCCCGAGTAGCAAAGATGCAGCTTCTCGGCCTCGAGTAGCGAAGCAGTTATCTCCCCGCGAACCGCCTAAGTAGTGAAGATGCAGCTTCTCTGCCTCGCGTCGCGATATAATCCTCGCCTCGCGAAGCAGAAAGACTGTCTAAACAGTAAGATAACTTCTCAGCCTCGCGTCGCGATATAGACCTTCGCCTCGCGAGAAATGGTTCGTTTATTAAGAGTGTTTTTCAACTCAAACTGTAAAGTTTTACGCTTTAAAACCTAAGTTAAGTAATTAACTTAGAGTTGAAGACAAGGGATAATTAAGTATAATATGTGGTGAAACAAGACCATATACTATACCATTGATGACTTAGTACATCAATGACTTCATAAGACATAAACACAAACATGAAACGTTTTGGGTTTTGAAACAGTAGTTCGATAACGGACCGGTGATTCGGATCCCGATCAGTCGTTCAATTGTTTCAGTCTTGTGATGACTCGATCCCGGAGGGATCACGAGATTTATACTGTGGATAAAAGGTTTTGTTTTTCAAAGACACGTATAGTTCCTAAGGAAGAGAACCTTAGTAGACTTCGAGGTTTATCCGGGGGATAGACATTGCTTGATCGCATCTGCTTTGTGTATGCATTGGCATTTCATGTGCATAGTCGTAAGGCCTTGAGCCTAGGAGTTGAGCTTACACCTTGATGCGGGTGCGAATCTTACGGTGACGATCTTCAATGGTATTTTTGGAGGTATCAGGGTTGGAAGGGCTTACATGTGACCAGTTGGTAGCTCTTCTGTGTCGTGGCGAATCCGTGCAATACACTGATATCCTCTACTAGATGCCATACTTTTTATGTTTGGTCGAGAGTGTTTCCGTAAAGCCAGATACGTGCATGTTACGAATGTTGTAGCATCTTGCTTATGGCTGGCAGAAACCGGAACATGTCCTCCCATTCACTCTCTCCGACGTTTTGTTACCTCCATGGAGTAGGGGTCAAAGTAGTACCCAGTGACATTGGCATTGAGTCATATACATTGCACTGCATTGCATGGCTATGGATGTTTACATTCACTGTTATACATCGTTGTACTGTTTAGGAGTACCTGATATTATGTTGTTGACTGCTTAACATGATTTATATTGAAAACCTTTTTAAGCATGTTGGGTATGCTGTTACCCGTTGAGTCATCCCGTTTTTATTACTGCTGTTTTGTTGTGTTGATGAACGGGAATCTCACCCATATCTGTATGTTTTCTGTTGGTACTTGCTGTTATTGCTTGAACAGATGGTCGTGACGATGGTTCAGTCCTTGAGAGAGGTGGACTTTGCTATAGATCTGGTACCGGGAACTGGGCCTATATCAATAGCGCCGTATCGGATGTCTCTAGTTGAGTTGGCGGAGCTGAAGAAACAGTTGGACGAGATGCTAGGCAAAGAGTTCATCAGACCTAGTGCATCTCTGTGGGGAGCGCTGGTACTGTTTGTAAAGAAGAAGGATGGGAGCTTGAGGCTGTGGCCGTGTAGATGCAGTGGCATCGTGTTGTTTCTGATTGAGAGTTTAGGCGTGAGATCCGATATCAAGCCCATTGAGGATGTTTGTTGCATATCATCATTAGCTGCCAATTGGCGAGGCCGTATGACAGGTAGTATGGGCTGTCAACGTCATACGAGGTTAGTTGTACCTGAGTGCGGGTACGAAAAGTAGATGGGGCGGTCAAGTGAGTGACCTTGGGGATGTTGCCGGTCTCGAGAATAGTTTACAGTGACGGATGACGTAGCCCCTATCCTGTCGTGACACTCGATTCAGTCTGGTTTGCTCGACTAATTCCAAAGCTTTCCATTGTTTCAGGCTAACGTTCTGAGGCGACCGAGATACCCCGGTTCTGGTGTGGAAGGGGGATGCACTCTTATTGGTCACGGCGAGCAGTTCGATTTCTTGGACAAGCTAACTCCGTTCCGACACAAAACCTGTTCCGGTGTGGACTTGTTCGGGTGTGGAGCCATTCCAGTGGGAACCAGCTTTGTGAGCTTTCAGCCGACATGCTGCATAGGATTAGTATCCCAATCTAGAGGATTGATCTGAGAGAGAAGCTCATGGAGATGGATGCTTGCTGCATGTGTTGTCTTGAGACGCGTTTGTTTGGAATGCAGTAACTATTTAATTCGTGATATCTGCTATATGCGACATGTTATATGTGTTTACTGCATTAGTGTTGTTTTCTGATATTGTTATGCACGGTATTTCATATCTCCCTATTGTTGTTTCTGTTGTTCTGTTGTTGGGTTCGCTTGAAGACGACGAGCCAGCCGAGACGCAGGATGGACCCGAGGCATCACCCCTTTATCACGGGGGCACCGCGGATGTCGATGCTAGGCGACATTGAGATCGTCTATCATGATGAGAGGGGATGGCGGGTGGACCCCTCGACCTTTTTGGTGGTTTACACAGGACCTGTCAGTCTGATCTTTCGGAGTGGTATGTCGCCGTATGTGGACATCGTTGGCCTCTACTGTGTGTATCAGTTTCTTCCTTTCCATAGGATGTGGCGACCTTCGACACAGAGGGAGCGAATCTGCATATGGGTGGCACCCCAGTCTTCCGTTGTGTATAGCAGGAGAGGCTATGTCTACTGAGACTAGCGCCGGAGGACAAACCGGTATCTGAGGACCTACCGTAGGCATAGGATTGTGGTGTCCAGCTCTTCGTCAGAGTATGAGTCTTTAGTGCGGTACAGGCATACTCATGGTGAGGGTCAGGGTAGCTCATGGCATCCTCACCACTGATGGTGAGAGCCTGCCAGTGTGTCCTAGGTAGTGAGCTGAGAGCTTTTCATGTACCTTTTTGAGAGGGGACGGGTAGTGCTAGTGAGCTCCGAGAGCTTTTCTTTTTGATGTTGATGTATTTTTAGTTTTTCTTTCACAGCTTGTATATGTATGTACAGTGCCCTGTTGTTGGGGCTACAGTATATATATACATTTTGGTTGTTTGTTTGAACGGTTGTAGGCTAGTTATAAGTCTTGTGGAAGGTTTAGAACTAAGCTTGAATCATGTTGGAGGTGCTAAGGCGTAACATGAGAAACGAGGAAAGATCGGAAGTTCGGGAGCGTCTTCCCAGCTAAGCAGAACGCTCAAGCATGGGGGAAGGTGTAACACCCTTTTCCCGAGTGTCACATTCCCGAACAATTATAAGGTCAAAAATAAAGTACAGAAACATAAAAGTACTGAATACAAACATAGGTCCAAGCCTAATTGAAAAATTAAATACATAAATAAGTACTAGGAGCCATAGCTCCTCAAAAGGTACAACTGACAACTGGACATAGCCTGGCCAAAACAAAACAACAAAGGGAGTCCCTCTCCAGACTCAAGGTACACATTGAGCTAAGTTGCCGTCGCACTCATCTTCTCCAGTAGAAACAGCAACACAAGCAAAAAAGAGATACATATATGGGTGAGATTCCCAATCATCAACACAACAAGACAACAAAAGTAAAAACGGGACGACACACCAGGTAACAGTATACCTATCATGCATACCAGACATCTCAATATATCACATTAATCAATTAGCAGCATAAGCCATCTCCAAAAAAACAGGATAATGATTTATAACAAGTAAATGTAATCATTAACAGCCATGCAATGCAATGCGATGTACATGACTCAATGCCATATGCCACAAGGGTAAAACTCTGACCCCTACTCCACGGAGCTAACAAAACGTCGGAGAAAGTGAAAGGGAGGACATGTTCCATGTACGTCAGCCTTGGGCAAGATGCTACAACATTCATAACGTGCACATATCAACTCTACACCAAACATGAAAAGTAAGGCATCTAGTCGAGGATATCAGTGTATTGCTCGGAGTCGTCGCGACACAGAAAAGCTGCCAATGGGTCACATGTCAGCCTTTCCAACCCTAATACCTCCAAAACTATTTAAAATGTCACCGTAAGATTCGCAACCGGATCAAGGTGTAAGCTCAACTCCGATGCTCAAGGCCTTGCAGACTCATGTAATGAAATGTCAGTGCTTACACAGAGCAGATGCGATAAAGCCATGTCTATCCATCGGATAAACTTCAAGATTCTCTAAGGTTCTCTTCCTTAGGAACTATATATGTTGTCAATGTTTTAAAACTTTTGCCCACCGAGTAAATCTCGTGATCCCTCAGGGATCGAGTCATCACAAGACTAAAATAGTTGAACGACTTCCTTAGATCAGAATCACCGGTCCGTCATCGAACTACTATTTCAACCCAAAAAGTTTCATGTTCGTGTTGATGTCTTATGAATTTATATCTCAAGTCTTAAGTGTTATGAAGAAAGATTGAGAATCCTCGTAGATAAGTCTTTGATCCTTTCTAAGTTAGAGATTCCTTGAGTTTCAATTTGTGAAATGAGTCTTGGTTCACTTAAGTCTTATGAAGTCATTGATGAACTAAGTTATCAATGGTATAGTGTATGGTCTTGTTCCACTTGTTCCACCATATCCTATACTTAGTTATCTATTTCCTTTTCCTCTAAGTTAATTACTTAACTTAGGTTTTTTGTGCGTAAAAATTCATGATTGAGTTGAAAACTCTTTGTTAAAGACTTTGTAAACCAAAACCTTGCTAAATGAAAACTCATTTGATTTGCAAGAACTTAGCTACTTACTTGGAGTAAAGTGGTTCAATTAATTTTGAAAAGGGGTTTCCTTCCTAACTTAGTGTAAAATTGTTATCTAAGTTAGCGTAAAAGAAATGGAATTTCATTTAGTTTTCAAGCTATGATTCAATTAAATCAAAACTTTAGGACAAAGTCCTCATTATACTTTGAAGGTTGAATGTTAACTTAGTTTTAAAATGAATGTGACATCATATTAAACCTAAGGTAACTTCATATTAATTTTACTTTCATGAAATTTCTTTTATCATTTTATTTTTAAAACACTTATTTAATTGATTAAACTATGACCAAAGTAAGACACATTTTCACCTTAGTTAAAAATATTAAGGGCCAAAACCCTAGTTGATCTTTGGATCAAAACCACTTGTTGTCTGTTTTTTAAATACAAGTTACTAAAACACTTATTAGCTTTCAAAACATTGAAGATCAAGAACAAACTCATGTTCTTATTTTTCTTGCTATGATGACCGAATGATAATACTACAAGGATGTGAAGATTTTGCTTCAGCAACATGTTAATTAATAGCTCCAAATACTCACAATAATATGATGAACAATAATCATACATCATTCAACCACAAGCAAGCATAAAAATCCTTACTTGATCTTTAAATCAAAGTATGGTTTTCAACATACATGAAAACATTTTTCCAACCAAGCATAGATCATCATAAACACATAATAAGCATAGAAACCTTATTACAAACATGTTCTCATAGAGAACTTCACCAACAAAGTAGTGAACCCAAGCTAGGGTTTCACCCAAACAAAACATAAACAACCATTTTCATCTTCCACCGATTTTGGTGTGATGAGGTTCACTCCCACATACCTTTAGTGAAGAGGTTTAAGTGAAAGGAAACTCCAAGCCCTCAAAACAAAGCGGTGGCCGAACCAAGAGGAGAGAAAAAGGTAAGATCTTGAACTTGTTTTCACGTAAATGAAGAACTAGAAGATGATTACTCAAGTTAATAAGTAAGGAAATGAAAAGAAAGAAGATTTAGAAGCTCATCAACACAAGAACAACTTGAAGGTTAGCTTGATGTTCTTGGTGCTCAAGAACACACTTCACCAAAACAAGAAACTTTCTTTACCAATTTTGATCCTTGGATCAAGACAAGATGAAGTATGGTTTTAGATTTGAAAAAGGAAATTTGGTTCATGTTCTATGATGAAGAACCGAATACAAAGAGAAGAGAGAGAAGAGTGGATTTCTCAAAAACTTAAGAAATGGTATGTTTGATCTTTAGAAGAGTAAAAATGAAGATGGATAGGTGTTGTTGGAGCTTAATGGCCGAATGGCCTTGGTGTGTTATCACCAATTTCAAGTTAAAGTTGATAGGATTTTGTGTAAGGAAATGAAGGGTTAAGATCTAATAAAGGTACATAGGTGTTGACACCATATTAAAAGTTGTAGAGATTAACCAAAACTAGGTAGTTTAGCTTTTTCCATAAAAGGAAAATATGACATAGTTGAAAGGTTGTCATGAATTGACAAAAAGGTGACATCTCCACGTGAAACGTGATAATCAGACATAAACTTCACCTGACTCTGGGCCAGATTAACCTCCTGGCCCCGATTAATCCCCGACCCTGGCATGCTTCCCAAGTGCCACACCCTTTCTCGAGTGTCACATTCCCGAACGTTTATAAAGCCGAAAAATATTTATTAATGCGAAAAAATACGGTTTTCTTTTTTTTTTTCTTTTCACAAAGATGTAATGGGATTAGTAAAGGTAAATAATACTAATAAATGAACTTAGGTCCACCATGCATTTCTAGAACATACTGTATCATAAAAACAGAAACAGAAAACGGAAACATCAATAATATTGTATACAGACATAAGTCTAATGTATAACTGATAATAAGAAATACAATAAGTACTAGGAGTCGTAGCTCCCAAAAGGTACTACAAAAGCTGACATAGTCTGGCCGACAACAAAAATAAAATAGCAAAGGAGTCCATCTCCGGGCTCAAGGAACTACTGAACTGAACCATCGTCACGTCTATCTGTTTAAGCAGCAACAGCAAGTACCAGCAGAAAACATACAGATATGGGTGAGATTCCCGTTCATCAACACAACAAAACAACAGTAGTAAAAACGGGATGACTCACTAGGTAACAGCGTACCCGACGTGCTTACTAAAGTTCTCAATATAAATCATGTTAAGCAGTTAACAGCATAATATAAGGCATTCTTAAACAGTACAGCGGTGTATAATAGTAAATGTAAACATCAATAGCCATGCAATGCAGTGCAATGTACATGACTCAATTCCAATGCAACTAGGTACTACTCTGGCCCCTACTCCATGGAGCTAACAAAACGTTGGAGAGAGTGAATGGGAGGACATGTTTCGGTTTCTGTCAGCCATGAGCAAGATGCTACAACATTCGTAACGTGCACGTATCTGGCTTTACGGAAACACTCTCGACCAAACATGAAAAGTGGGGCATCTAGTAGAGGATAGCATAAGATGAGGTTTATCCTAGAACCTATATGTTATACTAATCCCTTCTCCCCATACCTGGCGTGACGATTCTAACCTATGAGCCAACAAGAGTGAAGTCCATGCTTGACTCCTCGAAACGGGTTCAACAGGTACAACGAGCTCGATTAGATCCCTGGGGAACTAATCTGCTAGCTGCCGTTCACAGCACCGGCACACGAACCACGAAGTCTGGTTTGACAGGGACAAAACGGTTCAACATTAACTCAAGGGATCCAAATAAAAAGGATGAACATGATTGGTTACCTTACCTCAGAGTAACACTAAGCTAGCAGCTTAACCCCAAACGCAACAGAAAACACCGCAGGGATATGTTCTTGACGAAGAACGCCCAAACAAGGATTGAAGACGCTTAAGGATTCAATGGGAACCTAGGAGAAAGGTAAAATACGGCTGTTTCTAACTCTAGGAAAGATGGCTATAAGTTTTAGGTCGAGCAAAAGAGATATAAAAAGGATTAGAGCGAAATGGGCTAACCAAAGAGCCCAAAATGCGTGCTCACTGGCTTGGCTCTAACTTGACCTACAAGTGTTCGATTTAGGTGTTCTTGGTGGCGTTGGAAAGCTAAGTGAAATTTCTACAAAATCATATTTCACGATCTATTCCTAATTCGGACTCTAAAAGGGTCAAAAATACGATATAAGTTCAAAATTAAAAAGATAGTTGTTTCTAGATAAGATTTTTTAGGAGATTAATATAAGATAATCTTATCTATTTAATGATTGAATCTCTATGACATCTAATTGATCTTACACCAACACAACTACAATGATCATAAATATAAATATCTTATATTAATATAATCATGATCTAAATATTTATGCAGATAGTCGTATATTAATATAATTCTATTGTGCATTAATACAAGTGATCCAGTGTTAATATAAACATATATATAATTGATGACATGTAAATAAATATACGATCACACATTAATTACACACATCATATTAGTCCATACAAAACCACATATAAGCACACGAGATCACACACTTATATACTAATACAATCAATTATATATTCATATAGATAAGATCATGTATTAATACATGCAGTATAATTAATAATATAAATATAACTATGCACAATTATCAATTAATATATTCATTCGTATATTAATAGAAGCATAATTAATATAAATCATTTACATATCAATCAGAATCAATTACATATAATAATAATAATAATAATAATAATAACAACAACAACAACAACAACAACAACAACAACATTTTAATATTAAAATGTAAACACACTTATAATCATACAAACATAATCGTGCATGTTATCACTTAAAATATACACACATAAATATATATTCATATAGATACCTATAAAATGCAGTGATGCTGTAAACAAACATATTGTCAAATATTCTACTAATAATAATGATAATAATAATAATACATATAATTATAGCAACATATACACACTCATACGAAAAACGGGGTGTTACATCTACCCCCCGGGTAAACCTCGAGGTCCACTAAGGTTCTCTTCCTTAGGAACTATACGCGTCTTTTGAAAAACAAAACCTTTATCCACCGGATAAATATTGTGATCCCTCCGGGACCGAGTCTTCACGAGACTGAAAAAAATTGAACGACTGATCCGGATCCGAATCACCGGTCCGTCATCGAACTACTGTTTCAAAACCCAAAACGTTTCATGTTTGTGTTTATGTCTTATGAAGTCATTGATGTACTATGTCATCAATGGTATAGTATATGGTCTTGCTTCACCACATACTATACTTAATTAACCCTTGTCTTCAACTCTAAGTTAATTACTTAGGTTTTTATACGTAAAACTTTACGAGTTGAGTTAAAAACTCCTTTGTAAACCAAAACAACTTCTCAATTGAAAACTCATTTGATTTGAAACAACTTTTGAACCACTTACTCTATTTTTAGCATTTTCTGAAACATGAAATTCGCTTAGCGGAATTCCATTCACTTAGCGAATTGAGGCAGTGATACCTCCTTGGAAACTCCTTTGCATCGCTCGGCGAAACATAATTCGCGTAGCGAAATTTGTTGTATTCGCTTAGCGAAATTGAGGCAGTGACACCTCCTTGGAAACTCCTCTGCATCGCTCGGTGTAACGCCCTGATTTTCACGTTTTCTAATTCTTCAGTATTTTAATGTATTTATTTTATTCGAGGTATTAGGAATAGAAATAAAATATTCCGAGACCATAGTCATGCTCGACGATATCGTAGGAAGCTACGATTAAGTTTTGAGTCAAAAACTCAAACGGAGTCCGGTCTGCGTTTTTACACTGACGGTATGATTTTACTGCCCAGAAGACCTCAGATGGACCCGTGAACGAGACAGTAAGTCTTAGAATTTGATTCTCTACGTTTTAGTTAAATTTCGTAAAAATTTCAGAAAAATCATTTCCTGACCTTCGTTCGGGCGGAATTCTCAATCGGGTGACGAACGGAGCCACATATGGACTTACCGAGACTCGCCAACAGATAATCTTGATATCACAACATCCCAGGACACTTGGGAGAGTATGCCAGAGTCGTCATGACGATCGGGAAAATCTAGACGCGAAATGACCAAAATGCCCCTAACCTTAGTCTTTTGCACTTTTACCATTATACCCTTTTGGCAAATGACCTTTTTACCCTTAAGTGAGCTTTTAAGAGGCTGAACTCAGCCCCTTCCAGCCCCTCATTCACGAAATTTCTGCCCAAAGAAGAACACCATTGTTGTTCTTGAAGAGAAACTCCATTTTTCTTCTTGAAAAGCTTGAATCACTTGTTGGAATCACTTGATTCCTTGAGCAATCTTCCTTCATTTTAAGGTAAGATCACTTCTATGATCTCTTAGCTTCTTGAATATCTCTTTATTTCAAGATCAATCTTCATTTTCATGAAAATTATTTCTTAGATCCAAAAGTTTGAAAATCCATAGGAAATTGTAGAAAAATCATTTTGATGTGAGACCAAGTTCTTTGAACTCACCTCATCATTCTCTATCTAAACCCAAGAGCTTATGATTCAACTCTCATCATAGCTCAAAAAGCACATTAGGGCCGAACCCTTCTTGATGATGATGAATAGTGTTTTTCATCAATTTTTGATTTCTAACACTTGATTTCATCCTTAGCTTTCCTAATGCCTTTGAATCCATGAAATGGGAAACCAAGATCAATTCCTAGCTTTATTCTCTTTAGGGTGGCCGAAACCCTCTTTGTGAGAATTGTTGAGTTTGGTTTGATTGTTGTTTAATTATTGATTGTTTGGTTGTTTGTAGTTGGTGACAACTATCAGGAGGTTCACAAACCGATCAACCGACTTTGATCCGGGAATCTGCTCTTCAACAGGTATGGGGAGAAGAACCTCATCACACCAAGATGGTGGTAGTGAGAATGGTTGTTTAATTTTATGTGTGGGTGAAACCCTTTAGTTTGGGTTCACTTTTATGTGTTAAGTCTTGTTAAGTTCTCTTGGAGAACAAGATTGCCATGATGAGTTTATGCTTTAGTATGTTGTAGTGTGCTTTAGCATATGTTGATGATGAGATGATTGAATGAAAAACCATTTTCATGTATGTTGGAAAACCTACTTTGATCATTAGATCAAGTATGGACTTTTATTGTTGATTATGAGACCATAATGTGTGATGGACTTGGATGTTTGATTATGATGTAGTAATGTGTATTATGGTTATCATGATTGTGTAAGTGTTGTGAGCCATACTTTGATTGGTTGATGAAGTAAAACTTCACATTGATTCCTAGATGGCTATTAGCCATGACCTTGAGGAAAGGAAGGATATGAATAGTTCTTAGACAAGTCAAATTTTGATGTAAAGAAAGTGTTTTCAATAACTTGTGTTCTTCAAACAAAAACCCTAAGTAACTTTAAATGGAATTAAATCTCAAAGTGCTTTCACCAAAGTGAAACATGTTTTATACCTTATCCTTAGTTCATCTAGCTAATCAAGTGACTCAAAATGAGAAAAGAAGTGTTTTCATGAAGAGAATCAAAATGGTTCCATAAGGTTGATGTCTTGTTTTAAGGCAACCTTTCGCTAAGCGAATTTACTTTCGCTACGCGAAAACAGGGAAAGTCTAAGTTGGGCATCATTGCCTCACTTTCGCTAAGCGAATTCATATTCGCTAAGCTAACCAAACAAGTTTCGCTACGCGAATTAAGTCTCGCTGAGCGATCCAGAGAAGTCTCCAAAAAAAGGTATAACCGCCTCCATTTCGCTAAGCGAAATTATACTCGCTAAGCGAATAAAGTGAAATTTCCCTACACGAATTCTGTTTCCCCGAGCGATCCAGAGGCGTTTACAAAGAGGTGTAACCGTCTGTACTTGCGCTAAGCGAATACATATTCGCTAAGCGAATACAATACATTTCGCTACGCGATGGATGTTTCGCCGAGCGATCCAGAGGAGTTCCAAAGGAGGTATTACTGCCTCATTTTCGCTAAGCGAATGGAATTCCGCTAAGCGAATTTCATGTTTCAGAAAATGCTAGAAATGAAGTAAGTAGTTCAAATGTTGTTTTAAATCAAATGAGCTTTAAACTGTAAAAGTTGTTTGGTTTACAAAAGGAGTTTTCTAACTCAATCGTAAAGTTTTACGAGTGAAAAACCTAAGTTAAATAATTAACTTAGAGTCGAAGACAAGGGTTAATTAAGTATGGTATGCGGTGGAACAAGACCATGTACTATACCATTGATGACTTAGTACATCAATGACTTCATAAGACTTAAGTGAAATCAACACTTATTTCCTTAATTGAAAAACAAGGGATTAATATCTTAGAAAGGCTTAAAGACTTATCTAAGAGGATTCTCAATCCTTATTCATAATGCTTAGGACTTGAGACTTAATTCATACGACATAAACACAAACATGTAACGTTTTGGGTTTTGAAACAATAGTTCGATGACGGATCGATGATTCGGATCCAGGTTAATCGTTCAATTGTTTCCGTCTTGTGATGACCGGAATGAGAGAGATCCTGAGGCTGTGCAGGTATGGGACTGTACAGTGGAAGGAATCCTGAGACTATGCAGGTATGGGACTGTATAGTTAAGGGAAGGCACATAAGAATTGGTTGGTACTACCCATACCAACAAGATTTATCTTCTTTTCGGGAACTTAGAACATAAGTACTTTATAGTTAAGCGTGCTTGACTTAGAGTAATTATGGGATGGGTGACCTTCTGGGAAGTTTCCTAGAAAGCGTGTGAGTGAGGACAAAACACGCTGAAAAGACTTGTGTTGGTTTGTGGGGACAGTCGGCGATTCTGAAAGCAGTCTGGATCATTCCAAAGGAATCACGAGATATTTATCCGATGGGTAATTATTTTATCCGATGGATAACTGTTTTATAAAACAAAGATGTGTGTAGTTTCTAAGGAAGAGAACCTTAGTGAACCTTGAGGTTTATCCAATGGATAGACATTGCTTTATCGCATCTGCTTTGTGTAAGCATTGGCATTTCATTTGCATAGTTGTAAGGCCTTGAGCCTAGGAGTTGAGCTTACACCTTGATGCGGGTGCGAATCTTACGGTGACGATCTTCAATGGTCTTTTTGGAGGTATCAAGGTTGGAAGGGCTGACATGTGACCAGTTGGTGATTCTTCTGTGTCGTGGCGAATCCGTGCAATACACTGATATCCTCTACTAGATGCCGTACTTTTCATGTTTGGTCGAGAGTGTTACCGTAAAGCCAGATACGTGCACGTTACGAATGTTGTAGCATCTTGCTCATGGCTGGCAGAAACCGGAACATGTCCTCCCATTCACTCTCTCCGAATGTTTTGTTAGCTCCATGGAGTAGGGGTCAGAGTAGTACCCAGTGACATTGACATTGAGTCATATACATTGCATTGCATGGCTATTGATGTTTACATTTACTATTATACATCGCTGTATTGTTTAAGGATGCCTTATATTATGCTGTTAAATGTTTAGCATGCTATTATGTTGTTAACTGCTTAATATGATTTATACTGAGAACCTTTGTAAGCATGTTGGGTACGTCGTTACCCGGTGAGTCGTCCCGTTTTTACTACTGCTGTTTTGTTGTGTTGATGAACGGGAATCTCACCCATATCTGTATGTTTTCTGCTGGTACTTGCTGTTGATGCTTGAACAGATGGACGCGACGATGGTTCGGTTCCGCAGTCCCTTTGAATTCGGAGGTGAACTCTTTTGTTGTTTTAGTTTTGTTGTCGGCCAGACTATGTCAGTTTTTGTAGTACCTTTTGGGAGCTATGACTCCTAGTACTTATTGTATTTTCTTATGTCAGTCATACATTAGACTTATGTCTGTATATAGTAATGTTGATGTTTCTGTTTCTGTTTTCTGTTTTCTGTATTATAATACTGTATGTATGTCCTAGTAATGCATGGTGAACCTAAGTTCACTTATTAGTATTATTTATTTACCTTTACTAATCCCATTACATCTTTATGAAAATAAAAGAAAAAGAAAAATCGTATTTTCCGCATTAATAAATATTTTCGGCCTTATAAACGTTCGGGAATGTGACACTCGGGAAAGGGTGTTGCATTATTTGGTATCAGAGCTGGCCGAGTCTTTTTGGGGTTGTAGGTTATGGTCTGTCTTGTTTGTGTTGTGTTTCCTCTGATTGTCTTTCTGTGCTATTGTTTCTGAGAGAAAACAATGTTGGAGAGGATGATGACTTCGGTCTATCCTTTTGTATTGTTTGTTCTCTGTGTTGTGTTTCTTTGAAGAAGACAACGATTGTTTGTTACTCTTTGCATTATTGTTTCTGAAGGGGAATGATATTGGACAGGGTAGTAATGTTTTTGCTTTCTTGTAAGTTGTCGCTCGCAGAGTTTTTCAGAACGAGTGTTTTCCGACGAATGCCAGACGAGTTGAAAGACATGGAGTTCCTGCAGCTACGTCAAGGAGGAATGTCTGTCAAAGAATATGCTGATCGTTTTGAGTCCCTACTGAAGTCTTCGAGGTATTTCCATCTTCATCCCGATGAGGAGTGGAAGTGCACAAAGTTCGAAGAAGGTTTAAGGGACGAGATTCGAGGAGAGGTGCTACCTCTTGAGGTCAAAGAGTTCTCAGTTTTGGTAGATGAATGCTTCCTAATCGAAGATCTGATGAAGACTCGTGGAGGAAGGCAACGTAACTCTGGACCCACTAGGTTCCATAAAGGCACCAATGGTCGTGACGATAGATCTCGATGGAAACCATATTCAAAACGGCAAGGTCAACAACAACGTTCTGTAGGTGGAAGTAGCGGGAGTATTAGTCAATCTGGAAGCGCCCCAAAGAAATGCATGAAGTGTGGCAAGAACAATCATGTCACCAGGGGATACTTAATCAAGGGGATCACGTGTTTCAAGTGTGGAAAACCAGGACATACTTCACGCAACTGTGTGCAATCAAAAGCTAGACATTCTGTCAACGATGTGCAAACAGTGAAGCCTAAGGCAATGAGTGGAGTTTATACTGGGGATGATGCTGAGACTTCTCAAAGGGAAGATTTGATTCACGGTCAGATCGTCATGGAAGGTAAAACCTTATCTGTATCTTTCCTTACCCTTAGATTTGGTAATTTTTGTACTTTCTGCAAAGCCTGTTATAACTGCGAAAGTCTGTTTGAACTGTTCTATTTTTCGTAGTGGATAGAACGTTTTTGATTGATTTAATCTGTTTGCCTCTTTCGCAAATAGATTTGATCATAGGGATGGATTGGTTATCTTGTAACTATATCCTATTAGACGGTGCAAACAAAACCTTAGTTTTCCCTGATTCGGATAATTCTGGATTTTTGACTGCCAATCAAGTAAATGCTTCTTTGAGAGAAGCAGCTCAAGGATACATGTTACTATTGGGGAAACAGTTTGTTAGACCCAGTGTGTCGCCGTGGGGAACGCCTGTGCTGTTGGTGAGAAAGAAAGACGAAACATCTTGCTTATGTGTGGATTAGCGCCAGTTGAACAAAGTTACCGTTAAGAACAAGTATCATCTTCCTGGAATAAATGACTTGATGGATCAGTTGAGGAGAGCGGCAGTTTTCTCCGAGATTGATTTGCGATCGGGTTATCACCAGATTCGTGTGAAGACAGAAGATATACCGAAGACAGCGTTTTGAACACGCTATGGGCACTACGAGTATCTTGTGATGCCGTTTGGTATGACGAATACTCCTCTATATTCATGGATTACATGAATAGGATCTTTCGTCCATATCTAGATAAGTTTGTGGTTGTTTCATAGACGCCATACTTATCTATTCACGGGACCAGGAAGAACACGCTGAATATCTTAGTGTGATTCTTCAGGTTCTGAAGGAGAAACAGCTATATGCAAAGTTGTCCAAGTGTGAGTTTTGGCTCGACGAAGTAAAGTTTTCGGGTCATGTGATTTCAAAGGAAGGATAAAGCGTTTGAATGGACTGAAGCCTGTGAGGAAAGTTTGCAAGGATTGGAGAGAAGGTTGACTACTTCACCTGTGTTAGTGCTGCCTGATCTCAAGGGAACATTTGTGTTCACACTCCTACGTATTCCTCAATGTATTAGACAATTGAGTGAATTGGTAATATGGTGTCCATTGGTCTGGACATTTTCGTATTATTCCATTGAAAGTTTCGTTATGACTATTTCTTGAGTTTTAACATAAACAACTTCTTGATACTGGAAGTTTCTTGATGAAACTTAGTCTAATCACTTTTACTTTTGGTGAAGGTGATCCAGTCTGATTTTTGCCAGACTGTTTATCTTTTGATTCCAAAGTTTATTGGAAGGTTCTTATGAAAGAAGGAACTTTATTAGAGTCATGGATGTAAACATGTATTAGCTATGCATTTTTACACTCACGAACCTACTGAAGAGTCTTTTTGCATACTGGATATTCCTATATTCATTTCAGATTGGTAAAATTCTTTTGTTACTTTCTTTTGAGACCAAGACCAAGAAAAATTTCCTTTGTTGAAAATTTCTTTCCTTAATCTTCAGCGATCGAGTGGGTTTAGTTTTAAGTCACGGAATTTCGAGGACGAAATTCTTTTAAGAGGGGTAGGAATGTAACGCCCTGATTTTCACGTTTTCTAATTCTTCAGTATTTTAATGTATTTATTTTATTCGAGGTATTAGGAATAGAAATAAAATATTCCGAGACCATAGTCATGCTCGACGATATCGTAGGAAGCTACGATTAAGTTTTGAGTCAAAAACTCAAACGGAGTCCGGTCTGCGTTTTTACACTGACGGTATGATTTTACTGCTCAGAAGACCTCAGATGGACCCGTGAACGAGACAGTAAGTCTTAGAATTTGATTCTCTACGTTTTGGTTAAATTTCGTAAAAATTTCAGAAAAATCATTTCCTGACCTTCGTTCGGGCGGAATTCTCAATCGGGTGACGAACGGAGCCACATATGGACTTACCGAGACTCGCCAACAGATAATCTTGATATCACAACATCCCAGGACACTTGGGAGAGTATGCCAGAGTCGTCATGACGATCGGGAAAATCTAGACGCGAAATGACCAAAATGCCCCTAACCTTAGTCTTTTGCACTTTTACCATTATACCCTTTTGGCAAATGACCTTTTTACCCTTAAGTGAGCTTTTAAGAGGCTGAACTCAGCCCCTTCCAGCCCCTCATTCACGAAATTTCTGCCCAAAGAAGAACACCATTGTTGTTCTTGAAGAGAAACTCCATTTTTCTTCTTGAAAAGCTTGAATCACTTGTTGGAATCACTTGATTCCTTGAGCAATCTTCCTTCATTTTAAGGTAAGATCACTTCTATGATCTCTTAGCTTCTTGAATATCTCTTTATTTCAAGATCAATCTTCATTTTCATGAAAATTATTTCTTAGATCCAAAAGTTTGAAAATCCATAGGAAATTGTAGAAAAATCATTTTGATGTGAGACCAAGTTCTTTGAACTCACCTCATCATTCTCTATCTAAACCCAAGAGCTTATGATTCAACTCTCATCATAGCTCAAAAAGCACATTAGGGCCGAACCCTTCTTGATGATGATGAATAGTGTTTTTCATCAATTTTTGATTTCTAACACTTGATTTCATCCTTAGCTTTCCTAATGCCTTTGAATCCATGAAATGGGAAACCAAGATCAATTCCTAGCTTTATTCTCTTTAGGGTGGCCGAAACCCTCTTTGTGAGAATTGTTGAGTTTGGTTTGATTGTTGTTTAATTATTGATTGTTTGGTTGTTTGTAGTTGGTGACAACTATCAGGAGGTTCACAAACCGATCAACCGACTTTGATCCGGGAATCTGCTCTTCAACAGGTATGGGGAGAAGAACCTCATCACACCAAGATGGTGGTAGTGAGAATGGTTGTTTAATTTTATGTGTGGGTGAAACCCTTTAGTTTGGGTTCACTTTTATGTGTTAAGTCTTGTTAAGTTCTCTTGGAGAACAAGATTGCCATGATGAGTTTATGCTTTAGTATGTTGTAGTGTGCTTTAGCATATGTTGATGATGAGATGATTGAATGAAAAACCATTTTCATGTATGTTGGAAAACCTACTTTGATCATTAGATCAAGTATGGACTTTTATTGTTGATTATGAGACCATAATGTGTGATGGACTTGGATGTTTGATTATGATGTAGTAATGTGTATTATGGTTATCATGATTGTGTAAGTGTTGTGAGCCATACTTTGATTGGTTGATGAAGTAAAACTTCACATTGATTCCTAGTTGGCTATTAGCCATGACCTTGAGGAAAGGAAGGATATGAATAGTTCTTAGACAAGTCAAATTTTGATGTAAAGAAAGTGTTTTCAATAACTTGTGTTCTTCAAACAAAAACCCTAAGTAACTTTAAATGGAATTAAATCTCAAAGTGCTTTCACCAAAGTGAAACATGTTTTATACCTTATCCTTAGTTCATCTAGCTAATCAAGTGACTCAAAATGAGAAAAGAAGTGTTTTCATGAAGAGAATCAAAATGGCTCCATAAGGTTGATGTCTTGTTTTAAGGCAACTTTTCGCTAAGCGAATTTACTTTCGCTACGCGAAAACAGGGAAAGTCTAAGTTGGCATCATTGCCTCACTTTCGCTAAGCGAATTCATATTCGCTAAGCTAACCAAACAAGTTTCGCTACGCGAATTAAGTCTCGCTGAGCGATCCAGAGAAGTCTCCAAAAAAAGGTATAACCGCCTCCATTTCGCTAAGCGAAATTATACTCGCTAAGCGAATAAAGTGAAATTTCGCTACACGAATTCTGTTTCCCCGAGCGATCCAGAGGCGTTTACAAAGAGGTGTAACCGTCTGTACTTGCGCTAAGCGAATACATATTCGCTAAGCGAATACAATACATTTCGCTACGCGATGGATGTTTCGCCGAGCGATCCAGAGGAGTTCCAAAGGAGGTATTACTGCCTCATTTTCGCTAAGCGAATGGAATTCCGCTAAGCGAATTTCATGTTTCAGAAAATGCTAGAAATGAAGTAAGTAGTTCAAATGTTGTTTTAAATCAAATGAGCTTTAAACTGTAAAAGTTGTTTGGTTTACAAAAGGAGTTTTCTAACTCAATCGTAAAGTTTTACGCGTGAAAAACCTAAGTTAAATAATTAACTTAGAGTTGAAGACAAGGGTTAATTAAGTATGGTATGCGGTGGAACAAGACCATGTACTATACCATTGATGACTTAGTACATCAATGACTTCATAAGACTTAAGTGAAATCAACACTTATTTCCTTAATTGAAAAACAAGGGATTAATATCTTAGAAAGGCTTAAAGACTTATCTAAGAGGATTCTCAATCCTTATTCATAATGCTTAGGACTTGAGACTTAATTCATACGACGTAAACACAAACATGTAACGTTTTGGGTTTTGAAACAATAGTTCGATGACGGACCGATGATTCGGATCCAGGTTAATCGTTCAATTGTTTCCGTCTTGTGATGACCGGAATGAGAGAGATCCTGAGGCTGTGCAGGTATGGGAGTGTACAGTGGAAGGAATCCTGAGACTATGCAGGTATGGGACTGTATAGTTAAGGGAAGGCACATAAGAATTGGTTGGTACTACCCATACCAACAAGATTTATCTTCTTTTCGGGAACTTAGAACATAAGTACTTTATAGTTAAGCGTGCTTGACTTAGAGTAATTATGGGATGGGTGACCTTCTGGGAAGTTTCCTAGAAAGCGTGTGAGTGAGGACAAAACACGCTGAAAAGACTTGTGTTGGTTTGTGGGGACAGTCGGCGATTCTGAAAGCAGTCTGGATCATTCCAAAGGAATCACGAGATATTTATCCGATG
The DNA here is from genome assembly GCA_039655645.1 of Ammopiptanthus mongolicus. Lineage (NCBI taxonomy): Eukaryota > Viridiplantae > Streptophyta > Magnoliopsida > Fabales > Fabaceae > Ammopiptanthus > Ammopiptanthus mongolicus. Next base: position 58,655,348 of record CM077345.1, read on the forward strand.
GGTAATTGTTTTATCCGATGGATAACTGTTTTATAAAACAAAGATGTGTGTAGTTTCTAAGGAAGAGAACCTTAGTGAACCTTGAGGTTTATCCAATGGATAGACATTGCTTTATCGCATCTGCTTTGTGTAAGCATTGGCATTTCATTTGCATAGTTGTAAGGCCTTGAGCCTAGGAGTTGAGCTTACACCTTGATGCGGGTGCGAATCTTACGGTGACGATCTTCAATGGTCTTTTTGGAGGTATCAGGGTTGGAAGGGCTGACATGTGACCAGTTGGTGATTCTTCTGTGTCGTGGCGAATCCGTGCAATACACTGATATCCTCTACTAGATGCCGTACTTTTCATGTTTGGTCGAGAGTGTTACCGTAAAGCCAGATACGTGCACGTTACGAATGTTGTAGCATCTTGCTCATGGCTGGCAGAAACCGGAACATGTCCTCCCATTCACTCTCTCCGAATGTTTTGTTAGCTCCATGGAGTAGGGGTCAGAGTAGTACCCAGTGACATTGACATTGAGTCATATACATTGCATTGCATGGCTATTGATGTTTACATTTACTATTATACATCGCTGTATTGTTTAAGGATGCCTTATATTATGCTGTTAAATGTTTAGCATGCTATTATGTTGTTAACTGCTTAATATGATTTATACTGAGAACCTTTGTAAGCATGTTGGGTACGTCGTTACCCGGTGAGTCGTCCCGTTTTTACTACTGCTGTTTTGTTGTGTTGATGAACGGGAATCTCACCCATATCTGTATGTTTTCTGCTGGTACTTGCTGTTGATGCTTGAACAGATGGACGCGACGATGGTTCGGTTCCGCAGTCCCTTTGAGTTCGGAGGTGGACTCTTTTGTTGTTTTAGTTTTGTTGTCGGCCAGACTATGTCAGTTTTTGTAGTACCTTTTGGGAGCTATGACTCCTAGTACTTATTGTATTTTCTTATGTCAGTCATACATTAGACTTATGTCTGTATATAGTAATGTTGATGTTTCTGTTTCTGTTTTCTGTTTTCTGTATTATAATACTGTATGTATGTCCTAGTAATGCATGGTGAACCTAAGTTCACTTATTAGTATTATTTATTTACCTTTACTAATCCCATTACATCTTTATGAAAATAAAAGAAAAAGAAAAATCGTATTTTCCGCATTAATAAATATTTTCGGCCTTATAAACGTTCGGGAATGTGACACTCGGGAAAGGGTGTTGCATTATTTGGTATCAGAGCTGGCCGAGTCTTTTTGGGGTTGTAGGTTATGGTCTGTCTTGTTTGTGTTGTGTTTCCTCTGATTGTCTTTCTGTGCTATTGTTTCTGAGAGAAAACAATGTTGGAGAGGATGATGACTTCGGTCTATCCTTTTGTATTGTTTGTTCTCTGTGTTGTGTTTCTTTGAAGAAGACAACGATTGTTTGTTACTCTTTGCATTATTGTTTCTGAAGGGGAATGATATTGGACAGGGTAGTAATGTTTTTGCTTTCTTGTAAGTTGTCGCTCGCAGAGTTTTTCAGAACGAGTGTTTTCCGACGAATGCCAGACGAGTTGAAAGACATGGAGTTCCTGCAGCTACGTCAAGGAGGAATGTCTGTCAAAGAATATGCTGATCGTTTTGAGTCCCTACTGAAGTCTTCGAGGTATTTCCATCTTCATCCCGATGAGGAGTGGAAGTGCACAAAGTTCGAAGAAGGTTTAAGGGACGAGATTCGAGGAGAGGTGCTACCTCTTGAGGTCAAAGAGTTCTCAGTTTTGGTAGATGAATGCTTCCTAATCGAAGATCTGATGAAGACTCGTGGAGGAAGGCAACGTAACTCTGGACCCACTAGGTTCCATAAAGGCACCAATGGTCGTGACGATAGATCTCGATGGAAACCATATTCAAAACGGCAAGGTCAACAACAACGTTCTGTAGGTGGAAGTAGCGGGAGTATTAGTCAATCTGGAAGCGCCCCAAAGAAATGCATGAAGTGTGGCAAGAACAATCATGTCACCAGGGGATACTTAATCAAGGGGATCACGTGTTTCAAGTGTGGAAAACCAGGACATACTTCACGCAACTGTGTGCAATCAAAAGCTAGACATTCTGTCAACGATGTGCAAACAGTGAAGCCTAAGGCAATGAGTGGAGTTTATACTGGGGATGATGCTGAGACTTCTCAAAGGGAAGATTTGATTCACGGTCAGATCGTCATGGAAGGTAAAACCTTATCTGTATCTTTCCTTACCCTTAGATTTGGTAATTTTTGTACTTTCTGCAAAGCCTGTTATAACTGCGAAAGTCTGTTTGAACTGTTCTATTTTTCGTAGTGGATAGAACGTTTTTGATTGATTTAATCTGTTTGCCTCTTTCGCAAATAGATTTGATCATAGGGATGGATTGGTTATCTTGTAACTATATCCTATTAGACGGTGCAAACAAAACCTTAGTTTTCCCTGATTCGGATAATTCTGGATTTTTGACTGCCAACCAAGTAAATGCTTCTTTGAGAGAAGGAGCTCAAGGATACATGTTACTATTGGGGAAACAGTTTGTTAGACCCAGTGTGTCGCCGTGGGGAACGCCTGTGCTGTTGGTGAGAAAGAAAGACGAAACATCTTGCTTATGTGTGGATTAGCGCCAGTTGAACAAAGTTACCGTTAAGAACAAGTATCATCTTCCTGGAATAAATGACTTGATGGATCAGTTGAGGAGAGCGGCAGTTTTCTCCGAGATTGATTTGCGATCGGGTTATCACCAGATTCGTGTGAAGACAGAAGATATACCGAAGACAGCGTTTTGAACACGCTATGGGCACTACGAGTATCTTGTGATGCCGTTTGGTATGACGAATACTCCTCTATATTCATGGATTACATGAATAGGATCTTTCGTCCATATCTAGATAAGTTTGTGGTTGTTTCATAGACGCCATACTTATCTATTCACGGGACCAGGAAGAACACGCTGAATATCTTAGTGTGATTCTTCAGGTTCTGAAGGAGAAACAGCTATATGCAAAGTTGTCCAAGTGTGAGTTTTGGCTCGACGAAGTAAAGTTTTCGGGTCATGTGATTTCAAAGGAAGGATAAAGCGTTTGAATGGACTGAAGCCTGTAAGGAAAGTTTGCAAGGATTGGAGAGAAGGTTGACTACTTCACCTGTGTTAGTGCTGCCTGATCTCAAGGGAACATTTGTGTTCACACTCCTACGTATTCCTCAATGTATTAGACAATTGAGTGAATTGGTAATATGGTGTCCATTGGTCTGGACATTTTCGTATTATTCCATTGAAAGTTTCGTTATGACTATTTCTTGAGTTTTAACATAAACAACTTCTTGATACTGGAAGTTTCTTGATGAAACTTAGTCTAATCACTTTTACTTTTGGTGAAGGTGATCCAGTCTGATTTTTGCCAGACTGTTTATCTTTTGATTCCAAAGTTTATTGGAAGGTTCTTATGAAAGAAGGAACTTTATTAGAGTCATGGATGTAAACATGTATTAGCTATGCATTTTTACACTCACGAACCTACTGAAGAGTCTTTTTGCATACTGGATATTCCTATATTCATTTCAGATTGGTAAAATTCTTTTGTTACTTTCTTTTGAGACCAAGACCAAGAAAAATTTCCTTTGTTGAAAATTTCTTTCCTTAATCTTCAGCGATCGAGTGGGTTTAGTTTTAAGTCACGGAATTTCGAGGACGAAATTCTTTTAAGAGGGGTAGGAATGTAACGCCCTGATTTTCACGTTTTCTAATTCTTCAGTATTTTAATGTATTTATTTTATTCGAGGTATTAGGAATAGAAATAAAATATTCCGAGACCATAGTCATGCTCGACGATATCGTAGGAAGCTACGATTAAGTTTTGAGTCAAAAACTCAAACGGAGTCCGGTCTGCGTTTTTACACTGACGGTATGATTTTACTGCTCAGAAGACCTCAGATGGACCCGTGAACGAGACAGTAAGTCTTAGAATTTGATTCTCTACGTTTTGGTTAAATTTCGTAAAAATTTCAGAAAAATCATTTCCTGACCTTCGTTCGGGCGGAATTCTCAATCGGGTGACGAACGGAGCCACATATGGACTTACCGAGACTCGCCAACAGATAATCTTGATATCACAACATCCCAGGACACTTGGGAGAGTATGCCAGAGTCGTCATGACGATCGGGAAAATCTAGACGCGAAATGACCAAAATGCCCCTAACCTTAGTCTTTTGCACTTTTACCATTATACCCTTTTGGCAAATGACCTTTTTACCCTTAAGTGAGCTTTTAAGAGGCTGAACTCAGCCCCTTCCAGCCCCTCATTCACGAAATTTCTGCCCAAAGAAGAACACCATTGTTGTTCTTGAAGAGAAACTCCATTTTTCTTCTTGAAAAGCTTGAATCACTTGTTGGAATCACTTGATTCCTTGAGCAATCTTCCTTCATTTTAAGGTAAGATCACTTCTATGATCTCTTAGCTTCTTGAATATCTCTTTATTTCAAGATCAATCTTCATTTTCATGAAAATTATTTCTTAGATCCAAAAGTTTGAAAATCCATAGGAAATTGTAGAAAAATCATTTTGATGTGAGACCAAGTTCTTTGAACTCACCTCATCATTCTCTATCTAAACCCAAGAGCTTATGATTCAACTCTCATCATAGCTCAAAAAGCACATTAGGGCCGAACCCTTCTTGATGATGATGAATAGTGTTTTTCATCAATTTTTGATTTCTAACACTTGATTTCATCCTTAGCTTTCCTAATGCCTTTGAATCCATGAAATGGGAAACCAAGATCAATTCCTAGCTTTATTCTCTTTAGGGTGGCCGAAACCCTCTTTGTGAGAATTGTTGAGTTTGGTTTGATTGTTGTTTAATTATTGATTGTTTGGTTGTTTGTAGTTGGTGACAACTATCAGGAGGTTCACAAACCGATCAACCGACTTTGATCCGGGAATCTGCTCTTCAACAGGTATGGGGAGAAGAACCTCATCACACCAAGATGGTGGTAGTGAGAATGGTTGTTTAATTTTATGTGTGGGTGAAACCCTTTAGTTTGGGTTCACTTTTATGTGTTAAGTCTTGTTAAGTTCTCTTGGAGAACAAGATTGCCATGATGAGTTTATGCTTTAGTATGTTGTAGTGTGCTTTAGCATATGTTGATGATGAGATGATTGAATGAAAAACCATTTTCATGTATGTTGGAAAACCTACTTTGATCATTAGATCAAGTATGGACTTTTATTGTTGATTATGAGACCATAATGTGTGATGGACTTGGATGTTTGATTATGATGTAGTAATGTGTATTATGGTTATCATGATTGTGTAAGTGTTGTGAGCCATACTTTGATTGGTTGATGAAGTAAAACTTCACATTGATTCCTAGTTGGCTATTAGCCATGACCTTGAGGAAAGGAAGGATATGAATAGTTCTTAGACAAGTCAAATTTTGATGTAAAGAAAGTGTTTTCAATAACTTGTGTTCTTCAAACAAAAACCCTAAGTAACTTTAAATGGAATTAAATCTCAAAGTGCTTTCACCAAAGTGAAACATGTTTTATACCTTATCCTTAGTTCATCTAGCTAATCAAGTGACTCAAAATGAGAAAAGAAGTGTTTTCATGAAAAAGAATCAAAATGGTTCCATAAGGTTGATGTCTTGTTTTAAGGCAACTTTTCGCTAAGCGAATTTACTTTCGCTACGCGAAAACAGGGAAAGTCTAAGTTGGGCATCATTGCCTCACTTTCGCTAAGCGAATTCATATTCGCTAAGCTAACCAAACAAGTTTCGCTACGCGAATTAAGTCTCGCTGAGCGATCCAGAGAAGTCTCCAAAAAAAGGTATAACCGCCTCCATTTCGCTAAGCGAAATTATACTCGCTAAGCGAATAAAGTGAAATTTCCCTACACGAATTCTGTTTCCCCGAGCGATCCAGAGGCGTTTACAAAGAGGTGTAATCGTCTGTACTTGCGCTAAGCGAATACATATTCGCTAAGCGAATACAATACATTTCGCTACGCGATGGATGTTTCGCCGAGCGATCCAGAGGAGTTCCAAAGGAGGTATTACTGCCTCATTTTCGCTAAGCGAATGGAATTCCGCTAAGCGAATTTCATGTTTCAGAAAATGCTAGAAATGAAGTAAGTAGTTCAAATGTTGTTTTAAATCAAATGAGCTTTAAACTGTAAAAGTTGTTTGGTTTACAAAAGGAGTTTTCTAACTCAATCGTAAAGTTTTACGATGAAAAACCTAAGTTAAATAATTAACTTAGAGTGAAGACAAGGGTTAATTAAGTATGGTATGCGGTGGAACAAGACCATGTACTATACCATTGATGACTTAGTACATCAATGACTTCATAAGACTTAAGTGAAATCAACACTTATTTCCTTAATTGAAAAACAAGGGATTAATATCTTAGAAAGGCTTAAAGACTTATCTAAGAGGATTCTCAATCCTTATTCATAATGCTTAGGACTTGAGACTTAATTCATACGACGTAAACACAAACATGTAACGTTTTGGGTTTTGAAACAATAGTTCGATGACGGACCGATGATTCGGATCCAGGTTAATCGTTCAATTGTTTCCGTCTTGTGATGACCGGAATGAGAGAGATCCTGAGGCTGTGCAGGTATGGGAGTGTACAGTGGAAGGAATCCTGAGACTATGCAGGTATGGGACTGTATAGTTAAGGGAAGGCACATAAGAATTGGTTGGTACTACCCATACCAACAAGATTTATCTTCTTTTCGGGAACTTAGAACATAAGTACTTTATAGTTAAGCGTGCTTGACTTAGAGTAATTATGGGATGGGTGACCTTCTGGGAAGTTTCCTAGAAAGCGTGTGAGTGAGGACAAAACACGCTGAAAAGACTTGTGTTGGTTTGTGGGGACAGTCGGCGATTCTGAAAGCAGTCTGGATCATTCCAAAGGAATCACGAGATATTTATCCGATGGGTAATTGTTTTATCCGATGGATAATGTTTTATAAAACAAAGATGTGTGTAGTTTCTAAGGAAGAGAACCTTAGTGAACCTTGAGGTTTATCCAATGGATAGACATTGCTTTATCGCATCTGCTTTGTGTAAGCATTGGCATTTCATTTGCATAGTTGTAAGGCCTTGAGCCTAGGAGTTGAGCTTACACCTTGATGCGGGTGCGAATCTTACGGTGACGATCTTCAATGGTCTTTTTGGAGGTATCAGGGTTGGAAGGGCTGACATGTGACCAGTTGGTGATTCTTCTGTGTCGTGGCGAATCCGTGCAATACACTGATATCCTCTACTAGATGCCGTACTTTTCATGTTTGGTCGAGAGTGTTACCGTAAAGCCAGATACGTGCACGTTACGAATGTTGTAGCATCTTGCTCATGGCTGGCAGATGTCCTCCCATTCACTCTCTCCGAATGTTTTGTTAGCTCCATGGAGTAGGGGTCAGAGTAGTACCCAGTGACATTGACATTGAGTCGCATTGCATGGCTATTGATGTTTACATTTACTATTATACATCGCTGTATTGTTTAAGGATGCCTTATATTATGCTGTTAAATGTTTAGCATGCTATTATGTTGTTAACTGCTTAATATGATTTATACTGAGAACCTTTGTAAGCATGTTGGGTACGTCGTTACCCGGTGAGTCGTCCCGTTTTTACTACTGCTGTTTTGTTGTGTTGATGAACGGGAATCTCACCCATATCTGTATGTTTTCTGCTGGTAAAACAGATGTAAAACTCTTAGTTTTGTTGTTATGTCACAGCTATGAAGGTAGTTCATACATCTAACTGTTATTATAATACTGTATGTATGTCCTAGTAATGCATGGTGAACGTTCACTTATTAGTGAAAATACGTGCATTAAGGGTCGACTTCGCTTAAGTGAAATTCAACACTTATTTTTAATTGGTTAATTGGGATTAATATCTTTCAGAAGTGTTTTACTTAAAAAGACTTATCTAAGAGGATTCTCAATCCTTATTCATAATGCTTAGGACTTGAGACTTAATTCATACGACGTAAACACAAACATGTAACGTTTTGGGTTTTGAAACAATAGTTCGATGACGGACCGATGATTCGGATCCAGGTTAATCGTTCAATTGTTTCCGTCTTGTGATGACCGGAATGAGAGAGATCCTGAGGCTGTGCAGGTATGGGAGTGTACAGTGGAAGGAATCCTGAGACTATGCAGGTATGGGACTGTATAGTTAAGGGAAGGCACATAAGAATTGGTTGGTACTACCCATACCAACAAGATTTATCTTCTTTTCGGGAACTTAGAACATAAGTACTTTATAGTTAAGCGTGCTTGACTTAGAGTAATTATGGGATGGGTGACCTTCTGGGAAGTTTCCTAGAAAGCGTGTGAGTGAGGACAAAACACGCTGAAAAGACTTGTGTTGGTTTGTGGGGACAGTCGGCGATTCTGAAAGCAGTCTGGATCATTCCAAAGGAATCACGAGATATTTATCCGATGGGTAATTGTTTTATCCGATGGATAAATGTTTTATAAAACAAAGATGTGTGTAGTTTCTAAGGAAGAGAACCTTAGTGAACCTTGAGGTTTATCCAATGGATAGACATTGCTTTATCGCATCTGCTTTGTGTAAGCATTGGCATTTCATTTGCATAGTTGTAAGGCCTTGAGCCTAGGAGTTGAGCTTACACCTTGATGCGGGTGCGAATCTTACGGTGACGATCTTCAATGGTCTTTTTGGAGGTATCAGGGTTGGAAGGGCTGACATGTGACCAGTTGGTGATTCTTTTGTGTCGTGGCGAATCCGTGCAATACACTGATATCCTCTACTAGATGCCGTACTTTTCATGTTTGGTCGAGAGTGTTACCGTAAAGCCAGATACGTGCACGTTACGAATGTTGTAGCATCTTGCTCATGGCTGGCAGAAACCGGAACATGTCCTCCCATTCACTCTCTCCGAATGTTTTGTTAGCTCCATGGAGTAGGGGTCAGAGTAGTACCCAGTGACATTGACATTGAGTCATATACATTGCATTGCATTGCATTGCATGGCTATTGATGTTTACATTTACTATTATACATCGCTGTATTGTTTAAGGATGCCTTATATTATGCTGTTAAATGTTTAGCATGCTATTATGTTGTTAACTGCTTAATATGATTTATACTGAGAACCTTTGTAAGCATGTTGGGTACGTCGTTACCCGGTGAGTCGTCCCGTTTTTACTACTGCTGTTTTGTTGTGTTGATGAACGGGAATCTCACCCATATCTGTATGTTTTCTGCTGGTACTTGCTGTTGATGCTTGAACAGATGGACGCGACGATGGTTCGGTTCCGCAGTCCCTTTGAGTTCGGAGGTGGACTCTTTTGCTGTTTTAGTTTTGTTGTCGGCCAGACTATGTCAGTTTTTGTAGTACCTTTTGGGAGCTATGACTCCTAGTACTTATTGTATTTTCTTATGTCAGTCATACATTAGACTTATGTCTGTATATAGTAATGTTGATGTTTCTGTTTCTGTTTTCTGTTTTCTATATTATAATACTGTATGTATGTCCTAGTAATGCATGGTGAACCTAAGTTCACTTATTAGTATTATTTATTTACCTTTACTAATCCCATTACATCTTTTTGAAAATAAAAGAAAAAGAAAAATCGTATTTTCCGCATTAATAAATATTTTCGGCCTTATAAACGTTCGGGAATGTGACACTCGGGAAAGGGTGTTGCACTCGGCGAAACATAATTCGCGTAGCGAAATTTGTTGTATTCGCTTAGCAAAAATGGAGGCGGTTACATCTGTTTTGAAACTCCTCTGGATCGCTCGGCGAAACAGAATTCACGTAGCGACATTCCCTGGATTCGCTTAGCTAAAGTGAGGCAGTGATGCCCAACTTGGAATTCCTCTGTTTTCGCTTAGCGAAGGTAAATTCGCTTAGCGAAAAGTTGCCTTAAAACAAGACATTAACCTTATGGAACCATTTTGATTCTCTTCATGGAAACACTTCTTGTCTCATTTTGAGTCACTTGATTAACTAGATGAACTAAGGATAAGGTATAAAACATGTTTCACTTTGGTTAAAACACTTTGAGATTTAATTCCATTTGATCTTTGGATCAAAGTCACTTAGGTTTTTTTTGAAAAACATAAGTTATTAAAACACTTTCTTACTTGAAAACTTAATTGTTCAAGAACTACTCATACTCTTCCTTTTCTCAAGGTCATGGCCAAAAGCCTATTAGGAACAAATGTGAAGGTTTGCTTCACTAACTAACCAAATTATGGCTCACGAAACTTTCACAATCATGATAGACAGTAACCCACATCATTGCATCATAATTAAGCACAAAAGTCCATCCTTGATCTAGTGATCAAAGTAGGTTTTCAACATACATGAAAATGATTTTCATTCAATCATATCATCATCAACATATGCTAAAGCACACTACAACATACTAAAGCATAAACTCATCATGAAAATCTTGATCTCCAAGAGAACATAACAAAACTTAACAAATGAAAGTGAACCCAAACCAAAGGGTTTCACCCACACATAAAATTAAACAACCATCTTCACCACCACTATTTTGGTGTGATGAGGTTTACCCCCCATACCTGTTGAACAGCAGATATCCGGATCAAAGTCGGTTGATCAGTTTGTGAACCTCCTAACAATCGTCACCAACTACAACAACACAACAATCAAACATTAAAAAACAATCAAAGCAAAACTCAACAATCCTAACAATGAGGGTTTCAGCCACCCTAGGGTAAATAAAGCTAGGAATTGATCTTTGTTTTCCATTTCATGGATTCAAAGGCAATAGGAAAGCTAAGGATGAAATCAAGTGTTAGAAAGCAAAAATTGATGAAAACACTATTCATCATCATCAAATAGGGTTCGGCCATATTGTGATTTTTGAGCTATGATGAGAGTTGAATCATAATTTCTTGGGCTTAGGTAGAGAATGATAAGGTGAGTTCAAAGAAATTGGTCTTACCTCAAAAGGATTTTTCTACAATTTCCTATGGATTTTCAAACTTTTGGATCTAAGAAATAATTTTCATGAAAAAGAAGTTTGATCTTGAAATAAAGAAAGATTCAAGAAGCTAAGAGATCATAGAAGTGATCTTACCTTAAAATGAAGGAAGATAGCTCAAGGAATCAAGCGATTCTAACAAGTGATTCAAGCTTTTCAAGAAGAAAAATGGAGTTTCTTCAAGAACAACTATGGTGTTCTTCTCTTTTTGAGAGTGCTGTGCGAAAATGAGAGTGTGAGGGGCTGAGTTCAGCTTCTTAAAAGCTCACTTAAGGGCAAAAAGGTCATTTGCCAAAAGGGTAAAATGGTAAAAGTGTAAAAGAATAAGGTTAGGGGCATTTTGGTCATTTTGCGTCCAGATATTTCCGAACGTCATGACGACTCTAACATACTCTCCCAAGTGTCCTGGATGACGTGGTATCAAGATTATCCGTTGGCAAGTCCCGGTAAATCCATATGTGGCTCCGTTCGTCACCCGATTGAGGATTCCGCTCGAACGGAGGTCAGGAAGTGATTTTTCTGAAGTTTTTGTGAAATTTAACCAAAATGTAGAGAATCGAATTCTAAGACTTACTGTCTCATTCACGGGCCCATCTGAGATATCCTGAGCAGTAAAATCATACTGTCAGTGTAAAAACGCAGATCGGACTCCGTTTGAGTTTTCGACTCAAAACTTAATCGTAGCTTCCTACGATATCGTCGAGCATGACTATGGTCTTGGAATATTTTATTTCCATTCCTAAGACCTCGAATAAAATAAGCACGTTAAAATATTGAAGAATAAGAAAACGTGAAAATCGGGACGTTACATTCCTACCCCTCTTAAAAGAATTTCATCCTCGAAATTATATGTACCTCTTAAAACAAACTCGGATATTGTTGTTGTATGTCTTCCTCTCTTTCCCAGGTAGCATCACCTGTAACCTCGTTCCAGATAACTTTGACCAAAGCTATCTCCTTCCCTCGCAGTTTCTTTATCCTTCTATCCTCGATCTTAACCAGTAATGTTTCATAGGTTAGGTTATCCTTTAGCTGTACTGAATCAGACTCTATGACATGACTAGGATCAGGAATATACTTTCGCAATTGCGAAACATGAAAAACATTATGAAGTTTGGATAGAAAAGGCTGTAAAGCTATTTGGTAATCTACTGGACCTATCCGACGGAGAATTTGATAAGGTCCAATGAATTTTGGAGTGAGTTTTCTGGACTTCAGAACCCTGCCCACCCCAGTTATTGGAGTGACTCTCAAAAACACATGATCCCCTTCCTCGAACTCAAGTGGCCTACGTCTTTTATCCACATAACTCTTCTGTCGGCTCTGAGTTGTCCCCATCTTTTCTTGAAGAGGTGCAACCGTCTGAACTTTCGCTAAGCGAATTCATATTCGCTAAGCGAATACAATACATTTCGCGTTTACAAAGAGGTTTAACCGTCTGAACTTGCGCTACGCGAATTCATATTCGCTAAGCGAATACAATACATTTCGCTACGCGATTTATAACTCGCCGAGCGATCCAGAGGAGTTCCAAAGGAGGTATTACTGCCTCATTTTTCGCTAAGCGAATGGAATTCCGCTAAGCGAATTTCATGTTTCAGAAAATGCTAGAAATGAAGTAAGTAGTTCAAATATTGTTGTTTCAAATCAAATGAGTTTTCAACTGTAAAAGTTGTTTGGTTTACAAAAGGAGTTTTCTAACTCAATCTTAAAGTTTTACGGGTGAAAAACCTAAGTTAAGTAATTAACTTAGACTTGAAGACAAGGGTTAATTAAGTATGGTATGTGGTGGAACAAGACCATGCACTATACCATTGATGACGTAGTACATCAATGAGTTCATAAGACTAAAGTGAAATCAACACTTGTTTCCTTAATTGAAAGACAAGGGATTAATATCTTAGAAAGGCTTAAAGACTTATCTAAGAGGATTCTCAATCCTTATTCATAATGCTTAGGACTTGAGACATAATTCATAAGATGTAAACACAAACATGAAACGTTTTGGTTTTCGAAACAGTAGTTCGATGACGGACCGATGATTCGGATCTAGGTTAATCGTTCAATTGTTTCTGTCTTGTGATAATTGGAATGAGAGAGATCCTGAGGCTATGCAGGTATGGGACTGTATAGTTAAGGGAAGGCATATAAGAATTGATTGGTACTACCCATATCAACAAGATTTATCTTCTTTTCGGGAGCTTAGAACATAAGTACTTTATAGTTAAGCGTGCTTGACTTAGAGTAATTATGGGATGGGTGACCTTCTGGGAAGTTTCCTAGAAAGCGTGTGAGTGAGGACAAAACACGCTGAAAAGACTTGTGTTGGTTTGTGGGGACAGTCGGCGATTCTGAAAGCAGTCTGGATCATTCCAAAGGAATCACGAGATATTTATCCGATGGATAAATGTTTTATAAAACAAAGACGTGTGTAGTTCCTAAGGAAGAGAACCTTAGTGAACCTTGAGGTTTATCCAATGGATAGACATTGTTTTATCGCATCTGCTTTGTGTAAGCATTGGCATTTCATGTGCATAGTTGTAAGGCCTTGAGCCTAGGAGTTGAGCTTACACCTTGAGTCATATGCAATAAAGGAATGCGTTGTGCTTGAATCAAACAGTATAGTTAAGGTTTTACCTCCTATGACACACTGACCTTGGATTAAGTCTTCGTTTTGAGAAGCTTCAGCACCACCCATAGTGTAAACTCTGCCTTTTGCCTAAGGCCTCGCAGCTTGGACATTGTTGACAGAATGTTCCAATTTTGGTTGCATACAAGCGTGGTGATCAGGGACACTTAAGTGAGTTTCACTTCTCACTTTTCACTAAGCACGAAAATAACTTCTCCATTTTCACTCTTTTACAGTCTAGAGAAAGGTCAGAGAGTTTAGAGAGAGCAAGCTTACTTTGAACAAGTTTGAGGCGTCGGATCGAGATTTCGACTAAATCGGGATGATCTTGGCGAAGTTATCTTCACTTTCGACTGGTTGGTCTAGCACCCCACTTTAGGGGGTCTGCAACACCCTTTCCCGAGTGTCACATTCCTGAACGTTTATAAGGCCGAAAATATTTATTAATGCGGAAAATATGATTTTTCTTTTTCTTTTCTTTTCATAAAGATGTAATGGGATTAGTGAAGGTAATAAATAATACTAATAAGTGAACTTAGGTTCAACATGCATTACTAGGACATACTGTATACTAAATACAGAAACAGAAAACGAAAAACAGAAACATCAACATTACTGTATACAGACATAAGTCTAATGTATGACTGACATAAGAAAACACAATAAGTACTAGGAGTCATAGCTCCCAAAAGGTACTACAAAAGCTGACATAGTCTGGCCGACAACAAAACTAAAACAGAAAAAGAGTCCACCTCCGAACTCAAAAGGACTGCGGAACCGAACCATCGTCGCGTCCATCTGTTCAAGCATCAACAGCAAGTACCAGCAGAAAACATACAGATATGGGTGAGATTCCCGTTCATCAACACAACAAAACAGCAGTAGTAAAAACGGGACGACTCACCGGGTAACAACGTACCCAACATGCTTACAAAGGTTCTCAGTATAAATCATGTTAAGCAGTTAACAACATAATAGCATGCTAAACATTTAACAGCATAACATAAGGCATCCTTAAACAATACAGCGATGTATAACAGTAAACGTAAACATCAATAGCCATAAACATCAATAGCCATAAACATCAATAGCCATGCAATGCAATGCAATGTATATGACTCAATGTCAATGTCACTGGGTACTACTCTGACCCCTACTCCATGGAGCTAACAAAACATTCGGAGAGAGTGAATGGGAGGACATGTTCCGGTTTCTGCCAGCCATGAGCAAGATGCTACAACATTCGTAACGTGCATGTATCTGGCTTTACGGTAACACTCTCGACCAAACATGAAAAGTACGGCATCTAGTAGAGGATATCAGTGTATTGCACGGATTCGCCACGACACAGAAGAATCACCAACTGGTCACATGTCAGCCCTTCCAACCCTGATACCTCCAAAAAGACCATTGAAGATCGTCACCGTAAGATTCGCACCCGCATCAAGGTGTAAGCTCAACTCCTAGGCTCAAGGCCTTACAACTATGCACATGAAATGCCAATGCTTACACAAAGCAGATGCGATAAAACAATGTCTATCCATTGGATAAACCTCAAGGTTCACTAAGGTTCTCTTCCTTAGGAACTACACACGTCTTTGTTTTATAAAACATTTATCCATCGGATAAATATCTCGTGATTCCTTTGGAATGATCCAGACTGCTTTCAGAATCGCCGACTGTCCCCACAAACCAACACAAGTCTTTTCAGCGTGTTTTGTCCTCACTCACACGCTTTCTAGGAAACTTCCCAGAAGGTCACCCATCCCATAATTACTCTAAGTCAAGCACGCTTAACTATAAAGTACTTATGTTCTAAGCTCCCGAAAAGAAGATAAATCTTGTTGATATGGGTAGTACCAATCAATTCTTATATGCCTTCCCTTAACTATACAGTCCCATACCTGCATAGCCTCAGGATCTCTCTCATTCCAGTTATCACAAGACAGAAACAATTGAACGATTAACCTAGATCCGAATCATCGGTCCGTCATCGAACTACTGTTTCGAAAACCAAAACGTTTCATGTTTGTGTTTACATCTTATGAATTATGTCTCAAGTCCTAAGCATTATGAATAAGGATTGAGAATCCTCTTAGATAAGTCTTTAAGCCTTTCTAAGATATTAATCCCTTGTCTTTCAATTAAGGAAACAAGTGTTGATTTCACTTTAGTCTTATGAACTCATTGATGTACTACGTCATCAATGGTATAGTACATGGTCTTGTTCCACCACATACCATACTTAATTAACCCTTGTCTTCAACTCTAAGTTAATTACTTAACTTAGGTTTTTCACCCGTAAAACTTTAAGATTGAGTTAGAAAACTCCTTTTGTAAACCAAACAACTTTTACAGTTGAAAACTCATTTGATTTGAAACAACAATATTTGAACTACTTACTTCATTTCTAGCATTTTCTGAAACATGAAATTCGCTTAGCGGAATTCCATTCGCTTAGCGAAAAATGAGGCAGTAATACCTCCTTTGGAACTCCTCTGGATCGCTCGGCGAGTTATAAATCGCGTAGCGAAATGTATTGTATTCGCTTAGCGAATATGAATTCGCGTAGCGCAAGTTCAGACGGTTAAACCTCTTTGTAAACGCGAAATGTATTGTATTCGCTTAGCGAATATGAATTCGCTTAGCGAAAGTTCAGACGGTTGCACCTCTTTAGAAACACCTCTGGATCGCTCGGCGAGACAGAATTTGCGTAGCGAAACTTCACTTTATTCGCTTAGCGAGAATGATTTCGCTTAGCGAAAGTTCAGACGGTTACACCTCTTTTGGAGACTTCTCTGGATTGCTCAGCGAGATGTAATTCGCGTAGCGAAATGTATTGGATTCGCTTAGCGAATATGAATTCGCTTAGCGAAAGTGAGTCAGTGATGGCCAACTAAGACTTTCCCTGTTTTTCGCGTAGCGAAAGTAATTTCGCTTAGCGAAATGTTGCCTTAAAACAAGACATCAACCTTATGGAACCATTTTGATTCTCTTCATGAAAACACTTCTTTTCTCATTTTGAGTTACTTGATTAGCTAGATGAACTAAGGATAAGGTATAAAACATGTTTCACTTTGGTGAAAACACTTTGAGATTTAATTCCATTTAAAGTCACTTAGGGTTTTTCTTTGAAAAACACAAGTTATTGAAAACACTTTCTTTACAACAAAACTTGACTTGTCCAAGAACTATTCATATCCTTCCCTTCCTCAAGGTCATGGCTAATAGCCAACTAGGAATCAATGTGAGGTTTTACTTCATCAACCAATCAAAGTATGGCTCACAACACTTACACAATCATGATAACCATAATACACATTACTACATCATAATCAAACATCCAAGTCCATCACACATTATGGTCTCATAATCAACAATAAAAAGTCCATACTTGATCTAATGATCAAAGTAGGTTTTCCAACATACATGAAAATGGTTTTTCATTCAATCATCTCATCATCAACATATACTAAAGCACACTACAACATACTCAAGCATAAACTCATCATGACAACCTTGTTCTCCAAGAGAACTTAACAAAACATAACAACTAAAAGTGAACCCAAACTAAAGGGTTTCACCCACACATAAAGTAAACAACCATCTTCACCACCACCATCTTGGTGTGATGAGGTTCTTCTCCCCATACCTGTTGAAGAGCAGATTCCCAGATCAAAGTCGGTTGATCGGTTTGTGAACCTTCTGATAGTTGTCACCAACTACAAACAACCAAACAATCAAACATTAAACAACAATCAAACCAAACTCAACAATTCTCACAAAGAGGGTTTCGGCCACCCTAAAGAGAATAAAGCTAGGAATTGATCTTGGTTTTCCATTTCATGGATTCAAAGGCATTAGGAAAGCTAAGGATGAAATCAAGTGTTAAAAATCAAAACTTGATGAAAACACTATTCATCATCATCAAGAAGGGTTCGGCCCTAATGTGCTTTTTGAGCTATGATGAGGGTTGAATCATAAGCTCTTGGGTTTAGATAGAGAATGATGAGGTGAGTTCAAAGAACTTGGTCTTACCTCAAAATGATTTTTCTACAATTTCCTATGGATTTTCAAAGTTTTGGATCTAAGAAATGATTTTCATGAAAATAAAGATTGATCTTGAAATAAAGAGATATTCAAGAAGCTAAGAGATCATAGAAGTGATCTTACCTTGAAATGAAGAAAGATTGCTCAAGGAATCAAGTGATTCCAACAAGAACTCAAGCTTTTTCAAGAACAACAATGGTGTTCTTCTCTCAAGAACAACTATGGAGCTCTATCTTTGGAGGGGCTGTGCGAAAATGAGAGTGTGAGGGGCTGAGTTCAGCCTTAAAACAAGTCACTTAAGGGCAAAAAGGTCATTTGCCAAAAGGGTAAAATGCTAAAAGTGCAAAAGACTAAGGTTAGGGGCATTTTGGTCATTTCGCATCTAGATTTTCCCGATCGTCATGACGACTCTGGCATACTCTCCCAAGTGTCCTGGGATGTTGTGATATCAAGATTATCTGTTGACGAGTCTCGGTAAGTCCGTATGTGGCTCCGTTCGTTACCCGATTGAGAATTCCGACCGAACGAAGGTCAGGAAGTGATTTTTCTGAAATTTTTACGAAATTTAGCCAAAACGTAGAGAATCAAATTCTAAAACTTACTGTCTCGTTCACGGGTCCATCTGAGGTCTTCTGAGCAGTAAAATCATACTGTCAGTGTAAAAACGCAGACCGGACTCCGTTTGAGTTTTTGACTCAAAACTTAATCGTAGCTTCCTACGATATCGTCGAGCATGACTATGGTCTCGAAATATTTTATTTCCATTCCTAAGACCTCGAATAAAATAAAGACGTTAAAATACTGAAGAATTCGAAAACGTGAAAATCAGGGCGTTACAGGGTCACGATTATTTAACACAAGACGAAAATGAACTACGCAAATATATTAAATATAAAGAGCTAACCGAAAATATGGGGTTTTTTTTTTTCCTTATACTGACGTTCCGAAAACATAAGTATACTTGTACTCATAAGGATAAATATACGTAGTAATAAAAAATATTGAAATAATAAAATCTTCCCACAAAACATATATATAAATAGTAGTTCTCAACATCTAACTACAAAAGAAAGTAACCAACATAAGGACAAACTCAACCTACACTACTGGAGATGCAGCTCCGCAACATAAAAGGGAAAGGGGTACATCATGAATATACAGACACTGTGAAGACATTAGAGACTGGCCAAAACAAACACTACACTACTCGTCAGAGTAGTACTCCTCTGGATCCTTCTCCTCGTCCTCCTCCATGGCCTCCTCGTCTTCATCCTCGTCCTCTTCCAAGGGCTGCCTGTCATACTTGCTCATGATCTGTTCCGCATACCGTAGCGACTCCTCGTTAGTCTTCATCCACCGCACATCCTGACTCATGTTGGCAGAGGCTACCTCAGGTATGTCCTCTGGTACATACTCTGGTACTTCCTCCTCCTCCTCCATCTCCTCATTGTCAGACGAGAGGATAATGAGTGGGGTGGAGAAGAATACCCTAGTATGAGTTATGAGCCAGTGTGCTCTTACGAGCAATCATCCTCAAATTCGCTTGCTGGCGAGGAACCTGAGGGTGTAACTCAGAAGGCACATAGGTAGGCCCGGGAGGGTGGGTGGGACAATGAGGACAGAAGGAACAGCAATAGGTACAAGTAAGCCAGAAGTAGACGGTGCCGTAGGTGGAGGTGACATGGAAGAAGGGTCAACGTACACATCTCTGGGATCCACTGGGCGAACTGCAAACTGGGCACAAGGCAGGCATGGGCGATCAGCAGGTGGTGGTGGTGGCTGGGTGATCCCCGAGCTACCCCTGCCACTGACACGCAGGGTGCAGACTCCCTCAGAGAAGCTCGTCATGGAAAAAGGTGACTCCTTCCTACTGATTAGACTCGCAGCTCCTGTGTATGTACGGCGTCTATCTAGGTGAATCGTCCAGGCGTCCTCTGCAACACCCTTTCTTGATTGTCATATTCCCGAACGATTATAAGGCCGAAAATAATATTAATGCAGAAAATACGGTTTTTTTTTTTTTTTTTTTTTTTCGCAATGATATAATGAGATTAATAAAGGTAAGTAATAATAAATGAACTTAGGTTCACCATGCATTTCTATAAGTCATACAGAATTAAAGTACTGGAATAGAAACAACACTATATACAGACAGCGGTCCAAGCCCAATTGATAATAAGTATATAATAAGTACTAGGAGTCACAACTCCCCAAAAGGTACAACAGACACTTGACACAGCCTGGCCAAACTAAATAGCAAAGGGAATCCCCCTCCGGACTCAAAGTAAATGCTGAACTGTATCGTCGTCGCACCCATCATCTTGAGCATCAACAACAATACCAGTAGAGAAAATATATAGATATGGGTGAGATTCCTAATCATCAACACAGCAAAATAGCAGAAGTAAAAACGGTACGACTCACCAAGTAATAACATACTTAACATGCATACCATAAATCTCAATATATCATGTTAAACAATTAGCAGCATAAAATAAGGCATTCTCGATGTACAATAAGTAAATGTAATCATCAACAGTCATGCAATGAAATGCAATGTACATGACTCAATGCCATATGCTACAGGCGTAAAACTCTGACCCCTACTCCATGGAGCTAACAAAACATCGGAGAGAGTGAATGGGAGGACATGTTCCGCGTATGCTAGCCTTGGGCAATATGCTACAACATTCGTAACGTGCATGTTTCTACGGAAACACTCTGCACCAAACATGAAAAGTACGACATCTAGTCGAGGATATCAATGTATTGCTCGGATTCGCCACGACACAGAAGAGCTACCAATTGGTCACATGTCAGCCTTTCCAACCCTGATACCTTCTAGATTATTTAAAACGTCACCGTAAGATTCGCACCCGTATCAAGGTGTAAGCTCAACTCCTAGGCTCAAGACCTTACAACTCATGCAATGAAATGCCAATGCTTACACACAGCAGATGCGATAAAGCAATGTCTATCCACCGGATAAACCTCAAGGTTCACTAAGGTTCTCTTCCTTAGGAACTATACGTGTCTTTGTATTTCAAACAATTGAACAATTGACCTAAATCTGAATCACCGGTCCGTCATCGAACTACTGTTTCAAAACCCAAAATGTTTCATGTTTGTGTTTATGTCTTATGAATTATGTCTCAAGTCCTAAGTATTATGAAGAAGGATTTAGAATCCTCTTAGATAAGTCTTTGATCCTTTCTAAGATATTACTCCTTGAGTTTCAATCAATGAAATAAGTGTTGATTCACTTAAGTCTTATGAAGTCATTGATGAACTAAGTCATCAATGGTATAGTGTATGGCCTTGTTCCACCACATACTATACTTAATTATCTCTTGTGTTCAACTCTAAGTTAATTACTTTAACTTAGGTTTTCACGCGTAAAACTTTATGATTTAGGGTTGAAAACTCTCTTTGTAAACCAAATCCTTTCTATTTGAAACTCATTAATTTGAAAGAACTTTGTTACTTGATGAAGGTAAAGTACCTTAACTAATTTGGAAAAGGTTTTTCCTTACTAGCTTAGTTTAAAACCATGATCTAAGTTAGTGTAAAGGAAATGTAATCTCATTTAATTCAAAACTTAAGGACAAGTTTCTCTTTATATTTGAAAAAGGAATGTTATCTTAGTTCTAATATAAAGGTGATATCTTATTAAAATCTAAGGCAACTTTCATGTTACTTTACTTCCATGAAATCACTTTCATCATTTTTCTTTTTTAAAACACTTAGTTAATTAGATAAACTATGGCTAAAGTAACAAAGATATTTTCACCTTAGTAAAACACTTGAATGTTGAAACTCCATTTGATCTTTGGATCAAAATCAATTCTTGTCTTTCTTTGAAATATATGTTATTAAAACACTTTCTTACTTTCAAAACATTGAATGTTCAAGAACAACTCATGTTCTTCCTTTTATTCTTAGCCAAGGCTGAATGCTCTTATAAATGGGATGTGAAGATTTTGCTTCACTAACTTGCCAAGTCATAGCTCAAAATGCTCACAATATTATGACAAACAACAATCATACATCATTGCATCATAATCAAGCATAAAAATCCTTACTTGATCTAGAGATCAAAGTATGGTTTTCAACATACATGAAAACATTTTTTCATCCAATCACACATCATCATGAACTACGAAACATAGAATCATTATTACAAATCATGTTCTTCAAGAGAACTTTACCAATAAAGTAGTGAACCCAAACAAAAGGGTTTCACCCACACACATAAACAACCATTTTCACCTCCACCAATTTTGATGTGATGAGGTTCACTCCCTTTACCTTTAGTGAAGTAATCCTCCAGATGAAATTCGGTTAATCGGTTCGCGAATCTCCCGATTATTCGCCCGAATACTCAACACAAACTACAATCACACAATCAATCAAACATTAACATCTAACAACACAAATTTCCCTTATTTCCATCCACTTAGGGTTCGGCCCCTTAATTTTAAAATTAGCTAGAGATGTCCAAAATTTCTTATCTCTTGGATGGATGATCCTTAGATATACCTAACACTTACAAGTCTTATTGTTCAAAGCTTGAACCAAAAACTCAAACTTTTTCAATATAGGCCATTCGGCCACTACATACCCATATGGGCTAGGAAAATATTTTGGCTACATGCTCTTGGATAATGAAAGAGAATGATGAAACTAACTCATAGAAATTGGTTTGGTATTAAAAGGATTTTTCCACAAATTTTCATGGATTTATGAATCAAAACTCTAAGCTCCATGAATCATGAATTTAAGAGATGAAATAAAGAGATTAAGAGAGCTAGGATGAAGTTTATACCTCCTAGATGATGAAGCTTAAGAAGAAAATCAACTTGTTTCATTAAAAGACTTGAAGATTCAAGAAGAAAATGATGAGAAAGTGTGAAGAAAATGATGAACAAAGAAGAACAAGTGAGATAAAGAGAAAGAAAGAGGGCTTCTCGAATTTGGCCAAGGGTGAGGGAGATAAGTTGAGATAATTTCTCACTTAGGGGTAGTTTGGTCATTTCACCATGGTTAAGTTGTAATTTCATGAAAACTCAAGGGCGTTTTGGTCATTTCGCATCCAGATATTTTGAAAAACCATCATGACAATGGCACGCTTCCCAATGTGTTGTGACTTGATGTGACACTGAGTTTATCCGTTAGCGGGTCCCGCTAAATCCATCTGCAGCTTCAATTGTCTCCTGGTTCGAGTTTTCGCTTGAATAGTTTATATTATTTTCACTTTTTAACGTCAAGAACTGATTTCAGCAAATTTGTAGAGAATTAAATTCTAAGATTTACTATCTCGTTCATGAGTCAAAATTAGGTCTTGATAGTAGTAAAACACTACTGTCAGTGAAAACGCAGACCGGGCCCATCTGAGTTTTCGACCCAAATTTTAACCATAGTTTCCTACGATAGCGTAGAGCATGACTATGGTCTCAGATTATTTTATTTCACTCTCTAGACCAATAAAATACAAACGCATAAATATTGTTTAATTCATATTATAAAGCTTGAAAAATCGGGGCGTTACATTACTACCCCTCTTAAAAGAATTCGTCCTCGAAATTTAACGTACCACTTAAAATAGACTCGGATACTGTCGTTGCATGTCTTCTTCTCTTTCCCAGGTAGCATCACCTGAAGTCTCATTCCAGATAACTTTGACCAAAGATATCTCCTTCCCTCGCAGTTGCATTACTCTTCTGTCCTAGATCTTAAGATGCAGTGTTTCATAGGTGGGTTATCTTTTACCTGTACTGAATTAGACTTTATGACATGATTGGGATCTGGATTATATTTTCGCAATTACGAAACATGAAAAACATTATGAAGGTTGGATAGAAAAGGCGGTAAAGCTATTTGGTAAGCTACTGGACCTATCCAACGAAGAATCTGATATGGTCCGATGAATTTTGGAGTGAGTTTTCTGGACTTCAGGACCCTGCCCCCCCAATCGTTGGAGTGACTCTCAAAAACACATGATCACCTTCTTCGAACTCAAGGGGCCTACGTCTTTTATCCGCATAACTTTTATGTTGGCTCTGAGTTGTCCTCATCTTTTCTTGAATCAGTTTCACCTTCTCAGTTGTTTGTTGCACGCTTTCTCCATCTTGATACCAACACAAAGGTGTTCTGCAACGTCGTCCGTATAAAGCTTCATAGGGTGCCATCCCTATGCTCGAATAATAACTATTGTTGTAGGTGAACTCTATCAACGGTAGGAAACTTTCCCAACTCCTGGCATGTTCCAACACACATGCCCTCAACAGGTCCTCTAAAGATTGAATCATCCGTTCTGATTGATCGTCAGTTTGAGGATGATAAGCCGAACTCAGCCATAACTTTGTTCCTAAGGCTTCATATAAACTCTGCCAAAATCGCGAAGTAAAACGTGGGTCTCTTTCTGATATGATGCTTGAAGGTACCCCATGCAGTCTCACAATCTCACTGATATAAATCTGAGTCAGCTTCTCCATGGAATACTTGATATTGATAGGTAGAAAATGAGTTGATTTCGTAAGCCTATCAACTATTACTCCAATGGAATCGCACCCCTTAGGTGTCCTTGGCAAACACGTCACAAAATCCATCGCTATGCCGTCCCATTTCCACTCTGGGATATCCAACGGAAGTAACATTCCCGCTGGCCTTTGATGTTCAACTTTTGCTTTTTGACACACCAAGCAAGACGCCACATAATCACCCACATCTCTTTTCATGCCTTGCCACCAAAATAATCGCTTCAGGTCTTGGTACATCTTGGTTGATCCTGGATGCATACTCAACTTACTTCTATGAGCTTCGTCCAGAATTAATCTCCTTATTTCTGTGTTGTTTGGCACACAAACCCGTTCTCCTCGTCTTAGGATTCCATCTGCCCCTTGTTTGTATACAAACGTATAAATACTGTTTAATTCATATTATAAAGCTTGAAAAATCGGGGCGTTACATCCTCTCCCTCGTGGAGAGTCAAGTCCAAGGTTAGCCGAGATGATGGATTGCTTGCCAAAACTACTCACTAGAACAAGACGAAACCATGCGAGTAGCGTAACAACAAAAGTAATGAGGTGAGATTCCACACATCGCACAACTAGAACAACAGTGATAAAAGTCACGCACACACGCACCCAATCGACATACAGCGTATGGGCATTCACAGCATAACAACTAATCACATGGCATCACGGATAATATATCAAGAATAATAGTATAGGTCAGACATCAATTGAGTATGCAATGACACAAAATGCAACATGACTCAGACCCCTACTCCATGGAGCGAAACATAACAAGAGTGAATGATTGGGAGAACATTGTCTGCGTTATCTCAGCCCCACAATGTCACATCCAAAGATTGCAATCATTATAACGGCTCACGCCAGATGTTATTTACCCAAGTCATGACTTGTCCGGTGTCCAGTCAGGACCTTAGCGTTTTTCGACAGGTACCCACGACATAGAGGAGCTGCTCTCTGGCCACATGTGGTCATCCCAACCCCAACGTCCTCAAGATCTCCACTATCGTCACCTCCAATAATCGCACCCGCATAAAGGTGTAAGCTCAACTCTCCGGCACAATGCCCAACTCATGCATAGATGCGTATGCATGTCAAGAAATGCCACAACACAAACACGCACTACATTGACACTATAGCACCACGTTTATCTCTTGATAAACCATAGGGCACCCCTACGGGACCCACTTCCACACGACTTGCCATCAGTCGCCCGTTCTTGGTTCTGTTCCTTGCAATCACGTACTCCTTCGTTGTTCGTAAAAAAGATGTTCATGTCTTATGATATATTATTACATATTCTAAATGTATTATGGAAAGCAAGATCCACAAGGATCCCTTCATTATATATTTTCACTTTTCTAACAAGGAAACATTACTTATTCTATATAAGTAATTCATAGTGATTAAACATTATGGATTCCTTTAGATGTCCTAAATCATCAAGGGTGTGGGACATGATTTATCATGACCATAAGGTATTAGTGCATGTTTTTTACTTAGTCTTTATGAGTCCATTGTGGAACTCATTGAATTTCCTTTAGAGGATGATATGTATTTACACTATTATAGTAAAACCCTTCAAAGTATTTTCTAATAATGTATAATAGTTGATGAAGTCTCCTTTACTAAGTATAGTTTGAAAACTCTATTCAAATGCCCATAAGGCGTCTTGTTTAGTGTAAAACTCCTTGGAAATGGGTTTTCTAGTTCTAATACTTAGTGTAAAAGGAATACACATCTCACTTGAAATCACCATTTCATTTTCAAATAAAACTATAACTTACGTAGACTTGTAAGATTCTAAAAGGTATTAGTAGTGTAAAAACTCTTTGTTTTTAAAGAAAAGCTCGTAAGAATCCTATTTTTCTGAAAGAAGGCGTACTAACCAAAATCCTTGAAAACATCTTGACTAACTATGAAACTCTTTGTTGTTGGAAATCTTTTCCTTAAAACAACCTATTAGAATAAGTGGTTGATCAGCCTCAAACCATCCTATTCTTAAAATAATATTCACATGGAGTCAAAAACACTTATTTCACAACACTTGGTTCTTTGGAACCAAAACTTGATTTCTTTGGAAACCTTTCCAATTTATATAACCCTTATACTTTAGTATGAGCCCATTAAACGTTTAAAATCAACATTTTAAGTTCCTAACCCTATTTAGCAAGTCAAGGCCGAATGCCCCCAAGCAACAAGGGTAGGTTTCTTTTAATTATTTTGCCTTCTTGGAACCATTTTAAGTCCAATACATCATTACTTGAACATGGCAGCTTTGGCTTCCCCTATTAACCAACACATGGCCGAACCACACAAGCATAAAATGAACAAGATATATGCCATCCAACACCAACCAAGTGGCTAGAAAATCATACCAACACATAAACATATTATCAAGGCAACTTAGAACACAAATTGGTTCTTCATTCCAAAAATCCTACCCTTAGGTCTTTGGACCTAAGAATAGTTTTTCACCATGACAAAATGATTTTCTAATAATATATACAAACACAATCACCATATCAAAACAACAACATAGTACATCATGACAACAAAGAAATGAACTTTATAAGGAAACCCTAGATCTAGGGTTTTCCTTCATCAAAACTAGGAGGCCCTTATCACCACCATTAAGGTATGATATGATTCACTCCCCAATTACCTCTTCAAGCTCTTTTTGAAGAGAAGGAAGATAGAAAGATATTTGTCACCAACTTCAACAACAAAGCCGTGGCCCTAAGGAGAAGAAAACAAGACCAAAACTTTATTTCTTATCAACATGTTCAAGGTAGAGCAAAGCTAGATCAAAGAGTAAGAATGGAAAAGAAACAAGTCATATGATTACCCTTGAGTGGAGATTTAAAACAAGTGCAAGAACTTGAAGTATTCTTGAAGAACTTGAAGTATCTTGATGAAAACAACTTCAAATGAAGAAACACCAAAGATGAAAGTTGTTTAGAAGGCATAAAGGAATCATAATATGAAGTTGAAATGAAAGAAAATGTGAAGGTGTGCTCACCTTAGGCTCACAACCGAATGCCCTAGAAGAAGGAGAAGAAAAATGGAAACTTGGAGCTTTGTGTAACTAAATGGAGTGATGAAGGATTTTAATGCATTTTAGCACTATATGGGCGAATACTATGGCCCTTTAGGAGTCCATAAATCTCTCAAAAGTTGATGGAAAGGTGTCATAGAAATGGAAGGTCAATATGCATCCAAGTACATGTGTTGTCAAGTTTGTAGGAAGTAAGTACAAGATTTGCCAAAAATGGTAAGAACACGTTTTTCTATTTATGGTAAGATCTTCAACCACTCTTCCATGAATCAAGGAAAAGCAAACTTTTGCCCCATACCCTATGAAATGGCCGAACCCCCCTATGTAACTATGATATTTACATTTCTCATTTGGTTAGGAATTAAGTGTTTAGGACTTTTACCAAAAATGGAAAGTTGGTTTTTACTACTTTTGGTAAACTTTTAGACTTTATGAAAACTAATTCTCTTTAATAGGAATAATAAAAAAGGTAATGGAAAATGTATTTTAACTTTACATCTCACTCAATTCCCCGTTTCTTGGCCTCTGACATGCGAAACGAGAAATTACCCGATACAGGGCAAAACAGAACTTTTACCGATTTTGTCTCAAAACGACAAAAGAAAACTTATCACCACAACATCATGGATATAAGTGAATATCCTTGCCTCTCAGCTGCTTCATTCTTTGGTCCCCGATCTTGACAGAAGAAGTTTCAAAGGTCAGGTTATCCTTTAATTGCACCGTATCAGGCTCTATTACATGTGTGGGATCAGGCTGTACTTTTGCAATTGCGAAACATGGAACACATTATGAAGGTTTGAAAGAAAAGGGGGTAAGGCTATTTGATAAGCCACTTGGCCAACTCTACGAAGAATTTGGTAGGGTCCATTGAATTTTGGTTTGAGTTTCCTGGATTTAATTACTCTATCAATCCCAGTCATGGACGTGACTCTCAAGAATACGTGGTCCCCTTCCTGGAGCTCGAGCGGTCGACGCCTCTTGTCCGAATACCCTTTTTGTCTACTCTGGGTCGCCCTCATCTTATCCTGAATCAACTCTACCTTCTCCGTAGTATGACGTACAAGCTCAGGCCCTAGAGTGAGGTGCTCTCCGTCCTGGTACCAACATAATGGTGTTCTGCAACGCCTCCCATAGAGAGCCTCATAGGGTGCCATCCCTATGCTTGAATGAAAACTGTTGTTGTAGGTGAACTCTATCAAAGGCAAGAACCCTTCCTAGCTCCCTGATTACTCAAGCACACAAGCTCTTAAAAGATCTTCCAAGGACTGAATCGTTCTCTCCGACTGACCATCTGTCTATGGATGGTATGCTGAACTTAAACACAGCTTTGTTCCTAGAGCCTCTTGCAAGCTTTGCCAAAAACGAGACGTGAACCTCGGGTCTCTATCGGAAATGATACTAGATGTTACACCATGTAACCTGACGATCTCCCCGATATAAAGCTGGGTCAACTTCTCCATCGAGTACTTGATGTTTAGGGTAAAAAGTGGGCTGACTTTGTGAGTCAGTCCACAATCACCCAAATAACATCATAACCCTTCGGTGTCCTAGGTAGGCTAGTCACGAAATCCATGGAGATGCCATCCCATTTCCATTCGGGAATATCTAAAGGTTGCATCATTCCCGTGGGGCTTTGGTGTTCCACCTTCGCTTTTTGACACACTAAGCACGACGATACGAAACTGGCAACATCTCTCTTCATCCCGTGCCACCAATACATCCACTTCAAATCCTGGTACATCTTGGTTGATCCCGGATGCATACTCAACTTGCAAATGTGAGCTTCTTCAAGTATTAGTCTCCTTAGATCCGCATCACTGGGTACACAAATTCTGCCCTTGAACCTTAGAATCCTATCTGGTCCTTCTACAAACTCTGAGGTTGTCTCTTGCCGTCTGGCTTCTCTCTGTTTTATTATATACTGATCGTCACTATGTTTCTCTTTGATCTGATTCAAGAGATCACTCTCCACAGTGATCATGTCCACATTGAGCTTCCCTGGAGATGCCTTTACAGCCAACTTCAAATTCCTAAACTGATTGATGAGCTCCCTCTCTCTAACCATCATGGCAGACATATGAAGCACCTTCCTACTTAAGGCATCCACCATAACATTTGCTTTTCCAGGATGGTAGTTCAACTCGAAGTCATAGTCTTTCAAGAACTCTAACCATCTTTGTGGTCTCATGTTGAGCTCCTTCTGGTCAAACAAGTACTTCAAACTCTTGTGATCACTGAAAAAGCTTAACTTCTCCCCATACAAGAAATGCCCCCAAATCTTCAGAGCAAAAACCATTGCATCTAACTCCAAGTCGTGACTCAGATAATTCTTCTCATGATTCTTCAACTGCCATGAAGCGTAAGCTACCACTTTTCGGTTCTGCATCATGACGCATCCCAAACCTTGGTACGAAGCATCACAGAATACCTCAGAAGGTTCGTTGGGGTTCGGAAGTACTAACACTGGTGAACTGGTCAGACGCTTCTTCAACTCCTGAAAATTGGCCTCACAAGCCTCGGTCCATGCAAACGCTTGATCCTTTTGTAACATCCCGATTTTCATTCTTTCTAAGATCGGTAAGCTATATAAATAAGTTTATATTTTATACGAGATTTAGAAAATGATTTTGGATAAACCAAAGTCATATTCATACTCTACATTATCGTAGAGAGTTACAATTAAATTTTGGGTTGAAAATTCAGACAGAGCCCGGTCTGCGTTTTCACTTACAATAAGATTTTACTGATCATAAAACCTAATTTTGACTCGTGAACGAAACGGTTAGGTTTTAAATCGAATTTCCACCAATATTGGTTATTTTGAAAATTTTCAAAATAAATGAGTTTTTACGCTTTATTCGGACGTAAAACCTAAATCGGGAAATCGACGGAGTCAAGAACGGACGTGCAGAGGTCACCGGAGTGCGGTGAGTCAGAAGGTGAGTCACCACCATGACTCACCACAAGTCATCATGACTTCCTAAGAAAATATCCAAGATATTTACGGATTTCCAAAATATCTAAGATATTTAGGGACAGAAAGACCATTTTGCCCCTAGAAATTTCTGAAATTACATTTTTGACCCTATGACTCACCACCCGTCATCATTATCTTTCTAAAAATATGTAGGTATTTTTTGCCATTTTGACGTTTACGTCCTTAGCCTTTTTTTTAATACCAATTTCGTCCTTAAGTGAAATTACTCTTTTGTCCCTAAATGAACAAAACTTGGACCTTTTTATCCCCTGAGACTCACGCCTATCTGACCCTCTCTAATGCTCCATTCCTTCACTTTGGATACAAACACAAAATCTTACTTGTGTTTTGATTATTAATATCAAAAGCTTGACTTTTGGTTTTCTCTCAAATGTTCTTGGTGTTCTTGAGTTGTTCATCACTTTCTCTCCATTTTCCCATCAACCTAGAGGTAAACTCTCTTGAGTCAAGTTAGTAAACTTATTCCTTGCTTCATTTTCTTGACATTTATGTATTTAATTTTCTCAAATGATCCATAAGTAATTTGGTGAAGCACAACTTGCTTGATTCCTTGCAATTTTTCATCATTCAAGAGGTAATATTTTCTCTCCATGATCAATCATATGCTCTTTTTCATTCATTTTGTAAGATTATGCAATGAATCATCATCATCCACTTTCATGAAACTTTCTTCAAAAATCTCTAGAAAATCATAGAAAAATCCTTTTAATGTGAAATCAGTTTCTATGATCTAGTCTTATCATCCTCTATCACTATGCAAAGGCATGTAATCAAATAACATGTCTAGCTATATTTTCCATGAAGTGTCCGAACCTAGATTTTGGGAAACCAAGAGTTTTGCTTCAAGTTTTTGTATAATGAAACTTGTTTTAGTGTTATGTATGCTTAAGGATCATTCATCCAAGAGCTAGAAATTTTTAGACATCCCTAGCCTTTTTAAGTCACCATGGCCGAAACCTAGACCATGTGAGCTAAGGAACTTTAGTTTGTTATTGTTAAAGTTTTGAAATGATTATGTGAAGGTGGTTTTGATTGAGTGGTTCGAACGATTAATCGGAGGATCATTCCGGCCAAAGACCATGAACACCACTTAGTAGCTTCACTTGGACTGCGGGAGTAGGTGATTTGTGGAGTAGAGGGAAGCCTTGGAAAATCGAAGGGCACAAACGGAGTTTGCCTAAAGGATTTTCCCGATAACTATATGTTATCTGTGATTAGTCTGCATAGTTCTGTTTGATCTTCATTGTGATTATAATAATGTTTCTATGCTTAGTATATGTTATGATGATGTATGCTTGGATGGAAAAATGTTTTCATGTATGTTGAAAACCATGCTTTGATTATCTCTAGATCAAGTAAGGATTTTTATGCTTCTTTATGGTTGAATGATATATGATTATTGTTCATCATAATATTGTGGTCATTTTGAGCTATTACTTGACAAGTTAGTGAAGCAAAATCTTCACATTCCACATGGTATAACATTCGGCCATAATGGTTACAAAAGGAAGAACATGAGCCTGTTCTTGAACTTCAATGTTTTTGAAAGCAAATAAGTGTTTTAGTAACTTGTAATTCATAAACAAATAAGAGGTGATTTTGATCCAAAGTTTAAGTAGGGTTTCGACCCTTAGGTGTTTTTAACTAAGGTGAAAATATGTTTTACTTTAGTTAAAGTTTGTTCTATTAACTAAGTGTTTTAAGAATAAAATGATGAAAGTGATTTCATGAAAGTAAAATTAATATGAAGTTACCTTAGGTTTAGTAGGATGTCACTTTCTTTTTAAAACCAAGTTAACATTCAAATATTCAAAGTATGAAGAGGACTTTGTCCTAAAGTTTAGATTTAAACGAATAATAGTTTGAAAACTAAATGAAAATTTCATTTCTTTTACGCTAACTTAGATCACGGTTTTACAATAAGTTAGTAAGGAAAAACCTTTTCAAATTAGTTAAGGTACTTTACTTCATGCAATTAACAAAGTTCTTTTAAATCAAATGAGTTTTCAATTAGAAAGGTTTTAGTTCGCAAAGTCTTAACTCGAGAGTTTTCAACTCAAATCGTAAAGTTTTACACATGGAAACCTAAGTTAAGTAATTAACTTACAGAAAAAGAAAAGAGATAATTAAATATAGTATATGGTGGAACAAGACCATTCGCTATACCATTGATGATTTAGTTCATCAATGACTTCAAGCCTTAAGTGAATCAATACTCTTTTCATTACTTGAAACTCAAGGAATTAATATTTTAGAAAGGATCAAAGACTTATCTAAGAGGATTCCCAATCCTTCTTCACAACACTTAGGACTTGAGATGTAATTCATAAGACACAAACATAAACATGAAACATTTTGGGTTTTGAAGCAGTAGTTTGATAATGGACCGGTGGTCCGGATCCAAGTAAAGTCGTTCCATTATTTCAGTGTTGTGATGACTCGATCCCGGAGGGATCACAAGATTTATCTGGCGGATAAAAGTTTTATAATACAAAGACACGTATAGTTCCTAAGGAAGAGAACCTTAGTGAACCTTGAGGTTTATTTGGTGGATAAACATTGCTTTATCGCATCTGGCTTGTGTAAGTATTGGCATTTCATTGCATGAGTTTGTAAGGCCTTGAGCCTAGGAGATTGAGCTTACACCTAGATGCTGGTGCGAATCTTATGGTGACGATCTTAAATGGTCTTTGGAGGTATTAGGGTTGGAAGGGCTGACATGAGACCAGTTCGTGATTCTTCTGTGTCGTGGCTAATCCGAGCAGTACACTGATATCCTCTACTAGATGCCGTACTTTTCATGTTTGGTGAAGAGTGTTTCCGAAAAGCCAGATACGTGCAAGTTACACTTTTTGTAGCATCTTGCCCATGGCTGGCATACGCAGAACATGTCCTCCCATTCACTCTCTCCGATGTTTTGTTAGTTCCATGGAGTAGGAGTCAGAGTTTTACCCCTGTGGCATATGGCATTGAGTCACGTATATCGCATTTCATTGCATGGCCGTTGATGATTACATTTACTTATTGTTCATCGCCATTATGCTTTCGAAGATGTCTTATGCTGCTAATTAATTAACATGATATGTTGCGATTTATGGTATGCATGTTGGGCATGTTGTTACCTGGTGTGTCTTCTTGTGTTACTTCTATTACTGTGCTGTGTTGATACTACATATGTTCATATTATGTTTAGTGTGTCGTGCATGTAGTTATTGTGTGTAAATCCATATATTAGTTACTCACCCTTGCCTATACATGTTGGATACCCCGTTGTGTTTTTGGATATGTGTACAGATGCTTCTCAACGGTCATTTGGGTCACTTCGGGACCCTGTAGCTTGAGTTTCTTGATGTTGACGATGAAGAGTGTGGACTGTTGACGACGAGGCCCAGTCTCATTGGTACGATGTATGCTAGGTAGTAGGCTCTATTGTCCTTAGAGTTCTCTTATCAAACCAGCTCTTGGGATTTTTAATGCTTAAGTTGAGAAAATTGGTATAAGTGATTTTGACAACCTTTGTATGGTTTGGGACTTCGGTATGAAAAAAAATTCTGGAAAGCTTATATGTGATGGTGAAATAATTTATGAATAAACCCATTTTATGTGTGTTGTCAAGTATAATGTGATTTTATTATTGTGATGTGTGTATCACTTTTCCGAAGTATTTCGTAGAACATTTTTACACCCGAGTTTTCTGACTTAAAGTAAATCATTATTTTCCGAAAGCAACCAACAATTCTCCTTTAAATTATATTCTGCACGTGTTCAATATGTAATGCCCAAGGGGGTGTTACACCTTCCGTGTTAACTTGGTCAACAGTGCCACAATCATAGCAAATCCTTCAATGAACCTCCGATAGTAGCCTGCTATATCTACAAAACTACGGATCTCTATTGCAGTCTTCGGTTGTTCCCACTGTAACACGGCTTCCACTTTCACCAGATCCACGACGATGCCCTTCTTTGATATAACATGACCCAAAAACTAAACCTCTTCTAGCCAAAACTCACTTCGAAAACTTGGCATACAGTTGTTTCTCTTTAAGTATTAGCAGTACCACTTGTAAATGTTCCCCATGCTCTTCTGTATCCCTAGTGTAGATAAGAATGTCGTTGATAAACACCACAACAAACTTATCTAAGTAAGGGCAAAAGATCCTATTCATGTAATCCATGAATATTGCAGGTGCATTCGTCACTCCGAATGGCATTACCAAATACTCATAGTGTCTATAACGTGTTTTGAATGCCGTCTTTGGAATGTCCTCTGTTGCATTCAAAACACAACTAAGGGCAGCGTACCCTGTTGCAGAAGTAATATAGGACGAAAGTCCAGATATCGTACCCAAGAGATTAATTTAGATAACTAAGTGATAAAACAAGTACTGGAATAGAGAAATCTTTATGTTATTCAGACTAGTAAAGAACTCAAATAAATAGATAATAATATTGCAATGGTAAAAGATGATGAAAGAAGACAAAAATAGAGTTTAGAAATCAAGAGTAAAAGAGCCTTGAGCGTGGTTTCACTTATGATTTCGATACCACCCAAATCCTAATTCTTTTCAATTTCGTAGTTGCTTTTCGAATATCAATCCCTCTACGAAAACTATTAATTGTTTGTTAGGAAACTAATATTCTTTTCCCCAAATAAACCCAATGGTTGTCAAGTAGAGAGTTTAAATGATTAGAAAGCATAAAGCATAAAGAGGTTGAATGATTGACAGGAATAAATCACATTTTCGCAAATCTAGATATTAAACCCCGGTTATCCTATAGATCTACAAACTTAATTGGGCTTGATAGCCAAAATGTCAATCAATTGTTTAAGAGCATGCAAAGGGTAGCTAATCCTAAACAGGGATGAAGAACAACAGAGTAACACTATTCAAATTGCAACCTTGAAACCAAATAGAATTGAATTAAAGCTAAGACATAGCGGAAAGGGTTTCTACTAACACAAGATCCACCACAACTCTATTGGTGAATTTAGCTACTCATAGTAATAGAGAAAACTAAAATTAACATTGGAAAACGCATCCTGGATAATTGAAGAGGGAGAAGTTGTCTCCAACTTAATTTCCAGGTGCCAAATCCTACTCTAGAAATCAAAACAAAAAACAAAAAACTAAAACAAGAGTATAGTACTCAAAGAAATAAAGAGATGAAAGAAAGTGCACAAGATTCAAATATGTTTTTAGAGTGGCACAGAGGGCCTCTATTTATAACACAAAATGCGGACCAAACCTTGATTCTGGTCTTCTGTTCTATTGGCACAGGCGTGCTATTCAGCATATCAGCCCGTGCTCAAAGATGACGGGGCTTACTGACTTCATAGATCAACATTCTAGTGCACGGGCTTCAGCACGGGCGTGCTCTTCATCCGGCATAGGTGGGCTCTTTGCGATTGGGGCCATGCTAGCTTCTGTCAGGCCTTTCTTCATTGAGTCAGCCCTTACTTCAATGTGGCATGGCCGTGCTCTCGCATGGCATGGCCGTGCTAGGTCCCCAGATGTCAGCTTTCCCTATTTTTGTAAGACTTTGTTTGGATGCACGAATTTGGAAGGTTGGTACGGGCGTGCTCTCGCATGGCACGGCCGTGCTAACATCAGAACTTCAATATTCTGTCCGTTTTAGCTTTAAAACCTTCTCTTTTCTTCAAAAGTCCATCAAACTGCCTCTGAACGTCAATTCTGTCAAAAATTAAGTAAAAAGGTGAAATACAATAACATGTATCTTTAAAAACATGAAAATTCGACCCAAATACCCCCTATAAAATGTATAGAATTTAGGTTCATCAAACTTCCCACACTTAAACATTGCTTGCCCTCAAAAAATTATCTGACTTAAAATAATTTTCAAAAGAAGTTTCAGATTTAAATCAAGGGAACCTAAAACAAAGAATTTTCAAAGTTGCGAGGATAGTCAAACAAGTATAATTTTTGAAAGAATGCCAAACGATTACCTAATTGGAACTTTTAAATTCCTTCAAATCAAACTTTTTCAAAAGACCAAAGGTCGCTCTTCTCACAATCTCTCAGTGTATTGGGCAAAGATATAAAGACACTCAAGATTCTCAAATAAATACATTACCGTAGGCTTGTTTATAGACCAAATCTCCGCAATATAAACCACATGTAGCAGAAGAAGGTTGAGGTCTTTCATGGGTTGTAATGGGACCAAGGTATTAATGTTAGGTGAGGTAGAGAAAGAAAAGGGATAATCAAAGGGCTAAATCAATATACAAAGTAATGACCCTTAGAAGCATAAAAGAACAAAAAGTGCATTGATACCTTTTTCAAAATATATAATTTTTTAAGGATCTGCTACTTTTTCTTCACCATTTCCTTTCTTTCTTTTGCTATAAGCACTTTTTTCTTGCCTTCTCTCTAATCTTTTTCTATGTTCATATTTTTTCGTTTCTTTTTCTTTTTCTATTTGTGAAGAAAGAGGCAATATATTTTTCTTTTCACTGTCAGCCAATTTTTAACATTTTTTATTTATTTTTGGAAAGGGATCCATCACCGTACATTTCTCCTGTTGCTTCATTATACTTCCAAGGGGTCACCAAAAATAATTTTAATTTTGATTTTTAAAATAGGGATCAAGAAAAGATTTTTCATAAAAGGCTCAAAATTGGGCAACTAAGGGAGAAGTGTTTAAACAAAATATGGAGGCCAGAAAGAATACCTAAGAATGCCCCAATCAAAGTTTCACATGCATAAGTCAAATTTGCCTCGAGATGGTCTCAGGTCAAGTTCTAGAATATATATTACTTGAGAATCACACTCATCAAAGAAAAAAGGTTAATATCAGGATAGTTAACAATGTAACTTAACCCCATAAAAGCCCGAATCTCACTTTTAGAAGCTAAGTCTAAAGAAAAGTTTTTAAATCAAAGAATTTATCTGCCAATTATCATTTTTCAAAAGACTAACTTTTTCTGTTACACTAATGAGACTATCAAGCAATTTTTCAAAAAAAAAAAAAAAAAAAATTTTGGTAAGGGATTTCCTTAATTTTTAAAAGTTTTAAGCGAAATAATTTGATGCAGCAGAGTTGAAAAATATGAATATATTTTCCCTTCCCATACTTAGCTAATGCAGTGTCCTCAATGCATACATATAATCATGAAATATAGGTGGAGAGGGAAAGGATGTAACATCCCGATTTTCTATAACTCTACTCGAGCCAGTTAATCTCGATTAGGGCTCTTGATGATTTTGTTAATTGTGTGTGCTAGTTTAAGACCTAGTTTGAAGCTTAGGAATAGGCTTGAATATGGTTGGAGGTGCCTAAGGTGTTAAAAGAGTAACTATGGGAGCCAGAGGTTTGGAAGGCTTTTCCAGCTGAGCGGCATGCTCAAGCGTGGGAAGGGAGCATGCCTCAGCGTGCCAACGCTGAAGCATTGGTAATGTTGCACGCTCAAGCGTTATGAGTGTGTTTGCCAGCTGGTGTGCTTTTTGATGCGTGTGCTACACGTGGCAGGCCAGGGTGATGGCGTAGCGGACAAGGTTCCCCGTTCAAGCGTGGAGAGGACCTCACGCTCAAGCGTGGAAATCTTGCACGCTAAAGCGTTCTCAGAAGGATCCCTTAAGTGGAGGTTTTCACTTTCCTCTTCACTTGATCAACTCTCCATTGTTGAGCTCAGAGTGCAGAGAGTTCTAGAGAGAGGTCAGAGCGTTTTAGAAAGATAAAGCTCGTTTCGAGGTGATCGAAGTACCATAACGCGATTCCGACTGCACTGTTGTGATCGCGATCAAGTCTTCTACGACTTTGATTGATTACTTTCTCGATTCGCCCCAGGTAAACTTGAATCTCTAACACGTGTTCTTCATGTTCTTGGCGTTTTTCTAGTCTTTACCTCTTTCTTTGATCTTTTAAGCTTGCCCTAGGGCTAACACTATTGTGTATGTGTTGTGCTCGTGCTTAGGGCAAAGTTCATGCTCGTGATTGTACGAAGTTTGGAGCTAAGACCGCGGCTGAGGGAGCTGTTCTTGGAGCTGTGTGACGTCTGTTCCGGTGGGGAGAAAGAGAATTGCTGCCGCCGGGAAGGCAAGAGTAGTGAAGTATGTTTTCTGCTATGTGTAGGGAAGCCCTAACCCTACTAGTGGTTGAGCCCCGATAAAGTACCTAAACCCTAGGTTTAGCTTACTTTGGGCTATCGCCGTTAAGTTTGGAAACCCTAGGTAAGTGAACGATTGATTGAGGATGATGTGTTTCGTATGACTGCTATGATGATTGTTCTTGTTGCTATCTGTCTAAGTGCCTATATGCTACTTGGTATGTGATATGTTGTTATGTGCTACTGTTGATACCATTGCTGTTGTTATTATGCTGTATGTTGTGATGTTGAGCATTGTGGCGGAATGCTGTAGAATTAAGTTTGGCTGTGTGTCATGTTGTTGTCGGGTTGATACAGTGGATGGTGCCGTTGCTGTTATGATGACTGTTCGAGGTTGTGGCTGTGGTTGTTTGAGCTGTGGCTTGTGGACGTGTTGCGCCGAGGCTATGGCCGTGTGGATGCAGTGGCATCGTGTTGTTTCTGGAGAGTTTAGGCGTGAGATCCGGTATCAAGCCCGTTGAGGATGTTTGTTGCATATCATCATCATCTGCCAAGTAGCGAGGCCGTATGATAGGTAGTATGGGCTGCCAGTGTCGTACAAGGTTAGTTGTACTTGAGTGCTGGTACGGAAAGTAGATGAGGCGGTCAAGTGAGTGACCTTGGGGATGTTGCCAGTTTCGGGAATAGTTTACAATGATGGATGAGGTAGCTCCTATCCTGTTGTGACACCCGATCCAGTTTGGTTTGCCCGACTAATCCCAAAGCTTTCCCTTCTTCCACGCCAACGTTCCAAGACGATCGAGATACCCCGGTTCCGGTGTGGAAGGGGGATGCACTATATTTGGTCACGACGATCAGTTCGGTTTCTTGGAAAAACTAACTCCATTTCGACATAGAACCTGTTCTAGTTTGGACTTGGTCGGGTGTGGAACCGTTCCAGTGGGAACCAACTTTGTGAGTTTTCGGCCGATATGCTTCATGGGATTAGTATCCTGGTCTAGAGGATTGATCTGAGAGTGAGACTCATGGAGATGGATGCTTGTTGCATGTGTTGTCTTGAGAGACGTTTGTTTGGAATGTAGTAACTGTTATATCCGTGATATCTGCTATATGCTACATGTTATATGTGTTTACTGTATTACTGTTGTTTTCCGATATTGTTATGCACGGTATTTCTTATCTCCCTATTGTTGTTTTTTTTTTTTTTTTTTTGTTTTTGGGTTCGCTTGAAGACGACGAGCCAGCCGAGGCATAGGATAGACTCGAGGCTTCACCCGTTTATCATGGAGGCACCACGGATGCCGATGCTGGCGACATTGAGATCATCTACCATGATGAGAGGGGATGGAGGGTGGACCCCTCGACCTTTGTGGTGGTTTATACGGGACCCGTCAGTCTAATCTTTCAGAGCGGCATGCCGCCGTTTGTGGACATCATTGGCCCCTACCGCGTGTAACAGTTCCTTCCTTTCCCTAGGGTGTTGCAATTATCGAGGCAGAGGGAGAGGCTACACCAGTCTTCAGTTGTGTCCAGCAGGAGAGGCTACGTTTACCGAGGCCAGCGCCGAAGGACATAGCGGTATCTGAGGACCTACCGTAGGCGTAGGATTGTGGTGTCCAGCTTTTCGTCAAAGTATGAGCCTTTAGTGCGGTACAGGCGTACTCATGGCGAGGGTCAGGGTAGCTCAGGGCTTCCTCACCAATGATGGTGAGAGCCTGCCAGTGCGTCCTAGGTAGTGAGCTGAGAGCTCTTCATGTACCTTTTTGAGAGGGGACGAGTAGTGCTGGTGAGCTCCGAGGGCTTTTCTTTTGATGCTGATGTATCTTTTTTTTCAGTTTTACTTTCACAGTATGTATATATATGTACAGTGCCCTACTGATGGGGCTATAGTTATGCATGTTATCTATATCTTTGCCTATGCTTTTGCGCTTTACTCTGATGTTTTCAATGCTTGTCGTTGTTGTTGTTGTTGTTTTTTTTTTTTTTTTTTTGCTTCCGCAACGCTGCTTGAATACTACGCTATCGCTTATATATATGTTTATGCATAGTTAATAATACTTGGAGCTTTGGACTAATGGGATTATCCTTCTGGGAAAGGAGGTTCGTCTCATTTTGGTGGTATCAGAGTAGTTTGATTCTAAATCAAACTGAGTTCATGTTGTCTGAGCATTCAATTCCGGTTAGGACCGCAGACTGTGAAGGTAAGTTTACTGGCTTTAAAAGTTGATAACTGAGTTGTATCTGCTGAGTCTAGGTTGGATAGAATGTCTGATGCATTAGTTATCGAAGTGTGATAACTATCTTCATTCATAAGGCATATGGTATGTTTAACTATTAAGTGCTATTATATGTCTTATGAATTGGAACTGATAGCTCCTTTTTACAGGAAGCTAAATGGCACGTGGAAGAGGAAAAGGTGGAAGGCCGGCTGCAACCAGAGGCAATAATAACAACGGTGACCACTCAAGGACAGGAAGTGGTGGTGACACTTCTGAAGCAATGCGCACCATACGGGACTTGGATACTGCAATGATGCAACAAACTCAGCAGACTGCGTAGTATATGCAGCGGCAGGAAGAGAGAGAAGCCAGACAGGATCAGCTATGCCCAGTCAGAGGGAATGGGACGGTGGACACCGGTCTCAATGCTTTTATGAAGGGAAATCCTCCCCAATTCCACAGAGAATACAACCTTGAAGCTGCAGAGATGTGGTTGCAAGAGATAGAGAAGGTGTTCATGGCCAGACACTGCAGGGAGGACCGAAAGGTTACATACGCTGCCTTCAAGCTGGTTGGAGCAGCAGAAGCTTGGTGGAGAACCAAGGCCAGATTGTTAGTGGCC
Organism: Ammopiptanthus mongolicus; assembly: GCA_039655645.1. NCBI lineage: Eukaryota > Viridiplantae > Streptophyta > Magnoliopsida > Fabales > Fabaceae > Ammopiptanthus > Ammopiptanthus mongolicus. The sequence continues at coordinate 58,696,528 of CM077345.1, forward strand.
GGAGGAAGGATGTTAACCTATAAATTGTTCCGGGAATGCTTCTTGGAGAAGTACTTCCCGAGGAGCGTCAGACAAGAGAAAGAGAAGGAGTTCCTGAGTTTGAATCAGGAAAGACTGTTAGTTGGTGAGTATGCGATGAGGTTTGAGGTGCTACTCAAGTTCTCTAAGTTCTATCAGATCCACCCTGATGAAGAATGGGTCTGCAGAAGGTTTGAAGATGGATCGAGGCCCGAATTGAAGCGAGCGATGCTACCTCTAAGTATCAACTCTTTTCCTAAGTTGGTGAAGAAGTGCACAGTGGTGGAAGGACACGACCGAGCAGGGACTGTCTCACAACAAATGACAAGTGGTAGTCCTGTTCGGAGCAACCAGAGGGGCAAAAGTGGCAAGTTCCAACAGAGGGCGAGACCGTATGATCGCACGGCTCAGTTTAATGTCAACCATGGAGGGAGCAGCTCCAATCAAGAGCAATAGGAGATCAAGACCTGTTTCTGATGCTGGGGACCGCATCTAGTCAAGAACTATCCAAGGACCCAGCACATCAAGTTTTTCAAGTGCAATCAGATGGGTCATTATGCATCAGATTGCAAGCCCGGAGTCAGCAGAAGGGCTCAATTCAACAGCCGAGCGGTAGCGATTAGAGTGGCGGAGCAAGATCGGTAGTGGCAAGTTAGCAGAGTAGGCCACAGACAACCGGAAGGGTGTTTGCCGTGAGGGGTTCTGAAGCCTCTCAAAGCCCTGACCTGATTCAAGCTAAATACTTAGTCTCTGGTAAGCTTTTGTGGTTTTTATTGGATTCGGGGGCTACTCATTCTTTCATATCACTAGAGTGCATGGATTATTTAGGGTTACCTGTTTTTTTATTACCCTATGACTTGAATATTTCAACGCCTACTAGTGATTCTTTAACTACCCTATCCGTATGCCGTAAATGTCCTGTTACGGTAGAGAACCGTCATTTTCTTGTCGACCTTATTTGCTTGCCTATGCAACAGATAGACGTAATCCCAGGCATGGACTGGCTTTCGACCAACCATGTAATGTTAGACTGTTCGGACAAGACCCTCAGTTTTTCCGAGCAATCTGGATTGATTCCTGCCAATGAGAGTATTCCGACAGGTGGACGATCGGATGAGTATGTGGTGCTGTTCTCTTTGGAAGCCAAGGAAACTCCTAGTGTTGAAGCTTTGCCTATCGTGCGAGAGTTTCTGGAAGTGTTTCCCAATGATGTTCCTAGACTGCCACTGGAGAGAGAGGTGGAGTTTGCTATAGATCTGGTTCGGGGGATTGGGCTATATCGATAGCGCCATATCGGATGTCTCCACTTGAGCTGACAGAGCGGAAGAAACAGTTGGACGAGATGATAGGCAAAGAGTTCATTAGACCTAGTATATCTCCATGGGGAGCGTCGGTACTATTTGTGAAGAAGAAGGACAAGAGCTTGAGGCTGTGCATAGACTATCGTTAGCTAAACAAAGTGATGATAAAGAACAAGTATCCGTTGCCATGGATAGATGATTTGATGGATCAGCTGTGTTTTCTAAGATCGACCTGCGATCTGGATACCATCAGATCCGGGTTAAGAAGGAGGATGTGGCAAAGACTGCTTTTCGGAGTCGGTATGGTCACTACGAGTACTTGGTTATGCCGTTTGGTGTGACTAATGCTCCAGTTGTGTTCATGGACTATATGAATAGGATCTTCTGACCGTTCCTTGACAAGTTTGTTGTCGTATTCATTGATGACATCCTTGTATACTCTTCGAGTAGAGAGGAGCACCAAGAGCATCTAAGGGCGGTGTTACAATTGTTAAAGGACCGGCAGTTGTATGCTAAACTGTCGAAGTGCGAGTTTTGCCTAAAGGAGGTTCAGTTTCTAGGCCATGTGATCAGTAAGGATGGAATCGCAGTGGATCCTGCGAAAGTTGAGGCCGTAGTGAGTTGGGAAAGTCCTAAGTCTGTAAGCGAGATGAGAAGCTTTCTTGGTTTAGCGGGCTACTATCGGAGGTTTATCAAGGGATTCTCTAAGATTGCGTTACCTATGACGCAGTTAACGAGAAAAGGGAAGGCGTTTGAGTGGTCAGAGGGTTGTGAGCAAAGTTTCCTAGAGCTGAAGAGAAGACTGACCACGTCACCTGTGTTGGTGCGTCCAGGATCCATTAGGATGATTTGATGTATACTGTGATGCATCTTATCAAGGCTTGGGATTTGTGCTCATGCAAGACAAAAAAGTGGTGGTGTATGCCTCCAGGCAGTTGAGAGTACATGAGCGGAACTACCCAACGCATGATCTGGAATTGGCAGCGATAGTGTTTGCATTGAAGATATGGAGACACTATCTCTATGGTGCTAAATTCAGCGTGTTTAGCGACCATAAGAGCCTGAAGTATTTGTTCGACCGTAGAGAGCTGAACATGAGGCAGCGAAGATGGATGGAATTCATAAAGGACTATGAATTCGACTTGCAATACCATCCAGGTAAGGCCAATGTTGTAGCGGATGCGCTCAGTAGGAAGTCCCTACACGTATCGGCGATGATGGTAAAGGAGCTAGAGCTTTTAGTGGCGTTTAGAGATCTGAATCTGGAAGCGAAAATCATTGAGGATAGGCTGAATCTGGGATTGTTAGAGTAACTAGCGATTCCCTGAATCTTTTATGGAAGAAGCAAGCTGAGGGTAAGTACCTCAGGGGCGTGAATCAGTTGATAGAGGAAGGTAAGACTTTGGAATTCAGAAGAGGTACTGATGGTCTGCTTAGGTAAGGTGATCGGGTTTGTGTGCTAGCGGATAAAGAAGTTAAGAATATGATCTTAGAAGAAGTGTAACACCCCGATTTTCGAGTTTTTCTTTTAATCAGTATTTATGAACTTATTTTTTTTTTTCGAGGTCTTAGAAAGGGATATAAAATATTCTGAGACCATAGTCATGCTTAGCGATATCATAGGAAGCTATGATTAAGTTGAGTCGAAAACTTAAACGGAGTCTGGTCTGCGTTTTTACACTGACAGTATGATTTTATTGCTCAGGAGACCTCAGATAGACCCCTGAACGAGACAGTAAGTCTTAGAATTCGATTCTCTACGTTTTGGTAAAATTTCGCAAAAATTTCAAAAAAAAAAAAATCACTTCCTGACCTACGTTCGAGCGAAATTCTCAATCAGGTGACAAACGGAGCCGCGTATGGACTTACCAGGACCCGACAATGGATAATCTTGGTATCACATCATGTCAACTCACTTGGGAGAGCCTGCCAGAGTCGTCATAACGATAGGGAATTTCGGGACGCGAAATTACCAAAATACCCCTAACTTAAGCCTTTTCACCTTTTACCATTTTACCCTTTGAACCAAATGGCCTTTTTACCCTTAATTAACTCTTTAGAAGGCTGGAACAGCCTCCTCCAGCCCCATTTCCACGCACAAACAGCCCCAAGGAGAGCCAAGAACACTTCATCTTCCTTAGAGAAAAAACCTCCATTGAATCCTTGAGAAAACATTGAAATCTTGTTGAAATCACTTGATTTCTTGACCAATCTTCCTCCATTTTAAGGTAAGATCACTTCTATGGTCTTATATCTTCTTGAATCTCTTTCATAATAAAGATCAAAACTCCATTTTCATGAAACTCATTCTTAGATCCAAAAGTTTGTAAATCCATAGAAAATTGTAGGAAAATCCTTTGGATGTGAAACCAAGTTCTTTGAACTCACCTCATCACCCTCTACCTAAACCCAAGAGCTCATGATCCAAGTCTCATCCTAGCTCTAAAACCCCAAAGTGGCCGAACCCTAGTAGTGGTGATGAATACTGTTTTTGCTCAAATTTTTGATTTCTAACTCTTGATTCCATCCTTAGCTTTCCTAGTGTCCTTGAATCCAAGTGATGGAAAACCAAATCAATTCCTAGCCTAATTTGCCCAATATAGCCGAGATCTTCATGGGAAAATCCATGAGTTTTGTTTCACATTTTTGAGTCATAGGACTTGAAATGGTGTTAACAAAGTTCATGAACCAACCATCCAAAAGTTTGGAACCAAATGAGATCCCTAACCCTTTTTACCTTTCATGGCCGAACCCTATGCCTTGTAGGGGAAGAAAATTTATGTTTTGATGTTGTTTATTGATGTTGAATTTTTGTTTGAATTGAATTGTGTTTGATTATTTTAGGCGACGAGAACGAAACCGGAGCCGGAGCCGAGAACCGATCGAGTTTGCATTGAACTTATTTTGTGAGGTAAAGGGAGGTAGTTCATTTTGAGTTTGGTATCCTCATGGTATATGATTGTTTAGTGTGTTATGATTGAATTAAGACTTGATGTATATGTATAGTTATATCCTGGATTGATTGGATGTTAAGTGTTGTGCATAGTTGGTTATTTGATATAACTGTGCATGGATGCCTTGATTGGTATTGTTGTGATGAGCATAGTATTAGCTATGTCTCGATAATTGTTAAAAGACTCGGAATCGGAAACAAAGTTTTGAAAAACACGTTTTGAAATTAAAAAGTGATTTTTGGAAAACGTGTTGCTTTTCAAGAAAAGTTGAGTTTCCTTTTGAAAAGTATGTCTCTTGAAAAGAAAAAGTGGTTTTGTGGAAAGTCGTACAAAATGTATTTTATTTCAGTAAAGCGGTTTAAAAAGACATGAAACCTTGAAAAACGGACTTTGTTTTCAAGAAAGGTGTTTTTCACGGAAAAATGTTCTCTTGATCAAAAAGGGTGTTTTGTTTCAAGAAAACCAAAGTATGTTTTGTTTTCCAAAGTGTTCTGAGAAAAGGAACCAAAAGAAAAATGATGAACCTTTGAGACGAACCCAAACCTAGTGGCCGAGACGTCGGGGCTAGTGCTTTGCAGATTGAGCACTCGAACTTCGTGTCCTGTGTTTTTTATTTGAGTGGCTTAATGCCTTTTTGAAACGAGTCGTGGACTTTATGTCTCGACATTTGAAAGAATGAACGCAAAGAAAACAGAAAAATTTCTATGTACATGCATGAACCGGCAGACGTGCCATTTGAAACCGAGCTACAACTCTGGTAGTTGAGAATTTAACCAGTTAAGACCACTAGGTCTATAGGGGCATTCTGTGTTCGAGATCCCACAAGTGGCCGGTGGGGTAGCAACCCCATGCCGTGGTAAATCGGCTGCCAAACATGAATGAACTCGATCAGAGACTGGAGTATTCAGGATATGGTTATGACATGGTACCTTGGAACAATTGGAGTTCGGACCTAAATGAAGAGGCCGACTCATGAGAACAATTGTGTTACGGGTGTTACTACGGCCTATCGCTCGATGTTGGGAAGTTAGAATCTCCGGAGTACATGAATTAGAAAGATGATATTGAAGTCTCATGCATTATTATAACTGATGAATGTGTTTAAGATGTTGTACTGTATTATAGGAATACCTGTTCATATAACTGTTTTATGTTGTTTGTCGCCTGTGCGGCTATTGTGATATATGAGCATCTCACCTTTGCCTATACATGTTGGACACCTTGTTGTGTTTTTGGAACCCATGTACAGATGTTGATCATAGGTCCCCACGGAGACGTGAGGACTCGGAAGATGGAAACTTTTGAAGGAGCCGACGTTGGGTTGTACCCCAATGGCTACTTTTAGCCGACCAGCTTAGGAGTCTTTTGTTTTTGAATAGTCTTATATTATATTACTACCCATATGTTGAAATTACTTCTAAGTCTGTAATATGCTATATATTAGACCAGGTTTTATAGTATGCTTATGTTTTTATGATCAGTGAATATCAATGTGTGATGTGAAATTTATTTCTTCGTCTTGAGTTGTTTGCCTATGCATGCAGAAAATTTTTAGAACCGCGTTTTTGAACGTAGCTACTTAATTAAAGTATTTTCCGAAAGCAACCAGTGTTTTATTTTCTTGTTTTATTCCGCATTAGAGTCCGTGTATGTAGCATCCGCGAGGGGGGTGTTACAAGAAGCACACAAGAGCAAGATGAGTTTCCATCTGGGGGCTACCGAGATGTATCAGGATCTGAAGAAGTTGTTCTGGTGGCCGAGGATGAAGAAAGATGTGGCGGCTTATGTCCTAACCTGCTTGGTGTGTCAGAAAGCGAAGATTGAACACCAGAAGCCAGCAGGGTTGTTGCAATCGCAGGATGTCCCAGAATGGAAATGGGATAATATTGCCATGGACTTTGTTTCTGGGTTGCCGAGAACTTAGAAAAGGTGTGATGCAGTCTGGGTAATCATAGATAGGTTGACGAAGTGTGCTTCCTTCTTACCGATCAACCACAGTTACTCTTTGGAGCGATTAACTTAGATTTACATCAAGGAGGTTGTAAGGCAACATGGGGTACCTTCGAGCATCGTTTCAGATAGTGATCCAAGGTTTATCTCAAGGTTTTGGAGGAGCTTAAACAGTGCTATGGGAACTATGTTAAGTATGAGTTTTGCTTATCATCCTCAAATGGATGGTAAGTCTGAACGAACAATTCAGTCATTGGATAATCTCTTAAGAGCGTACATGTAGGAGAACACGGGAAGTTGGGACGAGTTTCTTCCAAAAAAATTACAACAGTAATTATTATTATATTACTACTGTACTCGATATTCAATTTCATATTGCCTTGTAGTCTCGTAGACAAGCTGGTGGCTGGGAATGTGGATACTACATGATGAAACATATGTTGAATGTGGTCTCCGCCACTATTATTGACGGATGGCAACAAGTAATAAATATAAAGTTTTGCACAAGTTAAATTATATTTTGCTTTGGTTGATGATTTAATGTAGAGTTTATTTAAACTTGTGCAGGCTTTTGACGATCAAACTCCACTTGATAAAGAAGAGATGAAAGACCTGAGGGATCGTTTTGCTAATTTCTTTTTTGAGTATACTAGGCAGCATAATGTAGATTGTATATGATTTTTACACTTGTATGTATTGCATGTGACATGTAATACCCCGATTTTCACGTTTTCTATTTCTTTAGTATTTTAATGTCTTTATTTTATTCGAGTTCTTAGGAATGGAAATAAAATATTCCGAGACCATAGTCATGCTCGACGATATCGTAGGAAGCTACGATTAAGTATTGAGTCGAAAACTCAAACGGAGTCCGGTCTGCGTTTCTACACTGACAGTATGATTTTACTGCTCAAAAGACCTCAGATGGACCCGTGAACGAGACAATAAGTCTTAGAATTGGATTCTCTACGTTTTGGTTAAATTTCATAAAAATTTCAGAAAAATCACTTCCTGACCTTCGTTCGGGCGGAATCCTCAATCGGGTGACGAACGGAGCCACATATGGATTTACCGGGACTTGCCAAAAGATAATCTTGATATCACATCATCCCAGGACACTTGGGAGAGTATGCCAGGGTCGTCATTACGTTCGGAAATATCTGGACGCAAAATGACCAAAATGCCCCTAACCTTAGTCTTTTACACTTTTACCATTATACCCTTTTGGCAAATGACCTTTTTACCCTTAAGTGAGCTTTTAAGAGGCTGAACTCAGCCCCTCACTTCATCATTTTCGCACAGCCCCTCTTCCTTTAGAGTTCCATAGTTGTTCTTGAGAGAAAACCCCATTGTTGGTCTTGAAGCTCCTTGAGTTTTGTTGGAATTACTTGATTTATTGAGCAATCTTCCTTCATTTCAAGGTAATTAAGATCACTTCTATGATCTCTTAGCTTCATTAATCTTTCTTTATTTCAAGATCAATCTTCATTTTTATGAAAAAATTTCTTAGATCCAAAACTTTGAAAATCCATAGGAAATTGTAGAAAAATCCTTTTGAGGTAACACCAAGTTCTTTGAACTCACATCATCAATCTCTACCTAAACCTAAGAGCTTATGATTCAACTCTCATCATAGCTCAAAAATCACTTTTGGCCGAACCCTACTTGAAGATGATGAATAGTGTTTTCATCAATTTTTGATTTTTAACACTTGATTTCATCCTTAGCTTTCCTAATGCCTTTGAATCCGTGAGATGGAAAACCAAAACCAATTCCTATCCTTTTAACCTAGGGTGGCCGAAATCCTCTTTGTTATGATAGTTGAGATTGGCTTTGATTGTTGTTTAATGTTGGATTGTTGTGTTGTTGTAGTTGTTGACGATTATCAGGAGGTTCACAAACCGATCAACCGACTTTGATCCGGGAATCTGCTCATCAACAGGTATGGGGAGAAGAACCTCATCACACCAAGATGGTGGTGGTGAAGATGGTTTTTTAAATTATGTGTGGGTGAAACCCTTTAGTTTGGGTTCACTTTTATGTGTTAAGTTTTGTTAAGTTCTCATGGAGAACAAGAATGTCATGATGAGATGATTGAATGAAAAAAACCATTTTCATGTATGTTGGAAAACCTACTTTGATCACTAGATCAAGTATGGACTTTTATTGTTGATTATAAGACCATAATGTGTGATGGACTTGGATGTTTGATTATGATGTAGTAATGTGTATTATGGTTATCATGATTGTGTAAGTATTGTGAGCCATACTTTGATTGGTTGATGAAGTAAAACTTCACATTGATTCCTAGTTGGCTATTAGCCATGACCTTGAGGAAAGGAAGGATATGAATAGTTCTTGGACAAGTCAAGTTTTGATGTAAAAAAAAAAAAAGTGTTTTCAATAACTTGTGTTTTTCAAAGAAAAACCCTAAGTGACTTTAAATGGAATTAAATCTCAAAGTGCTTTCACCAAAGTGAAACATGTTTTATACCTTATCCTTAGTTCATCTAGCTAATCAAGTGACTCAAAATGAGAAAAGAAGTGGTTTCATGAAGAGAATCAAAATGGTTCCCTAAGGTTGATGTCTTGTTTTAAGGCAACTTTTTGCTAAGCGAATTTACTTTCGCTAAGCGAAAACAGGGAAAGTCTAAGTTGGGCATCACTGCCTCACTTTCGCTAAGCTAACCAAATGAGTTTCGCTACGCGAATTACGTCTCGCTGAGCGATCCAGAGAAGTCTCCAAAGGAGGTATAACCGCCTCCATTTCGCTAAGCGAAATTATACTCGCTAAGCGAAGAAAGTGAAATTTCGCTACACGAATTCTGTTTCGCCGAGCGATCTAGAGGTGTTTCCAAAGAGGTGTAACCGTCTGTACTTGCGCTAAGCGAATACAATACATTTCGCTACGCGATTTATGTCTCGCCGAGCGATCCAGAGGAGTTCCAAAAGAGGCATTATTGTTTCAATTTCGCTCAGCGAATGTAATTTCGCTAAGCGAATTCCATGTTCAGAAAATGCTAAAAATAGAGTAAGTAAGTGTTTCAAAAATTGTTTCAAATCAAATGAGTTTTCAATTGAGAAGTTGTTCTGGTTTACAAACGTTTTGGGTTTTGAAACAGTAGTTCGATGACGGACCGGTGATTCGGATCCCGATCAGTTGTTCAATTGTTTCAGTCTTATGATGACTCGATCCCGGAGGAATCACGAGATTTATCCGGTGGATAAAGGTTTTGTTTTTCAAAAGACGCGTATAGTTCCTAAGGAGGAGAACCTTAGTAGACTTCGAGGTTTATCCGGGAGATAGACATTGCTTGATCGCATCTGCTTTGTGTAAGCATTGGCATTTCATTTGCATAGTCGTAAGGCCTTGAGCCTCGGAGTTGAGCTTACACCTTGATGCGGGTGCGAATCTTACGGTGACGATCTTCAATGGTCTTTTTGGAGGTATCAGGGTTGGAAGGGCTTACATGTGACCAGTTGGTAGCTCTTCTGTGTCGTGGTGAATCCGTGCAATACACTGATATCCTCTACTAGATGCCGTACTTTTCATGTTTGGTCGAGAATGTTACCGTAAAGCCAGATACGTGCACGTTACGAATGTTGTAGCATCTTGATCATGGCTGGCAGAAACCGGAACATGTCCTCCCATTCACTCTCTCCGAATGTTTTGTTAGCTCCATGGAGTAGGGGTCAGAGTAGTACCCAGCGACATTGACGTTGAGTCATCTACATTGCATTGCATTGCATAGCTATTGATGTTTACATTTGCTGTTATACATCGTTGTACTGTTTAAGAGTACCTTATATTATACTGCTAACTGCTTAACATGATATTATGCCGTCAACTGCTTAATATGTTTGACATTGAGAATTCTTGTATGCATGTTGGGTACGCTGTTACCCGGTGAGTCGTCCCGTTTTTACTACTGCTGTTTCGTTGTGTTGATGAACGGGAATCTCACCCATATCTGTATGTTTTCTGTTGGTACTTGCTGTTGCTGTTTGAACAGATGGACGTGACGATGGTTCAGCCCAGTAGTTTCCTTGAGCCCTGAGGCGGACCTTCTTTTTGTGGTCTAGTTTTGTTGTCGGCCAGACTATGTCAGTTTTGTAGTACTTTTGGGGAGCTACGACTCCTAGTACTTATTGTATCAGTTATACATTAGACCTATGTCTGTATATAGTATTATTCCTTTTTCTGTTTATGTCCCTGTAATTATTATGCATATTGTTCTAGAAATGTATGGCGAACCTAAGTTCGTTATTACTATTATTTACCTTTACTAAATTCCATTGCATCTTGTGAAAAGAAAAAAAGAAAACCGTATTTTCCGCATTAAGAAATATTTTCGGCCTTGTAAACGTTCGGGAATGTGACACTCGGGAAAGGGTGTTGCATTATTTGGTATCGGAGCTGGCCGAGTCTTTTTGGGGTTTATAGGTTATGGTCTGTCTTGTTTGTGTTGTGTTCTCTGTGTGTTTCTCTGCTGTTTGCTTTAGTTTTGTTGTGGTTCTTGTGTTTGACAGTTCTGGTTTTGAAGGTAGCAATGGCTGCTCAAAACCTGACTGCTGCTGTGAACGCCATAGGGAAATGGCTGCTGCTATGGTTCAACGTGACGAAAGAGCTGCCGGAGGTAGAGGACTGGATGAATTTCTCCGTCGGAATCCACCTCAATTCAAAGGTGAATTCAATCCTGAATTAGCTGAACGCTGGATCCAAACGCTGGAAAAGATCTTTGGAGCGATGAGATGTACTGCGAATGACAAGGTTGTCTATGCAACCTATATGCTGGTGGAGGATGCTTAATACTGGTGGGAAGGAGCCCGTCAGATGCTGATTCACGATCAACAAGTTGTAGATTGGAATGCTTTTAGGGGAAAATTCCTGGAGAAGTATTTTCCTGCAAGTGCAAGACACGAGAAAGAGATGGAGTTCCTCCAGCTGAGACAAGGGGGAATGACCGTAGCTGAATATGGAGCCAAGTTTGAAAGTCTAGCAAAGTTCTCAAATTACTTTCTGGACAACCCAAGAGAAGAGTGGAAGTGCCGGAAATTTGAAGGAGGTCTGAGGATCGACTTGAAAAGAGTTGTTGTCCCTCTAGAGATTTCTATTTTTCCGAGGTTAATGGAGAAGTGTCGTTTGATCGAGAGTTTGGAGCCTAAGGACAAGCGGGTACAGAGTTCTGGACCGAGTAAGTTCCAGAAAGGAAGCGATGGTCGAGACAACAAATCTCGATGGAAGCCCTATACAAAGCAACAAGATCGACAACAACGTTCTATTGGAGGAAGCAGTGGGAGTTTCAGTCAGTCAGGAAATGCCCCAACCAAGTGCATGAAGTGTGGGAAGAGTAATCACATCACCAGAGATTGTTCGATCAAAGGGATTATCTGCTTCAAGTGTGGGAAGCCGGGACATATCTCACGTGAATGCATGCAACCAAAATTGGAACATTCTGTCAACAATGTCCAAGCTGCAAGGCCTAAGATGAAGGGCAGAATCTACACTATGGGTGGTGCTGAAGCTTCTCAAAATGAGGACTTGATCCAAGGTCAGTGTGTCATGGGAGGTAAAACCTTAACTCTACTGTTTGATTCAAGCGCAACGCATTCTTTTATTGCCTATGACTGTGTGAATCTGTTGGGATTGCCTGTGTCTTCTTTACCTTTTGATTTGGTAATTTCTACGCCTACTGCAAAGCCTGTTATAACTGCTAAAGTTTGTTTGAACTGTTCTATTTCTGTTACAGATAGAACATTTTTGATTGATTTGATCTGTTTGCCTCTCTCGCAAATGGATGTAATCTTAGGAATGGATTGGTTGTCTTCTAATCATGTCCTGTTAGACTGTGCAAATAAAACCTTAGTTTTCCCTGGTTGTGAGAATTCTGGATTTTTGACTGCCAACCAAGTAAACGCTTCTTTAAGAGAAGGAGCTCAAGGATACATGTTACTATCTTCTTTGGAGGTCAAGAGCGAGCTAGTCTTAGAGCGCATACCTGTCGTGAATGAGTTTCCAGAAGTCTTTCCTGAAGACGTACCAGGTTTGCCGCCAGTTCGGGACATCGAGTTTGCGATCGATCTTGTGCCAGGAACAGGACCAGTGTCTATGGCATCGTATCGTATGGCACCTGCTGAGTTGGAAACCTTGAAGGAACAGTTGGTAGACTTATTGGGGAAATAGTTTGTTAGACCCAGTGTGTCGCCGTGGGGAGCACCTGTGCTGTTGGTGAAAAAGAAAGATGGAACATCTCGCCTATGTGTGGATTATCGCCAGTTGAATAAGGTTACTATTAAGAACAAGTATCCACTTCCGAGGATAGATGACTTGATGGATCAGTTGAGGGGAGCGGCAGTTTTCTCCAAGATTGATTTGCGATCGGGTTATCACCAGATTCGTGTGAAGGCAGAAGATATACCGAAGACAGCGTTTCGAACACGCTATGGGCACTACGAGTATCTTGTGATGCCGTTTGGTGTGACGAATGCTCCAGCTATATTCATGGATTATATGAATAGGATCTTTCGTCCATACCTAGATCAGTTTGTCGTTGTCTTCATAGATGACATACTTATCTATTCACGAGACCAGGAAGAACATGCTGAACATTTTAGTGTGGTTCTTCAAGTTCTGAAAGAGAAACAGTTGTATGCAAAACTGTCCAAGTGTGAGTTTTGGCTCGACGAAGTGCAGTTTTTGGGTCATGTAATTTCAAAGGAAGGAATTACTGTAGATCCGTCGAAAGTCGAAGCAGTTCTTGAGTGGGAAAGACCAACCACAGTGACTGAGATACGCAGTTTTGTGGGTTTGGCTGGGTATTATCGAAGGTTCATCGAGGGATTTTCTAAGATTGTGGGACCTCTTACCCAATTGACGAGGAAGGACAAAGCGTTTGAATGGACTGAAGCCCGTGAGCAAAGTTTTCAGGAGTTGAAGAAGAGGCTGACTACATCACCAGTGTTGATATTGCCAGATCCAGGCGAATCTTTTGAAGTGTACTGTGATGCTTCATACCAAGGTTTAGGCTGTGTTCTGATGCAGAATCGGAAGGTGGTAGCATATGCCTCGAGACAGTTGAAAGTGCACGAGAAGAATTACCCAACTCATGATCTGGAGTTAGCAGCGGTAGTCTTTGCGTTGAAGATTTGGAGACACTACTTGTATGGTTCGACGTTCAATGTCTTCAGCGATCATAAGAGTTTGAGGTATCTGTTCGATCAGAAAGAGCTCAACATGAGGCAAAGACGGTGGCTGGAATTTTTGAAGGACTATGACTTCCAGTTGCAGTATCATCCGGGAAAAGCTAATGTGGTAGCGGATGCCCTGAGTAGAAAAGTGTTACATGTGTCTGCCATGATGGTTAAGGAACACGAGCTGTTGGAACAGTTCAGAGATATGCATCTGTCCGTGGTTAGTATGCCAGGAAGACTATGTGTCGGTATGGTTACAGTATCTTGTGATCTGATGGACCAGATTCGGGAGAAACAAGTATACGACCAGTATCTAGAAAAAGAGCGGAGGAATCTAAAGAAAGGGATGACGTCGGAATACAAGGAAGGAGTAGATGGGATCCTAAGACGAGGAGAACGGGTTTGTGTGCCAAACAACCCAGAGCTAAGAAGGTTAATTCTGGACGAAGCTCATAGAAGCAAGTTAAGTATGCATCCAGGGTCAACCAAGATGTACCAAGACCTGAAGCGATTGTTTTAGTGGCAAGGCATGAAAAGAGATGTAGTTGATTATGTGGCATCTTGCTTAGTGTGTCAAAAAGCAAAGGTTGAACATCAGAGGCCAGCTGGAATGTTACTTCCATTGGATATCCCAGAGTGGAAATGGGACGGCATAGCAATGGATTTCGTAACATGTTTGCCAAGGACACCTAAAGGATACGATTCCATTTGGGTTATAATTGATAGGCTTACGAAATCAGCTCATTTTCTACCGATTAATCCCAAATATTCTACGAAAAAGCTTACCCAGATTTATATCAGTGAGATTGTGAGACTGCATGGAGTACCTTCAAGTATCATATCAGATAAAGACCCGCGTTTTACTTCGCGTTTTTGGCAAAGTTTACATGAAGCTTTAGGAACAAAGTTACGATTAAGTTCGGCTTACCATCCACAAACTGATGGACAATCGGAAAGGACGATTCAGTCTTTAGAGGATCTGTTAAGGGCGTGTGTGTTGGAACATGCCGGAAGTTGGGAGAATTTCCTACCATTGATAGGGTTTACCTACAACAACAGTTATCATTCGAGTATAGGGATGGCACCCTATGAAGCCTTATATGGACGACGTTGCAGAACACCTTTGTGTTGGTACCAAGATGGAGAAAGTATTTCATTAGGACCTGAACTAGTGCAACAAACAACTGAGAAGGTAAAACTGATTCAAGAAAAGATGAGGATAACTCAGAGCCGACAGAAGAGTTATGCGGATAAAAGAGGTAGGCCACTTGAGTTCGAGGAAGGGGATCATGTGTTTTTGAGAGTCACTCCGATGACTGGGGTGGGCAGGGTCCTGAAGTCCAGAAAACTCACTCCAAAATTCATTGGACCTTATCAAATTCTTCGTCGGATAGGTCCAGTAGCTTACCAAATAGCTTTATCGCCTTTTCTATCCAACCTTCATAATGTTTTTCATGTTTCGCAATTGCGAAAGTATATTCCTGATCCCAGTCACGTCATAGAGTCTGATTCAGTACAGCTAAAGGATAACCTAACCTATGAGACATTGCCGGTTAAGATCGAGGACAGGAGGATAAAGAAACTGCGAGGGAAGGAGATAGCTTTGGTTAAAGTTATCTGGAACGAGACTACAGGTGATGCTACCTGGGAAAGAGAAGAGGACATGCGACAAGAGTATCCGAGTTTGTTTTAAGAGGTACGTATAATTTCGAGGACGAAATTCTTTTAAGAGGGGTAGGAATGTAACGGCCCGATTTTCACGTTTTCTATTTCTTTAGTATTTTAATGTCTTTATTTTATTCGAGGTCTTAGGAATGGAAATAAAATATTCCGAGACCATAGTCATGCTCGACGATATTGTAGGAAGCTACGATTAAGTTTTGAGTCGAAAACTCAAACGGAGTCCGGTCTGCGTTTTTACACTGACAGTATGATTTTACTGCTCAGAAGACCTCAGATGGACCCGTGAACGAGACAATAAGTCTTAGAATTCTATTCTCTACGTTTTGGTTAAATTTAGTAAAAATTTCAGAAAAATCACTTCCTGACCTTCGTTCGGGCGGAATCCTCAATCGGGTGACGAACGGAGCCACATATGGATTTACCGGGACTCGCCAACAGATAATCTTGATATCACATCATCCCAGGACACTTGGGAGAGTATGCCAGGGTCGTCATTACGTTCGGAAATATCTGGACGCAAAATGACCAAAATGCCCCTAACCTTAGTCTTTTACACTTTTACCATTATACCCTTTTGGCAAATGACCTTTTTACCCTTAAGTGAGCTTTTAAGAGGCTGAACTCAGCCCCTCGCTTCATCATTTTCGCACAGCCCCTCTTCCTTTAGAGTTCCATAGTTGTTCATGAGAGAAAACCCCATTGTTGGTCTTGAAGCTCCTTGAGTTTTGTTGGAATCACTTGATTTCTTGAGCAATCTTCCTTCATTTCAAGGTAAGATCACTTCTATGATCTCTTAGCTTCATTAATCTTTCTTTATTTCAAGATCAATCTTCATTTTTATGAAAAAACTTCTTAGATTCAAAACTTTGAAAATCCATAGGAAATTGTAGAAAAATCCTTTTGAGGTAAGACCAAGTTCTTTGAACTCACATCATCAATCTCTGCCGAAACCTACGAGCTTATGATTCAACTCTCATCATAGCTCAAAAATCACTTTTGGCCGAACCCTACTTGAAGATGATGAATAGTGTTTTCATCAATTTTTGATTTTTAACACTTGATTTCATCCTTAGCTTTCCTAATGCCTTTGAATCCATGAGATGGAAAACCAAAACCAATTCCTAACCTTTTAACCTAGGGTGGCCGAAATCCTCTTTGTTATGATAGTTGAGATTGGCTTTGATTGTTGTTTAATGTTGGATTGTTGTGTTGTTGTAGTTGTTGACGATTATCAGGAGGTTCACAAACCGATCAACCGACTTTGATCCGGGAATCTGTTCATCAACAGGTATGGGGAGAAGAACTTCATCACACCAAGATGGTGGTGGTGAAGATGGTTGTTTAATTTATGTGTGGGTGAAACCTTTTAGTTTGGGTTCACTTTTATGTGTTAAGTTTTGTTAAGTTCTCATGGAGAACAAGAATGTCATGATGAGATGATTGAATGAAAAAAACCATTTTCATGTATGTTGGAAAACCTACTTTGATCACTAGATCAAGTATGGATTTTTATTGTTGATTATGAGACCATAATGTGTGATGGACTTGGATGTTTGATTATGATGTAGTAATGTGTATTATGGTTATCATGATTGTGTAAGTATTGTGAGCCATACTTTGATTGGTTGATGAAGTAAAACTTCACATTGATTCCTAGTTGGCTATTAGCCATGACCTTGAGGAAAGGAAGGATATGAATAGTTCTTGGACAAGTCAAGTTTTGATGTAAAAAAAAAAAGTGTTTTCAATAACTTGTGTTTTTCAAAGAAAAACCCTAAGTGACTTTAAATGGAATTAAATCTCAAAGTGCTTTCACCAAAGTGAAACATGTTTTATACCTTATCCTTAGTTCATCTAGCTAATCAAGTGACTCAAAATAAGAAAAGAAGTGGTTTCATGATGAGAATCAAAATGGTTCCCTAAGGTTGATGTCTTGTTTTAAGGCAACTTTTCGCTAAGCGAATTTACTTTCGCTAAGCGAAAACAGGGAAAGTCTAAGTTGGGCATCACTGCCTCACTTTCGCTAAGCTAACCAAATGAGTTTCGCTAAGCGAATTACGTCTCGCTGAGCGATCCAGAGAAGTCTCCAAAGGAGGTATAACCGCCTCCATTTCGCTAAGCGAAATTATACTCGCTAAGCGAAGAAAGTGAAATTTCGCTACACGAATTCTGTTTCGCCGAGCGATCTAGAGGTGTTTCCAAAGAGGTGTAACCGTCTGTACTTGCGCTAAGCGAATACAATACATTTCGCTACGCGATTTATGTCTCGCCGAGCGATCCAGAGGAGTTCCAAAAGAGGCATTATTGTTTCAATTTCGCTCAGCGAATGTAATTTCGCTAAGCGAATTCCATGTTCAGAAAATGCTAAAAATAGAGTAAGTAAGTGTTTCAAAAATTGTTTCAAATCAAATGAGTTTTCAATTGAGAAGTTGTTCTGGTTTACAAACGTTTTGGGTTTTGAAACAGTAGTTCGATGACGGACCGGTGATTCGGATCCCGATCAGTCGTTCAATTGTTTCAGTCTTGTGATGACTCGATCCCGGAGGAATCACGAGATTTATCCGGTGGATAAAGGTTTTGTTTTTCAAAAGACGCGTATAGTTCCTAAGGAGGAGAACCTTAGTAGACTTCGAGGTTTATCCGGGAGATAGACATTGCTTGATCGCATCTGCTTTGTGTAAGCATTGGCATTTCATTTGCATAGTCGTAAGGCCTTGAGCCTAGCTAGGAGTTGAACTTACACCTTGATGCGGGTGCGAATCTTACGGTGACGATCTTCAATGGTCTTTTTGGAGGTATCAGGGTTGGAAGGGCTTACATGTGACCAGTTGGTAGATCTTCTGTGTCGTGGTGAATCCGTGCAATACACTGATATCCTCTACTAGATGCCGTACTTTTCGTGTTTGGTCGAGAGTGTTACCGTGAAGCCAGATACGTGCACGTTACGAATGTTGTAGCATCTTGTTCATAGAAACCGGAACATTTCCTCCCATTCACTCTCTCCGAATGTTTTGTTAGCTCCATGGAGTAGGGGTCAGAGTAGTACCCAGCGACATTGACGTTGAGTCATCTACATTGCATTGCATTGCATAGCTATTGATGTTTACATTTACTGTTATACATCGTTGTACTGTTTAAGAGTACCTTATATTATACTGCTAACTGCTTAACATGATATTATTCCGTCAACTGCTTAATATGTTTGACATTGAGAATTCTTGTATGCATGTTGGGTACGCTGTTACCCGGTGAGTCGTCCCGTTTTTACTACTGCTGTTTCGTTGTGTTGATGAACGGGAATCTCACCCATATCTGTATGTTTTCTGTTGGTACTTGCTGTTGCTGTTTGAACAGATGGACGTGACGATGGTTCAGCCCAGTAGTTTCCTTGAGCCCTAGGCGGACCTTCTTTTTGTGGTCTAGTTTTGTTGTCGGCCAGACTATGTCAGTTTTGTAGTACTTTTGGGGAGCTACGACTCCTAGTACTTATTGTATCAGTTATACATTAGACCTATGTCTGTATATAGTATTATTCCTTTTTCTGTTTATGTCCCTGTAATTATTATGCATATTGTTCTAGAAATGTATGGCGAACCTAAGTTCGTTATTACTATTATTTACCTTTACTAAATCCCATTGCATCTTGTGAAAAGAAAAAAAGAAAACCGTATTTTCCGCATTAAGAAATATTTTCGGCCTTATAAACGTTCGGGAATGTGACACTCGGGAAAGGGTGTTGCATTATTTGGTATCAGAGCTGGCCGAGTCTTTTTGGGGTTTGTAGGTTATGGTCTGTCTTGTTTGTGTTGTGTTCTCTGTGTGTTTCTCTGTTGTTTGCTTTAGTTTTGTTGTGGTTCTTGTGTTTGACAGTTCTGGTTTTGAAGGTAGCAATGGCTGCTCAAAACCTGACTGTTGCTGTGAACGCCATACGGAAATGGCTGCTGCTATGGTTCAACGTGACGAAAGAGCTGCCGGAGGTAGAGGACTGGATGAATTTCTCCGTCGGAATCCACCTCAATTCAACGGTGAATTCAATCCTGAATTAGCTGAACGCTGGATCCAAACGCTGGAAAAGATTTTTGGAGCGATGAGATGTACTGCGAATGACAAGGTTGTCTATGCAACCTATATGCTGGTGGAGGATGCTTAATACTGGTGGGAAGGAGCCCGTCAGATGCTGATTCACGATCAACAAGTTGTGGATTGGAATGCTTTTAGGGGAAAATTCCTGGAGAAGTATTTTCCTGCAAGTGCAAGACACGAGAAAGAGATGGAGTTCCTCCAGCTGAGACAAGGGGGAATGACCGTAGCTGAATACGGAGCCAAGTTTGAAAGTCTAGCAAAGTTCTCAAATTACTTTCTGGACAACCCAAGAGAAGAGTGGAAGTGCCGGAAATTTGAAGGAGGTCTGAGGATCGACTTGAAAAGAGCTGTTGTCCCTCTAGAGATTTCTATTTTTCCGAGGTTAATGGAGAAGTGTCGTTTGATCGAGAGTTTGGAGCCTAAGGACAAGCGGGTACAGAGTTCTGGACCGAGTAAGTTCCAGAAAGGAAGCAATGGTCGAGACAACAAATCTCGATGGAAGCCCTATACAAAGCAACAAGATCGACAACAACGTTCTATTGGAGGAAGCAGTGGGAGTTTCAGTCAGTCTGGAAATGCCCCAACCAAGTGCATGAAGTGTGGGAAGAGTAATCACATCACCAGAGATTGTTCGATCAAAGGGATTATCTGCTTCAAGTGTGGGAAGCCGGGACATGTAACGCCCCGATTTTCACGCTTTCTAATTCTTTAGTATTTTAATGTCTTTATTTTATTCGAGGTCTTAGGAATAGAAATAAAATATTCCGAGACCACAGTCATGCTCGACGATATCGTAGAAAGCTACGATTAAGTTTTGAGTCGAAAACTCAAACGGAGTCCGGTCTGCGTTTTTACACTGACAGTATGATTTTACTGCTCAGAAGACCTCAGATGGACCCGTGAACGAGACAGTAAGTCTTATAATTCAATTCTCTACGTTTTGGTTAAATTTCGTAAAAATTTCAGAAAAATAACTTCCTGACCTTCGTTCGGGCGGAATCTTCAATCGGATGACGAACGGAGCCACATATGGATTTACCGGGACTCGCCAACAAATAATCTTGATATCACATCATCACAGGACACTTGGGAGAGTATGCCAGAGTCGTCATGACGTTCGGAAATATCTGGACGCAAAATGACCAAAATGCCCCTAACCTTAGTCTTTTACACTTTTACCATTATACCCTTTTGGCAAATGACCTTTTTACCCTTAAGTGAACTTTTAAGAGGCTGAACTCAGCCCCTTACTTCATCATTTTCGCACAGCCCCTCACACCATAGAGTTCCATAGTTGTTCTTGAGAGAAAACTCCATTTTCACCTAGAAAAGCTTGAGTTTTTGTTGGATTCACTAGATTCCTTGAGCAATCTTTCTTCATTTCAAGGTAAGATCACTTCTATGATCTCTTAGCTTCTTGAATCTTTCTTTATTTCAAGATCAATCTTCATTTTCATGAAAAGAATTTCTTAGATCCAAAACTTTGAAAATCCATAGGAAATTGTAGAAAAATCCTTTTGAGGTAAGACCAAGTTCTTTGAACTCACATCATCAATCTCTACCTAAACCCAAGAGCTTATGATTCAACTCTCATCATAGCTCAAAAAGCATTTTTGGCCGAACCCTCTTGGAAGATGATGAATAGTGTTTTCATCAAGTTTTGATTTTTAACACTAGATTTCATCCTTAGTTTTCCTAATGCTTTTGAATCCATGAAATGGAAACCAAAACCAATTTCTAACCTTTTTAACCTAGGGTGGCCGAAACCCTCTTTGTTGTAATAGTTGAGTTTGGCTTTGATTTTTGTTTAATGTTGAATTGTTGTGTTGTGTAGTTGTTGACGATTATCAGGAGGTTCAGAAACCGATCAACCGACTTTGATCCGGGAATCTGCTCATCAAGAGGTATGGGGAGAAGAACCTCATCACACCAAGATGGTGGTAGTGAGAATGGTTGTTTAAATTTATGTGTGGGTGAAACCCTTTAGTTTGGGTTCACTTTTATGTGTTAAGTCTTGTTAAGTTCTCTTGGAGAACAAGATTGTTATGATGTGTTTATGCTTGAGTATGTTGTAGTGTGCTTTAGCATAAGTTGATGATGATATGATTGATGAAAATCATTTTCATGTATGTTGAAAAACCTACTTTGATCACTAGATCAAGTATGGACTTTTATTGTTGATTATGAGACCATAATGTGTGATGGACTTGGATGTTTGATTATGATGTAGTAATGTCTATTATGGTTATCATGATTGTGTAAGTATTGTGAGCCATATTTTGTTTGGTTGATGGAGTAAAACTTCACATTGATTCCTAGTTGGCTTTTAGCCATGGCTTTGAGAAAAGGAAGAACATGAGTAGATCTTGATTAAGTCAAGTTTTGATGTAAAGAAAGTGTTTTCAATAACTTGTGTTTTTCAAAGAAAACCCTAAGTGTCTTTGAATGGAAATTAAAGCTCAAAGTGCTTTCACCAAAGTGAAACATATTTTATACCTTATCCTTAGTCCATATAGTTAATCAAGGGACTCAAAATGAGAAAAGAAGTGGTTCCATGAAGAGAATCAAAATGGTTCCCTAAGGTTGATGTCTTGTTTATGGCAACCATTTCGCTAAGCGAATTTTCTCTCGCTACGCGGAAACAGGGGAAAGCCTAAGTTGGGCATCACTGCCTCACTTTCGCTAAGCGAATTCATATTCGCTAAGCCAATCAAACGAGTTTCGCTACGCGAATTACGTCTCGCTGAGCGACCCAGAGAAGTCTCCAAAGGAGGTATAACCGCCTCCATTTCGCTACG
The DNA here is from genome assembly GCA_039655645.1 of Ammopiptanthus mongolicus. Lineage (NCBI taxonomy): Eukaryota > Viridiplantae > Streptophyta > Magnoliopsida > Fabales > Fabaceae > Ammopiptanthus > Ammopiptanthus mongolicus. The sequence goes on from CM077345.1 coordinate 58,718,506, forward strand.
CGAATACACTGCATTTCGCTACACGAATTCTGTTTCGCCGAGCGATCCAGAGGCGTTTACAAAGAGGTTTAACCGTCTGAACTTTCGCTAAGCGAATTCATATTCGCTAAGCGAATACAATACATTTCGCGTTTACAAAGAGGTTTAACCGTCTGAAATTGCGCTAAGCGAATTCATATTCGCTAAGCGAATCCAATGCATTTCGCTACGCGATTTATGACTCGCCGAGCGATCCAGAGGAGTTCCAAAAGAGGCATTATTGTTTCAATTTCGCTAAGCGAATGAAATTTCGCTAAGCGAATTACATGTTCAGAAAATGCTAAAAATAGAGCAAGTAAGTGTTTCAAAGATTGTTTTAAATCAAATGAGTTTTCAATTGAGAAGTTGTTCTGGTTTACAAATGTTTTGGGTTTTGAGACAGTAGTTCGATGACGGACCGGTGATTCGGACCCCGCTCAGTCGTTCAATTGTTTCAGTCTTGTGATGACTCGATCCCGGAGGGATCACGAGATTTATCCGGTGGATAAAGGTTATGCTTTCAAAAGACACGTATAGTTCCTAAGGTAGAGAACCTTAGTAGACTTCGAGGTTTATCCGGGGGATAGACATTGCTTGATCGCATCTGCTTTGTGTAAGCATTGGCATATCATTTGCATAGTTGTAAGGCCTTGAGCCTAGGAGTTGAGCTTACACCTTGATGCGGGTGCGAATCTTACGGTGACGATCTTCAATGGTCTTTTGGGAGGTATCAGGGTTGGAAGGGCTTACATGTGACCAGTTGGTAGCTCTTCTGTGTCGTGGCGAATCCGTGCAATACACTGATATCCTCTACTAGATGCCGTACTTTTCATGTTTGGTTGAGAGTGTTTCCGTAAAAGCCAGATACGTGCACGTTACGAATGTTGTAGCATCTTGCCCAAAGCTGGCACGCACGGAACATGTCCTCCCATTCACTCTCTCCGACTGTTTTGTTAGCTCCATAGAGTAGGGGTCAGAGTAGTACCCAGTGACATTGACATTGAGTCATATACATTGCATTGCATTGCATGGCTATTGATGTTTACATTTACTGTTATACATCGTTGTACTGTTTAAGAATACCTTATTTTATGATGTTAACTGCTTAACATGATATTATGCTGTCAACTGCTTAATATGTTTGACATTGAGAATTCCTGTAAGCATGTTGGGTATGCTGTTACCCGGTGAGTCGTCCCGTTTTTACTATTGCTGTTTTGCTGTGTTGATGAACGGGAATCTCACCCATATCTGTATGTTTTCTGTTGGTACTTGCTGTTGCTGTTTGAACAGATGGACGTGATGATGGTTCAGTCCAGTAGTTCCTTTGAGCCAGAGGAGGACCTTCTTTTTGTGGTCTAGTTTTGTTGTCGGCCAGACTATGTCGTTTTTGTAGTACTTTTGGGAGCTACGACTCCTTGTACATATTGTATTTCTTATTGTATTAGTTATACATTAGACCTATGTCTGTATATAATAATGTTGACGTTTCCATTTCTGTTTCTGTTCTGTGGTATGTTCTAGAAATGCATGGCGAACCTAAGTTCGTTTATTAGTATTATTTACCTTTACAAAATCCCATTGCATCTTGTGAAAAGAAAAAAAAAAAAGAAAACCGTATTTTCCGCATTAAATAATATTTTCGGCCTTATAAACGTTCGGGAATGTGACACTCGGGAAAGGGTGTTGCATTGTTTGGTATCAGAGCTGGCCGAGTCTTTTTGGGGTTTGTAGGTTATGGTCCGTCTTGTTTGTGTTGTGTTCTCTGTGTGATTCTCTGTTGTTTGCTTTAGTTTTGTTGTGGTTCTTGAGTTTGACAGTTCTGGTTTTGAAGGTAGCAATGGCTGCTCAAAACCTGACTGCTGCTGTGAACGCCATACGGGACATGGCTGCTGCTATGGCTCAACGTGATGAACGAGCTGCTGGAGGTAGAGGACTGGACGAATTTCTTCGTCGGAATCCACCTCAATTCAAAGGTGAATTCAATCCTGAGTTGGCTGAACGCTGGATCCAAACGCTGGAGAAGATCTTTGGAGCGATGAGATGTACTGAGAATGACAAGGTTGTCTATGCAACCTATATGCTGGTGGAGGATGCTGAATACTGGTGGGAAGGAGCCCGTCAGATGCTGGTGCATGACCAACAAGCTGTTGACTGGAATGCTTTTAAGGGAAAATTCCTGGAAAAGTATTTTCCTGCAAGTGCAAGGCACGAGAAAGAGATGGAGTTCCTCCAGCTGAGACAGGGGGGAATGACCGTAGCTGAATACGGGGCTAAATTTGAAAGTCTAGCAAAGTTCTCAAATTACTTTCTGGACAACCCAAGAGAGGAGTGGAAGTGCAGAAAATTCGAAGGAGGTCTAAGGATCGACTTGAAGAGAGCTGTAGTTCCATTGGAAATTTCTGTTTTTCCGAGGTTAATGGAAAAGTGTCGTTTGATCGAGAGTTTGGAGCCTAAGGACAAGCGGGTACAGAGTTCTGGACCGAGCAAGTTCCAGAGAGGAAGCGGTGGTCGAGACAACAAATCTCGATGGAAGCCCTATGCAAAGCAACAAGATCGACAACAACGTTCTGTTGGAGGGAGCAGTGGGAGTTTCAGTCAGTCTGGAAACGCCCCAAACAAGTGCATGAAGTGTGGGAAGAGCAATCACATCACCAGAGATTGTTCGATCAAAGGGATTATCTGCTTCAAGTGTGGGAAGCCGGGACACATCTCACGTGAATGCATGCAACCAAAATTGGAACATTCTGTTAACAATGTCCAAGCTGCAAGGCCTAAGATGAAGGGCAGAGTCTACACTATGGGTGGTGCTGAAGCTTCTCAGAATGAAGACTTGATCCAAGGTCAGTGTGTCATGGGAGGTGAAACCTTAACTGTACTATTTGATTCAGGCGCAACGCATTCTTTTATTGCCTATGACTGTGTGAATCTGTTGGGATTACCTGTGTCTTCTTTACCTTTTGATTTGGTAATTTCTACGCCTACTGCAAAGCCTGTTGTAACTGCTAAAGTTTGTTTGAATTGTTCTATTTCTGTTAAAGATAGAAGGTTTTTGATTGATTTGATCTGTTTGCCTCTCTCGCAAATGGATGTAATCTTAGGAATGGATTGGTTGTCTTCTAATCATATCCTGTTGGACTGTGCAAATAAAACCTTAGTTTTCCCTAGTTGTGAGAATTCTGGATTTTTGACTGCCAACCAAGTAAACGCTTCTTTGAGAGAAGGAGCTCAGGGATACATGTTACTATCTTCTTTGGAGGTCAAGAGCGAGCTAGTCTTAGAGCGCATACCTGTCGTGAATGAGTTTCCAGAAGTCTTTCCTGAAGACGTACCAGGTTTGCCGCCAGTTCGGGACATCGAGTTTGCAATTGATCTTGTGCCAGGAACAGGACCAGTGTCTATGGCACCGTATCGTATGGCACCTGCTGAGTTGGAAACGTTGAAGGAACAGTTGGTAGACTTATTGGGGAAGCAGTTTGTTAGACCCAGTGTGTCACCGTGGGGAGCACCTGTGTTGTTGGTGAAAAAGAAAGATGGAACATCTCGCCTATGTGTGGATTATCGCCAGTTGAATAAAGTTACTATTAAGAACAAGTATCCACTTCCGAGGATAGATGACTTGATGGATCAGTTGAGGGGAGCGGCAGTTTTCTCCAAGATTGATTTGCGATCGGGGTATCACCAGATTCGTGTGAAGGCAGAAGATATACCGAAGACAGCGTTTCGATCACGCTATGGGCACTATGAGTATCTTGTGATGCCGTTTGGTGTGACGAATGCTCCAGCTATATTCATGGACTATATGAATAGGATCTTTCGTCCATACCTAGATCAGTTTGTCGTTGTCTTCATAGATGACATACTTATCTATTCACGAGACCAGGAAGAACATGCTGAACATCTTAGTGTGGTTCTTCAAGTTTTGAAAGAGAAACAGCTGTATGCAAAACTGTCCAAGTGTGAGTTTTGGCTCGACGAAGTGCAATTTTTGGGTCATGTAATTTCAAAAGAAGGAATTGCTGTAGATCCGTCGAAAGTCGAAGCAGTTCTTGAGTGGGAAAGACCAACCACAGTGACTGAGATACGCAGTTTTGTGGGTTTGGTTGGGTATTATCGGAGGTTCATTGAGGGATTTTCAAAGATTGTAGGACCTCTTACCCAATTGACGAGGAAGGACAAAGCGTTTGAATGGACTGAAGCCTGTGAGCAGAGTTTTCAAGAGTTGAAGAAGAGGCTAACTACGTTGCCAGTGTTGATATTGCCAGATCCAAGCGAATCTTTTGAAGTGTACTGTGATGCTTCATACCAAGGTTTAGGCTGTGTTCTGATGCAGAATCGGAAGGTGGTAGCGTATGCCTCGAGACAGTTGAAAGTGCACGAGAAGAACTACCCAACTCATGATCTAGAGTTAGCAGCGGTAGTCTTTGCGTTGAAGATTTGGAGGCACTACTTGTATGGTTCGACGTTTAATGTCTTCAGTGACCATAAGAGCTTGAAGTATCTGTTTGATCAGAAAGAGCTCAACATGAGACAAAGACGGTGGCTGGAATTTTTGAAGGACTATGATTTCCAGTTGCAGTATCATCCGGGAAAAGCTAATGTGGTAGCGGATGCCCTGAGTAGAAAAGTGTTACATGTGTCTGCCATGATGGTTAAGGAACACGAGCTGTTGGAACAGTTCAGGGATATGCATCTGTCCGTGGTTAGTATGCCAGGAAGACTATGTGTAGGTATGGTTACAGTATCTTGTGATCTGATGGATCAGATTCGGGAGAAACAAGTATACGACCAGTATCTGGAGAAAGAGCGAAGGAATCTAAAGAAGGGGATGACGTCGGAATACAAAGAAGGAGTAGATGGAATCCTAAGACGAGGAGAACGGGTTTGTGTGCCAAACAACCCAGAGATAAGGAGGTTAATTCTGGACGAAGCTCATAGAAGCAAGTTAAGTATGCATCCAGGGTCAACCAAGATGTACCAAGACCTGAAGCGGTTGTTTTGGTGGCAAGGCATGAAAAGAGATGTAGCCGATTATGTGGCATCTTGCTTAGTATGTCAGAAAGCAAAGGTTGAACATCAGAGGCCAGCTGGAATGTTACTTTCGTTGGATATCCCAGAGTGGAAATGGGACGGCATAGCAATGGATTTCGTGACGTGTTTGCCAAGGACACCTAAAGGATACGATTCCATTTGGGTTATAATTGATAGGCTTACGAAATCAGCTCATTTTCTACCGATTAATCTCAAGTATTCTATGGAAAAGCTTACTCAGATTTATATCAGTGAGATTGTGAGACTGCATGGAGTACCTTCAAGTATCATATCGGATAGAGATCCGCGTTTTACTTCGCGTTTTTGGCAAAGTTTACATGAAGCTTTAGGAACAAAGTTACGATTAAGTTCGGCTTACCATCCTCAAACTGATGGACAATCAGAAAGAACGATTCAGTCTTTAGAGGATCTGTTGAGGGCGTGTGTGTTGGAACATGCCGGTAGTTGGGAGAATTTCCTACCGTTGATAGAGTTTACCTACAACAACAGTTATCATTCGAGTATAGGGATGGCACCCTACGAAGCTTTATATGGACGACGTTGCAGAACACCTTTGTGTTGGTACCAAGATGGAGAAAGTGCTTCATTAGGACCTGAACTAGTGCAACAAACAACCGAGAAGGTGAAACTGATTCAAGAAAAGATGAGGACGACTCAGAGCCGACAGAAGAGTTATGCGGATAAAAGACGTAGGCCACTTGAGTTCGAGGAAGGGGATCATGTGTTTTTGAGAGTCACTCCGATGACTGGGGTGGGCAGGGTCTTGAAGTCCAGAAAACTCACTCCAAAATTCATTGGACCTTATCAAATTCTTCGTCGGATAGGTCCAGTAGCTTACCAAATAGCTTTACCGCCTTTTCTATCCAACCTTCATAATGTTTTTCATGTTTCGCAATTGCGGAAGTATATTCCTGATCCCAGTCACGTCATAGAGTCTGATTCAATACAGCTGAAGGATAACCTAACCTATGAGACATTGCCGGTTAAGATCGAGGACAGGAGGATAAAGAAACTGCGAGGGAAGGAGATAGCTTTGGTCAAAGTTATCTGGAACGAGACTACAGGTGATGCTACCTGGGAAAGAGAGGAAGACATGCAACAACAGTATCCGAGTTTGTTTTAAGAGGTACGTATAATTTCGAGGACGAAATTCTTTTAAGAGGGGTAGGAATGTAACGCCCCGATTTTCACGCTTTCTAATTCTTTAGTATTTTAATGTCTTTATTTTATTCGAGGTCTTAGGAATAGAAATAAAATATTCCGAGACCACAGTCATGCTCGACGATATCGTAGAAAGCTACGATTAAGTTTTGAGTCGAAAACTCAAACGGAGTCCGGTCTGCGTTTTTACACTGACAGTATGATTTTACTGCTCAGAAGACCTCAGATGGACCCGTGAACGAGACAGTAAGTCTTATAATTCAATTCTCTACGTTTTGGTTAAATTTCGTAAAAATTTCAGAAAAATAACTTCCTGACCTTCGTTCGGGCGGAATCTTCAATCGGGTGACGAACGGAGCCACATATGGATTTACCGGGACTCGCCAACAAATAATCTTGATATCACATCATCACAGGACACTTGGGAGAGTATGCCAGAGTCGTCATGACGTTCGGAAATATCTGGACGCAAAATGACCAAAATGCCCCTAACCTTAGTCTTTTACACTTTTACCATTATACCCTTTTGGCAAATGACCTTTTTACCCTTAAGTGAACTTTTAAGAGGCTGAACTCAGCCCCTCACTTCATCATTTTCGCACAGCCCCTCACACCATAGAGTTCCATAGTTGTTCTTGAGAGAAAACTCCATTTTCACCTAGAAAAGCTTGAGTTTTTGTTGGATTCACTTGATTCCTTGAGCAATCTTTCTTCATTTCAAGGTAAGATCACTTCTATGATCTCTTAGCTTCTTGAATCTTTCTTTATTTCAAGATCAATCTTCATTTTCATGAAAAGAATTTCTTAGATCCAAAACTTTGAAAATCCATAGGAAATTGTAGAAAAATCCTTTTGAGGTAAGACCAAGTTCTTTGAACTCACATCATCAATCTCTACCTAAACCCAAGAGCTTATGATTCAACTCTCATCATAGCTCAAAAAGCATTTTTGGCCGAACCCTCTTGGAAGATGATGAATAGTGTTTTCATCAAGTTTTGATTTTTAACACTAGATTTCATCCTTAGTTTTCCTAATGCTTTTGAATCCATGAAATGGAAACCAAAACCAATTTCTAACCTTTTTAACCTAGGGTGGCCGAAACCCTCTTTGTTGTAATAGTTGAGTTTGGCTTTGATTTTTGTTTAATGTTGAATTGTTGTGTTGTGTAGTTGTTGACGATTATCAGGAGGTTCAGAAACCGATCAACCGACTTTGATCCGGGAATCTGCTCATCAAGAGGTATGGGGAGAAGAACCTCATCACACCAAGATGGTGGTAGTGAGAATGGTTGTTTAAATTTATGTGTGGGTGAAACCCTTTAGTTTGGGTTCACTTTTATGTGTTAAGTCTTGTTAAGTTCTCTTGGAGAACAAGATTGTTATGATGTGTTTATGCTTGAGTATGTTGTAGTGTGCTTTAGCATAAGTTGATGATGATATGATTGATGAAAATCATTTTCATGTATGTTGAAAAACCTACTTTGATCACTAGATCAAGTATGGACTTTTATTGTTGATTATGAGACCATAATGTGTGATGGACTTGGATGTTTGATTATGATGTAGTAATGTGTATTATGGTTATCATGATTGTGTAAGTATTGTGAGCCATATTTTGTTTGGTTGATGGAGTAAAACTTCACATTGATTCCTAGTTGGCTTTTAGCCATGGCTTTGAGAAAAGGAAGAACATGAGTAGATCTTGATTAAGTCAAGTTTTGATGTAAAGAAAGTGTTTTCAATAACTTGTGTTTTTCAAAGAAAACCCTAAGTGTCTTTGAATGGAAATTAAAGCTCAAAGTGCTTTCACCCAAGTGAAACATATTTTATACCTTATCCTTAGTCCATATAGTTAATCAAGGGACTCAAAATGAGAAAAGAAGTGGTTTCATGAAGAGAATCAAAATGGTTCCCTAAGGTTGATGTCTTGTTTATGGCAACCATTTCGCTAAGCGAATTTTCTCTCGCTACGCGGAAACAGGGGAAAGCCTAAGTTGGGCATCACTGCCTCACTTTCGCTAAGCGAATTCATATTCGCTAAGCCAATCAAACGAGTTTCGCTACGCGAATTACGTCTCGCTGAGCGACCAGAGAAGTCTCCAAAGGAGGTATAACCGCCTCCATTTCGCTAAGCGAAATTATTTTCGCTACGCGAATACACTGCATTTCGCTACACGAATTCTGTTTCGCCGAGTGATCCAGAGGCGTTTACAAAGAGGTTTAACCGTCTGAACTTTCGCTAAGCGAATTCATATTCGCTAAGCGAATACAATACATTTCGCGTTTACAAAGAGGTTTAACCGTCTGAAATTGCGCTAAGCGAATTCATATTCGCTAAGCGAATCCAATGCATTTCGCTACGCGATTTATGACTCGCCGAGCGATCCAGAGGAGTTCCAAAAGAGGCATTATTGTTTCAATTTCGCTAAGCGAATGAAATTTCGCTAAGCGAATTACATGTTCAGAAAATGCTAAAAATAGAGCAAGTAAGTGTTTCAAAGATTGTTTTAAATCAAATGAGTTTTCAATTGAGAAGTTGTTCTGGTTTACAAATGTTTTGGGTTTTGAGACAGTAGTTCGATGACGGACCGGTGATTCGAACCCGCTCAGTCGTTCAATTGTTTCAGTCTTGTGATGACTCGATCCCGGAGGGATCACGAGATTTATCCGGTGGATAAAGGTTATGCTTTCAAAAGACACGTATAGTTCCTAAGGTAGAGAACCTTAGTAGACTTCGAGGTTTATCCGGGGATAGACATTGCTTGATCGCATCTGCTTTGTGTAAGCATTGGCATATCATTTGCATAGTTGTAAGGCCTTGAGCCTAGGAGTTGAGCTTACACCTTGATGCGGGTGCGAATCTTACGGTGACGGTCTTCAATGGTCTTTTGGGAGGTATCAGGGTTGGAAGAAGCTTACATGTGACCAGTTGGTAGCTCTTCTGTGTCGTGGCGAATCCGTGCAATACACTGATATCCTCTACTAGATGCCGTACTTTTCATGTTTGGTTGAGAGTGTTTCCGTAAAAGCCAGATACGTGCACGTTACGAATGTTGTAGCATCTTGCCCAAGGCTGGCGCGCACGGAACATGTCCTCCCATTCACTCTCTCCGACTGTTTTGTTAGCTCCATGGCGTAGGGGTCAGAGTAGTACCCAGTGACATTGACATTGAGTCATATACATTGCATTGCATTGCATGGCTATTGATGTTTACATTTACTGTTATACATCGTTGTACTGTTAAAGAATACCTTATTTTATGCTGTTAACTGCTTAACATGATATTATGCTGTCAACTGCTTAATATGTTTGACATTGAGAATTCCTGTAAGCATGTTGGGTATGCTGTTACCCGGTGAGTCGTCCCGTTTTTACTATTGCTGTTTTGCTGTGTTGATGAACGGGAATCTCACCCATATCTGTATGTTTTCTGTTGGTACTTGCTGTTGCTGTTTGAACAGATGGACGTGATGATGGTTCAGTCCAGTAGTTCCTTTGAGCCAGAGGAGGACCTTCTTTTTGTGGTCTAGTTTTGTTGTCGGCCAGACTATGTCATTTTTGTAGTACTTTTGGGAGCTACGACTCCTTGTACATATTGTATTTCTTATTGTATTAGTTATACATTAGACCTATGTCTGTATATAATAATGTTGACGTTTCCATTTCTGTTTCTGTTCTGTGGTATGTTCTAGAAATGCATGGCGAACCTAAGTTCGTTTATTAGTATTATTTACCTTTACAAAATCCCATTGCATCTTGTGAAAAGAAAAAAAAAAGAAAACCGTATTTTCCGCATTAAATAATATTTTCGGCCTTATAAACGTTCGGGAATGTGACACTCGGGAAAGGGTGTTGCAGGACATATCTCACGTGAATGCATGCAACCAAAATTGGAACATTCTGTCAACAATGTCCAAGCTGCAAGGCCTAAGATGAAGGGCAGAATCTACACTATGGGTGGTGCTGAAGCTTCTCAAAATGAGGACTTGATCCAAGGTCAGTGAGTCATGGGAGGTAAAACCTTAACTCTACTGTTTGATTCAAGCGCAACGCATTCTTTTATTGCCTATGACTGTGTGAATCTGTTGGGATTGCCTGTGTCTTCTTTACCTTTTGATTTGGTAATTTCTACGCCTACTGCAAAGCCTGTTATAACTGCTAAAGTTTGTTTGAACTGTTCTATTTCTGTTACAGATAGAACATTTTTGATTGATTTGATCTGTTTGCCTCTCTCGCAAATGGATGTAATCTTAGGAATGGATTGGTTGTCTTCTAATCATGTCCTGTTAGACTGTGCAAATAAAACCTTAGTTTTCCCTGGTTGTGAGAATTCTGGATTTTTGACTGCCAACCAAGTAAACGCTTCTTTAAGAGAAGGAGCTCAAGGATACATGTTACTATCTTCTTTGGAGGTCAAGAGCGAGCTAGTCTTAGAGCGCATACCTGTCGTGAATAAGTTTCCGGAAGTCTTTCCTGAAGACGTACCAGGTTTGCCGCCAGTTCGGGACATCGAGTTTGCGATCGATCTTGTGCCAGGAACAGGACCAGTGTCTATGGCACCGTATCGTATGGCACCTGCTGAGTTGGAAACCTTGAAAGAACAGTTGGTAGACTTATTGGGGAAATAGTTTGTTAGACCCAGTGTGTCGCCGTGGGGAGCACCTGTGCTGTTGGTGAAAAAGAAAGATGGAACATCTCGCCTATGTGTGGATTATCGCCAGTTGAATAAGGTTACTATTAAGAACAAGTATCCACTTCCGAGGATAGATGACTTGATGGATCAGTTGAGGGGAGCGGCAGTTTTCTCCAAGATTGATTTGCGATCGGGTTATCACCAGATTCGTGTGAAGGCAGAAGATATACCGAAGACAGCGTTTCGAACACGCTATGGGCACTACGAGTATCTTGTGATGCCGTTTGGTGTGACGAATGCTCCAGCTATATTCATGGATTATATGAATAGGATCTTTCGTCCATACCTAGATCAGTTTGTCGTTGTCTTCATAGATGACATACTTATCTATTCACGAGACCAGGAAGAACATGCTGAACATCTTAGTGTGGTTCTTCAAGTTCTGAAAGAGAAACAGTTGTATGCAAAACTGTCCAAGTGTGAGTTTTGGCTCGACGAAGTGCAGTTTTTGGGTCATGTAATTTCAAAAGAAGGAATTGCTGTAGATCCGTCGAAAGTCGAAGCAGTTCTTGAGTGCGAAAGACCAACCACAGTGACTGAGATACGCAGTTTTGTGGGTTTGGCTGGGTATTATCGAAGGTTCATCGAGGGATTTTCTAAGATTGTGGGACCTCTTACCCAATTGACGAGGAAGGACAAAGCATTTGAATGGACTGAAGCCTGTGAGCAAAGTTTTCAGGAGTTGAAGAAGAGGCTGACTACATCACCAGTGTTGATATTGCCAGATCCAGGCGAATCTTTTGAAGTGTACTGTGATGCTTCATACCAAGGTTTAGGCTGTGTTCTGATGCAGAATCGGAAGGTGGTAGCATATGCCTCGAGACAGTTGAAAGTGCGCGAGAAGAATTACCCAACTCATGATCTGGAGTTAGCAGCGGTAGTCTTTGCGTTGAAGATTTGGAGACACTACTTGTATGGTTCGACGTTCAATGTCTTCAGCGATCATAAGAGTTTGAGGTATCTGTTCGATCAGAAAGAGCTCAACATGAGGCAAAGACGGTGGCTGGAATTTTTGAAGGACTATGACTTCCAGTTGCAGTATCATCCGGGAAAAGCTAATGTGGTAGCGGATGCCCTGAGTAGAAAAGTGTTACATGTGTCTGCCATGATGGTTAAGGAACACGAGCTGTTGGAACAGTTCAGAGATATGCATCTGTCCGTGGTTAGTATGCCAGGAAGACTATGTGTCGGTATGGTTATAGTATCTTGTGATCTGATGGACCAGATTCGGGAGAAACAAGTATACGACCAGTATCTAGAAAAAGAGCGGAGGAATCTAAAGAAAGGGATGACGTCGGAATACAAGGAAAGAGTAGATGGGATCCTAAGACGAGGAGAACGGGTTTGTGTGCTAAACAACCCAGAGCTAAGAAGGTTAATTCTGGACGAAGCTCATAGAAGCAAGTTAAGTATGCATCCAGGGTCAACCAAGATGTACCAAGACCTGAAGCGATTGTTTTAGTGGCAAGGCATGAAAAGAGATGTAGTTGATTATGTGGCATCTTGCTTAGTGTGTCAAAAAGCAAAGGTTGAACATCAGAGGCCAGCTGGAATGTTACTTCCATTGGATATCCCAGAGTGGAAATGGGATGGCATAGCAATGGATTTCGTAACATGTTTGCCAAGGACACCTAAAGGATACGATTCCATTTGGGTTATAATTGATAGGGTTACGAAATCAGCTCATTTTCTACCGATTAATCCCAAGTATTCTACGGAAAAGCTTACCCAGATTTATATCAGTGAGATTGTGAGACTGCATGGAGTACCTTCAAGTATCATATCAGATAAAGACCCGCGTTTTACTTCGCGTTTTTGGCAAAGTTTACATAAAGCTTTAGGAACAAAGTTACGATTAAGTTCGGCTTACCATCTGTAACACCCCGATTTTCTTAATCTTTTAATTAATCAGTAATTAATTAATTGTATTTTATTTGAGGGTCTAGAAACTTTAATAAATTATTCCGAGGCCATAGTCACGCTCTACGCTATCGTAGGAAGCTATGGTTAAGTTTTGGGTCGAAAACTCAAACGGAGCCCGGTCTGCGTTTTTCCTTGACAGTAGTGCTTTACTACTATCGAGACCTAATTTGGACCCGTGAACGAGACAGTTAGTCTTAGAATTACATTTCCTACACTTTCGAAAAAGTTCGTCCTGACGTTCGAAAATAAAAATAATATTATTATATTCAGGCCGATAATCGTTCTAGGAGACGATTCGAGTTGTCTTAGGGTTTTTCGAGAACCTTGAACCAATGATTTTGCATACCAGGGCTATGATAAATCATTTGGGGACTCCTACAAGTGTCGTGAGGATTTTCAAAATATCGGGACGTGAAATGACCAAATTGCCCTTGGTCTTTTTACTAAATTACCTTTTTACCCTTTTCTTAACTCTTAAGTTACCTCAAATAAAAATATCTAAATTTTCATGACTCACCTCACTCTCTCTCCATAATTTCGTGCAGCCCCCTCTCTCTCATCCCCTCCAACTTCTTCTTCTTCCTTCTTTCTTCTTCTTCTTCTTCCTCCATTTCTCTTTTCTTCCTCCATTTTCACCTCCATTTTTCTCAAGCTTCCTCAAGGATTTTCAACCAAGTTTGTGAAGCAAAGTTGCTCCTCTCATCCTCCTCTATCACCTAGAAGGTATAGATTTCATCTTTGAGCTCTCAATCTTTATTTTCTCCATGTCCAAGGAGTAGATAAGGATGTCATCGATAAAAACAACGACAAACTTATCGAGGTACGGTCTGAAGATCCTATTCATGTAGTCCATGAACACTGCAGGAGCATTAGTCACACCAAAAGGCATAACTAGATACTCGTAGTGTCCGTACCGACTCCTGAAAGCTGTCTTTGGTATATCATCTTCTTTCACCCTTATTTGATGATAACCGGATCTCAAATCAATCTTAGAAAATACCGTTGCTCCCCTTAATTGGTCCATAAGATCGTCGATCCTTGGCAACGGGTACTTATTCTTGATTGTCACCTTGTTGAGTTGTCTATCGTCCACACACAACCTTGAACTGCCGTCCTTCTTCTTGACGAACAGCACAGGTGCTCCCCATGGTGAAACACTCGGTCTGATAAACTGCTTTTGCAGCATGTCGTCCAATTGCTTCTTCAGCTCTGCCAACTCTGTTAAGGACATTCGATAGGGTGCTATCGATGATGTGATGTGATGTGATGTGATGTAATCCCGACGGGGATGTCCAATTGGGGACGTGATGTATCGGCCGACATGCATATAGGGAAGACAGCATATACATAGGGACTAGTATCCCTCCTATAGGCTTATTCGAAAGAATGATATTTGAGATGATTGTGATTGGTGACTTAAGAGATGGATGAAGTTGTGCTATATATGCTATCTGTGTTGTGTGATGTATATATATATGCTGTACTGATGCCCCTCTCCCATATTGATGATATATGTTTCTTATCTCCCGCTATTTTTCTGTATGTGTTGCTCTTATTTTATGGGAAGACCCCGAGGAGGAACCAGTTGCTGAAGAGCTGGACGGCATTCCTTACGAGCCTGACGCTGGAGGACGTGCCGCGGACCCTAGCCTCGAGAGGTTGGGCAATGATCGTGATTAGTCGGAGTGCTATCTCTCGGCCTACCTTTCATACTTTTATTTTGGTCTTATTTTGGTTTGTAAGAGTATACTCGTATGTATTACTGTATTACTGTAGCCCTACTGATGGGGCAATACTGTATGTGATATATTTCTTTATATTTTAAGCTGTGTACTCTGAAGCGTTGCGTGCCGTGTATTTGATTACTTCCGCGCTCAGCTTTCCGCTTCGCTTCGTTTTAATAAGGCGCGCTAACGTTTATTATGCGATTAAGATTAGTTAATATCTTAGGTTCTACTGATGGGACGGCGGGTCGTCTCACCATCCGCAAACTGATGGACAATCGGAAAGGACGATTCAGTCTTTAGAGGATCTGTTAAGGGCGTGTGTGTTGGAACATGCCGGAAGTTGGGAGAATTTCCTACCATTGATAGAGTTTACCTACAACAACAGTTATCATTCGAGTCTAGGGATGGCACCCTACGAAGCCTTATATGGACGACGTTGCAGAACACCTTTGTGTTGGTACCAAGATGGAGAAAGTGCTTCATTAGGACCTGAACTAGTGCAACAAACAACTGAGAAGGTAAAACTGATTCAAGAAAAGATGAGGATAACTCAGAGCCGACAGAAGAGTTATGCAGATAAAAGACGTAGGCCACTTGAGTTCGAGGAAGGGGATCATGTGTTTTTGAGAGTCACTCCGATGACTGGGGTGGGCAGGGTTCTGAAGTCCAGAAAACTCACTCCAAAATTCATTGGACCTTATCAAATTCTTCGTCGGATAGGTCCAGTAGCTTACCAAATAGCTTTACCGTCTTTTCTATCCAACCTTCATAATGTTTTTCATGTTTCGCAATTGCGAAAGTATATTCCTGATCCCAGTCACGTCATAGAGTCTGATTTAGTACAGCTAAAGGATAACCTAACCTATGAGACATTGCCGGTTAAGATCGAGGACAGGAGGATAAAGAAACTGCGAGGGAAGGAGATAGCTTTGGTTAAAGTTATCTGGAGCGAGACTATAGGTGATGCTACCTGGGAAAGAGAAGAGGACATGCGACAACAGTATCCGAGTTTGTTTTAAGAGGTACGTATAATTTCGAGGACGAAATTCTTTTAAGAGGGGTAGGAATGTAACGCCCCGATTTTCACGTTTTCTATTTCTTTAGTATTTTAATGTCTTTATTTTATTCGAGGTCTTAGGAATGGAAATAAAATATTCCGAGACCATAGTCATGCTCGACGATATCGTAGGAAGCTACGATTAAGTTTTGAGTCGAAAACTCAAACGGAGTCCGGTCTGCGTTTTTACACTGACAGTATGATTTTACTGCTCAGAAGACCTCAGATGGACCCGTGAACGAGACAATAAGTCTTAGAATTCGATTCTCTACGTTTTGGTTAAATTTCGTAAAAATTTCAGAAAAATCACTTCCTGACCTTCGTTCGGGCGGAATCCTCAATCGGGTGACGAACGGAGCCACATATGGATTTATCGGGACTCGCCAACAGATAATCTTGATATCACATCATCCCAGGACACTTGGGAGAGTATGCCAGGGTCGTCATTACGTTCGGAAATATCTGGACGCAAAATGACCAAAATGCCCCTAACCTTAGTCTTTTACACTTTTACCATTATACCCTTTTGGCAAATGACCTTTTTACCCTTAAGTGAGCTTTTAAGAGGCTGAACTCAGCCCCTCACTTCATCATTTTCGCACAGCCCCTCTTCCTTTAGAGTTCCATAGTTGTTCTTGAGAGAAAACCCCATTGTTGGTCTTGAAGCTCCTTGAGTTTTGTTGGAATCACTTGATTTCTTCAGCAATCTTCCTTCATTTCAAGGTAAGATCACTTCTATGATCTCTTAGCTTCATTAATCTTTCTTTCTATCAAGATCAATCTTCATTTTTATGAAAAAATTTCTTAGCTCCAAAACTTTGAAAATCCATAGGAAATTGTAGAAAAATCCTTTTGAGGTATGACCAAGTTCTTTGAACTCACATCATCAATCTCTACCTAAACCTAAGAGCTTATGATTCAACTCTCATCATAGCTCAAAAATCACTTTTGGCCGAACCCTACTTGAAGATGATGAATAGTGTTTTCATCAATTTTTTATTTTTAACACTTGATTTCATCCTTAGCTTTCCTAATGCCTTTGAATCAATGAGATGGAAAACCAAAACCAATTCTTAACCTTTTAACCTAGGGTGGCCGAAATCCTCTTTGTTATGATAGTTGAGATTGGCTTTGATTGTTGTTTAATGTTGGATTGTTGTGTTGTTGTAGTTGTTGACGATTATCATGAGGTTCACAAACCGATCAACCGACTTTGATCCGGGAATTTGCTCATCAACAGGCATGGGGAGAAGAACCTCATCACACCAAGATGGTGGTGGTGAAGATGGTTGTTTAAATTATGTGTGGGTGAAACCCTTTAGTTTGGGTTCACTTTTATGTGTTAAGTTTTGTTAAGTTCTCATGGAGAACAAGAATGTCATGATGAGATGATTGAATGAAAAAAACCATTTTCATGTATGTTGGAAAACCTACTTTGATCACTAGATCAAGTATGGACTTTTATTGTTGATTATGAGACCATAATGTGTGATGGACTTGGATGTTTGATTATGATGTAGTAATGTGTATTATGGTTATCATGATTGTGTAAGTATTGTGAGCCATACTTTGATTGGTTGATGAAGTAAAACTTCACATTGATTCCTAGTTGGCTATTAGCCATGACCTTGAGGAAAGGAAGGATATGAATAGTTCTTGGACAAGTCAAGTTTTGATGTAAAAAAAAAAGTGTTTTCAATAACTTGTGTTTTTCAAAGAAAAACCCTAAGTGACTTTAAATGGAATTAAATCTCAAAGTGCTTTCACCAAAGTGAAACATGTTTTATACCTTATCCTTAGTTCATCTAGCTAATCAAGTGACTCAAAATAAGAAAAGAAGTGGTTTCATGAAGAGAATCAAAATGGTTCCCTAAGGTTGATGTCTTGTTTTAAGGCAACTTTTCGCTAAGCGAATTTACTTTCGCTAAGCGAAAACAGGGAAAGTCTAAGTTGGGCATCACTGCCTCACTTTCGCTAAGCTAACCAAATGAGTTTCGCTACGCGAATTACGTCTCGCTGAGCGATCCAGAGAAGTCTCCAAAGGAGGTATAACCGCCTCCATTTCGCTAAGCGAAATTATACTCGCTAAGCGAAGAAAGTGAAATTTCGCTACACGAATTCTGTTTCGCCGAGCGATCCAGAGGTGTTTCCAAGGAGGTGTAACTGTCTGTACTTGCGCTAAGCGAATACAATACATTTCGCTATGCGATTTATGTCTCGCCGAGCGATCCAGAGGAGTTCCAAAAGAGGCATTATTGTTTCAATTTCGTAAGCGAATGTAATTTCGCTAAGCGAATTCCATGTTCAGAAAATGCTAAAAATAGAGTAAGTAAGTGTTTCAAAAATTGTTTCAAATCAAATAAGTTTTCAATTGAGAAGTTGTTCTGGTTTACAAACGTTTTGGGTTTGGAAACAGTAGTTCGATGACGGATCGGTGATTCGGATCCCGATCAGCCGTTAAATTGTTTCAGGCTTGTGATGACTCGATCCCGGAGGAATCACGAGATTTATCCGGTGGATAAAGGTTTTGTTTTTCAAAAGACGCGTATAGTTCCTAAGGAGGAGAACCTTAGTAGACTTCGAGGTTTATCCGGGGCATAGACATTGCTTGATTGCATCTGCTTTGTGTAAGCATTGGCATTTCATTTGCATAGTCGTAAGGCCTTGAGCCTAGCTAGGAGTTGAGCTTACACCTTGATGCGGATGCGAATCTTACGGTGACGATCTTCAATGGTCTTTTTGGAGGTATCAGGGTTGGAAGGGCTTACATGTGACCAGTTGGTAGCTCTTCTGTGTCGTGGCGAATCCGTGCAATACACTGATATCCTCTACTAGATGCCGTAATTTTCATGTTTGGTTGAGAGTGTTACCGTAAAGCCAGATACGTGCACGTTACGAATGTTGTAGCATCTTGCTCATGGCTGGCAGAAACCGGAACATGTCCTCCCATTCACTCTCTCCAAATGTTTTGTTAGCTCCATGGAGTAGGGGTCAGAGTAGTACCCAGCGACATTGACATTGAGTCATCTACATTGCATTGCATTGCATAGCTATTGATGTTTACATTTACTGTTATACATCGTTGTACTGTTTAAGAGTACCTTATATTATACTGTTAACTGCTTAACATGATATTATGCCGTCAACTGCTTAATATGTTTGACATTGAGAATTCTTGTACGCATGTTGGGTACGCTATTACCCGGTGAGTCGTCCCGTTTTTACTACTGCTGTTTTATTATGTTGATGAACGGGAATCTCACCCATATCTGTATGTTTTCTGTTGGTACTTGCTGTTGCTGTTTGAACAGATGGACGTGATGATGGTTCAGCCCAGTAGTTTCCTTGAGCCCTGAGGCGGACCTTCTTTTTGTGGTCTAGTTTTGTTGTCGGCCAGACTATGTCAGTTTTGTAGTACTTTTGGGGAGCTATGACTCCTAGTACTTATTGTATCAGTTATACATTAGACCTATGTCTGTATATAGTATTATTCCTTTTTCTGTTTATGTCCCTGTAATTATTATGCATATTGTTCTAGAAATGTATGGCGAACCTAAGTTCGTTATTAGTATTATTTACCTTTACTAAATCCTATTGCATCTTGTGAAAAGAAAAAAAGAAAACCGTATTTTCCGCATTAAGAAATATTTTCGGCCTTATAAACGTTCGGGAATGTGACACTCGGGAAAGGGTGTTGCATGACACATTTTGGACTTTAGGTTAATGCATTTATAACACTGTATATATGTAATGTCATATAAGTTTGTTTAATTATTCTGGACCTGTGTAACTGTAATATTGTAATTCCGGAGTAGCAATATATGAGTTACATGTTTGAATCTGTTTCTGGCATTATGTTGTGTACTGAATTGTGGATGATATACTGATTGATATGCAGGGTGGGAAAGAACTATAAATATAACACATCATTTAAAAAAAAAAAAATTTTAACATCGGTTGTTCTAATAACCAATGTTAAAAGTACACTTTTAACATCGTGTGTTCTAAAAGTACACTTTTAACATCGTGTGTTCCTAAAACCGATGTTAAAAGTGTACTTTTAACATCGGTTCCAGATACAATGGATGTTAAAAGTGTACTGACCAGAGCATATCTCTGACTGAGACCACACTTTTAACATCGGATGTTACTATAACCGATGTTTAAAGTGTACTTTTAACATCCGAGTTTTTTATTAACCGGCTTTTAACATCCCTTTAATTAATGTCACCTTCTTAACCGATGTTAAAAGTAATTTTTAACCGATGTAAAAAGTGATTTCTGTACTAGTGATTGATCGAGTTTACTTATAACAACAGTTTCCATTGAAGTATTGGGATTCTCCGTATGAGGCACTGTATAGACGTAAGTGCAGGACTCCGTTGTGTTGGTTTAAGACTGAAGAAAGTCAGCTGTTAGGTTCAGAGTTGGTACAACAAATAACGGAACAAGTTCGTATGATCCGGGAAAAGATGAAGGTTGCAAGGGACAAGCATAAGAGCTACGCCGACAAGAGGAGGAGGCCCTTGGAATTCCAAGAGGGTGACCATGTCTTCATGAGAGTTACCCTAAGAGCTGGAGTGGGCAGGGCAATCAAATCCAAAAAGCTGACACCTAAATTCATAGGACCATTTCAGATTCTTCAACGAATCAGCCCAGTAGCCTATCAAATAGCTTTGCCACCAAATCTGTCAAATCTTCACGACGTCTTTTACGTTTCTCAACTCAGAAAGTATCACCCTAATCCATCACACATGTTAGAGCCCAAATCAATCCAACTGAAAAAGAACCTTGAGTACGATGCTTTACCTGTTCGGATCATGGATAGAAGGATCAAGGAACTGCGCGGCAAGCACATTCCGTTGGTCAGAGTGGAATATAACCTAGTGACTGGTGATTCAACGTGGGAAGTGAAGCTGAGATGCGCCAGAGTTATCCCTTTTTGTTCACAGGTATGACGACGGAAATTTCGGGGATGAAATTTTGGTTAGGGGGTGGTAAGGTAACATCCCGATTTTATGTAACTCTAATCGATTCGGTTAATCTCGAGTAGGGCTCTTGATGATTTTGTGAATTGTGTGCGCTAGTTTAAGACCTAGTTTGAAGCTTAGGAATAGGCTTGAGCACGGTTGGGGGTGCCTAAGGTGTTAAACGAGTAACTGTGGGAGCCAGAGGTATGGACGGCTTTTCCCAGTTGAGCGGCATGCTCAAGCGTGGGAAGGGCACACAACTCAGCATGCCAACGCTCAAGCGTTGGTAACGTTGCACGCTCAAGCGTTCTGAGTGTGTTTGCCAGCTCGTGTGCTTTTTGACGCCTGTGCTACACGTGGCAGGCCAGGGTGAAGGCGGAGCGGACAAGGTTCCACCCTCAAGCATGGGGAGGACCTCACCCTCAAGCATGGGCACGCTCAAGCATAGAAATCGTGCACGCTAAAGCATTCTTAGTAGGATCCCTTAAGTGGAGGTTTTCACTTTCCTCTTCACTTGATCAACGCTCCATTGATGAGCTCGAAGTGCAGAGAGTTCTAGAGAGAGGTCAGAGCGTTTTAGAGAGAGAAAGCTCGTTTCGAGGCTATCGAAGTACCAGAACACGATTCCGACTGCATTGTTGTGATCGCGATCAAGTCTTCCACAACTTTGACGAATTACTTTCTCGATTCTTCGTGTTCTTGGCGTTCTTCGAGTCTTTACCTCTTTCTTTGATCTTTTGAGCTTGCCCTAGGGCTAACACTATTGTGTATGTCTTATGCTCGTGCTTAGGGAAAAGTTCATGCTTGTGATTGTACAAAGTTTGGAGCTAAGACCGCGGCTGAGGAAGCTGTTCTTGGAGCTGCGTGGTTACGGTTCTTGGAGGCAAGAGCTACGAGCTCAAGCTTGGAGGAGCAAACCAGTGATCACGTGGTTTTGCGTGATGACTATTTAGGTGTGGAGAAAGAGTACTGCTGCCGTCGAGAAGGCAGGGGTAGTGTAGTTTGTTTTCTGCTATGTGTATAGAAGCCCTAACGCTACCAGTGGTTGAGCCCCGATAAAGTACCAAAACCTTAGGTTTAGCTTACTTTGGGCTATCGGCGTTAAGTTTGCAAACCCTAGGTTAGTGAACTGTTGATTGAGGATGATGTGTTTTGTATGACTGTTATGATGATTGTTGTTGTTGCTATTTGTCTAAGTACCTATATGCTAGTTGGTATGTGATATGCTGTTATGTGCTATTGTTGATACCATTGCTGCTATTATTATGCTGTATGTTGTGATGTTGAGCGTTGTGGCGGAATGCCGTAAATTAAGTTTGGTTGTGTGCCATGTTGTTGTTGTTGTCGGGTTGATAACGTGGATGGTGTTGTTGCTGTTGTGCTGACTGTTCGAGGCTGTGGCCGTGGTTGTTTGAGCTGTGGCTCGTGGACGCATGGCGTTGAGGCTGTGGCCGTGTGGATGCAGTGGCATCATGTTGTTTTTGATCGAGAGTTTAGGTCTGAGATCCGGTATCAAGCCCGTTGAGGATGTTTGTTGCATATCATCATCAGCTGCGAAGTGGCGAGGTCGTATGACCGGTAGTATGGGCTGCCAGCGTCATACGAGGTTAGTTATACCTGAGTGTGGGTACGGAAAGTAGATGGGGCGGTCAAGTGAGTAGCCTTAGGGATGTTGCCGGTCTTAGGAATAGTTTACAGTGACGGACGAGGTAACTCCTATCCTGTCATGACGCCCGATCCGGTCTGGTTTGCCTGACTAATCTCTAAGCTTTCCATTGTTCCAGGCTAACGTTCCGAGGCGATCGAGATACCCCGGTTCCGGTGTGGAAGGGGGATGCACTCTTATTGGTCACGTCGAGCGGTTCGGTTTCTTGGACAAACTAACTCCGTTCCGACACAGAACCTGTTCCGGTGTCGACTTGTTCAGTTGTGGAACCATTCCAGTTCTGCTGACATGCTGCATGGTATTAGTATCCCGATCTAGAGGATTGATCTGAGAGTGAGACTCATGGAGATGGATGCTTGCTGCATGTGTTGTCTTGAGAAACATTTGTTTGGAATGCAGTAACTGTTGTATCTGTGATATATGCTATATATGCTATATGCTACATGTTATATGTGTTTATTGCATTACTGTTGTTTTCCGATATTGTTATGCACAATATTTCTTATCTCCCTGTTGTTGCTTTTGTTGTTCTGTTTTTGGGTTCGCTTGAAGACGACGAGCCAGCCGAGGTACATGATGGACTCGAGGCTTCACCCTTTTATCACGGGGACAACGCGGATGCCGGTGCTGGGCGACATTGAGATCATCTACCATGATGAGAGGGGATGGTGGGTGGACCCCTCGACCTTTTTGGTGGTTTACACGGGACCCGTCAATCTGATCTTTCGGAGCGACACGCCGCCGTATGTGGACATCATTGGCCCCTACCGCATGTACCAGTTCCTTCCTTTCCCTAGGATGTGGTGACCGCCACGATAGAAGGAGCGAGACTACATGTGGGTGGCACCCTAGTCTTCAGTCGTGTCCCGCAGGAGAGGCTACATCAACCGAGGCCAGCGCCGGAGGACAAAGCGGTATCTGAGGACCTACTGTAGTCGTAGCATTGTGGTGTCCAGCTTGTCGTCAGAGTATGAGCCTTTGGTGCGGTACTGGCGTATTCTTGGCGAGGGTCAGGGTAGCTCAGAGCATCCTCACCAGTGATGGTGAAAGCCTGCCAGTGCGTCCTAGGTAGTGAGCTGAGAGCTTTTCATGTACCTTTTTGAGAGGGGACGGGTAGTGCTGGTGAGCTCTGAGGGCCTTTCTTTTGATGTTGATGTATCTTTTTTTTTTTTTTTTCAGTTTTACTTTCACAGTATGTATATATATGTACAGTGCCCTGCTGATGGGCTACAGTTATGCATGTTATCTATATCTTTGCCTATGCTTTTGCGCTTTAATCTAATGTTTTCTATGCTTGCCGTTGTTGTTTTTCTTTTTGCTTCTGCAACGCTGTTTGAATATCACGCTATCGCTTATATACGGCTAGGCATAGTTAATAATACTAGGAGCTTGGGATTAATTGGATTATCCTTCTAGGAAAGGAGGGTCGTCTCAAAGGAGAAGGGAGATTTTTACAAAATAACCCCTGATTCAATAGCACAGGCGCATAAAGTATCATAGTGGGGGATCACTGAGGTGGAGGATAGTCAAAATGCCTCTACATCATCTGCAACATTTGCGCCAGCTGGTGGTCCTGACTATCGAACCTCTGATAGATGTCCGCTAAAAACTGTTGGAAGCTCTGCTCCTGAGAATCCTGGCGAGCATACACTCCTATCTCTAACTGAACGAATCTAGCGGTGAGCCTCTAGTAGTCATCCTCATGAACTGGTGAGACAGGTGGAACAGGCGGGCAGTCTCTATGAATCTCGGCATCTGGGTCCGGGCCCTGATACTGATCCTCCTGATCAGACTCGGAGTCTGAGTCTGTAGCAGCCTCTACTCCGGCTAACCTCAGCTCTCCACGAGGCCCACTTATCAGTATGCTCATCGAGAGTAGCATCCTCTCGTCAATTGCGGCCATCGGGCTCACCTGCTGGGCTCGTGGATGTAACTGCTGCATGCTACGGGCTAGATGGGATATGAATGAACTTACGAGTATGAAGCCCTTCTACCTCAATCTAGGGCTATCCCCCAGATGCATGCATGTCTGCATCAGAACATAGCCGGCGTTCAATGGCTAGGCCTGAACCATGCACCATAGCATGAAAAGATCAAATCGGGAGACCCCACCGGCGGTAGAGTGATGACTGTTGATAGAAAGAGCCAACCTCCGATGCAGAACACGGAGTGGAATCTTAGAAAAGGTAGAGGATTTCGCAAAGCGAGGGTTATATACACTAGTGCAAAATATGCATTCCATGTCAGGGATTTACAACGGTTGCTTTATATCCGTAGTAGAAAATAGCGTGGCAGCAATTTTGTAATAAATTGCATTCAGTTTAAGACTTTCTACTACGGTTATAGAGGGAACCGTAGTAGAAAGTCTTATTTCCTGCGCGCTCTCACTTTTCACTATGTCTGCATATAGAACCGTAGTAGAAAATAAACTTTCTACTACGGTTCTAAATTCAGCCGTAGTGGAAAGTAATTTCTAGTACGGTTTCATTTAGCACCGTAGTAGAAAGTCTAATTTTGAAATAACCTAAACAATTCTCTCCCTGATGCGCATTACAATGTTAACGTTACTCTTTGTTCTCTCGCGCCTTTCATCTTAAACCCTTTTCCCTCCGTTTGGCACCACCACCGCCACTATCACCACCACTGTTTGGCACCACCACCACCATCACCCTCGTATTCAACTCCTCACCGTGAGCCATTCTGCTACTTCTACGTTAAGCAGATTCAACTCTTCTCTGTTTCCACACAAACCTCATATTCAACTCTTCACCGCGAACCTCTTCGCACAAGTAAGCTCTTCATTATTTGGGTTTCGGTTTGGGTTTTGGATAGATTTCTAGGTTAGGTTAAGAGCATTTGAACTTTATTTTTATTTCTTGATCTTTATATTCTACATTAGTAGCTTGGATGGACCTGCGGATGAGCTTGCCTTAAGGAAGAAAAGAGAATTAAACATTAGCAGTAAAAAAAAAAACTATATTTCCGCTGTAGAATCCTATCTCTACATGCATGGGCATTAGGTTTAAAATGCTTTCATACATAGGGTATTTGAATAAACCATCAAGATGTAGTGAAATTAGTCAAGCATAACAAATGCATCCTGTCCATTAATGATAGCAAGCAGTTGTCCGCTAAAAAAGAGAAAATAAAAAGAATCTTCTATATTTTGATTTGCAGAATCAAGAACAGGAAATGGCAGATACGAAAAGAAAAATAACAGCATGAGAGAATTTTAATAATACATCTTATATTAGTAGATTCCACTGCAGCCTTAGAATCAGTAAATTAGTCCATATGAAAGCTACAGAAAAGAAGGAACTTGATTCATGAAGAACTAGTTACAAGAAAAAGAAATGTATAAATTCCACAAAATCCAAACAATAAATACGTATTATACAAGAAACTAACTCTGTAAGGTCTCAACTCTCAAGATTTTTTTTCTACATTAAGTAACAAGATTAGTTGATCAACTTGGTTTGCCGTGGTAGTTGGCTTCTTATCACTCATAACAAACTTGGTTTTGGGTTTTGGATAGATTTCTAGGTTTCCTGACTGAGTTGGTATGATATATTTAATGGTTTAAAGCTAGAAGATATGAGTTGATTAAAAAACCATAATACTGAGATTTGCATATTACACTCAATCGCCACCTCATCATCATTATACACTGATTTTGCTATTGATTTTGATATTGATTTTGCTTTTGATTTTGCTTCTTGTGCTCTATTTATTTTTTCAATTGGACTGAATTGTTCCTGTTGCTAGCTACCCCTTGCTGCTTGCTGTTTTTTTTTTTTTTTTCATTTTTCAGCAAGTTCAACCCTTTCTGCTTTTAATTTGTTTGTGTTTTTTCGTTAAAAACTCATAACGTTTTCCGTTTTTAGTGTTAATAAATTAGCAAAGCCTTAGTTTCCCATTTGAGATTCAATTAATATTAATGAGCGTATGTACCTTTTTAGGGTACCACTCATTATATTGAATCTTGAATTGTCCAAGTTGGACAATTTGGGGAAAAACTTTTTTTCATTTAGTTAATAGTTATTCCTTAATTCTCGTATGTTATACTTGATGAAAGTTCGATCTGATGCATTTCCTTTTTTTCTCTGGGTGCATACTTTATCGTGGTGGATGTCACCGCGTTGAAGTCGTGTACGTCGGAGACCAATGGGAAATGCTGTCGAAATTTCGTTAAGTATGGACATGAGAGTTAAAGACTAACTTTTAACTGAGTGTTGGAAAAGTTTCTTCTCGAATGGGATAGGGCTATACCCTGTGATAAGAAGGAGTTGAAGATCTTGGACTAAGTGAAGTTGTTGTTGTTGGTTTGATTACAGTTGGATGAATAGTAGACTCACTAGTGATGAGTATTTGAAGGGAGTGGAAGAGTTTCTAGAATTTTGTCAAAGAAATCTTCCTGATAGTAATGGAAGGTTTTGTTGTCCTTGTGTCAATTGTTTGAATCTGAGGAAATGTGAAGTTGAGAAGATACGGGAGCATCTTATTTGTGATGGGATTTGCAAGAGCTATTCAAGATGGATATGGCATGGTGATGAATTGTTAAACATGTCCAGTGTGTCACAAAGAGAGGAAGATGACGTAGATATGGAGGACGATTGACTAGAGGACATGATCCGTGATATTGGACCAGAGTTTTTCAGTGAGCACATGTGTATGAAACATTGTGCAATGATGCGGATAAGCCTTTGTATCTGAGATGCTGTGCTTATACGCTATTGGCGGTGGTGTTAAAATTGTTTAGTGTTAAGGCGAGAAATGGGTGGAGTGATAAAAGCTTCACCGAATTGCTTGAGTTGTTAAAAGACATGCTTCCAGAAGGCAACACATTACCGAACCGTAACTATGAGGCGAAGAAGGTACTGTGTCCGATGGGTATGGAGTATAAGAAGATACATGCATGCCCTAATGATTGCATATTGTACAGGGATGTGTATGAAGGGATGCACGACTGCCCCAAGTGTGGGGTATCACGGTACAAAGTGAAGGATGGTGATTCAAGTTATGATGTGATCACAAAGGGGTCTCCTGCGAAGGTGTTGTGGTATCTTCGAATAATTCCAAGGTTCAAGCGATTGTTCGCTAATGCAAATGACTCAAAGAACATTAGATGGCATGCATATGAGAGGAAATGTGATGGACAGCTTCACCATCCGGCTGATTCTTTGCAATGGAAGAAAATTGATAGTTTGTTTCCAGATTTATCCAATGAGCCAAGAAACCTTAGGCTTGGACTTGCTACAGATGGAATGAATCCGTGTGGGACCTTAAGTAGTATTCATAGTTCATGGCCTGTTCTAGCTCCTGGTAATTTACAACCTGCCTCCTTAGTTGTGCATGAAGCGCAAATACATAATGTTGCCTATGATGATTTCAGGCCCAAAACAGTCAGGAAATGACCTAGATGTTTATCTAAGTCTTTTGATCGAAAACTTGAGAAAGCTGTGGGTGGATGGCGTTGATGTGTTATATGGGTATTGCAATGAGACTTTCAAGATGCGGGCCATGTTATTTTGCACCATCAATGACTTTCCAGCTTACGGGAACTTGTGCAGGTATAGTGTTAAGGGGCATAAGGCATGCTCTATACGTGAAGAAGGCACATGCTTCACTCAACTGAAACATGGAAAGAAGATAGTTTACCTTGGGCATCGGAGATTTCTCACACCCGATCACCCTATCGTATATTGAGAAAAGCTTTTAATGGATGCCAGGAGAATGAAATTGCTCCGACGGCCTTAACCGGAGATCAAGTTTATCAACGGGTGAAGGACATGGATGTTATCTTTGGAAAGACCCAGAAAAAGGCTACTAAGAAATGGAAGAAGAGGTCGATCTTATTTGATCTTCCATACTGGTGCAAACTTGATGTAAGACATTATATTGATGTGATGCATGTTGAGAAGAATGTGTGTGATAGTGTAATCGGAACGCTTCTCAACATTCAGGGAAAGACAAAGGATGGTATCAATGCTCGTCTAGATCTGCTTGTGATGGGTATACGAGAACAGTTAGGTTCACAGCCAAAGGATGGTAAGCGGACATATCTACCTCCAGCATGTCATACTTTGTCAAAAAATGAGAGGAGAAGTTTCTGTGAGTGTCTACGGGACGTCAAAGTGCCACTAGGTTACTGTTCAAATGTTAAGAGGCTTTTTTCAATAAGCGATCTCAAATTAGTTGGTTTGAAGTCTCATGATTGCCACGTCTTGTTGCAACAACTACTACCAGTGGCTATTCGTGGTATTGCTCCTAAAAATGTTAGACATGCCATAACTAGGTTGTGCTTATTCTTCAATGCTATATGTAGCAAAGTCATTGATCCCGAGAAGTTGGATGAGTTGGAAAAAGAGGCTGCTATTATCTTGTGCCAGTTGGAGATGTATTTTCCTCCTTCATTTTTCGACATCATGGTTCACTTAATTGTTCATCTAGTGAGGGAGATTAGATTGTGTGGCCTTGTTTATTTAACGTGGATGTACCCAGTTGAGCGATACATGAAGATTCTGAAAGGGTATGTGAAGAATCCACACCATCCTGAAGCATCTATTGTTCAAAGGTACGTTGTAGAAGAAGCTATTGAGTTTTGTCAAGACTACCTTTCAGAAGCAGATCCTATAGGGATTCCTAAGCCTTGTCATGAGGGAAGATGTGCTGGTAAGGTTACACGAGGTATAAAGGTTATTGGCATGACTCGGGAGGAAGTGTTTCAAGCCCATTTGCATATATTGAATAACAGTGATGAGGTTGAACCTTACTTATGTGCTCACAAATAAGAGGTCAAGGAAGATAACCCTCGAAGGAACGAAAAATGGTTGTTGAACCATCATAACAAGACTTTCCTAAATTGGTTTAAAGAAAAAATTACAAATGATGATACTACTTCTGCTACATTACAATGGCTAGCACAAGGGCCACGTCTTGATGTCATATGTTGGAGTGGATATGATATCAATAATTTTTTCTTCTATACAAAGAACCAAGATGACAAGAGTACCATGCAAATCAGTGGGGTTATGATCGTGGCTGAGTCCATTCACTTCTCTAGTTCAAAAGATACAAACCCCGTTGCGGCATCTATATCTTACTTTGGAGTTATTGAAGAGATTTGGGAGGTCTATTACACTATATTTAAAGTGCCTGCTTTTAAGTGTAAGTGGGCTGACGGTAACAATGGTGTACAAACCGATGAATTAGGATTTACATTGGTGGACCTTAACATGGTAGCTTATAGGGAAGAGCCTTTCATCATGGCATTCCAAGCAAAACAAGTGTTTTATATCAATGATCCTTCTAACAAAAGGTGGTCAGTGGTTCTCCAAGGAAAAAGCATGCATAATGGTAGTGATGAAAATCAAGATTCAACTCTTGATATTTTAGAGACTCCTTCTTTCTCATCTCGGAGGCCTACTTTCATTGAGGAAGATGAAATGGACGATGTACATGCCACTCGTGATGATCATCGTGAAGGGATATGGGAGAACATTCCTATATGACCATAGGTTATGTTTTTTTTTTTTATTCATATTGTAGTTATGTTTTTTTATTTGTTTATGGGAGATCATGCCTACTTTCATTTTTTAGTTATGCTTTTTTATTTATCCATGATTTACTAATGTATTATTTTTTGTCTAAACAGGCATATGAATGATACATTGGGCATCCCTCCTTCGCATGGCGAGCCGGACACTCAGCCGAGCATCCCTTCTTTGCATAGCGGGTCGGACATTCAACCTTCATAAAAAAAAAAAAAAAGTGGTAGACGTGCCATGACACTTAAAAAGTTGACCCTCGCGCGTACTGGTAATCAGAAGTTACGTATAGACTTTGATGAGCTTGGGCATCCGATAGGGCCAGAAGCTTCACGGTTCAAGACTTTTGTGGCCGTCCAAGGTAAAAGCAGGGCTAGCATTCTTTATGAGGATTGGGAAAGTGTGCCCGAGATGGTGAAGAACCAAATTTATAAAAGTGTCACGGTATATCATTATTACTACCTATGTTTGTATTTATTATGTTTAGTCATATTCTTATCACTAACTAATTTCTCCATTTTGTTGTGTAATGTAGCTCACCTACGATTTGTGGAATACTGAGCAAATGAAGAATTGATAGATTTCTTATGCATGTGGGCGCTGGAGGCAGTTTAAGTCAGACCTCACTACCAGATTCATATATAAGCAGTCGGACAAAACTGCTTATGAGATGTACCCATTCCTTGATGAGGATACGTGGTAGAGGTTTGTAGAGATCCGACGGACCGCTGCCTTTGAGGTTAGTTGCAGTTAATTATAGTTTTTTATTGTATTAGGCAAATTTATTTATTTTTACTGACTTCAGTTGTTCATGTTTTATGTATAACAGGAGAAAAGGAAAAAGGCTCAGGCAATCCAGCAAAAGAATGTTCATCCTCATAGATTGTCTCGTGGGGACTATAAAAAACTTAGGGATCAATTGATGGAAGAATAATGTCAGAAGGAATTAAAAAGGGAATGTGATCCTTCGCATGATCCTCCGGCTGTTATTGATACTCCAACTGCACCCCCACGCCATGTCACATGGATTAAAGCTCGACAAAAACCATCTGGGGAGTATACATCTGAGTCGACACGCGTTGTTGCTGACAAGATTTTAAGTAAATATTCAACTTTAATTGTAATTTTAACAAGTTTACACACCGTCTTATACATTTTGTGAATTATATGTTGTAGGAGTCTTTAGTTGAGCAGAGCTCCCAAGGATCATTTGTTCCTAGTAGCTCGTGTCGAGATATCTTGGCTACCGCCCTTGGGATGTAGACCGCCCTTGGTCTTGGAGGGTTTGTAGGCGTGGGGACGTACCACGGAGCACGATCACGTCATGACAACCGCAGTGTCATACGAGAGGAGGTCAGACGGGAGGTCCTTCCGCACGTTATTGCGGATGTTAGACGGGAGGTTCTTCAGTAGATTATGGCAGACCTTAGCTAGGAGGTTTATCCTGAGATGGTGGCAGAGTTTAGACAACATATGTCATCTATGGTTCTTTCCCAACAAACTCCGAGTGTCTAACCTTCTGCTAATGTGAGCACAAAGGGGAGTTGTGATGATACACATGTGTTAACTGAGGAGCATGAGCATAAGGATAATATAGATGGGGAGGATGAGGATCTTCGTCAGCTACATGAGGATGAGGATGATGCACATGCACCAAAGGTATTAATTCATAATGTTTTATGTCTTTGAATTCGAATAACTTAATTAACTGATGTTTACTAATGTTTTATTGTTGTGTAGGATGTTGAGAAAGCTGGTCCACCTGAAATTTCTCTGTTATTACAACTGGCTGGAGTGGCGATGAAATATATGATGGATGATTTATTTCTGCCTTTGGAGCACGATGGCAGCGAGAGATTAAATGGGCTTTTTCTAATCGCTGGGAAAGATATGGTCGATTTATACATGGATAAATGGTTTTGCGTTATCGTTCTACAATTATGGTGCACGTAAGTACTTTTATTTGTAAATCAGTTTTATAATTAATAAGTATCAATCTTTTATAATTAACATTAATTTATTTCTTTATCTTATAGGGCTATGCATTGCTTAAGTGTCTCAAATGACACCAGCCCCTTGTATGGATACCTGGACCCTAGCAAGATTCTGGGTAAGGTTATGAATGCAGGAGTGAGGACATACATCATGCAAACGATTTGTAACAGCCAAAAGGAGTGTTATCTAGCCCCATTCCTCGACAAGGATCATTGGTAGTTAGCGATTATTTGCCCTTGCTAGAATGAAGTCGCCTTCTTGTGTTCATTGCACCATACCCCATCTACAGTTCTTAAGGAAGTAGTTGATACGTAAGCAAGCTTCTTTCACTCTTAATTTGTAATATTACATTTGTTTATCTATATGTATTAACATTTGATGTATCAATATTGTTTGTTTATCACAGAGCTATGCAGGCATGTAATAGCTTGAAAGGTAAAAGTAGGGTCAAGAGTAAAAAGCCTCAATGGATTTGCCTACGTGTAAGTAGTTAATCCAGGATTCAATTAGAGGTTATATATATAATAGTAGTTAGATAACTTTATATTAATTTATTGTTTATCATTTGTAGTCTCATCGACAAAGTGGCGGTTGGGAGTGGTGATATTATGTCATGAGACATATGTTCAATATTGTCTCCGCGAGTATTACTTCTCAATGGGCGGAGGTAATTATTAATAGAGTTTTTAAGTACAAGAGTTAGTTAAATTATTATGTTTGTTTTATTACTTGATGAACAAAATGTTTAATTTAATTTTCTTATGTTATGTGAACTTGCAGACTTTCAACAATCTGGCTCCGCTATATAACGATGATATTTAGGACATCAAGGAAAAATGGGTAAGCTTCTTTGTTGGCTATTGTAAAGATCATAATGTAGCTTAGATGTATTTAATTAGTTTGACATTCATATAGGTTTTGTATTAATTATATATATATATATATATATATATATATATATATATATATATATCTGTTAACACTTGGTTTGGTATATCTGTTATTGCTGTTAAATTGGATCTGGCTGGTTGTATCAAATTGAATGAAAAAATTAGGAAGGGAAAAAAGGAAAACAAAAGAGATTATTAAAAAAAAAAAACACACACTTTCTACTACGGTTGTGATCTTAACCGTCGTAGAAAGTTCCTTTCTACTACGGGTATGGTCACGACCGTAGTAGAATGTGACTTTCTGGAAGTCTTTCTTCATCCAAAATGTGACTTTCTACTACGGTTGGATGACACAAGCGTAGTAGAAAGTTCACTTTCTAGATGACTTTCTTCGTCCAGAAAGTCACTTTCTACTACGGTGGTGACCATAACCGTAGTAGAAATTTAACTTTCCACAACGGTTCACTAATCGTAGTGGAAAGTTCCAACTTTCTACAACGCATCTTTCTACTACGCTTGTCCAACCGTAGTAGAAAGTCAAAACCAACCATAGTAGAAAGTGCGTTCTGCAGTAATGATAGCTCGGCACCGCCCCTGGTGATGTCAGCCCAAAATGCCCCATCAAAAAAGTCAACGGGCATACCCAGCAATGTTGTCTGATATCTCTCGAAGCAGACTGACTCTACTGTCTCGAAACCTAGGCAGACATTGAAGTCCGCCAATGACATCCGCCAGATGCGGCTGTTCAACTGAAATGAGACCCTAGGCTCTTCTCCCGCAATGTCAGACTCAAAATAGCGGCAACTAGAGAGGAACTCCAAGGTGGGCTCCCGGTATGTTGGGCATCGAATGGCAGCTACCCGCTCCCATCCGATGTTCTGAAGTAGATGGATAACCCGAGCAACAAGTGCGTATATGGCCAAGATATCCATATCGACGTATCTCTGGGCCAGAATCTTGTAGGCAACCAGATGAGAGAATCTGGTCTGATGTCCAGCATCGGTGAAAGTCAGCAGCTCGTTCCCCCCAAGCCAGGAAGAACTGTCATGCTCTGTACAGCTTCTTTTAGGCGCCATAGTCTTCCATAAGTCAAAAGTCAATCATTAGTGTCCAGAATAATCATAATAATATGCAATACATAAGCTTTGATCACAATTAGCATAGGTATAGGACAAATGGTTTGAATTCCAGAAAAAATAATTATGTTCAAGCATTCTGGGACTAGCATGGCCGTGCTCTCGTATGGCACGACCGTGTTGAAATTATTTTCCAGGAATTTAAATTGGCATGGCCGTCCTAACAGGGGGCACGGCCATGCTGAGTGCAGTTTCCAGAATTTAAAAATATATGAACAGCACGGTCGTGCTAGTGCCCGTGCATATACAAAAACCCAGAAATATAAGCAGCACTGTAACACCCGAGGCTGATGAGGGTGGGGAGTGATCGCCGGTGCATGAGGCACAGACAAGGAGCGGCTCCTGGAAGGCTTCTAGGTGGAGGGACACATGAATGAACCAATTCACATCAGAATGACAGGGATCCTGAGGCTGTGCAGGTATGGGACTGCACAGTTGAAGGAAAGTTTATAAGAATTGATTTATACGACCTATACCAACAAGATGCATCTTCTTTTTGGGAGCCCGGAACATAAGAACTCCATAGTTAAGCGTGCTTGACTTGGAGTAATTGTGGGATGGGTGACCTTCTGGGAAGTTTTCCAAAAAGCGTGTCAGTGTGGACAAAGCACGCTGAAAAGACCCGTGTTACTTTGTGGGGACAGTCGGCAATCCTGAAAGCAATCCAGGCCATTACAAATGGTATCAGAGCGAACCTCTCCCAGTATGGTGTGGCTCGGGGACGAACCAAGAGGAAGCTGGTGGGCATGTAACACCCAGGGCTGACGTGGGTGGGGAGTGATATCCAGTGCATGAGGCACGGACAAGGAGCGGTTCCTGGCAGGCTTCTAGGCGGAGGGGCATATGAATGAACCAATTCACATCAGAATGAGAGGGATCCTGAGGCTGTGCAGGTATGGGATTGTACAGTTGAAGGAAGACTTATAAGAATTGATTTGTGCTACCTATACCAACAAGATGCATCTTCTTTTCGGGAGCCTAGAACATAAGAACTCCATAGTTAAGCGTGCTTGACTTGGAGTAATTGTGGGATAGGTGACCTTCTGGAATGTTTTCCAGAAAGCGTGTGAGTGAGGACAAAGCACGTTGAAAAGACCCGTGTTGGTTTGTGGGGACAGTCAGCAATCCTGAAAGCAGTCCGGGCCGTTACAAGCACGGCCTGTTCTTAGAACAGCACGGGCGTGCTATTGCCTGTGCCACATGCAAAACTCCAAATAGCCCATAAAACACAGCCAAAACATGCAGAATATCTATGTTAACATTAAACTAACAATTCCTAATAGTAATAATCACTAAAAAGAAACAAAACAGCCACTAACATGCATAAAATCAAAAGGGGAATAAAACAACCTTAAACCTAACCTAACATAATACCAAATCATATAAATTAAAGAGTAAGAAGTGATTTTTTTACCTTGGAGAAGTGAATTAAGCAGGGAAGGATGCAAAAATTTGAAGAATCTGCACAATAAGGGGAGCACTAGGTGAACAAGGGCAGTGCTCTGCCCATGTTTTGCTTCCTTCTTATATTCTGAACAGTCGTGCGAGTGGCACGGCCATGCTCTCCTTTTTTTCCAGATTTTAAATTTTAGTTCAAAAATAGGAATTACTTTTTAACTTGCAAACCTTCCCACACTTATTTCGCTCACTGATTTTTAATTATCCAAAAAATAAAGACTAATAAAAACACACAACTAAAATAAAAAAAGAAAGAAAAGAAATGCAGGTTTCCTCCTGCGCTGCGCTTTTTTAACGTCACGAGCTTGACGATCTGTTTAGAGCACTGATCATGGTGGTCTGGGGGAGACCTTGAAGCTAGCTTCTTCACCCTTATGCCTTAAGGTTAAGGTGCCTTGTTTGACCTCTATTTTAGTATCACTGGTAGCCAGGAAAGGTCGTCCCAAGATGATAGAGACTTCCTCATCCTCCTTCATATCTAAGATCACAAACTCCACTGGGTATCTGAATCTCCCCACCCTTACTAGCACGTCTTCTATTGTTCCTCGGGGATGGGTAATGGTTCTGTCTGCTAGCTGTAATGAGACTTTGGTGCTCTGAGGTTCCTGTAAACCAAGCCTTTTTAACACAGAATAGGGCAATAGATTTATACTAGCGCCTAAGTCGCATAGTGCTTTATCAAAATGGGCATTCTCAATGGATCGGAATAGGGGACAGTAAAACTCCCTGGATCTTTAATTTTACGGGGTAATTTATTCAAAATAACAGCAGAGCATTCCTCATTAATTTGTACTACCCCATATTCTTTTGAAAGGTGCTCATTTTTATGAGGAGGTGATTTAACATACAATTGCATATTAGTTCTCAAGAATTCATCATTTTGCGTGCTATTATTCTCAGTTAGAAAAGTTGGAAGAGAAAATTGTACTTCACTAGTGACTATTACCTGATTCTACTTACTGGACAGGTGGCACGGTCGTGCTCTCCTTCTGACTTGATTTCTTCAGCAGGGTTGTTGTCTTCCATAGAAGTAGAGTTGTCTTTTTCTTCTTGCTGAGGAGAAATTGCTTTGACATCCTCCCTTGGGTTTGGCTCGGTTTGGGTAGGCAATGTTCCTTGAGGCCTTTTTGAGAGCAAAGTGGTAAAAGCAGTTATCTGTGATTTGATGGATTGAAATTTCCTATCAGTTTCTTTTACATATTCTGCTATCAATTCAGGAGGATCGGGCTTCCTATTTTCTGGTTTTGTGCCTTGGTTCTGCAAGTGGGGTGGTCTGTAGGAGTTTGAATTTCACCCTTGAACATTTTTTTGACCTCCCCAGGAATAATTCGAACGACCCGTCCAACTAGGACTGTAAGAATTACTCTGATTTTGATTGGCATTACTCATGAATTTGGCTTCCTCAATTGGTGGAAAAAAAGAATTGACCAGTTGGCAATCCTTACTCTCATGACCTGTCAGACCGCAGTGGTTGCATGGGAATGGAGACACTGGTGCACTAGCTTGTGTCATATTCTGCGCTTGGACTAGCATCAACGTTTCTGTCTGTTTTGTTAGAGCATCAACCTTGGTTTCCATTGCCTCCGTGGCAGTTACCTAATACACACCGATTGGCTTCTTGATGGTCTGTCTGTCCTTGAGTGGCCACTGGTAGTGATTGGCTACCATCTTCTGGATCAAGGCTTGGGCTTCTTCAGGTGTCTTCGTTAGAATTGAGCCCCCACAGGCAGCGTCTATACTGGACCTATTTGTTTGTGAAAGTCCATTATAGAACATCTGCACCAAAATGGGGACTGTGAAGCCATGATATGGACACCTCGAGATTGAATCCTGATATCGCTCCCATGCCTCGTAGAGAGGTTCCTGGTCATATTTTACAAAATTCGAAATATCAGCTCTAAATTTAGCAGATTTAAAGGTGGAAAATACTTGGCCAAAAATTGGCGTGTTAATTGATCCCAAGTAGTGATAGAACCAGATGGCAAAGAAGAAAGCCATTGATTTGCTTTGTCGGATAACGAGAATGGGAACAATCTGAATTTGATTGCATATATTGAAGCTCCATTGTATTTGATAAGATCTGTGATCCTGAGGAACTTCTTTAGATGGCACTTGGGGTCCTCAGTTGGCAACCCCCCTAATAATCCAGAGTTTTGGATCATAGAGACCGAAGCAGTCTTGATCTCAAAGTTGTTGGCATCCACCGCAGGGTTGGTGATGCTATCTGTTACTTCAGCAGAGGGGGTAAAGTAGTCTAACAACGCCATTCTTTCCCCCATGGTGTTCTCCTCTCTTGCTTGCCTTCGCAACATGTGAAAAGTCCTTTCAACTTCCCTGTCAAAAACCAAATCAGGATCTTTAGAACGCGTTAGCATACAAAGAGAGAAAATAAAAAGAAAAATAAATGTCCAAATTAACTAGAATTTCTTTTCTTCCAATATTACTTAAAACCACAAATTATAAAAAAAAAAAATCCCCGGCAATGACGCCAAAAACTTGTTGCGTTCAAAACACACTTAAGGGCAGCGTACCCTATCGCAGAAGTAATATAGAACGGAAGTCCAGATATCGTACCCAAGAGATTAATTTAGATAACTAAGTGATAAAACAAGTACTGGAATAGGGAAATCGTTATGTTATTCAAACTAGTAAAGGACTCAAATAAATAGATAATAATACAGCAATGGTAAAAGATGATGAAAAAAGATAAAAATAGAGTTTAGAAATCAAGAGTAAAAGAGCCTAGAGCCGTGGTTTCACTTGTGCTTTCGATACGCCCCAAATCCTAATTCTATTCAATTTCGCAGTTGCTTTTCGAATATTAATCCCTCTACGAAAACTACTAATTGTTTGTCAGGCAACTAATATTCTTTTCCCCAAATATACCCAATGGTTGTCAGGCAGAGAGTTTAAATGATTAGCAAGCATAAAGCATAAAGAAGTTGAATGATTGAAAGGAATAAATCATGTTTTCGTAAATCTAGATATTAAACCCCGGTTATCCTATAGATCTACCAATTTAATTGGGCTTGATAGCCAAAATGTCAATCAATTGATTAAGAGCACGCAAAGGGTAGCTAATCCTAAACATGGGATGAAGAACAACAGAGTAACACTATTCAAATTGCAACCTTGAAATAGAATTGAATTAAAGCTAAGACATAGCGAAAAAGGTTTCTACTAACATAAGATCCACCACAACTCTAGTGGTGAATTTAGCTACTCAGAGTAATAGAGAAAACTAAAATCAACATTAGAAAACGCATCCTAGATAATTGAAGAGGGAGAAGTTGTCTCCAACTTAATTTACAGATGTCAAATCCTACTCTAGAAATCAAAACAACAAACTAAAAACTAAAACAAGAATATAGTACTCAAAGAAATAAAGAGATGAAAGAAAGTGCAAGAGATTCAAAGATGTTTTTTTGTGTAGCACAAAGGGCCTCTATTTATAACACAAAATGCGAACCGAGCCTTGATTTTGGTCTTCTGTTCCATTGGCATGAGCGCGTTCTTCACTTGGCACGGGCCTGCTCTTCAGCATATCAGGCCATGCTCAAAGATGTCAGGGCATACTAACTTCGTTGATCAACGTTCTAGTGCACGGGCTTCAGCACTGGCGTGCTCTTCATCTGGCACGGGCGTGCTCTTTGATATTGGGGCCGTGCTAGCTTCTGTTAGTCCTTTCTTCACTGAGTCAGCCCTTACTTCAATATGGCACGGTCGTGCTCTCACATGGCACGGCCGTGCTAGGTCCCCTGAGATCAGCTTTGCCTATTTTTGTAAGGCTTTGTTTGGATGCACGAATTTGGAAGGTTGGTACGGGTGTTCTCTCGCATGGCACGGTCATGCTAACCTCAGAACTTCAGTATTCTGCCCGCTTTAGCTTTAAAACCTTCTCTTTTCTTCAAAAGTCCATCAAACTGCCTCTGAACGTCAATTTTGTCAAAACTTAAGTAAAAAGGTGAAATACAATAACATTTATCTTTAAAAGCATCAAAATTCGACCCAAATAACCCCTATAAAATGCACATAATTGAGGTTCATCATCCTCCGTCTTGACTCGGATCTGATGGTAACCGGACCATAGATCTATCTTAGAAAACACAGCCGCTCCCCTAAGCTAATCCATCAGGTCATCATTCCTCGGAAGTGGATACTTGTTCTTGATAGTAATCTTGTTCAACTGACAGTAGTCCACACATAAACGAGACATCCCATCCTTCTTCTTCACAAGCAAAATGGGTGCTCCCCATGGTGACATACTGGGTCTAACAAACTGCTTGAACATCAGCTCTTCCAACTGTTTCTTTAGCTCTTCTATCTCTACTGGCGCCATTCGGTATGGTGCCATAGATATTGGTCCAGATCCCAGCACTAGGTCTATCGCGAACTTGATGTCTTTAACCGGTGGAAGTCTAGGTATATCTTCAAGAAAGACTTATGGGAACTAGTCGACAATCAGAATCAGACGCGCATCTCTCTCGCTACTGGCTTCCAGAAAGGAAAACAACATGTATCCTTGGCCTCCTTCCCTCATAGAATCTCTTGCTTGATTGGTAGAGAGAAAACCAGAAATCTCACTTTTTTGAAAGATTAGGGTTCGGTTGGCACAATCCAACAGAACGTGGTTAGAGGACAAGCAATCCATCTCCAAGATAACATCTATTTGCGACAATTGCAAACAGATCAGGTTAACTATAAACATCCTACCCTCAACAAGAATAGGCAATTTAGATAGGCCTCAGCCGTAACAACAGGTTTCACAGTAGGCATGGAAATACCCAGATCGAAAGGTAGTGAAGAAACAGGTAATCCCAAAAGTTTAACACAACTATATGCAATAAAGGAATGTGTTGCGCCTAAATCAAACAGTACAGTTAAATTTTTACCTCCAATGTTACCCTCCCCTTGGATCAGGTCTTGGTTCTGAGAAGTTTCAGCACCGCTCATAGAGAAAACACGTCCCTCTGCCTTGGGTCTTGCTGCTCGAACCAGGTTGACAGCAGGTTCTGCTTTGGGTTGTCTGCACTCCCTTGCCATATGACCAGGCTTCCTATAGTTGAAGCAGGTGATCCCTGTTGTTGAGCACTCCCTGGCATAGTGATCCCCTCCACACTTGAAGCATTTGACACCAACAGCTCCCGAAACCGCACGGCTTCATTTGTCCTTCCCTCGGAATCGCGGGTATTGTTGACCCCCATACGACTTCGAGTAAGGCTTCTTGTGATGGAAACTGCTGCTTCCACCCTTCTTGAACCTCGGTGGCCCAAAGCTTTCTTGTGTTTTGCTCCAACTTCCTTTCAGTTCTTCAATCACCCGGCACTTATCCACGAGATGGGGAAAGATAGTGATCTCGAACGGCATGACTGCTTCCTTGAGCTCGTGCCTCAAACCTACTTCTAACTTTCTTCACTTCCATGCTTCATTGGGATTGTCTTAGAAGTAGTTGGAAAACTTTGCTAGGCCTCAAACATGGCAGCATACTCGCAGAACGTCATG
Source organism: Ammopiptanthus mongolicus (assembly GCA_039655645.1). NCBI lineage: Eukaryota > Viridiplantae > Streptophyta > Magnoliopsida > Fabales > Fabaceae > Ammopiptanthus > Ammopiptanthus mongolicus. The sequence goes on from CM077345.1 coordinate 58,759,301, forward strand.
CTCCCTTGACGTATCTGGAGAAACTCCATCTCCTTGGCATGCCTGGCGCTTGGGGGAAAGTACTTCTCAAAAAACTTCTTGGGAAAGAGCTCCCACATGACTACTTGACCAGCATGTTCAGCCAACTGGCGGGGTCCTCTTCACCAGTACTCAGTATCTCCTACTAGCATAGGTCACTTTGTCCGCATCCGAGCACGGCATTGCCTTGAAGATCTTTTCCATCTCCTGCACCCACAGTTCAGCCTTCTCTGGGTCGTATTCTCCCTTATATTGCAGTGAGTTGTTCCTGTGGAACACACTCAGGCCTCGACCACCAGTTGTCGTCTGCTCTCATAGAACAAAGGCAGCGGTCATCTCCCTCATAGCTTGCACAACATCAGCAATGCCCGTGTTCCGATTTGCCATCTCGGCCTACAAGACCAATAAAGTTTAGTATATGCTAGAGGTTTCTTCACACAAGCTCAACCAATTCCTTTCGGAATTCAACAGCACACAAATCACAGAGGCACATAGCACAAACAAGACAGACCAACCACAAACCCAAAAGACTCGGCCAGCTTTGGTACCAAATAATGTAACACCCCACTTTAGGGGTCACAATTATTTAACACTAGACGAAAATGAATTTCGAAAATATATAAAATATAAAGAGCTTACCGAAAATATGGGTTTTTTTATTTCTTTATACTCAAGTTCCGAAAACATATAAGTATACTCATACTCATAAGGATAAATATATGTAGTCATAAACAACATTGAAATAATAAAAGCTTCCCACAAAACATATATATAAATAGTAGTTCTCAACATCTAACTACAAAAGATAGTAACCAATATAAGTACAAACTCAACCTACACTACTGGAGACGCAGCTCCACAACACAAAGGGGAAAGGGGTACATCATGAATATATAGACACTGGGAAGACTCTAGAGACTGACCAAAACAAACGCTACACTACTCGTCGGAGTAGTACTCCTCTGGATCCTCCTCCTCGTCCTCCTCCGTGGCCTCCTCCTTCTCATCGTCGTCCTCCTCCAACGGCTGCATGTCATACCTGCTCATGATGTAACACCCCATTTTTCGTATGGGTGTGTATGTGTTGCTGTAATTATAGTTATTATTATTATTACCATTATTAGTAGTATCATATTTGACAATATGCTTGTTTACATCATCACTGCATTTTATAAGTATCTATATGAATGTATATTTATGTATATATATTTTAAGTGATAACATGCATGCTTATGTTTGTATGGTTATTAATGTGTTTATATCTTATATATTAAAATTTTATTATATATTTGTATATATATACAATATGTAATTGATTCTTATTGATATGTAAATGATTTATATTAATAGATGATTGACTATATTAATAGATAATTGTGCATAATTATATTTATATTATTAATTATTAATTATCTGCATGTATTAATACGTGATCTTATCTATATGAATATATAATTGATTATAGTAGTATGTAAGTGTGTGATCTAGTGTGCTTATATACGGTCTTATATGGACTAATATGATGTGTGTAATTAATGTGTGATTGTATATTTATTTATATGTCATCGATTATATATATGTTTATATTAATACTGGATCACTTGTATTAATGCACAATAGAATTATATTAATATACGATTATTTGTATTCATATTTAGATCATATTTATATTAATATAAGATATCTATATTTATGTTAATTGTAGTTGTGTTGGTATAGATCAATTAGATGTCATAGAGGTTCAATCATTGAATAGATAAGATTATCTTATCTTAATCTCCTAAATATCCTATCTTGAAACAACTATCTTTTTAACGCTGAACTTATATCGCATTTTTGACCCTATTGTATTCTGCATTATGAATAGATCTTGAAACATGATTGTGTAGGAAATTTTCTTATCTTTCCAACGCCACCAAGATCACCTAAATCGGACACTCGTAGCTCAAGTTAGGGCCAAACCAGTGAACTTGATGTGTGAGCACGCTCGTGTTTCCTGCACGCACCAGAATGCGTTTTGGGATCTTTGTTTAGCCCGTTTTGCTCTAACCCTTTTATACCTCTTTTGCTTGACTTAAAACAGATAGCCACCATTCCTAATGCTAGAAACAGTCGTTATCGTTTTTGCTCTTGAATTCTCTTTGAATCCCATGAATTCTCCCTAAAGACATCATCTTCCAAATCCTTATTTTGAGTTGTTCTTCATCAAAAGCACACTCTTTTGCGTTGATTCTCACGATTGGGGTTTAAGTCACTTCGCCTAATTGTTAATCAAGATGTTGGTTAACGAAGGTTGTCACTATGAGGGCAATCAATTGGATTAGTTCTTCTAAGATCTAATCAAGCTCGTTGAACCAGTTTGAACTCATTTGAGGGAGCCAAGTTTGGATCTTTGCTACCATTGGCTTTTAGACTGGAATCGTCATACCAGGTGTAACACCCCCCCTTTTGGGTATTACATAAAGAACACGTGCAAAATTAAATTTAAAAGAGAAATTGCTGGTTACTTTCGGAAAAAGGATAATTTACTTTAAGTCAAAAAACTCGGGTGTAAAAAGTTTTCGGCATAATACTTCAGAAAAACAATACACATCGTAATAATAAAATCACATCATTCTTGACAATACACATAACTGGGTTTATTCATAATTTTCATTCTAAAGTCTCCAACTTTACAAAGGTTTTCCAGACCACATCTACCGACTTTCTCAACATTATACATTAAAATCCTACGAGCTAGTTTGATAAAAAACTCTACGGACAATACAGCCTACTACCTAGTATACATCATACCAATGAGACTGGGTCTCGTCATCGATAGTCGACACATCTTCGTCATCGGCATCGAGAAATACAAGCTACAGGGTCCTGAAGTGACCCAAATGACCTTTGAGAAGTATCTGTAAACATATCCAAAAACACAATAGGGTGTCCAACATGTACAGGCAAATGTGAGTAACGAACATGTACACGATAACTACATGCACGACACACAAAACAACAAAACAGTAATAGTAACGCAGAATAACACACCAAGTAATAACATACCTAACATGCATACCATAAATCACAATATATCATATTAATCAATTAGCAGCATAAAACATCTTTGAAAGCAAAATGGTGATGTACAATAAGCAAATGTGATCATCAACAGCCATACAATGCAATGCGATGTACATTATTCAATGCCATATGCCACAAGGGTAAAACTCTGACCCCTACTCCATGGAGTTAACAAATGTGTCGGAGAGAGTGAATGGGAGGACATGTTTTGGTTATTGCTAGCCATGAGCAAGATGCCACAACATTCGTAACGCGCACGTATCTAGCTTTACGGAAACACTCTCGACCAAACATTAAAAGTACGGCATCTAGTAGAGGATATCAGTGTATTGCACGAATTCGCCATGACACAGAAGAATCACCAACTGGTCTCATGTCAGCCCTCCCAACCCTGATACCTCCAAAAAGACCATTGAAGATCATCACCGTAAGATTCGCACCCGCATCAAGGTGTAAGCTCAACTCTTAGGCTCAAGGCCTTACAACTATGCAAATAAAATGCCAGTGCTTACACAAGGCAGATGCCATAAGGCAATGTCTATCACTTGGATGAACTTGACTATTCTCTAAGGTTCTATTCCCTAGGAACTATACGTGTCTTTGTATTATAAAACATTTATCCACCAGATAAATATCTCGTGATTCCTTCAAAATGATCCGGACTACTACAGAATTGCCGACTGTCCCCACAAACCAACACAAGTCTTTTCAGTATGCTTTGTCCTCACTCACATGCTTTCTAGGAGACTTCCCAGAAGGTCACCCATCCTGCAAGCGCTCCAAGTCAAGCACGCTTAACTATGGAGTTCTTATGTTCTGGGCTTCCGAAAAGAAGACGAATCTTATTGGTATAGGTAGTACCAATCAATTCTTATAAGACTTCCTTCAACTATACAGTCTCATACCTGCACAGCCTCAAGATTCCTTCAACTGTACAGTTCTATACCTGCACAGCCTCAGGGTCCCTCTCGTCCCGATTATTACAAAACTGAAACACTCGAACGACTATTTCAAAACCCAAAAAGTTTCATGTTTGTGTTTATGTCTTATGAATCACATCTCAAATCCTAAGTATTATGAAGAAGGATTGAGAATCCTCTTAGATAAGTCTTTGATCCTTTCTAAGATATTACTCCTTGATTTTCAGTTAACGAAATAAGTGTTGATTCTCTTAAGTCTTATGAAGTCATTGATGCATTAAGTCATCAATGGTATAGTACTTGGTCTTGTTCCACTACATATTATACTTAATTATCCCTTGTCAACTCTAAGTTAATTACTTAACTTAGGTTTTCACGCGTAAAACTTTATGATTAAGAGTTAAAAACTCTCTTTATAAATCAAATCCTCTTTGATTGAAAACTCATGACTTGAAAGAACTTTGTTACTTTGATTAAGGTAAAGTTCATTAACTATTTTGAAAAGGATTTTCCTTACTAGCTTAGTGTAAAACCATGAGTTAAGTTAGTGTAACAAAAATGTAATCTCATCTAACTTCCTTAACTATGATTCTTTTTAATCAACTAAAGGATAAAAGGTTTCCATTATGTTTGAAAAAGGAACATTGTCTTTGTTCTAAGATAAAGGAAATTCCTTATGAAACTATGTTTAAATTTTCATGAAAACGCTTCTTTGTTTCACTTTTAAATCACTTGATTACTTAGATGAACTAAAGTTAAAGTAAAAGACATATTTCACTTTGGTGAAAACACTTAAAGGTTGAAAGTTTATTTGATCTTTGGATCAAATCACTTATTGTTTTTCTTTGAGACATAAGTCTCTAAAACACTTTTCTTACTTCAAAACTTTAATTGTTCAAGAACAACACGTTCTTCCTCATTTTACTCACTAAGGCCGCAAGCCTCCTTAAGGAAAAAGTGAAGATTTTGCTTCACCAACTAGATAAGTCATAGCTCAAAATGCTCACATAATTATGACAAACAACAATCACACATTATTGCATCATAATCAAGCATAAAAACCCTTACTTGATCTAGGGATCAAAGTATGGTTTTTCAACATACATGAAAATATTTTTCATCCAATCAACATCATCATAAACATATGCTAAAGCATACTAAAACATACTAAAGCATAAACCATTATTACAATCACAACGAAGCTCCAACAGAGCTACACAAATCAATCACAGATAGCATATAGGCATCGGGAAAAATCCCTCAAGCAAACTTCCCTTACCCGCTGAAGTTATCCTCCAAGCAAAAGTCGTCCGATCGGCTCGCGAATTCTCCTGATTCCTCGTCCGATCAACCAATCACAACTACATACACATAATCAATCCAAACATCAATATTACACAATTCAAATATTCCTATTCCTACCTATATAGGATGCGGCCATGGAGCTATAAAAATAGCTAGGGATGTCCAAAAATTCCTATCTCTTGGATTCCATCCTTACTAGGTGTGCTAAGGCTAGATCAAAGCCTATTTCACCAAAACTTGAACCAAAATCCCATCCATCAATACATGGAGGTTTAGGCCAAGGAAACCCATATGAGCTAGGAAGCTCATTTGGTTTCCAATTCTTGGATCAATGATCCTCAAGTATACACAACACTAGATTAAGTCTTATTACTCAAAACTTGAATCAAAAACTCAACCTTTGTTAACATGAAGGTTTCAGCCACTTTAAGAAGATATGGCTAGAAAACTTATTTGATTACATGCTCTTGGATAATGAAAGAGATGATGAAACTAGATCATAGAAATTGATTTGGTATTAAAAGGATTTTTCTACACTTTTCTATGAATTTTCAAAGTTCATGAATCAAAGTTGGATCTTCATGAATCAGGAGATTCAAGAGATGAAATAGAGTGATTAAGAAAGCTAGGATGGAGTTCATACCTCCTAGATTCAAAGTCTTCAAGATAAACAACTTGAATCACCCAAAAATCACTAAGTTCTCAAGATCAAACTTGAAAAACACTTGAAGAACTCTTGAAGGAATGAAGAACAAGTGAGAGAAAATGAAGAACAAGAGAGAAGAGAGAGAAAGAGAGAAAGGCCGTGTGGCCTAGAGAGAGAGAGTGAAGGTGAGATTTTATTTTGTCTCAATGGCAAACTTGTAAATAACCAAAAGGGTAATTGGGTAATTCCTTAAAAGACTAGGGGTATAATGGTCATTTCCCCTATAAATATCTAGATATTTCTAGAAAGGTAATGATGACAGGGTGAGTCACAAGGTCAAAAGGGTTATTCCATAAATTCTCAGGGGCAAAACGGTCTTTTCATTCTAGGGCAAATGGTAATTATGAAAAAGGTCAAGGGCATTTTGGTCATTTCACGTCCAGATATTTTCTAGACGTAATCATTACACTAATGAGTCACTGATGAGTCATGGCACACCATGTGACTTCAACCTTATCCATAACGGTCACTGAAATCCCATATTCAGCTCCGTTATTCACCCGATTTAGGTTTTCGCCCAAGAAAGTCGTGAGAACTTATTTATTTTGAATATTTTCAATATAACCAATATCGTTGGAAATAAAATATAAAACCTAACTGTTTCGTTCACGAGTCAAAATTAGGTCTTGATAGTAGAAAAAGACTACTATCCGTAAAAACACAGACCGGGCTCCGTTTGAGCTTTCGCTCGAAACTTAACCATGACTTCCTATGGTTTTGTAGGGCATGCCTATGTTCTCAGAATATTTTATTTCACTCTCTAAACCCTCAAACAAAATACAAATGTTTCAATACTGAATAATTATAAAACTTGAAAATCGTGGCGTTACACTAGGTATGGGGAGAAGGGATTAGTATGAACATATAGGTTTTGGGGTAGCATAAGATAAGGGTGAACCCATAACCCTTTTTGTGTGCTATATGTCCTCTTTGATGTTTGAATTGTAATTGTTATTATATGTATGATGTTGATTGTTTATACATGGTTTATATGTTATGTCATGATATCATGATTTGATGATGATTGTATGTTATAATGATATGAGTTGATATATTGGTATCAGGAGATGATGTTTGATGTTTCTAACTATGTTGTTTAAACATAAAATTGTTGATGAATTAACCATGAAATTATGTTTGGTTAAATAATTTTCATAAGACATGAAGATAGATATCAGAGGTGAGGTTAATGCCCTTTGGTTTAGTTTAAGAACATATAATAAATATATGATTTGAGGTCTAGATATTAATTAACATTAATTTTTAATCATAATAAAGATATTATTCGAGGTTTAGATGTTAAGATTAAGTTATAATCTTAATAAATATATGATTTGAGGTTTAAATATTAAGATTAATTTATAATATTAATAAGGATATGATTCGAGGCTTATATTTTAAATAATATTAAGTTATAATCTTAATAAGTATATGATTTGAGGTTTAGATATTAAGATTAAGTTAAAATCTTAATAAATATATGATTTGAGATTTAGATATTAATTAAGATTAAGTTATAATCTTAATAAATATATGATTTGAGGTTTAGATATTAAGATAAAGTTATAATCTTAATAAATATATGTCTTGAGGTTTAAATATTAAGATTAAGTTATTATCTTAAGAAGATATGAATTGAGGATTAGATAATAAGACTAAGTCTAATACTTAATAAAAATAATGTTAAGTTAAGAATTAATAAAGATAACACTTAATAAGAAGATAATGTTATTGGTAACGACGTACTGTTATCAATGTTGTTGGTTAAATCATTCTTGATGCTTATTGGTCAAGTTTAATGTTGATAAATCACTTTGATGCTTATTGGTCAAAGTTGATAGCTTTGTTAATGGTGTTGATGGAGGTGGTTGCCATATTGTTTGTATGTTAGCATTGCATGCATCATGACATGGTGTTATTAGTTTGGGGGAAGTTAAGATGACTGGGAGTTCGTCCGAGAGTATGGCGAATTGGTTGTCCACGGTGATTCATCCTAGAGTTAGGTGAATTGAGCGCATCCATGGTGATCCTTCCGAGAGTAAGGTGGATCGGCTATCCAAGGGGTTCACTCGTGAGTTTGGTGAACTGCCGGCATTGGTGCTTATTGGCCAATGTGGATATGTAACTCCGAAATCGTCATCCTGAGTTAGTTATTGGATCCACATTGCATATGGAGTAGTGGAGTAGTTTTACATCGCATCGCATGTTATAATGTGATATGATGAAGTATGTTATGTTATATGTTGATTTATGATGTTTTACATGTTGTGTGATCATCTTGTTGACTGCTCTATTACCGTTTATGTTTATACGTATAGTTCCTTACTCCCTACTATTATTGTTGTTGTTTTGCATGTACCTTCGGTTATGCAGAGGATGGTGAGCAGCCAGCTGAGGAGTGATCTCGAGGAAATTGCTTGCTCATAGTATAGTTTAGTTTATGTTGAGACGACCCCACTTACGTAGGATAATCCCATTAGACGCTTTCAAAACTTAACCTTACTCTCTCTGATACCTTAAAACACAGCCAAAAATTTATTTTTAAACAGTTAAGCAGATAAGAACTTATCACAGTTCAAGAATTTCACATCAGAGTTTCGCCTGGAAGCCATGGCATAAAAATAACAACAAACATAAACACCCCACTGGCCGTGGTACAACTCACAAGAGACTCAAAGATACCTCTGAGATCTCTATCTATTTGAGAAGCGCTGACGCCACACTTGTTACTGACGATAGAGTACACCTTGGGTCTGCTCCACCTGCTGTAGCACTTTCGATGACCAATCGACACTTCCGTCTTCGGATCACAATCCGAACAACCACATATATGTAAACATGGAGAAATATGCATAGGAGGTAAGAAACGCTACACTATCATAAAAAAGGGAAATCACGTAACATATAACACATCAACATGTACAGTAGCACACAATCAGCAAACACATCCATCTCTCGAGTTCAGCACAACAATCAACCTCAAAGTATCACGACTAGGGATCATCGCCTATTCTACAACAGTCAACCTCAAACTATCACAACTAGAGATCATCGTCTATTATACAGCAATCAACCTCAAAGTATCACAACTAAGGATCATCGCCTATTCTATATACACAACTAAGTTCCTGGCCCTTGGAAATAATGTCCTCCAACTCAACTGTGAAGTAGTCCTTTTCCAAGGTAGGAAGTCACCCTCCAACTATAAGGGCATAGAGTCGATAGTCCAGGTTACTGGTTCCCATGACGTCTCCCAGAACGTCCACCTCGACCTCATGTGACAGTCACAAACTGCTATTGCAACTGTACACACAGCTCCCTGTACACAACCACTCAAACTGTTGTTGTAGCTGTATACTGGTACCAGCTCATATGATAGCCACTCAAACTGCTGTTGCAGCTATTCATACATCTCCTTGTGACAACCACTCAAACTGCTGCTGCAATTGTCACAAGTCCCGACCTCGCGTGATAACTGCTGGCAAGCTGCTGTGGCAAGTACACACACGTAACCCTATACACAACCACTCAAACTGCTGTTGCAGTTGTGTACCAGCATATATGATTGCAGTTAGTCATATAGCCCTCTTGTGACAACTGCAACACCCTTTCCCGAGTGTCACATTCCCGAACGTTTATAAGGCCGAAAATATTTATTAATGCGGAAAATATGGTTTTCTTTTTCTTTTCTTTTCAAAAGATGCAATGGGATGGGTAAAGATAAATAATACTAATAACGAACTTAGGTTCGCCATGCATTTCTAAAACATATGGCATAATAAATACAGGGACATAAACATAAAAAGAAATAATACTATATACAGACATAAGTTTAATGTATAACTGATACAATAAGTACTAGGAGTCGTAGCTCCCAAAAGGTACTACAGAAATTGACATAGTCTGGCCGACAACAAAACTAAAACAGCAAAAAGAGTCCGCCTCCGGGCTCAAGGAGACTACTGAACTGAACCATCGTCACATCCATCTGTTCAAGCAGCAACAGCAAGTACCAGCAGAAAACATACAGATATGGGTGAGATTCCCGTTCATCAACCCAACAAAACAGCAGTAATAAAAACGGGAGGACTCACCGGGTAACAGCGTACCCAACATGCTTAAAAAGGTTCTCAATATAAATCAGGTTAAGCAGTCAACAACATAATGTAAGGTACTCTTAAACAGTACAACGATGTATAATAGTAAATGTAAACATCAATAGCCGTGCAATGCAATGCAAATGTATATGACTCAATGTCAATGTCACTGGGTACTACTCTGACCCCTACTCCATGGAGCTAACAAAACGTCGGAGAGAGTGAATGGGAGGACATGTTCCGGTTTCTGGCAGCCATGAGCAAGATGCTACAACATTCGTAACGTGCACGTATCTGGCTTTACGGTAACACTCTCGACCAAACATGAAAAGTACGGCATCTAGTAGAGGATATCAGTGTATTGCACGGATTCGCCATGACACAGAAGAGCTACCAACTGGTCACATGTCAGCCCTTCCAACCCTGATACCTCCAAAAAGACCATTGAAGATCGTCACCGTAAGATTCGCACCCGCATCAAGGTGTAAGCTCAACTCCTAGGCTCAAAGCCTTACAACTATGCAAATGAAATGCCAATGCTTACACAAAGCAGATGCGATCAAGCAATGTCTATCCCCCGGATAAACCTCGAAGTCTACTAAGGTTCTCTTCCTTAGGAACTATACGTGTCTTTTGAAAACAAAACCTTTATCCACCGGATAAATCTCGTGATCCCTCCGGGATCGAGTCATCACAAGACTGAAACAATTGAACGACTGATCGGGGTCCGAATCATCGGTCCGTCATCGAACTATTGTTTCAAAACCCAAAACGTTTCATGTTTGTGTTTATGTCTTATGAAGTCATTGATGTACTAAGTCATCAATGGTATAATATATGGTCTTGTTTCACCACATATTACACTTAATTATCCCTTGTCTTCAACTCTAAGTCAATTACTTAACTTAGCTTTAAAAAGCGTAAACTTTACAGTTTGAGTTGAAAAACACTCTTTATAACCAAACCATTTCTCGCGAGGCGAAGGTCTATGTCGCGACGCGAGGATGAGAAGTTATCTTTACTGCTTGGAAAGTCCTTCTGCTTCGCGAGGCGAGGATTGTATCGCGACGTGAGGCAGAGAAGTTATCTTACTGTTTAGACAGTCTTTCTGCTTCGCGAGGCGAGGATTATATCGCGACGTGAGGCAGAGAAGCTGCATCTTCACTACTTAGGCGTTTCGCGGGGCGAGAAGCTGCATCTTTGCTACTTAGGCGGTTCGCGAGGCGAGACGACTTCGCGACGCGAGGCCGAGAAGCTGCATCTTTGCTACTTAGGCGGTTCGCGAGGCGAGACGACTTCGCGACGCGAGGCCGAGAAGCTGCATCTTTGCTGCTCGGGCTAGCCCACTGTCTCGCGAGGCGAGGCAATGTTAGCCTGGCAAATGCCTTTTCTTCCCTCAGTCTCGCGAGGCGAGACGGGGTTCGCTGGGCGAGTGCCCTGTTTTTCATTTTCCCTAACTCCTTCATTATTTCTTCTTTTGAAACACTTAGTTTGATTAAAAGACCTATGGCTAAAGAAAAGACATTTTTCCAATTTGGTGACACACTTTAAAGGTTAAAACTTCATTTCATCTTTGGATCAAAAATCACTTTTGTTTCTCTTTGAAAACATAGGTTAGGAAATCATATTTTGTTGCATCAAAACTTTGCCAAAACAAGAACAACACATGTTCTTATATTTTCCTCTTACTAAGGCCACAAGCCTACTCCAATGAAAAATGGAGACTTTGATTCACCAACAAAGCAAATGTAGCTCAAAAGCTCACACAATTATGATAAACCACAATACACATTACTACATCATAATCAAACATCCAAGTCCATCACACATCAGGGTCTCATAATCAAACAATAAAAGTCCATACTTGATCTAGTGATCAAAGTAGGTTTTTCAACATACATGGAAATGATTTTCATTCAATCATATCATCATCAACATATGCTAAAGCACACTACAACATACTAAAGCATAAACTCATCATGACAATCTTGCTCTCCAAGAGAACTTAACAAAACTTAACACATAAAAGTGAACCCAAACTAAAGGGTTTCACCCACACATAAACTTAAACAACCATCTTCACTACCACCATCTTGGTGTGATGAGGTTCTTCTCCCCATACCTGTTAATGAGCAGATTCCCGGATCAAAGTCGGTTGATCGGTTTGTGAACCTCCTGACAATCGTCAACAACTACACAACACAACAATCCAACATTAAACAACAATCAAAGCCAATCTCAACTATTCTAACAAAGAGGATTTCGGCCACCCTAGGTTAAAAAGGTTAGGAATTGGTTTTGATTTTCCATTTCATGGATTCAAAGGCATTAGGAAAGCTAAGGATGAAATCAAGTGTTAAAAATCAAAAATTGATGAAAACACTATTCATCTTCAAGTAGGGTTCGGCCAAAAACGCTTTTTGAGCTATGATGAGAGTTGAATCATAAGCTCTTGGGTTTAATTAGAGATTGATGATGTGAGTTCAAAGAACTTGGTCTTACCTCAAAAGGATTTTTCTACAATTTCCTATGGATTTTCAAAGTTTTGGATCTAAGACATGCTTTTCATGTAAATGAAGATTGATCTTGAAATAAAGAAAGATTCAAGAAGCTAAGAGGTCATAGAAGTGATCTTACCTTGAAATGACGGAAGATTGCTCAAGGAATCAAGTGATTCCAACAAAAACTCTAGGAGCTTCAAGACCAACAATGGGGTTTTCTCTCAAGAACAACTATGGAGCTTCTAAGGATGAGGGGCTGTGCGAAAATGAGAAAGTGAGGGGCTGAGTTCAGCCTCTTAAAAGCTCACTTAAGGGTAAAATGGTCATTTGCCAAAAGGGTATAATGGTAAAAGTGTAAAAGACTAAGGTTAGGGGCATTTTGGTCATTTTGCGTCCAGATATTTCCGAACGTCATGACGACTCTGGCATACTCTCCCAAGTGTCCTGGGATAATGTGATATCAAGATTATCTTTTAGCGAGTCCCGGTAAATCCATATGTGGCTCCGTTCGTCATCCGATTGAGGATTCCGCCCAAACGAAGGTCAGGAAGTGATTTTTCTGAAATTTTTACGAAATTTAACCAAAACGTAGAGAATCGAATTCTAAGACTTATTGTCTCGTTCACGGGTCCATCTGAGGTCTTCTGAGCAGTAAAATCATACTGTCAGTGTAAAAACGCAGACCGGACTCCGTTTGAGTTTTCGACTCAAAACTTAATCGTAGCTTCCTATGATATCGTCGAGCATGACTATGGTCTCGGAATATTTTATTTCCATTCCTAAGACCTCGAATAAAATAAAGACATTACAATACTGAAGAAATAGAAAACGTGAAAATTGGGGCATTACATTCCTACCCCTCTTAAAAGAATTTCGTCCTCGAAATTATACGTACCTCTTACAACAAACTCGGATACTGTTGTTGCATGTCCTCCTCTCTTTCCCAGGTAGCATCACCTGTAGTCTCGTTCCAGATAACTTTAACCAAAGCTATCTCCTTCCCTCGCAGTTTCTTTATCCTCCTGTCCTCGATCTCAACCGGCAAAGTCTCATAGGTTAGGTTATCCTTTAGCTATACTGAATCAGACTCTATGACGTGACTAGGATCAGGAATATACTTTCGCAATTGCGAAACATGAAAAACATTATGAAGGTTGGATAGAAAAGGCGGTAAAGCTATTTGGTAAGCTACTAGACTTATTCGACGAAGAATTTGATAAGGTCCAATGAATTTTGGAGTGAGTTTTCTGGACTTGAGGACCCTACCCACCCCAGTCATCGGAGTGACTCTCAAAAACACATGATCCCCTTCCTCGAACTCAAGTGGCCTACGTCTTTTATCCGCATAACTCTTCTGTCGGCTCTGAGTTATCCTCATCTTTTCTTGAATCAGTTTTACCTTCTTGGTTGTTTGTTGCACTAGTTCAGGTCCTAATGAAGCACTTTCTCCATCTTGGTACCAACACAAAGGTGTTCTGCAACGTCGTCCGTATAAAGCTTCGTAGGGTGTCATCCCTATACTCGAATGATAACTGTTGTTGTAGGTGAACTCTATCAACGGTAGGAAATTCTCCCAACTTCCAGCATGTTCCAACACACACGCCCTCAACAGATCCTCTAAAGACTGAATCGTCCTTTCCGATTGTCCATCAGTTTGAGGATGGTAAGCCGAACTCAGTCGTAACTTTGTTCCCAACGCTTCATGTAAACTTTGCCAAAAATCGCGAAGTAAAACGCGGGTCTCTATCCGATATGATGCTTGAAGGTACTCCATGCAGTCTCACAATCTCACTGATATAAATCTGAATAAGCTTTTCCATAGAATGCTTGAGATTAATCGGTAGAAAATGAGCTGATTTCGTAAGCCTATCAATTATAACCCAAATGGAATCGTGTCCTTTAGGTGTCCTTGGCAAACACGTCACGAAATCCATTGCTATGCCGTCCCATTTCCACTCTGGGATATCCAACGGAAGTAACATTCCAGCTGGCCTCTGATGTGCAACCTTTGCTTTCTGACATACTAAGCAAGACGCCACATAATCAGCTACATCTCTTTTCATGCCTTGCCACCAAAACAACCGCTTCATGTCTTGGTACATCTTGGTTGACCCTGGATGCATACTCACCTTGCTTCTATGAGCTTCGTCCAGAATTAACCTTCTTATCTCTGGGTTGTTTGGCACACAAACCCGTTCTCCTCGTCTTAGGATCCCATCTACTCCTTCCTTGTATTCCGACGTCATCCCTTTCTTTAGAGTCCTCTGCTCTTTCTCCAGATACTGGTCGTATACTTGTTTCTCCCGGATCTGATCCATCAGATCACAAGATACCGTAACCATACCTACACATAGTCTTCCTGGCATACTAACCACGGGCAGATGCATATCCCTGAACTGTTCCAACAGCTCGTGTTCCTTAACCATCATGGCAGACACATGTAACACTTTTCTACTCAGGGCATCCGCTACCACATTAGCTTTTCCCGGATGATACTGTAACTGGAAATCATAGTCCTTCAAAAATTCCAGCCACCGCCTTTGCCTCATGTTGAGCTCTTTCTGATCGAACAGATACTTCAAGCTCTTATGGTCGCTGAAGACATTGAACGTCGAACCATACAAGTAGTGCCTCCAAATCTTCAACGCAAAGACTACTGCTGCTAACTCCAGATCATGAGTTGGGTAATTCTTCTCGTGCACTTTCAACTGTCTCGAGGCATACGCTACCACCTTCCGATTCTACATCAGAACACAGCCTAATCCTTAGTATGAAGCATCACAGTACACTTCAAAAGGTTCGCTTGGATCTGGCAATATCAACACTGGTGATGTAGTCAGCCTCTTCTTCAACTCCTGAAAACTTTGCTCACAGGCTTCAGTCCATTCAAACGCTTTGTCCTTCCTCGTCAATTGGGTAAGAGGTCCTAAAATCTTAGAAAATCCCTCAATAAACCTCCGATAATACCCAGCCAAACCCACAAAACTGCGTATCTCAGTCACTGTGGTTGGTCTTTCCCACTCAAGAACTGCTTCGACTTTCGACGGATCTACAGCAAGTCCTTCCTTTGAAATTACATGACCCAAAAACTGCACTTCGTCGAGCCAAAACTCACACTTAGACAACTTTGCATACAGCTTTTTCTCCTTCAGAACTTGAAGAACTACACTAAGATGTTCAGCATGTTCTTCCTGGTCTAGCGAATAGATAAGTATGTCATCTATGAAGACAACGACAAACTGATCTAGGTATGGACGAAAGATCCTATTCATATAATCCATGAATATAGCTGGAGCATTCGTCACACCAAACGGCATCACAAGATACTCATAGTGCCCATAGCGTGTTCGAAACGCTGTCTTCGGTAAATCTTCTGCCTTCACACTAATCTGGTGATAACCCGATCGCAAATCAATCTTGGAGAAATCTGCCGCTCCCCTCAATTGATCCATCAAGTCATCTATCCTCGGAAGTGGATACTTGTTCTTAATAGTAACTTTATTCAACTGGCGATAATCCACACATA
This sequence comes from Ammopiptanthus mongolicus, assembly GCA_039655645.1. Lineage (NCBI taxonomy): Eukaryota > Viridiplantae > Streptophyta > Magnoliopsida > Fabales > Fabaceae > Ammopiptanthus > Ammopiptanthus mongolicus. The sequence goes on from CM077345.1 coordinate 58,775,440, forward strand.
AACGAGATGTTCCATCTTTCTTTTTCACCAACAGCATAGGTGCTCCCCACGGCGACACACTGGGTCTAACAAACAGCTTCCCCAATAAGTCTACCAACTGTTCCTTCAAAGTTTCCAACTCAGCAGGTGCCATACGATACGGCGCCATAAACACTGGTCCTGTTCCTGGCACAAGATCGATCGCAAATTCAATGTCCCGAACTGGCGGCAAACCTGGTACGTCTTCAGGAAAGACTTCCGGAAACTCATTCACGACAGGTATGCGCTCTAAGACTAGCTCGCTCTTGACCTCCAAAGAAGATAGTAACATGTATCCTTGAGCTCCTTCTCTCAAAGAAGCATTTACTTGGTTGGCAATCAAAAATCCAGAATTCTCACAACTAGGGAAAAGTAAGGTTTTATTTGCACAGTCTAACAGGATATGATTAGAAGATAACCAATCCATTCCTAAGATTACATCCATTTGCGAAAGAGGCAAACAGATCAAATCAATCAAAAATGTTCTACCTTTTACAGAAATAGAACAGTTCAAACAAACTTTAGCAGTTATAACAGGCTTTGCAGTAGGTGTAGAAATTACCAAATCAAAAGGTAAAGAAGATACAGGTAATCCCAACAGATTCACACAGTCATAGGCAATAAAGGAATGCGTTGCGCCCGAATCAAACAGTACAGTTAAGGTTTTACCTCCCATGACACACTGACCTTGGATCAAGTCTTCATTTTGAGAAGCTTCAGCACCACCCATAGTGTAGACTCTGCCCTTCGTCTTAGGCCTTGCAGCTTGGACATTGTTGACAGAATGTTCCAATTTAGGTTGCATGCATTCACGTGAGATGTGTCCCGGCTTCCCACACTTGAAGCAGATAATCCCTTTGATTGAACAATCCCTGGTGATGTGGTTACTCTTCCCACACTTCATGCACTTGTTTGGGGCGTTTCCAGACTGACTGAAACTCCCACTGCTTCCTCCAAAAGAACGTTGTTGTCGATCGTGTTGCTTTGCATACGGCTTCCATCGAGATTTGTTGTCTCGACCACCGCTTCCTCTCTAGAACTTGCTCGGTCTAGAACTCTGTACCCGCTTGTCCCTGGGCTCCAAGCTCTCGATCAGACGACACTTCTCCATCAACCTCGGAAAAACAGAAATTTCCAATGGAACTACAGCTCTCTTCAAGTCGATTCTCAGACCTCCTTCGAATTTTCTGCACTTCCACTCTTCTCTTGGGTTATCCAGAAAGTAATTTGAAAACTTTGCCAAACTTTCAAACTTGGCCCCGTATTCAGCTACGGTCATTCCCCCTTGTCCCAGCTGGAGGAACTCCATCTCTTTCTCGTGTCTTGTGCTCGCAGGAAAATACTTCTCCAGGAATTTTCCCTTAAAAGTATTCCTTCCCACCAGTATTCACCATCCTCCACCAACATATAGGTTGCATAGACAACCTTGTCATTCTCATTACATCTCATCGCGCCAAAGATCTTTTCCAGCGTTTGGATCCAGCGTTCAGCTAACTCAGGATTGAATTCACCTTTAAATTGAGGTGGATTCCGACGAAGAAATTCGTCCAGTCCTCTACCTCCGGCAGCTCTTTCGTCACATTGAACCATAGCAGCAGCCATGTCCCGTATGGCGTTCACAGCAGCAGTCAGGTTTTGAGCAGCCATTGCTACCTTCAAAACCAGAACTGTCAAACTCAAGAAACCACAACAAGACTAAAGCAAACAACAGAGAAACACACAGAGAACACAACACAAACAAGACAGACCATAACCTACAAACCCCAAAAAGACTCGGCCAGCTCTGATACCAAATAATGCAACACCCTTTCCCGAGTGTCACATTCCCGAACGTTTATAAGGCCGAAAATATTTATTAATGCGGAAAATATGGTTTTCTTTTTCTTTTCTTTTCACAAGATGCAATGGGATGGGTAAAGATAAATAATACTAATAACGAACTTAGGTTCGCCATGCATTTCTAGAACATAAGGCATAATAAATACAGGGACATAAACAGAAAAAGAAATAATACTATCTACAGACATAAGTCTAATATATAACTGATACAATAAGTACTAGGAGTCGTAGCTCCCAAAAGGTACTACAGAAACTGACATAGTCTGGCCGATAACAAAACTAAAACAGCAAAAAGAGTCCGCCTACGGGCTCAAGGGGACTACTGAACTGAACCATCATCACGTCCATCTGTTCAAGCAGCAACAGCAAGTACCAGCAGAAAACATACAGATATGGGTGAGATTTCCGTTCATCAACACAACAAAACAGCAATAATAAAAACGGGACGACTCACCGGATAACAGCATACCCAACATGCTTAAAAAGGTTCTCAATATAAATCAGGCTAAGCAGTCAACAACATAATGTAAGGTACTCTTAAACAGTAAAACGATGTATAACAGTAAATGTAAACATCAATAGCTGTGCAATGCAATGCAAATGTATATGACTCAATGTCAATGTCACTGGGTACTATTCTGACCCCTACTCCATGGAGCTAACAAAACGTCGGAGAGAGTGAATGGGAGGACATGTTCCGATTTCTGCCAGCCATGAGCAAGATGCAACAACATTCGTAACGTGCACGTATCTGGCTTTACGGTAACAATCTCGACCAAACAAGAAAAGTACGGCATCTAGTAGAGGATATCAGTGTATTGCACGGATTCGCCACGACACAGAAGAGCTACCAACTGGTCACATGTCAGCCCTTCCAACCCTGATACCTCCAAAAAGACCATTGAAGATCGTCACCATAAGATTCGCACCCGCATCAAGGTGTAAGCTCAACTCCTAGGCTCAAGGCCTTACAACTATGCAAATGAAATGCCAATGCTTACACAAAGCAGATGCGATCAAGCAATGTCTATCCCCCGGATAAACCTCGAAGTCTACTAAGGTTCTCTTCCTTAGGAACTATACGTGTCTTTTGAAAACAAAACCTTTATCCACCGGATAAATCTCGTGATCCCTTCGGGATCGAGTCATCACAAGACTGAAACAATTGAACGACTGATCGGGGTCCGAATCACCGGTCCGTCATGGAACTACTGTTTCAAAACGTTTCATGTTTGTGTTTATGTCATATGAAGTCATTGATATACTAAGTCATCAATGGTATAATATATGGTCTTGTTTCACCACATATTACACTTAATTATCCCTTGTCTTCAACTCCAAGTCAATTACTTAACTTAGGTTTAAAAAGCGTAAACTTTACAGTTTGAGTTGAAAAACACTCTTTATAACCAAACCATTTCTCGCGAGGCGAAGGTCTGTGTCGCGACGCGAGGCTGAGAAGATATCTTTACTGCTTGGAAAGTCCTTCTGCTTCGCGAGGCGAGGATTGTATCGCGACGTGAGGCAGAGAAGTTATCTTACTGTTTAGACAGTCTTTCTACTTCGCGAGGCGAGGATTATATCGCGACGCGAGGCAGAGAAGCTGCATCTTCACTACTTAGGCGTTTCGCGGGGCGAGAACTGCTTCGCTACGCGAGGCCGAGAAGCTGCATCTTTGCTACTTAGGCGGTTCGCGAGGTGAGACGACTTCGCGACGCGAGGCCGAGAAGCTGCATCTTTGCTACTTAGGCGGTTCGCGAGGCGAGACGACTTCGTGACGCGAGGCCAAGAAGCTGCATCTTTGCTGCTCGGGCTAGCCCATTGTCTCGTGAGGCGAGGCAGTGTTAGCCTGGCGAATGCCTTATCTTCTCTCTGTCTCGCGAGGCGAGACGGGATTCGCTGGGCGAGTGCCCTGTTTTTCATTTTCCCTAACTCCTTCATTATTTCTTCTTCTGAAACACTTAGTTTGATTAAAAGACCTATGGCTAAAGAAAAGACATTTTCCCACTTTGGTGACACACTTTAAAGGTTAAAACTTCATTTGATCTTTGGATCAAAAATCACTTTTGTTTCTCTTTGAAAACATAGGTTAGGAAATCATATTTTGTTGCATCAAAACTTTGCCAAAACAAGAACAACACATGTTCTTATATTTTCCTCTTACTAAGGCCACAAGCCTACTCCAATGAAAAATGGAGACTTTGCTTCACCAACAAAGCAAATGTAGCTCAAAAGCTCACACAATTATGATAAACCACAATACACATTACTACATCACAATCAAACATCCAAGTCCATCACACATCATGGTCTCATAATCAAACAATAAAAGTCCATACTTGATCTAGTGATCAAAGTAGGTTTTTCAACATACATGGAAATGATTTTCATTCAATCATATCATCATCAACATATGCTAAAGCACACTACAACATACTAAAGCATAAACTCATCATGACAATCTTGTTCTCCAAGAGAACTTAACAAAACTTAACACATAAAAGTGAACCCAAACTAAAGGGTTTCACCCACACATAAACTTAAACAACCATCTTCACTACCACCATCTTGGTGTGATGAGGTTCTTCTCTCCATACCTGTTGATGAGCAGATTCCCGGATCAAAGTCGGTTGATCGGTTTGTGAACCTCCTGGCAATCGTCAACAACTACACAACACAGCAACCAACATTAAACAACAATCAAAGCCAATCTCAACTATTCTAACAAAGAGGATCCTAGGTTAAAAAGGTTAGGAATTGGTTTTGGTTTTCAATTTCATGGATTCAAAGGCATTAGGAAAGCTAAGGATGAAATCAAGTGTTAAAAATCAAAAATTGATGAAAACACTATTCATCATCTTCAAGTAGGGTTCGGCCAAAAATGCTTTTTGAGCTATGATGAGAGTTGAATCATAAGCTCTTGGGTTTAAGTAGAGATTGATGATGTGAGTTCAAAGAACTTGGTCTTACCTCAAAAGGATTTTTCTACAATTTCCTATGGATTTTCAAAGTTTTGGATCTAAGAATGCTTTTCATGTAAATGAAGATTGATCTTGAAATAAAGAAAGATTCAAGAAGCTAAGAGGTCATAGAAGTGATCTTACCTTGAAATGAAGGAAGATTGCTCAAGGAATCAAGTGATTCCAACAAAAACTCAAGGAGCTTCAAGACCAACAATGGGGTTTTCTCTCAAGAACAACTATGGAGCTTCTAAGGATGAGGGGCTGTGCGAAAATGAGAGAGTGACGGGCTGAGTTCAGCCTCTTAAAAGCTCACTTAAGGGTAAAAAGGTCATTTGCCAAAAGGGTATAATGGTAAAAGTGTAAAAGACTAAGGTTAGGGGCATTTTGGTCATTTTGCGTCCAGATATTTCCGAACGTCATGACGACTCTGGCATACTCTCCCAAGTGTCCTGGGATGATGTGATATCAAGATTATCTGTTGGCGAGTCCCGATAAATCCATATGTGGCTCCGTTCGTCACCCGATTGAGTATTCCGCCCAAACGAAGGTCAGGAAGTGATTTTTCTGAAATTTTTACAAAATTTAACCAAAACGTAGAGAATCGAATTCTAAGACTTATTGTCTCGTTCACGGGTCCATCTGAGGTCTTCTGAGCAGTAAAATCATACTGTCAGTGTAAAAACGCAGACCGGACTCCGTTTGAGTTTTCGACTCAAAACTTAATCGTAGCTTCCTACGATATCGTCGAGCATGACTATGGTCTCGGAATAATTTATTTCCATTCCTAAGACCTCGAATAAAATAAAGACATTAAAATACTGAAGAAATAGAAAACGTGAAAATCGGGGCGTTACAACAACCACTCAAACTGTCACAAGTAATCCACCTCGTGTGGTAACTGTTCAGACAGTTGTTGCAGTAAATCCCGCGGCTTTCCACCACAACAATGCAAATGTTATGATTATGCATCCATCATTTCAACAACTTACTAGTGCCTCATGCCCACATCCTCCAACTGTGAGGATGCCGCTCTCCAACTATGAGAGCCACTTACAACACAGATCCACATTCTCAGTTCCATCAATACTCATCATCCTATAATCCCGATCAACATACCAATCATCATCCTCTAATTCCTAACAACATACCAATCATCTCCAAAGTCATTCAAGATCATGTCAATCACAACATATCACATGTCATAGTATAGTCATAAGCATGTCAAGGTAGTAAATAAAGATGTTATCACAACAAACATGTTATCACCACAATCATGTTATCATAACAAACATATATATCATCTAGCATATTATCATGTATGACATCATTTAATCATGTTATCCAACATCACAAATAATCATGTCATCAATTACCACAAGTAAACACAAATAAACACATATCACCACTAGTAGGGTTTGAGGAGCCCTACACATGTTAACAATTATATACTACGCCTATGATTCCCAGATATATGTAGGTTCTTCTCCCTCATCTGGTAATTCGTTCCCGTACACTCTTGTATTCACGGACAGCCTTAACCCTCGATCTCACGAACGCGATGAGCACAACCACAACCACTACGAGCTCACTACGCAGCTCCCCAACACTTCCAAAGATAGAGAATAGAGGCTGGACTTCGGCGAAGGCATATTCAAAAGTCAGCCCAAGAGTCTAGGGAAAAGGTACTAAAATAAAGGACACGGTGTGAGCTCTATATTTCGAGTTACAACCTTCTTATTGGAAATCCGAACGGTTAAGATAAATATCAATGTGTCCTAAACCTAATTCCCAAATTTCAGCCCAATCCAACGGTTAACAAATCTATGGCGAAGGTTTTACTGTCGCAGGTTAGGTGATATACGGGATGAGTTTCTCACACACTAGGACCACGATGTAAGCTTCATATCTCCCACTCTAGACCTTGACCCGAATATCCGAACGGTCAAACTGAAGAACCACATGTTCTGAACCTCCTTACCAAGTTTGACCTTGATCCAACGGTTGATGAACTTATTCAAACGATCTTACTAAAACTACTTTAACCAAGCTTCAAGGCTTCCAACAATGGTTTCACTCTTTCTTTCACCTTGCCTTCTCTTTCTTCTAGCTCACGAAAATATGGAAGCTCATTCCATTATATTGCTTCCTTCTCACTCTCATTCCATTATATTACTTCCTCCTAGATGATGAAGATGATCAAGCTTGTCAAGTTTACCTCTCAAAGTTCTTGAAGAATGGAGAGAAATTGAAGTAGGAACCTTGAAGACTTTGAACATGAAGAAGAAAGAGAAGTGAAAGAGGAATGGATGAGGGGAATGGCGTGGCTATATATATATATATATATATATATATATAGGAAAGGTAAGGATGTGATAAAACTTACTTAAGGGCAAAAAGGTCATTTTCTTTAGGGGCAAAATTGTCATTTCCATTAAGCCATCATGACTTATGGTGAGTCACCTATGTGACTCACCCCTAGTCATCATTACCATGGTGACTCACCTAGGTGAGTCACTATGTAATGATTGCATACGGATAAGGATAAGGTTAAGGATAAGGTGAGGTGGCTTTGAAAGCGACCTTACGCTTATCCGTTACCGATTCCTGTAATCTCGTATGCAGATCGGATTTCGTATCAGTCTTCAACCCAATTCTTAACCATAATTCTCTACTAGTAATGCAGAGTAAAACAATATCTGTGTGGTATCCAAAAAGTGGATACGTAGGGATAAAATCAAATACCAGACGAGAGATGTGGTTCTTGAATTTGATTAGTCAATGGATGAGTTCATCACTATGACTTATCATCATCATGATTACTCTACCATGACTCATCATCATGAGCCATCCATGTCATGATTACTTGTCTAAAGTAGTCATCATTACTCCTCCAAAATACCTTGATATTACAACTTTGTCACTATGACTCAGATAAGATTTGTATACTTTACCGATCTGAAAATTGGAATGTTACATATGTTAGTTATTTTTCCGATGTATTATTGTTAGTAGTTACCAGCTCTGATATGTGACATCGGGGTTTGGGTTATTTTATGTTTATGTTTTCCGCAATTGTTATTTATGTTTAAAATGTTTTGGATCATGTGGTACTTGTTACCCTTTGGTTTTAATTTATGGATTTTATTTTATATGATATATTTTTTATAATTATTATATGCGGGGTAGCGGGTGTCACACATGATCTGTTCCGCATATCGTAGCGACTCCTCGTCAGTCCTCATCCACCACACATCCTGACTCGCGCTGGCAGAGGCTACCTTAGGTACGTCCTCCAGTATATACTCTGGTACTTCCTTTTCTTGCTATGATGGCTGAATGCTAATACTACAAGGATGTGAAGATTTTGCTTCACTAACATGTTAAGTGATAGCTCAAAATACTCACAATAATATGGTGAATAATAATCATACATCATTCAACCACAAGTAAGCATAAAAATCCTCACTTGATCTTGAGATCAAAGTATGGTTTTCAACATACATGAAAACATTTTTCCAACCAAGCATATATCATCATAAACACATAATAAGCATAGAAACCTTATTACAAACATGTTCTCATAGAGAACTTCAACAAAAAAGTAGTGAACCCAAGCTAGGGTTTCACCCAAATAAAACATAAACAATCGTTTTCATCTTCTACCGATTTTGGTGTGATGAGGTTCACTCCCACATACCTTTAGTGAAGAGGTTTAAGTGAAAGGAAACTCCAAGCCCTCAAAACAAAGAGGCGGCCGAACCTAGAGGATAGAAAAAGGTAAGATCTTGAACTTGTTTTCATGAAAATTAAGAACTAGAAGATGATTACTCATGGTAATAAGTAAGGAAATCAAAAGAAAGAGGATTTATAAGCTCACGAACACAAGAACAACTTGAAGGTTAGCTTGATATTCTTGGTGCTCAAGAACACACTTCATCAAAACAAGAAACTTTCTTCACCAATGTTGATCCTTGGATCAAGACAAGATGAAGTATGGTTTTAGATTTGAAAAAGGAAATTTAGTTCATGTTCTATGATGAATAACAGAACATGAAGACAAGAAAGAGAATAGAGGATTTCTCAAAAACTTAAGAAATGGTGTGTTTGATCTTTAGAAGAGTAAAAATGAAGATGGATAGGTGATGTTGGAGCTTAATGGCCGAATGGCCTTGGTGTGTTATCACCAATTCAAGTTAAATTTGATAGGAATTTGTGTAAGGAAATGAAGGGTTAAGATCTAATAAAGGTACATAGGTGTTTACATCATATTGAAAGTCGTAGAGATTAACCAAAACTAGGTAGTTTAGCTTTTTCCATAAAAGGAAAATATGACAAAGTTGAAAGGTTGTCATGAATTGACAAAAAGGTGTCATCTCCTCGTGAAACGTGATAAGAAGACATAAACTTCTCCCGACCCTGGGCCAGATTAACCTCCCGGCCCCGGGCCCGATTACTCCCCGGCCCTGGCACGCTTCCCAAGGTAAAGCGGTCCCGATTAAAATAAAAATATATTTATTGGTTTCGACTCAAAACAACATAACAGGCTCAAAACAATATCTTATGATCATTAAGCTTATAATTGAAATTCAAATATGAATTTCCAATTATTAACTATTTTTACGATTATTACTAATCAGATTGTGTTCTCAGTCAAGTTATTCACATAAATATTTAAAAGACAAATGTAGGAATTTTGGGATGTTACAGAAGGGCTCGCTCAAGCGTGCCAACGCTCTGACATTGGCTTGGAGCACGCTCAAGCGTGTTGAGTGTTGTCGCCAGTTGTTCTAAGTTTTGACGCCTGTTGGACACATGTCAAGCCCTAGAGAAGGCGGAGTGGACGAGGCTCCACACTCAAGCGTGGAAGGGATCCCACACTCAAGCTTGGCCCTTTGGCATGCTCAAGAATGGCCCTCTGTCACGCTTTAAGGAGCTGATCAGGGACACTTAAGTGAGTTTTACTTCTCACTTTTCACTTAGCACGAAAACAACTTCTCCCTTTTCACTTTTTTACAGTCTAGAGAGAGGTCAGAGAGTTTAGAGAGAGAAAGCTTACTTTGAACAAGTTTGAGGCATCGGATCGAGATTTCGACTACACCAGGGTGATCGTGGCAAAGTTATCTTCACTTTCGACCGGTTGGTGTTACACCCCACTTTAGGTGTCACGATTATTTAATATAAGACGAAAATGAACTGCGCAAATATATTAAATATAAAGAGCTTATCGAAAATATGGGTTTTCTTTTTCTGTTTTCTAATACTCAAGTTCCGAAAACATATAAGTATACTTGTACTCATAAGGATAAATATACGTAGTCATAAACAACATTGAAATAATAAAAGCTTCCCACAAAACATATATATAAATAGTAGTTCTCAACATCTAACTACAAAAGAAAGTAACCAACATAAGGACAAACTCAACCTATGCTACTAGAGATGCAGCTCTGCAACATAAATGGAAAAGAGGTACATCATGAATATACAGACACTAGAAAGACACTAGAGACTAGCCAAAACAAACACTACACTACTTATCGGAGTAGTACTCCTCTGGATCCTCATCCTCGTCCTCCTCCATGGCCTCCTCATCCTCATCCTCATCCTCCTCCAAGGGCTGCATGTCATACCTGCTCATGATCTGTTCCACTTACCGTAGCGACACCTCATTAGTCCTCATCCACCACACATCCTGACTCACGTTGGAGGCTACCTCAGGTACGTCCTTTGGTACATACTCTAGTACTTCCTCCTCCTCCTCCTCCTCCTTCTCCTCATCGCCAGACTAGAGGATAACGAGATGGGTGTAGAAGAATACCCTAGTATGAGCCGATGTGCTCTTATGAGCAGTCATCCTCAAATTCGTCTGCTGGCAAGGAACTTGAGGTTGTAACTCGGAAGGCACATAGGTAAGCCCCGGGGGTGGGACAACGGGGACAGAAGGACCGATAGCAGGTACAGGTAAGGCAGAAGTAGACGGTGCCGTAGGTGGAGGTGGCATGGAAGAAGGGTCAACGCACACATCTCTGGGCTCCACCAAGCGAACTGTAAACTGGGCACAAGCCAGGCATGGACGATCAGCAGGTGACGGTGCCACTGACACGCAGGGTGCAGACTCCTTCAGATAAGCTCGTCATTGAAAAAGGTGACTCCCTCCTACTGATGAGACTCGCAACTCCTGTGTATGGACGACGTCCATCTAGGTGGACCATCCAGGCTTCCTCTCCGTGATGGAGAGTCAAGTCCAAGGTCAGCCGAGATGATGGATCGCTCGCCATAACTACTCACGAGAACAAGACAAAACCACGCTAGTATCGTAACAACAAAAGTAACGAGGTGAGATTCTACACATCCCACAACCAGAACAGCAGTGATAAAAGTCACGCACAGAAGCACCCAATCGGCATACAGCGCATGGGCATTCACAGTATAACAACTAATCGCATGGCATCACGGATAATATATCAAGAATATTAATATGGGTCAGACATCAATTGAGTATACAATGACACAAAATGCAACATGACTCAGACCCCTACTCCATGGAGCGAAACATAACAAGAGTGAGTGATTGGGAGAACACTGTCTGCGTTATCTTAGCCCCACAGTGCCACATCCAAAGATTGCAATCATTATAACGGCTCACGCCAGACGTTCTTTACCCAAATCATGATTTGTCTGGTGTGTAGTCAGGATGTCAATATTTTTCGACAGGTACCCACGACACAGAGGAGCTATTCTCTGGCCACATGTGGTCATCCTAACCCCAACGTCCTCAAGATCTCTGCTATCGTCACCTCCAACAATCGCACCCGCACAAAGGTGTATGCTCAACTCTCGGGCACAACGCCCAACTCATGCACAGATGTGTATGCTTGTCAAGAAATGCCACAACACAAACACGCACTACATTGACACTGTAGCACCATGTTTATCTCTTGATAACCCATAGGGCACCCCTACGGGACCCACTTCCACACGACTTGCCATCAGTCGCCCGTTCTTAGTTCTATTCCTTGCAATCACGTACTCCTTCGTTGTTCGTGAAACGTTGTTCATGTCTTATGATATATTATTCCATATCCTAAATGTATCATGGAAAGCAGTATCCACAAGGATCCCTTCATTATATCTTTTCACTTATCTAATAAGGAAACATTACTTATTCTATATAACTAATTATTAGTGATTAAACATTATGGATTCTTTTAGATGGCCTAAATCATCAAGGGTGTGGGACATGATTTATCATGGCCACAAGGTATTGGTGCATGTCTTTTACTTAGTCTTTGTGAGTCCATTGTGGAACTCATTGAATTTCCTTTAGAGGATGATACGTATTTACACTATTATAGTAAAACCCTTCAAAGTATTTTCTAATAATGTATAATAGTTGATGAAGTCTACTTTATCAAGTACAGTTTGAAAACTCTATTAAAATGCCCATAGGGCCTCTTGTTTAGTGTAAAACTCTTTTGAAATGGGTTTTCTAGTTCTAATACTTAGTGTAAAAGGAATACAGATCTCACTTGAAACTGCCATTTCATTTTCAAATAAAACTATAACTTACGTAGACTTGTAAGATTCTAAAAGGTAATAGTAGTGTAAAACTCTTTGTTTTTAAAAGAAAAGCTTGTAAGAATCCTATTTTTCTCAAAGAAGGCGTACTAACCAAAATCCTTGAAAGCATCTTGACTAACTATGAAACTCTTCGTTGTTGGAAATCTTTTCCTTAAAACAACTTATTAGAATAAGTTGTTGATCAGCCTCAAACCATCCTATTCTTAAAATAATTTTCACATGGAGTCAAAAACACTTATTTCACAACACTTGGTTCTTTGGAACCAAAATTTGATTTATTTGGAAACCTTTCCAATTTATATAACCCTTATACTTTAGTATGAACCCATTAAACCCCTTTAAAATCAACATTTTAAGTTCCTTACCCTATTTAGCAAGACAAGGCCGAATGCCCCAAGCAACAAGGGTAGGTTTCTTTTAATTATTTTGCCTTCTTGGAACCATTTTAAGTTCGTTACATCATCACTTGAACATGGAAGCTTTGGCTTCCCTCATTAACCAACACATGGCCGAACCACACAAGCATAAAATCAACAAGATATATGCCATTCAACACCAACCACGTGGCTAGAAAATCATACCAACACATAAACATATTATCAAGGCAACTTAGAACACAAACTAGTTCTTCATTCCAAAAATCCTACCCTTAGGTCTTTGGACCTAAAAATAGTTTTTCACTATGCCAAAATGATTTTCTAATAACACATACAAACACAATCACCTTATCAACACAACAACATAGTACAGCATGACAACAAAGAAATGAACTTTATAAGGAAACCCTAAATCTAGGGTTTTCCTTCATCAAAACTAGGAGGCCTTTATTACCACCATTAAATTGTGATATGGTTCACCCCCCCCCCCATTACCTCTTGAAGCTCTTTTTGAAGAGAAGGAAGAAACATCTTGCTCACCAACTTCAACAACAAAACTGTCGCCCTAAGGAGAAGAAAACAAGACCAAAACTTTGATTTCTCATCACCATGTTCAAGGTAGAGCAAAGCTATATCAAAGAGTAAGAATGAAAAAGAAACAAGTCGTATGGTTACCCTTGAGTGGAGATTTAAAACAAGTTCAAGAACTTGAAGTATTCTTGAAGACCTTGAAGTATCTTGATGAAAACAACTTCAAATGAAGAAACACCAAAGATGAAAGTTGTTTAGAAGGCATCAAGGAGTCATAATATGAATTTGAAATGAAAGAAAAGGTGAAGGTGTGCTCACCCTAGGCTCACAACCAAATGCTCTAGAAGAAGCAGAAGAAAAATGGAAACTTGGAGCTTTGTGTAACAAAATGGAGTAATGAAGGATTTTAGTGCATTTTAGCACTATATGGCTGAATACTATGGCCCTTTAGGAGTCCATAAATCTCTCAAAAGTTGATGGAAAAGTGTCATAGAAATGGAAGGTCAAGATGCATCCAAGTACATGTGTTGTCAAGTTTGTAGGAAGTAAGTGCAAGATTTGCCAAAAATGATAAGAAGACTTTTTCTACTTATGGTAAGATCTTCAACCACTCTTCCATGAATCAAGGAAAAGCAAACTTTTGGCCCATACCCTATGAAATGGCCGAAACCCCCTATGTAACTATGTTAGTTACATTTCTCATTTGGTTAGAAACTAAGTGTTTAGGATTTTTACCAAAAATGGAAAGTTGGTTTTTACTACTTTTGATAAACTTTTGGACTTTATGAAAGCTAATTCTCTTCAATAGGAATAATCAACAAGGTAATGAAAAATTTAATTTAACATTACATCTCACTCAATTTCCTGTTTCCCAGCCTCCGACACGCGAAACCAGAAATTACCCGATACCGGCCAAAATAAAACTTTTACCGGTTTTGTCTCAAAACGACAAAAGAAAACTTTATCAGCACATCATGGATATAAAACCATCATATAAAACATCCATATATATATATATATATATATATATATATATATATATATCACAAAGGTAGCAATCACAATGTTAAAGTGATCATAACCAGGTTACAGAAAACGGGTGTTACAGTTGGTTTCTTGATTCCTTGAATGTAAGCTCCAATCCCTAACACGTCGATATGTCGAACTTAGCGTTCTTCATATGTTCCTTATGTTCTTCGAGCTTTCCTCAATCTTTTCTTGGTTTTGAGTTGCCATAGGGTTAACAATGTTGTCTGCATGTTGTTCCCGTGATTAGGGCAAAGTTAGAGGTCGCGTTCGTGCTAGATTTTAGGGAGGCAACTGAGATGACCCCACTTACGCGAGATAATCCCATTAGTCTCAAGCTTAATTTATTAACTATGTATAACCGTATTAAAATGATAGTGTGGTATTCAAACAACGTAACGAAAACAAAACGACAAACAAACAACGTATACGGAAAAGCATAGACGGTAATCGGAGTAAACGCGGATAAAACAATAACTATACATAAACCAGGCATAAACATAGCTCCATCAGTAGGGCGCTGTACTTAAATATACAAACGGTCCGTACATCAAAAGCAAAATAAAAGCCCTCATAGCTTTCCCGCACTACCCGCCCGTCTCTCAAAATACCTGATGAAAAAGCTCAGCTCACTGGCCCAGACGCACTGGCAGGCTCCCACTATTAGTAGTGCAGATGCCCTCAACTATCCTGGCCCTCGCCATGAGTATGCCTATAGGTGACTAGAGGCTCATAACCCTGTGCCTGCGGTAGGTCCTAAGATACTGCTTTGTCCTCCGTCTATGACCTCGCTAGACAAAGCCCCTCCGATTGGACGCGTGCGACGTAGCTGGCTTAGCCTAAGTGTAATCCCACTCATAACGCCTCGACGGCTGCCACATCCGGGAAAAGTGTAACATCCCAAGAAATAAATAAAAATATAAATAGATATTAATATTAGCAAATAAAATTAATAGAGTTTTGGGAGCTTAGAATTGATTATTGAAATAGAAAGATAAAGCAATAGGAAATTGGGATTTTATAATTATAATTGAAAACTGTATTTTTGACCATGAAAGTTTAGGGCCCACGTGAGATCCCTGATATTTGGCTTTTGCCAAATTCACCTTATGTGAGGTGCAACACAGGAACGTGAAGTTCCTTTTGTCAATAAGAAGTCCCATAATATTGAATGGAATTGAAAATCGAAAAACAAAAAGATCAGACTACATAGGCTTTTCACGTACATGGGGTTTCTTTTGGGATTAACAAAATAAAACAATGGAGGCATGACTTGGCCCACGATAAGATTAGGATGGGTGAATTCTTCAATTCAAAGGTAAATCCCTACTCCTTTGTTTTCAATAAAAGAAGAAAAAGGCATAGCGCCAGCGCCGCACAATAACGCACAACAGAGCGTAAAAAATAAATAATATTAGATAGAAGATACAGAGGGACGTCGTTGCAGTACTGCGCAGACATAGATTAAAGAAAGTCGGTGAGAAGAAAAAGAAAAATTATTGATGAAACGTTGGAATTTATCTTAGATAATATTTGAAGTTTTTGAAAGTTTACGAGAAGTGAGTAAAAATAATATTTTTTTAATCTTTCAGGGTGCAAACGAATTTGGAAAAAGGGGATTGATTTATCAAATGATTTTATAGTGAGAGTACAATGAAAAATATATGTTTTGATCAAATCCTGATTTTCTAAATTAGGGATTTTTCCTTTAAAGCTTTCTTATCATGATATAAGTGTTTATTATTGAGAATGGTTCTATGATATGTATGTTTGTACATGAATTGGTTGATTAACATGCTATAATTGGATTGTATGATGATATATGTGGTGTTGGCATGATTAATAACTGCTATATATATATATAATATATATATATATATATATATATATATGTATATATATGATGATTTTGTTGATTGAGTTATTCTGCCCATGAATGGGGTATCGAAAATTAGTTACATCGCCGATTATTTGGGATGTCGGAATATGAGTTATACCGTCTAAGAAAAGGATATTGAAAATAGTTACATCGCTAATTAATTGGGATGTTGGAAATATGAGTTATACCGCGTAAGAAAGGGGTATTGAAAGTAGTTACATTGCCAATTAATTGGGATGTCGGAATTATGAGTTATACAACCTAAGAAAGGGGTATTGAAATTAGTTACATCGCCAATTAATTGGGATGTCGGAAATATGAGTTATACCGCCTAAGAAAGGGGTATTGAAAATAGTTACATCACCAGGAAATGAGATGTCGGAAAATGAGTTATACCACCTATGAAAGGGGTATACGAAAGCTAGTTACATCACCAAAGAATGAGATGTCGAAACACCTCTTATGAAGAGAGGTGGGCAATGGGACGTCATTGTCGTGTGTTGTGTGTTTAGATTGATAGAATAAGTGCATAAATTAAATGTTAAATGATGTTATTTAAATTATGTGGTGTGTTGGTCTGAATATTTTATATTGTTGATATTATAGAAAATTATATTATTTTCAAAAGTAACAGGTGTCATGGTTGTTTTTCTGGTTACTGCGCCAGCTGAGAATAACACTGTTTGTGAAAAATAATTTATATCTGTTTTTATTCACTGAGATTCTCATCTCATTAGTAGTGTTATTTTCAGAGCACGAGGACGTTATTCTTGAGACCGAGGAGGCTTGAAGACTAGAGATTCTTAGTAGTTTTCTTATAGCTTTGGTTAGTGTTATAATGTACTAGATCCTTATGTGGCCAGACCTTAGTTATTTTATTTTTTGTATGTTTGGGTTTTTAGTCGGCGCCTTGTTTCAAGAGTTTTTAGATTAATTATGTTTTTAGATTTGAGAATTTTATGAAGTAAAAACTAAGATTAAATTATTATTATTAAAATAAATACTATATTATGAAAAAATTTATTTCACGAGGTTTTCATTTAAACATTTCATTCGGGTTATTAATGTAACGAAGGGCGTTACATTTTTGGTATCAGAGCAGTTCAATCCTAAATTGGACTGTGGTTATTGGGTTTTTCAAAAATCAAAGCTTAGGCGCATAGAAATGCTTATTAGAGTTATAGATGTTGCATGCTATTGTAACGCCCCGATTTTCACGTTTTCTAATTCTTCAGTATTTTAATGTCTTTATTTTATCTGAGGTCTTAGGAATGGAAATAAAATATTATGAGACCATAGTCATGCTCGACGATATCGTAGGAAGCTACGATTAAGTTTTGAGTCAAAAACTCAAACGGAGTCCGGTCTGCGTTTTTACACTGACAGTATGATTTGACTGCTCAAGAGACCTCAGATGGACCCGTGAACGAGATAGTAAGTCTTAGAATTTGATCATCTATGTTTTGGTTAAATTTCGTAAAAACTTCAGAAAAATCACTTCCTGACTTTCGTTCGGGCGGAATCATCAATCGGCTGACGAACGGAGCCACATATGGATTTACCGGGACTCGCCAACAGATAATCTTGATATCACATCATCCCAGGACACATGGGAGAGTATGCCCGAGTCGTCATGACGTTCGGAAATATCTGGACGCAAAATGACCAAAATGCCCCTAACCTTAGTCTTGTACACTTTTACCATTTTACCCTTTTGGGCAAATGACCTTTTTACCCTTAAGTGAGCTCTTAAGAGGCTGAACTCAGCCCCTCACTCCATCATTTTCGCACAGCCCTCACCCTTTAGAGTTCCATAGTTGTTCTTGAGAGAAAACTCCATTTTCATCCTTGAAAAGCTTGAATCACTTGTTGGAATCACTTGATTCCTTGAGCAATATTCCTTCATTTCAAGGTAAGATCACTTCTATGATCTCTTAGCTTCTTGAATCTTTCTTTATTTCAAGATCAATCTTCATTTTCATGAAAAGAAATTTTTAGATCCAAAACTTTGAAAATCCATAGGAAATTGTAGAAAAATCCTTTTGAGGTAAGACCAAGTTCTTTGAACTCACATCATCAATCTCTACCTAAACTCAAGAGCTTATGATTCAACTCCCATCATAGCCCAAAAAGCACTTTTTGGCCGAACCCTACTTGATGATGATGAATAGTGTTTTCATCAATTTTTGATTTTTAACACTTGATTTCATCCTTAGCTTTCCTAATGCCATTAGATCCATGAAATGGAAAACCAAACCCAATTCCTAACCTTTTTAACCTAGGGTGGCCGAAATCCTCTTTGTTAGAATTGTTGAGATTGGCTTTGATTGTTGTTTAATGTTGGATTGTTGTGTTGTTGTGGTTGTTGACGATTGCCAGGAGGTTCACAAACCGATCAACCGACTTTGATCCGGGAATCTGCTCATCAACAGGTATGGGGAGATGAACCTCATCACACCAAGACGGTGGTGGTAAAGATGGTTGTTTATGTTATGTGTGGGTGAAACCCTTTAGTTTGGGTTCACTTTTAATGGTTAAGTTGTGTTAAGTTCTCTTGGAGAACAATGTGTGATATTTGTAGTTATGCTTGTATGCCTTAGCATGTGTTTTATGATGATGTTGTCTAGGTGAGAAAATGATTTCTTGCATGATGAAAAACCTACTTTGATTGCTAGATCAAGTATGGACTTTTGTGCTTATGTGCTTAAGTATGGACTTTTGTGCTTAGGTGCTTAATTATGATGCAATGTTGTGTGTTATTGTTGATCATAATTGTGTAAGTTTTGTGAGCCATAATTTGATTAGTTGGTGAAGTAAAACTTCACATTGGCTCCTAGTTGGCTATTAGCCATGATCTTGAGTTGGACAAGTCAAGTTTTGATGTAAAGAAAGTGTTTTCAATAACTTGTGTTTTTCAAAGAAAAACCTTAAGTGACTTTGAATGGAATTAAATCTCAAAGTATTTTCACCAAAGGGAAACATGTTTTATACCTTATCCTTAGCCTATCTAGTTAATCAAGTGACTCAAAACGAAACAAGAAGTGTTTTCATGAAGAGAATTAAAATGGTTCCATAAGGTTAATGTCTTGTTTTAAGGCAACTTTTCGCTAATCGAATTTACTTTCGCTAAGTGAAAACAGTGAAAGCTTAAGTTGGGCATCACTGCCTCACTTTCGCTAAGCGAATTAATATTCGCTAAGCTAACCAAGCGAGTTTCGCTTCGCGAATTAAGTCTCGCCGAGCAATCCAGAGAAGTCTCCAAAGGAGGTATAACCGCCTCCATTTCGCTAAGCGAAATGATACTCGCTAAGCGGATAAAGTGAAATTTCGCTACACGAATTCTGTTTCGCCGAGCGATCCAGAGGTGTTTCAAAAGAGGTGTAACCGCCTCTATTTTCGCTAAGCGAATACATATTCGCTAAGCGAATACAACACATTTCGCTACGCGATGTATGTTTCGCCGAGCGATACAGAGGAGTTCCAAAGGAGGCATTATTGCTTCAATTTCGCTAAGCGAATGTAATTCCGTTAAGCGAATTCCATGTTTCAGAAAATGCAAAAAAATAGAGTAAGTGTTTCAAAAGTTTTTTCAAATCAAATGAGTTTTCAATTGAGAAGTTGTTTTGGTTTACAAACGTTTTGGGTTTTCAAACAGTAGTTCGATGACGGACCGGTGATTCAGACCCCGATCAGTCGTTCAATTGTTTCAGTCTTGTGATGACTCGATCCCGGAGGGATCACTAGATTTATCCGGTGGATAAAGGTTTTGTTTTCAAAAGACGCGTATAGTTCCTAAGAAAGAAAACCTTAGTGGAACTCGAGATTGCTTGATCGCATCTGCTTTGTGTAAGCATTGGCATTTCATTTGCATAGTTGTAAGGCCTTGAGCCTAGGAGTTGAGCTTACACCTTGATGCGGGTGCGAATCTTACAGTGACGATCTTCAATGGTCTTTTTGGAGGTATCAGGGTTGGAAGGGCTTACATGTGGCCAGTTGGTAGCTCTTCTGTGTCGTGGTGAATTCGTGCAATACACTGATATCCTCTACTAGATGCCGTACTTTTCATGTTTGGTCGAGAGTGTTTCCCTAAAGCCAGATACGTGCACGTTACGAATGTTGTAGCATCTTGCTCATGGCTGGCAGAAACCGGAACATGTCCTCCCATTCACTCTCTCCGAATGTTTTGTTAGCTCCATGGAGTAGGGGTCAGAATAGTACCCAGTGACATTGACATTGAGTCATATACATTGCATTGCATTGCATGGCCATTGATGTTTACATTTACTGTTAACCATCGTTGTACTGTTTCCCATCGTTGTACTGTCTAAAAGTACCTTATTTTATGCTGTTAACTGCTTAACATGATTGTATGCTGTCAACTGCTTAATATGTTTGACATTGAGAATTTTAGTAAGCATGTTGGGTACGCTGTTACCCGGTGAGTCATCCCGTTTTTATTACTGCTGTTTTGTTGTGTTGATGAACGGGAATCTCACCCATATCTGTATGTTTTCTGTTGGTACTTGCTGTTGCTGCTTGAACAGATGGACGTGATGATGGTTTAGTCCAGCAGTTCCTTTGAGCCGGAGGAGGACCTTCTTTTTGTGGTTTAGTTTTGTTGTCGGCCAGACTACGTCAGTTTTGTAGTACCTTTTGGGAGCTACAACTCCTAGTACTTATTATATTTCTTATGTCAGTTATACATTAGACCTATGTTTGTATATAGTATTATTTCTGTTTCTATTCTGTGTTTATTATACAGTATGTTCTAGAAATGCATGGCGAATCTAAGTTCGTTTATTAGTATTATTTACCTTTACTAATCCCATTACATCTTTGTGAAAAAAAAAAGAGAAAACCGTATTTTCCGCATTAATAAATATTTTCGGCCTTATAAACGTTCGGGAATGTGACACTCGGGAAAGGCTGTTGCATTATTTGGTATCAGAGCTGGCCGAGTCTTTTTGGGGTTTGTAGGTTATGGTCAATCTTGTTTGTGTTGTGTTCTCTGTGTGTTTCTCTGTTGTTTGCTTTAGTTTTGTTGTGGTTTCTTGAGTTTGACAGTTCTGGTTTTGAAGGTAGAAGTGGCTGCTCAAAACCTGACTACTGCTGTGAACGCCATACGGGAAATGGCTGCTGCTTTGGTTCAACGTGACGAACGAGCTGCCGGAGGTAGAGGACTGGACGAATTTCTTCGTCGGAATCCACCTCAATTCAGGGGCGAATTCAATCCTGAGTTAGCTGAACATTGGATCCAAACGCTAGAGAAAATCTTTGGAGCGATGAGATGTACTGAGAATGACAAGGTTGTCTATGCAACCTAAATGCTGGTGGAGGATGCTGAATACTGGTGGGAAGGAGCCCGTCAGATGCTAGTGCATGATCAACAAGCTGTGGATTGGAATGCTTTTAGGGGAAAGTTCCTGGAGAAGTATTTTCCTGCGAGCGCAAGACACAAGAAAGAGATGGAGTTCCTCCAGCTGAGACAGGGGGGAATGACCGTAGCTGAATACGGGGCTATGTTTGAAAGTCTAGCAAAGTTCTCAAATTACTTTCTGGATAACCCAAGAGAGGAGTGGAAGTGCAGAAAATTTGAAGGAGGCTTGAGGATCGACTTGAAGAGAGCTGTAGTTCCATTGGAAATTTCTGTTTTTCCAAGGCTAGTGGAGAAGTGTCGTCTGATCGAGAGCTTGGAGCCCAAGGACAAGCGGGTACAGAGTTCTGGACCGAGCAAGTTCCAGAGAGGAAGCGGTGGTCGAGACAACAAACCTCGATGGAAGCCGTATGCAAAGCAACAAGATCGACAACAACGTTCTGTGGGAGGAAGCAGTGGGAGTTTCAGTCAGTCTGGAAACGCCCCAAACAATTGCATGAAGTGTGGGAAGAGTAACCACATCACCAGAGATTGTTCGATCAAAGGGATTATCTGCTTCAAGTGTGGGAAGCCAGGACATATCTCACGTGAATGCATGCAACCGAAATTGGAACATTTTGTCAACAATGTCCAAGCTGCAAGGCCTAAGGTGAAGGGCAGAGTCTACACTATGGGTGGTGCTGAAGCTTCTCAAAATGAAGACTTGATCCAAGGTCAATGTGTCATGGGAGGTAAAACCTTAACTGTACTGTTTGATTCAGGCGCAACGCATTCCTTTATTGCCTATGATTGTGTGAATCTGTTGGGATTACCTGTGTCTTCTTTACCTTTTGATTTGGTAATTTCTACGCCTACTGCAAATCCTGTTATAACTGCTAAAGTTTGTTTGAACTGTTCTATTTCTGTTAAAGATAGAACATTTTTGATGGATTTGATCTGTTTGCCTCTTTCGCAAATGGATGTAATCTTAGGAATGGATTGGTTATCTTCTAATCATATCCTGTTGGACTGTGCAAATAAAACCTTAGTTTTCCCTGGTTGTGAGAATTCTGAATTTTTGACTGCCAACCAAGTAAACGCTTCTTTGAGAGAAGGAGCTCAAGGATACTTGTTACTATCTTCTTTGGAGGTCAAGAGCGAGCTAGTCATAGAGTGCATACCTGTCGTGAATGAGTTTTCGGAAGTCTTTCCTGAAGACGTACCAGGTTTGCCGCCAGTTCGGGACATCGAGTTTGCGATCGATCTTGTGCCAGGAACAGGACCAGTGTCTATGGCACCGTATCGTGTGGCACCTGCTGAGTTGGAAACTTTGAAGGAACAGTTGGTAGACTTATTGGGGAAGCAATTTGTTAGGCCCAGTGTGTCGCCATGGGGAGCACCTGTGCTGTTGGTAAAAAAGAAAGATGGAACATCTCGTTTATGTGTGGATTATCGCCAGTTGAATAAGGTTACTATTAAGAACAAGTATCCACTTCCGAGGATAGATGACTTGATGGATCAGTTGAGGGGAGCGGCAGTTTTCTCCAAGATTGATTTGCGATCGGGTTATCACCAAATTCGTGTGAAGGCAGAAGATATATCGAAGACAGCGTTTCAAATACGCTATGGGCACTACGAGTATCTTGTAATGTCATTTGGTGTGACGAATGCTCCAGCTATATTCATGGATTATATGAATAGGATCTTTTGTCCATACCTGGATAAGTTTGTCGTTGTCTTCATAGATGACATACTTATCTATTCGCAAGACCAGGAAGAGCACGCTGAACATCTTAGTGTTGTTCTTCAAGTTCTAAAGGAGAAACAGTTGTATGCCAAGTTGTCCAAGTGTGAGTTTTGGCTCGACGAAGTGCAGTTTTTGGGTCATGTAATTTCAAAGGAAGGAATTGCTGTAGATCCGTCGAAGGTTGAAGCAGTTCTTGAGTGGGAAAGACCAACCACAGTGACTGAGATACGCAGTTTTGTGGGTATGGCTGGGTATTATTGGAGGTTCATTGAGGGATTCGCTAAGATTGTAGGACCTCTTACCCAATTGATGACGAAGGATAAAGCGTTTGAATGGACTAAAGCCTGTGAGCATAGTTTTCAAGAGCTGAAAAAGAGGCTGACTACATCGCCAGTGTTGATATTGCCAGATCCAAGTGAACCTTTTGAAGTGTACTGTGACGCTTCGTACCAAGGATTAGGCTGTGTTCTGATGCAGAATCGGAAGGTGGTAGCATATGCCTCGAGACAGTTGAAAGTGCACGAGAAGAATTACCCAACTCATGATCTGGAGTTAGTAGCGGTAGTCTTTGCGTTGAAGATTTGGAGGCACTACTTGTATGGTTCGACGTTCAATGTTTTCAGTGATCATAAGAGCTTGAAGTATCTGTTCGATCAGAAAGAGCTCAATATGAGACAAAGACGGTGGCTGGAATTTTTGAAGGACTATGACTTCCAGTTGCAGTATCATCCGGGAAAAGCTAATGTGGTAGCGGATGCACTGAGTAGAAAAGTGTTACATGTGTCTGCCATGATGGTTAAGGAACACAAGTTGTTGGAACAGTTCAGGGATATGCATCTGTCCGTGGTTAGTATGCCAGGAAGACTGTATGTGGGTATGGTTACAATATCTTGTGATCTGATGGATCAGATTCGGGAGAAACAAGTATACGACCAGTATCTGGAGAAAGAGCGGAGGAATCTAAAGAAGGGGATGACGTCTGAATACAACGAAGGAGAAGATGGACTCCTAAGACAAGGAGAACGGGTTTGTGTGCCAAACAACCCAGAGATAAGAAGGTTAATTCTGGACGAAGCTCATAGAAGCAAGTTGAGTATGCATCCAGGGTCAACCAAGATGTACCAAGACCTGAAGCAATTGTTTTGGTGGCAAGGGATGAAAAGAGATGTAGTTGATTATGTGGCGGTTGAACATCAAAGGCCAGCTGGAATGTTACTTCCATTGGATATCCCAGAGTGGAAATGGGACAGCATAGCAATGGATTTCGTAACGTGTTTGCCAAGGACACCTAAAGGACACGATTCCATTTGGGTTATAATTGATAGGCTTATGAAATCAGCTCATTTTCTACCAATTAATCTCAAGTATTCTATGGAAAAGCTTACTCAGATTTATATCAGTGAGATTGTGAGATTGCATGGAGTACATTCAAGCATCATATCGGATAGAGACCCGTGATTTACTTCGCGTTTTTGGCAAAGTTTACATGAAGCGTTAGGGACAAAGTTACGACTAAGTTCGGCTTACCATCCTCAAACTGATGGACAATCGGAAAGGACGATTCAGTCTTTAGAGGATCTGTTGAGAGCGTGTGTGTTGGAACATGCCGGAAGTTGGGAGAATTTCCTATCGTTGATAGAGTTCACCTACAACAACAGTTATCATTCCAGTATAGGGATGGCACCCTACGAAGCTTTATACGGACGACGTTGCAGAACACCTTTGTGTTGGTACCAAGATGGAGAAAGTGCTTCATTAGGACCTGAACTAGTGCAACAAACAACCGAGAAGGTGAAACTGATTCAAGAAAAAATAAGGATAACTCAAAGCCGACAGAAGAGCTATGCGGATAAAAGACGTAGGCCACTTGAGTTCAAGGAAGGGGATCATGTGTTTTTGAGAGTCACTCCAATGACTGGGGTGGGCAGGGTCCTGAAGTCCAGAAAACTCACTCCAAAATTCATTGGACCTTATCAAATTCTTCGTTGGATAGGTCCAGTAGCTTACCAAATAGCTTTACCGCCTTTTCTATCCAAGCTTCATAATGTTTTTCATGTTTCGCAATTGCGAAAGTATATTCCTGATCCCAGTCACGTCATAGAGTCTGATTCAGTACAACTAAAGGATAAATTAACCTATGAGACATTGCCGGTTAAGATCAAGGACAGGAGGATAAAGAAACTGCGAGGGAAGGAGATAGCTTTAGTCAAAGTTATCTGGAACGAGACTACAGGTGATGCTACTTGGGAAAGAGAAGAGGACATGCAACAACAATATCTGAGTTTGTTTTAAGAGGTACGTATAATTTCGAGGACGAAATTCTTTTAAGAGGGGTAGGAATGTAACGCCCCGATTTTCACGTTTTCTAATTCTTTAGTATTTTAATGTCTTTATTTTATCCGAGGTCTTAGGAATGGAAATAAAATATTCCGAGACTATAGTCATGCTCGACGATATCGTAGGAAGCTACGATTAACTTTTGAGTCGAAAACTCAAACGGAGTCCGGTCTGCGTTTTTACACTGACAGTATGATTTGACTGCTCAGGAGATCTCAGATGGACCCGTGAACGAGATAGTAAGTCTTAGAATTCGATTATCTACGTTTTGGTTAAATTTCATAAAAACTTCAGAAAAATCACTTCCTGACCTTCGTTCGGGCGGAATCCTCAATCGGGTGACGAACGGAGCCACATATGGATTTATCGGGACTCGCCAACAGATAATCTTGATACCACATCATCCCAGGACACTTGGGAGAGTATGTCAGAGTCGTCATGACGTTCGGAAATATCTGGACGCAAAATGACCAAAATGCCCCTAACCTTAGTCTTTTACACTTTTACCATTTTACCCTTTTGGGCAAATGACCTTTTTACCCTTAAGTGAGCTCTTAAGAGGCTGAACTCAGCCCCTCACTCCATCATTTTCGCACAGCCCTCACCCTTTAGAGTTCCATAGTTGTTCTTGAGAGAAAACTCCATTTTCATCCTTGAAAAGCTTGAATCACTTGTTGGAATCACTTGATTCCTTGAGCAATATTCCTTCATTTCAAGGTAAGATCACTTCTATGATCTCTTAGCTTCTTGAATCTTTCTTTATTTCAAGATCAATCTTCATTTCATGAAGAGAAATTCTTAGATACAAAACTTTGAAAATCCATAGGAAATTGTAGAAAAATCCTTTTGAGGTAAGACCAAGTTCTTTGAACTCACATCATCAATCTCTACCTAAACCCAAGAGCTTATGATTCAACTCCCATCATAGCCCAAAAATTACTTTTTGGCAGAACTCTACTTGATGATGATGAATAATGTTTTCATCAATTTTTGATTTTTAACACTTGATTTCATCCTTAGCTTTCCTAATGCCTTTAGATCCATGAAATGGAAAACCAAAACCAATTCCTAACCTTTTTAACATAGGGTGGCCGAAATCCTCTTTGTTAGAATTGTTGAGATTGGCTTTGATTGTTGTTTAATGTTGGATTGTTGTGTTGTTGTAGTTGTTGACGATTGCCAGGTTCACAAACCGATCAACCGACTTTGATCCGGGAATCTGCTCATCAACAGGTATGGGGAGATGAACCTCATCACACCAAGATGGTGGTGGTAAAGATGGTTGTTTATGTTATGTGTGGGTGAAACCCTTTAGTTTGGGTTCACTTTTAATGGTTAAGTTGTGTTAAGCTCTCTTGGAGAACAATGTGTGATATTTGTAGTTATGCTTGTATGCCTTATCATGTGTTTTATGATGATGTTGTCTAGGTGAGAAAATGATTTCTTGCATGATGAAAAACCTACTTTGATTTCTAGATCAAGTATGGACTTTTGTGCTTATGTGCTTAAGTATGGACTTTTGTGCTTAGGTGCTTAATTATGATGCAATGTTGTGTTTTATTGTTGATCATAATTGTGTAAGTTTTGTGAGCCATAATTTAATTAGTTGGTGAAGTAAAACTTCACATTGGCTCCTAGTTGGCTATTAGCCATGATCTTGAGTTGGACAAGTCAAGTTTTGATGTAAAGAAAGTGTTTTCAATAACTTGTGTTTTTCAAAGAAAAACCCTAAGTGACTTTGAATGGAATTAAATCTCAAAGTGTTTTCACCAAAGTGAAACATGTTTTATACCTTATCCTTAGTCCATCTAGTTAATCAAGTGACTCAAAACGAGACAAGAAGTGTTTTCATGAAGAGAATTAAAATGGTTCCATAAGGTTAATGTCTTGTTTTAAGGCAACTTTTCGCTAAGCGAATTTACTTTCGCTAAGCGAAAACAGGGAAAGTTTAAGTTGGGCATCACTGCCTCACTTTCGCTAAGCGAATTAATATTCGCTAAGCTAACCAATATAGTTTCGCTATGCGAATTAAGTCTCGCCGAGCGATCCAGAGAAGTCTCCAAAGGAGGTATAACCGCCTCCATTAAGCGAAATGATACTCGCTAAGCGGATAAAGTGAAATTTCACTACACGAATTCTGTTTCGCCGAGCGATCCAGAGGTGTTTCAAAAGAGGTGTAACCGCCTCTATTTTCGCTAAGCGAATACATATTCGCTAAGCGAATACAACACATTTCATTACGCGATGTATGTTTCGCTGAGCGATACAGAGGAGTTCCAAAGGAGGCATTATTGCTTCAATTTCGCTAAGCGAATATAATTCCACTAAGCGAATTCCATGTTTCAGAAAATGCCGAAAAATAGAGTAAGTAAGTGTTTCAAAAGTTGTTTCAAATCAAATGAGTTTTTAATTGAGAAGTTGTTTTGGTTTACAAACGTTTTGGGTTTTGAAACAGTAGTTCGATGACGGACCGGTGATTCGGACCCCGATCAGTCGTTCAATTGTTTTAGTCTTGTGATGACTCGATCCCGGGGGGATCACGAGATTTATCCGGTGGATAAAGGTTTTTTTTTTTCAAAAGACGCGTATAGTTCCTAAGGAAGAGAACCTTAGTGGAACTCGAGATTGCTTGATCGCATTTGCTTTGTGTAAGCATTGGCATTTCATTTGTATAGTTGTAAGGCCTTGAGCCTAGGAGTTGAGCTTACACCTTGATGTGGGTACGAATCTTACGGTGACGATCTTCAATGGTCTTTTTGGATGTATTAGGGTTGGAAGGGCTTACATGTGCCCAGTTGGTAGCTCTTCTGTGTCGTGGCGAATCCGTGCAATACACTAATATCCGCTACTAGATCCCGTACTTTTCATGTTTAGTCGAGAGTGTTTCCGTAAAGCCAGATACGTGCACGTTACGAATGTTGTAGCATCTTGCTCATGGCTGGCAGAAACTGGAACATGTCCTCCCATTCACTCTCTCCGAATGTTTTGTTAGCTCCATGGAGTAGGGGTCAGAGTAGTACCCAATGACATTGACATTGAGTCATATACATTGCATTGCATTGCATGGCCATTGATGTTTACATTTACTGTTATCCATCGTTGTACTGTCTAAGAGTACCTTATTTTATGCTGTTAACTGCTTAACATGATTTTATGCTGTCAACTGCTTAATATGTTTGACATTGAGAATTTTAGTAAGCATGTTGGGTACGCTGTTACCTGGTGAGTCGTCCCGTTTTTATTACTGCTGTTTTGTTGTGTTGATGAATGGGAATCTCACCCATATCTGTATGTTTACTGTTGGTACTTGCTGTTGCTGCTTGAACAGGTGGACGTGATGATGGTTCAGTCCAGTAGTTCCTTTGAGCCGGAGGAGGACCTTCTTTTTGTGGTTTAGTTTTGTTGTCGGCCAGACTACGTCAGTTTTGTAGTACCTTTTGGGAGCTACGGCTCCTAGTACTTATTGTATTTCTTATGTCAGTTATACATTAGACCTATGTCTGTATATAGTATTATTTCTGTTTCTATTCTGTGTTTATTATACAGTATGTTCTAGAAATGCATGGTGAATCTAAGTTCTTTTATTAGTATTATTTACCTTTACTAATCCCATTACATCTTTGTGAAAGAAAAAAAGAGAAAACCGTATTTTCCGCATTAATAAATATTTTCGGCCTTATAAATGTTCGGGAATGTGACACTGGGGAAAGGGCGTTGCATCTATGCTTTGTGATATTGAGCCTGGCCAACTCAGTGTTTCATTGGTAGTGAGCAGATTTATGACGACTAATAGGCGAAGGACAAATGATGTGCTTGTAACAGCTATGGGTCGTGTGACCATAGATGTGCAAGAGCAGACAAAGACTCTCTGTCATATGAGGGGATATGGGGTGGTAGCATCCCAAGAACCTTAGTGCATGGGGTTACCACTTTTTCGAAGGACGATCTATCATTCTTCCAGGACATTTCCGGTTCTGCAGAGGCTGGAGAAGCCAAGGAGGATTTATGCTGGTAGCAAGAAAGTAGTTATACTGTTATTCAGGAGCAATCATTCCTTCATACAAGATGCTTGTATGAAAAATCTGTCTTTATCTATTCCAAGTTGCTTTTTTGAATTATGTGGTTCTAGTCCAGCGGAGTATAATGTTGTTACCCCATCACTTGCTTGAATTGTTCCCTAGTGTACCGATGTTTGTCTTTTTTTGTTAATCTTATTTGCTTGCCCATGTCGGGTCCAAATGTCATTCTTAGTACGGTCTCACTATCATCTGATTATGTTGTCCAAATAGAAATATGTATGTGCTTCAAAACCAATGTTTGATGATTCTTCTATATTGAACCATGTTGTACTTGTTTCCTTGTCATAAGTTCTTAGTTGAGGGAGCTCAAGCATACATACTGTTGTTTTCCGTTAAGATAGAGGTTGAAAGTGATGTAGCGATACTGCCTGTTGTCTGTTAGTTTCTTGATGTGTTCCCTAAAGAGGTCTCTACCTTAAATCAAGTATAGAAGTTGAGTTTAACATAGAACTAGTGCCTAGAAGTGGATCAGAGTCATTAGCACCTTATAGACTGACACCTTTAGAGTTAAGCGAGCATAAGAAATAATTAGAGGAATTAGTTTTCACACGTGGATTTGATTATTATGAAAAATTGGAAATTTTAAAGTTATTAATTCTTAACATTAGATTTTTAAAATATTTTATGAATTTGTTTGGTAGATGTATATTCCTTATATTTGTAAAAAAAAAAATTTACTTTTCATTTATCGTTTGTGATATTCTTCTTTGATAGCAAAATTTCCAAATAGATTCTCAGTTGTTTTGAATTCAAGTTTTAAACTTTCTTTTGCTTAAATGAGTTTCAATTCATAAATGGAAAATATCTTTGTGCGTCAATGTCTTTTTTTAAGTCAAACCAAATTGATTGGGAATTAAAACTTTCTTACTTTGATACATCCTTTCACCTTCTTGATTGTGTTATTTATTTTATTTATTTGGAATCATAATTTGCTCATGCTCCCTGAGGCATGAATTGACTTATTTTATTTCTATTTAAATTCTAATTATTTATTATTTAATTATAGTATATGTCAAATCTCTCTTTAATTATTGTTAAGAAATGTGTTTGACCTCATGATAAGTTAAGTGCTTTTAGTAGAAAAAAAAATTGATGGGAGTAGGAGGTTATGTGTGGATAGTAAGCAATTGGGCAAAGTAAGCATTAAGGATATGTATATTTTGCCTAAGATAGATAACCTTAGATCAGTTGAGTAGAGTGACAGTTAATTCTAGTAAAGTAGATGCAGTGATAGGATGAGGAAAGCCAATGTAGTAGTCGATGCTCTAGACCTTGTTTCGTAAAATTGAACCGTGAAGATGTAAAACCACATG
The DNA here is from genome assembly GCA_039655645.1 of Ammopiptanthus mongolicus. Classification (NCBI taxonomy): domain Eukaryota; kingdom Viridiplantae; phylum Streptophyta; class Magnoliopsida; order Fabales; family Fabaceae; genus Ammopiptanthus; species Ammopiptanthus mongolicus. The sequence goes on from CM077345.1 coordinate 58,806,483, forward strand.
TCACGAACCTGCTGTCCAAAATTCAGCCCGATCCAACGGTTAACGAATCTCGGATCGCGAGATTACGATAACTACCCAGCCATAACCACCATATGAAAAGGCTTCTCTATCACCAGGATTGCAAAGTAGCAATACCTCTACTAAGTCCACGCGAGCAAACCAACGTCAGAGATAACGTAGTGCTAGCTATCAGAATTGGGAGAAGCACGGCACATATAGAGAGATAAGAGGGCGCGACTGTCAAGGGTGTACAGCGGCCGTCCTGAGTGCTCTGTGTTGTGCGTTACTTAAGTGATGTGCACAGCTTACTAATAGCTGTCACTAACTTAACTTAACCCACTTGGGCCACTGTACGCTACAGCCCCAATGTTCAATTATTAATTAAATCATATTTAATTAATCAATTAAATTAATTCTCTGAACATTTGCTCTATGCGTGTGACCCTATAGGTTCTCAATTAATTGGCAATAATATTAATTATTATTAATCATATTAATAATCAATTAGTATTATAAACAATAAGCGGCATCTAGCAATACATCATTGTTACCCAATTAATTAGAATATTGATGATACAATTAAAACCTTGTTGTAACCATATATAATGTGAAGTGAACGTCCTTTCGTCTCAATGTCTTAATTGAACACAAGGCATAAATGTGTCATCCTTGTTAAGTCTAATTATTTTTTTCTTGATCTAGTATTTGACGTACGATCATGTGGGCTCAATATCTCATATTGTCCCACCTTAGCATGGCCATGCATTTCTACGTCGCATACCATCAAGAGGCCTATAGACATTACTCCTGTTATGTAGGAGGGATGAATCCTATCTACATCACTCATATTCCTCAACATGTTTCATTGCAGACCCAATAACTATCTTTATAGTTGTCCTGTTACAGACAACGTTTAATAGTATTAAAGCCTTCAACTACATATGTTAGGAATCCTAGTGACTTCAAGTCGAAGGACTACTTCACTATGATCACCATGAGAATTGCTTATGACACTTACATAATTATTATGCAATGTTCTCATAGCGGGTCACTCCAGTATAAATATTCCACTAATATTTATACCTATGTGAAGACTTGATATCTTATATATATAAACCCGTGAGATGTGGTCATCAGTACACTTACATAATAGTCTCAATGTATTATTATTGTCCTTATTAATAATAATACTTGACTATGGATATTTAAGAATAGTGTTCTATAATTTAATGTCATCTCACGGTCAAGTCATACTTGACGTTCCATTAAATGAACTACTTACTAAGGACTTTATTATGCTATAAATATGATCATAAAATATAACATAATAAATAAATGCCTTATACATATATCAAATATATGATCAAAGTCATGATACAAATGATTATCTATTCAAAATAGATTGGCCACTAGGGCTTACCCCAACATTCTCGTGATGGTAGATACTCTCTATCAGCCCTAGTACCGGCATCCTCAGTACCGACGTAATGAAAGGGTGCGCCCTCAGGTCCATTAGCTCCTGTAGTAGATGGCTCCTCGTCTTCGCGCAAATCAAGAACAAAACCAACAATAGGAAAATAGTAGGGAGATAAGAATACAATGTAAGCAAATCGGAATGAAAACAGTAGTGCAGTAAACACATACAACAAATAGCAAGTACGGCAAGTAGAAGAGATATTTCACACATCCAAACATCTCTCGAGACAACCCATGCAACAAGATTCCATCTCCATAAAGTCTCACCCTCAGAACAATCCTCTAGACCGGGGTACTAATCCCATGCGGCATGTTGGCCGAATCTCACAAAGCTGGTTCCACACAGGAAAAGGTTCTACACTAGAACGGAGTTAGTTTGTCAAAGGAACGGAACCGCTCGCCGTGACCAATAAGAGTGCATTTGATGAACATCAATTCTGTGCATTTTATAGGGGGTATTTGGGTCGAATTTCGATACTTTTAAAGATAAATGTTATTGTATTTCACCATTTTACTTGAGTTTTGACAACATTACCGTTCGGAGGCAATTTGATGGACTTTTGAAAAAAGGAGAAGGATTTAAAGCTAAAACAGGTAGAATACTGAATTTCTGAGGTTAGCATGGCCGTGCCATGCGAGAGCACGCCCGTGCCAATCTTCCAAATCCGTGCATCCAAACAAAGCCTTACAAAAATAGTCAAAGCTGACCTCTGGGGACTTAGCACGGCCGTGCCATGTGAGAGTACGGCCGTGCCACATTGAAGTAAGGGCTGAATCAATGAAGAAAGGCCTGGCAGAAGCTAGCACGACCCCAATCGCAAAGAGCACGCCCATGCTAAAGCCCGTGCACTAGAACGTTGATCTACGAAGTCAGTAAGCCCTGACATATTTGAGCACGGCCTGATATGCTGAAGAGCAAGGTCGTGCCACGTGAAGAGCAAGGTCGTGCCACGTGAAGAGCAAGGTTGTGCCAAGTGAAGAGCACACTCGTGCCAATGGAACAGAAGACCAGAATCAAGGCTCGGTCCGTATTTTTTTTTTTTATAAATAGAGGCTCTCTGTGCCACTCTAAAGACATCTTTGAAAGTTTTGCACTTTCTTTCATCTCTTTATTTCTTTGAGTACTATACTTTTGTTTTAGTTTTTTAGTTTGTTGTTTCGATTTATAGAGTAGGATTTGGCATCTGGAAATTAAGTTGGAGACAAGTTCTCCCTCTTCAATTATCCAGGATGTGTTTTCCAATGTTGATTTTAGTTTTCTCTATTACTATGAGTAGCTAAATTCACCACTAGAGTTGTGGTGGACCTTGTGTTAATAGAACCATAGCTTTAATTCAATTCTATTTGACTTCAAGGTTGCAATTTGAATAGTGTTATTCTGTTGTTTTTCATCCCATGTTTAGGATTAGCTACCCTTTGCATGCTCTTAATCAATTGATTGACATTATGGCTATCAAGGCCAATTAAATTGGTAGATCTACAGGATAACCGGGGTTTAATATCTAGATTTGCAAAGGCGTGATTTATTCCTTTCAATCATTCAACCTCTTTATGTTTTAGGCTTTCTAATCATTTAAACTCTCTGCCTGACAACCATTAGGTTTATTTGGGGAAAAGAATATTAGTTGCCTGACAAACAATTATTAGTTTTCGTAGAGGGATTGATATTCGAAGAGCAACTGCGAAATTGAATAGAATTAAGATTTAGGGTGTATCGAAAGCACAAGTGAAACCACGGCTCTAGGCTCTTTTACTCTTGATTTCTAAACTCTATTTTTATCTTCTTTCATCATCTTTTACCATTGCTATATTATTATCTATTTATTTGAGATCTTTAATAGTCTAAATAGCATAAGGATTTTCCTATTCCAATATTTGCTTTATCACTTAGTTATCTAAATTAATTTCTTGGGTACGATATCTGGACTTTCGTCCTATATTATTTCTCTGATAGGGTACACTGCCCTTAAGTGTGTTTTGAACGCAACAAGTTTTTGCTACCGTTGTCGGGGATTAATTTTTGATATTTTGTGATTTTAAGTAATATTGGAAGAAAAGAAATTCTACTTAATTTAGACATTTATTTTTTCTTTTTATTCTCTCTCTTTGTATGTTAATATGTTCTAAAGATCCTGATCTAGTTTTTGACAGGGAAGTTGAAAGGACTTTTCACAGGTTGCGGAAGCAAGCAAGAGAGGAGAACACCATGGGGGAAAGAATGACGTTGTTAGACTACTTTACCCCCTCTGCTGAAGTGACGGATAGCACTACCAATCCTACGGTGGATGCCAACAACTTTGAAATCCAGCTTACGATGGTGTCTATGGTCCAAAGCTCTGGACAATTTACTGGACTACCCACCCTAACGCTCGGTTGAAGAAATTCTTGAGGGTCACATATTTGATCAAGTACAGTGGAGTTTCCACAGATGCTATCAGATTAAGGTTGTTCCCATTCTCTCTTTCAGACAAAGCTGACTAATGGCTATCATCTCTACCTGCCGCTTCCATCACTACTTGGAACCAACTGACTCGCAAATTTTTGGCTAGGTATTTCCCTCCTTCTAAATCTGCTAAATTTAGAGCTGACATCACTAATTTTGTGCAGTTCGAGAATGAATCCCTATTTGAAGCATGAAAGCGATACCAGGACTTGATTCGAAAATGCCCATGTCATGGTTTTTCAGTTCCTATTTAGGTACAGAATTTTTATATTGGGCTCTCTCAACATGATAGATCCAATTTGGATGCTGCTAGCGGAGGCTCTATCTTGAAGAAAACACCTGAAGAAATGTCATCCAACCATTACCAGTGGTCTCAAGGAGATAGTCATATTGTCAAGAAGCCAATTGAAGTTTATCAAGTCAATGCCAACACGATACTAGAGTCCAAAATGGAAGCACTTTGAAAACAAAATGGAGATCCTAATGCGAGCTCAATCATAAGCCAAATCTAAAGTTGAGCAAATTGAGGAGGTGAATTACATAGGGAGCATCCCCAAGAGGCAGAATGACCCGTACAATTCAGGGTGGAAGGATTGTCTTTAATGGAATGATCATCAAAATAGCCAAGGTTTAAATAAGAATGTCTATAGGCCCCCTTATTTGCAAAACTAGGCTAACCAAGAGGAGAGACAACCAAAATTCGAGGATCCTTTGATGAAGTACACAGAAAAGATTGATAAAAGGGTAGATGCCATGGAAGCTCAGATGTCTAATATTGCTCTATTGTTGACTTAGACACTGTAGAATGTATCGCAGAATCGAATTGAACCTAATCCAAGTGAACCGACAGAAGTCATCACTACTAGGAGTGGCAAGGAATTGAATCAAAATCACAAAAAGGAAGATTCTGCACTCATGAAAGAAGATGCTCCTGCTGAAGAAATTGATGCTGAAGACAAGCATGGCCATGCAACACCTCTATGTTGGTCCAGGCAACCATTATCCAAGAGGGGGTGAATTGGGTTTATAAAATTTTATATGTTTATTTAGCGAAAGCGATTTATCTGTTAAAACTTAATGCGCATACGATGACAATAATCGAAACAATAAAATAATAGGATGAACTATAAATCACAAATAAAGGAGATAAGGAAGAAAAGCTTGCAAACCTGATTTTTCATGGTTCAGCCACCCACCGTTGGTGACCTACGTCCAGTCCCAAGAGTATGTTTCCAGGTTTTATCCACTAATACCAAGCTTGCAGGTGCTTGGAAACCTTTACACCACAGGGCACTCTAACCGCGCCTTATGGGATACCTCACCCACGTGTAAGAGCCTCAACGACCTCTAGCACTCTTCTCGCGCCTCCGGGATTCCTCACTCGCGCTTCTGAGCCTAAAGTCGCACACCAAAGGGATGCCCCACCTTTTACAAAAGAAGGATATCTCACCTTCTAACCAGAGGGATACCTCACCCTATTTATAAATTGATACAAAGAGAATGATGAACAGAAGCACTCTTGATAGTGCAAGTATACAAATTGAAGAACTATGAGTATGATGATTTTAACACAAATTTGGCTCAAAAGAATGTGTGAAATGTGATAAGTTTTTGCTCAAATGTTCTCTCTTTTCGTGTTCAAAAAATCCCTCCTTATATTGTAATATCATCAGAACGTTGGAGATATAATACGGGAAAGGGCTGAGAATAAGCAACCAGCCGTTGGTCACAATTTTCCCATTGTCAGGAAAAGCAAAATCGATTTCAAAACAAGTTGAATATACTGATTAAAAATATAACTCAATTGATTGGAGCTTGTTTAAAAAGATTGAGCACCTGTTTTTCAATCATTTGAAGACACTTTTATGAGCATATAATCGGTGGCCAATATCCAGTCAAAAAAAAAAAAAATCGGTCAGCAATAAAAGGCAATTATATTGAATATCATCCTCTGATCATTTGTTTGAAAAGAATCAATGGTAACATTACACATAAATTGATTTAAAACAATTTAAAGGGCTGTCCGATTATACAGTAATAATCAATCTATTTATTATAGCTTGAAGACAAGATTTCAAAGTTTTAATCGTTTGGAAAAAAATTTCAATCATTTGAATCAATATTAGATGCATTTTATATATGACATCTATTGCAATGCAATCTTCAAACTATTGAAACCATATTAAAACATTTTATATACTACAGCGATTCAAGTATAGGATTCAAACGATTGAAATAGAGATTCAATTAATATATGTGATGATTGAAATGCAAATTTTGATTGAAAAAAATCAATTGATTATGAATAATTTAATTCCTACCTCAAAACCTTTTAATGCACCAATTGAAACATTTTTTTACCATGAAGCTAATTTGAAAAACACTTTGCTAATTATATATTTGATAAAAAACCTTTTACCCAAAAGCATAATATTTTAGTTAAATTGATTAATTGAGCCAAAATGAGGTTTAGTCATCATACCCTTACAAGACATTTAAGACCTAGTATATTTATACAGTCTTGCTTGAGGTCTTGATGTTTGAAACTTTGATACTCCTAGCTTATTCATTTTTTGCTTTGCTAACCTTTGAGTACGTGCATGCTTGTAAATTATATTTTCATTTTGTCCTGCATGCTTATAGTTAGTGTTTGTCATTCATTAAAACATAATCGATTATATAGCATGTTTCAACAATTAATATTTGGCATTTCAACAAACACTATTTGGCATCATCAAAACTTAACACATTGAACCCTATGGGGTTTCACACTCTAGCATGATCGTGCAACTTGACCAGCGAGGAGAAGCAGGTAACAAACATCAGTGAGCCAAAAAAGGGAAAAATCCCTTACCCTAAAAGATTGAAAGATGGAGATAATGATCGGCAATTTAAATTTTTTTTAGAAATATTAAAAAAATTGCATATTAATATCTCCTTTGCTGAAGCATTGCTCAAATGCCCAAATATGCAAAAAATTTGAAAGAAATAATTTCTAGTAAAAAGAAATTAGAGGGCTTTGAAATAGTGCAACTAAATGAGGAATGCTCATCCATTGTTTTTAAAAAACTTCCATCAAAATTAAAAGATCCAGGGAATTTTACAATTCCTTACTCTATTGATAATTTTTATTTTGAAAAAAACATTATGTGATTTAGGTGCCAGTATAAATTTAATACCTCTGTCTATTTTGAGAAAATTTGAAATGCAGGAACCTCAGCCAACTGACATATCCTTGCAGTTAGCAGATAGAACAATTACCCACCCACGTGGGATAGTGGAGGATGTCTTAGTCAAAGTAGACAATTTTATTTTCCCCCCATATTTTGTTATTTTGGATATAGAGGAAAATGAGGATGTCCCAATTATTTTGGGGCGACCTTTCTTAGCTATTGGGGATGCCAAAATTGAGGTTCGACAAGGGAAGTTGACTTTGCGGATGGGTAATGAAGAGACTATTTTTAAAGTTCTTAACTCATCCAAAAATCCCTCTTCTTTTGCTCCCTGTCACTTTATTCAAGATATTTCTGATATGGTTATTTCTAACAAGTTTCGTGATTTTAAAGGAAAAGATGACTTGAAGAAAATTCTTACGCTAGAGGACCATGATTCATTACTTTATCAAGCTCATCAATCACAGGAAACTTGGAAAATGAGCAAAGGGGGAAGGATAAATTGGGGCAAGGCATTTAAAGGAAAAGCTGCACTTGGAGAGCCCTCTGATTGATTCTCCTAAAACATGTCGTCAGGCTCGTGACGTTAAACAAGCGCTTTGCAGGAGGTAACCCGAGTTATTTTTATTTTTAGGATAATAAAAAATATAAAAAAATAAAAATAAAAAAGTAAAAATTTCTCTTCTCCTTTCCCTCTCCAATTATATTTCATGATCAAATGTGTTGCATTGAGGATACTGCATTAGTTAAGTGTGGGAAGGAAAAATATATTCATATTTTTTGCTGCATCCAATTATTTGGCTTAAACTTTTACAAAACTTTTTTTTTTTTTGAAAAATTGCTTGATAGTCTCATAAGTATGATTGAAAAAGTTAGTCTTTTGAAAACTGATAATTGGCAGAAAAAAAATTCTTTGATTTAAAAACTTTTCATTGGATTTAGCTTCTAAATGTGAGATTTGGGCTTTTATGGGGTTAAGTTTCATTGCCAAATGTATTTGGTATTAACCCTTTTTCTTTGACAAGTGTGATTCTCAGGTAATATATATTCTAGAACTTGTTCTGAGACCATCTCGAGGCAAATTTGACTTCTACATGTGGAAATCTGGTTGGGGTACTCTTATGTATTTTTTCTGGCCTACATGTTTTGTTAAACACTTCTCCCTTAGTTGCCAAATTTTGAGCCTTTATGAAAATTCTCTTCTTTGGTCCCTATTCTGAAAAATTAAAATTAAAATTATTTTTGGTGACCTCTTGGAAGTATAATGGAGCAACAAAAGGAATGTACGATGGTGGATCCCTTTCCAAAAATAATGCTAAAAATAGGCTGCCAGTAAAAGGAAAAAGAAGATATATATATATATATATTCCGACTCCCAGGGATTAAAGATAGTGATAGCTACAAGACAGCCTTCACTGTCCCTTTTGGGCAATACGAATTTTGAAAAATATGTTGTCTCGCTCCTTTTCTAAACTCTTCTTCCGCTCCTTTCAACCATCTTCTTCATCTCTTCAGGAATCTAAGATTCTTACCAATCCTAGTAGTATCTTCCAAGAAGAAATCTGCTTTGAAAATATCAATCAAGATATTGATAATTGGGAAATCCCAAAAATTCCCACCAAAGAACTCTACAAGCCAGAAGGCAGATTTTTCTTGCATTCTGACTACGTCATAAAGACTGTAGAGAAAAACATTTCAATCAACCCAGAGAGTGAAGAATTTCATCTTCTCTCAATGGAAACAATCAAAACTCACAAACAAAAATACAGATACCTACACATAGGGTGTGTTTAGGTAGCTGTAAAACCATTAATCCGAGAAGGATTAAATGCTTCTCTCCTCATGTGCTTAAGAGACATTAGGCACAACCAATTCAAGGATTCTCTCTTAGGAACCGTTGAAACTAGCCTAAGCCAGGGTCTAATTTATTTTAATTGTTACCCAAATAGAACTTTAAGTTTACAAGATAGAAATAGCTTGGATTCTTTGTTCTTAAATATCAAGATCTGTCGTTTAGATATGAAACCTGGATCCATCCCAGCGGCTTTACTTTACAGGATTCAGTACAAGGTAATGAATTCTTGTAATTCCAAAGTTCTTAAAACAAAAACAACTAGAGAAACAACTCTGTTTCTCACTGACATAACAAAGGCCAATGTTATTGTGCCAAAAACAATTCTCTAGAAAGACGTAGTCTTAACAAAAAAATGGATCTTGGATAAAGCTACACCAGCTTTACAAAGAGAATCATCAGACTTCAACAAGATAGTCCAGTCTCAATCAGGGCAAGTTGAGTTAGTCTTTGATAGACGAAACTTGTTTAGCTCATTTAGAACAAACAGTATAAGATCTGAGGATTTCAGATCTATACCATCAAGGCAATCTTTTTCATCCTTATCCCAAAACTTCAAATCAAACCATCCATTTACAGGGATTAGATATATCATCTACCATCCCTAGACCAATTTATCAGGGTGAAGATGACCAGCAATCTATTCAGTCTCCAACTTATTCTTCCCTTAATGAACCTTACCATGATTTATAAGTTCATTATTGATAAGGAATCCCTTAGAAAGAACTTTTACTCCGAGGAATGGAAACCTCAAAGGGAGTGGTTCTTTCAACATTATCAGGGAACAAACCGAGAAAATATTCAAAACGAATATTACACTTTTCTTAACATTGTTAAGGAAAATATTCAATTCTTTGACTGGTTTCATGTTTATACAGTAAAAAATAACATTGATTGTCCTTGGCAAGTAACTTTAACTGAGGATAAATCCACCAATGTCATTACAGTATGGCATTTAAAAAATGGTGAGTTGGTCAAAACAGAGTAACCACCAAATAGCTCTTTCCAACTCCCAGGGATTAAAGATCCAAATGACAACAAAACACTATCATGGCCTCTCCATTCAAAACAAAAGATGTGGATGAGCCAATTTCTGCTCAAGATATCCAGAAATTAATGGAACAATCCAACTATACAAACAAGTACCTTCAAGTTTTAGGTACTAAAATTACAAAATCTGAAGTCTCTGCTTCACCATCCTCTTCAGGAACGAAAAAAGAAGCAGATAAACCTTTGTTTAAACCCTTCAAGGTTACCAGGAAGTTTAAAGAAAGCCTAAAGCTTCTTCATAACCTAGAAGTTAAAACAGAATCTATGGTAGATCTTATCAACAGGGTTGATGAGAAACTACAAAACCTTGTGGTCCCTGATTCACCGTATATTTTAGAGCAACCTCGAACTCAAGTTTCTTATAATCTTAGAAACAAAACAGGCAATGTTCTTAATGAAGCTAGCTCAGATCAAGAGTCTGTGGCTTCTTCATCCAAAACCAAAGAAACAGATAAACCTCCTCTCAATGTCAATCCGGTTTTCTCCAAACCATGGAAGAAATCCACAAAACTCTATTATCCGAAAGCAACTCCCCCCGATTTTCTCTTAGAAGAGAAACCTCCAACCTTCAAAAGTTTCAATGCCAATAATATCTATGAATGGAACATAGATGTTTAATTCAAATACCAAATCACGACCACATTGCAACATATGACAATGATGGCCACGGCTTATCAAGCTACAAATGATGCCTCTGAAGAAGTGATCTGTAATATCCTAGTAGCAGGATTTACTGGTCAATTGAAAGGATGGTGGGATTATTCTTTCGCTGAAGAACAGAAAGAAAATGTCTTTATTGCTATCAAAACTGAGGCAGATGGAACACCTATCACAAGTGATGATGAACCTATTCCTGATGCAGTCAACACTTTAATCTTTTCCATTACTGAACATTTTATTGGAAATGCTTCGATTTGGAAAGATAAGTCCGCTGAATTACTATCCAATCTTAAATATAGATCCTTATCAGATTTTAGGTGGTATAGAGATACTTTCCTAACAAGGGTTTACACCAGAGAAGATTGTCAGGATCGTTTCTGGAAAGAAAAATTTGTAACAAGTCTTCCTAATGCTCTAGGAGACATTGTTAGGGATGAGCTCAAAGCTCATGCCCCTGATGGAAAAATTCCTAATGATCAATTCACTTATGGGCAACTCATTGCAGTTATCCATAAAATTGGCCCACGACTTTGTCAAGAGGATAGAGTCTGTAGTCTATTCCAAAAGGAAAAGGCGGCAAAGAAGGATCGAGGATCTTTCTGTCAACAATTTGGCATGCCCCCTTGTCCAAAAGACAAACCCAAATCCTCTCACAAACATCATCAACACCCTCAAAAGAAAAGGAATACTCCTCCCAGAAAACTCAAACAAGAGTTCAAATCCAAGCCAGCGATTGATATCGCAATTCCAAAAAAGGCAACCATTTGCTATAGTTGTGGCAAGCCAGGCCATATTAGCAAATACTGTAGACTTAAAAAGAAAATTAAAGCCTTAAATCTTGAACCATCGGTGGAGGAATAACTGAACAATCTCCTTATAGAATTAGATGCGTCAGATGAATCAGGCATTGATTCTTCTGAAAACCTTAATCATATTTTAGAAGATGATATCGGAAGCCAAGATTCTGAATCATCTCCTAAAATTAATGTCTTAACTAAGGATCAAGATCTCCTTTTTGAAGTCATTAATGCCATTCCTGTCCAAGAGGACAGGAAAAGGTACTTTGAAAGGTTCTCTGCTTCCATGAAGAAAGAAACTAAGGCTAAAGGAAAAGCCGTTATCAAAGACCAATTTGATTTCAAGACTATTCTCAAACGTTTGGAATCCAAACAACAAAAGCCTGTAACGATTCAAGATCTCCAGCAGGAAATCAAGAATCTCAAACAAGAAATCAAAGAGATAAAACAGGAACAAGCTGTTCACAAACTGATTTTATCTCAACTTGATAATCAATCCTCTAGACCCGCATCATATAATGAAAACCTTTCTGAACCTGATATGGGTAAACATGCTAGTTCTAGTCATCATTCTGATGACAAAGGCAGCAAAACTGATGAAGATCAAGCATTCTTGAATCTTGTCAATCAATTACGAATCCAAAAGTTTTATATCAAGATTAGAATTATCATTGATGATTTTATTCTTGAAACTACAGTGTTGTTTGATACTGGTGTTGATTCAAACTGTATTTTGGAAGGTTTAATCCCTACCGAATACTTTGAAAAAACATCCGAAAGATTGAGTACCGCAAATGGCTCAAAGCTTAGGATAAAATTCAAGCTTGCCAAAGCTATCATCGAAAATCATGGTCTTAGAGTAGAAACTCCATTTTTACTAGTTAAAGACCTCAAAAATGAAGTGATTCTTGGAACTCCGTTCATAAGATCACTTTTCCCTTTAACGATTACCAATGAAAGAATCTCTACCCAACATCTGGGTAAAACCATAACTTTTTCCTTCATTCGTAAACCTTTGGTGAGAAAATTAAATTTCCTTCACCATAAGCAAAACCAGATCAATTTCCTTAAGGAAGAAATTTCTTTCAAGAATATTGAGTTAAAACTTGAACAACCAGATATCAAAAAGAGGATTCAAGATCTTCTGGATAATATTCACAAAACAATCTGTTCTGATTTGCCAAATGCATTTTGGAATAGAAAGAAACATGTAGTTGATTTGCCCTATGAACAAGGTTTCACTGATAGGAAAATTCCTACAAAAGCTCGTCTAATTCAAATGAATCATGAGTTACTCCAATATTGCCAAAAAGAGATTGGTGATGTCTTACAAAAAGGATTAATTCGCAAGAGCAAGTCCCTATGGTCTTGTTCTGCCTTTTATGTCAATAAACAAGCAGAGATTGAGCGTGGAACTCCTCGCTTAGTTATCAATTACAAGCCCCTTAATCAAGCGCTTAAGTGGATTAGATATCCAATTCCTAATAAAAAGGATTTGCTTAATCGCCTAAACAATGCCAAGATCTTTTCCAAATTTGACATGAAATCTGGATATTGGCAAATTGAGATTAAAGATAGTGATCGCTACAAGACAGCCTTCACTGTCCCTTTTGGGCAATACGAATGGAATGCCCTTTGGTCTCAAAAATGCTCCTTCAGAATTTCAAAAAATTATGAATGACATTTTCAATCCATATTCAAACTTTACCATTGTTTACATTGATGATGTGTTAATCTTCTCATAATCTATTGACCAACATTTCAAGCATCTTAGGATCTTCGTAGGGATCATTAAGAAAAATGGATTAGCTGTGTCTAAACCTAAAATTTGTCTCTTCCAAACAAAAGTTAGGTTTCTTGGTTATAATATCTATCAAGGGACCATAACTCCTATCCATAGAGCCATTGAGTTCGCAGATAAGTTTCCTAATCAAATTATTGATAAAACTCAGTTACAAAGATTCTTAGGATGTCTCAATTATGTAGCTGATTTTATTCCCAATTTAAGCAATCTTATTAAGCCTTTACATGATAGGCTTAAGAAGGAAACTCCCCCTTGGATAGATAAACATACTCATGTCGTCCAAACAATCAAAGTTCGGGTAAAAGATCTTCCATGCCTTTATCTTCCAAATCCATCCGCTTTCAAAATTGTTGAAACTGATGCTTCTGACATTGGTTATGGTGGAATATTAAAGCAAAGAATTTCAGAAAAAGAGCATATCATTGCATATACTTCAAAACACTAGAATTCTGCACAACTCAATTATTCAACTATTAAGAAAGAAATCTTAGCAATTGTTTTATGTATTTCCAAATTTCAATCTGATTTACATAATCAAATTTTTTTGGTTAGAGTAGATTGCAAATCAGCAAAAGATATTTTGCCAAAAGATGTTAAAAACCTTGCATCAAAACAAATTTTTTTCAGATGGACAGCAATTTTAAGTGCTTTTAATTTGGATATTGAATTCCTCAAAGGCGCTTCAAACTCCCTTCCTGACTACCTTGCTTGTGAATATTTACAGGGAAAGTAATCAGAATTTGGTGGCAACCATGCTAGACTCATCTTCTTCCTCTGCAAAGGGGAAAAAGGGAAAAGGAAAACTAGTCCTATCTGGACTCCAATCACGCCAAGTTGCATCCAAACAATCTGGGTCTTCAACCCAGAAGCTAACAAAAGTTAGGTCATCCACCCAACAACCATCCAAAGCTGGGCCTTCAACCCAAAAGGCCGAAACCTCTCAAACAGTCAAACAAACCAAACAAGATTATGGTTTCCCAATCCAAACTTTGTTGGCCTTCCAAGATCAAGGTCTGACCCATCTTTCAAAAGGTACCTGGGGACAAAGGGTAGAAAATGAACCCAATTCTCCACCTCTTTACAAAGATATCAAACTTATAGACGTGATCCAAGATTTGGCAACCACACCAATTCCAATCCAAACTGTCAAACCTGATAAAACTTTATCAGCAAAACCTACCAACCCTGCAACAGCCCATTATGTTGCAAAAAACCAATTCCTTCCAGTTATCAAAATGGAACCAAGTTTTTGGGATAATAATCCCAACAAAGTTCCTGAAATTTTTTTTCTAAATGGCTTTCATTATAAGCCCACTCATATTTCAAAAAACAAGAAAATTTTGAGTTTATTTTGGTTGATACTGATTCGGTGACGATCAAGCATTATCGTGACCCAAAAGATCAAATGAAATGCATTCATTCGACTTTCCAGATTCTTAAGCTTTTAACACCTGAACAATTTGGAAAGAATCTGAATGGTTACAAAAAGTTTTCCCAAGAATTTGATCCTTGTGGTTATAATTATTGGGATTACAAAACAGCTTGGTACAACACGTTTTGGTACCAAAATAATCAAAATAAACATTCATGGTTGATATACTTCAAAAGGAATATCAAATACAAATTCCCACAGTGGTTCGTTCACTGTTGGCAGTATTTCGGACCAAGCAAATCAATACTTCCTCCAAAAGTGACTGAGGGTTTAGACATTGTTATATATATATATATAGAAAAATATACAAAGATTAAAGAGAAGGCAAGAAAAAGAAAAAGCTTATGAGCAAAAAGGGAAGAGGAAAAGGTTGAAGAGAAGTATGGGAACGTTGAAAATTTTTATGAAAAAGGTGCCAATGCACTTATGCTATATTATGCTACTAAGGGTCATTACTTTATTTTATTGATTTAGCCCTTTGATTATCCATTTTCTTTCTCTACCTCACCTGACATTAATACCTTGCCCTCGTTACAACCCATGAAAGACCTCAACCTTCTTCTGCATGCATGTATTTCATGTTGTGGAGATTTGGTCGATGAACAAGCCTATGGTAATGTTTTTATTTGAGAATCTTGAGTGTCTTTATATCTCTGCCCAATACACTGAGAGATTGTGAGAAGAGAGACCTTTGGTCTTTTGAAAAAGTTTAATTTCAAGGAATTTAAAAAGTTCCAATTGGGTAATCTCTTGGCCTTCTTTTGTAAATTATACTTGTTTGACTATCCTCGCAAATTTGAAAACTATTTTTGTTTTGGGTTCCCTTGATTTAAGTCTGAAACTTCTTTTGAAAATTATTTTAAGCCAGATAATTGCTTGAGGGCAAGTAATGTTTAAGTGTGGAAAGTATGATGAACCTCAACTCTATGCATTTTATAAGGAGGTATTTGGGTCGAATTTCGATGCTTTTAAAGATAAACGTTATTGTATTTCACCCTTTTACTTAAGTTTTGACAGAATTGACGTTCAGAGGCAGTTTGATGGACTTTTGAAGAAAAGAGAAGGTTTTAAAGCTAAAACGGGTAGAATACTGAAGTTCCGAGGTTAGCCGGTCGTGCCATGCGAGAGCACGCTCGTGGTAACCTTCCAAATTCGTGCATCCAAACAAAGACTTACAAAAATAGTCAAAGCTGACCTCTGGGGACTTAGCACGACCGTGCGATGCGAGAGCACGGCCGTGCCACATTGAAGTAAGGCCTGACTTAATGAAAAAAGGCTTGACAGAAGCTAGCACGGCCCCAATTGCAAAGAGCACGGCCGTGCTGAAGCTCGTGCACTAGAGCGTTGATCTACGAAGTCAGTAAGCCCTGGAATATTTGAGCACGGCCTGATATGCTGAAGAGCACGACCATTCCAACTGAAGGGCACAGTTGTGCCAAGTGAAGAGCATGCCCATGCCAATGGAACAAAAGACCAGAATCAAGGCCTGTAACACCCCGTTTTCTTGATTGGTGTATGGGACATTAATTAAGCATGCTTATGAGCTTAATTAGGTTCCTTATGTGTTGAGGAAGCCATAGTTCAAATTTGGGACAATTTGGCCTTGGAATGAGCTCAGAACGTGCAAAAACGTGTAAGAATAGTTCTGATTAGCGTCCAACGCTTAGACGCGTAGAAATCCCACGATTAAACTTTGATCGTTAACACTCGAGCGTGGGTCGTTGTACTTCAAAACGTGGAGAGTGGATGCATGGGGGTGCACGTGTCAGTGCACACACGACGCATGACAGAGACGTGGCAATCAGTGCTCCACGCTCAAGCGTGGAGTTTTCCTACATCAAAGCGTGCCCACGCTGAAGCATGGAGTTTTCCCACGCTCAAGCATGGACAGCCTGATTTCCCCTCTCACTTTCATAAGGGGATAAAACATGGACGAATTTTCAGGTCCAGAGAAGCAAGAGAGAGCTGAGTTCTTGAGAGAGAAAGTTGAGATAGGAGGGTTTGGAGCATCGGATCGTGAATCCAACTACACCATTGCGATCAGGGCTTCTAGTACTTTCGAGATTCATCAATTGATTTCTTGATTTCTCGAAGGTAAGCTCGAATCCCTTTAACACCCCGGTTTTCGCTTGTTGTTATATAAGTGTTGTTATATATGTTATCCTTGTTGTTATATATATATATATATTATGTGGTGTTGTGCTTGCCTTAGGTGTTTAGGAACGTGTTTTAGGGAGTTAACCTTAGAATAAGTGATATAAGTGATCCTGTCAGGGTGGCACGCCCGTGCTCTCGTGTAGCATGCCCATGCCAGTTGTTCAGCATGCCAGTGCTCCCATGCAGCATGCCTGTGCCAGTTGTTCAGCACGCCCGTGCTCTTAGCGTGCTCCAGAAACACGTTTTGGGCTTTAGGTTGACCCGTTTTGTTCCAATCCTTTTTATACCTCTTTTGTTCGACCTAAACCTCATACCCGTCAATCCTAAAGTTAGAAATAGCCATCATTTACCTTTCTCTTGGGTTCCCATTGAATCCTTGAGCGTTCCCCAATCCTTGTTTAGGTGTTCTTCGTCAAGAACACATCCTTGTGGTGTTCTTCGTTGTGTTTGGGGATAGGCTGCTAGCTTAGTGTTACTCTGAGGTAAAGTAACCAACCTTGTTCATCTTTTTCTTTGAATCCCTTGAGTTAATGTTGAACCGTTTAGTCCCTGTCAAATCAGACTTAGTTTTTCGTGTGCCAGTGTTGTGAAAGGCACCTAGCAGATTAATTCCCCAGGGATCTAATCGAGGTATGTGCATAACCCTCGTGTTAATTCCCTTTTCTTTTCCTTGTTTGGGGAATTAACTTATCCTTTTGTCTTGGCGCTCTTGCTCAAAGCTCGTTGAACCTGTTAAACCAGTTGGAGGGCTCACGCTTGTACTTCACTCTTGTTGGCTCGTAGGCTAGTATTGTCACGCTAGGTATGGGGAGAAGGGATTATTATAACATATAGGTTCTAGGGTAGCGTAAGATGAGGGTTAACCCATGACTCTATTTGTGTGCTATATGTCTTAATTGTTGTATGAAGTTGTTATGGTTGTTTATACATGTTGTTAATTGTTTAAATGGTTTGTATGATCTTGGCATGATATTTATGATGTTGTTTATGATGATGACAATGATGATATGCCATAATTATATGAGTTGGTATGTTGGAACTGCTGTTAAATCTATGTTGATAAAAGACATAGGGATGTTAGCGCTAAGCCTAAAACTAGGGTTAGTCTAATTGATGTGCATAAAACATAAAGATGTTGATGAGATGTGAGATTAATGCCAATGGATTAGTCAAGAACCTTAGGATTGATTTGGAGTGTTGAAATCTAGAGAATTTGCTACGTTTCCCAGATCTGAACGCTGTAATAGCATTCAGCACACCCGTGCTCAATTTTGGCACGCCCGTGCTCTCTGACCAGTAAAGCCAGCACGACCGTGCTCTCATGTAGCACGCCCGTGTCATAAAAACGAGAAAAGTGACGATGTTTAGTATGCTTGTGCTCTCGCACAGCTCGCCCATGCCAGTCGGCCAGCACGCCCATGCTTAGGCCGTGCCACTGTCAGAATTAAGAAATTTCACCGTATTAAATAAGGTGAGATTTAATACCATTTTTGTAATAAAAGAATGATACGAGAGATTATAAAATACGATCTTGAGGATAGTTAATGAACTAGGACAATGATATGGTAAAGTCTATTAATGTAGACTTAATAAAGAGATTAATTAATGCGAAGATGATGTTATCGGTAATGACGTACTGTTACCGATGTTGTTGGTTAAATCATTCTTGATGCTTATTGGTCAAGTTTGATGTTGATAAATCATTCTTGATTCTTATTGGTCAAGTTTGATGTTGATAAATCATCTTTGATGCTTGTTGGTCAAAGTTGATAGCCATGTGATGGTGTTGATGATGGATGGTTGGACATGTATTTGCATGTTGGTTGGACATTTTATGCATCATTGCATAGAGATGATAGTTTGGGCGGAAATTAAACGATGAATCGTGATAGTGGAGGCCACGATGGGTATTATCCCGGTGTTGAGGGTAGAGTTGGGGAAAGAGGTTCCATATGGCATGGACTTGCAACCCATTGCTGGAGTGTCCTATCAATAACCTGACTACCCTGACGAGGCACGGTACCTTATCAGGATTAGTTGATAGTATCCACGGATGTCACCAATGGTTTGGTGAGTGTCCAACGTTGATGCAAGATGGTCAACGTGGATATGTACTCCTCATCGTCTTTCAAGAGTTGATGTTTGGAACCACATTGCATATGGAGTAGTGGAGTATTTATGCATCGCATAGCATGTTATTAATGTGAGATGATGGAGCGTGTTATAATATGTATGTTATATTATGATGTTGTATATGTTGCATGATCATCTTGCTAACTGATCTATTACCGTTTATGTTTACACGTATAGTTCCTTACTCCTTACTGTTCTTGTTGCTGTTTTGCATGTACCTTTGGTTATGCAGAAGATGATGAGCTGTCAGCTGAGGAGTGATCGCGAGGAGATCGCTTGCTCATAGTATAGTTTAGTTTATGTTTAGTTATGTTAGTTGTTTTCCTATGTAATATCGGTAGTGGTTACTAGCTCTGATTTTGTGACATCGGGTTTCAGGTTTTGTTTGTGTTATGTTTTTCTGCAGTTGTTATTTATGTTTTAAAACGTTTTCGAATAATATGGTACTTGCTACCTTTCCTGTTAAAGTTTTATTTAACTTGCATGCTTTATTTAATTTTATCGTATGCGGGGTAGCGGGTGTCACATTTAGTGGTATCAGAGCTGGTCTATCCTTCAGGCCGGGCTATGTGTCTGTTATGTTATCTTCTTTGTACTCTTATATGATTGTCTATGACGATGGTATAGGGTATTATGTGTTTGCTGTTTGTTTTGACTTGACTGTTATGTTAAGTGGTTTGTTTTGGACTGGTTGTCTGCCAACCGAGTCCGACCTTGTTGAAATTTCGAGGACAAAATTTTTATAAGGGGGTGGAATTGTA
The DNA here is from genome assembly GCA_039655645.1 of Ammopiptanthus mongolicus. NCBI lineage: Eukaryota > Viridiplantae > Streptophyta > Magnoliopsida > Fabales > Fabaceae > Ammopiptanthus > Ammopiptanthus mongolicus. The sequence continues at coordinate 58,826,221 of CM077345.1, forward strand.
ACACCTCGGTTTTCGCTTGTTGTTATATAAATGTTGTTATATATGTTATTCTAGTTGTTTTATATATATATATATATATATATATATATATATATATATATATATATATATGTTATGTGTAGTTGTGCTTGCCTTAAGTGTTTAGGAACGTATTTTAGGGTATTTAACAAGTGATATAAGTGATCCTGTCAGGGTGGCACGCCTGTGCTCTCGTGTAGCACGCCCGTGCCAGTTGTTCAGCACGCCCGTGCTCTTCGCGAGCTCCAGAAACACGTTTTGGGCTTTAGGTTGACCCGTTTTGTCCCAAACCTTTTTATACCTCTTTTGCTCGACCTAAACCTCATATCCGTTAATCCTAAAGTTAGAAACAGCCGTCTTTTACCTTTCTCTTGGGTTCCCATTGATTCCTTAAGCGTTCCCCAATCCTTGTTTGGATGTTCTTCGTCAAGAACACATCCCTGTGGTGTTCTTCGTTGCGTTTAAGGATAGGCTGCTAGCTTAGTGTTACTTTGAGGTAAAGTAACCAAACTTGTTCATCTTTTCCTTTGAATCCCTTGAGTTAATGTTCAACTGTTTTGTCCCTGTCAAACCAGACTTCGTTGTTCGTGTGCCAGTGCTGTGAAAGGCAACTAGCAGATTAATTCCCCAGGGATCTAATGAGGTATGTGCATAACCCTTGTGTTAATTCCCTTTTCTTTTCCTTGTTTTGGGAATTAACTTATCCTTTTGTCTTGGCGCTCTTGGTCAAAGCTCATTGAATCCGTTGAACCCGTTTGGAGGGGTCTTGCTTGTACTTCGCTCTTGTTGGCTTGTAGGCTAGTATCGTCACGCCAGGTATGAGGAGAAGGGAATAGTATAACATATAGGTTCTAGGGTAGCGTAAGATGAGGGTTAACCCATGACCCTATTTATGTGCTATATGTCTCAATTGTTGTATGAAGTTGTTATGGTTGTTTGTACATGTTGTTAATTGTTTAAATGGTTTACATGATCTTGGCATGATATTTATGATGTTGTTTATGATGATGATGATGATATACCATAATTATATGAGTTGGTATGTTGGAACTGTTGTTAAATCTATGTTAATAAAAGACATAGGGATGTTAGCGCTAAGCCTAAAACTAGGATTAGTCTAATTGATGTGCATAAAACATAAAGATGTTGATGAGAGGTGAGGATAATGGCAATGGATTAGCCAAGAACCTTAGGATTGATTTGGAGGGTTGAAATCTAGAGAAATTGCTACATTTCCCAGATCTGAACGTTGTAATAGCATTCAGCACGCCCGTGCTCAATATTGGCACGCCCGTGCTCTCTGCCCAGTAAAGCCAGCACGACTGTGCTCTCATGTAGCACGCCCGTGTCATAAAAGCAAGAAAAGTGACGCTGTTTGGCACGCACGTGCTATCGCACGGCATGCCCATGCCAGTTGGCCAGCATGCCCATGCTCAGACCGTGCCACTGTCAGAATTAAGAAATTTCACCGTATTAAATAAAGAGAGATTTCGAGTGCGTTTGTTTTAGATTATTTGACCATAAAAATCATTTTTTTAAGTTAAAAATCATTTTTAGTGGTTTTAATTGTGTTTGTTTAAAATTTTTTAGGAAATCATTTTTTTTAAAAAAATCATTTTTTGGACCAAAATGAGAAGCTATTCCATTTAGCTTCTCACTAAAATCTGATTCTATAGAAGAAAGAGAAAATATATTTGTTACAAATTATGAAAAAATGATTTTCATATAATCTCTAAATTATTTTATATGAAAATCATTTTTTCATAATCTATAACAAACTGACCCTTAATACCCTTTTTGGAATAAAAGTATGATACGAGAGATTATAAAATATGACCTTGAGGATAGTTAATGAACTAGGGTAATGGTATGGTAAAGTGTATTAAAGGAGACTTAATAAAGAGATTAATTAATGAGAAGATGATGTTATTGGTAACGACGTACTGTTGCCGATGTTGTTGGTTAAATCATTCTTGATGCTTATTGGTCAAGTTTGATGTTGATAAATCATTCTTGATTCTTATTGGTCAAGTTTGATGTTGATAAATCATCTTTGATGCTTGTTGGTCAAAGTTGATAGCCATGTAATGGTGTTGATGATGGATGGTTGGACATGTTTTTGCATGTTGGTTGGACATTGCATGCATCATTGCATAGAGATGATAGTTTGGGCGGAAATCAAACGATGAATCGCGACGGTGGAGGCCACAATGGGTATTATCCCGGCCTTGAGGGTAGAGTTGGGTAAGCAGGTTCCATATGGCATGGACTTGCAACCCATTGCCGGAGTGTCCTATCGATAACCTAACTACCCTGACCAGCCATGGTACGTTATCAGGATTAGTTGAGAGTATCCACGGACGTCACCCATGGTTTGGTGAGTGTCCAACGTTGATGCAGGATGGTCAACGTGGATATGTACTCCTAATTATCTTTCCAGAGTTGATGTTTGGATCCACATTGCATATGGAGTAGTGGAGTAGTTATGCATCGCATAGCATGCTATTAATGTCGGATGATGGAGTGTGTTATAATATGTATGTGATATTATGATGTTGTATATGCTGCTTAATCATCTTGCTAACTGCTCTATTACCGTTTATGTTTATACGTACAGCTCCTTACTCCTTATTGTTGTTGTTGTTTTGAATGTACCTTTTTTTATGCAGAAGATGATGAGCTGCCAGCTGAGGAGTGATCCGGAGGAGATCGCTTGCTCATAGTATAGTTTAGTTTATGTTTAGTTATGTGACATTGGGTTTCGGGTTTTGCTTATGTTATGTTTTTCCGCAGTTGTTATTTATGTTTGAAAACGTTTTAGAATAATGTGGTAATTGCTACCTTTCCTGTTAAAGTTTTATTTAACTTGCATGCTTTATTTAATTTTATCGTATGCGGGGTAGCGGGTGTCACAATCCTTAACACGTCGACTTTGCGTTCTTTGTATTCTTCGTATTCTTCGAGCTTCTCCCTTGAATCTTCTTGGTTTTGGTGTTGCTCCAGGGTTAACAATGTTGTTTATACGTTGTTTCTGTGATTAGGGTAAAGTTCGAGGCCGTGAAGGTGCTCGTGGTAAAGGAGGCAGCCACGGTGGTGATGGTTGTGTTGGAGCTGCTAGCGGTGGTGGAGGTAACCTGCATGGTGGTTGTGGTGGTGGAGAGCTCGTGGCGGTCGAGTTTGTGATTGTTGCGTCGTTCGCTCTAAGGTAGGGGAAAGAGTTACAATCGTCAGGGAGGCAAGAGTAGAGTAGAATACATTGATATGCGTAGGGGATCCAAAACCTTACTCGTGGTTGAGTAATCGACAAAACTTAAGTCTACATTGGCGACTATTTGGTGACGTTATGGTATATGCTTTATTGCCTCATTCGATGATATGATGATAATATGTTGTGAGATATTATGATATGGAATGCGTGAATGCTGGTCTGCCTAGAGCTAAGAGATGATCATTGTGAATTAGGTGATGTGTGAGATAAGATCATTTGGTGGAAATAAGTACTGCACTCAACCTAGTGAAATGATTGAGGACTATGGATAGTCGTGATCAATCTTCTTGGTAGGGAGTGTTGGTGTTCAGTGTGTCAGGTGACGGGGTTGAGTTGCTAAGCTATTGATCGGAATGAGTCATGAGGATTCATGCCAGATTGCATCGCGTGGTGATGTCACAACCGCGTAGATCTGGGATTACTCGAGGTCAAACCGGAATTACAGATAGATGCTTGGTAGGTCTACTGTGAGCTTCTGAGATCTCCGATGCGCATTCTGACACCTTGACAACTATTCCTATTGGGAATGGGGAATAATGTCACCTTGCTTGGTAAGGGATGAGCATCTTACTTGGTAGGGGATGTAATGTACCCGAGGGGGTAACGAAGCTTGTTGCCCGAATGACGTTTAACTTTCATCCTGCTTGGTAGGGGATGAGTATCCTGCTTGGTAGGTGATATGTTGTGACATAGGAATGTGGCCGCGTCTTCATGTAAGGTCTAGGTGCATGAGAGTGTGAGATGAGTTGTTAAGCTCAATAAACCCCGGGGATGGTTGTTGGTGATGATTGTGTGTGTGGTTATGCTATTGATGTATCTGCTTTACTTTCATCCCAATCTGTGATGATATGCAATTCTTATCCCCTATTATTCCTATATTGTATGTACTCTTATCATGGTAAGAAGAACCGGTAGCAATGCCAAACGACGAAGAGGTGGATGGAACCCCGTACGAGCCCGATGCTGGTGGAAGAGCCACAGACCCCAATCTTGGGAGGTTCTTAGTGGTTGTCCAACGAGAACAAATGAGGAGTATCCGTCGTGTTGGCTGAAATAGAGTTTGTTAGCTTACTAAGTATGTATGGCCAGAAAGTCTGTCTTTAAATGTATTTTGGGCGAGGAGAGGAAGTCGTCTGTACTTCTTTATACCATGCTTTCTTCTTTGAAGTTGTGCACTCTGATAATGATGTATATATATACAGTATGTGTGAATGTTTAAAGTTTTAAATGCCCTTGTATACGTGTCAAGCGCATTAACGGTTATAATGTAATCAGGGTTAGTTAACTAGGTTCTTTAATGAGTCAAGGGGACGTCTCATTTGGTGGTATTAGAGCAGTTTGATTCTAACAAGGACTGTGGAATCTGGATTCTGGGAAGTTTTTACTGGCCGTGTCTAGTTGGACCCACAGCGGGCGCCGACTATGCCTAGAGGTTGGGTAGAGCGTCCGATACGCGAGTTGTCTTAAGGGATAACTGTTTCGTTCATTTGTAAGACATATTGTATGTATATGTGATTTATATAATATTGTATGTCTTATGAGTCTGAGCTAATGATTTCTTTTACAAGAATTCAAGGCTTGTGGACAAGTTAAAGTAAGGGAATAAGCAGGAGAGTATAATCATAATGGAGGAAACTTGAGGATCGGAGGTAGTGAAGAAACTACGGAAGCTATGAAGGTAATGAGTAAATTGGTGACCACAATGTTACAACAGACTCAACAGAATGCACAATTTATGCAACAGCAACAACAAGTGCATCCATTTAGAGAAGACGAGGCGGTTGTCATTGGACTTAGAGCCTTTATGAAAGGAAATCCTCCACCGTTTCATGGGGAATACAACCCAGAGGCGGCTGAGTTATGGTTACAAGAGATTGAGAAGGTGTTCACTGAAGTCCGCAGCTGAGAGGACAGGAAGGTTACGCATGCTTCTTTCATGTTGGTGGGTGGAACAGAAGAATGGTGGAGGAACAAGTCAAGCCTATCGAAAATGGAAGGAAGATCTACGGTCAAAGAGCTAGAATTGGTGGATCAATTTAGAGATTTGAGTCTGGGAGGAGAATGGTTCGAAGATAGGATGTGTCTGGGAAGACTCACTATCACCAGTAATTTTCTTAAGACAGTTAAAGAGAAGCAGGAAGTGGACCAGTATCTTTAGGAGATGAAGGAGTTAATCCTCAAACAACGGACTTCGGAGTTTAAGGTGGATACAGATGTAATCATCAGGTTCAAGGATATAATCTGTATACCAAACGATGAGAAAATTCGACGGATGATCTTGGAAGAAGCACATAAAAGTAAGTTAAGTTTCCATCCAGGTGCCACAAAGATGTACCAAGATCTGAAGATGTTCTGGTGGCTTGGAATGAAGAAGGAAGTTGTAGAGTATGTGCTGTTGCGTTTGACGTGTCATAAGGCGAAGAATGAACATCAGAAGACTGGAGGATTACTACAGTCACTGGATATCCTTGAGTGGAAGTGGGATGGGATTGCAATGGATTTTGTGACAGGGTTACTAAGGACCTAGGAGAGGCATGACGCGCTATGGGTAATCATCGATAGGCTAATGAAATGTGCCCATTTCCTGCCTATTGGTGAAAGTTACATACTGGAGAAGCTGACCCAGATCTACATAAGAGAAATAGTGAGGTTGCATGGAGTACCTACAAGCATCATATCGGACAGAGACCTGAGATTCACATCAAGATTCTGGAAACAGCTGTATAGTGCACTTGGAACCAAACTGAGGCTGAGTTCAGCTTACCATCCCCGAACAGATGGTCAATCTGAGCGTACGATCCAATCATTGGAGGCTTTATTGAGAGCCTATGTACTCGAACACACGAAGAGTTGGGATGATGTCTTACCTATGATCGAGTTCACATACAACAACAGTTTCCACACAAGTATCGGTATGGCATCATTCGAAGCTTTGTACGGGAGGAAGTGCTGAACATCGTTGCGCTGGCATGAAATGGGGGAAAGTTAAGTACTAGGGCCGGACATGATTCAACAGATGACGGAACAAGTGAAGATGATCCGGGAAAAGGTGAAGGCGGCTCAGGACTGGCCGAAGAGGTACAGTGACAAGAGGAGAAGACCTCTAGAGCTTCAAGAAGGAGACCCTGTCTTTTGGAGAGTTACATCTAGAATAGGTATTGACAGAGCTATCAAGTCTAGGAAGCTTACTCCAAGGTTTATTGGGCCATTTCAAATTCTTCGTCGAATTGGTCCAGTAGCCTATCATGTTGCCTTACCTCCAAATCTATCCAACCTTCACGATGTCTTCCATGTGTCACAACTCTGAAAGTACTATCTCGATCCTTCTCATGTCATCGAACCTGAGTCTATACAGTTGAAAAAAAAACCTGGAGTATGAAGCCATACCAGTGAGAATCGCGGATCGAAGAGTTAAGGAACTCTGTGGTAAACACTTTCCCCTAGTGAAGGTAGTGTGGGTTGAAGTTACTAGCGATGCAACTTGGGAAAAAGAAACTGATATGCAGGAGCAATACCCTCAACTATTCTAAGGTATGCTAAATTTCGGGGACGAAATTTCTTTTAAGGGAGTTGGTAATGTAACACCCCGTTTTCTTGATTAGTGTATGAGACATTAATTAAACATGCTTAAGGGCTTAATTAGGTTCCTTATGTGTTTAGGAAGCCATGGTTAAAATTTGGGACAATTTGGCCTTGGAATGAGCTCAGAACGTGCAAAAACGTGTAAGAACAGTTTTGATCAGCGTCCAACGCTTAGACGTGGAGAAATCCCAAGCTTAAACGTTGACCATTGACGCTTGAGCGTGGGTAGTTGCACGTCAAAATGTGAAGAGTGGATGTGTGGGGGTGAATGTGTCAGCAAGCACGCGACGCGTGGTAGAGACATGGCAATCAATGCTCCATGCTCAAGCGTGGAGTTTTCCCACGTCAGAGCGTGCCCACGCTGAAGAGTGGAGTTTTCCCACGCTCAAGCATGGACAGCCTGACAGCATCACTTAAGCTTTCCCTTCTCACTTTCATAAGGGAAAAAAACTTGGACGAATTTTCAGGTCCAGAGAAGTTAGAGAGAGAGAGAGCTGAGTTCTTGAGAGAGAAAGTTGAGATAGGAGGCATTTGGAGCATCGGATCGTGATTCTAACTACACCACTGTGATCAGGGCTTCAAGTACTTCAAGATTCACCGATTGATTTCTTGATTTCTCGAAGGTAAGCTCAAATAGATAGCACGTCGACTTTGTGTTTGTCATATTTTTTGTATTCTCCGAGCTTCTCCCTTGAATCTTCTTGGTTTTGGTGTTGCCCTAGGGTTAACAATGTTGTTTATACATTGTTTCCATGATTAGGGAAAAGTTCGAGGTCGCGATGGTGCTCGTTGTGAAAGAGGCAGCCGCGATGGTGGTGTTGTTGTTGGAGCTGCTAGCGGTGGTGGAGGAAACCTGCATGGTGGTTGTGGTGGTGGAGAGCTCGTGGCGGTCAAGTTCATGATCTTTGCGTAGTTCGCTCTAAGGTGGGGTAAAGAATTACACTGGTCGGGGAGGCAAGAGTAGAGTAGAATACATTGATATGTGTAGGGGATCCTAAACCCTACTAGTGGTTGAGTAATCAACAACACCTAAGTTCACATTGGCAACTACCTGAAAATGGTAACAATGTAGGCTTAGGCATTGTAGGTTTATCACCATTGGTTAATACTATGCTGATCGAGGTTGTATGCATAACATGCTTATATGCCTGCTATGCTGTATTTGTGAATACATGTTTTGCCATGCTTGTGATAATATGCTTTATTGTCCTATTTGGTGATGTTATGGTATATGCTTTATTGCCTCATTCGATGATATGATGATAATATGTTGTGAGATAATATGATATGGCATGCGTGATTGTTGGTCTGCCTAGAGCTAAGAGATGATCATTGTGAATTGGGTGATGTGTGAGATAAGATCATTTGGTGGAAATAAGCTAGTGCACTCAACCTGGTGAAATGATTGAGGACTATGGATAGTCGAGAGCACTCTGTTGGTAGGGAGTGTTGGTGTTCAGCGTGTTAGGTGATGGGGTTGAGTTGCTAAGCTATTGATCGGAATGAGTCGTGAGGATTCATGCTAGATTGCATCGTGTGGTGATATCACAACCGCGTAGATATGAGATTACGCGAGGTCAAACTGGAATTATAGATAGATGCTTGGTAGGTCTACTGTGAGCTTCTGAGATCTCCGATTCGCATTCCGACACCGAGACAACTATTCCTATCGGGAATAGGGAATAGTGTCACCCTGCTTGGTAGGGGGTGAGCATCCTGCTTGGTAGGGGATGTAATGTTCTCGTGGGTGTAACGGAACTTGCTGCTCGGATGACGTTTGATTTTCATCCTGCTTGATAGGGGATGAGTATCCTGCATGGTAGGGGATACATTGTGACATAGGAATGTAGCCGCATCTTCATGTAAGGTCTAGGTGCATGACAGTGTGAGCTGAGTAGTTAAGCTCAATAAACCCCGAGGATGGTTGTTGGTGATGATTGTGTACTGGTTATGCTATTGATGTATCTGCTTTACCTTTATCCCTATCTTTGATGAGATGCAATTCTTATCCCCTGTTATTCCTATATTGTATGTACTCTTATCATGGTAAGAAGAACAGGTAGCAAAGCCAAATGACGAAGAGCTAGATGGAACCTCGTACAAGCTCGATGTTGGTGGAAGAGCCGCAGACCCCAATCTTGGGAGGTTCTAAGTGGCTGTACAACTAGAACAAGCGAGGAGTATCCGTCGTCTAGGCTGAAACAAAGCTTGTTAGCTTAATAAATATGTATGGCCACTGAGTCTGTCTTTAAATGTATTTTGGGCGAGGAGAGGAAGTCGTCTGTACTTCTTTATAGCATGCTTTCTTCTTTGAAGTTGTGCACTCTGATAATGATGTATATATACAGTATGTGTGAATGTTTAAAGTTTTAAATACCCTTGTATACGTGTCAAGCGCGCTAACAGTTATAACGTAATCAGGGTTAGTTAACTAGGGTCTTTAATGAGGCAAAGGGACGTCTCAAGGCCCGATCCGATTTTTTGTTATAAATAGAGGCCCTCTGTGCCACTCTAAAGACATCTTTGAATCTTTTGCACTTTCTTTCATCTCTTTATTTCTTTGAGTACTATACTTTTGTTTTAGTTTTTAGTTTGTTGTTTTGATTTCTAGAGGAGGATTTGGCATTTGAAAATTAAGTTGGAGACAACTTCTCCTCTTCAATTATCCAGGATGCGTTTTCCAATGTTGATTTAGTTTTCTCTATTATTATGAGTAGCTAAATTTACCACTAGAGTTTTGGTGGATCTTGTGTTAGTAGAAACCCTTTTCGCTATGTCTTAGCTTTAATTCAATTCTTTTTGGTTTCAAGGTTGCAATTTGAATAGTGTTATTCTGGTGTTCTTCATCCCATGTTTAGGATTAGCAACCCTTTGCATGCTCTTAATCAATTGATTGAAATTGTGGCTATCAAGCCCAATTAAATTGGTAAATCTATAGGATAACCGGGGTTTAATATTTAGATTTGCGAAAATGTGATTTATTCCTTTCAATCATTCAACCTCTTTATGCTTTATGCTTTCTAATCATTTAAACTCTCTGCCTCAAAACCATTGGGTTTATTTGGGGAAAAGAATATTAGTTGCCTGAAAAACAATAAATAGTTTTCGTAGAGGGATTGATATTCGAAGAGCAACTGCGAAATTGAATAGAATTAGGATTTGGGGGGTATCGAAAGCACAACTGAAACATCGGCTCTAGGCTCTTTTACTCATGATTTCTAAACTCTATTTTTATCTTCTTTCATCATCTTTTACCATTGCTATATTATTATCTATTTATTTGAGTTCTTTACTAGTCTAAATAGCATAAGGATTTCCCTATTCCAGTACTTGCTTTATCACTTTGTTATCTAAATTAATCTCTTGGGTACGATATCTGGACTTCCGTCCTATATTATTTCTGCGACAGGGTACACTGTCCTTAAGTGTGTTTTGAACGCAATGGCATCCCCCTTCCAAACCGGAACCGAGGTGTCTTCGTCGACTCAGAACGTTAGCCTAGAACATGGAAATCTCAAGGATTAGTCAGGCAAACCAGACTGGATCGGGCATCACGACACGATGGGAGCTACTTTAGCGGTCACTGTAAACTATTCCCGAGACTGGCAAATCCCAAAGGTCACTCACTTGACCGCCCCTTTTACTCTCCATACCCGCACTCAGGTACAACTAACCTCGTATGACGTTGGCAGCCCATACTAATTGTCATACGGCCTCGCCACTTGGCAGCTGATGATATGCAACAAACGTCCTCAACGGGCTTGATATCGGATCTCACGCCTAATACCCAATCAGCAACAACAGAACGCCACGCGTCCACGAGCCACAACTCAAGCAACACGGCCACAGCCTCAAACAATCAGCACAACAGCAACGACTCCATCCACGATATCAACCCAATAACAAACACGGCACACGGCCAACTTAACACTAACCGACATTCCGCCACAACACAACATCACAACATACAGCATAACAACAACACATATATGCATACAACATATCAGCAAACCAAGTAGACATGTAGGTACGTATACAGATAGCAGATAGTACAATCAGCATCACAACAGTCATACGAAGCAAAACATCCTCAATCAATAGTTACCTAACCTAGGGTTCAAACTTAACGGTGATAGCCCAAAGCATACTAAACCTAGAGTTTAGATACTTTATTGGGGCTCAACCCCTAGTAGGGTTAGGGCTTTCCTACACATAGCAGAAAACACACTAAACTAATTTTGCCTTCCCAACGACAGCAATACTTTTCTCCTCGCCTGAAAAATTGGCACGTATCATCGAACAAAATTGGTACGTTCTCCCACGCCGCAAGAACGCGAAGAATAGCCACCAAGCTCCTCCAACAGTCGCGGCCTCAAGTCCAATCTGCGGGGAAATCACGAGCCCGAACTTTGCCCTAATAACGAGGGCAACACATATACAATAGTGTAGCCCTAGGGCAAGCTCAAAGATCATAGGAAAAAGTTAGAAACTCGAAGAACACGTGTTAGGGATTCGAGTTTACCTTAGGCGAATTGAGAAATGATTCCGCCAAAGTCGTAAAGAACTTCGCTACGATCACAACCGTGTAGTCAGAATCCCGTTCTGGCAGCTCGATCACCACTAACCGTGAGTTTCTCACTCTAGAAGCTCTGACCTCTCTCTACTCTCTTTGCAGTTTGTGCTTGAAGAAGATGGGAAATGGTCCAACTGAAAGTGAAGAGAAACTTCACTTCTAGCATCCTGCTGAGAACACTAAGGCATTAGAATTCTGCACGTATGAGCGTCCCCACGCTTAAGCGTGCAGCCTCATCCACTCCGTCTCTCCCTGGCTTGACACGTGTCTTACACGCGTACTACACACGTTAAAACTCAAGACAGCTGGCGTGCGCACTCAACACGCTTGAGCGTGCATAGGGCCAACGCTTGAGCGCTGGCATGCTATGGCGTGCTCCCTTCCCACACTTGAGCGTGCTACTCAGCTGGGAAGAGTCTTCTAGACTCCTGACTTCCCCAATTTCTCGTGTTACCCCTTAGACACTTCCAACCTGGTTCAAGCCTATTTCCAAGCTCCCAACTAGGTCTTAAACTAATACAAACAATTCACACAATCAACGAAAGCCCTAATCGAGATTAACCAACTCGATTAGAGTAATCAGAAAAATTGGGATGTTACATTACCGCCCCCTATGTATGTCTACATAGTAATAGTTAATAATTAGAAGTTCATATTTGAATTTCAATTATGAGCTTAATAATCATAAAATTTTGTTTTGAACCTAGTGTGCTATTTTGAGTTGGAACTGATAAAAAGGGTAGCCAAAGCTTTACCTTGGGATGGGTGCCAGGGTCGGGCAAGTTGTTTTGGCCCAGAGCCAAGAGTAGTCCATGACTGCATTCCACACTTCACGAGACGTTGTCAACTTTATGTCAACCATCCATCACCTTTTCATTTCTTTAACCAAAGGATTAACTTTCTCTGACTCATTGTTAATAACCTATCAACATTTCCTTCTATGGAAAAGCACCTTAAACATTTATGGTTAATCTCTACACTTTCGCATGAGAACTCAACACCTAGTGTACCCTTTTGATCTTGGCCATCCTTTTTCTTAAACATATTTCTATCAAGTTGACATTAGCTTTTGAATTAAAATTCTTGTCCTAAATTCAAAGAGGCCTCACGGCCAAGGTGTGTTAAACACACTAGTCACACTTTGTTTTTCATTTACAAGATTGAAAAGCGTAAAATCTTATGAAGCTCAAGTTTTCTCTCATATGTTTCTTCCTCTCTCACATTCGGCCAACAAAAGAAATGCACCATCCAAAGTTCTTCAATTTCTACGACAATAGTTGTTCTTGTTTTGATCTCCTATACACCTTTGGTGAAGAAAGTTTTTGATTTGGAGCAACTTTATTCTTGACCCTCAAGAACACCAACCTTGTTCATCAAGTGTTCTTTACTAAGTAAGTCTCTAATATTACTTTTCTCCTTATTTCCTTTCATTAAATCATGATGCAACATCTTCTAGTTCATGATTTTTGATAAACAAGTTTCAAAACCTTGTTGTTTTGTTCCTAGTAGGTTCTACCTTCCCTTTTGTTCTTGGTGCTTGGAGTTGTCTCATTCACAAAGGATCTACAAGAGGTAATGGGGGAGTGAACCACATCACACCACATTGGTGGTTGTGAAAATGGTCTTTGGGAGTTTGGTTTGGGAAAGCCCTAAATCAAGGGTTTTCTACTTTGTCTATTTGGTTCTCTATGAGAACAATGTTGTAATATTTATTTTTGGCTTGACTTGTGTTCATTGCTGCGTTTGAATGGTTGAAAATAAATTTTATGTGTGGGAAAACTCTAACCTAGGGTTCCTCCATCCTTTTGTTGAAAAGAGTTTGTGAAAATGTGTTTTTTGGATCTGACCTTATGTCAGTCATTTCGGTTTTTATCTCAACCTAGACCTAAGTTTTCAAACATTATTTTTTCCCCTAAAACTAGACATCTTGTGCTTCATTTTGAGCACAAATTTAGTGTGGTTTCATGATGATTTGACTCTTTAAAACCTATTTCAATCCAAGCTTAAATTTATGTCTTGGATTCTGACTATAGTGGCTTATTTCGTGAAACTATACTAACTGGTTTACTTTTAGTAAAAATGAACTTTATAAGGAAAAATTAGACATCCTAAGCTTTCATATGAGTCCTAATTTACTCAAATCCGAGATCGTTTGGTCAATCAAATATGTGTTACAAGTTGATGCTTGAAATGCTGAAAAATTCTGCATACGGGTTTTGGTGTTGATTTTTGGAATTGTATGTTATGGTGTTGGTGTGATTATTTGTGTTTGAGGGTTAGTGTTGAAAATCATTTTGGCATTGCGAAAAACTATTCTTAGGTTCAAGACCTAGGGATAGGATTTTTGAATGATGAACTTGTTCATGGTTTTACTACTTGATGGAATGACTATATGTTGAGATGATTTTCATGTTGCTAGAATGTTGTTGGATGACATATATTTTGTTGAAAACTACCATGTATGGTTCAACCTTGTTGAGTTAAAAAGGGAAGCCAAAGCTTCTATGCTCAAGTAATGGTTCAATGAAGTTAAAATGGTTCCAAGAAGGTAAAACAAAATAAAGAAACCTATCCTACTTCCATAAGGCATTCGGCCTTGGTATGGTTAGTAGGGTTAGGAACTTAAAAATGTTGATGTTAAGAGGTTTCATGTGTTCATACTAAATTATAAAGGAAATAGAAATTAAAAGGATTTTCTAAGAAATCAAATTTTGGTTCTAAAGAACCAAGGGTTGGAAAATGAGTATCGTTGGCGTTATATGAAAAGTGTTTTAAGGATAGAAAAGTTGATAGTGATCAACCACCTATTCTAATATGTTGCTTTAAGGAAAATATTTTCAAGAAACAAAGAGCTTTCTAGATGGTTCATGTGGTTTCTGAAGTTTTTGATTAGTAAACCTACCTTAAAGAGAAATGAGAATTCTTGTAAGTGTTTTATTTAAAACAATGAATCTTTACACTACTATGATTAATTTTGGAATCTTACAAAACAAATGAGTTATAGTTTTCATTTGAAAATGAAGAGGTAATTTAAAGTAAGATGCATTTTCCTTTTAGGCTAAGTAAAAGAAATAGAAATCATTTCAAAGGAGTTTTACACTAAATTAGATATCTTATGAGTATATGTATAAGTTTTCAAACTATGTTTGATAAAGGAGATTTCATGAACTAGTTTACTACCAAGGAAAGTATTTTAAAGACTTTACTATAATAGCGCAAGTACCTAATATCTTCTAAGGAATGCAATGAGTTCCATAATGGACTCACAAAGACTAAATAAAAGACATGTACCTGTGGGGTCATGGAAAACCATGTCCCACACTCTTGATGACTTAGTTCATCTAAGGATCCATAATGCTTAACCACAAAGAATTACTTATACAAAATAAGTAATGTTTCCTTTGATAGAGAAGTGAGAAGATATGATGAAGTAATCCTTGCGGATTCTGTTTTCCATAATACGCTTAGGATATGGAATAATATATCATAAGACATGAACATCGTTTTCCGAATGACGAAGTTGTATGTGGATGCAAGGAATGGAACCAAGAATAGGCGACTGATGGCAAGTCGTGTGAAAGTGGGTCCTGTAGGGGTGCCCTGTGATTTATCAAGAGATAAACGTCGGGCTACAGTGATAGTGTATACGTGTTTGTGTTGTGACATTGTCCTGACATGCATACACATCTGCGCATGAGTTGGGTGTTATGCCTGGGAGTTGAACTTACACCTTTGTGCGGGTTCGATTGTTGGAGGTGACGATCTTGGAGATTTTGAGGATGTTGGGGTTGGGATGACCACATGTGGCTAGAGAGTAGCTCCTCTGTGTTGTGGGTACCTGTCGAAAAACATTGACGTTCTGACTGGACACCGGACAAATCATTATTTGGGTAAAGAACGTCTGGCGTGAGTGGTGATAGCAATTGCTATCGTTGATGTGGCACTATTGGGATGAGATAACACAGAAAATGTTCTCCCAATCACTCACTCCAGTTATGTTTAGCTCCATGGAGTAGGGGTCAGAGTCTTACCCTTGTGGCATATGGCATAAAGTCATGTACATTGCATTGGATTGCATGATTATTGATGGATACCTTTATATTTTACGCATTATTATCCTGTGTTGATAATGTCTTACGTGTCGTACCGTTTCTGCTAGCTTCTGCCATGTGTTGTGCTGATGAATGGGAATCTTACCTCATTACTTTGTATTGCATCGTTATGTGATTCTTTGGTGGTCTCCTGAGAAGGTCGTGATATCGAGACTTCACCCGGTGCTTCGGATGCATCTCACTGTTAAGCTTCCTAATGGTTTCGACATTTGGACATCTAGTCATGATGGGCTTCTAGTAACGTACATGTGAAGTGCCACATACTCACCATCCACATGGGTCGCAGAGGAAGGGTTCTCAACCGCTTCACCGCTTGTCTTCATGTCGTTTGTCGTCAAGGCTGTGTCATAAGTGAAACGCTAGGTGGGCTTTTCTGCGACATGTTCAATTCCTCCTCCCCCTGCTAGGGATAGGCCGCTTGTCGGAAAAGTTGCTTCTAGATCAACTTCTGGGATGTCTTCCATAGGAATGCCAGCAGTAGTCCCTGCTAGGATTCCTGTTAGGTCTCGTTTGACGGGTCTTGGTAGGAAGGCGATAAGTGAGGAGATTAGGAGGGAGGTGATATACCCATGCCTTCCTATTCCTTTTGCTTGTCTCTCATTAAGGGAGATGTCAGTGGAAGCATTCAGCGGTTGATTCGAGGGATGCCTTCCCGTATAGTCTGTTGTCGGCCAGTGTAGGAGGTCAGAGTGTCTGCACCTTCCTTTTATCTTTTGTGGAGCTGTGTCTCGAAGTATCTTGTGTTTAGGAGCTGCGTCTACAATCTTTTTATGTTGAGTCTGTATCTTTCTGTTTTATTTCTGTAGTCGGGTTGGGTTCTTATGTAAACTTCTATGAAATTATATTATGAAATGTTCTATTTACCTTACACGCATAAACGGTTACAAGATTTTACAGTTATGGCTTGTGAAAAGGAAAAATTCACCCCCATCTTTCTTAAATGTTTTTAATTAACCCATTTTTCGGCCTTAGAGTTTTATAAAATGTCTATAAATGTGATGCCCCCGGAAAGGGTGTTACATTTGGCAACTGATGATATGCAACAAACATCCTCAATGGGCTTGATACCGGATCTCACGCCTAATGCTCAATCAGCAACAACATGACGCCATCCATGAGCCATAACTCAACCAACATGGCTACAACCTCAAACAATCAGCACAACAGCAACAGGTCCATCCACGGTATCAACCCGATAATAAACACGACACACGACCAACTTAACACTAATCGACATTTCGCCACAACACAACATCACAACGTACGGCATAACAACAACACATATACGCATACAACATATCAACAAACCAAGTAGACATGTAGGCAAGTAACAGATAGCAGATAGTACAATCAACATCACAACAGTCATACGAAGCAAAACATCCTCAATCAATAGTTACCTAACCTAGGGTTCAAACTTAACGGTGATATCCCAAAGCATGCTGAACCTAGGGTTTAGATACTTGATCGAGGCTCAACCTCTAATAGGGTTAGGGCTGACCTACACATAGCAGAAAACACACTACAGTATTCTTGCATTCCCGACGATAGCAGTACTCTTTATCCCCACCTGAAAGTTGGCACGTATCACCGAACGAACATCGGCACATTCTCCCATGCAGCAAGAACGCGAAGAATAGCCATCAAGCTCCTCCAACAGCCATGGCCTCAAGTCCAATCCGAGGGGAAATCACGAGCGCAAACTTTGCCCTAATTAAGAGTACAAAACATATACAATAGTGTTAGCCCTAGGGCAAGCTTAAAGATCAAAGGAAAAAGGTAGAAACTCGAATAACGCGTGTTAGGGATTCGAGTTTACCTTAGACGAATCGAGAAATGAATCCGCCAAAGTCATAAAGAACTTTGCTGCGATCAGAACCGTGTAGTCAGAATCGCTTTCTGGCTGCTCGATCACCTCTAACCATGAGTTTCTCACTCTAGAAGCTATGAGTCTCTGACCTCTCTCTAATCTCTCTGCAGTTCATGCTTGAAGAAGATGGGAAATGGTCCAAGTGAAAGTGAAGATAAAACTTTACTTGGAGCATCCTGTTGAGAACTCTAAAGTGTTGGAATTCTGCACGTTTGAGCGTGCCCATGCTTGAGCGTCGAGCCTCGTCCACTCTGTCTCTCCTTGGCTTGACACGTGTCTTACATGCA
The DNA here is from genome assembly GCA_039655645.1 of Ammopiptanthus mongolicus. NCBI lineage: Eukaryota > Viridiplantae > Streptophyta > Magnoliopsida > Fabales > Fabaceae > Ammopiptanthus > Ammopiptanthus mongolicus. The sequence continues at coordinate 58,843,931 of CM077345.1, forward strand.
TCCCACACGCATCAAACCTCAGGACAACTGGCGTGTGCACTGAACACGCTTGAGTGTGCATAGGGCCAACGCTTGAGCGCTCGCACGCTAGGGCATGCTCCCTTCCCACACTTGAGCGTGCTGCTCCGCTGGGAAGAGTCTTCCAGACTCCTGACTTCCCTAGTTTCTCGTGTTACCCCTTAGGTACTTCCAACCTGGTTCAAGCCTATTCCCAAGCTCCCAACTAGGTCTTAAACTAATACAGAACAATTCACCCAATCAATCAAAGCCCTAATCTAGATTAACAAACTCGATTAGAGTTACAAAAAAATCTGGATGTTACAGCAGCCGTAGCTGCAAGTTGTTGGTGGAGAGAGGCCGCGAGTGGTGGTGGTGCTGACGTGATCGTGGTGCTCGTATTCACGTTCGTGCTACCGGTTTTCAGGTGGGGAGAAAGAAAGTGCATTCGTCGAGAAGGCAAGAGTAGTATAGAGTATTTTCATGTATGTAGGGGAACCCTAAACCCTACTAGAGGTTAAGCCCTTGACAAAGTACCTAAATCCTAGGTGTAGGTATCTTTGGGCTATGACCGCTAAGTTGATACCCTAGGTTAGATCATTGTTGTTTGAGGATGTTTTGCATGCTATTGTGCTATTGGTGATTATCTGCTTATTTGTTTAATTACTATATTGACATGCTTTTTATGTGAGTAATGTTATCATATGATTGGTTGGTGGATGTGCTGCGAGGACTTTTGAGTTGGCTGGGTTGATATTGTTGAGGTTCTGATGCTCAAGGTATGACTTTGTGGACGTGGGGCGTCTTGGCTATGGCCATGTGGATGCGAGGCATCATGGTCGTGTCCGATTGTTTAGGTGTGAGGTTTCTGGTATCAACTCATTATGGATGGATATTGCATATCATAATATTGTGGCCAAGTGGCGAGGTCGTATGACTGTAGTATGGGCTGCAATGTCATACGAGGTTAAGTGTACCTGGGTGCCGGTACGAGAAGTGGAAGAGTGACGGGTGCCGAACCCACCAAAATTAATAAAACCAAATTACAACCCTACTCGCAGCAAGGGTGTTGACCCAAATCGTTTCCCAATGACCAACTCAGAAATTCAATCAAATTAAGCAAGCTAATTACAAGGTTTGGGGGGGTTCAAGTTTATAAAATAAATTGAAACAAGTAGAAGCTATTAAGATTGAAAACAGATATTTAAAGACAACCAATCCAAGGGGTTCAACAATTATCGAGTTTAATCAATCCTTAACCACAAACCAACATCATGTTAATTTCATCCTTGGTTTTGAATTATAACAAGAAGCCTCACCATCATCCACAATTTCACTACTAGAAGCGCTTCTAGAATGAAGATTAATCAAGGAAAAATGAGTTAAGCAATCATCAAACCAAGATTAAGCTTGAAAACCGAAATTAAACCAAGCTAGACATAACATCAAACACCTTCAATGCAACATCCAAACTATGTCTTCTCTCTTTAAAAATGAGTAATGAAGCCACTAACTCATATATTCAAGACTGAACTTCATTTGAGCAAATAAAATTAGAATCAAGAATCAAAGAGGAGAAAACAATGAAAAACGAAATTCAACATGAATATACCAAATAGAGCAAGGTTTCATAAATCAAACCTCAATAATGTCTACACCCAAGGATTGGTTAAGAGAGTTTAGACCTCCATGGGTGTGGAGGAACAACCCATAAAATGAAAATGAAACAAAAACTAAAAACCTAGAAGAACGAAGAAGAGGAAAAGGGAGAAAAACTCTCTCAAATCCCCAATTTCGTGCTACTGTTGTGTCTCTATTTTTATTTCTTTAAAGCTGACTTAATTAACAAAATATCTATTTCCCTTCATGCCTCATGAGCCCAGCTTTAATTGGCCACCAAAAATGCCCCATTTGGACCTCTAATGAGAAAGTTAGGCCTAAATTACTTCAAGATACTTCAGGATCCGAGGCTGACATTCCAAAGCCAATTAAACCATCAAAATGACCTCAATTGGTCAGGTGATCTTCATGAAAGTTGTAGCCAAATGTGTCTTCTTCAAATTGGTCTTATTTTCAGGTACATCCGACCTCTATAACTCAAGTTATGGCCCGAACACTGCTCTCTGTCCAAACTCCCGTAACAGCACCTCTGGTCATACTTTCAGCCTATATTTGACAATTTTATTCTCAGAATTTGATGACGAGCTCTTCACGAAAGTTGTAGATAATGTTCTTCGATTTCCTAAAAAATTAAAATCACAATTTTCCAATTTCTACATCCAAAGTTATACTCAAAATACAGAAGCAGTGTCAATGTGCCAATTATGCCATAAATGCAATTAGGCCCAATTAATACCCAAAGTCATGAAATGCACCCAAAACCCAACAATTAAGCACAAATGATGTTTGAAACAATAAGTATGAAGGTTAAACAGTATGCCCAAATTATGTTCATCAAAGAGCGGTCTGAGATGGGCCTTGGGGATGTAACTGGACTCAGGATCGATCTACAGTGACAGATGAGGTTGCTCCTATCGTGTCGTGATGCCCGATCAAGCCTGGTTATCCCGAATAATCCCTGAGCTTGTCCAAGTCACAGGTGGACCTTTTGAGGCGACCAAGACAACCTTCCCTGTCTAGGACAGTGGACTGGTGATGCACTTTTATTGGTCATGGCGAACGCAATGGTTACCTGGATGAACTAACTATTAGAACCAAAAGAGTGATGGTTTATGATCCCTCAAAGTTTTAATGATTAACAAAATTATAAGTGTTTTTTAAATATGTTAATTCTAGTGGTCACTAATTCATAAAGTCAAAAGGCCTTTTTCTTATTTTGACTACAGATGGACTCAGACAAAATAGTAAGTTTCAACGTCCAATAATCTATATGATATATAAGAATCATATTGGACTGAAAGCTTAAGTGTTTCAAGATCAGGCATCAAATGTCCAATAGACACAATATGTGCTCATCAAGTTGCATCCAGTAAGACAAATGTTGCGTCCAACAAGTCTTTGGACTAAATATTCACTCTCCAAAGGATAAGTTTTGTGCATCCAATAGACACAAATATGGTTTAACTTTTGCGTCCAATGTTATTATATTATTGGTGCGTCCACTAATATGCTTTTGGAGATAAAGATGAGGCTACACTTCTATCCAAAATGCCTTGAATCTTTTATTTGAAATATCTCTATGGATAAGGACAAAATGAGGTACACCATAGTATATCTCGAGCCACATAAAGCAAAAGCAATAACGGCAAAACCAAAGGTCAACCTCCTCTGCTGCACCCTGCTATGAACTGCTATCACTGCTGTACCAATAAAGCTAACATGGTTTCTGCTCACATAAAGGAAGGACACCTATGCGCAGAAGACAACTAGCAATGAATATGTGTCTAACGGATAATCAATGAGTCTAAACCAACATAATTAATACCGTTCAAAGCTTGAAGTGGTGAAGAATATATGAAGACAAAAGAGCGATGTTTCGAAGTTACCAAGTTACCAAGTCTTACAAGAATATCCAGACCATTCAAAACTCTCCTTGTATACTCAAAGCTGTAAATCTTCAATATTCTTTCATTGTAAAGTTTCATATAGTTTCAAGAGCTAATCTTTGTAATATACCTCACATGTAGTGAGTTAGTCAGAGCTCAAAACAACCTTCAAAACTCAGTTTTCGTTGAGCCTGAAGAGGCTTGTCTATAAAAGAATAACTGGTATGTGGTACGTGGAGAGGTATAGAATACTTGGAGTTATAAAGTCTGGAGTGACTAGGAAACAACTTGTAACTGTGCTAAGAGTTTAGTAGAAAAACCTTCAAGTAGAAAGGACTGGACGTAGCTCTTTAGTTGAAAAGAGTGAACCAAGATAGATCCTTGCATGAATCTCTCTACCCATATCTTTGTCAAGTTTATTTATTTACTAATTTGAGGATTGTTCTGAAGGTTCTTAATCTTTGTTAAAACGTATTTTTCTGTATGCTTGCTTTGGTTTCTTGTTTGCTAAAAGGTTTTTCAAAAAGTTTAAGAAACACAATTCAACCCTCTTCTTATGTTTCCTTGTCTCACTTTCAGTTGGTATTAGAGCTCAATCTCTGGCTAGAGCATTTAGCCGTGCTAGTGGAAAGTTGGTATTAGAGCTCAATCTCTGGCTAGAGCATTTAGCCGTGCTAGTGGAAAGATCCTTTCAAAGCTTGATGGCAGAATAAGGCATGCCCAGCAGAAGTCAACTAGTGCTGGAAGGCACTTGCATGACGAGACCATCATTCTTCAATGGAACTCACTACCTTTACTGGAAATAAAGGTTCAAGGGGTTCATCTTGAGAACAAACTCTTCTCTCTGGTCTTTGATCACAAATGGTCCTAACATTGTTCACAATCCTGATGGTTCAGAAAAGGCTGAAGAACAGTTGACGGATGTTGAGAGGACTAAGTTGGAACAAAATCATAAAGCAAGATATGTTTTGATGTGCACTTTTAGTCCAGACGAGTTTCAAAAAATTCATGCATGTGAATCCGCAAAGCAAACCTAGGACACATTATCCAACCTTGATGAAGGGACAATAAAAGTGAAAGACTCAAAGATTACCATACTAGTGGGTCAGTATGAAATGTTCTCTAAGGAAATTGGAGTTTCCGTTGTTGATATGATAGGTCATTTACAAACCATCATAAACAATCTGAAGCCCTTGGGAAAGGTTTATACAACCGAGGAAAATGTCACAAAATCCTTAGAAGCTTACCGAAGGAGTGGAGGCCACTAGTCACTGCAACCACCCAAGCCAAGGACTTGTCAACCTTGACATTAGATGATATTTTGGGTACTCTTCAAGTTCATGAGCAAAAACCTAACCTAGACAACCCCACAAAGAAAGGCAAAACTATTGGCTTAAAAGGTCAGAAAGCTATCAGCTCAAAAGCTCTCAAAGCTAATGAGTCGAGTGATGAAGCTGAATAACAAGATGAAGAAGAATCTGATGATGATGATCTGTCACTTATCTCACGGAAACTTAAGCGTATTCTGAAGAAGAAAAAGAGCATGAAAAAGAGGCCATTCACAAAGAAAACTTTCAAAGATCATGGTGAAGTCAAGAACAAGAGTCCAATGATTTGCTATGAGTGAAAGCTTGGTTACTTCAAAGCTGAATGTCCTCAGCTGAAAGAAAAGAAAAAGTTCTTCAAGAAGAAGAACAAGAATCTCATGACAAAATGGGAAAGGAAGATCTTGATTCTTCAAAAAAAGAAGAAGCTGGAGAAGAAGATAATCTATGTCTCTGGTCCGTAAATCATCCTCCTGAAGATTCCTCAAAGGAAGAGCCATCAACTTCCACATTCACATTATATCCAGAAGCTAGTCCATCAAGAGAGTTTCATGGTCTTCCTATAAGTAGACCGCCACTGTTTGATGGAATTGGTAACTATGCCATGTGGAGAGAACTATTCATGAGATTCAACTTGGCTCAAGGATCTGATGATCTCTGGAAAATGTTCACTGATGAAACATTTTGCCTTACTGTTATTGCCAATGGAGGTCGAGTAGTAAAACCAATGGCTGATTGTTCAGAAGAAGAAGAGAGAAGAGCTTGACCCAATGCTAAAGCAAGATACACTCTCATCTATGACCTAGACATAAGAATTGTTGATATAGTGATGTCATTTGACATAGAAAAAAAGATGTTTGAAATGCTTGATGCTCTCTTTTTTAGAAGACAAACTATTCTTCCAAGAGGACCACCTATCTACCGTTTTGCAGATTATGAAGCATGGAGAGAAAGCTTCAAATCCTATGTCATAACTCAAGGATACGAGGATCATTGGAGAACGCTCACAGATGAAACCTACTGTCCTATCATTATCTCTGATGGAGATATTTAAATGAAACCCTTGGAGGATTGCACTGTAGAAGAAAGAAGAAGAGTTCTTCTAGATTGTGAAGCAAGAGCATACCTATTTCGTGCAATCGTTGGAGTTATTAGCATAAGAAGAAACTGCTTAGAGAATGCTGAACTTGTTGGATAGTCTGGAGATATCTCCACCTACGTCTGATCTTTTTCTTGTGGCAAGTACTTCCTATGACATAGAGCTCGAGGAAGATGACCTAATTTTATCTTACTATTCTGAAGAAGCATATGATGAACTTTTAAATGAATCATGCATTTTCTATTATGAATTTAAGTCACTTAAAAATAATTTTTCTAAACTCAACAAAGACTTTGAGAAAGTCAAGATTGAGAATTACAAGCTTAGTGCTGAGAACAGTAGGCTAAAAGAGGAGATTATCAGTCTTACTGATGTCTCTAGTTCTATCTCCGAGTCCAGTGCATCTTGTGAAATTGAAAAACTTGAACACAAAGTTGCCTATCTAATTGAGAGGTTTTCAAAGTTTACGAACGGATCAAAGAAACTGAATTTGATTCTGAGATATAGATCTCCTTATGATAAGTATGGTATAGGCTTTGAAAAAGAGAAACTGAAAGTTTCTTACAAGAGGACTGAGTCCAAGAAATCATCATATTATTCTGTTTGTGGCAAGAATGGACATTATGCGTCCAAATGTAGGCATAAGAAAAATTCTAAACATGTAAAACCCTCTGTGACTAACCAAAAAGGACCCAAGTCTATCTGGGCACCTAAAAGCATGTTAATCCCTATTGCAGACTTGCTTGACAGCAGGAAAAAGACACTAATCATAGTTCCTGGACAGTGGATGCTCACGTCACATGATGGGAGAGAAGTCTATGTTCCTAGACCTAAAGCCAAGATTTGAAGGTTCAGTCACCTTCGGAGGAAACAAAAAAGGAAAGATTATGGATATTGGTAAGATTGGTAAGAATAACTCTCCTTCTATAGATAATGCGTTGTTTGAGACAACCCTCCTTTCTTAGAAGGATAATCTCATTAGTCCCAAACTTATTTTATTAACTATGCCTAACCGTATTATAGCGATAGCATGAAACAAAACAACAAACAAATAAACACATATGGCAAGCATAGAAGGTCATCAAGTAAAGCGCAGACAATGACTATATATATATATATATATATATGAAAACATGCATAGAGTAGCCCCATCAGTAGGGCACTGTACATACATATATAAACTGTACAAAAGAAACAAAAAGTACATCCACAGACAAAAGAAGAAAGGACTCTCATGACTCACCAACACTCCCCAACCCCCACTCAAAAGTACATCAAAAACCTTGCCACTCAGCCCTAGAAACACCCTGGCAGGCACTCACCATCAGTGATGAGGACGCCCTGAACTACCCTGTCCCTCTCCGTGAGTACGCCTATAAACCCGCATAGGCTCATACTCGAACGAGGAACTAGAAACGACGATACGCCGCCTCCTGTAGGTCCTCAGGTACTGCTCGGTACACCTCCTCTGACCTCTGTAGACATAGCCTCGCCTATTGGATACTACTGATGACTGTGGCGCTTCCCACCAATAGTCCTGCCCTCTCTGCCTCGGTGGCTGCCAGATCCTGGGAAAGGGAAGAAACTGCACGACTCTGAACGGTCCTATCATGTCCTCCATGTGCGACGCCCCTCCTTTGCAAAGAATGCTCACTGGTCCGGTGTAGACCGTCAAGTAAGTAAAGGGGTCCATGCGCCACCCTCTCTTGTCATGGTAGACGATCTCAATCAGCCCCAGTACCAGCATCCTCGGTACCGACATGATGAAAGGGTATACCCTGGGATCCATCAACTGGCTCCTTGTCTTCACGTCAACCAAGAACCAAACAGATATGCAAGAAGCAGTAGAGAGATAAGAAATACAGTACAGGCAAAGTCGGAATAACAATATTAATGCAGTAAACCACAACGTGTAGTATGTAGCAGATATAACAGATATAGCAGTTACTGCACTCCAACAAACATCTCTTGAGACAACACATGCAACCATGCATCCATCCCCATGAGTCTCACACTTAGATCAATCCTCTAGACTGGGATACTAATTCCATGCAGCATGTCGGCCGAAAACTCACAAAACTGGTTCCACATCGGAACGGTTGCACACCCAAACAAGTCCACACTGGAACAGGTTCTGTGTCGGAACGGAGTTAGTTTGTCCAAGAAATTGAACCGCTCGCCGTGACCAATAAGAGTGCATTCCCCTTCCATACCGAAAGCGAGGTGTCTTGGTTGCCTCGGAATGTTAGCCTGGAACATGTAAAGCTTGGGGATTAGTCGGGCAAACCGGACTAGATCGGGCGTCAGAACAGGATAGGAGCATCCTCATCCGTCACTGTAAACTATTCCCGAGACCAGCAACATCCCCAAGGTCACTCATTTGACCGCCCCTTCTACTTTCCATACCGGCACTCAGGTACAGCTAACCTCGTATGACACTGGCCCCCCATACTACCTATCATACGGCCTTGCCGTTTGACAGCTGATGATATGCAACAAACATCCTCAACGGGCTTGATACCGTATCTCATGCCTAAACACTCAATCAGGAACAGCACGATGCCATCGCATCCACACGGCCACAGCCTCGATGCCACGCGTCCACGAGCGACAACTCAAACATCACGGCCACAGCCTCAAGAAACCAGTATAACAACAACGGCACCATCCACAGTATAAACCCGATACCAACATGACACACAACCAAACTTAACTCTAACGGCATTCCGCCACAACCCGACATTTACCATAAACAACATACAACAATAACAACAACAACAGTAATATCAATAGCAAAACACGTAGCAACATATCACATATACCAAGTAGCATATATGCACTTAGACATATAACAACAACTGTAACGCCTCGATTTTCATGTTTTCTAATTCTTCAGTATTTTAACGTCTTTATTTTATTCGAGGTCTTAGGAATGGAAATAAAATATTCCGAGACCATAGTCATGCTCGACGATATCGTAGGAAGCTTTTTTTTTTTTTTTTTAAACAAACAATAGGAGCCTCGTTAAAACATCATGGTGCAAAACCCTCCTTAGGAAAAAAACACCAGTAAGGAAAAAGAGTACCCCTATTGGCTATCTTATTAATAAAACAAAAAAATACAAGGAAAAATGGGGCGGCATAAACCAAACCCATGAAAGGGTTATTTGAAGCGATAAGAAGGTAAACTATTCCTATTTCTAAAGAAATGATCCTTAAGAGCATTAGGAAGAGCATCCATCCAAACGAAATCTTGAACATTCAAACCAAAAGAGGCAAGCTTATCAGCATAAGCATTGCCTTCCCAGCATCCATGCAATTGATCCATCTATTCCGATGTCTCCAAAGAACCCTCTCAACATCCGAGAAGGAAGCAATAGCAAGAGCAGAATCACACTCAATCCATAAAGTGAACCAACCTCGCATGAAGGCTTGCTCAATAGCAATCATGACTCCAATGAGTTCGGCATTGAAGGCGTGGGTGTTTCCCAAGTTCTGAGCAAAGCAGCCCATGAAAGCAGACTTGGAGTCTCTAAAAATACCACCACAAGCAGCCAAGCCCGGGCATCCAAGAGCTGCACCATCTGTATTACATTTCACCATGCTACATAGGGGAGGCTTCCAAACAATTTCTTTGATCACAGGAGCAGCTGATGGGTGAATATTGACCTCGAAGTTCTTGAGTATAACAAGTTCTTCAATAGAATTACACATACTGCCTTTACTGAGAGTACCTGAAAGATAGACCTGTGCATTAATCTGGGAGATTGCTCTACAAATAGCAAAACTCTTATTGTCAAACCGAAGACGATTCCTGCTACACCAAATGGACCAGATGACATGAATGATGCCTGACATGATCACATCTAAAGCCTGAATACTGCAATTTCTGTGGCAAACTTGGAGGAGACCAGCGAATGAAGAATTATCCAAATGCAGACCAAATTGGCTGCTTAACCATCTCCAAAGTTGCTGAGCATAAGAACACTGCAGAAAAATATGCAGGGAAGATTCTTCAAACTTACCACATAAGCTACATCTCGAGACCACAATGCAACCTTTGTTTTTGAGATTCTCATCTGTGGGCATCTTACGATGCATCAATCTCCAAAATAAAAAGGAACGGGATGGAGGAATGCTAGCTCTCCAAATCAGCTTAGACCAAGGGATAGCAGGGCCATCAGAAACTTGAAATAAATAAGCCTCTTTGAATGTCAAATTGCCTGAAGCAGAGGAACTTCATCTCAACCTGTCCTCACATTGGACAATAGGGATAACCATTGCACTAATTTCATCTCGCATGGCTGGGAAAGAAGCAGCAAAATTTGCTGGAAGATTCCATTTACCATGAGCAATATAATTAGCAACCTTGTAATCTAAGGAAGGTATTAAGTCAGGAGGCATATCTTGCAAATCAAAATCAGTAGATAACCATCTATCCTTCCAAAATCGAATTTTCTGACCATCACCTAGCTGCCATATCACATGATCTGTAGCAGTAGAAATAACAGCCTTGATACCACACCAGATAGAAGAGCTGATATGATGACTAATCATGCCATGTTTAAAAAAAACTCGAGATTGCAACAGAGAAGCCCTCTGTGTGTCAGATTGAAGAAGAGTCCAAGCCAACTTAAGCATTCCTGCCTTGTTAATACTCTTTAGGTTTTTCAGATTCAAGCCACCTTCCACAAAAGGAGCACAAACCTTGTGCCAAGCCACTGTAACCACTTTCTGTGTATGAACATTGCCAGCCCAAATGAAGTTTCTAATCCACTTGTTTAGTAATTTGAGCAGGGAAGCTGGCCAAGTATAAATTCTAAAACTATAAATGAGCATACCATGAAGCACAGATTGGACTAGTTGAACTCTGCCCATAATTGACAGCAGGTGCCCTTTCCAAGCAGAGATCTTGCATTTAATTTGATCAGCAATAGGCATAAGATGAATTTTCCTTGGCTTACCCTTGAATAGAGGAACCCCTAAATAAGAGAAAGGGAAGCTACCAGCAGAGAAACCAAGCAGAGTTTTAAGGCTATGAAGTCTAGCTTGAGAGATATGACCAGCAAAAAACTTGGACTTCTTAGCACTGATTACCTGACCTGAAACTGCTGCATAATCTAAAAATAGTTTCTTCAGATTTACAATGGGAAGCTTGGAAGCTCTACTAAAGATCAAAATGTCATCAGCATAGAGGATATGACTAGGCATAGCAAATCCTCTAGGTCCAGACATAAGCTGCACCTTGCCATCATGCACAAGCTTAGATATGCCTCTACTCAACACTTCTTCAGCCAAGCAAAAGAGTAAAGGAGAGAGTGAATCTCCTTGTCTAACCCCTCTTTTGTAGGAAAAGAAACCAGCAGCTTCACCATTCACTGAAATTGACAATTTTGCTGAATGAAGTATGACCTTGATCCATCTGCAAAACTACTCATTGAAACCAAAAGCCTGAAGAACTTTCAAAAGAAAGTTCCAATCAATTGTGTCAAATGCTTTTTTGATGTCAATCTTCACTGCAACTTGACCACCAAAAGCCTTTTTATCCAGTAAATTAATAGACTCCGAGGCTAAGCAAATACAATCAACAATACTCCTCCCCTTAATGAAACGTCTCTGATTCTGTGATATGAGTTTAGAAGCAATCAAAGCTAATCTGTCAGCAAGCACCTTTGTGGTGATCTTGAATTGGAAGTTAGCAAGAGCAATTGGTCTATACAACTCAATCATGTCTGCCTCTTTGCACTTAGGTATTAGGACAACAAGGTTTGAATTAAGGTTACTCGGCAACCAACTGTGAATGAAAAAAATATCTTGTAGCATTTATTACATCTTCCTTGATAATCTCCCAAAAATGTTGAAAGAAATACCTTCCAAACCCATCCGGCCAAGGAGCACCATTCACATTCATGGAAAATACTGCTTGCTTGATCTCCTCAGCTTAAGGAATAATAGTTAGATGCCAATTGTCTTGAACAGAAACTATTTGAGGGATGACATTCTCAACTAAATCAGAATCAGCACAATGATTATCAGCTGCAAATAGATCTTGGTAATACTGCACAATATGCTGCTCAATGTCAGCATAGGAATCGAGGATCTGCTCTCCTGATTTGAGAATAGAAATTGGCTTGGTAGTTTGTGTAAGTTTAGCCATTCTATGAAAAAACTCAGTGTTTCTATCTCCATGGATGTGCCAGTCAACTCGAGCCTTTTCCTGCCAAAAGTCCTTTTCATAGACCAAAGCTCCTTGCAAACTTCGTTGAGCCTCTTTTTCTTCATTGAACAGCTCATCAGAGCCACCCACAGAGTCAATGCGGCCTTGAACATTCTCAACCAAAGAAACAGCAATTTTCACCCTTTGATGAACATCACCAAAGACATTCCAATTCCAATCTTTCAACCTATTTTTCAGTCTTTTCAACTTTTGAGAGAGAATTGTAATATGGTTACCATAGATAGGTATCTTCCATTCCTCAGCAACAATAGAACTACATTGAGGGTGTTTAGCCCACATTTTGAGAAATTTAAAATGAGAACAATGCTGCCTGTCATCGAACTTCATAGACATCAGAATAGGGTGATGATCAGATTGGCATCTCAGTAAAGTACAACAATCAACACTTGACCATTGATCAATCCAATTGGCATTACAAATGACCCTGTCAAGCCTCTTCTCAGTATGAAACTATCTCTTTCTTCCATTCGACCATGTGAATTGAGAACCTCTAGAGGTAATGTGAACTAGATTGTTCAAATCAGTCCACTCCTGAAACTCCTGACAAGAAAGCTTGTTAGGCAAGCACCTACCCCTTTGCTCATGAGCACCAAGAGTAGCATTAAAGTCACCAATAAAACACCAAGAACCTTGATGAGTCATCTGAAGAGTATGCAAATCCATCCAAAGTTGTCTTCTCAGCTTGTAATCAGTGGAAGCATAAATAGCAGCTATAAAGAATTCTTTGGCCTCATACTTAATAGAAAAAGCCACAAATTGGCTAGAGACAGCAATAATTTGAGGCTTCATGTCAGTTTTGCATAAGCACCAGAGGTTAGGAGACAAGTCTTGCCTATTGTTTTCAGCAAATAGAGTCAAATCCATTTTATATAAATATTTAGCAGGAAGAGCAGAAGAATTAATCCAAGGCTCAGCACTAAAGATAATTAGTAGATACCAACTTGTGCAGCACTCTACGAGTATCCAAGTTGCTAATACCCCGCACATTCCAAAACAAAATCTTCATTGATCAGTAATAAATGGTCTTGCTCGAGACCTAATTAACACACCAATCGGACTCTTCCCTTCAGCATTTAACTGTTGTTTAGCCTTTTTCTTCAAAGTTTTCCGCTGAGACTTGCTCAAGACAGTATTGAAACCAATATCATTAACTGTGTATTTTTCAACTAGAGGCCTAATGCTGCTATCTTTATACAAAGCATCATCCGTATTATTGGCAGATTCATCCTCATCATCAGCATCAGCCCAAAATTTGCTTGACAAAGAAAGAGAAGTGCCTTGTTGCTGCAAATGAGTTACCTGAGTTCCTGGAAAAACTTCCTTCTCAACAACCTTCCCTTGATCAACAGGTTCAGGTGAAATTTTCTCCAAAACATAAGGCATAGTATCAGGTAAATAAGATCCAGTATTCTCAACGTAATCCTCTTCTTCATCATCTGAAGCAGGCATGGCTTGATTTTTAGATTCCTCAACCACAGCTTCTTTTAGTTTGCTTGTTTCCCCTGAATCTGCTGGCCTATAGGAGCAGGTGTAGAATCAATTATAACCGCTTTTCCCTTATCAGCTTGTTTTGGGACAAAAATAGTAAGATTCTTATGTGGTGCAATTCCCTTGCTGTCCTTTCTCTGCATAATGACGTTATGTTGCTCCTTTTGTCTATTATTGCAGTCAGATGAAGCATGGCCAATTGTTGAGCAGTGGAAACAGAATAAAGGCAGGAATTCATATTCCACCCCAACCAGAAAAGCAAAGTCCTTCCTCTCCACTAACAGTTGATCCGGGAGTGGCTTTAGCATGTCTATATCAATCAACACATGAGCAAAATAACCCAAAGTTTTGTTTATTGTGGCATCATCAAGAGATAGTGGGACCCCAATATTGCGAGCAATTGAGAATAAAATCTTAGGCCTCCAATATTCCTGTGGAAGCTCAATGATTCTAACCCAGCACTGCATGCATGTATGCATAGCAAGCTTGGGAATGAAGTCTGGTGTCCACGCAAACAGCCTTAGAGAACTCGGTTTCAAATGCCATGATCCAGCTGATAAAACAGTCCTCAAATCTTCAATTGAAGCGAATGAAAACTCATAAAAGCCTTTCCCTAGTGGAACCATACTCCATTTACGAACTGGATTCCATAATTGGAGTAGCTTATTGCGCAAGTCATCAATTTTCAAAGGTTTATCTCCTTTAGAGAGAAGTAAACGTCCATGCAGTTTGTTCTTACACTCTGCTATACTTGCTTCATATTCTTCTTCAAGGATGGTAATGGCAATTTCATCGCCTTTAATACAAGGCACAGGAAGTTGACTGACTGGAATGTCACAAGCATTTTGCAAAGCTTGTGCAAACGTTTTTGATGGTTGCACCAACTGTGGATCAGGCTTGGTCGACACGTTAAGGGCCACACGAGATGCATGAGATGCTGTAGAAGGTGGAGGCAGAGGGCATGTCAAGGATGAGGGAACGGGAGCAGCCGCCGCGGCGCATTCTGGAAACAAGGATTCCCACGATGCAGCCGCTGCTGCAATATTCGATGTCTTTTTCTCCAAAGCAGAGTCCTTCTCCCTCATTCTTCCTTTAAGGAGTAGAGAATTGTTTTGTTTTGCCTTTGTACCTCAGAAACTTTTTGAACTTGCGTGACGATATCGTAGGAAGCTACGATTAAATTTTGAGTCGAAAACTCAAACGGAGTCCGGTCTGTGTTTTTACACTGACAGTATGATTTTACTGATCAGGAGACCTCAGATGGACCCGTGAACGAGACAATAAGTCTTAGAATTTGATTCTCTACGTTTTGGTTAAATTTCACAAAAACTTCAGAAAAATCACTTCCTGACCTCCGTTCGAGCGGAATCCTCAATCGGGTGACGAACGGAGCCACATATGGATTTACCGGAACTCGCCAACGGATAATCTTGATATCACATCATCCCGGGACACATGGGAGAGTATGCCAGAGTCATCATGACGTTCGGAAATATCTGGACGCAAAATGACCAAAATGCCCCAAACCTTAGTCTTTTACACTTTTACCTTTTTACCCTTTTCGCAAATGACCATTTTGCCCTTAAGTGAGCTTTTAAGAGGCTGAACTCAGCCCCTCCAGCCCTCATTTTCGCACAGCCCCTCTCCCTTTAGAACTCCATAGTTGTTCTTGAGAGAAACTCCATTTTCTTCTTGAAAAAGCTTGATCACTTGTTAGAATCACTTGATTCCTTGAGCAATCTTCTTTCATAGAGAAGGCAATAATTGTGCACATAGGCTTGCCGCACATAGTTTATCCATTCAACATTTTAGATGGTGGAATTATATTCCTTCATTCATTTGTGAAGACTTCTTTGGAAATAGAGTTTCTTTCAAATTATAGGTTTAAATAATTTTTCTTCAAGGGTTTTGGTTTATGTCCCCCCTTGTTTTGCTTGTTTTTTTCTTTATCTTTTAATAAATTTATTGGTATGCTGCATATGATTGATGGCTTTTAGGGTGCCAACCTAGTTGGGATGCTTCTTGCCATTGTGATGCCTTTGCATTCCAATTTTACTTAAAAAAAGAATCTCTCTTTATTTCAAGATCAAACTTCATTTTCATGAAAAGAATTTCTTAGATCCAAAACTTTGAAAATCCATAGGAATTTGTAGAAAAATCCTTTTGATGTGAGACCAATTTCTTTGAACTCACCTCATCATTCTCTACCTAAACCCAAGAGCTTATGATTCAATTCTCATCATAGCTCAAAAAGCACAATATGGCTGAACCCTATGTGATGATGATGAATAGTGTTCTTCATCAATTTTTGATTTCTAATACTTGATTTCATCCTTAGCTTTCCTATTGCCTTTGAATCCATGAAATGGAAAACCAAAATCAATTCCTAACCTTTTTACCCTAGGGTGGCCGAAACCCTTATTGTTAGAATTGTTGAGTTTTGCTTTGATTGTTGTTTAATGTTAGATTGTTGTGTTGTTGTAGTCGTTGATGATTGTCAGGAGGTTCACAAACCGATCAATCGATTTTGATCCGGATATCTGCTCTTCAACAGGTATGGAGGGTGAACCTCATCACACCAAGATGGTGGTAGTGAAGATGGTTGTTTAAATTTATGTGTGGGTGAAACCCTTTGGTTTGGGTTCACTATTATTTGTTAAGTTCTGTTAAGTTCTCTTGGAGAACAAGATTGTCATGATGAGTTTATGCTATAGTATGTTGTAGTGTGCTTTAGCATATGTTGATGATGATATGATTGAATGAAAATCATTTCCATGTATGTCGAAAAACCTACTTTGATCACTAGATCAAGTATGCACTTTTATGGTTGATTAGGAGGTAATAATGAGTAATTGTTGTTTATCATATTTGTGTATGCATTTTGAGCTATATTTACTTAGTTGGTGAAGCAATGTCTCCATTTTTCATTGGAGTAGGCTTGTGGCCTTAGTAAGAGGAAACATAAGAACATGTGTTGTTCTTGTTTTAGCCAAGTTTTGAAGTAAGAAAAAACACGATTTCATAAGAAGAACAAAAAGAGTGATTTTGATTCAAAGATCAAATGAAGTTTTAACCTTTAAAATGTGTCACCGAAGTGGGAAAATGTCTTTTCTTTAGCTATAGGTCTTTTAATCAAACTAAGTGTTTCAAAAAGAGAATTAATGAAGGAGTTAGGGAAAAATGAAAATAGGGCACTCGCGCAGCGAACCTTGTCTCGCCATGCGAGACAGAGGGAAAACAAGGCATTCGCTTGGCTAACATTGTCTCGCCACGCGAGATAGTGGGCTAGCCCGAGCAACAAAGATATAACTTCTCGGTCTCGCGTCGCGAAGTCGTTCTCGCCTTGCGAACCAGAAGGACTGTCCAAATAGTAAAAGAGATAGCTTCTCTGCCTCGCGTCGCGATACCATTATCGTCTCGCGAATAAGAAAGATTGTCTAAACAGTAAAGATAACATCTCAGCCTCGCGTCGCGAAACATATTTTTGCCCCGCGAGAAATGGTTTTGTTTATAAAAAAGTGTTTTTCAACTCAAACGTAAAGTTTTACGTATAAAAACCTAAGTTAAGTAATTAACTTAGAGTTGAAGACAAGGGTTAATTAAGTATAGTATGTGGTGAAACTAGACCATATACCATACCATTGATGACTTAGTACATCAATGACTTCATAAGACATAAACACAAACACGAAATGTTTTGGGTTTTGGAATAGTAGTTTGATGACGGACCGGTGATTCGGACCCCGATTAGTCATTCAATTGTTTCAGTCTTGTGATAACTCGATCCTGGAGGGATCACGAGATTTATCCTGTGGATAAAGGTTTTGTTTTTGAAAGACGTGTGTAGTTCCTAAGGAAGAGAACTTTAGTGGACCTCGAGGTTTACCCGGGGGTTAGACAATGCTTTTTCGCATCTGCTTTGTGTAAGCATTGGCATTTCATTTGCATAGTTGTAAGGCCTTGAGCCTAGGAGTTGAGCTTCACCTTGATGCGGGTGCGAATCTTACGGTGACGATCTTCAATGGTCTTTTTGGAGGTATCAGGGTTGGAAGGGCTGACATGTGACCAGTTGGTAGCTCTTCTGTGTCGTGGCTAATCCGAGCAATACATTGATATCCTCTACTAGATGTCGTACTTTTTATGTTTGGTCGAGAGTGTTTCCGTAAAGCCAGATACGTGCACGTTACGAATGTTTTAGCATCTTGCTCATGGCTGGCAGAAACCGGAACATGTCCTCCCATTCACTCTCTCCGATGTTTTGTTAGCTCCGTGGAGTAGGGGTCAGAGTAGTACCCAGTGGCATTGGCATTGAATCATGTACATTGCACTGCATTGCATAGCTATTGATGTTTACATTTACTCTTATACATCACTATTCTGTTTTAAGAATGCCTTATATTATGCTGTTAACTGTTTAACATGATATTATGCTGTTAACTGTTTGATATGATTGATATTGAGAATTTTAGTAAGCATGTTGGGTACGCTGTTACCTGGTGAGTTATCCCGTTTTTACTATTGTTGTTTTGCCGTGTTGATGAACGGGAATCTCACCCATATCTGTATGTTTTCTGCTGGTACTTGCTGTTGCTGTTTGAACAGATTGACGTGTCGATGGTTCGGTCCAGTAGTTTCCTTGAGCCCGGAAGCGGACTCTTTTGCTGTTTTGTTTTTGTTGTCGGCCAAACTATGTCAGTTTTTGTAGTACCTTTTGGGAGCTATGACTCCTAGTACTTATTATTTCTTATTATCAGTTATACATCAGACTTATGTTTGTATATAGTAATGTTGATGTTTCTGTTTTCTGTTTCTATACTTATAATACAGTATGTTCTAGAAATGCATGGTGAACCTAAGTTCATTTATTAGTATTATTTACCTTTACTAATCCCATTACATCTTGTGAAAAGAAAAAAAAAAAAACCGTATTTTTCGCATTAAAAAAAAATATTTTCGGCCTTATAAACATTCGGGAATGTGACACTCGGGAAAGGGTGTTGCAACAACAGCAATCAACATCACTACACTCATACAAAGCAAATCATCCTCAATCAACAGTTCGCTAACCTAGGGTTTCCAACTTAACGGTGATAGCTCAAAGTAAGCTAAACCTAGGGTTTAGGTACTTTATCGGGGCTCAACCACTAGTAGGGTTAAGGCTTCCCTACACATAGCAGGAAGGACAACTACACTACTCTTGCCTTCCCGATGGCATCAGTACTCTTTCTCCCCACCTGAATAGTCGTAGCATGTACTCCAAGACAAGCTCCCCCACTCGCATCCGCAAGTTCAACCACGTACAAGTCCGAATCCCTCTGGTAGCCGCAGCCTTAAGCTCCCAACGCGAGCAATCACGAGCACAACACTATGCTAGATTATGCCTTTGGAAGCGCACCTTCAATAGCGTTTTCCAGTGAAACGCTGTGTTTAATGAGGTGGAGAATGTGCAATAGCTAGCGCTTCCTTTAGGAAGCGCTATCATAAGTATGAGAATAGACAGCGCTTCCTCAAGGAAGCGCTGTTAAAAGGTTGAGAAGGGAGGAAGCGCTCTCTTAGAGTGACCTTAGACAGCGCTTCCTTGAGGAAGCGCTGTTTATTCTCCTTTTCCCTATTATATTTTCGTAACATATACTTCCTCCCCTCACGCACATACACAAAACACTCACTGTTTATTCCCTCCTCCCCACGACCTAAGTTCAGAACCTCCCCCAACCACCACTCTCACTCAACATTGCTACCGCAAGGACCACCGCAACCCTTTCAGACCCTAACCTCACCCGCATTGTTCGTGCGCCTTCTCTTCACCCAACGTGAGAACCACCGCGAGGACCAGTGTGCTCTCTGCCCTCCTCTTCACTGCAAGCTCCCAGGTAACACCCATCTCTTCACTGCAACCCTCCCTCATTGCCTGCAACCCTGCAACCCCCTTTCTTCCCTACAAACCCCCTATTTTTTTCTTATTTGCAAATGGTGTATACAACTTTGTTATTTTATGATAAAATTGTATTGGCAAATGTATAAAATTGTATTTTCTTTTCATCTTTGAAAAAAATGCAATGTTTAGAAAGATTTTCTGTTGTGGAATGTCTAATCCATCATAGCTCACTCGTGACACATTTTCAATACTGTCATAGGGATACTTCTTGAGTTTTTTTAATCCATTATCTCTTACATTTGCCAAAAAGCAGACATTGTCATTTCCTTGGAGTTGATAATGAATTTGGCCCTTTTGGTGTTGGTGATACTGTTGAGTAATGTGCATACACGGTGACTTTTGTTTCATGTTCGAATTCAACTTTTTTTTTTTTCAACCATAATGTGTATAAAATGGTTAGTTTTTTTATGCTTTACAAGAGCATTGAACCTAAGACCTATGTCTCAACTTATATATCACTAGAATTAAACCTAAGTTCTTTAGTTGTATTGCTGAGTTCATCTCAACTTATCTATCACTAGAATTGAACCTAAGACCTATGTCTCAACTTATCTCAGGTTGGATTTATGTTTCTAATGTAGGTGTGTGTTATTTCCAGTGCAGAGAATTAAAATCTTAGGCCAGTTGGGTTGCATTCTGAGCTACTTGCTTGCACCTCCTAAAGAGCATCTTGTTGAAAAGGTAAGTATGGTTTGATTTGGTCTATTTTGTTATACATTGCTTCTTAGTTGATAGGTTAGTGATCAATTATGAGTTCTGATATGTATGAGGCTAAACAAATGTTATTCTTGATTGGCATGAGCTATGAAAGGATACACGCTTGTCCTAACGATTGCATTTTATTTCGGAAGCACTATGCAAAGTTAAAGACGTGTCCTAAGTGTAATGCCTCACGGTATAAGAAGAAAGAATCAGCTCCAGAGAAGGTTTTGTGGTATTTTCCCATAATTCCCAGATTTAGGCCCATGTACCGTAGTTCAAAAGATGCAAAAAAACTTGACATGGCATGAGGATGAAAGGATTAAAGATGGCAAGTTGCATCACCCGGCAGATTCTCCTTAATGGAAAAGACTTGATCATGATTATCCTAATTTCGGGCAAGAACCAAGAAACCTACCACTTGCATTGTCTACTAAAGGATTTAACCTGCATGGTGTTCAGAGTAGATCTCACAGTACATGGCCTGTGATTTTGGTGATTTATAACCTACCTCCATGGCTATGCATGAAGCTCAAATATATGATGTTGTCTTTGTTAATTTCTAGGCCCAAACAGCTAGGAAATGATATCGACATATACTTGGCTCCTTTAATTGAAGACTTGAAGCAAATGTGGGAGACAGGTGTAGATGTGTATGATGGGTATAGAGAAGAAAGTTTCACCTTGAAGACTATGATCTTCAGCACAATTAATGATTTTCCGGCATACGATAATCTGTCAGGATATAGTACCAAAGGTAAGTGTGCATGCCCTATATGTGAAGATAGTACAGATTGGATGCGGTTGGAACATGGTAAAAAGAATGTCTTCCTTG
Organism: Ammopiptanthus mongolicus; assembly: GCA_039655645.1. Taxonomy (NCBI): domain Eukaryota; kingdom Viridiplantae; phylum Streptophyta; class Magnoliopsida; order Fabales; family Fabaceae; genus Ammopiptanthus; species Ammopiptanthus mongolicus. The sequence goes on from CM077345.1 coordinate 58,865,052, forward strand.
GGCATCGTAGATTTTTGCATTCAAGTCATCATTATAGGTTTTGGAGAAAAGCATTCAATGGGAACACAAAAGAACGTAGAGCTCCTTTGCCGTTGACGGGTGCGCAACTATTTGAAAAGGTAGAAGATTTGAGTATTGAATTCGGGAAACATTTTGCGGGAGAGCTTGTTACACGAGGGTGGAATAAAATGTCTATTTTCTTTGAGCTCCCATATTGGAAGTCATTATACATAAGACATTTCATTGATGTGATGCATGTTGAAAAAAATATATTTGATAGTGTCATTGGTACCTTACTCAATGTGCCAGGGAAGACTAAAGATGGCATCAATGCAAGGTTGGACTTGGTTAGTATGGGATTGAGACGAGAATTGGGACCGGTAAAGAAGGGGAAACGTACATATTTACATCCGGCCGCTCATACTCTATCTAGAAAAGAGAAAATTGTTTTGTGTAAGTTTCTTCATGGAGTTAAGGTTCCAGAGCGGTACTCTTCAAACATTAGGAACCTCGTATCAATGAAATATCTTAAGTTAAAGGGGCTAAAGTCCCATGATTGCCATGTTATCATGAACAATTTGCTACCCATTGGGGTACGATCCATTTTGCCCAAGAAAGTGCGGGAGACCTGAACTAAACTTTGTTTCTTCTTCAAGGCAATTTGCAGCAGAGTGATTGACCCGGGAAAGTTGCCAGCATTGCAAAAAGAAATTATTGTGACTTTGTGTGAGCTTGAGATGTATTTCCTACCTTCATTCTTTGACATAATGGTTCATCGAACCATTCATCTGGTTAGAGAGACAAAATTGTGTGGGCCAGCTTATATGAGATGGATGTACCCGTTTGAGCATTACAGGAAGATAATAAAAAAGTATGTGAAAAACCGATCATGACTAGAGGTTGTATTGTTGAACGATGCATTGTCGAAGAAGCGGTTGAATTATGTATATAATACCTATCCAATGTTCAATATTCCGTAGGGTTGCCAATGTCTCATCACAAAGGAAGAACCATATGACAAGGGATTACTGAAACTGAAATATTGACTATACCAAGGACAGAATGGGAGCAAGCACACTTATATGTTCTTCGCAATGCCGATGAGGTTAAGCCATTTGTTCTAAAACACAAGGACCTACTTAAGAGTTCTTATCCAAATAAGACTCAAACTTGGTTAACAAGAGAACACAATCGTTGTTTTATAACATGGCTAAAAGATCATATTTCTGCAAAGTTGACTGTAAATCCTACTTCAGTTTTGGAAAGATTAAGATGGTTAGCGAAGGGTCCAACTGTGCATGTTTTCTCTTACACCGGTTATCTGATGAAAGGATACACATTCTATACAAAAGAACAATATGATCGGAGTATAATGCAAAATAGTGGCGTGACGCTTGTAGCTCAATCTATGCATTTCTCAAGTGCCAAAGATAGAAACCCCATATATGCAAACATGTCATACTTCGGGGTCATTGAACGCATATGGGAATTGGATTACACAATGTTTTGGGTGCCTGTGTTCCAATGTAAGTGGGCTGACAATAATAATAGTGTACAAATGGATGAGTTGGGGTTCATGCGGGTGGATTTCAATAAAGTGGGGGTATAAAGATGAACCTTTTATTTTAGCATTGCAAGCTCAACAAGTGTTATTTGTCATCGATCCAGCTGATACAAATTGATCCATTGTTCTATTGACTAACAAAATGATTCTTAATGAGATTAATGATCAAGCACATGAAGATGCTGATATTGAGGATGATCATTTCTCCGGGACATCACAATCACTCGAGGCTAATCCAACTAGAGAGGATGATATGTATATTAGAAATGATCATGATGAGGGGCTTTGGGTCAATCCATTATTTCGTACCAAAAAGAGAGACGCAAATCTCAATCCAATGAGGAAAAGAAAAAGCATGAATTAAACATATATGTAGTGATTGTGTTTTTTTAAGTTCTTGATCAATTAAATTTACATTCTTTGATTTCTGTAAATAAACTTGTATGATTGTGTATTGACGTTTTTACTTGTGTGTCTAATTTTGTTACAGGTAAATGGCATCTCCCAATCATGATAGTGGGGCTGAGCCCAAGAAAAATATGGGGCGTCGTGGACCGACTTTTAAGAAGAATATCATCTGTCATAGAAGTAGAGGAGTGAGACTTGAGGTAAGATATTACTAATTAAAATAATTAATTGTTTGATTCTATAGTTTGTTATCTTAATTTATACATTTCATCAATTTTTTAGGTTTCTTGGAATGTAAAAGGTCAGGCTATTGGTAAAAACAGTAAACAGTTGGTTAATTACATTGGGGCCATAGTGCGGCAGATGGTCCCAATTACCAGCGACAATTGGAAGTCCAGAGATTTGGACGGTCTGAAAGATGACATCTGGCGTGATATACAGGTAAATTAATTAGCATTAGTTAATTATGTAAACATATTTATATTGTGACATTTTTTTATTGTCTTTGTAGGCCTTTTTTATTATTGATGAGACCCGGCGAGACATGATACTTAAGGAAGCCGAAAAATTACACTGCAACTTCAGAAGTAAGTTGACGAGAAAGTGGCTGAGAGATGATGATGGGAATGTCAGACAAGAGCCTCCACCCAAATATGCAGAGATTATACCACCGGAGGATTGGAGAGCCTTTCTAATAAAATGGACGAAAGATGAGGATTTTTTGGTATGTACTCACTTTTGTGTAAACTATGCATTGCTACTTATTTAGGTCAGTGTGCATTAATACTTACTTCTGTGTGTATGTAGAAAATAAGCAGTGAAAATCAGGAGAGAGCGTCATCTCCTCCCTACCCTCACCATAAAGGGAATGTAGGGTATGCTGGCATTGAGGAAAAAAAGGTATGTACAACAAGTTTTTTTATTCAACGCATTTTTTGGTTTATTTCTTAGCATTGATGGATTTCAATTTGTTTGTTCAAATGTATAGTTGCGGGAGGCAGGACGAGACCCAGAAACTGAAAGCATTGAATGGCATATTTTGTGGCCAGAAGCCCGTATGAATGAGCAGGGTGTGATTGTAAATCCCAAATCTAGTCCAGTGGCTGAAAGAATTGTAAGTATATATCTCATATTAACATTTACATTTGTAATCCTCTTTTGATATTTGTGAATAATGTGTAACATCTTTGTGAATAATATTTGTGTCTCAAGATACCCTATCAGTCTTATCACAGGGGGAGATAACAGATTGCGATGGTCGCCATGACATCCTTGCCAGAGCCATACCCGCTAAAGAGTATCGTGGTCGCTATAGGGGCGTGGGATTTGGTCCCTCACATAAAACTATTGTAGGAGCACAACAGCGCGCCAAACAAGCATATGTTACTGAAGTGGTGGAGTTGATGAGGGTAGCAGCTGATCTAGTGCAACGAGTTCGAGAGTTGAAAAGCAGCATACAGAACAAGACATCGGAGGAGGGGCATGAGCCTGATTTACCTACCCCTACCCCACGTAGTGTCAGAGATAGTTGCACTCGTGGGCCACCCGAGGTAATAATTATTACGTTGTTTTCTTTACTTGTACGTATTGCACTGACAGTTCACATATTAATATTTTGTTTATCATTGGTTTAAGGCAACAATCCGTGGAACCTATATTTGTCAAGCCCAGCTCATCGCATTGTAGCTAGGGGGATGGTCTATAACGAACTGGGTGTGACACTGTATAACCGACCATTACCTCCTAGTCATGTGAAAGTTGCAGTTGAGTTTGTTATTGTGGGTGATACACCATTGCCTGTACCACTTGAGGAGGCAGATGTCATGACAGTGGAACAAGCAATAGGTACCTTTGTGGCATGGCCAATCAGCCTCATAGGTGTATGTGACAAGGTATATGTAAATAAATATGATTCATTATCATATATATGTTTGTTAAATTAGGTTGTCACTAACTCATTAATTTATTGCAATGTTTTTTATCTAGTCACCCCAAAAATCCAAATCAAAGGGCAAGGGCAAAGCGTCGAAGAACAAAACTGGCATGAAAGTGACAAAATCCCGACCTTCCCCTACTGTAGCTGGTAAGGAGCATACAAAAGGGTTAGTTATATCCCCAGTAAAGAACGGGAGCAAATCTCAGTCCTCTCGGGCTCTTCTAGCACATGGTACAGATTTTATAGTCTACCTTAGAGTCCTTGTGTTAACAATATTGGGGAATGATCAAGTTATGATTCATTTGGAGGAAGAAATTATGGGTTATGAGCACCATTAATGCTCGGTGGTGATACAGAAATCAAAGAAATCCTTAATCATGAATGGCTAGGGTTCTCTATTATTAGCATATATCTCAGGTACTACATCAAACTTTAAACGTTATATCTCATATAAATTTTGATGTTATTATTAATCTATTAATTTGTATGCATGTTTTAATTTTAGGTACTTGTATCATATGTTCCTGGTACCAGAACAAAAGACTCAAAGGTTCAGATTTCTATGCCCTTTACGAACAGCTATGCAAGTAGGATCTGGGCATAAACAATATATAGCTGATTGATTGCCATTAGCAAATCCAGATTATGAGACCTTGTTTTTGTCACCATGCAACGTATGATGAGTCATTAAATCATAGTATACAACTTAGTTAACGATATTTTTTTCTTTTGTGAAATGTGATGATCGCTAACTAATAAACTTTTTGTAGGCAACACTTGGTATTTTTAGCGATCAATCCCAATGAAGACATAGTGTATTATTTAGACCCCTTGCATACTGATTATAAAATTTCCCAAAAAATGAGGGATATCTACACTCAGTAAGTATATATGCATTTATTTTTATCTTCATATATATATGTGTGTTGATTGTGTACCTTAATGAAGTTGTTTGAATTTGAACTTAGGGCTTTGCTAATTCATCGTGCCTACAGTGGAGGATCCAAGTCAAGATATTCTAAGTCATCCAAGACTAAATGGATATCTATAGAGGTATTTACAAATTATTTATTTAGGTTAAAAATTAAATTGAAACTTTTAATTTATTATTTTTGGTTTTATAGTGCCCCTACCAACAGAATAGCGACGATTGTGGCTACCATGTCTTAAAGTTTATCAAAGATATTGTCGTTCAAAACCAAACACAAATCCCAACGACGGTATGTAATTTTAGTTCTAGTTTTATAATTAAATTACACTTACATTTTACCATTAATCGAATGTACTTTAATTCTAATTAACTTGATTTAATTTTCATTTCACAGTACTTTCCTGAGTCTAAATGCGACAGATAATATGATGACCAACTTATTAAACTCATGGAAGCGTGGTGTCGCTATGTTGTTACAAATTTTATCCAAAAATAAAGTGCACATACTCTGATATTATACGCTAGAGTAGTGCCTCTCCTATTAGGTTTGTGTGTATATGTGCAAGTGATTGTGTGTATATGTAGTTTGCAACCTTACTTTTGTGTACTGTTAGTAAGATATAGAAATTGTACTTAAATGGTTATTTTGGTATATATGTACTGGTTTTGATGAGAAATTGTAGCTAGTATGTGTATTGGTTTTGCTGAGTGCAGGGGGATAATTGAGAAAGCATGTAAACTTTTAAAAAAATAATAAGGGCATAGACAAGGAAGCGTTGTCTAAAAGTAACCAAACATAGCGCTTCCTCAAGAAAACACTGTTTTTGGGGAGGAGATATAGACAGCGCTTCCTTAAGGAAACGCTGTCTTAGTCACACCCAAAGACGGCGCTTTCTCAAGGAAGCGCTGTCTAAGGCCCTTGCTTCAGAAACGTTGTCTTTGCCTTCCAACCTACCATAGCAGCTACATGGATAGCGCTTGTAAGCGCTGTTGTAGGCAAAAAATAAACACTGTCTAATCCTTTTTTTGTTGTAGTGCAAACTTTGCCCTAATCACGAGCACAACATGTATGCAATAGTGTTAGCCCTAGGGCAAGCTTAAAAGTTGAAGAAGAAAGGTAAAGACTCGAAGAACCACGAAGAACACGTGGTAGAGATTCGAGTTTACCTTTGGCGAATTGAGAAAGCAATCCGTCAAAGTCATAGATAACTTTGCCGCGATCACAACCGTGTAGTCAGAATCGCGTTCCGGTACCTCGATCGCCTTGAATACGAGCTTTCTCCCACTAAAAGCTCTAATCTCTCTCTACTTTCTTTGGAACTCGAACTTGAATAGATGGAAAAAGAATGAGCTAAGTGAAAGTGGAAGTGAAAACTTCACTTGGAGCATCCTGCTGAGAACACTTGAGCGTGGGGCACCGTCCACGCTTGAGCGTGGCCACTCCGCCTTCAGCCTGGCCTGACACATGTTGCATAAGCGTCAGAAAGCACACCAGCTAGCAAACTCACTCAGCACGCTTGAGCGTGCAACATGCCAACTCTTGAGCGGCACGCTTGAGCATGCCGCTCAGCTAGGAAGAGCCTTCCAAACTTCTGACTTCCATAGTTTCTCGTTTAATACTTTAGGCACCTCTAATCTATTTCAAGCCTATTCCTAAGCTTCCAACTAGATCTTAAACTAACACAAAAAAAATTCACACAATCATCCAAAGCCCTAATCGAGATTAACCAACTCAATTAGGGTTATAGAAAATCGGGATGTTACATTGTTGGTTGAAGGATTAAAACACAATCTACTTAGCATAAGTCAATTGTGTGACAGTGGATTGTTGTTTCTTTCACCAAAGATAAATGTATGGTCAAGTACCCCGATGGGTCCACTCTATTCACTGGCCAGAGGCAAAACAATGTATATAAAATTGACTTGAAGGACCTCTCTAATTAAAATGTGTCATTTCTAATGTCTGTTAATGATGAACAATGGATTTGGCACAAGCGACTTGGTCATCCGAGCTTGAGGTTATTCTCAAAGCTACATAAGTATAACCTTGTGAGAGGATTACCAAAGCTTGTTTACAAATCAGATTTTCTCTGTGATGCCTGTCAAAAGGGGCAACAAGAATTCTTTTAATTCAAAGCATATTGTTTCAACTTTCAGACCATTAGAGTTGCTACACTTAGATTTGTTTGGCCCAAAAAGGACTACTTCTGTAAGTGGAAAGAAATATGGGCTTGTCACAGTAGATGACTATACTAGATGGACATGGGTTATGTTCCTAGCCCACAAGGATGAGTCTTTTGAAGTATTCTCAATATTCTGTAAGCGAATTCAGAATGAGAAGGGTATTTGTATAAACTCAATCCGAAGTGATCATGGAGTAGAGTTTGAGTATGAAAACCTCCAACTATTTAGTATAGAAAATGGTATTCTTCACAATTTCTTTCCTCCTAGAACACCTTAGCAGAATGGGGTTGTTGAGAGAAAGGATAGGTCTCTTCAAGAGATGGCAAGAACATTGCTCAATGATAACTTTGTCTCTAAGAACTTTTGGGCTGAGGCTGTTAACATAGCTTGTTATATTCAAAATAGAATATACATAAGACCCATACTGAAAAAACTCCTTATGAACTGTGTAAAGGACACAAACCCAGCATATCTTATTTTCATCCATTTGGATGTGCTTGCTTATATTGAATACTAAAGATAATTTGAGAAAATTTGATGCTAAGGTTTATAATGATATCTTCTTAGGATATTCTATAACCTCTAAAGCATATAGAGTTTATAACGGTAGATCTTTAATTGTTGAAGAATCTATTCATGTTAAGTTTGATGACAAGAAGCCTGATAAGGTATTATCAGAGCTGGACGAATCTCTTGTAGAACTTTAATGATCAACGTCCAACAGTCAAAGACAAGAAATTTGACAACGAAGACACCAGAGCGTGTTCTCAGAGAAGCGTTATTGAAATGTTCATATTTAATAGCGTTTCTTTGGACAGGCATTGTTAACATCGTCCATATTATAGCGTTTGCTTGTGCAAACGATATCTTACCACCAATTTAAATGCACACAGTCTAGTTAACCGACTCTCTACAAGTTAGTTGACATAGGTCATGAACGTTAATAAACCTCTGCACAAAAAAACGCGATATTCAACTTTCAATCGATAATCAATACTACCTTAATAGCTATTAAATTATCCAAAGCTCAGTATTCAGATGAATTGAATAAAACTCTCCTATAAATAACCCTTATCTATTTATAAACTCTTTGTATTCTTCATTCTTCATTTCTTAATCTCTCTAATGAGCACAGAAGAGGCCGGCAATCCCACATCTTGTTTACGTCTATCAAGACTAATGTATGGAGTCTCTCCTAAATGTCTTGATAGATGAGAAAAAGATGTGAGAAGCTGAAGTCTCTCAACACTTCGAGTTGATAGCTTTTAGGCATCCAAGTAAAGCTCTAATCCTCTACCCTACTCAACGCTTCAAGCTGATAGCTTCTGGCTTCAGGAAGGTGCCCTAGAAATGAAAGCTAAGTCTCAAACACTGCTTGTATGGATTCTAGTCTTCATTATTCACATCTTTTTTTTGTCTATCATCCCAATGCTTCTGGGCATCCGAGTAATGCTTTCCCCTGCCTCACTCACCAGATTGTTGGATGAGAAACGAATGCTTGAGGCATTAGTGGGTTCTAAAGAGAAGCGCCCCCTTTGCATCAACGTGCTGCAGAAAAGAATTCTGAGCAAGTGTGTCTGTAACAATTAATGTATTCAATTGTTTATTTTCAATGTAAACTCAAACACCATATATTTATGAATTTGAAACATATGAAATAAAATAGATCGAAATTTCGATCTATGAATTATGTTTTATTTAACGCTGTAAATGGATTTCCAAACATAATCAGCACTATAATCTGACTATAATGAAACATAGAAAAAGTACCCACATGAGAAAAATTATAAGTTTGTAGTGATGAGAATGTTCTGCTTATTTGTATTGGAAATTTGATTGTCCTAAAAATAATGTCATTGGAAATTCAAAGAAAGGCAAAATTTTTAAAAAAAAGAAAAAGAAAAAGAAAAAGAAAATCGAAAGCTTTTACTCAAAGAAGCACTATTAATAAGAAAGGCAGAATAAAAAGCTAAAAAAAAAAAAAGAATTTCGATAGCGTTTATTCAAAGAAACGCTTTTATTATGTACACATTTGCTAGCGTTTAGCCAACGAAACGCTATCATTAACCAATCCTATAAATATTGCCTATTAAATTGTTGATTATAATAGCGCCTGCTTGAGGAAACACTAACTTAGGGACTTCACACCGTATTGAAAACAAAACAACAAATGTTGAATATCAATGTATATTGGATGTGTTTTCGTTTTCCTTCCTGATGCCGTTTGGGAATGCCCTTACTTTGAGCTAACTATTACTGTGTTATGTTAATTCTATAAGTGATTATGCTGCCCTTACTTTTAGGATTGTTGTAGCTTCTATTCTAGTTTGTACAAAAACTGTTGCTTGACTTATATGATTAGTATAATGTTGTTGAATATTTATGACTGACCAATACGCTCTTACTTTCAAATGTTTACCAATATCAATGTATATTCCAAGTTATTCATACACATTTCATTACTTCTAAGTTTGTCAATGTGAGGAGAGCATATATATATATATATATATATATATATATATATATATATATATATATATATATATATATATATATATAGAACATTGATAATAATCTAGAACATATATAGAACAATAGAAAATGCACACATAATATAGTTACTTCATTGATATTAATCTTAAAGTTGATATATTGTAAAAAAAAAAAAAAAAAAAAAAAAAACACATTGATAATATAGCCCTCACTCCCCTATTCTCCTCTTCTCCCTATGATACTCCAAATTTACCCTGGCCTGATAGGTTACCCCGAGTGTGACGCTCCCAAATTCAACTCCCTAGATTTGATACCTTAAGGCGCAACCAGAAAAGTCCACTTTAAAACTTTAACAGATAAGCACTTATTACAGTCCAAGATTATACACCTGAGTTCCGCCTGGATGCCATGGCATAAAAACAACAACAATAAAAACAGATGCCCCACTGGTTGTGGTACAAACATACAAGAGATCCAATGATACCTCTGAGGTCTCTCTTCTCTACTCAAGAAGCACTAACTTCAACCTTGTTACTCACGATGGAGTCCACCTCGACTCGGCTTCACCAGATGCAGCACTTCCGACGACTAACCAGCACCTCTGCCTTCGGATCACGATCCGAATAACCACATACATGTAAAACACAGGGAAACATGCATAGCAGGTAAGAAACTCTACAATATCATGCAAAGGGAGATCACGCAGGATATAACACATCAACATGCACAACCAACAGGCACAACCATCTCGAGCTCACCACAACAATCATCCTTCATATTATCACAACCGCTTACTCTACATGCACCACTGAGTCTACATGATCGGCCAATCAACAACATCACCATCCTTGCCCTTAGGAATGTTGTCCTTCAACTGTGATAGTAGCCATTTCCCAAGGTAGGAAGGTCACTCTCCGACTGTAAGGGTATCGAGTCGGTAGTCCAGGTTACTGGTTTCCCTTGTTCCCAAGAAAGTGCAACAGTGGATCCTCCAACTATGAGAAGCACTGTCTCCCCGAGCCCCTCCAGCTGTGAGAAAGCCCGACAGTTCTCCAACTACGAGAAAGCACTTGCGTCCCTCCAATTGTGAGTTCAGTGATCTTGGTCACTACGGAACGTCCACCTCGACCTCGTGTGACAGTTACTCAAAATGTTGTTACAACCGTACACACGGCTCTCTGTACACAACCACTTAAACGGCCGTTGCAACTATATACAGGTACCAGCTTATACGATAGCCACTCAAACTGCTGTTGCAGTTATTCATATAGCCCCTTGTGACAACCCTTAAACAGCTGGTGTAGTTGTCCACAAGTTCCGACCTCCCGTGATAATTGCTTAAACAGATGTTGCAGTAAATCCCGCGGCTTTCCACCACAACAATGCAAATGCTATGATTATGTATCCATCCCCTCAATGACGTCCTATAACAACTTAACCAATATCTCAAGGTCCACATCCTCCAACTGTGAGGATGTCACTCTCCAACTATGAGAATCACCTTCAACTTATATTATCTTTCTTATACTACTAGTCGGATACCATCAATAATAATTATCCTATCATCCTAGCAGCATACCAATCGTCTCTAAAGTCAACCAAGATCATTATCCTATCATCCTATCAGTCACAAACACATCATATGTCACAGTATAGTAGCAGATCATCATTGCAAGCATGTCAGGATAGTAACTAAACATGTTATCACAACAAGCATTTTATCTAGCATGTTATCAATTATTGCATATAACCACACATCCTCAATCAATATATATCATAGATCGATCCTAACGGCGATAAACCCACAATGCCTAGAACTGCATTGGTACCACATACCAGTAGTCCCCAATGTGAGTTAGGTATTGGCGGTTACTCAACCACTAGTAGGTTTGAGGAGCCCTACACATGTTAACAATTATATCCTATGCCTAAGTTTCCCAGACATTTGTGGTTTCTTCCTCCTCACCTGGTGATTCATTCCCGCACACTCTCGTATCCACGGATAGCCCTGACCCTCGATCTCACGAACGCAGCAAACACAGCCACGACCACCACGAGTTAACCACGTAGTTCCCAACACTGCCAAAGGCACCCCCGACATGCACGTTGGGCCAAGAATCACCTCGAGTCCACGCACGGGGTCTAGAAACTCAGAAATGATAACGAAACCAATAATGAACGATCGAATAACGATGAATCAAAGGAAGCAAGAGGAAGCCACGAAAATCAACAAGGAAGACTCATCAAATAGCGGCTGTCCTAGCAGCTGCAACCCCACACGTCCTCGTGCAACTCCTCGAATGATTGCTCAGGAAAAAACACCCGTAAAACCCTAATGTGTTAGCAAAACATCATTAAGTTGATGCAGAAGTAAGAAAATACTAGAAACCAAGAGAAATACCAAAAAGGACTTAGGGTCGACGATGTCAGCACCTAGGCTTACCTCAACGAAGCTCGAAACCAAAGCCGCATCCTTGGCGAGTCTGAAGCTATGAACACGAACGTGTAGTCGGAATAGGATTTTGACAAACGATCGGCTTGAAATCACTCAAGAACTTTCTCAACTCTCTCTGAACTCTCTCTAGAAAAAGAAGAGAAGTCTTAGGAAAATTTCATGTTTTGGTGAAATGATTCCAAAAACAGAACACTTAAGGTTACTAATCAGCATGCTTTAGCGTGCAGAATTCTCCACATGCCCCACACTCGTCAAAACTCAGAACAGCTGGCAAGCGCACTCAGAATGCTTGAGCATGCAAGCTTCCAACATCCAAGCGTTGCCATGCTTGAGTGTGAAATCCTCCCACGCTTGAGCGTTATGCTTAGTTGGGAAGGAACTTCCAGCCTTCTGATCCTTCTGTTTCTCGTGTGACACCTTAAGCACTTCCAACTTGATTCAAGCCTAGTTCTGACCATTCAACTAGACTTATAACCAACACACAACCCAACACACACCTAAGAGAAAACCCGATTAACATTATCCATCTTAATTAGGGTTACCGAAAACAGGGATGTTACACCGAGCGCGGGGTAGCCCTCTCTGTACTCCGCCTTTATTTTTGATAGAACCTCCTCCAATTTATATTCAGATGGAGACAGTGGTGAGGCAGGCTTTGGATAGGTACATTCTAAAGAAGAATCTATCATGGGAGGAGTTGGGTTAATATCTTTGCCTCTGAGGAAGGCAGTGTCAAGGGATTTAGGCCACATTGACGATGCTTTATGCCAATAGGCTTTATGAGATGCGAATATCTTAAATAAGAGCATTCCATGGGGGATGCTTCCATCATTCCCGAGAAGACAGTATTTTAGATATTCCATGATGAGGAATGGAAGGTTGATTTTGGAGTAGGTGAGGAGGTGATAGACCACGGTCATTTCAGACTTTGATAGCGTTTCCTAATCTAAGCGCTATTAAAGGTTTTACCACCTGAAAGTACCTATTTATTAAAGGATTTTGTCCACTATTTCTATTACACTTCCTCACTCTTTCAAACCCGCGTGTGCTCTCAAACTCTCACTCTCCCTCTCTACTCGCTCTCAAACTCTCACTCTCGCTCTTTAGTTGATTCACCACCGCCACCTAGCGACTAACTCTCTCCATCTTTTCTAATAAGTCTCTTCACCTATGTTATTTGAAGTACTTAGGGTTACCTTTAGTAATTTCATTGCAGTTAAATGGATACTTTCGGTTACTTTATAATGCATACTTAGGGTTACTTTTAGTAATTTCATTCTTTTATGTAATTTCATTGCAGGTAAATGGCTACTTAGGGTTTCATGGAGTGCATCCAACTCCCAAAAATGACAAGGCATTTGGTCCAAGGCTTGGCATTTCCCTTCTTGATTTTTGACGAATCCAGATATGAAATCAGCAACATACCTAACGATGTAGACATTCGTTGGCAAATGACCGCGTTATTGTTGAAAAAAATACAAATTCAGTAAGTTGGTGTTTGGTACAATGTCTATAAGAATTTTGGTATTTCCCTTTTTGTTAACTCTCGTACGATGCTTCAGGTTTCAACATGGCTAAGTGCACAAACCTATGGGAGTTAGGTTTCTATATGTCTTATATGATAAATGTTTCAAGTATTCAGCTAAGGTCATGAAATTGTATAATTGCTACGACTTAGAGGAGATTGGAATTGATGCTCCAGGTATTGGTGATGGTTCATCTGTAAGTTCCCTTTAGCAACCTATCTGTTTCATTTGGTTTGCTTCTTTAACCTTTTACAAAAGATGTGTAATTGGTAATTAATTTTTTCATTCCGTAGGTTGAGTTTGACCAATTTGAATTGGAAGACTAGTCAATCGATCCACTGAGCATCAAACGCGTGAACCTACGTGTAGATTCAAACGCAGAAGAGTGGAACTTGCTTCTTGTCACTAGCTTATTCTGGAGGTGTCGTCCTTCTATTATCTTCTTGGTTTTTGATGAATCCAGATATGAAATCACCAACATACCTAACAATGCAGACATTCATTGGAAAATGATAGCATTATTGTTGAACAAATACAACCTTTATTAGTGTAGAAAAGAATGCAAAATGGACTTTGTCAAATTCTGGTATATTCATTGGAGTATTTTTTTGTTTGTAGCATTATCATATTTGTTTTTAAGAACCAAAGTTTGATTAGGGGTATGATTGTTGAATGCTATTTTTTTTAATGTTGAATGCTGCCTTTTTTGTGTTCTGAATACTAAATGCTAATTTTTGATTGCTAAATGCAGGGGAATTTGCAGAAAGCAGCGAAAATGGCAACTAAAAAAAGGTGGCAAAAATACAACGTTTAAATATGTAAACGCTATCGTATATAACTGTAAGATAGTGCTTCAATTAAAATGCGCCATCATTTTTTGTATAACTAAGATAGCGCATTTTTAAGTCCGACCCCACGTTAGAACCACATTTTTAAGTCAGTTTTCTTGGGATTGAAGTTAAACAAACTGTAGATGGCGTGTACATTATCAGACTAAGTACACCAAAGAGCTGCTAAATAAATTCCAGATGGACGGTAGTAAGCCTATGAGAACACCAATGCTTCCAACATCCATCCTAACCAAAGAAAACAAAGACAAAAAGGTAGACGAAAAGGTGTATAGAGGTATGATTGGATCTCTCTTATTTCTTATTGTGTCCAGACCTGATATTAGGTATAATGTTTGTCTTTGAGCACGTCTTCAAGCTAACCCTTGTGAAAGTCACTTAACACCAGTCAAGAGAATCTGTAGATACTTGAAAAGTACTACTTTTTTTTTTTTTTTTTTTGTAAATGGGGCCTCATTAAAACCTTATGATGCAAAACCCTCCTTAGGGAAAAAACATCAATAAGGAAAAAGAGTACCCTTAAAATATATTAAAAAAGAGAAAAAAATACAAAGAAAGAAAACTAGTATGGGGAGACATGAACCAAAACCCATGAAAAAAAAAGAATCACCTAAACCTAAAATTAGGAAGGTTGAATCTATTTCTATTGAATTCATCTAAAATAAAATCCGGAACTCCATTCCACCAAGTGAACCCTTGAGAGCTAGTTCCAAAATTAGCCAACTTGTCTGCACAACAATTACCTTCTCTATATATATGGGAGATAACCAGATTTGGACTTTTAAACAAGAGAACACAATTTTACCATCGGTTTCTTAGTTTCCAAGGAACCGAAGCTATAGACTTGGTCTTGAAGGTTGCGACCACCTGAGAAGAATCACTCTCAATCCAATTCTTACTTCAACCCTTTTCAATAGCTAATTCTAATGATTTTATGGCAGCTAAAAACTCAGCATGTAACGAGAAGCTTATACCAATGTTCAGAGCAAAATAGCCAATGGTGCTGCCCCAGCCATCCCTAAAAATTCCACCACAGGCTGCAATGCCCGGACAACCCTTAGCTGAGCCATCAATGCTGCACTTATACCAACCCCAAGATGGAGGTAACCAGCTGACTTGTATTACTTTTGGAGCTTTCAGAAATCGGCCCTTCACAGAGAAATAGTCCAGCACAGTAGAATGAATATCAGAGGATGAGACAGTGCTAGAAGAGTAAGATCCTGTCATAGAAATTGATGTTGTAATCATGCTAATAATGGACCAAGAGTTATAGACTTTACTCTCAAAACAAATTTTGTTTCTGCTAAACCAAATGAACAAAATTATGTTAACTACTGCTGCCAATCTCATATTATAAATCTGAGAGCTGTTACTGCTATTGCAGATTGAATGCAGACTGATAAAGCAAGACAAGTTTGGCCTGCACTTGAAAATCTTTTCAAACCAACTCCATAACTCCAGAGAGAAGGGGCATGACAAAAATAAATGGCTAGAGGTTTCCTCATCCTTCCTACAAAGACAACATCTGGAGACTATAGCACAACCTTTTGCCTTTAAGTTCTCATCGGTAGGAGCTTTTCCATGAATAAGCCTCCAAAGTAACAGAGATCTAGAAGGAGGGATAGCAGAATTCCATAAGATTTTCCCCCAATCAACTGGTTGCTGACTAGGCTGAAGATGAATATAGGAATCCTTAAAAGTCAATAGACCAGAATCTGAACGATTCCACATTATCTGATCATCTACATTAGCAAGAGGAATGATGACCATCTTAATTTTCGCAGTTAGCTTAGGGCAGTAAACAGACAAAGAGTCTGGGATAATCCAAGAAAGACCCTCAATGAAGTCAGCTACTAAGGTTGACAACAGCTTATGCTGCTTGACAGGTACTACTAATCTGAGTTTGTTTTATGAGAAATCCAATGAGTACAGATTCGCTAAGTTACTGTGATGCTGACTATGCTGGAGATATAATTGAAAGAAAAAACACAAGTGGTGGATGTCACTACCTTGGAGCTAACCTAATGTCATGGTCAAGCAAAAGACAAAGTACCATAGCTTTATCAACTGCAGAAGCTGAATACATCTCTGCTGCAAGTTGCTCTCAACTATTGTGGATTAAACATCAATTGGAGGACTATAATGTCTATGAGAGTAAGATCCCTATTTTCTGTGATAATATTGCTGCAATTAATTTTTCTAAGAATCCCATATTGCATTCTAGAGCCAAGCATTTAGAAATCAAACATCATTTTATTAGGTATTATGCTCAAAAAGGTGTGTTTGATATTCAATTTGTTTATACTGACCATCAATAGGCAATTATCTTTACAAAACCTCTAGAAGATGATAAGTTTTCCTTGAGAAGGAAACAACTTAACGTGCATTATGTTGAGTGACCTTGCATCCAATACGCTTGCTTCCAATACGCTTGCGTCCAATACGGCTGCGTCCAATCGTTATATGTGTTTTTATTTCTGCATCCAATGTATGCTGATGTCATCTGCGTCCAATACTTGTTGCATTAAATGGCATGTTTGTTTATTAATTTAATTATTATTTAATTAATTAATGCATTTATGAGTTGGAATGATTGCTTCTGGCACTCATACATTTCAATGCTGAGTCGGCATCATGGTTCTCAAAAAATGTCTTATTTCAAGCTAACTGCACCTCATAATGACCAAAGTTAACCGTAGTTATGGAAACACTTGGTTAACCCCCACTCACCCTCTTTATAAACTTAACCCATGAGCGAAAATCACTTCAAACGTCTCATCTCCCTCTTACTCTCTGAAACCCTTCCCTGTCTCTCAACTGTTCATCGTCTTCCTCAAGCATTTCTCTGAAAAATGGCAAGAAGGTTCAGTTCTGCTGGTGGGAGAAGAGGAAACAGCATCATTCCTCAAGCTAATCAACCACCTCTTGGTCATCCTTCAAGACCCATTCCAGAAAACGACAAGATCAACATCGAGTACCAAATTGATATGGAGCATCTTGCTAATCAGGGTGCAGATGTCAGACAATTCATAAGAGGAGCTGGTTGGGAATCCTTCTTTGAAAACTATCCAGAAGTTTATCCTAAACTTGTCATTCAGTTCTGGAGCTCTGCAAGGATGGAAGGAGAAGACAAGATTGTTGTTTATGTTCTGGGTGATAACAAGGTTATGGTGTTCAAGATCAACATTGCCACCGCAACTGGGTGTCTCACGTTGGAGCTACCTTCTCAAGAGCATGGGATAGAAAGTGTGGAGGTCTTGATGTTACATACAACTTTCTCAGGCATCCTGACTCTCTTCCCAACCTTCCCTTCAAGGCATCTCTGATGAAGAATGAAGCTAGGGTTCTTAACCAAATTCACAACAAGGTTGTCCTACAGAAGGCTGGGTCCAAGGACTCAATCTGTAAGATGAACGCGTTCTTGCTTAATCATCTGCTATATGGCATGAAAGTAAAACTGCCATCTCTTCTCTTTGTTCGTTTTAAAGAAAATTGCATTGAGGTTGTGTCTATGAAAACCATCACCTACGCAATCCTTTTGTCAAGAGTCTTTGAGGATCAAGGAGTGTATAGGATGTTAGCCTCTCTTCCTGCAAATATGAGGAGTGAGTTCAGAATAATGAGCTATCAACTTCTTCGTAAGCCAAATTTGTCCAAGATGTAGCTTCCTTCTATTCTGGATTTTGAAAGAGAACAATCTAAGTTGGCACAAGCTCAGAGACAAAAGGCTCTAAGGATGAGGCAAGGAAGAAGACAGCAAGCAGCTGATGTAGGTCAGTCCAATCATCAAGAAGCTCACATGGGACAGTCCAGTCATTATGTTCATCAGGAACAAACTCAAAGGGATCAAGGTGTTTCAGATCAGTATGTGTTTGAAGAATATGAGGTCAAGCCCAATATCGAGTATGAAGTCATGATTGAAGGCATTCCCTACACCATCCATGGAGAAACATTAATCAAGGAAAATGGAGTGGTCAGACCTTATGTTAAAGAGGTTGATGGTCCTTTACTCCGAGCAAGGCTTAAAGCTGGCTCTGCTTAAAAAAGTAGGACTGAGTAGGCTGCTGCACCTACTCAGACTTAGCAACCAAGCAAGTTTGCTAGTGAAATTGTTGGACCGTCCAACAAACCTAAGTACCAGAAGAGGAAACTTCTCAATTAAGAAGAAGATGAGGAAGAAGATGATGATGATCTTCCCATCTCCCTTTTGCTAAAAAGAGCTAAGGTGATGTCTACTGCACCTACCCATGCAACCGAGGCCAGTCCAATGCCTCCTCTTCCTCCTCCTCCTTCTCAATCAATCTCTGCCACACCTTCACCTGGGTCTATCCATCTAAGAGGGATAAGTTTCAAGACTACTACTGTGAATAGACCACCCAGAAGGAAGATTGGTAGGGCAATTCAGGTAGAACCTATTAACCTTTCTCAGTTGACTTCTGACTTCTCTTCTTCTACCCCTTCATCTGAAACACAAATCTTCAACACTTCACCAGATACCACCCCCATCCAACCTGAGCCAACTCTAAACACTGAACCTTTACCACACTCTCCACCCCAAACACAAACCACTCAACAAACATCACCACCAATCAACTTACCCTCCCAATCAATCTCAGACTCCAGTGATCCTACTTCAATGATATGACACTGAAGAAGTTGTACCTGAGGAAGAAGGTTAGTCTTCTATGTCTGGAGCTAAAATTCCAGTGACTGCAGAAAATGAAGAAGCCATGGAGGCCATAACAGAAGCTTTTGCTCAAGCTTCACTTCAGCTTTCTGAGTCTACTCAAGAACAAGTGGCTGAGTCCACTAGGGTTCAAGCAGATGCAAGACTTGAAGACCCTGCTGAGATTGAAGATCAACCAAATGCAAGCTCAGTCCAACATACTTTTGAGGTTGAGCATGACCAAGCGCACTCAGAACATGTAGTGGAACTTCATCTAGAGGATGAAGATGATGAGGTCAATGCTCATGAGGATCAGCCTGCACAAGCCGAAGTCAATCCTCCTCCTCTGCCACAAGGACTTGCTCAAGAGATGGCTGAATTCTTAGTGGAAAGAGTCACTCAAGCTACGAAACAGAGGATGGACCAGTTGTTAGACTTTTTTCAGAGAGCCTTCCCTCATGCCCCTCCTCCACCACCTCTTGCATCTTGAGTCTTAGTTTCCTAGAAACTTTAGTTTTCTTTTTCGATTTTTGAGTCTCCTGACAATGATGCCCTTTATCCCTATCCTTTTGTTTGATGACAAACAGGGGGAGAAAAGTTAGAGTGAATTTCTTTGACTTGAATCAATTTATATATGAAGTTGTTCATTATAATTATATTCTCTTTGTGCACACATAGTTTATATGTCTTATGCTTTGATATGTACCTGTTTTATTCGAAGTTATGACATCTATGCTTAACCTGTTCTGTCTAAGCTAAAATTAGACATCTTTATAAGTGATGCATAATCTTAGGGGGAGCTTTTTCTCTTATGAAAACCTTTTTCAAATAAATTTTAATAATGTTTGTCATCATCAAAAAATGGGAGATTGTGAAAACCAGAACAATGATGGTTTTTGACCCCTCAAAGTTTTACTGATTAACAAAATTATTAAGTGTTTTTGAAATATGTTAAGTTCAGTGGTCACTAATCCATATGGTCAAAAGGCCTTCATCTTATTTTGACTACAGATGGTCTCAGACAAAACACTAAGATTCAGCGTCCAATATGCTATATGAGATATCTGGACTAAAAGCTTAAGTGTTGCAAGAGCAGGTATCAAGCGTCCAATGGACACAACATGTGCTCACCAAGTTGCGTCCAGTAAGGCAAGTGCTGCGTCCAACAAGTCTTTGGACTGAGTATTCACTCTCCAAAGGATAAGTTTTGTTCGTCCGATAGACACAAATCTACTTTAGTTTTTGCATGCAATATTATTATTTTATTGGTGTGTCCACTGGCATCCTTCTGATGATAAAGATGAGGTGGCACTTCCATCCAACATGCCTTGAATCTTTTATTTGAAATATCTTTATAGATAAGGACAAAACGAGGTACAACATAGTACTTCTCGATCCACATGAATCAAAAGCAACAATAGAAAAAGCAAAGGTCAACCTCCTCTGTTGCACCCTGCTGTAACTTGCTATCACTATTGTACGAGTAAAGCAAACATCCTTTCTGCTCACAATAAGGAACGACACCTGTGTGCAGAAGACAGCTAGCAATGAATATATGTCTAACGAATAATCAATGAGTGTAAAAGGACATAATTAATACCGTTCAAACCTTGAAGAGGTGAAGACTATATATGAAGACAAAAGAGCAACGTTTTGAAGTTACCAAGTTACCAAGTCTAAAAAGAATATTCATACGATTCAAAACTCTCTCTGTATACTCAAAGTTGTAATCTTTCATATTCTTTCATTGTAAAGTTTCATATAGTTTCAAGATCTAATCTTTATAATATCCTCACACATAGTGAGTTAGTCAAAGCTCAAAACAGCCTTCAAATCTCAGTTTTGGTTGAGCCTGAAGAGGCTTGTCTGTAAAAGAATACTTGGTGACTGGAGAGGTGTAGAATACTTGGAATTGTAAAGTTTGGAGTGACTAGGAAACAACTTGTAACCATGCTAGGAGTTTAGTGGAAAAATCTTCAAGTAGAAGGGACTGTTTCTTGTGTTTCCCTGTCTCAATTTCACTAACTTATCCAATTGGGGACGTGATCATATTGTCCAAAGGGGACAGAGAGATATTGGTAGACATGCATAATGGGGTTAGCATCCCTAGTAAAGGTTTGATCTGAGGGTGATAGTATCTTGAGATGGTTGCTTGTGCTGAACCTGGGAGATGGTTGACTGTATGCTCCGTATATGTGCTATGTGTATGCATGGTAATATTCTGTGCTTCTATTCCTCTTCCCATATATAATGTATGTTGTGTTATTATCTCCCTACTCTTCTTTGTGTGTTTCTTTGGGAATCGACGAGCAGACTGGAGCTGATGGACCCGAGGAGGCATCAGTTCTTGGTGATGACACCGCAGAACCCAATGTTGGGGGGGTCTGGAGCTTATCTAACATCGTCCCGATGAATGGTAGGTGGACTCTGCTACCTTTTTTACCGTATACACTGGCCCTATGAGTATACACTTTTGGTTTAGAGGTTTACCATTCGGAGACATCGTGGGACCTTTTCATGTTATCCAGTTCCTCTCGTTCACTCAGATGTGGTACCCACCACGACCCAGCACCCACGTCGATATGTGGGATGTACCCAAGGCTTTACATGCCATGAGCAGACGAGGCTTCGTCGACCAAGGATGCAGATGTTGCAGCGAGCACTTCTTGAGGACCTGTCAGAAGCGAAGGATTGTTATGTCTAGCTCCTCATCGAAGTATGTGCCTAGGAGGGTTTATAGGCGCACTTACGGTGATCAGGGCGGGGGTAGTTCTAGGAACCCATACCATTGAGGGTATGAGGCCAGCTAGTGCGTTTGTCATAGGTGTGTGTGAGCTTATCTTTTGATGTATTTTGAGTGGGGTTGGGGTGTGAGTGAGTGACCCAGGGCATCAGCTAGTGTGTCTTTTTGATGTACCTTCTTTTATGTTTCAGTTGTATGTACAGTTTATGTATATAGTACTCTAGCTGTATTGAGGGGGCCTGTTGATGCATGCTTTTTAGTTATGTATATAGTTTTGGTTTAAATGTTGCGTATGTTTACTCTGATGTTTGGTTGTATGTTTTGAGTTTTATTTTTGTATCACTTTTAATAACGAGCTAACGCTTATAATACAGTTAAGGCTTAGTCAATAATTAGGTTCTTTAAATGGATTGCCTCATTTACTTGGGCTCATCTCATTTTGGTGGTATTAGATCATCTTGATTCTAATTGGACTGTGAGGTTTAGGAAGTGTACTGGGCTTGTTAGTTGGATCCACATCAGATGCCAATTGTACTTAGAAGTGGGAAAAGTGTCCGATACGTGAGTTATCATGAGTGATAACTATTTCGCCCATTCATAAGGCATATAGTATGTGTACATGTTTATGTAGTATTTTATGTTTTATGAATAAGAGCTAATAATTTCTTTTACAGGAATTAATGGCTCGTGGACGTATTAGAGGAACAGGTACCCCTCCAGAGATAGGAGATTTCAACCATAATGGAGATACCACATGGACTGGAGGTAGTGAAGAAACTTCTGAAGCGATGCGGGACATGAGAGACTTGGTCGCTACCATGCTGCAACAGACACAATAGAATGCGTAGTTTATGCAGAGGCAAGGAGAAAGAGATGTAAGGCGGCGGCAGCTACATCCAGTAAGAGCAGACGAGATTGTGGACACTGGTCTGAATGCCTTCATGAAAGGAAGTCACCCGCATTTTCACGAGGAATACAATCCGAAGCTGCAGAACTATGACTTCAGGAAGTTGAGAAGATCTTTGTAGCTATACACTGTCGAGAAGACAGAAAGGTTACTTATGCTTCTTTCATGCAAGTAGGAGTAGCCAAAGCGTGGTGGAGGAACAAGGCAAGGCTGTTAGAAACGGAAGAAAGAATCCCCATATGGGAATTATTTTGAGAAAGTTTCCTTGACAAATACTTCCCTAGGTGTGTAAGGCAAGAGAAGGAGAAGGAGTGTAAGTGCATGAATCACTTAGGGTTACCTGTTTCTTTGTTGCCCTATGACTTGACTATTTCCACACCTACGGGTGATTCTTTGACTGCCTTGTTCGTCTGTTTAAAATGTCCCATCATCATAGAAAACCGACATATCTTTGTAGACCTTGTTTGTCGTCCCATGTTATAGATTGATGTTATCCTAGGCATAGACTGACTTTCGACCAACCATGTGGTTTTGGACTATTTGAACAAGACCCTTCGTTTCTCTAAGCGATCAGGATTGATGTCTGTTGACGAAAGTATTCTGAAGGGTGGATGATTGGAGGAGTGTGTGGTACTGTTCTCCTTGGAGGCGAAGGAGACTCCTTATGTAACGCCCCGATTTTTTCAAGCTTTCTAATATTAATAAACTATATTTATGTGTTTATATTTTATTGGAGGGTCTAGAGAGTGAATTAAAATAATCTGAGACCATAGTCACGCTCTACTCTATCGTAGAGTTACGGTTAAATATTGGGTCGAAAACTCAGACCGAGCCCGGTCTGTGTTTTTTCACTGATAGTAGTATTTTACTACTCAAAAGACTTAATTTTGACCCATGAATGAGACAGTTAGTCTTAGAATTGTATTTCCAAAATTTTCGTTAAATTTGAAAAAAAAAATCAGTTCCTACGCTTTATTCGGGCGAAATCTTCAATCGGGTGACGAACGGAGCTGTATATGGATTTAACGAGACCTGCAAAGGGATAATCATGAAGTCACATCAGGTCACATCACCTTGGGATGAGTGCCAATGTCATGATGAGTTTAGAGAATATCTGGACATGAAAAGGCCAAAATACCCCTAACCTTTTCCATAATTACCATTTAACCTTGTGTGAAAAGACCATTTTGCCCCTTAAGTGAAAATTTTAGGATATCCTTGCCCTTACCTTCATCTCATTCGAGCTCCACCTTCAGGAAAGGACCATCACCCATTTTTCTTCATAACACACATTTCCTCCACACTTTCTCACTTTTTCTCTTCATTTTCCATTAGAAACTTCCGAAACTTCCAGAACTTTGAGAAGCAAAGTTGATTATCTTGCTCACCTTCATCCTCTAAGAGGTATAGACTTCTTCTTTGGCCTCTTAATCTTCATTTTCTTCCATTGAAACTATGCTTTTCAAGCTTTTGTACAAGTTGAACTTCAAACTTCAAAAATTCATATAGACGTGTAGAAAAATCATGTTAATGTCAAACCAATTTCTATGAGTTAGTTTCATCATCCTCTTTCATAATCCAAGAGCTTGTAACCAAAAGAGTTCTCTAACTCATATGGGTATATATGGCCGAATCACATATGTTGTGAAAGCTTGAGTTTTTTATTCAAGTTTTGAGTAATGAGACTTGTTTTAGTGTTAGGTATACCTAAGGATCATTCGTCCAAAAGATAGGAAATTTTAGACATCTCTAACTAAATTTAAAACCCTATGACCGAATCCTATGTTGATGGAAATAGGAAGAATTTGTGTTGTTAGATGTTAATGTTTGAATGATTGTGTGCTTGTAGTTGGTGTTGACTGTTCGGGCGAGTAATCGGGAGATTCGCGAACCGTTCGGACGACTTTCATCCGGAGGATTACTTCACCATAACGTATGGAGAGTGAACCTCATCACACCAAAATTGATGAGGTGAAAATGGTTGTTTATGGTTGTTTGGGTTCACTACTTTATCTATGAAGTTCTCTTGGAGAACGTGATTGTAATAATGGTCCTATGTTTAGTATGTGTTTATGATGATGCATGTTGGATGGAAAAATATTTTCATGTATGTTGAAAATCATACTTTGATCTCTAGATCAAGGAAGGATTTTTATGCTTGATTATGATTGGATGATGCATGAATATTGTTCATCATTATATTGTGAGCTTTTGAGCTTAGTGAAGCAAAATCTTCACATTCCATTGTGACGGCATTCGGCCATAACCAAAAAAAAAGGAAGACCATGAGTTGTTCTTGAACATTCAAAGTTTTTGAAAGTAAGAAAATGTTTTAGTAACTTATATTTCAAAACAAAACAAGAAGTGATTTTGATCCAATGATTAAATAGATTTTTGACATTCAAGTGTTTTACTAAAGTGAAAATATCTTTTTACTTTAGCCATTGTTTATACAATTAACTAAGTGTTTTAAAAAGAAAATGATGAAAGTGATTTCATGGAAGTAAAAGTAATATGAAAGTTACCTTAGATTTTAATAAGATATCACCTTCATATTAGAACTAAGTTAACATTCAATCTTCAAATATAAAGAGGATCTTGTCCTTAAGTTTGAGTTGGACCATAGTTCCAAAATTAAATAAAATTCCATTTCTTTTATACTAACTTAGAACATGGTTTTACACTAAGTTAGTAAGGAAAAACACTTTTCAATTTAGTTAAGGTACTTTGCTTTAAGCAAGTAACCAAGTTATTTCAAATCAAATGATTTTCAATTAGAAAGGTTTTGGTTTACAAAGTTTCAAATCAAGAGTTTTCAAATCAAGTCGTAAAGTTTTACGTATGAAAACCTAAGTTAAGTAATTAACTTAGAGCAAAAGAAAAGAGATAATTAAGTATAGTATATGGTGGAACAAGACCATGCACTATACCATTGATGATTTAGTTCATCAATGACTCCATAAGACTTAAGTGAATCAATCTTTATTTCATTATTGGAAATCCAAGGAATTAATATCTTAGAAAGGAACAAAGACTTATCTAAGAGGATTCTCAATCCTTCTTCATAATACTTAGGACTTGAGGCATAATTCATTAGACACAAACACAAACATGAAACGTTTTGGGTTTTGAAACAGTAGTCCGATCCGTGATTTGGATCCAGGTCAATCGTTCAATTATTTCAGTCTTGTGATGACTCGATCCAGGAGGGATCACGAGATTTATCCGGTGGATAAAAATTTTGTAATACAAAGACGCATATAATTCCTAAGGAAGAGAACCTTAGTGAACCTTGAGGTTTATCCGGTGGATAGACATTCTTTTATCGCATCTGCTTTATGTAAGCACTAGCTGTATACCTGTGCATTCGCACGGGTCGCGCTATGTTACTTACTATAATTTTTTTTAAAAGTAACATTGAAAATTAATCAGTTTTTTTACCTAGGAAATAAGTGAATAAAGTAAATTATATACCAATATTGACATAGTTATAAACCATAGTTATAAACACATTATGATTGTAGCAAAATAACTCCACAATCCATATGTTTTGCCTTCTACTTGAGTTTTCATTTTGAAAATTCAAAACTTATGGCTCAATGCTTGTACTTGCTGACAAAAACAATCATAAGAATGGAAATCTTGAACACTCATAAAAAACAATGCTAATAACATTGAGTTTCCTAAAACATTTATGCGAGGAAATCCAATTATACGCAATGCACGCGAGGATTAACACAGGCTCAATAATCTAATTAGAACTTTCATACAAAAATAATTTTTTTTTACTAATTAGAACATAAAACACAAATTAATAATAAATCAATTATACTATACTAATTAACACATAATTTGCGTGAAGGTAACATCAAAACTTAAATTTTTATGCTATAGTTGTATACCCGTGCATTCTCATGGATCACACCGTGTTGCTTATTACATTTTTGCTAAAAGTTAATTTTGTAAATTATATATTTTTTTATACCTATAAAAAAAACTGAATATATTAAATCATATACAAATATTCATGCTGTTATAAAGTATAGAAACTGATTTATATAATATTGAAGATAGAAAATTCATAGATCATTTTGAATTGTATATTTCATAAAGTACATATAAATATAAATTCATTTTGTTCATCAGAAGGAAATACAAAGAAAAAAGATAAGGACTAAGCTTAATAACACCATTTGCATCAATAAGTAGTTCTCCCAAAGCAGGAAGTCCAAGCTACAATTGTGCATGCATAAACTGAAAAATAAAATTTCATGCAATTGGAGTTTAAGTCCTGTCAACAAAATCTTAGTGTAGTAATTGTTTAACTACTTAATCAATAATTTATGTTAATAATTTTAAACATAAACTGTTGCATATAAACATGCATATCAGATTCAAATGACAACAAAAAGTTGGATAATATAAGTACTAAAGTATCTGACATAACAAGACAACCCGTCTATGATAACCCGTGTATGATAACCCATTTGATTAGAAGGGTTATCATAAACGGGTAAGCATAGACGGGTGATCACAGACGTGTGATCATAGACAGTTTACTAAAATTGGGTTGTCATAGACGGGTGAGAATAGACAGGTTATATAGGGAAACTGAAGGAACCTGTCTATGCTGACCCGTCTATAAGATGATCACCCGTCTATGACAACCCAACTAAAGTAAACTGTCTATGATCACACGTCTATGCTCACATGTGTATGAGATCACCCGTCTATGATGACCCTTCTGATCATACGGGTTATCATACATAGACGGGTTATCATAGACAGGTTATATGGGGAAACTGAAGGAACCTGTCTATGCTCACCCGTTTATGAGAACCCAACTGAAGTAAACTGTCTATGATAACACGTCTATGCTCACCCGTCTATGCCCTTCTAATCAGACGGGTTATCATAGATGGGTGAGTATAGACGAGTGATCATCTCACAGAAGGGAGAGAATAGACGTGTGATCATAGACAGTTTACTTTAGTTGGGTTGTCATAGACGGGTGATTATGTCATAGACGGTTGATCACAGAAGGGTAATCATAGATGGGTGATCATAGACGGTTGATCACAGACGTGTGATCATAGACAGTTTACTTTAGCTGGGTTGTCATAGACAGGTGATCATAGACGGGTGAGAATAAACAGGTTATATAGGGAAACTGAAGGAACCTGTCTATGCTCACCCGTCTATGAGATGATCACCCGTCTATGACAACCCAACTGAAGTAAACTGTCTATGATCACCCGTCTATGCCCTTTTGATCAGACGGGTTATCATAGATGGGTGATCATCACACAGAAGGGAGAGAATAGACGTGTGATCATAGATAGTTTACTTCAGTTGGGTTGTCATAGACGGGTGATTATGTCATAGACGATTGATCACAGAAAGGTAATCATAGACGGTTGATCACAGACGTGTGATCATAGACAGTTTACTTCAGTTGGGTTGTCATAGATAGGTGAGCATAGATGGGTGAGAATAGACAGGTTATATAGGGAAACTGAAGGAACCTGTCTATGCTGACCCGTCTATAAGATGATCACCCGTCTATGACAACCCAACTGAAGTAAACTATCTATGATCACACGTCTATGCTCACCCTTCTGTGAGATGATCACCCATCTAAGACTACCCTTATGTGATCAACCGTGTATGAGATAATAACCCGTCTATGCTCATCTGCCTATGACAACCCTGCTGAAAAATGTAGTCCAGTCATCACCTACTTAAGCATTATTTACTTAGATTTCCTTCCACTAAAATATACATGATAACTTTATCACATTGAAAGGAAGTAGTCACATCAATGAGATTCCTTTAATAGGGTTTTCATTATGACTACTGTTAATTCAACCTCTATAAGTAATTTAGATTAGTTGCCATTGAGTATCACACATGAAACTGACCACTCTCTCAAATTAAATGCCATTTACAATTTTACATTACACGTAATGTTAATCTTTTTGACAAAAAATCTATGTTACTATTCCATTGCAGAGCCATAAAAAATGAACTGCAGTAGCTTTAGACCTTTAAAGCAAATGATCGAATACATTATAGGCACAGTCTTAATATAAAAATTCAATATGTAGAATATATAGAAAAACATGTTCTTCCAAAGATGGGTGAGCATAGACGGGTGATCTCATAGATTCCTTCAGAAACTACTGTTAAATCAACCTCTATAAATAAAGCGAATGGTAATAGTGAGAATGATGAAAGTGAATATGACTTTGCTCACCCGTCTATGATAACCCGTCTATGATAACCTGTCTATCATAGACGGGTGAGGATAGACGTGTTATATAGACAGGTTCCTTTACGGGTGTTCTCATAGACGGGTGATCAGATGTAGAATCTTGTAAATGCTGCATATAATTGAGGCGCTAAAATCACATCCGCTTGCAAATGATAATCAACATGTTAGATTATAAATAGCTACTACATGCAACTTAAAGATGAAAAATATATTCCAACAAAGATACAAACCTAGTGCTTGATTCTATAGTAATCCTATTAATTTAAAAAAAAAAAAAAAAACATTGAGTTGCATCCTACCACTTTAATTGATTAGAATCAGAATTATAAATAAGTGAAGTTTAAAACAAAAATAAAAAATGCAAATCAATTTGGATCCAAATCCTAATAAAAATTTAACAATTTTACCACCTCAGGAGTGTCTTCCTAGGTTGCTTTGAAGCTGAAAGAATGAAACTATGGCCAATTAAAAAGGCATCTGTCTCCTTGAAGAGTTGCTCATAATGAGGCTAACAGTAAAGAACGCCTTCCATTAAGGAATAATTGCTCCTCTGAAACATAAAGAACATCAATAGTCATGCTTTTTTTTATTGGCCAACTTAAGTTACTTACCTAGGGATTCCAAAACAAATGAAAATCTATGCAGCAATCAATTGAAAATCTTCTAAAGCAACCATTCAAATAAGAATTCTAAAACAACCACATTTTATGTGGTTTTCTAGATGTAATATTATAGATTGTTGTTTCAAACAAAGTTAGTGCCTTCTAAAGGAAAATAAAGCTACTTCAAACTTCAATGAGTAGAAGTTTGAAACTCTTGAGCTCCAACTCAGTGAATGTATAAGATTTTATCTTATAGGCAACTTTCCTATTTCTTGATGGCAGCAATTAATAAAAAAGACTACTATATTAAAGCGACTTATTTATTTTGAAGAGCAGACTAAATAGTTTGGCTAGTAAAGCGTACAACTAAAAAGATAAATTTTAAAACTGCCCAAATGACCTCAAAAAGAAAGATGTCCTGAAGTGTTGACCTCTATAGAACTAAGTCAAGTAACTGCCCAAGTGACCTCAAAAAGAAAGATGTGGTCTCTTTGAAGATTAAGACAAACCCATTAGTACCAATTCAAAGGAAAAGAAAAGAAGAAGGAGGGGCAGGTAGAGGGAGCATAAAGGCTTTGCTATTTCGGCTCTTCTGATACAATCCATTATTGCTCAATAATCAACACAACTAACCCTTATACAAAGACAACATGTTTGAGCTCTATTTGATAAAAGCAGTCCCTACTTTGTCCTTGTAAAATGCAAATATAAGAAGCATTTGACAGTCTGAATTTCAGCTTCTACTAATTATAAATGAGTTTCTCTATCTTGAGCATCTTCCTATTGTGAAGTAGTAGGTTATCTCCTAAAATGAAGATGCTCTTAAAGAACACCTTGCCAACCCAACCCCACCCTGTCAATCAAAACTAATATAGCATATAAGATTTGGAATATATTAATATAGCATAACATGACTATTGACAAAACTAAGTATAGAAACTGAAATCATAGCATATTTAACAGAAATAACATCATAATATGAAAAGACTTGTAACATAACAATATCAGTTGTAATTCTACCAACTATGCTCAAGTAATCTAATTGCACAATATATTAGCAGCAAAATGTGCTTATCCAGTCCCAAACAAATGCAGTCCCAAATCACTTACCTTTCATGTGCTTATCCAATTAAAATTAATTATATCTTTTTAGATACTCTAGTGGAAAGAAGGAATTATACTGCATATTTTAGATGTTTTAAATGTTTTTAACCACAAACCAAAAATTTAAACAAATAGGAATTTAACCATAGTGACAGGAGACGATAGTGGTAGTAGAAAGAAAACTTGTGGTAAGAAGAAAAGACAAAAACCGTGTAAGAAGGAAGAAAATTTATTGTCGATAAAACATAAATTTGTAAGAAGCAAAATGTGCTTATCCCTCTCCACAGCGCACCTCCTTCTATATTTGACCTTCAACCATAAATTTATTTTTTCCGAACACTTTGCTTTGTGAATGTAGGAACTAAATAGAGAATAACCTTCTAGTGTGGGTGGTCCTCACTGTGAGCACTAATGCACTATGTTGTTGATTTCAGAGTACTTAATAGAAAGGAAGATTTACATCATAATCAGTTCAATGCAAGTACAAAAAAAATTAGTTCACACGCGAGTAGAAAAAAATCGGTTCCCAACACCAAAAAATGTAATCTTACCTTCAACATCCATTGTAGTAGCTTGTCTTATATCAGCAAATCGACATCAGTACTTATCCAGACATCCACTGGTTACCTGAAAATTAAAAAAATTAAAACCCCAAGAAAATAAGCTCAGGTTCTCAGAAATAGAAGGTAAGAAGAAAGAGGGAGGAAATGGGGAAGAAGAAGAATAAGACAAAAAGGAATGATTTTGATGGGTAAAATGGTGAAAAGGGTACCTCTTCTTCCTGCTTGTGTTTCTTCATCCAAGATTTCGCCATGTTCTCTTCTGATGCTTCTTCTCATTCAACTCAATGCGACTAGGGCTTCGAGGATAGAGAAATAGAGTGTTCTTAAAACCCTAGAACCTCAATGAAGGAAAGGGTGTATGATGGCTAAGATGAAGAAGGATAACCATGCCTGAGCTCAAGCTTCTCTGAGAACAACCGTCGACATCTACATAAAGTCGTGACAGTGGGAGACGCGAAAACGAATATGGCAGTGGTGACTATGGGTTGCTCTTCTGGTTAGGGAGAACGGTGTGCTTCTGGTAAACCAAAAGAAGAAAAATGGGAAAACATGGTACGAAGAAAAGTGTGTTGGGTAAATAGAGGAGGTTCGGAGGAGAGAAAAAGGTGGAAGAAGAGCATTCCATTTTCCTCGTGTAGATAGCTGAGATGATTCCAAAAATTTAAACGGACGAAATTATCCTCAAAAAAGGGCACGTGGCAACATCTAAGAATGGGGTAATTTTGGCATTTCATCAGGCTATGATATTTATATATAGATAGTAGATTGGCATTTCATGGCATGAGTTGTATGGCCTTGATCCTAGGAGTTGAGCTTACACCTTGATGCGGGTGCGAATCTTACGGTGACGTTTTAAATAGTCTTGGTGGTATCAGGGTTGGAAAGGCTGATATGTGACCAGTTGGTAGCTCTTATGTGTCGTGGCGAATCCGAGCAATATACTGATATCCTCGACTAGATGTCGTACTTTTCATGTTTGGTCCAGAGTATTTCCGTAAAGCCAGATACGTGCACGTTACGAATGTTGTAGCATCTTGCCCATGGCTAGCATACACGAAACATGTCCTCCTATTCACTCTCTCCGATGTTTTGTTAGCTCCATGGAGTAGGGGTCAGAGTTTTACCCTTGTGGCGTATGGCATTGAGGCATGTACATTGCATTGCATTGCATGGCTGTTGATGATACATTTACTTGTTGTACATCGCTGTTCTATTTTCGATAATGCCTTATTTTATGCTGCTAATTGATTAACATGATATATTGAGATTTATGGTATGCATGTTAAGTATGTTATTACTTGGTGAGTCATCCCGTTTTTATTTTTGCCATTTTGCTGTGATGATGATTGAGAATCTCACCCGTATTTGTATATCTTCTCTGCTCGTATTGTTGTTTCTGCTTAAGAAGATGGGCGCAACAACGATTCAATTCAGCATATACTTTGAGTCCAGAGGGGGACTCCTTTTGCTGTTTAGTTTTGGCCAGGCTGTGTTAAGTGTCTGTTGTACCTTTTGGGGAGCTGTGACTCCTAGTACTTATTATATACTTATTGTTATTTAGGCTTGGACCTATGTCTGTATACAGTGTTGTTTCTATTTCAGTACTTTAATTCTGTATGACTTCTAGAAATACATGGTGAACCTAAGTACATTTATTAATACTTACCTTTACTAATCCCATTACATCATTGTGAAAAGAAAAAAGAAAAAAAAGAAAATCGTATTTTCCGCATTAATATTATTTTCGGCCTTCTAATCGTTCGGGAATGTGACACTCAGGAATGGGTGTTGCATTATTTGGTATCAGAGCCGGTCGAGTCTTTTGGGGTTCGTAGGTTATAGTCTGTCTTGTTTTTGTTGTGTGTTTCTCTGTTGTTATCTCCGCAAGGAGGATAATGTTCTTTGCTTTGGTTGAGTTGTGGTCCCTTGAGTTTGACAATTCTGGTTTTGAAGGTAGCAATGGCTGCTCAAAACCTGAATGCTGCTGTGAACGCCATACGGGAGATGGCTGCTGTGATGGTTCAACGTGATAAGAGAGCTGCTACGGGTAGAGGACTAGATGAATTCCTCCAAAGGAACCCACCTTAGTTTAAGGGTGATTTCAATCCTGAGCAAGCTGAGCGTTGGATCCAGACTTTGGAGAAGATTTTTGGAGCTATGAGGTGTACTGAGAACGACATGGTTGTCTACGCAACATATATGCTGGTGGAAGATGCTGAATACAGGTGGGAAGGAGCTTGTCAGATGCTGATGCATGATCAACAAGTTGTGAACTGGAATACTTTCAATGGGAAGTTCCTGGAAAAGTACTTTCCTGCAAGTGCGAGGCACGAGAAAGAGATGGAGTTCCTCCAGATAAGACAAGGGGGAATGTATATAGCTAAGTACGGGGCCATGTTTGAAAGCTTGGCGAAGTTCTCAAACTATTTCTTGGACAACCCAAGAGAGGAGTGGAAATGCAGGAAGTTCAAAGGGGGTCTGAGGCTCGATTTGAAAAGGGCTGTGGTTCCTCTGGAGATTTCTGTTTTTCCTAGGCTGATGGAAAAGTTTCGTCTGATTGAGAGCTTGAAGCCTAGCAAGGACAAGTGAGTGCAGAGTTCTGGACCGACTAGATTCCATAGAGGGAACAGTGGTCATGACAACAGACCTCGATGGAAACCTTACTCAAAGCAGCAAGATCAACAACAACGTTCTGTGGGAGGAAGTAGTTGGGGTTTCAGATAGTTTGGAAATGCCCCAATCAAGTGTATGAAGTGTGGAAAGAGTAATCATGCCACAAGAGAACGCTCAATCAAGGGGATTATATACTTCAGGTGTAGGAAGCCGGGGCATATCTCACGCGACTGTGTGCAACCAAAAGCTAAACATTTTGTCAACAATGTGCAAGCAGCGAGGCCTACGGCAAAGGGCAAAGTCTATATTGTGAGTGGCGCTGAGGCTTCTCAGAATGAAGACTTAATCCAAGGTCAGTGCGTCATGGGAGGTAAAACCTTAACTGTACTGTTTGATTTAGGCGCAACGCATTCCTTTATTGCATATGACTGTGTGAACCTTTTGGGATTGCCTGTGCTTTTTTACCTTTTTATTTAGTAATTTCTACAGCTACTGTAAAGCCTGTTATAACTGCTAAAGTTTGTTTGAATTGTTCTATTTCTATAAAAGATAGAACGTTTTTGATTGATTTGATCTGTTTGCCTTTTTCGGAAATGGGTGTAATCTTAGGAATGGATTGGTTATCTTCTAACCATATCCTGTTAGATTGTGCAAACAAAACCTTAGTCTTTCCTACTTCTGAGAATTCTGGACTTTTGTTTGCCAACCAAGTAAATGCTTCTTTGAGAGAAGGAGCTCAAGGATACATGTTGCTATCTTCTTTGGAGGTCAAGAGCGAGGTAGTCTTAGAGCATGTGCCTGTCGTGAACGAGTTTCCGAAAGTCTTTCTTGAAGATGTACCAGAATTACCGCCAGTTCGGGACATTGAGTTTTTGATCGATCTTGTGCCGGGAACAGGACCCGTATCTATGGCACCGCATCGTATGGCACCTGCAGAGTTGGAAACCTTGAAGGAACAATTAGAGGACTTATTGGGGAAACAGTTCATTAGACCCAGTGTGTCGCCGTGGGGAGCACCTGTGCTGTTGGTGAAGAAGAAAGATGGAACTTCTCGCTTATGTGTGGATTATTGCCAATTGACCAAGGTTACCATTAAGAACAAGTATCCTCTTCCGAGGATAGATGACTTGATGGATCAGTTGAAGGGAGCGGCAGTTTTCTCCAAGATTGATCTACGATCGGGTTATCACCAGATTCGTGTGAAGGCAGAAGATGTACCAAAGACAGCGTTTCGAACACGCTATGGGCTCTACGAGTACCTTGTAATGACGTTTGGGGTGACGAATGCTCCAGCCATATTCATGGATTGTATGAATAGGATTTTTCATCCCTATCTAAATAAGATTGTCGTTGTTTTCATAGACGACATACTCATCTATTCGCGAGATGGGGAAGAACATCCTGAACATCTTAGTGTGGTTCTTCAGGTTCTGAAGGAGAAACAGTTGTACGCGAAGCTGTCTAAGTGTGAGTTTTGGCACGAAGAAGTGAAATTTTTGGGTCACGTGATTTCAAAGGAAGGAATTGCTGTAGATCCGTCAAAGGTTGATGCAGTTCTTGAGTGGGAAGGGCCAACAACAGTGATTGATATACGCAGTTTTGTAGGCTTGGCTGGGTATTATCGGAGGTTCATCGAGGGATTTTCTAAGATTGTAGGACCCCTTACCCAATTGACGAGGAAGGATAAAACTTTTGAATGGATTGAAGCCTGTGAGCAGAGTTTTCAGGAGCTGAAGAAGAGGCTGACTACTTCGTTAGTGTTGGTGTTACTTGATCCAAGTGAACCTTTTGAAGTGTATTGTGACGCTTCATACCAGGGGTTAGGTTGTGTTCTAATGCAGAATCAGAAAGTGGTAGCATATGCCTCGAGACAGTTGAAAATGCACGAGAAAAACTACCCTACTCATGATTTGGAGTTAGCAGCGGTGGTCTTTGCATTAAAGATTCGGAGGCACTACTTGTATGGTTCGACGTTCAATGTCTTTAGCGATCATAAAAGTCTGAAGTACCTGTTCGATCAGAAAGAGATCAACATGAGGCAGAGACGGTGGCTGGAATTTCTGATGGACTATGACTTCCAGTTACAGTGTCACCTGGAGAAAGCTAATGTGGTAGCGGATGCCCTGAGTAGGAAGGAGTTACATGTGTCTACCATGATGGTTAAGGAACACGAGCTGTTAGAACAGTTCAGATATATGCATCTGTCTGTGGTCAGTATGCTAGGGAGACTTTGGGTGGGCATGGTTACAGTGTCATGCGATCTGATGGATCAAATTCGGGAGAAACAAGTATACGATCAGTATCTAGAGAAAGAGCAAGGGAATCTAAAGAAAGGGATGACATCTGAATACAAAGAAGGAGCAGATGAAATCCTAAGACGAGGAGAACGGGTTTATGTGCCAAACAACCCAGAGATAAGGAGGATAATTTTGGACGAAGCTCATAGAAGCAAGTTGAGTATGCATCCAAGATCAAGCAAGATGTACCAAGACCTGAAGCAGTTATTTTGGTGGCAAGGCATGAAAAGAGATGTGGCCGATTATGTGGCGTCTTGCTTGGTGTGTCAAAAAGCAAAGGTTGAACATCAGAGGCCAGCGGGAATGTTACTTCTTTGGATATCCCAGAGTGGAAATGGGACGGCATAGCGAAGGATTTTGTGACGTGCTTGCCGAGGACACCTACAGAGTGTGATTCCATTTGGGTAGTAGTTGATAGGCTTACGAAATCAGCTCATTTTCTACCTATCAATATCAAGTATTCCATGAAGAAACTGACTCAGATTTATATCAGTGAGATTTTGAGACTGCATGGAGTACCTTCAACCATCATATCAGATAGAGACCCACGTTTTACTTCGCAGTTTTGGCAGAGTTTACATGAAGCCTTAGGAACGAAGCTATGGCTGAGTTCGGCTTATCATCCTCAGACTAACGGACAATTAGAAAGGATGATTCAATCTTTAGAGGACCTGTTGAGGGCGTGTGTGTTGGAACATGCTGGGAGTTGGGAGAGTTTCCTACGGTTGATAGAGTTCACCTACAACAACAATTATCATTCGAGCATAAGGATGGCGTCCTATGAAGCTTTATACGGACGACGTTGCAAAACACTTTTGTGTTGGTATCAAGATGGAGAAAGTGCTTCATTAGGACCTAAACTAGTGCAACAAACAACTGAGAAGGTGAAACTGATTCAAGAGAAGATGAGGACAACTCAGAGTGTAACGCCCCCTTGGGCATTACATCTTAAACACATGCGGAATTAAATTTCAAAGAGAATTTCTAGTTGCTTTCGGAAAAAGGATAATTTACTTTAGGTTGGAAAACTCGGGTGTAAAAAGGTTTTCGACATAATACTTCAGATAAGTGATGCACACATCACAATAATAAAATCACATAATACTCAATGACACATATAAACTGGGTTTATTCAGAAACCCTAAACCATCACGTATAAGTTTTTCCTGAAATTGTTTTTCATACAGAAGTTCCAAATTATACAGAGTTTTTCGAAACCACATATACCAATTTTTCTCAACATTATACATTGAAAATCCTAAGAGCTGGCTTGATAAAATAACTCTACGGACAATAGAGTCCACTACCTAGTATACATCGTACCAATAAGACTGGGCCTCATCGTCGACAATCCACACATCTTCGTCGTCGGCATCGAGAAGCGCAAGCTACAGGGTCCCGAAGTGACCCAGATGACCATTGAAAAGCATCTGTACACGTATCCAAAAACACAACAGGGTGTCTAACATGTATAGGCAAGGTTGAGTAACCAATATATGGATTTAAACACGATAACTACATGCACGACACACAAAACAGCATATGAACATATGTAGTATCAACACATCACAACAACAGAAGTAACATAAGATAACACACCAGGTAACAACATGTCCAACATGCATACTGTAAGTTGCATTATATCATATTAATCAATTAGCAGCATAAGACATCTTTGGAAACAGAAAAATGATGTACAATAAGTAAATGTAATCATCAACATCCATGCAATGCAATGCAATGTACATGGCTCAATGCCATATGCCACAAGGGTAAAACTCTGACCCCTACTCCATGGAGCTAACAAATCGTCAGAGAGAGTGAATGGGAGGATATGTTCCGAATATGGCAACCATGGGCAAGATGCTACAACATTCGTAACGTGGATGTATCTGGCTTTATGGAAACACTCTCGACTAAACATGAAAAGTACAGCATCTAGTCGAGGATATCAGTGTATTACTCGGATTCGCCACGACACAGAAGAGCTACCAACTGGGCACATGTCAGCCTTTCCAACCCTGATACCTCCAAGATTATTTAAATCATCACTGTATGATTCGCACCCACATCAAGGTGTAAGCTCAACTCCTAGGCTCAAGGCCTCACAACTTATGCAATGAAATGCCAATGCTTACACAAAGCAGATGCGATAAAGCAATGTCTATCCACCGGATAAACCTCAGGGTTAACTAATGTTCTCTTCCTTAGGAACTATACGTGTCTTTGTATTTATAAAACTTTTATCCACCGGATAAATCTCATCATTCCACAGGAATGTTGCCTTTACAAGGCTTTCACAGATATCAAGTGTTTATACCCATTCACTAAATACACCTCATGATTACTTAGAAATCTTTTCATTAAGAGTTCTTACATGATTTTAAGTGTATTAACGTCTTTTATCCATCGGATAAATCTCGTGATTCCTTTGGGATGATCCGGACTGCTTCCAAAATTGCCGACTGTCCTCACAAACCAACACGGGTCTTTCCAACGTGCTTTGTCCTCACTCACACGCTTTCTGGGAAACTTCCCAGAAGGTCACCCATCCTACAATTTCTTCAAGTCAAGCACGCTTAACTATGGAGTTCTTATGTTCTGGGCTTCCGAAAAGAAGATGAATCTTGTTGGTATAGATAGTACCAATTAATTCTTATAAGCCTTCCTTCAACTGTACAGTCTCACACCTGCACAGCCTTAGGATCTGTCTCGTTCTGGTCATCACAAGACTGAAACAATTGAACAATTTTCTGGGATCCGGACCTCCAGTCCATTATCGAACTACTGTTTCAAAACCCAAAACATTTCATGTTTGTGTTTATGTCTTATGAATCACATCTCAGGTGCTAAGTGTTATGAAGAAGGATTGAGAATCCTCTTAAATAAGTCTTTGATCCTTTCTAAGATATGAATTCCTTGAATTTCAAGTAATGAAATAAGTGTTGATTCATTTAAGTCTTATGAAGTCATTGATGAACTAAGTCCTCAATGGTATAGTGCATGGTCTTGTTCCACCATATACTATACTTAATTGTCTCTTTTCTTCAACTCTAAGTTAATTACTTTAACTTAGGTTTTCACATGTAAAAATTTTACGATTTCGAGTTCAAAACTCCCTTTGTAAACCAAATCCTTTTTGATTGAAAACTCATGACTTGAAGGAACTTTGTTACTTTGATTAAGGTAAAGTACCTGAACTATTTTGAAAAGGATCTTCCTTACTAACTTAGTGTAAAACCATGATCTAAGTTAGTTTAACGGAAATGTAATCTTTATTCAACTTTCTAACTATGGTTCCTTTAATTGACACTTAAGGACAAAGTCCTCTTTATATTTGAAAATGGAATGTTGTCTTAATTCTAAAGTAACTTTCATATTACTTTACTTCCATGAAATCACTTTCACTATTTTTCTCCTTTTAAAACACTTAATTTAATTAGATGACCTATGGCTAAAGTAAAATGATATTTTTCACCTTAGTAAACCACTTGAATATTGAAACTCCATTTGATCTTTGGATCAAAACCACTTATTGTTTTTCTTTGAAACTTATGTTATTAAAGCACTCTCTTGCTTTCAAAAACTTTGAATACTCAAGAATAACTCATATTATTGCTTTTTCTTAGCCAAGGCCGAATGCTCCCTCAAATGGGATATGAAGATTTTGCTTCACTAACTTGTCAAGTCATAGTTCAAAATGCTCACACGATTATGACAAACAACAATCATACATCATTGCATCATAATCAAGCATAAAAATCCTTACTTGATCTAGAGATCAAAGTATGGTTTTTCAACAAACATGAAAATATTTTTCATCCAATCAACATCATCATAAACATATGCTAAAGCATAAAACATTATTACAATCAGAACGAAGCTCAAATAGAGTTACACAAATCAATCACCGATAACATATAGTTATCGGGAAAAATCCCTTAAGCAAAATCCCCTTACCCATTGAAGTTATCCTCCAAGCAAAAGTCGTCGATCGGCTCTCGAATTCTCCCGATTCCTCGTCCGATTAATCAATCACAACTACATACACATAATCAATCCAGACATCAATATTACACAACACAAATTCTTCTAATCCTACCAATATAGGATTCGGCCATGGAGCTATAAAAATAGCTAGGGATGTCCAAAAATTCCAATCTTTTGGATTCCATCCTTATTAGGTGTGGTAAGGCTAGATCAAAGCCTATTACACCAAAACTTAAACCAAAACCCCATCCACCAACACATGGAGGTTTCAGCCAAGAAAACCCATATGAGCTAGGAAGCTAATTTGGTTTCCAACTCTTGGAATAATGATCCTCAAGTATACACAATACTAGAGTAAGTTACATTACTCAAAAACTTGAATAAAAAACTCAACCTTTTTCAAGCTAGATGGTTCGGCCACTTTAAGAAGAAATGGCTAGAAAACTTATTTGATTTCATGCTCTTGGATAATGAAAGAGAATGATGAAACTAGATCATAGAAATTGATTTGGTATTAAAAGGATTTTTCTACACTTTTCTATGAATTTTCAAAGTTATGAATCAAAACTTGGATCTTCATGAATCACGAGATACAAGAGATGAAATAGAGAGATTAAGAAAGCTAGGATGGAGTTATTTCCTCCTAGATTCAAAGTCTTGAAGAGAAGCAACTTGATTTCACCAAAAACTGTCAAGTTTTAAGATCAAAATGAAGAAAAGTGTGAAGAACATATGAAGAACTCTATGAACTTGGAAGAACAAGTGAGAGAGAGAGAGAGTGAGAGAGAAAGGGTCGTGTGGCCTAGAGAGAGAGTGAAGGTGAGATATTATTTTGTCTCAATGGCAAACTTGTAGTTAACCGAAGGACAATTTGGTAATATCTTTAAAAGACCAGGGGCATAATTGTCATTTCCCCTATAAATATCTAGATATTTCTAGAAATGTAATGATGACATTGGTGAGTCACAGGGTCAAAAGGGTCATTTCGTAAAGCCTCTGGGGCAAAACAGTCTTTTCATCCTAGGGCAAATGGTAATTATGAAAAAGGTCAGGGGGATTTTGGTCTTTTCGCGTCCAAATATTTTCTTAACGTAATCATTACACTAATGAGTCATGGCACACTTTCCTAGGTGATGTGACATCATGTTTATCCGTTAATGGGTCCCGGTAAATCCGTTTTTAACTCCGTTGTTCACCCGATTTAGGTTTTCGCCCAAGAAAGTCGTGAGAACTTATTCATTTTGAATTTTTTTCAAAATCGCCGATATCGTTCGCAATTTTCTTTAAAACCTAACTGTTTCATTCACGAGTCAAAATTAGGTCTTGATAGTAGTAAAATACTACCGTCAATGAAAAACGCAGACCGGGCTCCATCTGAGTTTTTGATAAAAATTTAACTATAGCTTCCTACGATAGTGTAGAGCGTGACTATGGTCTCGGATTATTTTATTTCACTCTCTAGAACGTTCAATAAAATACAAACTCGTAAATACTGTTTAATTCGAAATTCGGGGTGTTACATAGAGCCGACAGAAAAGTTATGCGGATAAAAGACGTAGGCCCCTTGAGTTCGAAGAAGGTGATCATGTGTTTTTGAGAGTCACTCCAACGACCGAGGTGGGCAGGTTCCTTATGTCCAGAAAACTCACTCCAAAATTCATCGAACCTAATCAAATTCTCCGTTGGATAGGTCCAGTAGCTTACCAAATTGCTTTACCTTCTTTTCTATCCAACCTTCATAATGTTTTTCATGTTTCACAATTACAAAAATATATTCCGGATCCCAGTCATGTCATAAAGTCTGATTCGGTACAGCTAAAGGATAACTTGACCTATGAAACACTGCATGTTAAGATCGAGTACAGGAGAGTAAAGCAACTGCGAGGGAAGGAGATATCTTTGGTCAAAGTTATCTAGAACAACACTTCAGGTGATGCTACTTGGGAAAGTGAAGAAGACATGCAACGACAGTATCCGAGTCATTTTAAGAGGTACGTTAAATTTCGAGGACAAAATTCTTTTAAGAGGGGTAGTAATGTAACGCCCCGATTTTTTCAAGCTTTCTAATATTAATAAACAGTATTTATGTGTTTGTATTTTATTAGAGGGTCTAAAGAGTGAATTAAAATAATCTGAGACCATAGCCATGCTCTACACTATCGTAGGGAGTTACGGTTAAATTTTGGGTCAAAAACTCAGACAGAGCCCGGTCTGTGTTTTTTCACTGACAGTAATATTTTACTACTCAAAAGACCTAATTTTGACCCGTGAACGAGGCAGTTAGTCTTAGAACTGTATTTCCAAAATTTTCGTTAAATTTGAAAAAAATCAGTTCCTACTCTAGCTTTATTCGGGCGAAATCTTCAATCAGGTGACGAACGGAGCTGTAAATGGATTTAACGGGACCCGCTAACGGATAATCATGAAGTCATATCAGGTCACGTCACCTTGGGATGCGTGCCAATGTCATGATGAATTTAGAAAATATCTGGACGTGAAAAGACCAAAATACCCCTAACCTTTTCCATAATTACCATTTAACCTTGTGTGAAAAGACCATTTTGCCCCTTAAGTGAAAATTTTAGGACATCCTTACCCTTCCCTTCATCTAATTTGAGCTCCACCTTCAAGAGAGGACCATCACCCATTTTTCTTTATAACACACATTTCCTCCACACTTTCTCACTTTTTCTTTCCATTTTCCTTAAGAAACTTCAAGAACTTTGAGAAGCAAAGTTGATTATCTTGATCACCTTCATCCTCTAAGAGGTATAGACTTCTTCTTTGGTATCTTAATCTTCATTTTATTCCATTGAAACTATGCTTTTCAAGCTTTTGTTCAAGTTGAACTTCAAACTTCAAAAATTCATAGAAAAGTGTAGAAAAATCCTTTTAATGTCAAACCGATTTCTATGAGTTAGTTTCATCATCCTCTTTCATAATCAAAGAGCTTGTAACCAAAAGCGTTCTCTAACTCATATGGGTATATATGGCCGAATCATATATTTTGGGAAAGCTTGAGTCGTTTATTCAAGTTTTGAGTAATGATACTTGTTTTATTGTTAGGTATACCTAATGATCATTCATCCAAGAGATAGGAAATTTTGGACATCTCTAGCTAAATTTAAAACCCTATGTTGATGGAAATAGGAAGAATTTGTGTTGTTAGATGATAATGTTTGAATGATTGTGTGAATGTAACCCCCATGGTAGACTATCTCAATGTCCCCCAGCATCGGCATCCGCGGTGTCCCCGTGATAAACGGGTGAAGCCTCGGGTCCATTCTGATCCTCCGCTAACTAGTCGTCTGTCCGCACAGCCGAACGTACACATACAAGAAATACATGGAGATAAGATATACAGCACATCTACAACAGGGATGATGTAATGCAAAACATATAGCAAATACAATCATCTCTCAACATCCCGACACCACGGTCGGTCCCTAACTAGATGTACACATACTTTTTCTATGCATGCCGGCCGGAACTAAACACCCTACTAAGGGCAACATCACGTCCGCATATCGGACAACAAGTTGGTTCGTTTCGATAATCCGCTCCGCTCGTCGTGCCCGTAAAGTGTGCATCACCGCTCAACTATCCCAGCCAAAAAGGGTTAAGTAGGCCTCTTCGGAAGATCCATCGGCAACTGGAAAGACTCAGGGTCTAATCAGGATAGTAGGACGTGCTCAGGACCGCCATGACACGATAGGCGCTACCATACCGGTCTCCTGTGAGTACACCTGTGTCCAATATATCCCCAAGATCACACAGACCTACCCTTCCGTTTTCCGCACTCGCACTTGCTGGACCAACCTCATATACCTCACAGCATATGGCTCGCCACTTGGCATC
This sequence comes from Ammopiptanthus mongolicus, assembly GCA_039655645.1. Taxonomy (NCBI): domain Eukaryota; kingdom Viridiplantae; phylum Streptophyta; class Magnoliopsida; order Fabales; family Fabaceae; genus Ammopiptanthus; species Ammopiptanthus mongolicus. Next base: position 58,909,014 of record CM077345.1, read on the forward strand.
AAATGCATATGCTATGCAAGTCATCCATCTCTCTTGGGCTGATATCCCAACACATGCAAACTTTCTCTTAGCAACATGAGCTCCAAGCTCCATAGGTGCACATACAAGCTCCAAGCGCCAAAGATACATATATGAGCTCCAAGCTCTACTTGTACACATATGAACTCCAAGCTCCCATCATGACCTTATGAGCTCCAAGCTCCACTATACCTCAGATCTCAACCATCAGCTCAACATCCACCACGGGTCAAAGCCATAATCATGCTAAACCTCTGAATCTCATACATACACGTATTTCCAGATATAATGCAACAATTCAACAATTATCAACATGCTCCATAAAGCAATAAACAACATACATACCAACGTACTATTATTATCAACATACCATGCACCTCTTGCGAATATCAAACATCATAAATAGTAAGTATGCATATATCAACACAAAACACATATTATCATGCATCACAAATCTACTAACCTAGAGTATCAAATATAACGGTGATAGCCCAAAGTAGACTAAACCTAGGGTTTAGGTACTTTGTCATGTCTTAACCTCACATACGGTTTAGGGTTCCCCTATACACATAAACATACAATACAGCTATATGAACTACTCTTGCCTCCCCGATGTGTGTAACTCTTTCTCCCCACCTGATAGCGAATATGGTGATAATCACGGACACAACGAGCACTCCTTTGCTCCTCTCCTTGCCTCACAGCCGCAGCCCACCTGCTCCAACGGGTTCCGCACGCGACTTCCAAACTCGCCCTAATCATGGAAATAACACGTAGACTATAGCATTAATCCTAATACGAAGTTAAAACCGTGAAAAGAAGCTTAAACCAAAAGAGAACATTGTATAAGTACAATGTAGGTAGATACGGAACCTCGGCTTACCCTTGACGGATCACGAAAGTAAACGGATAGAATTGGAGTAAGAGTTGCGCTGATCGTGAAAACACGATCGGAATTAGAATCGGATCGACGAACGGATCACAAACTTGCCTCAAAGCTTGGAACTGCCTCTAGAACTCTCTCTGTCTCTGTAAATTTTTGTAAACTCCCCTGGTGAAAAATCATGAAGTCTATATAGGAAAAGTTTCTACATTCCACGCTTTAGCGTTGGAATTATCCACGCTTTAGCGTTCCAACGCTTGAGCGTTGGCTTCCTTAACGCTTGAGTGTTGACGTTTCCTCACCGCTAAGGCACCGCCCATCACGTGTCAGCCGCGATGCGTAATCGACACGTGTCACTTTACGTCCCATCACTGCCAGTCACTGGTCAGAGGGTCCATGCTTGAGCATCCAAAGCTATCCACGCTAGAGCGTTATCATGCTTGAGCGTTACAGTGGTCCACGCTTGAGCGTTCTGCTCCTGATCCCTTTGTCCTTCATCCTTCTCTAATCCAATTCATTCCTACTCTTAACATACTCTCTAAACATACATTCATGTTATGGAATTAATTATCAATATGCGTATAATTACCCAATCTACCTCGATTAAGGTTTCCGAAAACTGGGATGTTACAATCCTCAATTTCACTAAGCTAAGTTGACCTAATTTGAACTAATTGCCCTAGTTAAAGTAAACCCCCAATTATCCCCAATTTCATTAAGCTAATTTGATATAATTTGTACTAATCTTCCCTAATTCCAGTAAACCTCCCAATTATCCCCAATTAAGTTAAGCTAATTTGACCTAATTTGCATTAATATGCCCTAATTACAATAAACCCCTAATTATATCCAACTTAATTAAGCTAATATGACCTAATTTGCACTAATGTGCCCTAATTACACTAAACCCCAAATACCCCCAAATTAATTAGCCTAATCTGACCTAATTGGCAATAATCAACCCTAATTATAGTAAACCCCCAATTCTGCACAATTTAGTTAACCTAATTTGCACTAATTTTCCCTAATTATAGTAAAACCCCAATTATTCCCAAAACATAATTTGCCCGAATTTGCCCTAATTAAAAGTAAACCTGAATATATCCCCAATTCAATTAACCTAATTTTACCGAATTACAGTAAACCTTATTTTAAACCCCAAATTGTTAACCCCAAATTAAACACCTAAAACAGTTGCCTTAAATTAACCTAACTCGGAAATTACCCAGAAATTAACCATGTATGCTATTCAAGATACCCTATTTAATTTGGTAATATAAAATTACCCGGAAAACCCTAATGGTCCCTTACCATAAAAGAGTAAGTGCCTCGATTGGAAAATGTCAAAGTTTTGCTCCCCCCACAATTATACATTGGAAGAAAGTAACAGCAAGTGGCAATAAGAAAACGTAAACAAATCGATTGTCTTATTAAAAGAGACCAAATACTTGTGACTAGGAAAGCTTTCCTTCGCACGCGTTGAACACTGAGCCGCAGATGACCCACCACACATAGGAAAGCTTCTAAGGGAATGTGGAGAAAGGAAACATATGCAAGAAGGAGAGCATGGGGGAACGAGAAGAAACAAGAGCGCGTATAGAAGGAAGGGACTCGTGTGAACCCTAGGTTGTTATTTCGAAGACCAATTTGGGATGGGCTGAAAAATAGCTCTGAATAAAAACTATTTTATTATATAATAATATTATTATAATAAAAAAAAACAAAAAATTTAATATTTATAAATATTAATTAATAATTCTAAATTATAAAAAATATAATTAATATTAGTAAATGTCACATGACATTAAAAAATATTGTTTTAAAGAACTCGTGGCAATGCTGGTGTGACACTCCGTTAGCCACATCAGCACTTAACGGGAGAAAGTTGAGAGTAGGGACCTAATAAAAAAAATTTGAATTTGCATACACCTAATCTTAAAAAATATTAGGGACCAAAACCAAATGTCACACTATTTGCAAGGACTAAAAAGTTCATTAAACCTTAATTTTACATGTGTATCCTAACAAGTATGTTGTATATTTTTTTTGTTATTCCAATGTTTGTATTATAGTACACGTTTCGTGTATTGTGCGCGTTATTGGCTTATTTGAGTTATTTCTAGTACATAATTAACAGAATAAAAATATTATATTTTATCGATCAAATAATAAATTTATTACTATAACAATTTTTTAACCATGTATAACAATTTTTAATGCTTAATGATAAACGAATAAAATATATTTAGAATTTAAAATGATCAACCATAAATACCGATTCTTACTTTTCTCTATTTTTAAATTAGGTTAAAGTTGGTTACAGGCCCAACACCAGGCCTGAACTCGACAAAACCGGAACAAAAAATAGGGATCGATTTGCTTGAAGCGGGTGGTCGGGCCAGCGGGTTAAGATTTCAGTTATGTTTGGGTTGGAGCAGTCGGGCTCAGTTTGTAAGATTTATTTCTGTCATCGACCATAACCGACCGAACAGGGATACTTAAAATAGTGATCCAATTTCGTTAGGCCCATTTGATTTATTATCTATGTTCTGGGCTTGGCTCCTTTCTGGTCTAGACCGATAGAAACAAAGGGGGGGAGTAATACATTTGCCCCACTTTTCATTCTCAGTTCTAACCGATAGAAAACCTTTGCCGTTGTTTCATTACTCACTTTCCCCTCTCTATGAATCCCTTGTTGGCTCGTTCCCCTTCTCTAGCAATGGTCGCAAATGCTAGACGGAGACATAGGGGTGGTAGGTCTCCAAGCGTCTGTGTGCCTTACTATACGTCTGACAGTTTGTGGCAAGCGTCTATTCCATGTGTTTTGGTGTATCCAAACAATTTGGTTAATAACTTAAATGAATTATGTGAAATTTGTTGATGAGCTACTTGAGTGTGCAGATCTTTAAGCAGTTTATCTAATGAGAACTTCAAAGTCATACAAGTAAAGCTTCTTATTGAAGACTTTCAGCATCATGCGTCTGAAGAAATTGAAAGCGTCCAAATAAATATCCGCAAAAACCTCTTTGATGGCTGAACTTAACAAGCCTTTGATGTTTTGCTTTGAAGGAAGCCTTTCTGCTCAAACAGCATCTCTAAAAGATAGAAATCTCAAGTTATCATTTAAAGCGTCTGACGGATGCAAGCAACCTAAACAAATCCCGCACAAGAACGTCTAAGTATCTGAGGAATACACTTTGAAGATCATCAAGCGTCTATATGCCTAAAGAAAGTCATCTAAGCATTTGTTGTAGATTACTGGAAAAAGACCTGTTTAACAAGCGTCCGATATCTATCATCGTCTCCTATCAGAACTGATTAGAAAATTTTATTAAATATGAAGGAAACGTATTTAATAAGACTGCTTATGACTTCGAATCATACTAGGATTTATTACTTAAAGTTAAAAGAGCAACTAGTCACCTCCGAAGCTAGTACCTGTCTACATATACATTTATTATGCAATAACAGTCTTTTTAGAACTCCTGTTTTGACTGATTGCACTAAAGAGTTAATCCGTGCAGTAAAGAATATAAAAGCTGCTCTGAATATGTTACTGTTGTGATTCAAGTCGTACGATAATACAAAATCATCTTCAACATTCTAAACCATTCAATGCCTTTGTCAGAACGACTCTTTTATATTGATGGTTGCTCAAGATCTTTGAAGACAAGCTATCTCAAAAGAAGACAAAGTCAAAGAAATGTCTCACAACAAATCTTTGTAATGTGATGACTGTTAAAGAAGACTTTGATGAAGTTTGCAAGATATAGAAAGACACAGAGAGAACACGAGACGACCCGTCGTCCCATTAAAGAACCTAAGATATTAACTAACCTTAACTGTATTATAAATGTTAGTGTGCTTTATTAACACAGCGATGTGAAGCAGAAAGGATAAAAGCGGAAACAACAAAACAAAGCATGCATACAACAGAGTTACACAGTTAAGAACACTAAGCAAATATATACATGCATCGATTGCCCCATCAGCAGGGCTATGGCAATATATATATATAAGCATAAATACATCAAAAACTGAAATAAAACAAAGTACATCAAAAGACGGAGAACGGTCCTCGTACTCACAACAATCACCACCCCCGCTCAAAATACATTAAAAAGCCCTCACATCACACTCCTATGCAGACGCACTGGCGGCATTCCGTCATCGACGACGGTGATGCCCGAAACTACCTTTTCCCCCACCATATGTGCCATTATAGACCCGTAGGAGCACATACTCTAACGAGGAACTCGCACCCTTTTCTGGTACAGAAACTCAAAGCCCCTCGACGTTAGGATTCGTGACTCGTCCAATGGCATCAGGCTCATAGGGAGTGTCATCCAACTCCATAGCGATTGGTTCCTCCACAGGGTCTTCCCGCAAAATAAAGAATACATAGAGAAAAGACAGGGAGATAAGAAACATCCATATCATCAAACATGGGAGAGGGGCGGCAGTATAACATGTTAACATGTAACATGCATCACATACAACAATCAACACTCTAACAAACATCTCCTGAGTCATACATCACACCCATCTCAAAAGTCATTCTCTCGGATCAAACCTCTACGAGGGATACTAATCCCTATATGCATGTCGGCCGATTTCATCATGTCCCCATTTGGATATCCTCATCTGGATCAATGATGTCCCCAATTGGACATACCCGTCGGGATCAGTACATCACGTCCCTAATTAGGCATCCCACCTCGAGATTGGTGGTACACATCTCGCTCCCATTTGGGCATCCCCCATTGGGATCTAATATGCTATGATATGCAACAAACATACATCACAGATTGATACCGAAATCTCACGCCTAAGCACTCGACCACAGCCACGATGCATTGCAACCACATCACATCATCATCAACATCAACATGACGCCTCGTGTCCACGAGCCACAGTTCGACAGTCAGAACCACGACGGTATCAACCCACACAACACATCAACCTCACCATACTCTTATCAACATCAACATCAACCAATCAACAACAATAATATCATCATAGCAATAGGCATGCTAATACACATACTATCATACAAGCAGATAAACAAATATTCATATAGACAAAGTAGCATGCATATCACATCAACCTCAACAACAACGTCGTCTAGCCTAGGGTATTAAATTAGCGGTGATAGCCCCAAAGATACCTATACCTAGGGTTTAAGTACTTTGCCAAAGGATCAACCTCTAGTAGGGTTTAAGGCTCCCCTACACATGTATACATTCTACACTATGTTTACCTTCCCGACGATAACAATTTATTTCTCCCGACCTGAAAGATTGCACAACCGTGACCACGAACACGATCACGATCTCAACACAACCACCACGAATCTCAGCCCCAAACAACCACCAACTCGCAGTTGCAACCTCCTCCGGGAGCTCGCACGATCACGAACTTTGCCCTAATCACGGGAATAACATGTAAACAACATCATTAACCCTAGGGCAATACCAAAACCAAAGAGAAATTCAAAGGGAGAGCTACATGAAGAACATAAAGTCGACGTGTTAAGGATTCGAGCTTACCTTCAAGAAATCAAGAAATCAATCGGTGAAAATTGTAGTACTCGAAGCCTTGATCGTAATGGTGTAGTCGGAATCACGATCCGATGCCTCAATCTTCCCCAAGATTACTCTCTCTCACTAAAACCTTGCTTTCTGATCTCTCTCTAGAGCTCTCAGGTTCTAAAAACTTTCTAAGTTTTCGTCCCAACTAAAATGAGAAGAAAACTTAAATGCATGTTGTCAGAATGTCCATGCTTGAGCGCGGGAAAACTTCACGCTTTAGCATGGGTATGTTCTGACGTGGGAAAACTCCATGCTTCAGCATGGAGCGCTGATCGACACGTCTCTGCCACGTGTCGTGTGCGCACTGACACGGGTACTCCCACGCGTCCACTCTCCAAGTTTTGACGTGCAACTACCCACACTCGAGCATCAACGGTCAACATTTGAGCGTGGGATTTCTCCATGTCTAAGCGTTGGGTGCTAATTAGAACTGATCTTTCACGTTTTTGCACGTTCTGAGCTCATTCCAAGGCCAAATTGTCCGAAATTTGAACCATGTCTTCCTCAACACATAAGGAACATAATTAAGCCATTAAACATGCTTAATCAATGTCCCACACCTTAAACAAGAAAACGGGGTGTTACATTACTACCCCCTTAAAAGAATTTCGTCCCCGAAATTTGTTGTACCTTTAAAACAGATTTTGGTACTGTTGTTGCATGTGCTCTTCTCTTTTTCATGTAGCATCTCCTGTTGTTGCATCCCATATAACCTTGACTAAGGGGATCTGCTTACTGTGGAGTTCTTTCACCCTCTTATCCTCGATCCATACAAGCAGTGCCTCATATTCTAAGTTTTCTCTTATCTGTATTGATTCAGGCTCTATCACGTCTGATGGATCAGGATGGTATTTTTTGAGTTGGGATGCATGGAATACATCATGAATATTGGATAGGTTGGGAGGTAAAGCAATTTGGTAGGAAACTGGACCAATTCGACGGAGCATTTGAAATGGTCCAATGAATCTAGGGCAAGCTTTTTGGATTTGATTGCCCTGCCAATTCCAGTTCTTGGTGTGACTCTCATAAAGACATGATCGCCTTCCCGAAACTCCAAGGGTCTCCTCCTCTTGTCACTTTAGCTTTTCTGCCGATCCTGTGCGACCTTCATCTTTTTCCGAATCTTCTGCACTTGCTCCGTTGTTCGCTGCACCATCTCTGGGCCTATCAACTGATTCTCCCCGGCTTGATACCAACAGAGTGGTGTTGTAACATCCCGAATTTTCTGTAACTCTAATCGTGTTGGTTAATCTCGATTAGGGCTTTGATTGTTGTGTGAATTATTTTGTGTTAGTTTAAGACCTAGTTGGAAGCATAGGAATAGGCTTGAATGGGTTGGAAGTGCCTAAGGTGTTAAATGAGAAACTGGGAGAAGTCAGAAGTTTGGAAGGCTCTTCCTATCTGAGTAGCATGCTCAAGCGTGGGAAGGGAGCACGCCTTAGCGTGCCGACGCTCAAGCGTTGGCATATTGCACACTTAAGCATGCTGAGTGCGTTTGCCAGCTGGTGTGCTTTCTGACGCGTGTGTGACACGTGTCAGGCCAGGATGAAGGTTGAGTGGACGAGGCTGCACGCTCAAGAGTGGAACGAACCCTACGTTCAAGCATGGGCACTCTCACGCGTGCTAATGGACCACGCTTTAGCGTTCTCAGCAGCTCAAGTTGGTGGAGTTTCCTTTCTTCCTCATTTCTTCCACGAAAACTTGGGGACTCCAGACCTATTCCAAAGCGTTTAGAGAGAGAAACAGAGTACTAGTGTGATAAAGCTTAGTTTCAAGGCGATCGAAGTACCGGAACACGATTCTGACTACACAGTTGTGATCGTGGCAATGTTTTCTACGATGTTGACGGATTACTTTCTCGATTCACCAAAGGTATGCTGGAATCCCTAACACATGTTCTTCGTGGCTCTTCGAGTCTTTACCTTTCTTCTTGATCGTTGAGTTTTCCCTGGGGCTAACACTATTGTATATGTGTTATGGTCGTGATTAGGGCAAAGTTCGTGTTTGTGATCATGCTGGTTGGAGTTGTAACTGCGGCTGTTCTGGGAGCTGCGTGGTGGCTGTTCTTGGTGCCAGGAGCTGCGATCTCAAGCTTGAGAGGTGATCTAGTGTTCGTGTGGATTTTTGCGCCAAGTCTTCAGGTGGGGTAGAGAGAGTGCTGCTGCCGTCGGGAAAGCAAGAGTAGCGTAGATGTATTTTCATGCTGTCTGTAGAGAAGCCCTAACCCTACTAGTGGTTGAGCCCCGATAAAGTACCTAAACCCTAGGTTTAGTATACTTTGGGCTATCATCGTTAAGTTTGAAAACCCTAAGTTAGACAACTATTGATTGAGGATGATCTGCTTCGTATGACTGTTGTGGTGTTAATTGTGCTATCTGCTATCTGTATACGTGCCTACATGATACTTGGTATATGATATGCCTGCTGTATTGTTGATGATGATATTGTTACTGTTGCTGTTATGTTGTTTGTGGTGATGTTGTGTTATGGCGGAATGCCGGTTAGCTTTAAGTTTGGATGAGTGCTGTGTTTGTTGTCGGGTTGATACTGTGGATGATGTCATTGCTGTTGTGCTGACTACTCGAGGCTGTGGCCGTGTTGTTTGAGCTGTGGCTCGTGGACGCATGGCGTCGAGGCTGTGGCCGTGTTGATGATGTGGCATCGTGTTGTTACTGATTGAGCGTTCAGTGTGAGGTCCGATATCAAGCTCGTTGAGGATATTTGTTGCATATCATCAGCTGCCAAGTGGCGAGGTCGTTTGACAGGTAGTATTGGCTACCAGTGTCATACGAGGTTAGTGGTACCTGAGTACGGGTACGGAAGGCTGAACGGGAGGTCAAGTGAATGACCTTGGGAATTTTACCAGTCTCGGGAATAGTTTACAGTGACGAATGAGATAGCTCCTATAATGTCGTGACGCCCGATCCAGTCTGATTTGCCCGACTAATCCCTGGGTTTTCCACGTTCCAAGTTAACATTCCGAGGTGACCAAGACACCCCCGATTTCGGTGTGGAAGAGGGATGCACTCTTATTAGACATGGCGAGCGGTTCGGTTTCTTGGACGAACTAACTCCGTTCCGACACAAAACCTGTTCCGTTGTGGACGTGGTCCGGTGTGGAACCGTTCCGGTGAGGAACCTGCTTTGTGAGATTCGGCAGACATGCTACATGGGATTAGTATCCCGATCTAGAGGATTGATTTGAGAGTGAGACTTATGGAAATGGATGTTTGTTGCATGTGTTGTCTCGAGAGACATTTGATTGTGTGCAGTAACAGTTACGTATGCTATGCACTATATTGTCGCTTCCGATTTGCTATGCACTGTATTCTTATCTCCCTATCGTTCTGTTGTTGGTTTTGGTTCTGGGTTTCGCGTGAAGACAAGGAGCCAGCTGATGGACCCGAGGGTACACCCTTTCATTATGTCGGTACCGAGGATGCCGGTACTGAGACTGATCAAGATCATCTACCATGACGAGAGAGGTTGGCCTATGGACCCCTCTACCTATTTGGCAGTCTACACAGGCCTGGTCAGCATTCTCTTCAGAGGAGGGGCGTCACACGTGGAGGATCCCATAGGATTTGGCACTCACCAAGGCAGAGAGAGAACAAATATCTGTGGGTAGCGCCACAGTCATCGGAGGTATCCAGTAGGCAAGGCTTCATCTACAGAGGCTAAAGGAGGCATACCGAGCAGTACCTGAGGAAGTATCGAAGACATCGCATCGTCATGTCGAGTTCCTCGTCCGAGTACGAGCCTGCGCAGGTTTATAGGCGTACTCATAGAGAGAGACAGGGTAGCTCAGAGCATCCTCATTATTGATGGTGAGGGCCTGTCAGTGCATCTCGTGGGAGGAGTGCTGAAGTGCTCTGAGGGTCTTTCATTTTGATTGGATTGTATTTGTTTATCTTTTCAGTTTTGATGTACAGCTAGTATGTTACAATGCCCTACTGATGGGGCTATGTTATGCATGGTTATATGTATAGTTACTTTATGATGTGCTTTACTCTGATATTTGTCTATCATTTTCCGTATGTGTTGTTTGTTTATCGTATCTGTTTCCTCTACGCTGTTTGAATACCACGCTATCGCTATAATACGGTTAGGCATAGTTAATAAGTAAGCTTGGGACTAATAGGATTATCCTTCTAATGAAGGAGGGTCGTCTCATTTTGGTGGTATCAAAGAAGTTTGGTTCTGTAACGGGCTGTGGAGGTCTAGAACCATAACTGCGAGTCTAACAAGTGTACTGGCTTTAACGGTTGATACACGAGTTGTGTCAACTAAGTATGGTTTTGGGTAGAGTGTCCGATACGTGAGTTATCAAAGTATGATAACTGTTTTCATTCACAGGGCATATGATATGTTTAACTGTTAAGTGCTATTATATGTCTTATGAATTGGAACTAATAGCTCATTTTTATAGGAAGCTAAATGGCACGAGGTCGAGGTACCAGAGGTAGGCCGACTACGAACATACATAACGATCAAAATAACAATAACAACGGAGACTACTCAGGGACTGGAAGTGGTGCTGAGACTTCGGAGACGATGAGGGATTTGGCTACGGCAATGATGCAGCAAACTCAGCTTGCCCAGTATATGCAGCGGCTGGAAGAAAGACAGTTAAGGCAGATCCAGTTACAAGCTGTCAGAGGAGACGAAACCATGGACACGGGTCTCAACGCTTTCATGAAAGGAAATCGTCCTCAGTTTCACGGAGAGTGCAATCCAGATGCCGAAGAGATGTGGTTACAAGAGATTGAGAAGGTCTTTGTAGCGATGCATTGCTGGGAAGATCGGAAAGTTACCTATGCTATTTTCATGCTGGTTGGAGCAGTGGAAGCTTGGTGGAGGACTAAGGCCAGACTATTATAGCTGGGGGAAGGATTGTTACCTGGAAATTGTTTAGGGAGAGTTTCTTGGAGAAGTATTTTCCAAGGAGCATCAGGCAAGAGAAGGAGAAGGATTTTCTGTGTTGGAAGTAGGAACAGATGTCCGTCGGCGAATATGCGATGAAGTTTGAGGCACTACTCAAATTTTCCCAGTTCTATCAAGTTCATCACGATGAAGAGTGGGTGTTTCAGAGGTTCGAAGATGGATTCAGATCGAAGTTAAAGCGGATAATGCTGCCTTTGAGCATCAATTCCTTTCCTAAGCTAGTAGAGAAGTGCACAGTAGTGGAAGGACAAGATCGAGCTGGGACAGTCCGACAACAAGTCAGAAGTGGTGGACCTGTTCGGAGCACCCAGAAGGGCAAGGGATGAAGGTTCCAACAGAGAGCGCAGCCGTATGGTCGCTCAACCTAACAACGTTCTAGTTATGGTGGAGGTGGTTCTAGTTCGGTACACAAGATACCAGGACCTATTTCAGATATGGTGGACCACTTCTCATCAAGAGTTGCCCGAGGACGTAGCATATCAAGTGTTTCAGCTGCAGTCAAATGGATCATTATGCCTCAGACTGCAAGCCCGGGGTTAGCAGAAGGGCTCAGTTTTAACAGCCGAGCAGGAGAGCCCAGAATAGTTGTACAAGATCAGCTGTAGCAAGCCAGTAGAGTAGGCCACAAATGACTGGAAGGGTGTTTGCCATGAGGGGTTCTGAAGCCTCTCGAAGCCCTAACCTGATACAAAGTAAATGCTTGGTCTCTGGTATCTAGTCATTCTTTCGTATCGTTAGAGTGTATGGATCATTGAAGGTTACCTGTTTCTTCTTTACCCTACTATTTAACCGTTTTCACTCCTTGTGGACCTGGTCTGTTTGCCTATGCAACAGATCGATGTGATCTTAGGCATGGACTGGCTTTTGGCCAACCATGGGATTCTAAACTGCTCAACCAAAACCGTTCTTTTCTCAGAGCGACCTGGATTGATGCTTGCCGACGAGATTATTCCAACGGGTGGACGATCGAAGGGGTGCATGGTATTGTTCTCTTTGGAAGCGAAGGAAACTCTTAGTGTTGAATCTTTGCGTATTGTGCAGGAGTTCTCGGAGGTGTTTCCCGACGATGTTCCCAGACTGCCACCGGAGAGGGAGGTAGAGTTTGCTATAGACCTGATCCTGGGGAATGGGCCTATATCGATGGCGCCATATCGGATGTCTCCAGTAGAGCAGGCGGAGTTGAAGTAACAGCTGGACAAGATGCTAGGCAAAAAGTTCACCAGATCTAGTGCATCTCTGTGGGGAGCGCCAATGTTGTTTGTTAAGAAGAAGGACGGGAGCTCGAGGGTGTGCGTAGATTATCATCAGCTGAATAAAGTGATGATAAAGAACAAATATTTGTTACCACAGATAGATGATTTGATGGATCAGCTTGTGAAACCCGTCCCTTTTCTCCAAGGTACTAGAAATTTAATTCTTACCCTAGGTAATTTATATATATATATATATATATATATATATATATATATATATATATATATATATGACGGAATAAAGATTATTTTGAATCCAAGAACAAAAAAAAAAGGAGGAAGGAGCAAATATATATTAGACTAAGGACTTAATTGCAATAATCAAGGAGTTTGAATCAAAAAGAGAAGGAGAGCTAATCTCCCTCACTTTCTCATGTACGTGAATCAAAGCAAATAAAAAGGGGAGAGTTGTGCTAGGGTTTGGTTTTGGTGAGTATCTTCTTCCATTTTTTTCCTTCTCTTCCCTTATGTAGAATTTGAATCCTCATACTCCTCTTTCATAACCTAGAGTAGAAGAAGAAAGAGATTGAAGAACCCAGTTCACTCTCACTAATCTAGATTTTTCTTTTCAATTTGAGGTAAGGGCTTCAACCCCCAACTTGTAGATATTGTGCCTGACTTGAGTGGCAACATTTCATTTAATTATACCTATTAATATATATGTTTGTTGTGTAAATATTTTTGGGCATCGTGCATTGTTGGATTGGTGATTGGAGGCTTTTTATGTTTTTTATATGGTTCCAGTAGTCTTAGAATGGCCACTGTGCCATTTCAATGGCAAAAAAATGCCATTTCGTGAAGCGGCAGGGCATTCTTGCAAGAGCTACAGTGCTGCGAGATTTGCATTTTAGGTTTATTATAATATAATATTTATATGATATATCATAATATATAATAAATATATATATATATATATATATATAATATTAAAATATAGGAGTTGTATTTATTATATGATGAGTTGAGTTTAGATAAATTGGGATGAATAGTAAATCTATGATATACAACGGAAAGAATGAAGATATATGATGAATGTTAATCATGTTTATATTGACATAAAGCATTTTATTCCTTTTTTAATGTGCATACCCTATTTTAGCCATGTAACCTTGTTTCATAAATTTTATGTTCTCCTATGCTTTTCATTTATTTCATGCCATTACTGAGTTTATGCAACTCATTCCCTTAGTGTCTCAGATGCATGTGTTGGAGCTGCTAGACCATCCCGAGTCGCCCCGACATCTTGAATGGGGTTACTAGTCCTATGCCTCAGCCACGCAAACATATTTAATTTCTTTTGGACAAACTTGGTTTTTTATAACTCTTTTATTTACGTTCGGACCTATTACTTTGTTACGGAGTTGGTCTCCAACACTTGACTTTTGAATATATTTTTTTGGTAAACTTTCTTTTCTTTGAAAAACTTCAGAAAGTGATGATGCAGGTCCTTTGTGATTTTTGGGATAGTTATAGTTGTTTTGTTGTGTGAGACTTGCAGGCTTCAGAGGTGGGACTCTATCGCTCCCTCTGGCCGGTCACGACTTTAGTTTTTTGTTGTGACAAAGTTGTTATCAGAGCTTAGGCTCATTCACTTTTTTTTTTTAAAAAAAAAATGGGTAATATTGAGGTTTACGAGTTTTTTTTTTTATATTTTAATTTTTTTTTCTTTGTTTTTTCTATGTATTTAAGGTCAGCATGGCACTAGTTCGAGATGAACCAGTCAGCAAGGGAGAAATGCATGGATATGTGAAATGATTTAGAATATTGTTTGGAAACAAATATATGAAAGATTTGTTTATATTAGCGCGTTGTAAGTTGTAAGAGTCGCACTGGGGACGGCGATACATAACGCCCAGCTGCGCAAGATTTTGGATATGAGAATGCACTGAGGATGACGATAAGTAACGCCCAGTTGAACAAAGATGTGGGAAATGTATGGGGGACGACGATAAGTAACACCCAGAAAAGCTTGTGACCTGGAGACAATGGCCATATGCTGGGAATGCCTAGCGGTCATGTATCCAAGGTTGGTGTTAGAACCAAAACAGTAATGACTAATGACCCCTAAAAGTTTTAATGATTAATAAAGTTATTATATGTTTATTGAAAATACTCGAAGTCAAGTTTATGCTAATCCAGAAGGTCAAAAGACCTTTGTATGTTTCTAACTTCAGATAGTTCTCCAAAAACCAAAGTTTCACCTAGCTCTTAAAGGACAACTCATTGCAATATCTTCGTCCCAAGAAACTAAGTGGTAAAGGTTTATGTCCAAATGTTTACACTGCTTTATCGTTCAATTGTTTATAATTATTGTGCGTCCAATTGTCTTCAATGCGTATGCGTCCAATTGTCTTCAATGCTTATGCGTCCAATTGTTTTTAACTATTATGCGTCCAATTGTCTATAAATGCGTATGTGTCCAATTGTCTACAACACTTGTACGGTCAATTATATATTTGCCTGTGCGTCCACTAACTTCTTTTTGTAGATGACGTGGCACGCTCTTATTCAAAAGTCTTAAATGGTTTTAAGGAAATATCTTTTTCACATAAAGACAAAAGAAGGTACGAACGTCATACAAAGCAAATCACGTAAAGCAAAGAATCACGTAGGGCAAAACGCTTGTTGACCATCAAAGCAAAATCAGTCTGCTACCATTTAAGCTGCTACTACCTCCTCATTCTGAAAGGACAATTACACAATGGAAAACAACTGGCAAATGATCTGTGCCTAACGGATATTTGATTGAGGACAAACGAAAAAGTTTTCCCTATATTTTGAAATCAAAAAGTCAAGACAAAGCTATAAGAAGACCCTCCTCTGAAGAAGCAAAAGAGAACACACGAGCAAGAAAATATTCAAGAGATTTCATTGTGCAAACAAAAAGCCAAAAAGTTTTCACTCTCAGTTTTTGATCTGTAAACCTTCTCATTCTTTCATTGTAAAGTTGTAAATAGATTGTCAAAGCTATATCGTGTAATACTCTCACTGTTGTGAGTTTGTAAAAAGCTCAGAAAAACCCCTCTCAAATCTTAGGATTTGTTGAGCCTGAAGAGGCTTGTCTGTAAAAGAATACTTGTTGCCTGGAGAGGTGCAGAATACTTGGAGTTGTAGTCTTGGAGAGACTTGGAAACAGCTTGTATTAAGTGCTAAGAGTTTTAGCGGAAAAACCTTCTGGAGGAAGGGACTGGACGTAGCTCTTTGTTTTGAAAGAGTGAACCAGGATATATCTTTGTGTGAATCTCTCTTTCTCTATCTCGTTAAGTTTTTTTTTTTATTACTAACTTGGGGATTGAAAACAAAGTATCTTAATCACCTAGAATCGTTTTAGTGTGTTCTTTCATCTTCCTGCTTTAAACGTTTGTTTTAAAAAGAAAGGGTTTTCGAAAATCGGTTAAGAAACACAATTCAACCCCCCTTCTTGTGTTTCCCTGTTTCACTTTCAGTTGGTATCAGAGCTCAGCCTCTGGGTTGAGCATTTGGCTGTGCTTGAGAAAAAGATCCAAAGCTCGATGGCAGGACAAGGGATGCCCAGTGGGAGTCAACCTATTCTTGAAGGTACCTCCTTGACCAGACCGCCTTTCAATGGCACTCACTACCTCTACTGGAAGGAAAGATTCAAAGGATTCATCTTGAGTACCAGCTCTGCGCTCTGGCCTTTGATCATGAACGATCCTCACATCGTCAACAATCTTGATGGCACTGAGAAAGATGAGTCTCAGTGGACTGATGATGAGAGAAGAAGGATGGAGCAGAACAACAAATCTAGATACACACTGATGTGTGCTCTTAGTCCAGACGAGTTCCAAAAAATTCATGCATGTGAATCAGCAAAACAAATCTGGGATACTCTATCCAATGCTCATGAAGGAACTTCCAAAGTAAAGGACTCAAAGATCATTATTCTTATGAGTCAATATGAAATGTTCACTATGGAAAATGGAGAAACCATCGTTGATATGATTGGTCATTTCCAAACTATTATCAACAATCTCAAGTCTCTTAGAAAGGTCTACACTGCAAAAGAGAATGTTACGAAGATCCTCAGGAGCTTATATAAGGAATGGAGACCACTCATCACTGCAATCACGCAAGCTAAGGATTTGTCAACCTTGACCTTAGATGATCTTGTGGGAACCCTTCAAGTTCATGAGCATGAGCTCAACCAGGACAATCCTACAAAGAAAGGCAAGACTATTGCCTTGAAAAGTCAAAAATCTAGCAAAGCTGATGATTCTAGCGATGACAATGATCAAAATGAAGAAGAAGAATCCGATGATGAACTGTCTCTCATATCAAAGAAACTTGAACGTATTCTGAAAAACAAAAATATGAGAAGAAGACCATTTACAAAGAAAATTGTCAAAGACCATGGTGAAACCAAGGATAAAAATCCAATGGTTTGCTATGAGTGCAAGAAACCAGGCCATTTCAAAGCTGAGTGCCCTCAGCTGAAAGATAAGAAAAGGTTTTTCCAAAAGAAAAGCAAGAATCTCATGGCAACATGGGAAGATCTTGACTCCTCTGAAGAAGAGGAAAACGAAGAAGAAGCCAACCTATGTCTTTGGTCTGAAAACCATCTCCCTAAAGATTCTTCAGAAGAAGAGGAACAATCTACCTCTTCAAATCCTGAGTCATTGAGAGAATTCAGTAACCTCTCTATAAATGGACCACCTATGTTCTATATAACTGGTGACTATGCCATGTGGAGAGAACTATTCATGAGATTCAGCTTGGAACAAAATATTGATGACCTATGGAGAGCTTACACCGATGATAACTTTTGTCCTACCACTGTTATCAACGGTGAATGTATAGTCAAACCAAGAGCTGAATGTTCTGAAGAAGAACAAAGAAGAGTGAGAATCAATGCTAGAGCTGCCTACATTCTTACATGTGCCTTGGATGCAAGAACTGTTAACATGGTGATGTATTGTGATATCGCTAAAAGAGTGCTTGACATGCTAGATGCCCTTTTTATGAGAAAGAGACCTGCTCATTCTGAAGGACCACCTATTTATCAATCTTCAGAATCAGAATATGAAGCTTGGAAAGAGAACTTCAGATCCTTTGTTATAACCCAAGAATCAGCAGAACACTGGAAAACTCTTACTGACGAAACCTTCTGTCCCATCATCATCATCAATGGAGAATACATGATGAAACCTCTAGATCGCTGCACCTTTGAGGAAAGAAGAAGAGTTGATCTTGACTGTGAGGCAAGGGCCTTTCTGTTTCGGAGTATACATGGAGCAAGGAGAGATATTCTGGCTGAAGAGACAACTGCTTGGGGAATGATGAATCTAATGGATATTCTTGAAAGATCTCCACCTGCATCCCCAACAGCAGATATGTGTCTCATGGCAAGTATTTCCTCTTAGACAGAAATAGAAGAAGATGAGGTAAATATATCTAACTACTCAAAAGATGCATATGAAGAGCTATTAAATGAATCATGCACTATTTATTCTGAATATAAAGCCCTTAAAAGAAAATTTTCCAAACTCAATAAAGACTTTAACAAAGTCAAAATTGAAAATGAAGAACTAAGAGATGAGATAATCAGCCTAACTGAAATCTCAAGCTCTAAGTCCAGTACATCCTGTGAAGTTGAGAAACTTGAGCATCAAATTACTTACTTAACTGATAGCCTATCAAAATTAACTGATGGATCTAAAAATCTTAATTTAATTCTTAGATATAGATCTCCCTATGATAAATCTGGCATTGGGTATGAAAAAGAAAACCCAAAATTTTCTGAGACAAAAAAAGTAATGTATTGCTCTATCTGTGGTAAAAATGGACACTCTACCTCCGGATGCTTACACAAAAGAAAAACTTATAAGTTACGTGCAACTAACCAAAAAGGACCCAAGTCTATCTGGGTACCTAAAAGTAAAATAATCTTTGTTGTAGACTTGCTTAACAACAGAAAGAAAACCCCAATCTTGGTACCTGGACAGTGGATGCTCACGACACATGACGGGAGAAAAGTCTCTATTCCTAGACCTAAAGCCAAAGTCTGAAGGATCAGTTGTTTTCGGTGGCAATCAAAAGGGAAAGATTGTAGGTATTGGTAAGATTAGTAAGAATAATTCTCCCTCTATAAATAATGTGTTGCTAGTTGAAGGGCTAAAACACAATCTTCTTAGCATAAGCCAATTATGTGACAGTGGGTTTGTAGTGTCTTTCAACAAAGATAAGTGTATAGTCAAATATGTTGATGAGTCCACTCTATTTACTGGTAAGAGGCAAAACAATGTTTATAAAATTGACTTGGAGGACCTCTCTAATCAAAATGTATCATGTCTAATGTCTGTGAATGATGAGCAATGGATTTGGCACAAGAAACTTGGTCATGCAAGCCTGAGATTAATCTCAAAGCTACAAAAGCATAACCTCGTAAGAGGATTACCAAAGCTGTCCTATAAATCAGATGCTCTTTGTGATGCCTATCAAAAGTGGAAACAAGTCAAAAATTCTTTTAATTCAAAGAATATTGTTTCAACATCCAGACCTTTAGAATTGCTGCATTTAGATTTGTTTGGTCCAACAAGAACTGCCTCCCTAAGTGGAAAGAAATATGAACTTGTCATTATTGATGATTACTCTAGATGGACATGGGTAATGTTCCTAGCTCACTCACAAAGACGAGTCTTTTGGGGTGTTCTCAATATTCTATAAAAGGATTCAAAATGAGAAAGGTATATGTATCAATTCAATCCGAAGTGATCATGGAGGAGAGTTTGAGAATGTAAACTTCCAACTATTCTGTGAAGAAAATGGCATTCATCATAATTTCTCTACCCCTAGAACACCTCAACAAAATGGGGTTGTTGAGAGAAAGAATAGGTCTCTTCAAGAGATGGCAAGAACATTACTCAATGATAACTCTGTCTCTAAGAACTTTTGGGCTGAGGCTGTTAACACAACATGCTATATTCAAAATAAAGTATACATAAGACCAATACTGAAAAAGACTCCATATGAATTGTAGAAAGGACGAAAACCCAACATATCATATTTTCATACTTTTGGATGTGCCTGTTTTATATTAAACACTAAAGATAATCTAGGAAAATTTGATGCAAAAGTTGATAATGGTATTTTCTTAGGATATTCTAAAACATCTAAAGCCTTTAGAATTTATAATTGTAGATCATTAATTGTCAAAGAATCCATTCATGTTAAATTTGATGACAAGAAGCTTGATAAAACACTATCAGAGCTGGATGAATCTCTTCCAGATCTGGATCTGAATGATCATCGTCTAACCAACAATGAAAAGGAAATCTTCCATGATGTCAAAACTGCAGATCCACACTAGTCTAGTGATAGCCAGAAATCTTGGAAATTTAAAGTTTACCATCTTGAAGATCAGATCCTTGGTCAACCTAGTGACAAAGTAAGAACAAGGTCAACCTTCAGAAATCAAGCTGATTCAGCTTTCATCTCTGAGTTAGAGCCAAAAACTGTGGATGAAGCTCTGTCGGACGATGGATGGATCTTGGCCATGCAAGAAGAACTCAATCAGTTTGAGAGAAACAAAGTTTGGACCTTAGTTCAAGAACCCAAAGATAAATCCATAATTGGAATTAAGTGGGTATTTAGAAACAAGATGGATGAAAGTGGAAAGGTTGTGAGAAACAAAGCAAGGTTAGTAGCACAAGGTTATTCTCAAGAAGAAGGTATTGATTACACTGAAACCTTCGCTCCTGTTGCTAGAATAGAAGTTATACGTATCTTACTATCCTTTGCTGCTCATCATAACATAACCTTATATCAAATGGATGTTAAAAGTGCTTTTCTGAATGGACTAATTAACAAAGAAGTCTATGTAATGCAACCCCCTGGGTTTGAGGATCATTCCCATCCTGAGTATGTATACAAGCTTCAGAAAGCTTTATATGGACTCAAAAAAGCTCCTAGAGCTTGGTATGAGAAACTCAGCTGCTTCCTCATGGAAAATGGTTTTTGTATGGGAAAGGTAGATATGACTTTGTTAAGAAAACTAATAAAGATAATTTTATAATAATTCAAATCTATGTTGATGACATTATTTTTGGATCTACTAATGATTCTCTTTGTAAGGAATTTTCTGATCTTATGACAAAAGAAGTCGAAATGAGCATGATGGGAGAGCTCAAATTCTTTCTGGGTCTGCAAGTATCACAAACCTCAAAGGGTTTGTACATTCACCAGACCAAGTACACTAAAGATCTCTTGAAGAAATTTCAAATGGACGATAGCAAGCCAATGAGTACACCTATGCATCCAACGTCCATTCTGACCAAATACAATAAAGATAAAAAGGTAGATCAAAAGGTTTATAGAGGTATGATTAGATCCCTTTTATATCTCACCGCGTCCAGACCAGATATTATGTTTAGTGTATGTCTTTGTGCATGTTTTCAAGCTGATCCATGTGAAAATCATTTAACTGCTGTCAAGAGAATTTTTAGATATCTAAAAGGTACTTCTAATCTAAGTTTATTTTATGAGAAAACCATTGAGTATAGATTAATGGGATATTGTGATGCTGACTATGCTGGAGACAGAATTGAACGGAAAAGTTTAAGTGGTGGCTGTCATTTTCTTGGATCAAATCTTATCTCATGGTCCAGTAAAATACAAAGCACATAACCTTATCAACTGCTGAAGCTGAATATATCTCTGCGGCTAGTTGTTGCTCACAACTTTTATAGATTAAACATCAACTAGAAGATTACAATATTCATGAAAGTAAGATTCCAATTTATTGTGATAATACTGCTGCAATTAATTTATCGAAAAATCCTATATTGCACTCGAGGGCTAAGCATATAGAAATCAAACATCACTTTATTAAGGATTACATTCAAAAAAGTGTGTTTGATGTAAAATTTGTTGATACTGACCACCAGTGGGCAGATATCCTCACAAAACCTCTTGCAAAGGATAGATTTTCTTTAATGAGAAAACAGCTCAACATGCTTTATGTTGCATGACCTTGCGTCCAATAAACGCTTGTGTCAGAAAAGCATGTACATAAAATGGTTGCGTCCATTTTTTGCTAACGTTGTTAATCCTTGATTTTTATTTATTGTAATTTTTTTTTTTTAAAAATCTCTGCATCTGTCCTCCACATAAATACTATGTTGAGTCAGCACTCTCGGGTCACGTCAAGCGGCGTGCGTCTGCTACTTCACTCTTAAGTAGCCTCCCTCGGTAACCGCTAGTCATCATTTTTTTAACCATGGTTACTTTCTCTGACGCTTCGGTTACTTTTTGCCTTTCTATAGAAAACCTCAACTCGTGAGCTCAAACCTCACCAAATGTCCTCTCTTTGAAATCTTCTCTCTCTCTCTCTCTCTCTTAACTGTTCATCTTCTCTATCTTCTCTCTCTTCACTCTTCTGAAAAATGGGAAGAAATCTGCGATCAAATGGAAGCAGCATTCCACAGGAGACCACTTCACCGCTCGGTCATCCCACTCGTGAGATTTCTGATAACTGTCACATCAATATTGAGCATCAGATTGACTTAAATATGCTAGCAAGATTGGGAGCAGGTGTCAGGGTCTACATCATCGATGTTGGATGGGATCATTTCTTTATCAACTATCTAGAAGTCTATCCAAGACTTCTCACTGAGTTCTGGAAGACAGCTCACCTTGAAAAAGAAGGTCTTTTTTCTGGGTTTGTTCTGGGGACACACAAAGTTGAAGTCTCCAAAGTCTCTATAGCCTCTGCTATTGGGTGTCTATCTCTCAGTGCCACCTATTTCAAATCTTGGCACAACAAGTTTGGAGGAAAAGACAATGCTTTTAACTTCCTCAGAAATCCCGATGCTCAGCCAAATGCGATGTTCTGTGCTGCTATCATGAAAGATGAAGCTAGAGTTCTTAATCAAATCTTGAACAAAGCCGTTCTGCACAAAGCTGGATCCAAAGACTCCATCTCTGAGGTGCATTCCTTCCTGCTCACCCATCTGCTGTATGGTATAAAGGTCAATCTTCCCTCTCTTCTCTTTGACCATTTCAAAGAAAATTGCATTGATGTCGTCTCTATGAAGACCATTACATATGCAATCCTTCTCTCCCGCATCTTTGAAAATCAAGGGGTTTATCGGATGCTATAAAAAGTTGATCCTAGCATCAAAAACTCCTATCAAACAGTAAGCTGCCTTGTGTTTCGAAAGGTAAACCTCTCCAAAATGCAACTCAAAACTGTGCTGGCTTTTGATCAAGCTCAGACCTCTTCTACTCAAGCTCCATACATGGACGATCTTCAAAGTCTTAAAAGAAGGAAGCATCGAACTCAAAACGTTGCAAACCCTCCTCTTTTCTCCTCTGATCCATCCACTCAAGCTTCGTCTCAAAATGTGTTCGAAGAATTTGAGGAAAATCCGAGCCTAGAGTTCGCCTCAATGATGGAAGGAATTGCTTACACCATCTATGGATAAAAGTTCATCAAGCTCAATGGTGTGGTGCTTCCATTTGTTGAAGAGATTCATGGACCTTTGCTTAAGGCTGATTTAGGCTCAAAGCAGCAGGCTCATGTTTCCTCTCAAGTGGATCGCTGGTTCCTCTAAACCTCGATACAGAAAGAGAAAACTTCTGGTGGATGAAGATGACGAAGAAGATGATGAGAACAATGTTCCTATTGCTCTTCTTCTTGCAAAGAAAAGTAAGGTCTCTCCTTCACCCACACCGTTACCCAACCCTTCTGTACAATCCACTCCTTCTGAAGAACCATCTTCTATCCCTCACCCCAATCCCAAACTCAACGCGTCCATCCCTCTTCCACCAAAACCAATGCGCATCAAAATCGTAGCCCAATGACCACCTCGACCCAAAATCCTCATATCAGACTCTTCAACCTTCACTCCCTCCCCACAAAAATCCATTTCCCCATCCCCATCTCCACCTTTCTCACCTCAAGATGCCCCACCCTCCGTACCTCCATCACAGGTCCCGGAATAATCTTCTCCTCCTCCTATTCTTCTGTTTCCATGGTACTCTCATGAAGAAGCCACATCTTCAGAGGTTCCAGTGGATAATTCTCCTGCTTCAGTTGCTGTTCCTTTTTCCCAAACGGAAGCCAGCTCGGTTCAGCACACTGAACGTCTTGATGTTACTTCCACCTTGTTGGAAACACGGTGGAACTACATCTTGATGAGGAAGATGTCAAATCTTCTACAGCTGAAGAAGCTCGCCCTGCTCCATCTTCGGCTCCTTCTCTACCTCCTGGTCTGACTCCTGAAGTTGCTAACTACTTAGTAGATCGGATCTCACTAGGGTCTCTAAGGAGTTAGATCGAAAGATGGCTCAGTTGTTCTCTTATCTTCATCGCGTCTTCCCTGACTTTCCGCCTCCATCTCCTTAGAATATTTTCATTTCTTTTTGCTGACAATGATGTTGTATCCTCCCTTTATTCCTTTTGTCTGATGACAAACAGGGGGAGAAAATATATGAAATGAAATATGTAAAGTTATATATATTAAATGAATTGAACGTTTGGTTATATATCCTGTCTTTATACTTTCATAATCTGAGTTATGTCTTCAATATGTAAATGCATAATCTCAGGGGGAGCCCTTTTTTTTTTACGATACACTGTCTATATTGTTTCAAAAACATGCTTCATAATAATGTTTGTCATCATAAAAAAAGGGGGAGATTGTTAGAACCAAAACAGTAATGACTAATGACCCCTAAAAGTTTTAATGATTAACAAAGTTATTATATGTTTATTGAAAAT
The DNA here is from genome assembly GCA_039655645.1 of Ammopiptanthus mongolicus. Classification (NCBI taxonomy): domain Eukaryota; kingdom Viridiplantae; phylum Streptophyta; class Magnoliopsida; order Fabales; family Fabaceae; genus Ammopiptanthus; species Ammopiptanthus mongolicus. The sequence continues at coordinate 58,933,443 of CM077345.1, forward strand.
ACTCGAAGTCAAGTTTATGCTAATCCAGAAGGTCAAGAGACCTTTGTATGTTTCTGACTTTAGATAGTTCTCCAAAAACCAAAGTTTCACCTAGCTCTTAAAGGACAACTCACTACAATATCTTCGTCCAAAAGAAACTAAGTGGTAAAGGTTTACATCCAAATGTTTACACTGCTTTATCGTCCAATTGTTTATAATTATTGTGCGTCCAATTGTCTTCAATGCGTATGCGTCCAATTGTCTTCAATGCTTATGCATTCAATTGTTTTTAACTATTGTGCGTCCAATTGTCTATAAATGCGTATGTGTCCAATTGTCTACAACACTTGTGCGTCCAATTATATATTTGCCTGTGCGTCCACTAACTTCTTTTTGTAGATGATGTGGCATGCTCTTATTCAAAAGTCTTAAATGGTTTTAAGGAAATATTATTTTCACATAAAGACAAAAGAAGGTACGAACGTCGTACAAAGCAAATCACGTAAACCAAAGAATCACGTAGAGCAAAACGCTTGTTGGCCATCAAAGCAAAATCAGTCTGCTACCTTTCAAGCTGTTACTACCTCCTCATTCTGAAAGGACAATTACACAACGTAAAACAACTGGCAAATGATCTATGCCTAATGGATATTTGATTGAGGCTAAACGGAAAAGTTCTCCCTATATTTTGAAATCAGAAGGTCAAGACAAAGCTATAAGAAGACCCTCCTCTGAAGAAGCAAAAGAGAACACACGAGCAAGAAAATATGCAAGAGATTTCATTGTGCAAACAAAAAGCCAAAAAGCTTTCACTCTCAGTTTTTGATCTGTAAACCTTCTCATTCTTTCATTGTAAAGTTGTAAATAGATTGTCAAGAGCTATATCGTGTAATACTCTCACTGTTGTGAGTTTGTAAAAAGCTCAGAAAAACCCCTCTCAAATCTTAGGATTTGTTGAGCCTGAAGAGGCTTGTCTGTAAAAGAATACTTGTTGCCTGGAGAGGTGCAGAATACTTGGAGTTGTAGTCTTGGAGAGACTTGGAAACAGCTTGTATTAAGTGCTAAGAGTTTTAGTGGAAAAACCTTCTGGAAGAAGGGACTGGACGTAGCTCTTTGTTTTGAAAGAGTGAACCAGGATATATCTTTGTGTGAATCTCTCTTTCTCTATCTCGTTAAGTTTTTTTTTTTTTTATTACTAACTTGGGGATTGAAAACAAAGTATCTTAATCACCTATAATCGTTTTAGTGTGTTCTTTTATCTTCCTGCTTTAAACGTTGGTTTTAAAAAGAAAGGGTCTTCGAAAATCGGTTAAGAAACACAATTCAACCCCCTTCTTGTGTTTCCCTGTTTCACTTTCAGTTGGAACACCGTATTAGGGACAGCGACACGTAAAGCCCATATACGGATGTAACAGTACATACTGGGGACGACGATACGTAACACTTGGTAGGGCAGTGCTAAGTCATCTTCGTAGAGAATCCACTTTTGGAATGTGTTTGGATATTTGATTATGGTGCCATATAATGATGAATTGTCTAATGTAATTAAGTTGTGACATGGATTATTTGTTATGTGAATCGGTAAAAGCGATTTCTTGAACTACTTTTTTTTTGTAGACATTATGATGTTTAAAGTTATGTTTTCCTTATGATAGTTATGGTGAGCACACAACGTGGAACCACCACTGGTCGTTCCGAGAGAAGAGAGGCGGACCAACCTATGATTAAGGAGGTGTCCCAACAGCAGGTGAAAGGACCAAGGTCACCTTGCAGAGACCTTGGGAGTGATGACTCAGACGATGGCTCAGATACAGGGTGTACTGGGAGAGTTGATCCAACGTTTACTCCCTGCTCAGCAGCATGTTTCACCACCACCACTTCCACCCCAACCTTCCACTGTGGCATCCTCTAGGGAGAGTAGGGATGTTCATGGGGAGGAGGCACCTAGGATTCCCCCACCCCCGCCCGAGGGTGATACGTTGATAGCTGTCCTGAAAGAGTTTAGGAGGCTGAAGCCTCCCACTTTCTCTGGTGTGGGGAATGGTGAAGATCCCACTCGTTTTCTTAAGGAGACTGAGCAACTCCTCACTGCCTTGGGATGCACGCCCACCAGGGCAGTAGAGGTGGTCAGCTTTCAGCTGCTACGGGCAACTAAGGACTGGTTTGCATCCTATAGGCATCAGAGGGGCCTTCTGGCAAGGCAAGTTGAATGGGGAGTCTTTCAGACAGCTTTCATGGAAACCTTTTTGCCTCGGGTAGAGAGGCAACGCCGAGCAAAAGAGTTTGAGGAACTTAGGGAAGAGGATATGACAGTCACAAAGTACCGAGACAGATTCTTAGAGTAGGAGAGGTATGCAGCTCACTTGGTGGTCACCCCCAACTTAGGTGTTCCGCTTTGTGGAGGGGTTACGAGATGACATTTATGGGTCTGTTTTGACTACTGACGAGATTTCTTTTGATGAGACCATGAATTTGGCCCGAAGGATGGAAAATAGGAAGATTGAAATTAATCAGAGGCAGCTAAAAAAGCAGAAGAAGGTTGAGGAGATAGTTGAAGGCTCCAAAGGAAAGTCCTTGCATAAACCGCATTTCTTGAAGAAGCACTTATCTGGGGGTACACGTTTTGGCAACTATCGGAGGGGAGGATGTAACACCCCGATTTTCACTACTTTTATATATCAATAAGAGAATAATTAAGTTTATATTTTATTCGAGGTCTTAGAAAATGAAATAAAATAAACCGAGACCATATTCATACTCAACGCTATCGTACGAAGCTACGATTAAATTTTGAGCTGAAAACTCAAACGGAGCCCGGTCTACGTTTTTAGACTAACAATATGATTTTAATGCTCAGGAGACCTCAGTTTGACCCGTGAACAAGACAGTAAGTCTTGGAATTAAATTTCCTACGTTTTTGTTAAATTTAAAAACAATCACTTCCTGACCTTTGTTCATGTAGAAATCTTCAATCGGATGAAGAACGGAGCTACATTTGGATTTATCGGGACCCGCTAACGGATAATGTTGATGTCACATCATGTCAAATCACTTGGGAAAGCGTGCCAGAGTCATCATGACGTTTGAAAATATCTAGACACGAAATCAACAAAATACCCCTAACCTTTTCTTAAATGACATTTTGGTCCTTGAAGGAAATGACCAAAATTCCCTTAAGTGAGTTTATTTAAGGGCTGGTCAGCCCCCAAACCCCACGCATAGAACAGCCCCAGGAGAGCACCAACACTTCATCTTCTTCCTTGAGACAAAACACCATTTTTTCTTAAGAAAAGCTTGAATCCTTTGAGAGAAAAAGCTTGATTCTTGATCAATCGTCCTCATTCATTAGGTAAGATCACTTCGATGATATATAAGCTTCATGAATCTCTTCCTATCTCAAGTTTGAAATCTTGATTTCATAGTTTTCAAGTTTATGATCCAAAATTTCAAAAATTCATAGAAAATTGTAGAAAAATCCTTTTAATGGGAAACCAATTTCTTTGAGCCAGCTTCATCATCCTCTATCTCTATCCAAGAGTATATGATCAAACTCTCATCCTAGCCTATTTTTCTAAGAGTGGCCGAAACCCTAAGAATTGGGGAAAATGTGGTTTTGTTCAATTTTTGTTTTCGAACTCTTGATTCCGTCCTTACCTTTCCTATTGTCTTTGAATCCAAGTGATGGAAAACCAAATCAATTCCTAGCCTATTTTTCCTCTTCATGGCCGAGACCTATATGCTATGGAACCATGAGTTGTGTTTCAAATTTTTGGGTAATAGGACTTGTAACACCCTGCTTTTCACTTCGATGTCTATATGTGTTAATACTTAATTACAGATGTATGCATATGTTGTTTATGCTTGTTTTTGATGCATAAGTTCATAGTTGTAGTAGTTTAGTCTTTAGGTTAGTTGATCTATTCGAGTCCAAGTAACCTGTTTCACGGTTTTAGCCATATCTTGAGTTCTAGACATCCGATTGAGGTGATCTTGGATGCGTTGGAAAAAGTAGATAATTATCTACAAGTCTTATTCAGGTTTTGAGGCCAAAAACACATTTTCTGATGCGGAAATCGATTTAGGAAATCGATTTCCAGATGAAGAAATCGATTTCCAGAAAGTGGAAATCGATTGCTTAAAGGGAAAAATCGATTTATTTGATAAGAAAATCGATTTGGCCAATGGAAAATCGATTTCCATGGCTGTGGAATCGATTCCCATGCTTGCCAGAGCTTGTGTACGTGTTTGTGTTATCGGGCTATGCTGTGTACAACCCATTCGTAATAAAACGTCCCTAACAGTTCTATATGCATAGAGTATGACCTAAACCTAGTTTCTACACCCTATTATACTCACTAGTTGCCTCTTCTCATCCCTAGGAGCTCTCATTGATCTCTTGCTTTAGAAAACCCAAAAGGACGAATCCTGTTTTGGTGTTCTTCGTCAAGAACACGTCGTTGTTTGGCTAGTCTATCCCTGCAGCTAGATTTAATCTCCTAAGTTAGAAACCAAGGTGAGTTTGTAATCCTAGATTTGTTTTCCCTTTCAGTGCTTAACTTAAAGATCGACTCTGTTTTCCAGTGTTCGATCGTGATCAAGTGCTGAGCCCGTGAGAAGGAACCGTAGCAGAACTTGGATCTGTTCTCTTTCCCTTAGGTTGTGAATCGTCATACCAGGTATAGGGGGATAAAATTGGTCATGAATATGTGGGTTTTGGGATAGGTTAAGATGAAGGGGTTAACCCATGACCCCTATGTATGCCTGCGTATGCCTATGAATGTTGTTATGTTGTTTTCTGGCTATATGAGTATTGATTGATGAATAATTTGATGTTATAACATGTTTATAACTATGAGTTCATGATTTATATGATTGTTGATGAATTAATGAAGATGAGCATGTTGTTTATGCCATGATATGGTGTTTTGTTAACCTTATGCTATAAGAACATAGTTATAGGGAGAAAATAAATAGGCGATGTGAGATTGATAACAAAGGATTAGTTTGAGAACACTTAGGTTATGATTTATGAGTGTTGGACTAATCAAATTGGTGATAAATAGCTTAGGCTCGAATGATATGTCAATTAGAGAACGAAGACTGGTCCGATAGCAGAGAAGACCCGTTGCTGCATGATCTGACACCCAGAAATCGATTTCCAGCTCATGAAAATCGATTTGAATCCTCCAAGAATCGATTTTCAAGGTGTGGAAATCGATTTGGCCTTGTAGAAATCGATTTCTAGAATCGATTTTCTTTGTTCAAAATCGATTGGGAAAATCGATTTGAACATGTTGAAATTGATTTCCAGAGATTGGAAATCGATTTGAAGACTTGAGAAATCGATTCCAGAGATTGGAAATCGATTCTCACGTGCCCAGAAGTAGTTTTAAACCCTTATGCTTGATGGATAATGTTATATAGGCTTGTTATGATCTAAGGACTTTAGGTTACCCTTAGTAGCTTAAGAATACTTGATCTTCGATCCTACTTGACACTAGGATGTAACCCCATGGTTTAAAATAGAATGAGTTAGAGAAGAACGTCATGAAATAATAAAGATAATAACGAAGATGCTATTAATAATGATAACGATGAGTTTATTATTAGTGATGTTATTGATGACCATCATGGATGGTCATAGTTAATAATCAATGTGATTGATTATGGTGGTGAATGGTTGGCATGTGTTTGCATATTGATGAACATTACACGCATCATACGTTGAAGTTGATATGTTGGGTGGAAAGCAAATGATGAATCGCGATCATGGAGGCCGTGATGGGTGTTATCCCGGCCTTGCGGGTACATTGGGTGTGAAAGTTCCAGGTGACATGGGCTAGCTACCTATTGTCGGAGTAACCTAATGAATAAGCTTGAGTACCCTGACTAGCCACTATACGTTATCATGATTGGTGAGAGTGTTCGGGGATGGCCCATGGTCTGGCATATCATCCACGTTGATAACCGAACATGTACTCCTAATTGTCTTTCCAGAGTTAGAGTTGTTGGCCATATGCATACGGAGTAGTGATGTTGTATTTGCATTGACATGCATCTTTGATATATATATATATATATATTGATTATATCTGTGTTGATTGATATATGTTGTATGTCATCTTAATTACTATTCCATTCCGTTTACATATATTTATGATCGTATTTCTCACCCCTGTCTTTTGCTGTTCTTGTGCATGTGATGTTGCATGTGCAGAGGAGGGTGAGCATGCCGACGAGGAGTGATCCCGTGGAGTTCTCTCTTAGTAGTAGTAGTTAGGATTTACGTTCAGTTGTTTAGTTTTATTCCGATGTATTATCGGTATATGTATACCAACTCTGATATATGACATCAGGATTTGGGTTATGTTTATTATTTATGTTTTTCGCAGTTTGTTTTTAAAGGATTTTGATTATTTCAGATTCCTACGTTTAAGTTATAGGTGATGTGATGCACATTACACTTGAGAATTTGTTTGTATTTATAATTGTTATTTATTTTTTTAAAGACATGTATGATTTTATTTATATTTTATTTTATGCGAGGTAGTGGGTGTTACATTTAGTGGTATCAGAGCGGACCTCTCCCAGTATGGTGTGGTTCGAGGATGAACCAAGCAGAAGCTGGTGGGCATGTGACACCCGGGGCTGACAAGGACGGTGAGTGATCGCCGGTGCATGAGGCACGGACAAGGAGCGGCTCCTGGCAGGCTTCTAGGCGGAGGGACACATGTATGAACCGATTCACACCGGAATGAGAAGGATCCTGAGACTGTGTAGGTATGGGACTGTACACTTGAAGGAAGGCTTATATAAGAATTGATATGTACTACCTATACCAACAAGATGCATCTTCTTTTCAGGAGCCCAGAACATAAGAACTCCATAGTTAAGCGTGCTTGACTTGGAGTAATTATGGGATGGGTGACCTTCTGGGAAGTTTCCCAGAAAGCGTGTGAGTGAGGACAAAGCACGCTGAAAAGACCCGTGTTGGTTTGGGGGGCAGTCGGCAATCCTGAAAGTAGTCCGGGCCATTACAAATGGTATTAGAGCCAGTCTGTCCTTCAGGCCAGGATATGTGTCTATTGTGTTCTCTTCTATGTACTCTTCTATGATTGTCTATGACGATGGTATAGAGTATTAAGTGTTTAGTTTTGTTTTGCTTAACTTCCGATATTGAGCAGTTTGCTTGAATGATGCAGGAAGTTATGGCGGGTAGAAACGATCGTGCGATTGCTAATGCCCTGGAAGCATTAGCTAATGCCATAGGGCAGAATCAGAATCACAACGGAGGTGGACCTGCTGAATTTCAGGATTTGGATAAGTTCCAGAGGAATAATCCGCCATCCTTCAAGGGAGCTTATGATCCTAAAGGTGCTTAGACATGGATCCGAGAGCTTGAGAAGATCTTTCGGGCCATAGCATGCACCGATGCTCAGAAGGTTACCTTTGCTACCTTCATGTTGGTAGAAGAAGCTAAACATTGGTGGGAGAATTGCCGCCAACGTTTGGAAGCTGAAGGCGCTGCTGTTACTTGGTATGCCTTCAAGGAGAGATTCTTGGGGAAGTATTTCCCTACTGATATACGCGACAAGAAGGAGATGGAGTTTATGGCTTTAACTCAGGGAAACATGACCATTAGGGATTATGCCGCTAAGTTTGAGGAATTGTCACGTTATTATCCTCTCTATCGGTATTGTAATGATGATCGCTCTAAGTGTGTGAAGTTCGAGAATGGTTTGCGTCCAGAGATCAAGCAAGCCATCAGCTACCAAGAAATCCGTGTTTTTCCCACCTTGGTGAACAAGTACAGAATCTTTGAGGAAGACTACAAGTCCAGAGTTGCTCAGTTCAAGAGTTCTGGTCCCCAAGGTAGAAAGAGGACGACCCAATAGGACAAAGGAAAACAATAGTTGGCACCAATTGGTCGTGGGTTCAAGTACGCCGACAAGAAACCGCAGTGTACATTGGGACCAGCCAGTGGCGGAGGGTTTGCCTCTTCTAGGCCAATTAGGTGTGGCAAGTGTGGTAAGGAGCACTTTACTCGTGACTGCAAGGAGATAGACATCATCTGCTTCAAGTGTGGGAAGCCTGGTCATATCAGTAAGGATTGTGGTGGAGCAAAGATGGAGCCACAGAGTGCCAGCAAGAGTTCTCAAGCTGATCGACCGAGGACAAGTGGAAGAGTCTTCACTCTCAGTGGACCTGAAGCCTTAGAATCTGAAGACCTGATTCAGTGTAAGTGTCTCATCAAAGGGACTCCTTTAATAGTGTTGTTTGATTCGGGTGCGTCGCATTCCTTTATATCACATGACTGTGTTGAGTACCTTAGATTACCTGTTGCCCAACTTGAATATGATCTAGTTGTTGCTACCCCTACCAATAAGCCTGTTGTTACCTCACATATTTGTAAAGGTTGTTCCATTGTCATTGATGATAGAAATTTCATAGTTGACCTTATATGCTTACCCCTTGAACAACTTGATGTTATTCTTGGTATGGACTGGTTATCTGCCAATCATGTCCTTTTAAATTGCTTTGATAAAACTGTTGTTTTTGGAACTGCTGTCGATCATAAGGATCCGAGTTTTCTGACTGCCAACTAAGTCAAGGCTTCTATTAGAGAAGAAGCCCAAGTATACATGATCTTATCTTCCCTGGAAGTAGAGAGAAAGGCTGAGGTTAAGGATGTGCCAATTGTGAGAGAGTTCCCAGAAGTTTTTTCCCCAGGATATTTATAGTTTGCCACCTGAGAGAGAGGTTGGGTTTAGCATAGACTTAGTGCCAGGTACAGGACCTATATCCATAGCGCCTTATAGGATATCCCCTCTAGAGCTGGCTGAGTTGAAGAAACAGTTAGAGGAATTGCTCCAGAAGCAGTTTGTTAGGCCTAGTGTGTCTCCGTGGGGAGCGCCAGTGTTGTTGGTGAAGAAGAAAGATGGCAGCATGAGGTTGTGTGTCGATTACCGACAGCTCAACAAGGTGACTATTAAGAATAGGTATCCTCTTCCTAGGATAGATGATCTTATGGACCAGCTGATAGGAGCTTGTGTGTTTTCTAAGATAGATTTGAGATCAGGCTATCACCAAATTCGGTTCATGTCTGAGGACATTCCAAAGACTGCGTTCAGAACACGCTATGGCCATTATGAGTATCTAGTTATGCCTTTTGGTGTGACTAATGCCCCTGCTGTGTTCATGGACTACATGAACAAGATCTTGCATCCATACTTGGATAGGTTTGTAGTTGTCTTCATAGATGATATCCTAGTATACTCTAAGACTAAGGAGGAACATGAGGAACACTTGAGGATAGTCTTAGAAACCCGTAAGGAAAAATAGTTGTATGCCAAGTTGTCCAAGTGTGAGTTTTGGTTAGAAGAGGTGAGTTTCTTAGGACACATCATCTCTAAAGGAGGGATAGTCGTGGACCCAGCTGAGGTAGAAACCGTGCTCCATTGGGAAGCACCTAAGTCAGTGACCGAGGTTAGAAGTTTCTTGGATTTAGCTGGGTACTATAGGAGGTTCATAGAGGGATTCTCTAAGATAGATTTGCCTATGACCCGCCTTACTAAGAAATTCAGATTTTTATGGGGGACTCTAAGTGTGATGAAAGTTTTCAGGAGTTGAAGAATAGTTTGACCTCTGCACCTGTGCTAGTGTTGCCCAACCCTAGTGAACCTTTTGTGGTGTACTGTGATGCTTCGAAGCAAGGTTTAGGTGGTATGTTGATGCAGAATGGTCAGGTAATAGCTTATGCTTCTAGGCAGCTTAAGACCCATGAGAAGAACTACCCTACTCATGACTTGGAGTTAGGAGCTGTAGTGTTTGCCTTAAAAATTTGGAGGCATTATCTTTATGGAGCTAGATTTGAGGTCTTTAGTGATCATAAGAGTTTGAAATACCTGTTTGACCAAAAGGAGCTGAATATGAGACAGCGTAGGTGGATGGAATTTCTTAAGGATTATGAGTTTGAGTTGAGTTACCACCCAGGTAAGGCTAATGTAGTGGCTGATGCCTTGAGTAGAAAAACCTTACATATTTCAGCCTTGATGGTTAGAGAGATGGATTTGATAGAGGAGTTTAGATATTTTAGTTTAGCTTGGGAAGTTACCTCTAAGAGCATTAGGCTAGGAATGTTGAAAATCACTAGCAGTTTGATGGATCAGATTAGAGAAGGGCAGAAGATAGATGTATACCTTTTAGACCAGAGAGAGTTGATTGCTCAGGGTAGAAATCTTAGTTTTAAGGAAGGGACTGATGGAATTTTGAGGTTCCAGGATAGAGTTTGTATATCTGATGCTCCAGAGCATAGGAAGTTGATCCTTGAGAAAGGACATAGGAGTGGTTTGAGTGTTCACCCAGGAGCCACAAAGATGTATCAGGATCTGAAATGGATGTTTTGGTGGCCTAGGATGAAAAAGGATGTGGCTGAGTTTATGTATGCTTGCCTAGTGTATCAGAAGGCTAAGATAGAGCACCAGAAACCTTCGGGTAAGTTGCAACCTTTGAGTATTCCTGAGTGGAAGTGGGATAGTATCTCTATGGATTTTGTGTCTGGACTCCCTAGGACTTCAGCTGGTTGTGATACCATATGGGTTATTGTGGACAGGTTAACCAAATCTGCCCATTTCATTCCTATGAACATGGAATATCCATTAGAGAAGTTGACTGGGTTGTATATCAAAGAAATAGTTAGATTGCATGGTCTACTCTCTAGCATAGTTTCAGACAGAGATCCTAGATTTACCTCTAGATTTTGGAATAGTTTGCATGAGGCCTTAGGGACTAAGCTTAGATTGAGTTCAACTTACCACCCACAGACCGATGGCCAGTCTGAGAGAACAATCAAATCCTTAGAGGACTTGTTGAGGGCGTGTGTGCTAGAGCATTCTGGTAGTTGGGATAAGTTTTTACCCCTTAGAGAGTTCACCCACAACAATAGCTTCCATTCCAATATTGGGATCGCACCTTATGAGGCTTTGTATGGGAGGAGGTGTAGGACACCTTTGTGTTGGAATGAGCCTAGAGAGAGTTGTGTTAGGACCTGAGGTAGTGTAAGAGACTACAGGCAAAGTGAGGATGATATGAGATAAGATGAGAGTGGCACAGAGTAGGCAAAAGAGTTACCATGATAAGAGAAGAACAACTCTCGAATTCCAGGAGGGGGATCATGTGTTCTTGCGAGTTACTCCAACAACTGGGGTTGGCAGAGTAATGAAAGCGAGGAAACTTACTCCTAGATTCATTGGCCCTCACCAAATTCTAAAAAGAGTCGGTGAAGTCGCCTACCAGATAGCTTTACCCCCGTTCTTGTCAAATCTTCATAATGTGTTTCATGTGTCTCAACTTCGAAAGTATGTTCATGATCCAAGCCATGTGATAGTACCCGATGTCATTCCACTAAAGGATAACTTGACCTTTGAGGTGTTACCGCTTCGGGTTGAAGATCGAAGGGTCAAGCAGCTGAGAGGGAAGGAAATTCCCTTGGTCAAGGTCATTTGTAGTGGAGCTACAAAAGAAAGTGCTACGTGGGAGTTAGAGAGCAAGATGAAGGAGTCACACCCGCATCTGTTTACTCAAGGTGAGTAGAAATTTCGAGGACAAAAATTTTATAAGGGGGTGGAATTGTAACACCCTACTTTTCACTTCTATGTCTATATGTGTTAATAATTAATTATAGATGTTTGCATATGTTGTTTATGCTTGTTTTTTATGCATATGTTCATAGTTGTAGTAGTTTAGTCTTTAGGTTAATCGATCCATTCGAGTCCAAGTAACCTGTTTCACGGTTTTAGCCATATCTTGAGTTCTAGACATCCAATTGAGGTGATCTTGGATGCGTTGGAAAGATTAGATAATTATCTACAAGTACTATTTAGGTGTTGAGGCCAAAAACACGTTTTATGATGGTTAAATCGATTTGGGAAATCGATTTCCAGCTGAAGAAATTGATTTGGGAAATCGATTTCCAGATGAAGAAATCAATTTCCAGAAAGTGGAAATCGATTTTTTAAAGGGAAAAATCGATTCATTTGATAACAAAATCGATTTGGCCAATGGAAAATCGATTTCCATGGTTGTGAAATCGATTCCCATGCTTGACAGAGCTTGTGTACGCGTTTGTGTTATCGGGCTATGCTGTGTACGACTCATTCGTCCTAAAACCTCCCTAACAGTTATATATACATAGCGTATGACCAAAACCTAGTTTCTACACCCTATTATACTCACTAGTTGCCTCTTCTGATCCCAAGGAGCTCTCACTGATCTCTTGCTCTAGAAAACCCAAAAGGACGAATCCCATTTTGGTGTTCTTCGTCAAGAACACGCCGTTGTTTGGCTAGCCTATCCCTGCTGCTAGAGTTAATATCCTAAGGTAGAAACCAAGGTGAGTTTCTAATCCTAGATTTGTTTTGCCTTTCAATCCTTAACTTAAAGATCAACACTGCTTTCCAGTGTTGCGATCGTGATCAAGTGCTGAACCCGTCAGAAGGAACTGTAGCAGAACTTGGATTTATTCTCTTTCCCTTAGGCTGTGAATCGTCATACCAGGTATGGGGGGATAAAATTGGTCATGAATATGTGGGTTTTGGGATAGGTTAAGATGAAGAGGTTAACCCATGACACCTATGTATGCCTGCGTATGCCTATGAATGTTGTTATGTTGTTTTCTAGCTATATGAGTATTGATTGATGAATAATTTGATGTTATAACATGTTTACAACTATGAGTTCATGATTTATATGATTCTTGATGAATTGATGATGATGAGCATGTTGTTTATGCCATGATATGGTGTTTTGTTAACCTTATGCCATAAGAACATAGTTATAGGGAGAAAATAAAAAGGCGATGTGAGATTGATAACCAAGGATTAGTTTGAGAACACTTAGGTTATGATTTATGAGTGTTGGACTAATCAAATTGGTCATAAATAGCTTAGGCTCGAATGACTGGTCCGGTAGTGGAGAAGACCCGTTGCTGCATGATCTAACACCCCGAAATCGATTTCCAACACATGGAAATCGATTTGAATCCTCCAAGAATCGATTTCCAAGGTGTGGAAATCGATTTGGCCTTGTAGAAATCGATTTCTAGAATCGATTTTCCTTGTTCAAAATCGATTGGGGAAATCGATTTAAACATGTTGAAGTCGATTTCCAGAGATTGGAAATCGATTTGAAGACTTGAGAAATCGATTCCAGAGATTGGAAATCGATTCTCACGTGCCCAGGAGTAGTTTTAACCCCTTATGCTTGATGGATAGTGTTATATAGGCTTGTTGTGATCTAAGGACTTTAGGTTACCCTTAGTAGCTTAAGAATACTTGATCTTTGATCCTACTTGACACTAGGATGTAACTCCATGGTTTAAAATAGCATGAATTAGAGAAGAACATCATGAAATAATAAAGATAATAACGAAGATGCTGTTAATAATGATAACGATGAGTTTATTATTAGCGATGTTGTTGATGACCATCGTGGATGGTCATAGTTAATAATCAATGTGATTGATTATGCTGGTGAATGGTTGGCATGAGTTTGCATATTAGTGAACATTGCACGCATCATACGTTGAAGTCGATATGTTGGGTGGAAAGCAAACGATGAATCGCGATAGTGGAGGCCGTGATGGGTGTTATCCCAGCCTTGCGGGTACATTGGGTATGGAAGTTCCAGGTGACATGGGCTAGCTACCTATTGTCGGAGTGACCTAATGAATAAGCTTGAGTACCCTGACTAGCCACTACAAGTTATCAGGATTGGTGAGAGTGTTCGGGGATGGCCCATGGTCTGGCATATCATCCACGTTGATAACCGAACATGTACTCCTAATCGTCTTTCCAGAGTTAGAGTTGTTGGCCACATGCATACGGAGTAGTGATGTTGCATTCGCATTGACATGCATCTTTGATATATATATTAATTATATCTGTGTTGACTGATGTATGTTGTATGTCATCTTAATTACTGTTCCATTCCGTTTACATATATTTATGATCGTATTTCTCACCCGTCTTTTGTTGTTCTTGTGCATGTGATGTTGCATGTGCAGAGGAGGGTGAGCATGCTGACGGGGAGTGATCCCGTGGCGATCTCTCTTAGTAGTTGTAGTTGGGACTTACGTTCAGTTGTTTAGTTTTATTCCGATATATTATCGGTATATGTATACCAACTCTGATATGTGACATCGGGATTTGGGTTATGTTTATTATTTATGTTTTTCGCAGTTTATTTTTAAAGGATTTTGATTATTTCAGATTCCTACCTTTAAGTTACAGATGATGTGATGCACATTACCCTTGAGAATTTGTTTTTATTTATAATTGTTTTTTAAAGACATGTATGATTTTATTTAGATTTTATTTTATGCGGGGTAGTGGGTGTCATAGGACTTGTATTAGTGTTAACCAAGCTTAAGAACCAACCATCCGAATGATTGGAGCCAAATGAGATCCCTAACCCTTTTTTCCAATTTTGGCCGAACCTTAGACCACTTTTGGGGGAGGACATTTGTGTTTTGATATTGTAATTTTGTATTGATTGTTGTTGAGAATTGAATTGCATTTGATTGTTTTAGGCGACGCGGACGAAACCGGAACCAGAGCCGAGAACTATTCGAGAGTTGATTAGGAACTTAGCAAAGGTAAAGGGAGGTATTTCATTTCGGTTTGGTAGCTTCATGGTGTTTGATTGCTATATGTGATGTTTTTGTGTGATTGATGATTTGAAGACATGTTTTCAATAGAATATGAAATTGTTTTACTTAATGAAGTTTGTACTTGAGCATTTGATATGATTTGTGGCACTGATGCCTTGGATGAACTTTTGTTGTGATATTGGGCTGTTTTGATACCTATACATACAAACATATATATATATATATATATCTTGGACTGGTAAAGAGTATAGGACTGGCTATGACTCGATAAAGAATTAAAATACTCGAAAATCGAAATCGAAGTTTTGAAAACTGGGTTTTGAAATCAAAAAGGTTTTTGGGAAAACTTGTTGCTTTTTCAGGAAAAGTTATCTTCCATTTTGAAAAGTTATGTTCTTTTGAAAAGGAAAAAGTTGTTTTGAGGAAAGTTTTACAAAGTATGTTTTGTTTCAAAAAAACGTTTTAAAAAGAGGTGGAACCTGTAGAAAACGGTTTTGGTTACCAAAAAGTGTTTTCCCGGAAAAATGTTTTCCTTGAAAATGAAATGTCTTAGTCAAGAACAATAAAAGTATGTTTTGTTTTCCAAAGTTGTTTTGAGAAAATAAGACAGAAATAGGAACGATGATCCTTTTGAGACAAATGCAAACCTAGTGACCGAGACGTCGGGCTAGGGTTTTGTGGATTGAGCACTCGGACATCGTGTCCTGTGTTTTGAATGAACGGGCTTAATGTCCTTTGAAAACAAGTCGTGAGCCATGTGCCTCGACAATTGAAAGAATGAACGAAAAAGAAAACAGAAACTTTCTGTGTACATGCATGAACCAGCAAACGTGCCACTTGAAAACGAGCTACAACTTAAGAAGTTGAGAATATGAGCTTGTAACACCCCGATTTTCAAGTTTTTCCTCATTAAACAGTATTTATGAACTTGCATTTTATTCGAGGTCTTTGAAAAGGAAATAAAATAAATCGAGACCATATTCATGCTCAACGTTATCGTACGAAGCTACGATTAAGTTTTGAGCTGAAAACTCAAACGGAGCCCGGTCTGCGTTTTTAAACTGACAGTATGATTTTACTGCTCAGTAGACCTCAGATGGACCCGTGAACGAGACAGTAAGTCTTAGAATTTAATTCTCTACGTTTAGGCTAAATTTCAAAAAATTCTAAAAAAAAATTCACTTCCTGACCTTTTTTCGAGCGAAATCCTCAATCGGGTCATGAACGGAGCCGCGTAAGGTATTACCGGGACCCGAAAACGGATAATATTGATGCCACATCATGTAAAATCACTTGGGAGAGCATGCCAGAGTCGTCATGACGTTCGGAAAAATCTGGACGCGAAATGACTAAATACCCCTAACTTAAACTTTTTCACTTTTACCACTTTACCCTTGAAGCAAATGACCATTTTACCATTAATGACTTGTGTAGAAGGCTGGACAGCCCCTTCTCCAGCCCCATTCACGCACAATCAGCCCCTTGAAGAGCCAAGAACACTTCATCTTCCTCCTCCTTGAAAAGCCACCATTTTTCTTAAGAAAATGCTTGAATCCTTTGAAGAAAACGTTGAATCGCTGATCAATCTTCATCTTTTCTTAGGTAAGATTACTCCTATGATCTCCTAGCTTCTTGAATCTATCTCAATCTCAAGATCAAAATCTTGTTTCATGAAAATCCATTTTGTGATCCAAAACTTTGCAAATTCATAGCAAATTGTAGAAAAATCCTTTTAATGGGAAATCAATTTCTTTGAACTCACTTCATCATCCTCTACCTAAACCCAAGAGCTCATGATCCAATTCTCATCGTAGCTCATTTCCACCAAAATGGCCGAAACCTAGAAGAGATGATGAATATTGTTTTTGATCAAATTTTTGATTTCTAACTCTTGATTCCATCCTCAACATTCCTATTGTCTTTGAATCAAAGTGATGGAAAACCAAATCAATTTCTAACCCCTTTTGCCCAAAATGGCCGAGACCTTCATGAGGAAAAATCATGAGCAATGTTCCATATTTTTGAGTCATGGGACTTGTATTAGTGTTAACAAAGCTAATGAACCAACCATCCAAAAGTTTGGAACCAAATGTGATCCCTAACCCTTTTTACCAAAATTGGCCGAATTTGAACCTTTTAGGGGAAGGAGAATTATGTTTTGATGTTGTATTTTGATATTGATTGTCCGTTGAATTGAATTGTATTTGATTGTTTTAGGGGTCGCGAACGAAACCAGAGCTGGAGCCGAGAACCATTCGAGTTTGGATTAACCAACTTCGTGAGGTAAAGGGAGGTAGTTCATTTAAGTTTGGTAGCTTCATAGTGCTTGATTGATATATGTAATGTGGCAGTCTTGATTGATGATTTGGAGATGTGTTTAATGATATATGAAGTTGTTTACCTAACGAAACATATTGTTGATGATTTGTGGCATTGATGCCTTGGTTGATATTATGATTATGATTATGGACTATTTGATACCCATACCTATATACCTATATATATATATATATATATATCTTGGATGAGCATAGAACTGGCTATGTCTCGAAAATAATTAAAATACTCGAAAACAGAATTCGAAGGTTTGAAAAACGAGTTTTGAAGATCAAAAAATGATTTTTCGGAAAACGTGTTGCTTTTTCAAGAAAAGTATGTTTCCTTTCTAAAAAGGTCATGTTCTTTGAAAAGGAAAAGTGGTTCTTGTGGAAAGTTGTGCAAAACGTGTTTTGTTTTAGAAAAACGTTTTAAAAAGACGTAGAACCTTAGAAAACGGTTTTTGTTTCCAAGAAAGTGTTTTTCCCCCAGAAAATGTTCTCTTGTTCAAGAAATGTTTTATTTCAAGAACAATAAAAGTGTTTTGTTTTCAAAGTTGTTTTGAGAAAGCTTGACCAAAATGAAAAATAATGGATCTTTTGAGATGAACCCAAATCTTGTGACCGAGACGTCGGGCTAGTGTTTTGTGTATTAAGCACTCGGATTTCATGTCCTGTGTTTTTGATTTGAATGGGCTTAATGTCCTTTTGAAACGAGTCGTGGGCTTTATGCCTTGACAATTGAAAGAATGAACGAAAAAGAAAACTGAAAACTTTTTGTGTACATGCATGAATCGGCAGACGTGCCATTTGAAACCGAGCTACAACTTACGTAGTTGAGAATGGAATCGGTTAAGACCACTAGGTCTATAGGGGCATTCTGTGTGTCGAGACTCCACAAGTGACCGGTGGCCTCGCAACCCCGTGCCGTGGTAAGTCGGCTACCCAGCACGAATGAACTCGATCAGGGACTGGACTATTCATGATATGGTGAGGCGTAGTACCCTGGAACAATTGGAGTTCGGATCTAAATTGAGAGGCCGACTCATGAGGACAATTGTGTTACGGGTGTTACTACGGCCTATTGCTCGATGTTGGGAAGTTAGAATCTCCGGAGTACATGAATTAGAAAGATGATATTGAAGTCTCATGCATTATTATAACTCATGATGGTGTTTGAGATATTATGTTGTGTTATATAGATAACTGTTCTTTATAACTGTATTTATCTGTGGATGTTTATACTGTTGTTTATCGCCTATGTGGCTATCGTGAAAAACGTTATATGAGTATCTCACCTTTGCCTGTACATGTTGGACACCCTGTTGTGTTTTTGGAACACATGTACAGATGTTGATCATAGGTCCCCGCGGAGACGTGAGGACTCAGATGGCGGTGCCTTTGGAAGAAGCCAACTTTGGGTTGTATCCCAATGGCTACTCTTAGCCGACTAGCTTACGAGTCTTTCCTTTTGTAACAGTCTTATATTACTTACTGCACACATTTGAACTTATGTTCTTAAGTCTGTAAAATGTTATCTATTAGACAAGGATTTATGTTATGATTATACTAGTATGAATCTGAAACGTTGATGTATGTTTCACGGTTTATTTCTTTACCTTGAGCTGTATTGCCTATGCATGCAAAAAAATTTTAGAAACGCGTCTCCGAACATAGCTAGGTAATTATATTATTTTCCGAAAGCAACCAGCGTTTTATTCTTTTGATATTTTTCGCAATTTGAGTTCGAGTACGTAGCACCCGAGGGGGGTGTTACATTAGTGGTATCAGAGCTGGTCGAGTCTTTCGGGAATCCTTGGGAAGTGAGTCTATTGTGTTTGTGTTGTGTGATATCTGTGTGAACCTTGTTTGAATTGTTTCTTTGTTGAGGCAATGTGTGTTGACACACTAGTATTTGACACACTAGCACTTGACACACTATTACTTGACACACGAGTTTATGTTTCCTTATTAAGGTAGGATTGGTTTGCCTTGTAGGGAAACATGAATCTTCGAGGTGGACGTGGTGGAGGTCGCGACATTGCTGACAACAATGCTGATGACAACAACATCAATCGAGCTATCCAGGCAATGGCTGATATGGCGGCTGCTGTTGCTCAACAGATAGCTACGATAGCTCAACAGAATCAACAAAGAGCTGATCTCGTTGTTGATGCTAGAGGGTTAGTCGATTTTCGGCGTCATGATCCTTCGCAGTTTCACGGGGACTATGACCCGAAAAAGGCTGACTTGTGGCTACAAGAGATAGAGGAGATTTTTGCTGTTCTGCACTGCCTCGAGGGAGTGAAAGTGGACTATGCCACATTCCTGCTTCTGGGTGATGCAGAGTATTGGTGGGGAGGAACCAGACAGCTGCTGGAAGCCAACAACCAAGAGATCACTTGGGGAGTATTTCGCACCAAGTTTCTAGACAAGTACTTTCCCCAAAGTGCCAGGACCGAGAAAGAGCAGGAATTTCTGAAAATATAGCAGAGGGACATGACTGTAGGGGAATATGCGGCGAAGTTTGAATCACTCGCCAAGTATTTCCGCTTTTTCCAAGCCCAACCTGACGAGGACTGGAAATGCGAGAGATTCGAAGGAGGTTTGCGCTTCGAGATCAAGGAGTCAGTGTTACCACTAGAGATCCGTACCTTCCAAGCCTTAGTGCAGAAGTGCAGAAAAGTCAAGAAGATGAGACATGGAAGAGAGAACAAGAGTACTGTAGGAGGGCCGTCTAGGTCCAGTAACCCAAACCAGTACCAGAACCAGAAAGGGAAGCCGTCCCAGAAGAAGTCGTATTCCAGACCTCAAGGGAATAGTCAGAAACAGCAATCGTATCGTCCTGTAGCTTCTGCCTACGGTGGAGGGAGTGGAAACGACCAGAACCAAGGCCAAGTCCGGAGATGTTTCAATTGTGGGAAACATAGACATCAAGCTGACAACTGCGATCTAAAGGGAGTTCTATGTTTCCAATGCGAGAAGATAGGATTTCACGAGGGCATGCCCTACACCAAAAACCGAGCTGACTGTCAACAATGTTCGAACTGCTAGACCAACAACAAGGGGAAGAGTCTATACCATGAGTGGCGGTGATGCTTCCAAATTTGATGATCTCATACAAGGTAGTTGCATCATAGATAGTAATCTCCTAACTGTACTATTTGATTCGGGTGCGACATATTCGTTCATCTCTTTGAATTGTGTGAGACAATTAGACTTGCCTGTTTCTTCACTGTCTTTTGATTTGATTGTCACAACTCCAACTGCTAAACCTATTACTTTAATATAGTATGTTTGAACAGTCCTATTCTTGTTCATGATAGGAACTTTCTTGTTGACTTAATATGTTTGCCTTTGACTCAATTGCATGTGATCCTAGGCATCGATTGGTTATCTTCCAACCACAACCTTTTAGACTGTGCACATAGAACCTTCGTTTTTCCCGACCTTGAGATTTCTAGATTTTTAACTGCCAACCAAGTAAGAGCTTCTTTGAAAGAAGGAGCTCGGGGATACATGCTTCTATCCTGTTTAGAAATCGAGAGGGACGTTGTCTTGAGCGATGTGCTGGTTGTGAAAGATTTTCCAGAGGTTTTTCCAGAGGACGTTCCAGGTTTGCCGCCTGTGAGAGACATCGAGTTTTCGATCGATCTAGTTCCAGGATCCGGTCCGATCTCTATAGCTCCATATAGGATGTCACCTACGGAGTTAGCCGAGCTAAAGATCCAACTAGAGGATCTGATGTCCAAGCGGTTTATGAGGCCCAGTGTGTCCCCGTGGGGAGCACCAGTGTTATTAGTGAAAAAGAAGGAAGGGATTTCAAGACTCTGCATGGATTACCGTCAACTCAACAAGATAACGATCAAGAACAAGTATCCTCTACCCCGCATAGATGATTTGATGGATTAACTTTAGGGAGCCATCGTCTTTTCAAAGATTGATCTGAGATCCGGTTATCGCCAGATCAGAGTAAAGAACGAGGACGTACCTAAGACTGCATTCAAGACTCACTATGGTCACTATGAGTACCTCGTGAAGCCTTTCGGAGTGACGAATGCGCCTGCGATCTTCATGGACTACATGAACCGGATTTTCCGTCCGTTTCTGGATCAGTTCATTGTCGTGTTTATCGATGATATTCTCATCTACTCGAAGAATCCCGAGGAGCATGAGGAACATCTATGACAAGTTTTACAAATCCTTCACAAGGAGAAGCTGTACAAAAAGCTACCCAAGTGCTAGTTTTGGCTGGATGAAGTCAAATGCTTAGGACACGTGATTACGAAGGAAGGGATTGTGGTCGATCCTACAAAAGTAGAAGCAGTACTTCTATGGGAAAGACCCAAGTCTGTGACAGAAATCGCAGTTTTGTTGGACTGGCTGGTTACTACAGAAGATTCATTGAAGGATTTTGGAAGATTGTTGCGCAGTTGACTCAACTTACGAGGAAGGACCAACCGTTTACATGTACTGACAAATGTGAGGAAAGTTTCCTGACAATGAAGGAACGTTTAACAACCTCACCAGTGTTAGTATTACCTAAACCAGACGAACTGTACGAAGTGTACTGTGATGCCTCGCATCAGGGACTACGATGTGTACTCATGCAACATCAGAAGGTTGTAGCGTATGCTTCGTGCCAGTTGAAGACTCATGAAAGGAATTACCCGACGCACGACCTTGAGTTAGCTATCGCAGTTCTTGCATTGAAGATCTGGAGACATTACTTGTATGGATCCAAGCTCGATGGCTTCAGTGACCACAAAAGTTTGAAGTACCTGTTCGACCAGAAGGAACTCAACATGATGAAGAGACGTTGGATGGAGTTTCTTAAAGATTACGACTTCACTTTGCTATACCAACCTGGAAAAGCTAATGTCATTGCAGACACTCTGAGTCGGAAGACCCCGCACATCTCTGCAATGATGGTCAAAGAGCTAGATTTGACAGAACAGTTTCGTGATCTCAACCTAGCCGTGGAAGTGAAAAACGAGAAGATTAGCTTGGGAATGATCAAGGTATCTAGTGGACTGATGGAAACGATCCGCGACCAACAAGCAACTGATGAGTACCTCCAAGAGAAAAAGGAGTCACTTGGACAAGAAAAGGTTGCAGAGTTCAGCTTGGGGACTGATGGCATCTTGATATGCAATGAACAAGTTTGTGTACCTAGTAACCCAGAGATGAGGAAGATGATTCAAGAAGAAGGACATAAGAGCAAGCTGAGCATTCACCCTGGATCAACTAAAATGTACCAAGATCTAAAACAGAAGTTTTGGTGGCCAGGAATGAAGAAGCAAGTAGCTGAGTATGTAGCGTCATGTTTGACCTGTCAGAAAGCAAAGGCACAACATCAACGACCTGGAGAGATGCTTCAATTCTTGGATGTACCTGAATGGAAATGAGAGAGCATCTCAATGGATTTTGTGGTAGGACTACCGAGAACTTCTAAAAGTTTTGACTCGATATGGGTGATCGTTGATAGGTTAACGAAGTCAGCACACTTCTTACCTGTTAAGATCAACTACTCAGTGGAGAAGTTAACTGAACTGTATATCAGAGAAGTAATCATACTACATGGAGTGCCATCAAGCATAGTCTCTGATAGAGACCCAAAGTTTATGTCACATTTTTGGCAAAGTCTACATCAATCTTTAGGAACAAAGTTGAGGCTGAGTTCAGCCTATCACCCTCAAACTGATAGACAGACAGAGAGAACGATACAATCTTTAGAAGATTTGCTGAGAGCTTGTGTTCTAGACCATGGTGGAAGTTGGGATGATCTTTTACCTTTTATCGAATTCACCTACAACAACGGCTATCATTCTAGCATAGGGATGGCACCTATGAAGCTTTGTATGGACGAAAGTGCCAGACGCCGTTGTGTTGGTACCAGGATGGAGAGAACATGATTGTGGTCCCCGAACTTGTGCAACAAACAACGGAAAAGATTAAGCAAATCCGAGAAAAGATGAAGATGGCATAGAGCAGACAAAAGAGCTACTCAGATAAGAGAAGACGACCCCTCGAGTTTTAAGAAGGTGAACACGTATTCCTGAGAGTCACGCTTACGACTGGAGTAGGTAGAGGTACTAAGTCCAGAAAACTCACTCCCAAATTCATTGGACCTTATCAGATTCTTCGTCTATTGGTCCAGTAGCTTACCAGATTGCCTTACAACCTTTTCTGTCCAACATTCATAATGTTTTCCATGTCCCACAACTTCGGAAGTATATTCCTGATTCGTCCCATGAAATCGAACCTGATATAGTACATTTACATGAAAACTTATGAGACATCGCCTGTGCGAATCGTTGATAAGAGGATCAAGCAACTCAAGGGAAAAGAAGTTCCCTTAGTCAAAGTCGTTTCGAACGACACAACTGGAGACACAACGTGGAAGCTCGAGGACAAGATGAGATTACAGTACCCCAATCTTTTTCAAGGTAAGTAATTTCGAGGACGAATTTTTTTTTTTTAGAAGGGGAGTAATGTAACACCCCGATTTTCAAGTTTTTCCTAATTAAACAGTATTTATGAACTTGTATTTTATTCGAGGTCTTAGGAAAGGAAATAAAATAAACCGAGACCATATTCATGCTCAACATTATCGTACGAAGCTACGATTAAATTTTGAGCTGAAAACTCAAACGAAGCCCGGTCTGCGTTTTTAAACTGACAGTATGATTTTACTGCTCAGGAGACCTCAGATTAACCCGTGAATGAGACAGTAAGTCTTAGAATTTAATTCTCTACGTTTTGGTTAAATTTCAAAAAAATCTCAAAAAAAATCACTTCCTGACCTTTTTTTCGAGCGAAATCCTCAATCGGGTGACGAACGGAACCGCGTATGGACTTACCGCGACCCGACAACGGATAATATTGATATCACATCATGTCAAATCACTTGGGAGAGCTTTCCAGAGTCGTCATGACGTTCGGAAAAGTCTGGACGCGAAATGACCAAAATACCCCTAACTTAACCTTTTTCACTTTTACCATTTTACCCTTGAAGCAAATGACCATTTTACCCTTAATGACTCGTTTAGAAGGCTCGACAGCCCCTTCTCCAGCCCCATTCACGCACAATCAGCCCCTTGAAGAGCCAAGAACACTTCATCTTCCTCCTTCTTGAAAAGCCACCATTTTTCTTAAGAAAAAGCTTGAATCCTTTGAAGAAAACCTTGAATCTTTGATCAATCTACATCCTTTCTTTGGTAAGATCACTTCTATGATCTCCTAGCTTCTTGAATCTCTCTCAATCTCAAGATCAAAATCTTGTTTCATGAAAATCCATTTTATGATCCAAAACTTTGAAAATTCATAGGAAATTGTACAAAAATCCTTTTAATGGGAAACCAATTTCTTTGAACTCACTTCATTATCCTCTACCTATACCCAAGAGCTCATGATCCAATTCTCATCGTAGCTCATTTCCCCCAAAATGGCCAAAACCTAGAAGAGATGATGAATAGTGTTTTTGATCAAATTTTTGATTTCTAACTCTTGATTCCATCCTTAACATTCCTATTGTCTTTAAATCCAAGTGATGGAAAACCAAATCAATTTCTAACCCCTTTTGCCCAAAATGGCCGAGACCTTCATGAGGAAAAATCATGAGCAATGTTCCATATTTTTGAGTCATAGGACTTGTATTAGTGTTAACAAAGCTTATGAACCAACCATCCAGAACCAAATGTGATCCCTAACTCTTTTCACCAAATAGTCCGAACCTTGAAACTTTTATGGGAAGGAGAATTTATGTTTTGATGTTGTATTTTGATGTTGATTGTTCGTTGAATTGAATTGTATTTGATTGTTTTAGGCGACGCGAACTAAACCGGAGCCGGAGTCGAGAAGCGTTCGAGTTTGGATTAACTAACTTAGTGAGGTAAAGGGAGGTAGTTCATTTAAGTTTGGTAGCTTCATAGTGCTTGATTGATATATGTAATGTGGTGGTCTTGATTGATGATTTAGAGAAGTGTTGAATGATATATGAAGTGGTTTACCTAATAAAACATATTGTTGATGATTTGTGGCATTGATGCCTTGGTTGATATTATGATTATATCCTGGATGAGCATAGGACTGGCTATGTCTAGAAAATAATTAAAATACTCGAAAACCGAATTCGAAGTTTTGAAAAAACGAGTTTTGAAGATCAAAAAGTGGTTTTTGGGAAAATTTGTTGCCTTTTCAAGAAAAGTATGTTTCCTTTTCGAAAAAGTCATGTTCTTTGAAAAGGAAAAGTGGTTTTTGTGGAAAGTTGTGCAAAACGTGTCTTGTTTCAGAAAAACGTTTTAAAAAAACGTGGAACCATAGAAAACTGTTTTTGTTTCCATGAAAGTGTTTTTCCCCCGAAAAATGTTCTCGTTGATCAAGAAATGTTTTATTTTAAGAACAATAAAAGTGTTTTGTTTTCCAAAGTTGTTTTGAGAAAGCTTGACCAAAAGGAAAAATGATGGATCTTTTGAGATGAAACCAAACCTAGTGACCGAGATGTCGGGCAAGTGTTTTGTGGATTTATCACTCGGACTTCATGTCCTGTGTTTTGGATTTGAACGGGCCTAATGTCCTTTTGAAATGAGTCGTGGGCTTTATGCCTCAACAATTGAATGAATGAACGAAAACGAAAATTGAAAACTTTCTGTGTACATGCATGAACCTGCAGATGTGCCATTTGAAATTGAGCTGCAACTTACGTAGTTGAGAATGAAACCGGTTAAGATCACTAGGTCTATAGGGGCATTCTGTGTATCGAGACTCCATAAGTAGCCGGTGGCCTCGCGATCCCGTGCCGTGGTAAGTCGGCTACCCAGCACGAATGAACTTGATAAGGGATTGGACTATTCATGATATGGTGAGACATAGTACCCTGGAACAATTGGAGTTCGGACCTAAATTGAGAGGCCGAATCATGAGGACAATTGTGTTACGGGTGTTACTACGGCCTATCGCTCGATGTTGGGATGTTAGAATCTCCGGATTACATGATGATGAGATCCCTCATGACGACACTCACCAAGCATCACCTAAAGAGGAAGAAGAGGACTCAAGCACAAGGAACATAGTTGGGCCTATGACAAGGTCAAGATTGAAGAAGGCCCAAAGTGCACTTGAAGTGAAAGTAGTCAACCTCATGGACATGAAGATCAACCTGGAGGAATAACCAAGAATGGTGAACCTCTCACAACTTGAGGTCATGGCTACATAAACTAGTTTAGGAAACCATGTAATAAAAGTAGGACTTTTAGGACTTTGACTTTTCTAGTTTGACTTTTGTATCATGGACTTGTAAATAGGCCAAGATGAAGTCATCAAGGCCCATCCAAGTAGGGAGAGGCGCGCTCATACCTTGCATAGGAGGAGCTTAGGCGCGCCTAAGCATAAGGGTGTTAGGAGCCATATAAATACCTCTTTGTACTCATTTTGAATCATAATTGAAAGTTTAGAATTTTTCTCACATTGAGAATTTAGAGAGAGTTGAGAGAGAGAGTCTCCTCTTGAAGGTTCTAGAGTAGAACCTTGTGATTCTCATCAAGAGCTCCTTACTCTTATGGCGGATCTTTCTTGAGCTTATCACTCCATCTAATCCATGGAGTTGTGGCGCTTTCTTCCATTTCCCTTCCCCTTCATCTTTTCCCTTTCTTTTTGAATTCTTGTTGCCTCACGCCTAAAGCCTTAGGCTTATCTTAGGATTTACGCATTTTAGCTTTATGTTGCTTAGGAATTGTGGATCCATGATTCTTGTGATTTGATGATGAAGCTTTGGCTTGAGGTGGAGCTAGTTCTCTCAATTTTCCTCAAGGTCATCAAAAATGAACAAGTTTGGATATCCCTCCAATTTTTAGTTTGGATTTTTCATT
Source organism: Ammopiptanthus mongolicus (assembly GCA_039655645.1). Lineage (NCBI taxonomy): Eukaryota > Viridiplantae > Streptophyta > Magnoliopsida > Fabales > Fabaceae > Ammopiptanthus > Ammopiptanthus mongolicus. The sequence goes on from CM077345.1 coordinate 58,960,274, forward strand.
TCAATTCCGGATCAATTCTCCTAGAACGATCCTACATTCAATAGATCCATCTTGGATCATAACATTTGGTGTCTAGAGCTAGCCTCTAGGAGAGTTAGAAGCTAAAAAAAATTCAAAAAAATTTTGGCGCTTCTTTTCAAATTTTGGCGCCATTTTCAAAAATTTGAAAATCTAGGTCTAGATCCTTTTGATCTTGATTTTGTGTTCTAGTTGTGTTGTTTGTTGTTCTTATGGTTTGAATTTTCGAATTCTACATATACTTGTGTTAGATTTGATCTATTCTTTTGAATTTGAATTTTCTTGATGTTCATATGTGTTCTTTATAGTTCTTGAGATCCTTGGGATAATTGCTTCATAGATCTTGATGAATTTCAAAAGTGTTGGTTAACTTGTTGATCAACCAATTGAATGAAAGATCTAAGCATCAAATTGTGAAATCTAAGCTTGAATTACTAGGATTCAACTTGCTTCTTGCAAAATCACTTTTGAAAGGCTCTTTAATCTTACACTGGTATTAATTGTTTAGTTTGGGATGTTTGTGTAATTTCGAAAAGTCAGTGGCTGTTATATAAAAAAATATAGTTCAGAAATTATAGAAAAGGAAATAAAGTCCAAATCTGAAAAATCCAAAGGACCAAAACGCAAATTTAAAAAAAAATTGGGACAAAAGTGCAAATACTAAAAGTTTCGAAAAAAAGATTTTATTTGCAGAAAAAGACTTGCCACTATTCAGCCTAGAAATTTTGTGTTTAAGCCTACTTGAGCAAGAAAATTTCGAAAATCAAGAACACCTTAAGAAAAATTAATTTTCAACTTCTTGTTTCTTTTACTTTCTTTTTCTACTTGTCTTCTTTCAATTCTATTTGAGTGTGCTATTTCTTGTTGAGCATTTTTAGTTTGTCTTTTAAACTTCTTAGTTTTGTCTTGTAGTTTTCTTTCTTTGAAATTCTTGTGAGTGAATTACTCTTGGTTTGATTTGTTTGCAAGTGTATTTGGCTTTATATCTTGAAATTGCTTGTTTCTACTTCAAGAGCCTTTGAGTGAGACTTTAGAGTGGAAAAAGGCAAGAGTGTACATTTGCTAAAAAGCCTATTTGTGTGATACACGAGTGAACATTCTAAGAGTGAAACACTTAGTTGAGTGGTGAGGTCCATTTTATTTCTTTGTTTTATTGTTGAAAATTGTAAACATGTCACAAACTTGAGGTGATGGTGAAGGTAGTACACCACCTTCCCCTAGAATCGTGGCCTATGATATGAAACTTCAAAGAATGACAAGGCATTTGGAAAGGCTTCTAGAAAGGCAAAATGATGAGGTTAAAGATAGACTTGAAGGCCTTGAGAGAGCTTCAAGAGGCACAAGAACTAGAAGTCCAAGGCAAGAAAGTTCCTCTCATGCAAATTCATCACATGAAGACAATGAATATGAAGAGGATGATCGAAGGAGAAGGAGGCATAGAAGGAGACATGGAGAGTATGGGGAGGATAGAGTGAGGAGACAAAATGATAGGCTTGAAGGTGTAAAAATAAAAGTGCCTACATTTCAAGGTAAAAATGATCCCGAATTGTACTTAGAATGGGAAACCAAAATAGAGCAAATTTTTGCATGCCAACATTATAGTGAAGAGAAGAAGGTTATGGTGGCATCCATAGAATTTGTAGACTATGCATTAATATGGTGGGATCAACTAATCAAGGAGAAAAGGAGGAATGGAGATGATCCAATTTCTACTTGGAGAGAAATGAAGGCCATTATGAGGAAGAGATTTATTTCTTCACACTATCATAGGGAACTTCATAACAAGCTTCAAAGGCTTAATCAAGGCAACAAAAGTGTGGACGAATACTATAAGGAGATGGAGGTTGCATTGATTAGGGCCAACATATTTGAAGAAAGAGAAGCAACCATGGCAAGATTCCTCAATGGTTTGAATCAAGAGATCTTGGATATAGTTGAATTGCACCATTATGTTGAATTAGAAGATTTGGTGCATCAAGCAATCAAAGTTGAGCAACAATTGAAGAGAAAGAAATCCTACAAGAAGCCATTCAACAACTATTCCTCATCAAGTTGGAAGGACAAGTCTAAGAAGGAGGAAACCACATTCAAAACCAATGAAGGTTCGGGTACTAATGCTTTTAAAGGTAAAAATGTATCAAGTCCTACTTCAACTACATCAACTTCTAGGAATAGAGATATTAAATGTTTTAAATGCTTGGGTAGGGGTCATATAGCTTCTCAATGTCCAAATAAAAGGACCATGGTAATTAAAGAGGGAGGGTATGAAACATGTAATTCTTCTCCTTCTTCCCCTATGTCAACTAGTGAAAGTGAAAAAGAGAGTGAAGTGAAAGCATTATAACGGGATTTACTCATGGTTAGGGGGTTGCTTGGGGTTCAACTAAAAGAGAAGGATGATAGCCAAAGAGAGAACATCTTCCACACAAGATGCACTATCCAAGACAAGCTTTGCTCATTGATAATTGATGGTGGATCTTGTACTAATGTTGCAAGCACAAGACTAGTGGAAAAACTTGGGTTGAAGACTACTTTGCATCCACGGCCTTACAAGCTTCAATGGCTAAGTGAAGAGGGTGAATTGTTAGTCAACAAGCAAGTAATGTTGAGCTTCTCCATTGGGAAGTATGAAGATGAAGTTCTTTGTGATGTTGTTCCAATGGAAGCGGGGCATATCCTACTTGGAAGACCATGGCAATTTGATAGGAATGTGGTGCACGATGGTCATTCCAACAAATTTACTTTTGTACATAGAAGTAGGAAAGTTACTCTTGTACCTCTTTCACCAAGAGAAGTTTGTGAGGATCAAGTGAAATTAAGAGTGAAAAGAGAGCAAGAGAGAAAAGCCATAAAAGAAAAAGAAATTGAGCGTGAAAAAGATTCAAAGGAAAATGGAAAAGGACATAAGAGAGAAAAGCAAGAGGTTGAGGTAAGAGAAGAGAGAACAAAAGAGAGCTTGTTCATAAAAGAAAGAGAGGTGAAGAGAGCATATCTTGCAAGGCAACCACTATACCTACTCTATCTTCATGAAACTTGCTTAACTCAAAATGAATTAACTCAACCTAAAGCTTTGCCAACTTCTTTTGAATCTCTCTTAAACGAATATGTGGATTTTTTTTGCAAAAGATATTCCTTGCGGCCTACCACCGATGAGGGGGATTGAGCACCAAATGGATTTAATTCCAAGTGCTTCTCTACCTAGTAGGCCGGCCTATAGAAGCAATCCACAAGAAACAAAAGAGATTCAAAGGCAAGTGGAAGGCCTCTTGGAAAAAGGATGGGTGCGGGAATCTCTAAGTCCTTGTGCTATGCCCGTCATCCTTGTGCCAAAGAAAGATGGCACTTGGAGAATGTGCACGGATTGTAGATCCATCAACAACATTACCATAAAATATAGGCATCCAATCCCTCGCCTTGATGACTTATTAGATGAGTTGCATGGTTCATGCTACTTTTCTAAAATAGATCTCAAGAGTGGATATCATCAAATAAGGATTAGGGAGGGGGATGAATGGAAAACCGCCTTTAAGACAAAATATGGACTTTATGAATGGCTAGTCATGCCTTTTGGGCTAACAAATGCACCTAGCACATTCATGAGGCTCATGAATCATGTCTCGAGGGATTTTCTAGGCAAATTTGTGGTAGTGTACTTTGATGACATTTTGATCTATAGCATGACACTTGAGGTGCATATTGAACATGTTAGAAGTGTCTTGCAAGTGCTACGAAAAGAGCAATTGTATGCTAATCTTGAGAAATGCTCTTTTTGTACTCATCAAGTTGTATTCCTTGGGTTTGTTGTGAGTTCCAAAGGTGTACAAGTTGATGAGGGGAAAATAAAAGCCATTAAAGAGTGGCCAACTCCCAAAACCGTGGGAGAAGTGAGAAGCTTCCATGGATTGGCAAGTTTCTATAGGAGATTTGTCAAAGATTTTAGCACTTTGGCCGCACCCCTAAATGAAGTGGTTAAAACGCATGTTGGATTTAAATGGGGTCAAGAACGAGAAAAGGCTTTTAACTTGTTAAAAGAAAAACTCACAAATACACCAATCCTTGCGCTTCCAAGTTAGTGAGAAACTTAGTGGGGCAAGTTTGAACTACTCTACTTATGATAAAGAATTATATGCCCTAGTAAGGAGTCTCAAGGTGTGGCAACACTACCTATTGCCTAAAGAATTCATGATACATAGTGATCATGAGTCCTTGAAGCACTTAAAAGGACAAGGGAAGTTAAACAAGCGCCACGCAAAGTGGGTGGAATTCATTGAACAATTTCCATATGTGATTAAGCACAAAAAGGGAAAAATGAATATGGTGACCGATGCTCTATCTAGGAGATATAACTTGCTTGCCACATTAGAAACCAAAATCCTAGGGTTTAATCACATAAAGGAATTGTATGCTTGTGATATAGAATTCTCTCAAATTTTCAAAGAGTGTGAGCAAGGGGCGCATAAGGACTTTTACTTGCATGATGGTTTTCTTTTTAAAGATAAGCGATTGTGTGTCCCTAAGCATTCAATGAGGGAATTATTAATAAAAGAAGGGAGGCTTAATGGGGCACTTCGGGGTCAAAAAGACAATGGACATTCTTCTTGAACACTTTTATTGGCCTTGTCTTAAGAAAGAAGTGCATAAATGGTGCCAAAAATGTATTGTTTGTAAGAGGGCTAAATCGACTAGCAAACCTCATGTATTGTACTCTCCCTTGCCTATTCCTATGGCCCCTTGGATGGACATATCCATGGACTTTATTGTAGGGCTCCCTAGGACTAAGCAAGGAAGAGATTCAATCTTTGTTGTGCTGGACCGATTCTCAAAAATGGCCCATTTCATGCCTTGTCATAAGAGTGATGATGCATGCCACATAGCCAACCTTTTCTTTAAAGAAATTATTAGGCTACATGGGGTGCCTAAGAGCATAGTCTCGGATAGGGATACAAAGTTTTTGAGCCATTTTTGGAGAACTCTATGGAACAAATTGGGTACAAAATTGCTCTTTTCCACCACTTGTCATCCTCAAACGGATGGGCAAACGGAGGTTGTGAATCGTACATTGTCAACCCTTCTTAGAGCAATAATTAAAAACTTGGGAGGAGTGTTTACCATTTGTTGAATTTGCTTATAATCGAGTTAAACACTCCACCACACTTTGCTCACCTATTGAAGTGGTATACGGGTTTAATCCCCTAACCCCACTTGACCTACTTCCCTTGCCCAATGCATCTAACTTGATGCATAAAGATGGCAAAACAAAAGCTGAATTTGTTCAAAAGCTACATGAAAAAGTAAAGGCACAAATTTAAAAGCGTTTAGAACAAAATACCAAATTTGCAAATAAGGGAAGGAAACATGTTGTCTTTCAACCCGGGGATTGGGTGTGGGTTCATTTGAGAAAAGAAAGATTTCCCTCAAAAAGGAAATCCAAATTAAACCCAAGGGGGGATGGACCATTTCAAGTCTTGGAGCGAATTAATGATAATGCATACAAAATAGACTTGCCGGGTGATTACAATGTGAGTGCCACTTTCAATGTTAGTGACTTGAGTTTATTTGATGTAGGTGACCAAGAACTAAATTCGAGGTCGAATTCACTCCAAGAAGGAGGGGATGATGAGATCCCTCATGACAACACTCACCAAGCATCACCTAAAGAGGAAGAAGAGGACTCAAGCATAAGGAACATAGTTGGGCCTATGACAAGGTCAAGATTGAAGAAGGCCCAAAGTGCACTTGAAGTAAAAGTAGTCAACCTCATGGACATGAAGATCAACCTGGAGGAATAACCAAGAATGGTGAACCTCTCACAACTTGAGGTCACGGCTACATAAACTAGTTTAGGAAACCATGTAATAAAAGTAGGACTTTTAGTACTTTGACTTTTCTAGTTTGACTTTTCTATCATGGACTTGTAAATAGGCCAAGATGAAGTCATCAAGGCCCATCCAAGTAGGGAGAGGCGCGCTCATTCCTTGCATAGGAGGAGCTTAGGCGCGCCTAAGCATAAGGGTGTTAGGAGCCATATAAATACCTCTTTGTACTCATTTTGAATCATAATTGAAAGTTTAGAATTTTTCTCACATTGAGAATTTAGAGAGAGTTGAGAGAGAGAGTCTCCTCTTGAAGGTTCTAGAGTAGAACCTTGTGATTCTCATCAAGAGCTCCTTACTCTTCTGGCGGATCTTCCTTGAGCTTATCACTCCATCTAATCCATGGAGTTGTGGCGCTTTCTTCCATTTCCCTTCCCCTTCATCTTTTCCCTTTCTTTTTGAATTCTTGTTGCCTCACGTCTAAAGCCTTAGGCTTATCTTAGGATTTACGCATTTTAGCTTTATGTTGCTTAGGAATTGTGGATCCATGATTCTTGTGATTTGATGATCAAGCTTTGGCTTGAGGTGGAGCTAGTTCTCTCAATTTTCCTCAAGGTCATCAAAAATGAACAAGTTTGGATTTCCCTCCAATTTTTAGTTTGAATTTTTCATTTCAATTCGGGATCAATTCTCTTAGAACGATCCTACATTCAGTAGATCCATCTTGGATCATAACACATGAATTAAAAAGATGATATTAAAGTCTCATGCATTATTATAACTCATGATGGTGTTTGAGATATTATATTGTGTTATATAGATAACTGTTCTTTATAACAATATTTATCTGTGGATGTTTATACTGTTGTTTGTTGCCTGTGCGGCTATTGTGATAAGTTTTATATGAGTATCTCACTTTTGCCTGTACATGTTGGACACCCCATTGTGTTTTTGGAACACATGTACAGATGTTGATCATAGGTCCCCGCGGAGACTTGAGGACTTAGATGACGGAGCCTTTTGAAGAAGCCGACTTTGGGTTGTATCCCAATGGCTACTCTTAGCCGACCAACTTAGGAGTCTTTCTTTTCGTAGCAGTCTTATATTACTTACTGCACACATTTGAACTTATGTTCTTAAGTCTGTAAAATGTTATCTATTAGACCTGGATTTATGTTATGATTATACTAATATGAATTTGAAACGTTGATGTAGGTTTCACAGTTTATTTATTTACCTTGAGTTGTATTGCCTATGCATGCAGAAAATTTTTAGAAACGCATTTCTGAACTTAGCTACGTAATTATATTATTTTCCGAAAGCAACCAGCGTTTTATTCTTTTGATATTGTCCGCAATTTGAGTTCGAGTACGTAGCACCCGAGGGGGGTGTTACAGAGCCAGTTAAGACCACTAGGTCTATAGGGGCATACTGTGTTTGAGACTCCACATGTGGCCGGAGGCGTTGCAACCCAGTGCCGTGGTAATCGGTTGCCAAACACGGATGAACTCGATCAGAGACTGGACTATTCATGATATGGTTATGACATGGTATCCCTGAACAATTGGAGTTCGGACCTAAATTGAGAGGCCGACTCGTGAGAACAATTGTGTTTACGGGTGTATTTGCGGCCTATCGCTTGATGAAGGGAAGTAGGAATCTCCGGAGTACATGAATTAGAAAGATGATATTGGAGTCTCATGCATTATTATAACTCATGACAGTGATTGAGATATTGTGTTATATGAATAGCTTTTTTTATAACTGTGTTTTTATGTGATTGTATCTGTTGGCTATTGCTTGTGCGACTATCGTGATAAACTTATAAAATGAGTATCTCACATTTGCCTGTACATGTTGGACACCCTGTTGTGTTTTTGGAACACATGTACAGATGTTGATCATTGGTCCCCGTGGATACGTGAGGACTCAAATGACGGAGACTTTTGAAGGAGCTGCAAAGAGGATCCCTCCGAATTCCTCTGGGAATTGGAGTTGACTTTGGGGTTGTGTCCCAATGGCTACTTTTAGCCCGGCAGCATAGGAGTCTTATTTTTGAGGCAGTTATATTTTATTCGTTGCACGTATGTTGACTATATGTCTTTAAGTCTGTAATATATACATATATCAGACCTGAACTTGTGTTATGATTATGTTTTTATGAACATTGAATATTGATGTGTGTTATAAAGTTAATTTCTTTGTCTTGAGTTTGAACTACTTGTGCATGTAGAAATATTTTTTTGAACCACGTCTTCGAACGTAGCTAATTAATTACAGTATTTTCCGAAAGCAACCAGCGATTTATTTTGTTTATGTTTCCGCAATCGAGTTCGAGTATGTAGCACCCAAGGTGGCTGTTACATTAGTGGTATCAGAGCTGGTCGAGTCTTTCGGGAATCCTTGGGGAATTAGTCTGTTGTGTTTGTGTTGTATGATCTCTGTGTGGACTTTGTTTGAATTGTTTCTCTGTTGAAGCAATGTGTGTTGACACACTATTACTGGACACACTAGTACTTGAGACCCGAGTTTATGTTTCCTTATTAAGGTATGCCTTGTAGGGAAACATGAATCTTAGAGGTGGTCGTGGTGCAGGTCGTGGCAACGCTAATGAGGGTGCTGGTCACGGCACTGCTGATGACAACATTAATCGGGCTATCCAGGCCATGGCTGATATGGCGGCTGCTGTTGCTCAACAAACGGCTACGATGGCTCAACAGAACCAACAGAATCAACAAAGAGCTGATCTTTCTGCTGATGCCAGTGGGTTAGTCGACTTTTGGCGTCATGGTCCTCCGCAGTTTCATGGAGATTGTGACCCAGAAAAGGGTGACTTGTGGCTGCAAGAAGTGGAGAAGATTTTTGCTGTTCTGCACTGCCCCTTGGGAGGGAAGGTGGACTATGCCACATTCCTGTTTCTGGGTGATGCAGAGTATTGGTGGGGAGGATCCAGACAACTGCTGGAAGCCAGCAGCCAAGAGATCAATAGAGGAGTATTTCGCACCAAGTTCTTGGACAAGTACTTTTCCCAGAGTGCCAGGACCGAGAAAGAGCAGGAATTTCTGAGGTTGCAGCAAAGGGACATGACTGTTGGGGAATATGCGGCGATGTTTGAATCGCTCGCCAAATATTTTCGATTTTTCCAAGCCCAACTTGATGAGGATTGGAAATGCGAGAGATTCGAAGGAGGTCTGCGCTTCAAGATCAAGGAGTCTGTGCTACCACTGAAGATTCGTAACTGTCAAGCCCTGTTGGAGAAGTGCCAAGAAGTTGAGAAGATGAGAAGAGGAAGAAAGAACAAGAGTACTATGGGAAAACCGTCTAGGTCCAGGAGCCCGAACCCATACCAGAACCAGAAAGGGAACCAGTCCCAAAAGAAGCCGTATTCCCGACCCCAAGGGAATAGTCAGAAACAACAATCTTATCAACCTGTCGCTTCTGCCTACGCTGGAGGGAATGGAAATGATCAGAATCAAGGCCAAGTACAGAGGTGTTTCAAGTGTGGGAAGCAAGGGCATCTAACTGATGACTGCATGCTGAAGGGAGTCCTATGTTTCCAATGTGTAAAGATAGGACATTTCGTGAGGGATTTCCCTACACCAAAACCCGAGCCGACTGTCAACAGTGTATGGACTGCTAGGCCAACAGCGAGGGGAAGGGTGTATACCATGAGTGGCGCTGATGCTTCTAAATCGGATGATCTCATACAAGGTAGTTGCATCATAGCCGGTAATCTACTAACTGTACTATTTGATTTTGGTGCTACGCAATCGTTTATCTCTTTGGATTGTGTGAGACTGTTGGACTTGCCTGTTTCGTCATTGCCCTTTGATTTCATTGTCATTACTCTAACTGCTAAACCTGTCACTGTAAATACAGTATGTTTGAATTGTCCTATTATTGTTCATGATAGGAACTTTCTTGTTGACTTAATATGTTTGCCTTTGACACAATTGGATGTGATCCTAGGCATGGATTAGTTATCTTCCAACCATACCCTTTTAGACTATGCACATAGAACCTTAGTCTTTCCTGACCCTGAGATTTCTGGATCTTTAACTGCCAACCAAGTAAGAGCTTCTTTGAAAGAAGGAGCTTAGCGATACATGCTTCTATCCTATTTAGAAATCGAGATGGACGTTGTCTTGAGCAATGTGCCGGTTGTGAAAGATTTTCCGGAAGTTTTTCCAGAGGACGTTCCGGGTTTGCCACCTGTGAGTGACATCGAGTTTTCGATCGATCTAGTTCCGAGATCTGGTCCGATCTCTATGGCCCCTTATAGGATGTCACCTACGGAGTTAGTCGAGCTGAAGACCCAACTAGAGGATCTGATGTCAAAACGATTCGTGAGACCAAGTGTGTCCCCATGGGGAGCACCAGTGTTATTAGTGAAGAAGAAGGACGGGAGTTCGAGACTCTGCATGGATTACCGTCAACTCAACAAAATAACAATCAAGAACAAGTATCCTCTACCTCGCATAGATGATTTGATGAATCAACATCAGGGAGCCGCTGTCTTTTCAAAGATCGACTTAAGATCTGGTTATCACTATATTAGAGTAAAGAACGAGGATGTACCTAAGACTGCATTCAGGACGCATTATGGTCACTATGAGTACCTCGTGATGCCTTTTGGAGTGACGAACGTGCCTGCTATCTTCATGGACTATATGTATCGAATTTTCCATCCGTTTCTGGATCAGTTCGTTGTCGTGTTTGTCGACGATATTCTATCTACTCTAAGAGTCATGAGGAGCATGAGGAACACCTACGACAAGTTTTGCAGATCCTTCACCAGGAGAAGTTGTATGCATAGCTACCCAAGTGCGAGTTTTGGCTGGATGAAGTCAAATTCTTGGGGCACATGATTACGAAGGAAGGGATTGCCATCGACCCTACGAAAGTGGAGGCCGTACTTCTATTGGAGAGACCCAAGACCGTGACAGAAATCCGCAGTTTTGTCGGACTGGTTGGTTATTATAGAAGATTCATCGAAGGATTTTCAAAGATTGTTGCACCGCTGACTCAACTTACGAGGAAGGACCAACCATTTACGTGGATTGGGAAATGTGAGGAAAGTTTCTAGACGATGAAGGAAAATTTGGCAACCTCACCAGTGTTAGTGTTACCCAAATCGGACGAACCTGACGAGGTGTATTATGACGCTTCACATCAGGGATTAGGATGTGTGCTTATGCAACATCGAGAGGTTATAGCGTATGCTTAGCGCCAATTGAAAACTCATGAGAGGAATTACCTGACGCACGACCTAGAGTTAGTTGCCGTGGTTTTTGCACTGAAGATCTGGAGGCACTACTTGTATGGATCCAAGTTTGATGTCTTCAGTGACCACAAGAGCTTGAAGTACTTGTTCGACCAGAAGGAACTTAACATGAGGCAGTGATGTTGGATGGAGTTTCTCAAGGACTACGACTTCACTTTGTTATACGACCCCGGGAAAGCAAATGTCGTTGCAGACGCTCTGAGTTTGAAGACCCTGCATATCTCTGTGATGATGGTTAAGGAATTAGAATTGATAGAGCAGTTTCGTGATCTTGATCTATGGAAGTAAATAACGAGAAGATTAGCTCGAGAATGATCAAGGTATCTATTGGACTGATGGAGACGATCCGTGAACAACAAGCAACTGATGAGTATCTCCAAGAGAAAAAGGAGTTACTTGGACAAGAGAAGGCTGCAGAGTTCAGCTTGGGAACTGATGGTATCTTGAGATGCAATGGACGAGTTTGTGTACCTAGCAACCCAGAGATGAGGAGAATGATTCTAGAGGAAGACATACGAGTAAGCTGAGCATTTACCCTGGATCAACCAAGATGTATCAAGATCCGCAACAGAAGTTTTGGTGGAAGTTGGGATGATTTGTTGCCTCTTATCGAATTCACCTACAACAACAGCTATCATTCTCACATAGGGATGGCACCCTTTGAAGCCTTGTACGGACGAAAGTGCCAGACACAGTTGTGTTGGTACCAGGATGGAGAAAATATGATTGTAGGCCCTGAACTTGTGCAACAAACAATGGAAAAGATTAAGCAAATTTGTGAAAAGATGAAAATGGCACAGACCAGACAAAAGAGCTACTCCGATAAATGAAGACGACCCCTCGAGTTTCAAGAAGGTGAACACATGTTCCTGAGAATCACGCCCACGACTGGGGTAGGTAGAGCTATAAAGTCCAGAAAACTCACTCTTAAATTCATTGGACCCTACCAGATTCTTCGACATATTGGTCCAGTAGCTTACCAGATTGCCTTACCACCTTTTCTGTTTAACATTCATAATGTTTTCGATGTCTCACAACTTCGGAAGTATATTCCTGATTCATACCATGTAATCGAACCTGATATAGTACATTTACGAGAAAACTTGTCTTATAAGACATCGCCTGTACGAATCGATGATAAAAGGATCAAGCAACTCAGGGGAAAACAAGTTCCCTTGGACAAGGGTGTTTGGAATGAAACGAATGGAGACACAACGTGGGAGCTCGAGGACAAGATGAGATTACAGTATCCCGATCTTTCTCAAGGTACGTAATTTCGAGTACGAAATTTTTTTTTTAGAGGGGCAATACTGTAACACCCCGATTTTCACTACTTTTATATTTCAAAAAGAGAATAATTAAGTTTATATTTTATTCGAGATCTTAGAAAATGAAATAAAATAAACCGAGATCATATTCATGCTCAACGCTATCGTACGAAGCTACGATTAAATTTTGAGCTGAAAACTCAAACGGAGCCCAGTCTGCATTTTTATACTGACAGTATGATTTTACAGCTCAGGAGACTTCATTTTGACCCATGAACGAGACAGTAAGTCTTAGAATTTAATTTCCTATATTTTTGTCAAATTTAAAAAAAAATCACTTCCTGACCTTCGTTCAAGCGGAAATCTTCAATCGGGTGAAGAACGGAGCTGCATTTGGATTTACCGAGACCCGCTAACGGATAATCTTGATGTCACATCTTATCAAATCACTTGGGAAAGCATGCCAGAGTCATCATGACGTTTGAAAATGTCTAGACGTGAAATGGCCAAAATACCCCTAACCTTTTCTTAAATGACATTTTGGTCCTTGAAGGAAATGACCAAAATGCCCTTAAGTGAGTTGATTTAAGGGTTGGTCAGCCCCCAAATCCCATGAATAGAACAGCCCCAAGAGAGCTCCAACACTTCATCTTCTTCCTTGAGACAAAACACCATTTTCTCTTAAAAAAAACTTGAATCCTTTGAGAGAAAAAGCTTGATTCTAGATCAATCTTCCTCATTCATTAGGTAAGATCACTTCTATGATCTATAAGCTTCATGAATGTCTTCCTATCTCAAGTTTGAAATCTTGATTTCATAGTTTTCAAGTTTATGATCCAAAATTTAAAAAATTCATAGAAAATTGTAGAAAAATCCTTTTAATGGGAAACCAATTTCTTTGAGCTAGCTTCATCATCCTTTATCTCTATCTAAGAGTATATGATCAAACTCTCATCGTCGCCTATTTTTCTAAGAGTGGCCGAAACCCTAAGAATTGGGGAAAATGTGGTTTTGTTCAATTTTTGTTTTTGAACTCTTGATTCCATCCTTACCTTTCCTATTGTCTTTGAATCCAAGTGATGGAAAACCAAATCAATTCCTATCCTATTTTTTCTCTTCATGGCCGAGACCTATATGGTGTGGAATCATGAGTTATGTTTCAAATTTTTGGGTAATAGGACTTGTATTAGTGTTAACCAAGCTTAAGAACCAACCATCCAAAAGATTGGAACCAAATGAGATCCCTAACCCTGTTTACCAATTTTGGCCGAACCTTAGACCACTTTTGGGGGAGGACATTTATGTTTTGATATTGTAATTTTGTATATATTGTTGTTGAGAATTGAATTGTGTTTGATTGTTTTATGCGACGCGGACGAAACTGAAACCGAGAACCGTTCAGGAGTTGATTAGGAACTTAGCAAAGGTAAAGGGAGGTATTTCATTTGAGTTTGGTAGCTTCATGGTGTTTGATTGCTATATGTAATGTTGTTGTGTGATTGATAATTTGAAGACATGTTTTGAATGGAATATGAAATTGTTTTACTGAATGATGTTTGTACTTGAGCATTTGATATGATTTGTGGCATTGATGCCTTGGATGAACTTTTGTTGTGATATTGGGCTGTTTTGATGTATATATATATATATATATATATATATATATATATATATATCCTGGACTGGTAAAGAGCATAGGACTGGCTATGACTCGATAAAGAATTAAAATACTCGAAAACCGAAATCGAAGTTTTGAAAATCGGGTTTTGAAATCAAAAAGGTTTTTGGGAAAACGTATTGCTTTTTTAAGAAAAGTTATCTTCCTTTTTGAAAAGTTATGTTCTTTTGAAAAGGAAAAAGTTGTTTTGAAGAAAGTTTTACAAAGTATGTTTTGTTTCAGAAAAACGTTTTAAAAAGAGGTTAAACCTATAGAAAACGGTTTTGGTTACGAAAAAGTGTTTTCCCCGGAAAAAATGTTTTCCTTCAAAAGAAATGTCTTAGTCAAGAACAATAAAAGTGTGTTTTGTTTTCCAAAGTTGTTTTGAGAAAATAAGACCGAAAGAGGAACGATGAACCTTTTGAGACGAATGCAAACCAAGTGATCGAGACGTTGGGCTAGGGTTTTGTGGATTGAGCACTCGGACTTTTGTCCTGTGTTTTGAATGAACGGGCTTAATGTCCTTTGAAAACAAGTCGTGAGCCTTGTGCCTCGACAAATGAAAGAATGATCGAAAAAGAAAATAGAAACTTTCTGTGTACATTCATGAACCGGCAGACGTGCCACTTGAAAACGAGCTACAACTAAAGCTGTTGAGAATATGAGCCAGTTAAGACCACTTGGTCTATAGGGACATACTGTGTTCGAGACTCCACATGTGGCCGGAGGAAATTGCAACCCCATGCTGTGGTAATCCGTTGTCAAACATGGATGAACTCGATCAGAGACTGGACTTTTCATGATATGGTTATGACGTGGTACCCTTGAACAATTGGAGTTCGAACCTAAATTGAGAGGCCGACTCATGAGAACGATTGTGTTTACCGGTGTATTTGCGACATTTGCTCGATGAAGGGAAGTAGGAATCTCCGGAGTACATGAATTAGAAAGATGATATTGGAGCCTCATGCATTATTATAACTCATGATAGTGTTTAAGATATTGTGTTATTTGAATAACTATTTTTATAACTGTATTTATATGTGATTGTATCTGTTGGCTGTCGCTTATGCGGGTATCGTGATAAACTTATAAAATGAGTATCTCACCTTTGCCTGTACATGTTGGATACCCTATTGTGTTTTTGGAACATGTGTACAGATGTTGATCATAGGTCCCCGCGGATACGTGAGGACTCAGATGACGGACACTTTTGAAGGAGCTGCAAAGAGGATCCATCCGAATTCCTCTGGGAATCGAAGTTGACTTTGGGGTTGTATCCCAATGGCTACTTTTAGCTCGACCAGCATAGGAGTCTTATTTTTGAGGCAGTTATATTTTATTCGCTACATGTATATTGACAATATGTCTTTAAGTCTGTAATATATACATATACCAGACCTGAACTTATGTTATGATTATGTTTTTATGAACATTGAATATCGATTTGTGTTATAAAGTTTATTCCTTCGTCTTGAGTTTGAGCTACTTATGCATGTAGAAATATTTATTTGAACCACATCTTCGAACATAGCTAAGGTGAGATTCCCATTCATCAGCACAACACATGGCAAGAGTAAAAACGGTACAACACACAAGATAATAAAATACTAGTCATGAACATCATACATCTCAATATCTCATATTATCCAATCAACAACATAAGACATCATCAGCATAAGATAATAAGTATAACATGTAAATGTATCCATCAACAGGCATGCAATGCAATGCGATGTACATGACCCAATGCCATATGCCACAAGGGTAAGACTCTGACCCCTACTCCATGGAGCTAAACATAACTGGAGTGAGTGATTGGGAGAACATTGTCTGCGTTATCTCAGCCCAATATGTGCTATCTCAACAAGATTACGAATTCGCTTTCACGGCTCACGCCAGACGTTCTTTACCCAAATCATGATTTGCCACGTGTTTCAGTCAGGACGTTAGTGTTTTTCGATGGATATGCATGACACAGAGGAGCTACTCTCAGGCCACATGTGTCTTCCCCAATGCCATGACGTCCCCAAGATCCTCATGATTGACATCTCAGACAATCGCACCTGCACAAAGGTGTAAGCTCAACTCCCAGGCACAACGCCCAACTCATGCACAGATGCGTATGCATGTCAAGAAATGCCACAACACAAATACGTACTACACTATCACTGTAGCACCACATCCATCTCTTGATAAACCACAGGGCACCCCTACGGGACCCACTTTCACACGACTTGCCATTAGTCGCCCATCCTTGGTTCCATTCCTTGCAATCGCATACCACCTCGTCGTTCGTAACACGATGTTCATATCTTCTGATAAGTTAGTTCATAACCTAGATGTATTATGGAGGACAGGGTCCACAAGGATTCCTTTATCATATATTCTCACTTATCTATCAAAGAAAGCATTACTTATTTTGTATAAGTAATTCTTTGTGATTAAGTATTATGGATCCTTAGATGACCTAAATCATTAAGGGTGTGGGACATGGTTCTCCATGACCACAAGGTATAGGTGCATGTCTTTTATTTAGCCTTTATGAATCCGTTATGGAACTCATTGAATTTCCTTTAGAAGATAATATGTATTTACGCTATTATAGTAAAGTCTTTAAAATAATCTCCTTTGTAGTAAACTAGTTCATGGAATCTCCTTTATCAAACATAGTTTTGAAAACTCTATACATATACTCGTAAGGTATCCAAAACTCCAAGATACACAGTACCTTGTCTTTTCCCAAACGAGCGTAAAACTTCCTTTGAAATAATACTTAGTGTAAAATGGGAAAACATATTTTTCTTTAAATCACCTTTTCATTTTCAAATGAAAACCGTAACTCTTTTATTTGGTAATATTCCAAAATTAATCATAGTAGTGTAAGGACTCATTGTTTTAAAGAAAATACTTACAAGGATCCTCATTTCTCTTGAAAGTAGGTTTGCTAACCAAAACCTTTGGAAACCACATGGATCGTTTAGAAAACTCTTTGTTCTCGAAAATATTTTCCTTGAAATAACATGATAAAATAAGTGGTTGATCAACATCAAACCCTCATATCTTAAATACTTTTCACACGGGATCAAAATACTTAATTTACAACACTTGGTTCTTTGGAACCAAAACTTGAATTCTTTGGAAAACCTTTTTAATTTCTATACCCCTTATACTTTAGTATAAACACATTAAGCCTCTTAGCATTAGCATTTTAGGTTCCTAGCCCTAATTACCATGGTATGGCCAAATAACTCCATGTAAGTAAGGTAGGTCTTTTTAATTTCTTTTGCCTTCTTGGAATCATTTAAGTCCATTACATTATTACTTGGACATAGAAGCTTTGGTTTCCCATTTCTATCTTAACAAGGCCAAACCTCACATGATGTTTTCCAACAAAATACAAGCCATCCAACAACATGCTAGTATCATGAAAACATCTCAACATATAGTCATTCCATCAAGTAGTAAATGCATGAATAAGTTCATCATTCAAAATCCTATCCTTAGGTCTTGAACCTAAGAATAGTTTTTCACCATGCCAATATGATTTTCAACACTAACACTCAAACACAAGTAGTCACACCAACACCATAACATATAATTCCAAATATCAACACCAAAACTCGTATACTGAAAATTTCAGCATATCAAGCATCAACTTGTGACAAACATTTGATGCACCAAACGAACTTGGACTTGAGCAAATGAGGACTCATATGAAAGCATAGGATGTCTGCTTTTTGGTTACAAAACTCATTTTCATAAAAGGTAACCGAGTTAGTACAGTTTTATGAAACAAGCCACCGTAGCCAGAATCCAAGGCAGAAATTTATGATTAGATTGACATAGGTTTTCAAGGGTCAATTCTTCATGAAAACACACGAAATTTGTACTCAAAATGGAGCCCAAGATGTCTACTTTTAGGTTCAAAAAACAAGTTTTGAAATCCAAGATCTAGGTTGAGAGAAAAACCAAAATGACTCAC
The DNA here is from genome assembly GCA_039655645.1 of Ammopiptanthus mongolicus. Lineage (NCBI taxonomy): Eukaryota > Viridiplantae > Streptophyta > Magnoliopsida > Fabales > Fabaceae > Ammopiptanthus > Ammopiptanthus mongolicus. The sequence goes on from CM077345.1 coordinate 58,978,299, forward strand.
ACAAGGTCAGATCCGAAAATCACATTTTCCCAAATTCTTTTCAACAAAAGATGAAGGAACTCTAGGTTAGGGTTTTCCCTCACATAAAAATTATTTCCAACCATTCAAACACATCAATGGACACAAATCAAGCAACACATAATTATTACAACATTGTTCTCATAGAGAACCAAATAAATAAAGTAGGAAACCCTTGGTTTATGGTTTTCCCCAAACCAAACTCATAAACTGTTTTCACCACCACCAATGTGGTGTGATGAGGTTCACTCCCCCATTACCTCTTGTATATCCTTAGGATGAGCAAAACTCCAAGCATCCAAAAGCCAAAGATGGCCGAACCTATACATAAAGGAAAAGGTAAGATCTTGAACTTGTTTCACAAAATCATCAACTAGAAGAAGTTGTTTCATGATTCTAAGGAAAGATATGAAGAGAAAAGTGAAGATCAAAGTGTACCCACGGAAGAACACTTTGAAGATCAAGATAGAGTTCTTGAAGGTCAAGAACAAACTTCCTCCAATCAAGAAACTTTCTTCACCAAATATGATCTAGAGGTCAAGACTAACAAAGCTATGGTCTTAGAAATTGAAGAAGAAATTTAGGTGATGATGTTCATGTGTATGGCCGAATATGAGAGCTTAGAGAGAGAAGAGAGAAAACTCAAGTGTTCATGAAATGAAGTTGTTTGATCTTGGTGAGATGAGAAAATGAAGTGAGTTTAGTGTTCTTGAAACACAACGGCCAAATGGCCTGTAGCATTTTAGGACAAAAGACTTAGCCAAGTCTCCATGACATGTTGATGTGATCAAGTGTAAGAAATCCAAGGGTTAAGGATTAAAGAGGTGATATTTGTTCATCATAGGATTAAAGAAGGCAAGATTAACCTTAAATGGTTAATTTAGCTTTCTCCATAAAAGGAAAAGATGCTAGGTTATTAACCAAGAGTCATATGAACTTAATCCGTTGGTTAAAGGAAGTAAAAGGTGATGGATGGTTGACAACATCTCGTGAAGCGTGAGATACAGTCATGAACTACTTCCGATACTGGGCCAGAACAACTTCCCCACCGTGGGCCAGATTACTTTCTCGACCCTGGAACGCATCCCAAGGTAAAGTGGTCCCGATTAAAATAATATATTTTTACCGGTTCCGGCTCAAAACAGCATACTGGGTTCAAAACAACACCTTATGATTATTAAGCTCATAATTGAAATTCAAATATGAATTTTCAATCATCAACTATTATTATGATTATGATTAATCGAATTATGTTTTCAGTCAAGTTTTTCACACAAACAGTTAAAAGACAGACATAGGGTTTTTGGGATGTTACATGGAACATTGAAGATCACTAATAGTTTGATGGATCAGATTAGATAAGGATAAAAAAATAGATGTATACCTTTTAGACCAGAGGGAGCTGATTGCACAAGGAAGAAACCTTAGTTTTAAGGAAGGAGTTGATGGAGTTTTGAGGTTCCAGGATAGAGTTTGCATACCCGATGTTCCGAAGCTTAGGAAGTTGATTCTTGAGGAAGGCCATATGAGTTGTTTGAGTGTTCAACCAACAGCCACAAAGATGTACCAGGGTCTGAAGCGTATGTTTTGGTGGCCCATAATGAACAAGGAAGTGGCCGAGTTTGTCTACGCTTTCTTAGTATGTCTGAAGGCTAAGATAGAACACCAGAAACTTTCGGGTAAGATGCAGCCTTTGAGTGTAACACCCCCGTTTTCTGTAACCGGTTATAATCACTTTGACATTGTGATTGCTACCTTTGTGCTTTGTATGACCTTGGTATATATATGTGGATGTTTTATATGATAGTTTTATGTTCATGATGTTGTGGTGATGAAGTTTTCTGTAGTCGTTTTGAGACAAAAACAGGTAAAAGTTCTATTTTAACCGGTATCGAGTAATTTGTAGTTTCGCATGCCGGAGGCCGAGAAACGGGAAATTGAGTGAGATGTAATGTTGAATTACACTTTCCATTGTCTTGTTGATTAATCCTAATGAAGAGAATTAGTTTTCATAAAATCCAAAAATTTATGAAAAGTAGTAAAAAAACCGATTATCCATTTTTGGTAAAAATCCTAATCACCCAATTCCTAACTAAATGAAAAAAGGAAACCATCCTAGTTATCCTAGTTAGGCCATTCGGCCATGTTGCTTGGAGAAAAGCCAAAATCTCCCTTTATCATCATCCAAGAAAAGGTTATGACACAAACTCTATATGGAAAAAGTGTTATAGCTATTTTTAGTTAATCTTGTAGTTAAACTCTTTACAAGCAACAACATATCCATTGCAACACCCTTTTCCCAGTGTCACATTCCCAAACGATTATAAGACCGAAAAATAATATTAATGCGGAAAATACGATTTTCTTTTTTTTTTTTTTTTCCACAATGATGTAATGGGATTAGTAAAGGTAAGTAATAATAAATGAACTTAGGTACACCATGCATTTTTAGAAGTCATACAGAATTAAAGTGCTAAAATAGAAACAACACTGTATACAAACATAGGTCCAAGCCCAGTTGACAATAAGTATATAATAAGTACGAGGAGTCACAGCTCCCCAAAAGGTACAACAGACACTTGACACAGTCTGGCCAAAACTAAACAGCAAAGGAGTCCCCGTCTGGACTCAAAGTATATGCTGAGCTGAACCATCGTCGCGTCCATCTGCTTAAGCAGAAACAGCAATACCAGCAAAGAAGATATACAAATATGGGTGAGATTCCCAATCATCAACACAACAAAATAGCAGAAGTAAAAACGGGACGACGCATCAAGTAATAACATACTTAACATGCATACCATAAATCTCAATATATCATGTTAAACAATTAGCAGCATAAAATAAGGCATTCTTGAAAACAGAACAACGATGTACACCGAGTAAATGTAATCATCAACAGTCATGCAATGCAATGTAATGTACATGACTCAATGCCATATGCCACAAGGATAAAACTCTGACCCCTACTCCATGGAGCTAACAAAACATCGAAGAGAGTGAATGGGAGGACATGTTCCATGTACGCCAGCCATGGGCAAGATGCTATAACATTCGTAACGTGCACATATCTGGCTTTATGGAAACACTCTACACCAAACATGAAAAGTACGGCATCTAGTCGAGGATATCAGTGTATTGCTCGGATTCGCCACGACACAAAAGAGCTACCAACTGGTCACATGTTAGCCTTTCCAACCCTGATACCTCCAAGATTATTTAAAATGTCACTGTAAGATTAGCACCCGCATCAAGGTGTAAGCTCAACTCCTAGGCCCAAGGCCTTACAACTCATGCAATGAAATGCCAATGCTTACATAAAGCAGATGCAATAAAACAATGTCTATCAACCGGATAAACCTCAAGGTTCACTAAGGTTCTCTTCCTTAGGAACTATATGCATCTTTGTATTACAAAACTTTTATCCACTGGATAAATCTCGTGATCCCTCCCGGATCGAGTCATCACATAACTGAAACAATTGAACGATTGACCTGGATCCGAATCACCAGTCCATCATCGAACTTCTGTTTCAAAACCCAAAACGTTTCATGTTTGTGTTTATGTCTTATGAATTATGTCTCAAGTCCTAAGTATCATGAAGAAGGATTGAGAATCCTCTTAGATAAGTCTTTGTTCCTTTCTAAGATATTAATTCCTTGGATTTCCAATAATGAAATAAGGATTGATTCACTTAAGTCTTATGAAGTCCTTAATGAACTAAGTCATCAATGGTATTGTGTATGGTCTTGTTCCACCACATACTATACTTAATTATCTCTTGTCTTCAACTCTAATTTAATTACTTTAACTTAGGTTTTCACGCGTAAAACTTTACGATTTAGAGTTGGAAACTCTATTTGTAAATCAAAATCTTTCTAATTGAAAACTCATTGCTTTGAAAGAACTTTGTTACTTGATTAAGATAAAGTACCTTAACTAATTTGAAAAGGCTTTTCCTTACTAACTTAGTGTAAAACCATGATCTAAGTTAGTGTAAAAGAAAATGTAATCTCATTTAATTTTCTAACTATGACTCATTTAATTCAAAACTTAAGGACAAGGTCCTCTCTATATTTGAAAAAGGAATGTTATCTTAGTTCTAATATAAAGGTGATATCTCATTAAAATCTAAGGCAACTTTCATGTTACTTTACTTCCATGAAATCACTTTCATTATTTTTCTTTTTAAAACACTTAGTTAATTAGATAAACGATGCCTAAAGTAACAAAGATATTTCACCTTAGTAAAACACTTGAATGTTAAAACTCCATTTGATCTTTGGATCAAAATCAATTCTTGTTTTGCTTTGAAATATAAGTCATTAAAACACTTTCTTACTTTCAAAACATTGAATGTTCAAGAATAACTCATGTTCTTCCTTTTATTCTTAGCCAAGGCCGAATGCTCTCATAAATGGGATGTGAAGACTTTGCTTCATTAACTTGCCAAGTCATAGCTCAAAATGCTCACAATATTATGACAAACAACAATCTTACATCATTGCATCATAATCAATGTAACGCCCCGATTTTCACGTTTTCTAATTCTTCTGTATTTTAATGCCTTTATATTATTCGAGGTCTTAGGAATAGAAATAAAATATTCCGAGACCATAGTCATGCTCGACGATATCATAGGAAGTTACGATTAAGTTTTGAGTCGAAAACTCAAACGAAGTCCGATCTGCGTTTTTACACTGACAGTATGATTTTACTGCTCAGAAGACCTCAGATGGACCCGTGAACGAGATAGTAAGTCTTAGAATTCGAGTATCTACGTCTTGGCTAAATTTCGTAAAAATTTCAGAAAAATCACTTCCTGACCTTCGTTCGAGCGGAATCCTCAATCGGGTGACGAACGGAGCCACATATGGATTTACCGGGACTCGCCAACGGATAATCTTGATATCACACATCCCAGGACACTTGGGAGAGTATGCCAGAGTCGTCATAACGTTTGGAAATATCTGGACGCAAAATGACTAAAATGTCATTAACCTTAGTCTTTTACACTTTTACCATTTTACCCTTTTGGCAAATGACCTTTTTACCCTTAAGTGAGCTCTTAAGAGCTGAACTCAGCCCCGCACCCTCTCACTTTCACGCACAGCCCCTCCAAACATAGAGCTCCATAGTTGTTCTTGAGAGAAAACTCCATTTTCATCCTTGAAAAGCTTGAATCACTTGTTGGAATCACTTGATTCCTTGAGCAATCTTCCTTCATTTCAAGGTAAGATCACTTCTATGATCTCTTAGCTTCTTGAATCTTTCTTTATTTCAAGATCAATCTTCATTTTCATGAAAAGAAATTCTTAGATCCAAAACTTTGAAAATCCATAGGAAATTGTAGAAAAATCCTTTTGAGGTAAGACCAAGTTCTTTGAACTCACATCATCATTCTCTACCTAAACCCAAGAGCTTATGATTCAACTCCCATCATAGCCCAAAAATCCCTTTTTGGCCGAACCCTATTTGATGATGATAAATAGTGTTTTCATCAATTTTTGATTTCTAACACTTGATTTCATCCTTAGCTTTCCTAATGCCTTTCAATCCATGATATGGGAAACCAAGATCAATTCCTAACCTTTTTAACCTAGGGTGGCCGAAAATCCTCTTTGTTAGGATTGTTGAGATTGGCTTGATTGTTGTTTAATGTTTGATTGTTGTGTTGTTGTAGTTGTTGACGATTGCCAGGAGGTTCACAAACCGATCAACCGACTTTGATCCGGGAATCTGCTCATCAACAGGTACGGGGGTGAAGCTCATTCACACCAAGATGGTGGTAGTGAAGATGGTTGTTTAAGTTTATGTGTGGGTGAAACCCTTTAGTTTGGGTTCACTTTTAATGGTTAAGTTGTGTTAAGTTCTCTTGGAGAACAATGTGTGATATTTGTAGTTATGCTTGTATGCCTTATCATGTGTCTTATGATGATGTTGTCTAGGTGAGAAAATGATTTCTTGCATGATGAAAAGCCTACTTTGATTACTAGATCAAGTATGCACTTTTGTGCTTATGTGCTTAAATATGGACTTTTGTGCTTATGTGCTTAATTATGATGCAATGTTGTGTGTTATTGTATATCATAATTGTACAAGTTTTGTGAGCCATAATTTGATTAGTTGGTGAAGTAAATCTTCACATTGGTTCCTAGTTGGCTTTTTGCCATGACCATGAGAAAAGGAAGAACATGTGTAATTCTTGAACAAGTCAAGTTTTGATGTAAAGAAAGTGTTTTTAATAACTTATGTTTTTCAAAGAAAAACCCTAAGTGACTTTGATCCAAAGATCAAATGGAATTAAATCTCAAAGTGTTTCACCAAAGTGAAACATGTTTTATACCTTATCCTTAGTTCCATCTAGTTAATCAAGTGACTCAAAATGAGAAAAGAAGTGGTTTCATGAAGAGAATCAAAATGTTTCCATAAGGTTAATGTCTTGTTTTAAGGCAACTTTTTGCTAGGCGAAAACAGAGGAATTCTAAGTTGGGCATCACTGCCTCACTTTCGCTAAGTGAATTAATATTCACTAAGCGATTACAGAGAATTTCGCTATGCGAATTATGTTTCTTCGAGCGATCCAGAGGAGTTTCAAAAGAGGTGTAACCGCCTCCATTTTCGCTAAGCGAATCCATTTTCGCTAAGCGAATACAACACATTTCGCTATGCGATTTATGTTTCGCCAAGCGATACAGAGGAGTTCCAAAGGAGACATTACTGCCTCAATTTCGCTAAGCAAATGTAATTCCGCTAAGCGAATTTCATGTTTCAGAAAATGCTAAAAATAGAGTAAGTAAGTGGTTCAAAATTTGTTTCAAATCAAATGATTTTTCACTTGAGAAGTTGTTTTGGTTTACGAAGGATTTTTTAATTCAACTCGTAAAGTTTTATATATAAAAAAAACCTAAGTTAAGTAATTAACTTAGAGTTGAAGATTATGTATGGTATGTGGTGGAACAAGACCATATGCTATACCGTTGATGACTTAGTACATCAATGACTTCATAAGACATAAACACAAACATGAAACGTTTTGGGTTTTGAAACAGTAGCTCGATGACGGACTGGTGATTCGGACCCCGATCAGTCGTTCAATTGTTTCAGCCTTGTGATGACTCAATCCCGGAGGGATCACGAGATTTATCCTGTGGATAAAGGTTTTGTTTTCAAAAGACGCGAATAGTTCCTAAGGAAGAGAACCTTAGTAGACTTTGAGGTTTATCCGAGGGATAGACATTGCTTGATCGCATCTGCTTTGTGTAAGCATTGGCATTTCATTTGCATAGTTGTAAGGCCTTGAGCCTAGGAGTTGAGCTTAAACCTTGATGCGGGTGCGAATCTTACGGTGACGATCTTCAATGGTCTTTTTGGAGGTATCAGGGTTGGAAGGGCTTACATGTGACCAGTTGGTAGCTCTTCTGTGTCGTGGCGAATCCGTGCAATACACTGATATCCTCTACTAGATGTCGTACTTTTCATGTTTGGTCGAGAGTGTTTCCGTAAAGCCAGATACATGCACGTTACGAATGTTGTAGCATCTTGCTCATGGCTGGCAGAAACCAGAACATGTCCTCCCATTCATTCTGTCCGAACGTTTTGTTAGCTCCATGGAGTAGGGGTCAAAGTAGTACCCAGTGGCATTGGCATTGAGTCATATACATTGCACTGCATTGCATGGCTATTGATGTATACATTTACTGTTATACATCGCTGTATTGTTTAAGAATGCCTTATATTATGCTGTTTAATGTTTAGCATGATATTATGTTGTTGACTGCTTAACATGATTTATATTGAGAACCTTTGTAAGCTTGTTGGGTACGCTGTTACCCGGTGAGTCGTCTTGTTTTTACTACTGCGGTTTTGTTGTGTTGATGAACGGGAATCTCACCCATATCTATATGTTTTCTATTGGTACTTGTTGTTGCTGCTTGAACAGATGGATGTGACGATGGTTCAGTCCAGTAGTTTCCTTGAGCCCGGAAGCAGACTCTTTTTGCTATTTTAGTTTTGTTGTCGGCTAGACTATGTCAGTTTTTCTAGTACCTTTTGGGAGCTACGACTCCTAGTACTTATTGTATTTCTTATGTCAGTTATACATTAGACCTATGTCTGTATACAGAAATGTTGATGTTTCTGTTCTGTGTTTATTATACAGTATGTTCTAGAAATGCATGGCGAACCTAAGTTCGTTTATTAGTATTATTTACCTTTACTAATCCCATTACATATTTGTGAAAAGAAAACAAAAACCGTATTTTTCGCATTAAATAATATTTTCGGCCTTATAAACGTTCGGGAATGTGACACTCGGGAAAGGGTGTTGCAATCAAGTATAAAAATCCTTACTTGATCTAGAGATCAAATATGGTTTTCAACATACATCACACATCATCATGAACTACTAAACATAGAACCATTATTATAAATCATGTTCTCCAAGAGAACTTTACCAATAAAGTAGTGAACCCAAACAACATAAACAACCATTTTCACCTCCACCAATTTTGGTGTGATGAGGTTCACTCCCCATAGCTATTGGTGAAGTAATCCTCCGGATGAAAGTCGGTCGACCGGTTCGCAAATCTCCTGGTTATCCGCCCGAATACTCAACACAAACTACAATCACACAATCAATCAAACATTAACATCTAACAACATAAATTTCCCCTATTCTTACCCACTTAGGGTTTGGCCCTTCAATTTTAAAATTACCTAGGGATGTCCAAAATTTCTTATCTCTTGGATGGATGATCCTTAGATATACCTAACACTAAAACAAGTCTCATTACTCAAAACTTGAATCAAAAACTCACGCTTTCCCAACATATAGGTTTCGGCCACTACCTACCCATATGGGCTAGGAAAATATTTTGGCTACATGCTCTTGGATAATGAAAGAGAATGATGAAACTAACTCATAGAAATTGGTTTGACATCAAAAGGATTTTTCTACATTTTTCTATGAATATTTGAAGTTTATGAATCAAAACACTAACCTCCATGAATCAAGAGATTTAAGAGATCAAATAGAGAGATTAAGAGAGCTAGGATGGATTTTATACCTCCTTGATGCAAAGTCTTAAGAGAAAAGAAACTTGATTTAACCAAAAACTTCAACTTTTCAAGATCAAAGTGAAGAAATGGTTGAAGAACTTGAAGAACAAGTGATAGAAGAGAGAAAAGGAGAGTGGCCGAGTGGCCAAGTGAGGAGGTGAGGTCTTAGATATTTTGATCATTAAGGGTACTTTGGTCATTTCCACCAAGGTTAAATGGTAATTATGAAAAAGGTTAGGGGTATTTTGGTCTTTTCACGTCCAGATATGTTGAAAATCATCATGACACTGGCACACATCCCAAGGTGACATTGACCTCATTTGACTTCAAGATTATCCGTTAGCGGGTCCCATTAAATTCTTCTACAACTCCAATCGTCTCCCGGTTCGAGTTTTTGCCCGAATAGTTTATATTATTTTCACATTTTAACGTCAGGACTGATTTTTGCAAAAATACAGAGAATTAAATGCTAAGACTTGCTTTCTCCTTCACGGGTCAAAATTAGGTCTTGATAGTAGTAAAACACTACTGTCAGTGAAAAACGCATATCGGGCTCCGTCTGAGTTTTCGACCCAAAATTTAACCATAGCTTCCTACGATAACGTTGAGCTTGACTATGGTCTCGGATTATTTTATTTCACTCTCCAGACCCTCCAATAAAAATCAAACGCATAAATATTGTTTAATTCATATTATAAAGCTTGAAAAATCGGGGCGTTACATCCAGCACTTTACATCTTGGCCTTCCATTTTCTATGACCACTTTTGAATGAAATTTTGGAGTCCACAAGGAGGGGAAAGTTCGGCCATATGGTGATTAAACACCAAAATCACTATTCCATTCATTTCTAACTTATCTCTCTTAAACACCAAAGTTCAAGTTTTCTCTCTTCCCTCACTTCTCTCTAGTTTCGGCCAGCCCTTGGTAATCAACCTTACCCATTTTATTTCATCATTTTAACTTCATATTCTTGTTCATCTCATCCATCTAAACAACTTTCATCTTTTGAATTTCTTCATTTGAAGTTGTTTACTTAAAGTTATTCAAAAATCATTCAAGGAGATTTCAAGCTTCTTGAACTTGTTGAGAACCTTTCTTTGAAGAAGTAAGTTCCTAAACTTAGTTCCTCCTAGGCTACGGTTTTAGCATTCTTTTGGGTGACCAAGTTTTCTCTTCATCTTCTCCAAAGGAACTTCAAAGAGGTAATGGGGGAGTGAACCATATCACACCTTAATGGTGGTGATAAAGGCCTCCTAGTCTTGTTAAAGGAAAACCCTAGATCAAGGGTTTCCTTATAAAGTTCATTACTTTTTGTCATGATGTATTATGTTATTGTGTTGTTATAGAGATTGTGCTTGTATGTGCTAGTAGAAAATCATTTTAGCATGGTGAAAAACTATTGTTGGGTCCAAAGACCTAAGGATAGAATTTTAGAATGTTGAACTTGTTTATGTTCTAAGTTGCCTTGATAATATGCTTATATGTTGGCATGATTTTCTAGCTACTTTGGATGTTGTTGGAAGGCTTCATTTTGGTTGAAAATTAACATGTAATGTTCGGCCATATATTGTTTAATGAGAGAAGCCAAAGCTTTCATGTTCTAGTGATGATGTAATGGACCTAAAATGGTTCCAAGAAGGCAAAGTAATTAAAAGAAACCTACCCTTGTTGCTTGGGGGCATTCGGCCTTGTCTTGCTAATTAGGGTTAGGAACTTAAAATGTTGATGTTAAGGGGTTTAATGTGTTCATACTAAAGTATAAGGGTTATATAAATTGAAGAGGTTTCCAAAGAAATCAAGTGTTGGTTCCAAAGAATCGTGTGTTGTGAAATAAGTGTTTTTGCCTTCATGTGAAAATTATTTTAAGAATAGGTTGGTTTGATGTTAATCAACCAGTTATTTTAACAAGCTGTTTTAAAGAAAAGATTTTCAAGAACCAAGAGTTTCATAGTTAGTCAAGATGGATTTCAAGGATTTTTGGTTAGTAAGTCTTCTTTGAGAAAAATAAGATTCTTACAAGCTTTTCTTTAAAAACAAAGAGTTTTTACACTACTATTACCTTTTAGAACTTTACAAAATTATATAAGTTATAGTTCATTTGAAAATGAAATGGTGATTTCAAGTAATAAGTATATTTCATTTACGCAAAGTAATAGTACTAGGAAACCAATTCAAAAGTGTTTTACACTAAATAAGACAGCTTATGGGCACTTGAATAGAGTTTTTCAAACTATACTTAATAAAGGAGATCTCATCAACTAGTTTACTACAAGGACAGTACTTTGAAAAGGGTGTGATTGTTGGAGGTGACGATAGTGGAGATCTTGAGGACGTTGGGGTTGGAAAGGCCACATGTGAGTAGCTCCTCTGTGTCGTGGGTTACCTGTCAAAAAACGCTGACGTCCTAACTGGACACCGGACAAATCATGAGCCATTGTAATGATTGCAATCTTTGGATGTGGCACTGTGGGCTGAGATAACGCAGACAATGTTCTCCCAATCACTCACTCTTGTTATGTTTAGCTCCATGGAGTAGGGGTCTGAGTCATGTTGCATATTGTGTCATTGCAAACTCAATTGATGTCTGAACCATATTATTATTCTTGTTATATTATCTATGATGCCATGTGATTAGTTGTTATGCTATGAATGCCCATGGGCTGTATGCCGATTGGGTGCGTGTGTGCAAGACTTTTATCACTGTTGTTCTGGTTCTGGGATGTGCGGAATCTCACCTCTTTACTTTTGTTGTTACGATGCTCGCGTGGTTTCATCTTGCTCTGGTGAGTAGTCATGGCGAGCGATCCACCATCCCGGCTGACCTTGGACCTGACACTCCACGATGGGGAGGACGCCAGGACAATCCATCTAGAAGGACGTTGCACATACACCGGAGCTGTGAGTCTCACAAGTAGGAGAGAGTCACCCTTTTCCATGACGAGCTTGTTTGAGAGAGTCTGCACCCTGCGTGTCAGTGGCGGGGGTAGCTCGAGGATCACCCAGCCATCACCAGCACCTGCTGATCGCCTACGATTGCCTAGTGTCCAGCCAACAGTTCATCAGGAGGAGCCTAGAGACTTTTATGTTGACCCTTCTTCCATGCCACCTCCACCTACGGCACCGTCTACTTCTGCCTTTCCTGTACCTGTTGTCGGACAGTCTGTCCCCGTAGTCCCACACCCGGGGCCTACCTATGTGCTTTCCGAGCTACACCCTCAAATTCCTCGCTAGCGGGCAAGTTTGGGGATGACTGCTCATAAGAGCACACCGGCTCATACCAGGGTATTCTTCTCCACTCCCCTCGTTATCATCTCATATGATGATGATGAGGAGGAGGAGGAGGAGGAGGAAATGCTAGAGTATGTACCGGAGGACGTACCTGAGGTAGCCACTGCCAGCGCGAGTCAGGATGCGTGGTGGATGAGGACTGATAAGGAGACTCTACGATATGCGGAGCAGATCATGAGCAGACATGACATGCAGCCCTTAGAGGAGGACGCGGATAAAGAGGAGCAGGTCATGGAGGAGGACGAGGAGGAGGATCCAAAGGAGTACTACTCCGATAGTAGTGTAGCGTTTTGTCTTGTCTAGTCTCTAGTGTATTTTCAGCGTCTGTATTTTTATGATGTACCCCCTCCCCCTTTTCAGTTGTGGAGCTGCATCTCCAGTACTTTCGTTTGTAGTCAGATGTTAAGAACTACTATCTACATATATATTTTGTGGGAAGCTTTTATTATTTCATTGTTGTTTATCATTTCGTATAATTATCTTTATGAGTACAAGTATACTTATATGGTTTGGGAACTTGAGTATAAAAAGAAAAGGGAAAAAAAACCCATATCTTCAGTAAGCTCTTTATATTATATATATTTCCGCATTTTATTTATGTCTTGTGTTAAACAATTTTGACCCCTAAAGTGGGGTGTTACATTATTTGGTATTAGAGCTGGCCGATTCTTTTTGGGTTTGTGGTTGGTCTATCTTGTTTGTGCTGTGTGCCTCTGTGGCTTGTGTGTTGTTGAATTCCGAAAGGAATGACAACATTGGTTGAGCTTGTGTGAAGAAACCTCTAGCATATAGTGAACTTTGTTGGTCTTGTAGGACGAGATGGCAAATCGGAACACGGGCATTGCTGATGCTGTGCAAGCTATGCGGAAGATGACCGCTGCCTTTGTGCTACGAGAGTAGATGACCGCTGGTGGTCGAGGCCTGAGTGAGTTCCGCAGGAACAACCCACCGCAATACAATGGAGAATACGACCCAGAGAAGGCTGAATTGTGGGTGCAGGAGATGGAAATGATCTTCGAAGCAATGCAGTGCTTAGATGCACACAAAGTGACCTATGCTGCCTACATGCTGGTAGGGGATGTTGAATACTAGTGGAAAGCAACCCGCCAGGTGGCTGAACATGCTGGTCAAGCAGTCACGTGGAAACTCTTTAGCATGAAGTTCTTTGAGAAGTACTTTCCCGCAAGCGCCAGGGATGCCAAAGAGATGGAGTTTCTCCAGTTGCGTCAAGGGAGCATGACGGTCTGCGAGTATGCTGCCAAATTTGAAGGCCAAGCAAAGTTTTCCGACTATTTTCAAGACAATCCCAATGAAGCATGGAAGTGCAGAAAGTTTGAAGAAGGTTTAAGGCACGAGCTCAAGGAAGCAGTCATGTCGTTCGAGATCACTACCTTTCCCCAACTCATGGACAAGTGCCGGCTGATTGAAGAACTGAAAGGAAGTCGGAGCAAGTCACAAGGAAGCTTTGGGCCATCGAGGTTCAAGAAGAGTGGTAGCAGCAGTTTCCATCACAAGAAGCCTTACTTGAAACCGTCTGGGGGTCAACAATACCAGCATTTCCAAGGGAAAGACAACGAAAGCCGTGCAGTTTCGGGAGCTGTTGGTGTTAAGTGCTTCAAGTGTGGAGGGGATAACTATGCCAGGGAGTGCTCAACAACAGGGATCACCTACTTCAACTGTAGAAAGCCTCGTCATATGGCAAGAAAGTGCAGACAACCCAAAGTAGAACCTACTGTCAACCTAGTTCGAGCAGCATGATCCAAGGCAAAGGGACGTGTGTTCACTGTGAGCGGTGCTGAAGCTTCTCAGAACCAAGACCTGATCCAAGAGGAGGGTAGCATTAGAGCTAAAACTTTAACTGTACTGTTTGATTCAGGTGCAACACATTCCTTTATTGCATATAGTTGTGTTAAGCTTTTGGGATTACTTGTTTCTCCACTACCTTTTGATCTGGTTATTTCCACGCCTACTGCGAAACCTGTTGTTACGGCTAAGGCCTGTCTAAACTGCCCTATTCTTGTTGAGGGTAGGAAGTTTGTAGTCAACCTGATATGTTTGCAATTATCGTAAATAGATGTTATCTTGGGGATGGATTGGCTGTCCTCTAACCACGTTCTTTTGGATTGTGCCAACTGAACCCTAATCTTTCCAAAAAGTGAGATTTCTGGTTTTATCTCTGCCAATCAAGCGAGAGGTTTTTTGAGAGAATGAGCCCAAGGATACATGTTGTTGTCCTTTTTGGAAATCAGTAACGAGAGAGATGCGCGTTCGATTCCAATTGTCGACGAGTTCCCAAAAATCTTTCCTGAAGATATACCTAGACTTCCACCGGCTAGAGACATCGAGTTTACGATAGACCTAGTGCCGAGATCTGGACCAATATCTATGGCACCATACCGGATGGTGCCAGTAGAGCTAGAAGAGCTAAAGAAACAATTGGAGGAGCTGATGTCCAAGCAGTTTGTTAGACCCAGTGTGTAACCATGGGGAGCACCAGTTTTGCTTGTAAAGAAGAAGGATGGGACGTCTCGCTTGTGTGTGGACTACCGTCAGCTGAACAAGATTACTATCAAGAACAAGTACCCACTTCCGAGGATTGATGACCTGATGGATCAGCTGAGGGGAGCAGCTGTGATTTCTAAGATAGATCTACGGTCGGGTTACCATCAGATCCGAGTCGAGACAGAGGATGTTCCAAAGACGGCATTCCGAACACGTTATGGACACTATGAGTATTTGGTAATGTCATTTGAAGTTACAAATGCACCTGCCATATTCATGGATTACATGAACATGATCTTTCGCCCTTACTTAGATAAGTTTGTTGTGGCGTTTATCGACGACATTCTTATCTATTCTAAGGATAAAGAAAAGCATGCGAAACATTTACGAATGGTACTGCAAATACTTAAAGAGAAACAGCTTAATGCCAAGTTTTCGAAGTGTGAGTTTTGGCTAAAAGAGGTTCAGTTTTTGGGTCACGTTATCTCAAAGGAGGGAATCACCATGGATCTGGCGAAAATGGAAGCTGTGTTACAGTGGGAACAATCGAAGACGACAACAAAGATCCATAGTTTCGTCAGTTTAGCAGGCTACTATCGGAGGTTCATTGAAGAATTTGCTAAGATTGTGGCACCGTTGACCAAGTTAACAAGGAAGGATCAAGCCTTTGCATGGACCAAGGCTTGTGAGGCCAATTTCCAAGAGTTGAAGAAGTGTCTGACCAGTTCACCATTGTTAGTACTTCCGGACCCCAACGAACCTTCTGAGGTATTATGTGATGCTTCGTACCAAGGTTTGGGATGCGTCATGATGTAGAACTGAAAAGTGGTAGCTTACGCTTCAAGGCAGTTAAAGAATCATGAGAAGAATTATTCGACTCACGACTTGGAGTTAGCTGCAGTGGTTTTTGATCTGAAAATTTGGAGGCATTTCTTGTACGGGGCAAAGTTAAGCGTTTTCAATGATCACAAGAGTTTAAAGTACTTGTTTAACCAGAAGGAGCTCAATATGAGGAGGCAACGAAGATGGTTGGAGGGTTTGAAAGACTATGACTTTGAGTTACACTACCATCCTGGAAAGGCAAACATTGTGATGAATGCCTTAAGTAGGAAGGTACTTCATGCGTCTGCCGTGATGGTCAGAGAGAGGGAGCATATCGAGCAGTTTAGAGATTTGAAGTTGGCTGTAAAGGCATCTCCTGGAAAGCTCAGTGTGGGTATGATCACTGTGGAGAGTGATCTCTTGAATCAGATCAGAAAGATAAATAGTGAGGATTAGTATCTGATGAGAGAGAGAAGCCAGACGGCAAGAGACCACGTAAGAGTTTGTAGAAGGTCCAGATGGGATTCTAAGGTTCAAGGGCAGAATTTATGTATCCAGTGATGCGGATCTAAGAAGGCTGATACATGAGGAAGTTCACATGTGCAAGCTGACTATGCACCCCGGATCCACCAACATGTACCAGGATTTGAAGCGGATGTATTGGTGGCACTGGATGAAGAAAGATGTTGCCAGTTTTGTATCGTCATGCCTAGTGTGTCAGAAAGCAAAGGTTAAACACCAAAGACCCGCAGAAATGTTGCAGCCTTTAGATATTCCCAAATGGAAATGGGATGGCATCTTCATGGATTTCGTGACTAGTCTACCTAGGACACCGAAGGGTTATGATGCTATTTGGGTGATCGTGGACCGACTCACAAAGTCAGCACACTTTTTAGCCATAAACATCAAATACTCGATGGAGAAGTTTGAAATAGGCAGATGCAAACACTATAAGGGGGTTGAATGGTGTTTGACAAAATTATGCGGAATTTAGAAACTTTTTCGCAAGCACGGATGGATGATAGTAGACGAGTAAACTTAGATAGGTCAATCAGACTAATAACTCGTTTGAAGATTTTCACAGAAAACACACAATCATGCAAGATGAAAAATGGTTTGATAAACACAATTATACACCCTTTTAGTTAGATGATAGTTAAGATAAATAATCAAACTAAGGAGTTAAGGGAATGAGAGAGATCACTCAGCAGGTTTTATCCTGGATCACCCCTTAACAATGAGGCTACGTCCAGTCCTTGGCAACACCAAATTTTCTCACTATAACTGATTTAGGTTACAGGACAGACAAGTATTATTTTCACACCTAGCCTCTTCAAACTCCAGACGAGTATTGTTTTCACACCTAGCCTCTCTAGGCTCCAGACAAGTATTTTTTGCACACCTAGCCTCTTCAGGCTCAGATGGGTATTGTTTGAGAGAAGTTGTAAAATAAATTACAATTTTCAAGTCTTTCACAAGCACTCAGACGAGTGTATTACATGTGAAGTTCTAAAAGACTGCGTAATAACTTTAAATGATTGAAGAATAAATAATGAAAGAATGAAGATTAAATGCGCAGAGTAATTGCTCTTTGATTGCTTTGTTCGTTCTCTTCTCTGCTTGAATCTTCAAGGTCTTCTTCATTAAATAGGCTTCAAGATTTTAAAGCCGTTAGACACAAGGTTTGAAGGCTTGGCTTCTTGCAGATCTTCAATAAATGCAAAGAGTCATTCTGATCAATCATTAAAGCCTTGAGAACTTCGCTTGTTCTCTCTTATCAGAAAGGTGAATACTTCCGATACACCTTTGGTCTTAGCAGGTCTGTATACTTGCTTTTTGCAATCAGAGAGAAGACTTTCCTTTTTGGTGTAAGATGCAGTTGTGTTCAGGCAAAGCACTTTGTTGAAGTTCCTTATCAGAGACGAGACAGCTTTCATCCAATGTGTTCTTTAACATTAGTCACCATACGGGTGAGTAACTTCATTAGACGGGTTGACTCTTTAACAAAGAGATGACGTCAGTTGCAAAGTCTTTTAGACGGGTGAGTCTTCCTTTGATCAGACGGTTGAAGGCTTCATTAGACGGGTGAAGGGATTTCTTCAACGCTGGTTAATAGACTGGTGAAGACATCATTAGACGGATGAACTTCTCCTAGTTCAGACGAGTGAACTTTCCATTGTTCAGACGAGTGAACATTATCTTAGTTCAGACGAGTGAACCTTAGTTCAGACGTGTGAACTTAAGTTAGTTCAGACGGGTGAACTTATCCAAGTTCAGACGAGTGAACCTTCCTAGATCCAGACGGGTGAACAGTTCATATAGACACTTAATGTTTTAATCTGCACACTAAGTAGACGAGTTAAATACCACAGATGGGTTCAATTAAATCATTGAATAACTGTTTTACTCTCATCAAAACTATGGTAAATGTACATCAGACATTCGGAGACTCAACAATCTCCCCCTTTTTTATGATGACAAAACATGTTAAATGATTTAATGAACTTAAGAAAATTCACATAAAACAGTCATGTATATATATCAGACAAGTGTAATATGATCGGACAGATTTAAACATTGTTCCATAATTACAACATACTCAGACAAATAAGAATTGAACTTTTTATCTTAGTCTTATCTTAGTATTTTCTCCCCTTTTTGACATTATCAAAAGCAATAGAACATAGACAAAGAGAAAAGAAAAGACACATCATATTTCCATATCAGACGGATAAACAGTTGTAACATTAAAACATTTGTCATTTAACTTTCTCCCCCTTTTGTCATAATCAAAAAAGAGAAACAGAGGAGGTAATTGTATTTAACCATCATTGCCTGTGTACAAGGTAATTTATAAAGAAAATTACAAATAAGTGTTAAAAAGATCAAAAAGAGCTTCTACACTAGCTTCTAAAATAGTTCTAGCTCTTCTTTCTGCAGCAAGATCTTGGTGAGCAACTTCTACCAAGGTCCTGAGTGATGCTACTTCAAAATGCAAAGCTTGAAGAACTCGTCTGGGCACAGGAATGTGATCAGCAGAGCCATCAGAATGCCAGGGAAGAGCATAAACAGGTGGTGCAGAAGGGATAGAGAAGGCTTCAGAAATCCGAGGAAAGAAGCGTAAGTGAAGATTTTGATAGAAGATAAAAGGTAGAAAGGTGATCTTATGAAAAGAATCATCAGAGGCGTGAGTCTCTGAAGGTGAGGGAAAGACAGACGACAAAAAAGAGCGAAGAGATGGATGAAAAGATGCGGGTAAAGGTTCAGCACAGAAGAAGGGAGAATGAGGGATTAACAAATCAAGAGATTCCATAAAGGAATACGATCCAGTAATTAGAATGAGACATGGTCTAGAAAAGTGAGGAAGAATAACTACAGAGTTAGGATGGGTTATGTAAGGATCAGGGTGATGAGACATGATAACAACAGGTTCAAATAAACACAGATCTCTACAAATATTTTTAAAGTGAGGTAGAGGAGGAGGTATGACAGTAAGGTTATAGACACTTGCATACATTAAATCTTGCAAGTTAGACTTGAACAAAAAAGAAGAACTGCCAACTGGTTTGTTAGGAGTTGAATCCCTTGAAACATGACACATATCAGACACAATGATGAAAGATGAGGAAAGAGATGAGTTATAGGAGTTTTCCTGAGTGGGTGAAGCCAGATATTCATCATGAGATGAGGAGGATGAGGGTGAATACTTGCCAAGAGTAGAGTTTTCTGACATTCTGAGCTTGATGCGTTTAGGAACCACAAAGACAGCAGGTTAGCTAACATGAGGGGCTTCTATGGCAGCAGCTACAACAAGTATGCCAGATCTCCTCCTTTTAGGAATTTTGCCAGGACAAAAAGCTGGTTGGACCAAGGTTTGTCCTAAAGGCTTTGACAGTTGCACCCCCTGAGCAGGTGCACTCTCTTCACTAGAGACAGTATCACTCAGCATGGCTTGAGAAGGGGCAGTATCAGAATCCTCCACAACAAGAGCTTGCCTCTTGGGAGTCAGCTTCCTCTTCTTCAAGGTGAGAATAGGAGCACTTTCTTCTGACCCAATGGAAACATTTGGGTGATAAGAAGAAATGGGCTGGCTTTGGCTTGCAATCTTTCCAGAGGGTTTACAAATATTTTCAGATGTAGAGGCCTCAGACTCATCGGTTGATTCAGTAGGAGTTTTACCCTTCTGATCCTCAGATGCTTGATTTGAAGAGGATGGAGCAGGGGTTGAGAGCCTCATTAAAGAGATAGTCTGTTTGGCTAAAGGCCGAGCCATGTTCACAAAGGTGACTTCTTCAGGGACAAAGATTTTGATTCTAAAGAGCTTGGTCAGAAGCATGCCATAAGGATAGGTAGGAGAGCTAGGTCTCTTAATCAATGACATGAAATGTTTGAAAATGAGGTCATTGATGTCTACCTTAATTTTGTGAATGAGATGAAAGAGGGCAAATGTATCCCTTTTAGAGATGTAGTCTCTAGAGCCCTTCCTAGGTAGCACACATTCTTGCAAAAGCTTGAGCAAGAAGCGGCATTTGGGAACAAGGTTACTTGATTTGAGATTTGTAGGGTTCGGGTTTCCAAAAAGGGCGATGTTGATGTCGCTCTAGCTTACTGAATCTGCCTAGTTGTCTGCATAACCAGCACCATGTCTAGGGCATCCAGTTACTAGTTCCAAAGTGTTGAGGGAGAAGGAGAAGCGTTGGTCGAAAACACGAGCTTGAATCTCCGTGGGAAAGCCACTTGGAGAGTGAAGAATGACGGCGTTGGTCCAGAAGTCAGTGACCAACTTGGGGTGCACAGGCTCGTTCAAGTCGAAGAATGTAGTCCAGTTAGAGTAGTTGATCTCTTCAAGCACATCTAAACCCAACCGTCTTAGAGCCGAAAGGTCAACAAGTTTCCATGGGATGATTTTGTGAACAGCTTCAACAACGAGGTTGTAACGCTTAGCAATGACATCAGCAGAGAGTTGCTTTGGGGGTGCCATTACAGAGAAGTTTGGGAGTCAAAGAGTGAATGAAGAGGGAAGAAGACGAAACGAAAGTGAAATAAAGAGAGTGATTTTGAAAAACGTACGGATCGAGATTTCAAAAGAAAAAGAACGGTTCAGATTTAAAATAAGACAAAAACAGCCACGTACACATTTTGCCTCAAATAATAAAATGATACTTATAAATAAAATAAAAAGCCATTTAAAAAGAATTTTAAAAGAAAAGAGCGAATGGCTCATAAGGTCAGACGGTTGAACATAGACGGGTAATGTAAACACTCATCAGACAGGTTATTCAGCAAAGCAATGTATATTCAAGTTGTCTCTTATAAACTTAAACCTATCCTCAGCTAATGGTTTTGTAAAGATATCAGCCCATTGATTTTCAATTTTAACAAACTTAACATCAAATACACCTTTTTGAACATAATCTCTTATGAAGTGATGTTTGATTTCTATGTACTCAGCCTTAGAATGTTGTACGGGGTTCTTAGTTAGGCTAATAGAACTTGGATTATCACACCAGACAGGTATATTATGCTCAAATATAGAGTAATCTTCTAGTTGATGTTTTATCCATAATAGCTGTGAGTAGCAACTTGCAATAGAGACATATTCTGCTTCGGCAATTGAGAGGGCGATAGTCATCTGTCTTTTGCTTGACCAGGAGACTAAGTTTGCTCCAATGAAGTGACATCATCCACTGGTGCTTTTCCTTTCAATTCTATCTCCATCAAAGTCAGCATCACAAAAACCAACTAGTCTGTAATCTTGTGTTCTCAAATACATTAAACCAAGATTAGTGGTTCCAAGTAAATATCTAAAGATTCTTTTAACAGCCTTAAGATGAGATTCTTTGGGATCAGATTAGAATCTAGCACACATACAGACACTAAATTGAATATCAGGTCTGCTAGATGTTAAGTAAAGAAAAGATCCAACCATACCTCTGTAGACAGTTTGGTCTACCTTTTTACCTTCATCATCTTTGCTTAGATTAGCATTGGTTTGCATGGGAGTTTTCATAACCTTTGAGCTATCCATTTTGTATTTCTTTAGAATTTCCTTGATGTACTTTTGTTGATGGATGTAGATTCCATCACTCGTCTGCTTGATTTGCAGTCCAAGGAAGAACTTCAATTCTCCCATCATGCTCATTTCAAATTCTGCTTGTATCAACTTAGAGAATTCTTTGCACAATTTTTCATTAGTAGCTCCAAAAATAATATCATCAACATATATTTGAACTATTATAAAGTTATCTTTTGAGCATTTCTTAAATAAAGTTGTATCAACTTTTCCTCTTATAAAGCCATTATTCATAAGAAAAAACTAAGTCTATCATACCATGCTCTAGGCGCATGTTTTAAACCATATAAAGCTTTTTTAAGTTTGAAAACATAATCTGATTTTTCATTATCTTCAAAACCAGGAGGTTGCTTGACATAAACTTCTTCTTCAATTATTCCATCTAAAAATGCACTTGTTACATCCATTTGAAATAAAGTAATTTGATGTTGTGCAGCATATGACATAAGTATACGAATAGCTTCTATTCTAGCAACAGGTGCAAAAGTCTCAGTATAGTCAATACCTTCTTGTTAGTTGTAGCCTTGAGCTACTAACCTTGCTTTATTTCTGATGACTTTGTCATCTTCATCTAGCTTGTTTCTGAAAACTCATCTTGTTCCAATGACAGACTTGTCTGTTGGTTTGGAGACAAGTTTCCAGACATCATTCCTTTTGAACTGATTAAGTTCCTCTTGCATGGTAAGAATCCAGCTTTCATCTTCAAGAGCTTCCTCAATATGCTTTGGTTCAATTTCAGATAAAAAAGCCATATTGCTTGACTCTCTTAATACAGATCTAGTTCTAACACCTTCAAAGGGACTTCCAATGATAAGATCTTCAGGATGATGAGCTTTGTATTTCCAGTCTCTTCTGAGATCATCATTCTGATGTTGATTTGACCGATGACTCGTCTGCTCCACTTGTCTGACAGATTCCTCAGCAGATTCAATTTTTGATATGTCTGGCTGTTGACTCGTCTGCTGGTGTAAGGTCAAGTTCTGCAAGATCATCTTCTAGATTTGATAGTTCCCTATCAGTCTTTAGATTATCATTGAATTTTACATGAATCGATTCCTCAACAACAGAGGTTCTAGAGTTACAAACTCTATATGCGTAAGACACTTCAGAATATCCAATGAAGATACCTTTGTCTACCTTGGAATCAAACTTTCCAAGTTGATCCTTGGTATTTAGGATGAAGCATTCACATCCAAATGCATGGAAATAAGATATGCTGGGTTTTCTACCTTTCCACAATTCATAAGGAGTCTTCTTTAAGATAGATCTTATAAGTATTCTGTTTTGCACATAACATGCAGTGTTTACTGCTTCAGCCCAGAAGTACTTAGGGAGATTATTTTCGTTGAGCATTGATCTAGCCATCTCTTACAGAGATCTGTTCTTTCTCTCAACCAATCCATTTTGCTGTGGAGTTCTAGGTGCAGAGAAGTTGTGAGAGATTCCATTCTCTTCACAGAATAGTTTGAATTGCTCATTTTCAAATTCTCCCCCATGATCACTTCTAAGGGTAGAAATACAGAAAACTTGCTCATTTTGTACTTTCTTACAGAATACAGAGAAGGCCTTAAAGGACTCATCCTTGTGGGTTAAGAAAAGTACCCATGTAAATCTAGAATAGTCATCAACAATGACAAATCCATATTTCCTTCCAGCTAAACTAGCAACACTAACTGGTCCAAACAAATCCATGTGTAACAGCTAAAGAGGTCTAAAGGTTGATACAAGGTTTTTTGATTTGAAACTTGATTTTACTTGTTTACCTCTCTGACATGCATCACATAAAACATCTTTCTTAAAGCTAAATTAGGCAATCCTCTCACAAGGTTATCCTTTTTCAATTTCGAAATAAGTTTCATACTAGCATGTCCTAGTTTCTTATGCCATAACCATCTTTCATCCTCTTTAGACATCAAACAGGTTACATTTTGATCTGAGAGTTCAGTTAGCTCAATCTTATAAAGATTTTGCTGTCTATTAGCTGAAAAGAGGGTCTTGCCACTCTTGTCTTTGACTATGCATTCATTCTTAGTGAAGGAGACATCAAACCCACTATCACATAATTGACTTATGCTAAGTAAATTGTGTCTTAGTCCTTCAACCATAAGCACATTAGAGATTGAGGGAAGAGGGGGTTTACCACCAATTGTACCAACACCAATTACTCTTCCTTTTTGGTTGCCTCCAAAGGCAACAAATCCATCATTTTTAGATCGGAGGTCTTGGAACATAGACCTTTCTTCTGTCGTATGTCGCGAGCAACCACTATCCAAGTACCAACAGAGGCATCTACTTTGTCCTATTAAGGATGTCTGCAACAGAAATTATTTTATCTTTAGGTACGTATATTTTTCTGGGTCCTTTTCTTTTAGTTCTAGGAGTCTGTGAAGACTTCCTCTTCTTCTTATGAAAACACTTAGACATAAATGTCCAGCTTTTCCAAAAAAGTTATAGACGGGTCTAATTCTAACTAGAGTGGGTTTAACATAGACAGTTGAAGATTTTGTTGATACTTTATTATCAGCTTGATGATCATATCCAATGCCTTCTTTGTTAAGAGAGTGTCTCTGACATCCTAGCAGTTTTGTCAGATTATCTCTGCCATTAACAAATCTAGCAAGATCAGAAGTGAGCTCCTTCACTTTCTATTGTAGTGTGACAACTTCTTCAGAATGTGATGTTTCACTTGAGATCGAAGCTTCATTAGACTTTTCAGTCCTCAGCTGGCTATTCTCTTTGGCCAGCATCTCCAACTCTTGAGATTTTTGTTTTTGCTCATTGAGGAGTTTAACATAATCTCTCTTGAGGGATTTGAAGGCCTTAGATAAGCCTTTGGATTCCTCTACAAGCTCATCATAAGTATCATGTAATTCCTCAAGTTCAGAATGTACCTCAGTTTCAGGTTCTGAATCTATATTGGCCATCAGACAGAGATTGGCTTCCTCTTCTGTCTCTTCTCCTTCAGAAGATGAGCATTCAAGATCTTCCCATGTGGCCATCATTCCTTTCTTCTTCTTTCTGAAGAACTTCTTTTTGGAACCTTTCTTCAAAAGAGGGAATTCAAGTTTGATGTGACCAGGCTTTTTGCACTCAAAGCAGAAAACAGGACTCTTGTCAGTTGATGTGGATTCTTTATGGGATTTTCTGAAAGGCTTCTCCTTTCTGAACTTCTTCTTTCTCCAGAGCTTCTTCATCTTTCTGGTCATGAGAGAAGTCTCTTTATCATCATCAGAATCCTCATCATCAGACTCGTCTATGTCACAGTCAGACTCGTGTGCCTTTGAAGCTTTTAAGGCTTTAGCTGCCTTTAGATCAACTTTTAGAGCAATGGCTTTGCTCTTTTTGATTGACATATCTTCATTGAGCTCTTGCTCATGAACAGTGAGTGTGCCAAGAAGTTCATCCATAGTAAAGTAGGTGAGATACTTGGCTTGAGATATAGCAGTGACAAGAGGTCTCCACTGCCTTGGAAAACTTTTGAGAATCTTAGCAACTTTCTCAGCATTAGTATATGTTTTAGCAAGAGATTTTAAACCATTAGTAATAGTTTGGAATCTACCAATCATTTGAGAAACAGATTCACCTTCATCCATGGTGAACAATTCATATTTTCTAACAAGAATAGAAATTTTAGACTCTTTTACCTTTGCAGTTCCTTCATGTGTGACAGATAAGGAGTCCCACATTTATTTAGCAGAATCACAAGAACATACCTTTTCAAACTCTTCTGGACTGAGAGCACAGATTATAGCATATCTGGCTTTATGGTTTAGATCCCATCTTGTCTTTTCTGCTGGTGTCCACTGAGCCTTTGGCTTGTCTGAGCCATCATCATTTCGAGGAGTATAAGGACCATCAGTGATGACATCCCATACATCAGAGTTTGTTGACAAGATGAACCAGTGAAACCTGTAACATCCCAATTTTCAGATCGTTAAAATATACAAATCTTATCTGAGTCATAGTGGCAAAGTTGTAATATCAAGGTATTTTGGAGGAGTAATCATGACTACTTTAGACAAGTAATCTTGACAAGGATGACTCATGATGATGAGTCATGGTAGAGTAATCATGATGATGATAAGTCATAGTGATGAACTCATCCATTAACTAATCATATTCAAGAACCACATCTCTCGTCTGGTATTTGATTTTATCCCTACGTATCCACTTTTTGGATATCACACAGATATTGTTTTACTCTACTTTACTAGTAGAGAATTATGGTTAAGTTTTGGGTTGAAGACTCTGACGAAACCCGGTCTGCATATGAGATCACCGGAACCGGTAACGGATAAGCCTTACGTCGCTTTCACGCCACCTCACCTAGACACCTCACCACCTTATCCATATGTAATCATTACATGGTGACTCATCACCATAGTAATGATGACAAGGGGTGAGTCACATAGGTGACTCACCATAATCATGATGACCTAGTGTAAAATGACAATTTTGCCCCTAATAGGAAATGACAGTTTTGCCCTTAAGAAATTTTATATCAACCTTACCCTTTCTTCACATATGTTCCACGCCAATAATAGATATATTTACACTCTCATATTTCTTTCTCCTTCACTTGATTCTTAAAGTTCAAATGTTGAAGTTTCTAGTACAACTTTTGATGAAATTCCAATTTGGTTCTTAAAGGAAATGACCATTCTATCCTATCCTTATCCTTCCCTTCCTATATATATACATATCATGCCACTCCCTTCCATTTGTCCTCTCTCAATTTCTTGCACCTTCCCCTTCTCTTCTCCATCTTCTTCACTTCAAGACACCTAAAAGCTTTCAACTTTAATTTCTCTCCCTTCTTCAAGGATTCTTCAAGAACTTTGAGAAGTAAACTTGACAAGCTTGATCATCTTCATCATCTAGGAGGAAGTAATATAATGGAATGAGAAACTTCCATATTTTCGTGGCTAGGAGAAAGAGAAGGCAAGGTAAAAGAAAGAGTGGAACCATTGTTGGAAGCCTTGAAGCTTGATTGAAGCAGTTTCAATAAGATCGTTACAATACGTTCATCAACCGTTGGATCAAGCTCAAACTTGGTAAGGAGGTTCAGAACATGACAGTTCGGAGTTTCGGTTCAAGGTCTAAAGTGGGAGATATGCAGCTTACACCGTGATCCTAGAATGTGAGAAACTCATCCCGTATATCACCTAACCTGCCACAGTAAAACCATCTCCAGAGATTCGTTAACCGTTGGATCGAGTTGAAATTTGGGAAGTAGGTTTAGCGCACGTTTTTCTTCATCTTCACCATTCGGATTACCAAGAAGAAGGCTGTAGCTCGAGATATGGAGCTAGGACCGTATCCTTGTTTTTGGTACCTTTTTCCCTAGATTCTTGAGCTAACTTTTGAAGCTGCCTTCTCCTAAGTCCAGCCGTTGTTCTCTATCCTTGGAAGTGTCGGGGAGCTGCGTGGTGAGCTCGTAGTGGTTGTGGTTGCGCTCGTCGCGTTCGTGAGATCGAGGGTCAAGGCTGTCCGTGGATACAAGAGTGCATGGGAACGGATTACCAGGTGAGGGGGAAGAACCTACATATATCTGGGAATCATAGGCGTAGAATATAATTATTAACATATGTAGGGCTCCTCAAACCCTACTAGTGATGATGTGTGCTTATTTGTGATGATTGATAACATGATTGTTTGTGATAATAACTTGTTTGTGGTGATAACATGCTTAATTGCGTTTTGGTATGCTTATAAGAATGTTATACTACATGCTATGACATGTGATGTGTTTCTGACTAATATGATCTTGGTTGACTTTGGAGATGATTGGTATATTGTTAGGATTATAGGAGAATGATTGACTTTGGAGATGATTATTGAGGTTAGACTAGTAAATTAAGGATGTGGATCTAAGTTATAAGTGGCTCTCATAGTTGGAGAGTGGCATCCTCATAGTTGGAGGATGTAGGTTGTTAGACATTAGCTAAGTTGTTGTTGAAATGATGGATGCATAATCATAACATTTGCATTGTTGTGGTGGAAAGCTGCGCAATTTACTGCAATAGCTGTTTGAACAGTTATCACACAAGGTGGATTACTTGTGACAATTGCAACAGCAGTTTGAGTGGTTGTCACAAGGGGGCTATATGACTAACTGCAATCATATATGCTATTACACAACAGCAACAGCAGTTTGAGTGGTTGTGTATAGGGTTACGTGTGTGTACTTGCTACAGAAGCTTGCCAGCAGTGATCACGCGAGGTCAGGACTTGTGACAATTGCAACAGCAGTTTGAGTGGTTGTCATAAGGAGCTGTATGAATAGCTGCAACAGCAGTTTGAGTGGCTATCATATGAGCTGGTACCTGTATACAGCTGCAACAGCAGTTTGAGTGGTTGTGTACAGGGAGCCGTGTGTACAGTTGCAACAACAGTTTGTGACTGTCACATGAGGTCGAGGTGGACGTCCTGGGAACCAGTAACCTGGACTACCGACTCTATGCCCTTATAGTTGGAGGGTGACTTCCTACCTTGGAAAATGATTGCTTCACAGTTGAGTTGAAGGACAGTATTTCCAAGGGCCAGGAACTTAGTTGTGCATATAGAATAGGCAATGATCCCAAGATGTGATACTTTGAGGTTAATTGTTGTAGAATTGATGGTGACCTCTAGTTGTGATATTTTGAGGTCAACTATTGTGATCTGTAGAATAAGCGATGATCCATAGTTGTGATACTTTGAGGATGACTGTTGCAGAATAGGCGATGATTCATAATGGTGATACTTTGATGTTGATTGTTGTGCTGAACTTGAGAGATGGATGTGTTTGTTGATTGTGTGCTATTGTACATGTTGATGTGTTATATGCTACGTGATTTCCCTTTTGTATGATAGTGTAGCGTTTCTTACCTCCTATGCATATTTCTCCATGTTTACATATATGTGGTTGTCCGGATCGTGATCCGAAGATGGAAGTGCCGATTGGTCATCGGAAGTGCTACAGCGGGTGGAGATGACCCAAGGTGTACTCTATCGTCAGTAACAAGTGTGGCGTCAGCGCTTCTCAAATAGATAGAGATCTCAGAGGTATCTTTGAGTCTCTTGTGAGTTGTACCATGGCCAGTGGGGTGTTTATGTTTGTTGTGATTTTTACGCCATGGCTTCTAGGCGAAACTCTGATGTGAAATTCTTGAACTGTGATAAGTTCTTATCTGCTTAACTGTTGAAGTTAAAGTTTTTGGCTGTGTTTTAAGGTATCAGAGAGAGTAAGGTTAAATTTTGAAAGCGTCTAATGGGATTATCCTACGTAAGTGGGGTCGTCTCAAAGCCTTTCTTTCCAGTAGTTATAGTTTGTACCATTGAAGAAAGGAGGTCTGGTCATGGAGCCTCCTTCAGGTTGGGGGTTCCCACTCGAGCTTGCTTCAGAATTCATTGCCTATACTTCAGGATCTTTTCTCTACACTGTTAGGTGCTCAACCCAAAGGCTGAGCTTTGATACCAAATGAAATAGACAGATGCAAACACTAAAAGGGGGTTGAATGGTGTTTGACAAATTTATGCGGAATTTAGAAACTTTTTCGCAAGCACAGATGGGTGACAGTAGACAAGTAAACTTAGACAGGTCAATCAGACTAATAACTCGTCTGAAGGTTTTCACAGAAAACACACAATCATGCAAGATGAAAAACGGTTTGATAAACACAATTATACACCCCTTTAGTTAGATGATAGTTAAGATAAATAATCAAACTAAAGAGTTAAGGGAATAAGAGAGATCACTCAGCTGGTTTTATCCTGGTTCACCCCTTGACAATGAGGCTACGTCCAGTCCTTGGCAGCACCAAGTTTTCTCACTATAATTGATTTAGGTTACAGGACAGACAAGTATTATTTTCACACCTAGCCTCTTCAGGCTCCAGACGAGTATTGTTTTCACACCTAGCCTCTCCAGGCTCCATACAAGTATTGTTTGCACACCTAGCCTCTTCAGGCTCAGACGGGTATTGTTTGAGAGAAGTTGTAAAATAAATTACAACTTGCAAGTCTTTCACAAGCACTTAGACGAGTGTATTAAATGTGAAGTTCTAAAAGACTGTGTAATAACTTCAAATGGTTGAAGAATAAATAATGAAAGAAAGAAGATTAAATGCACAGAGTAATTGCTCTTTGATTGCTTTGTTCGTTCTCTTCTCTGCTTGAAGCTTCAAGGTCTTTTTCATTAAATAGGCTTCAAGATTTTAAGTTGTTAGACACGAAGTTTGAAGGCTTGGCTTCTTGCAGATCTTCAATAAATGCAAATAGTCATTCTGATCAATCATTAAAGCCTTGAGAACTTCATTTGTTCTCTCGTATCAGAAAGGTGAAGACTTCTGATAAACCTTTGGTCTTAGCAGGTCTGTATACTTGCTTTTTGCCATCAGAGGGAAGACTTTCCCTTTTGGTGTAAGATGTAGTTGTGTTCAGGCAAAGCACTTTGTTGAAGTTCCTTATCAGAGACGAGACAGCTTTCATCCAATGTATTCTTTAACGTTAGTCACCAAACGGGTGAGTGACTTCGCTAGATGGGTTGACTCTTTAACAAAGAGATGACGTCAGTTGCAAAGGCTTTTAGACGGGTGAGTCTTCCTTTGATCAGACGATTGAAGACTTCATTAGACGGGTAAAGGGATTTCTTCAACGCTGGTCAACAGACTGGTGAAGACATCATTTGACGGGTGAACTTCTCTTAGTTCAGACGAGTGAACTTTCCATTGTTCAGACGAGTGAACCTTATCTTAGTTCAGACGAGTGAACCTTAGTTCAGACGTGTGAACTTAGTTAGTTCAGACGTGTGAACATTGCATATAGACACTTAATGTTTTAATCTGCACACTAAGTAGATGAGTTAAATACCACAGACGGGTTCAATTAAATCATTGAATAACTGTTTTACTCTCATCAAAACTATGGTAAATGCACATCAGACATTCGAAGACTCAACAAAGTTGACCCAACTTTATATCGGGGAGATCGTCAGGTTGCACGGTGTACCATCTAGTATCGTTTCCGACAGAGACCCGAGGTTCACATCTCGTTTCCGGCAAAGCGTGCAAGAGGCTCTAGGAACAAAGCTGCATTTGAGTTCAGCATACCATCCGCAGACAGATGGTCAGTCGGAGAGAACGATTCAGTCCTTGGAAGATCTATTGAGAACTTGTGTGCTTGAATACTCAGGGAGTTGGGAAGAGTTCTTACTGTTGATAGAGTTCACCAACAACAACAGTTTTCATTAAAGCATAGGGATGGCACCCTATGAAACTCTGTATGGGAGGCATTGCAGAACACTATTATGTTGTTACCAGGATGGAGATCACCTTACTCTAGGGCTCGAGCTCGTACGTCAGACTACAGAGAAGGTAAAGTTAATCCAGGATAAGATGAGGGCTATTTAGAGTAGGCAAAAGGGGTATACGAATAAGAGGCATCGACCGCTCAAGTTCCAGGAAGGGGACCACGTATTCTTGAGAGTCAAGCCCATGACTGGGATTGGTAGAGTAATAAAATCCACGAAACTCACCAAAATTCATTGGACCCTATCAAATTTTTCATAGATTTGGCCCAATAGCATATCAAATAGCCTTACCCCCTTTTCTATCAAACCTTCATAATGTGTTTCATGTTTCGCAATTGCGAAAGTATACCCCTGATGCCAGGCATGTTA
Source organism: Ammopiptanthus mongolicus (assembly GCA_039655645.1). Classification (NCBI taxonomy): domain Eukaryota; kingdom Viridiplantae; phylum Streptophyta; class Magnoliopsida; order Fabales; family Fabaceae; genus Ammopiptanthus; species Ammopiptanthus mongolicus. The sequence goes on from CM077345.1 coordinate 59,009,724, forward strand.
TAGAGCCTGATACAGTGCAATTAAAGGATAACCTAACCATTGAAACTTCTCCTGTCAGGATCGGGGACCGTAGAACGAAGCAGCTGAGGGGAAAGGATATTGCTCTGGTGAAGGTCATCTGGAATGAAGCATCAGAAGAGGCGATGTGGGAGCTAGAAGAGAAGATGAAGGAGCAGTATCCGCAGTTGTTTTGACGCCATTAACTTTCGAGGACGAATCTTTTTTTTTTTTTTGTTGGGGAGTGTTGTAACACCCACGTTTTCTGTAACCGGTTATAATCACTTTGACATTGTGATTGCTACCTTTATGTTTGTATGACCTTGGTATATATATGTGGATGTTTTATATGATGGTTTTATGTTCATGATGTTGTGGCGATGAAGTTTTCTTTTGTCGTTTTGAGACAAAAACCGGTAAAATTTCAGTTTTAACCGGTATCGAGTAATTTCTCATTTGGCATGCCGGCGGCCGGGAAACGGGGAATTGAGTGAGATGTAATATTGAATTACATTTTCCATTGCCTTGTTGATTATTCCTAATGAAGAGAATTAGTTTTCATAAAATCCAAAAATTTACCAAAAGTAGTAAAAAACCAATTATCCATTTTTGGTAAAAATCCTAATCACCCAATTCCTAACTAAATGGAAAATGTAACCATCCTAGTTATCCTAGTTAGGCCATTCGGCCATGTTGCTTGGGGAAGAGGAAAAATCTCCCTTTATCATCATCCAAGAAAAAGTTATGACACTAACTCTAAATGGAAAAAGTGTTTTAGCCATTTTTAGTTAATCTTGTACTTAAACTCTCTACAAGCAACAACACATCCACCTCTTTACATCTTGGCCTTCCATGTTCTATGACCATTTTTTAATGAAATTTTAGAGTCCACAAGGAGAGGACAGTTCGGCCATATGGTGATTAAAACACCAAAAATCACTATTCCATTCATATCTAACTTATCTCTCTTAAACACCAAAGTTCAAGTTTTCTCTCTTCCCTCACTTCTCTTTAGTTTCGGCCAGCCCTTGGTAATTAACCTTACCCATTTTATTTCACCATTTTAACTTCATATTCTTGTTCATCTCATCTATCTAAACAACTTTCATCTTTTGAATTTATTCATTTGAAGTTGTTTACTTAAAGCTATTCACGAATCATTCAAGGAGGTTTTAAGCTTCTTGAACTTGTTGAGAACCTTTCTTTGAAGAAGTAAGTTCCTAAACTTAGTTCCTTCATGCCTTTACTCTAAGGGAACACTCTATCTTATCATGTTCTTGATGTTAAAAATCAAGTTTTTAAACTTATTTCTTTTCCTCCTAGGCTACGGTTTTAGCATTCTTTTGGGTGACCAAGTTTTCTCTTCATATTCTCCAAAGGAACTTCAAAGAGGTAATGGGGGATTGAACCATATCACACCTTAATGATGGTGATAAAGGCCTCCTAGTGTTGTTGAAGGAAAACCCTAGATCTAGGGTTTCCTTATAAAGTTCATTACTTTGTTTTCATGATGTATTATGTTGTTGTGTTGTTATAGTGATTGTGCTTGTATGTGTTAGTAGAAAATCATTTTGGCATGGTGAAAAACTATTCTTGGGTCCAAAGACCTAAGGAAAAGATTTTAGAATGTTGAACTTGTTTATGTTCTAAGTTGCCTTGATAATATGCTTATATGTTGGTATGAATTTCTAGCTACTTTGGATGTTGTTGAATGGCTTCATTTTGGTTGAAAAATAACATGTCAGGTTCGGCAATATACTGTTTAACAAGAGAAGCCAAAGCTTCCATGTTCTAGCGATGATGTAATGGACTAAAAATGGTTCCAAGAAGGCAAAGTAATTAAAAGAAACCTACCCTTGTTGCTCTGGGGGATTCGGCCTTGTCTTGCTAATTAGGGTTAGGAACTTAAAATGATGATGTTAAGGGGTTTAATATGTTCATACTAAAGCATAAGAGGGTTATATAAATTGAAGACGTTGCCAAAGAAATCAAGTGTTGGTTCCAAAGAACCATGTGTTGTGAAATAAGTGTTTTTGACTTCATGTGAAAATTATTTTAAGAATAGGTTGGTTTGATGTTAATCAACCACTTATTTTAACAAGTTGTTTTAAAGAAAATATTTTCAAGAACCAAGAGTTTCATATTTAGTCAAGATGGATTTCAATGATTTTTGATTAGTAAGCCTTCTTTGAGAAAAATAAGATTCTTACAAGCTTTTCTTTAAAAATAAAGAGTTTTTACACTACTATTACCTTTTAGAACTTTACAAAATTATATAAGTTATAGTTCATTTCAAAATGAAATGGTGATTTCAAATAAGAAGTATATTTCCTTTACATTAAGTAATAGAACTAGGAAACCAATTCAAAAGAGTTTTACCCTAAATAAGACGCCTTATGGGCAATTGAATAGAGTTTTTCAAACTATACTTAATAAAGGAGATCTCATCAACTACTTTACTTCAAGGATAGTACTTTGAAGCTTTTTACTATAATAGCGTAAATGCGTGTTATCTCCTAAGAGAAATTACATGAGTTCCACAAAGAACACAAAGATTTAGTAAAAGACATCCACTAATATCTTGTGGTCATGACAAAATCATGTCCCACACCCTTGATGATTTTGGTCATCTAAGAAATCCATAATGTTTAATCACAAAGAGTTACGTATATAGAATATGTAACGTTTCTGTGATAGATAAGTTCGAAGACATGATAAAGGGGATCCTTATGGATCCTGTTTTCCATAATGCATTTAGGTTATGGAATAATATATATCATAAGACATGAACATCATTTTGCAAACGACGAGGTGGTACGTGATTGCAAGGAACGGAACTAAGAACGGGTGACCGATGGCAAGTCATGTGAAAGTTGGTCCCGTAGGGGTGCCCTGTGGTTTATCAAGAGATAAACGTGGTACTACAGTGATAGAGTAATACGTGTTTGTGTTGTGGCATTTCTTGACATGCATACGCACCTGTGCATGAGTTGGGCATTGTGCCCGAGAGTTGAGCTTATACCTTTATGTGGGTGCGATTGTTGGAGGTGACGATCGTGGAGATCTTAAGGACGTTGGGGTTGGGAAGACCCCATGTGGCCAAAGAGTAGCTCCTCTGTGTCGTGGGTTACCTGTCGAAAAACGCTGATGTCCTGACTAGACACCCTACAAATCATGATTTGTGTAAAGAACGTCTGGCATGAGCCGTTGTAGTGATTGCAATCTTTGGATGTGGCACAGTGGGCTGAGATAACGCATACAAGGTTTTCCCAATCACTCGTTCTTGTTATGTTTAGCTCCATGGAGTAGGGGTCTGAGTCATGTTGCATATTGTGTCATTTCATGCTCAATTGAAATTTGACCCATATTATTATTCTTGCGATATTATCTGTGATGCCATGTGATTAGTTGTTATCCTGTGAATACCCATGCGCTTTATGCTGATTGGGTGCGCGTGTGCATGACTTTTATCACTGTTGTTCTGGTTGGGCGATGTGCGGAATCTCCCCTCATTACTTTTGTTGTTACAGTGCTCGCGTGGTTTCATCTTGCTCTGGTTAGTAGTCATGGCGAGCAATCCACCTATTGGAACCAAAGTGATTATGGTCCATCAATCCCTTGAGTTTTGATGTTAACAAAGGAATAATTTAAGAAGAACAAAGATTTCTTGCGAACTAAAGTTTTATCTTAAGTGTGCAGGATAAAATTTATATAAGCCCAAAGACTATCTAAGTCCAAAGACTTTAACTCGTCCAACCTCCAAAGTGGTTTACGTTCTTACTCAGACTGGACGATAATAAGTTGTAACAAAAGAATCATGAGTCCAAAGACTCTTCCTGTCCTTGTGTACTCGTTATAGTCCAATAGTGCTTTATTTATTTAGCGCGAATGCATTTATAAAGCTTTTGAATTTATTATTCCTTGTAAAAAGGTTATATCCTTTGGACAAATATTCCTTGTAATACTCGTTCAAACAAAATCAAAAGCTAGACTGTCCCTGACACATAAAGAAGTTGACCTTCTCCTTTGAGATAGACAAAAGGCAACTTTCTAGTACAAACAGGATATGTCAGTCCCATTTCTAGCTATCAAACCTGATAGTCTACTTTGCTGATCAGAAGCTTCAAGGAAGTTATCAGACTCAACGGACTAACACATTTAATGCTCATTCAGAACGGATCATTTTCCATCCGTTGAAGACCAAAGTTGATTGAATCAAGTATGCTATAAATACCTCCGTTCTTGAAGACACAACCCGTGAAGAAAAGTGAAGCATTCAAGAGATATACGAGAACATCAAACGAAGTGTTGCACAACTGATTCAAAGATTTGAAAAATAGTCAAGCACACAAAGCATTCAAAGAGAAATACTCAAAGCTCGCAAAGCTAACTCTGATCTATATTTTCATATCACTCTCTGCGTAGAGTTTTGTTCAAGAGTTTTAAGCTTTAGGTTCAAACTCTCACATTCAGTGAGTTAGTAGAACAAAAAATCTTTTCAAAACCTAGTTGGTTAAGCCTGAAGAGGCTTGTTAGAAAGAATACTTAAAGTACCTGAAGAGGTGTAGAATAATTGTAACAAAGGGTTTTTGTAATAGTGGATAAAGCTCTCAAGTAGAGGGGCCTGGATGTAGCTCTTTGGTGAAGAGTGAACCAGGATAATATCTATGTGTTCTTTTCTTTCCTTTATCTTCGCTTTAGTTTATTTTTTTACTAACGTCTTGGGATTGAACTGTTTTCTTTGCGCTTGTTGTTTATCTTAATCAAACTAAGTTAGCGTCCAACTAGGTGTTCGGAAACGCTCTCTTTGTCCTTTAAAAGTTTTATCGTCCAACCTTGCGAAAACGTATATATCTGCTTGCGAAAAGTTTTAAAAACTTAAGAAACACAATTCAACCCCCTTCTTGTGTTTCAAACAAGTTCCTTAAATTGGTATCAGAGCTTGGACTTTGGGTTGAGCACTTAGCCGTGTAGAGGAAAAAGATCCTACAGCAGATATGGCAGGACAAGGTATGCCAAGAAGGAGTCAACCTGTTATGGAAGGCACTTCCATGACCAGACCTCCGTTCTTCAACGAAACCCACTACCTCTACTGGAAGGAGAGATTCAAAGGCTTCATCATAAGCACAAACTCCGTTCTCTGGGCCAGAATCATGAATGGTCCAAATGTGCGTCTCAACTCTGATGGGATAGACAAAGCAAAAGATGACTGGACTGATGCTGAGCGAGCTAGGATGGAACAAAATCATAAAGCCAGATATGCTTTAATGTGTGCTCTTAGTCCTGATGAATTTCAAAATATTCACGCATGTGAATCAGCAAAGCAAATCTGGGATACCTTATCAAATCTCCATGAGGGGGGCACTAAGGTAAAAGATTCAAAAATCATCATGCTGGTTGGTCAGTATGAACTGTTCACCATGGCCGAAGGAGAGTCCATCTTGGACATGATGGGTCATTTTCAGACGATCATCAATAATCTAAAGTCACTTGGTAAAGTCTACACTACCAAGGAGAATGTCACTAAAATTCTTAGGAGCCTGCCTAAGAAGTGGAGACCACTGGTTATTGCAATCACCCAGGCCAAAGATCTCTCTACTTTGACTCTAGATGATCTGGTTGGGATGCTTCAAGTGCATAAGCAGGAGCTTGATCTTGACAATCTTGGAAAGAAAAATAAAGGGATTGCCTTGAAAACTCATAAGTCCAACAACTCAAAAGCTCTAAAAGTTGATGAGTCCAGTGATGATACTGATTAATCTGATAATGATGTATTAGACGATGATGACCTATCCTTCATCTCCAGAAAGATTCAAAATATGTGGAGAAAGAAAAAGGGGATGAAAAGAAGGCCATTCCAAAAGAAAAACTTCAAAGATCATTTTGAACCAAAAGACAAAAGTCAGCTGGTCTGTTTCGAGTGCAACAAACCAGGTCACTTCAAAGCTAACTGTCCTATGTTAAAGGACAAGAAGAAGTTCTTCAAAAAGAAGAAAAAGAACTTCATGGCTACTTGGGAGGATCTTAACTCGTCTGAAGAAGAAGAGGAAGAAGAAGAAGACGAAGAAGAAGAAGAAGAAGAAGAAGAAGAAGAAGAAGAAGAAGAAGAAGAATCACGCAACGCACGCTGCTGAAGAAGAAGAAGAAACAAATGAGGAGGCCAATCTCTGTCTTTGGTCCAATGACCAAAACGAAGGCTCTTCGGATGATGAACAACCTGTTGTTCCCAAAGAAAGAACTCAAGAAGCTACCTCTGAAAGAGAATGGAATGTTCCACCCATCTTTAAGGGAACAGACTGTCCTTATTGGAAATCATTTTTCCAAATATACGTCGAAGCTCAAAATTATGATTTATGGAATGTATTCACAAATGGAGATCATCGTCCAATGGTCACCCTTGAGGACGGATCAACAGCATCCAAACCCGAAGCTGACTGGACGAATGAGGATATCAGACAGTATTTGCTGAATGCTCATGCAAACTAGTGTCTCATCAACGCTCTTGATCGAACAAGACTGGAGATGGTCTTACAATTCTAAACTACTAAGGAAAAGCTGGACGCATTAGAACAATTGTTCCGTCCAAGCAGTTCATCTACCTCAAACTTCTGTCTAATGGCAAATACCTCATCAGACGCTAAATCTGAAGAAGAAGAAAAGGTATCTGTTTTTTATTCTCTTCAAGAAGCATATGATGAACTGCTTAATGATTCTTCTTTATTGCATCATCAATATGTTATGCTTAAAAGAAAATTTTCAAAAGTAAATAAAGATTTGGAAGATACCAACAAACAAAATGAACATCTCATTGAAGAAAACAAAAAAGCTGAAAGCTGAGAATGTCAGTCTAACTGACAGACTCACCTCTGGGTCCAGTGAACCTCACGAGGTAACTAGACTGAAACAAGATGTATCTGACCTAACCAAAAGTGTATCTAAGCTTTTTGGAGGTTCAGAGAAGCTAGACCTGATATTGAGGTATTCAAGATCACCTCACGATAAGTCTGGTCTAAGGTATGACTCTGAGAAACAAGAAGCTTCTCAGAAAGTATCAAGGTCCAATAAATATCATAAGACCTTTCAAAATTACGGAAAGCAAAAAGAAAACAAACAGCATGCATCCAATACTTTTTGTAATTTATGTGGAAAGAGTGGTCATATCTCTTCAAAATGCATACACAAAAAGAAAACCAAAATGCATGGACGAAGACCACAAACTAACTAAAACGGACCCAAGTCTATCTGGGTACCTAAGAACATGATAATCCCTAGTGCAGATCTGCTTAGCAACACAAAGAAAACCCCGTCCTGGTACTTGGCCAGTGGATGCTCACGTCACATGACGGGAGAAAGGTGTATGTTCCAAGAACTACGTGAAATGACTGGTGGATGGGTCACCTCTGGAGGCAACCAGAAAGGAAAGATAGTTGGAATAGGTAAGATTGGTAAGCATCCTTTTCCCTCTATTGATAAAGTTCTTCTGGTTGAAGGATTAAAACACAACTTGCTTAGCATAAGTCAATTATGTGACAGTGGGTCCGATGTTTCCTTCAATAAAGGTGAATGTATAGTAAAGAACCCTGATGGGTCCATCTTATTCACTGCCAAGAGGCAAAATAATCTTTACAAAATTAACTTGGGGGAACTCTCAAATCAAAATGTGTCATGTCTAATGTCTGTTGAAGATGAGCAATGGATTTGGCACAAAAGACTTGGTCATGCAAGTCTGAGATTAATCTCAAGACTAAATAAGCAGGTCTACCAAAGATCATGTATAGATCGGACGCTCTCTGTGACGCATGTCAGAAAGGAAAACAAGTTAAGAACTCTTTTGAGTCCAAGAACATTGTTAGTACTTCAAGACCACTAGAGCTGTTGCATCTTGATTTGTTTGGTCCCACAAGGACTACTTCTGTCAGTGGTAAGAAATATGGGCTTGTCATAGTAGACGACTATACTAGATGGACATGGGTTAAGTTCCTTGCTCACAAGGATGAGTCTATCAAAGTCTTTACTATATTCTGTAAGTGCGTCCAGAATGAAAAAGGCATATCTATAAACTTAATCAGAAGTGATCATGGAGGTGAATTTGAAAATGAGCTTTTCCAAAGATTCTGCGATGAAAGCGGTATTCATAACAATTTCTCTGCCCCTAAAACACCACAACAGAATGGTGTTGCTGAGAGAAACAACCGATCTCTTCAAGAGATGGCCAAGGCAATGCTTAGTGATAATTCTGTTCCTAAACACTTCTGGGCTGAAGCTGTAAATACTGCCTGCTACATTCAAAACAGAATATACATAAGACCAATCTTGAATAAGACTCCTTATGAATTGTGGAAAGGACGCAAACCCAACATTTCTTATTTCCACCCCTTCGAATGTCAATGTTTTATTTTAAATACTAAGGATCAACTTGGTAAGTTTGATGCCAAAGTAAATAATGGAATATTGTTAGAATACTCTGAAACGTCCAAAGCTTTTAGAGTCTATAACTCTAGAACATTGATTATTGAAGAATCCATCCATGTTAAGTTCGATGACAAACAGCCTGATAAGAGATTATCAGAGCTAGATGATTCTTTTGCAGATCTGAATCTGAATGATACAGAAGATCGTCCAATGCCTAACAAAGACGAAGTATCAGACGCAACTCAGGACGCTTCATCGTCTTAGCAAGATGTCAACACCTCTCGTTCGTGGCAATTCAGGACTTATCACCCTGAGGATCAAATCATTGGCAAACCAAAAGATAGAGTCTGGACAAGGTCAACCTTTAGAGAGCAAGCTGACTCAGCCTTCATCTCTGAAATGGAGCTAGAGTCTATGCACGAAGCCTTAATGGACGAATGTTGGATCCTCGCTATGCAAGAAGAGCTCAACCAGTTTCAACGTAGTGACGTTTGGCCGCTGGTCTCTCTGCCAAAGGATAAGTCTGTCATTGGAACCAAGTGGGTCTATCGTAACAAGCTGGACGAGGATGGTAAAGTTGTAAGAAATAAAGCAAGGTTAGTTTCTCAAGGCTATTCTCAAGAGGAAGGTATTGACTACACTGAAACTTTTGCTCCGGTAGCTAGACTAGAAGCCATACGCATTTTACTTTCATATGCTGCACATCATAACATCATGCTTTATCAAATGGATGTAAAAAGTGCTTTCTTAAATGGTTTCATTAGTGAAGAAGTTTATGTTGTTCAACCACCTGGTTTTGAAGATCAAAACCATCCTGAGGATGTATATAAGCTTAAGAAAGCTTTATATGGACTCAAGCAAGCTCCTAGAGCTTGGTATGAGAGAGTAACACTTTCCTAATGGAGAATGGTTTCTCAAGAGAAAAAGTGGATACAACTCTTTTTAGAAAGACAAGCAAAAACAATTTTATTGTTGCACAAATTTACGTTGATGATATAATATTTGGTATAACTGATAAATCTCTTTGTCAAGAGTTTTCTGAGCTAATGCAAAAGGCAATTGAAATGAGCATGATGGGAGAATTAAAATTCTTCATTGGACTTCAAGTAAAGCAAACAATGGACGGAGTATACATTTATCAAACGAAGTTCACAAAAAAGCTTCTGAAACGCTTCAAATTGGACGATTGCAAACCAATTAATACCCTAATGCATCCAACGTCCGTACTACACAAAGATGACAAAAATAAAAAGGTAGAGGTATATAAAGGTATGATTGGTTCTGTCTTATATCTGACTGCGTCTAGACCAGATATCATGTTTAGTGTTTGTCTATGTGCTCTATTTCAATCCGATCTAAGAGAGTCTCATCTCTCAACAATAAAGAGAATTTTTTGATATCTCAAAGGGTCTACTAATCTGGGTCTTTTGTATAAGAAATTTGATGAATACAGATTGTGATGCGGACTATGCTGGAAACAGAATAGAAAGAAAAAGTACTAGTGGAGGTTGTCACTTCATTGGAGACAATCTAGTCTCATGGTCAAGCAAAAGGCAAAACACAATTGCTCTATCAACTACTGAGGCTGAGTACATTGCTGCTGCAAGTTGCTACTCACAACTGCTTTGGATTAAACATCAGTTGGAAGACTACAACGTGTTTGTAAGTAACATTCCAAGTATGTGTGATAACACTGCTGCAATTAACTTGTCTAAGAATCCCATATTGCATTCTAGAGCAAAGCTTATAGAAATCAAGCATCATTTCATTAGAGACTATGTACAAAAAGGAGTAACTGATATTCAATTTGTTGATACTGACCATTAATGGGCAGATATCTTCATTAAACCTCTAGCTGAAAATAGGTTCACATTCATAAGAAAATATTTGAACATGCATTTCGTTGATTAAATATGAGTCCAATGCATGCGTCCAATATTTGCCTTAGTCCACTGCATGATCGTCCAATATGCATCTCTTACTCGTCCAATGCATTAATTGAACTAAATCTTTGTCGAGTGTAAAATTAATTCTCATTCCCTTAACTGAGTCAGTTTAGTTTTCAATATTTTTTCAAAACTGCTTTTTACGGTTTCAAGGTCTGGAACGTGTGTCAGTCATTCAATGCACGTCGTTTCACCACCCTCTCTCTTTTTGAAAATACGAACGATTTTCTTTCTTCTATTTTATAAAAACCAAAAATTGTTAAAGATTGCATCTTTACAATCTCTATCTCTCTGAAAAACCTCTCTTTGCAAAAATCCCTCTTTTCAAAAATTTCTTCTCTGAAACAATGGCAACTTCTTCCTCCACCGTTGCTGCTAAAGGTAAAAGAAAGACCTTTGATGCCCAGACTGCTAACATTCTGGTAGAGTTCAAGTTCAACCTTCAATTTCTTGCTGATAATGGGATAGATGTCTTCCCAAACATTCACGCCGCTGGGTGGTCGAGTTTCTTTGAAGGTTCACCTGTTATCTACCCTATTCCGGTTAGGGAGTTCTGGACAAACCCTACAGTTTCTGCAAGGGAAATACATAACATGGTGATTGACACTAAGGTTATCATGTCTGAAGCTACTATTTCCGACGCCATTGGGTGTGCTCAATCAGGAATAATTTATGAGGACAAATGGGAAGAAGAACTCGAAGGTTCTGACGCCATTAAAGAATGTCTCTTGAAGAACTTGCCAGACAAGCTAATAGCCTCAAAAATGACTGATAAAGTTAGGGTTCTTCATCAGATTTTGAACAAGGCTATCCTTCACAAAGCTAGGTCGAAGGATAATGTTTCTAAGGCACATCAGTTCTGCCTAGTTCATCTGATTCTGGAGAGGCAGATTATTCTTCCACACCTTCTGTTCGCCTTCTTCAACTATGTCATTGAAGGCTCTGGAAAGCACACCTCCATCATCTATGCTGCTTTTCTCTCAAGAATCTTTGAGAAATTTATGGTTTATGAGGAACTCATTAATCTGAATCCAGAACAAAGGCACAAATACTATGGTATTCATGGAATAGATCGTGTGCATCAACCTAAGTTTAGCAAACAAAGCTTAGTGATGATGCAACTGGACTGTTTCAAGAAGTCCAAACAAGAAGGAAAGTTGATGGGTGCTCAGACGCAAGGTTCTGACGCAGCATCTATCTAACGAGTCTCAGCTGGACACTCAACTTCCCCTGCTCGTCGAAAAGCTAAGACTTCTTTTGCTCGTCCAAAGCCTTCCGTCCAACCCTCAAGAAAAAGGAAGCCGGTTCTAGCTTCTATTGATGAGGAAGATGAGGACGATCAACCTATCTCTAAGGTGATCAAAAGTCCAAGTAGGGAATCCACTTCTGAAGCCTCTCGGCCTAAGCCTACTGCAACAAGAGCAAGGTCCACAAGAGCTAAAACCAAAGGTAATACTGAACCTCAGTCTAGTTCAGTTTTTATTATTGTTGTTGAGCAACCCCTTGAGATTGAAGACCTGACCTTAGACTCTCAACCATCCATACCGCTTTCACCCCCCACCTTACCTCAAACACAAACCCTTCCCTCACTATCCGAACCTCAAGACTGGTTCATACCATGGGGAGATCACCCCTTTCAACCCTATGGTGCCCCTTATCCCAAAATGATTTACCAAAAAAGAAAATACAGACGCATACCTAATTACCTTCAGAAACAAAATGTCCAACTGAGCTGATGTTCAACGAAGGTTCCCTGTCCTCTTCCACAAACACTCACCTCCCTCTACCTCTCAACATCCCAAAAGCCCTATACCACCACCAGAATACCAATACGAAACACCTTCCACTCCACCTCAAAACCCCTCTAGTCCACCCCCTAAACATGGCTACTACACCATTCCACACACATCCACTGACCCTTTGCCAACTTAACTATACACTGCTCTTGGACCCTTGGTTGTCTGCCTTGAGAAGAAGAAGCTTCCTCCAAAGAAAATCTATCCAAATCTCATCAAGGACAAGGCCTTCCAATGGTGCCATTACAATGTCAAAAGGCACGTAGTAATTCTGAATGAAGAGAAGAAAGGTTGCAAAACCACATACGAGAGAAGATCAAGGACGTATGGTCTGACCAAAATCTTTCTTGATCAAGACGTCAAATTCATTCCAAGCTATCCGTCAGCCTGGAAGGAATATTCTAATGTTCGCGATTTTCTTCCCTATTACACTATCAGGAAGGAATGTGACATATCCAAAGTGTAACGTCCCGATTTTCGAGTTTTATAATTATTCAATATTTATGTGTTTGTATTTTATTGGAGGGTCTAGAAAGTGAAATAAAATATTCTGAGACCATAGTCACATTCTACGCTATCGTAGGAAGCTATGGTTAAGTTTTGATCAAAAGCTCGAACGGAGCCCGGTTTGCGTTTTTCATTGACAGTAGTATTTTACTACTATCAAGACCTAATTTTGACTCGTGAACAAAACAGTTAGGTTTTAAATAAAATAGCGAACAATATCGGCGACTTTGAAAAAAAATTCAAAATAAATACGTTCTCACGACTTTTTTGGGAGAAAACCTAAATCGAATGAACAACGGAGCTGAATACGGGATTTTCGGAACCCGCTAACGGATAAACATGATGTCACATCACCTAGGAAAACGTGCCATGACACATCAGTGTATTGATTACGTTTAGAAATAATCTGGATGCGAAAAGACCGAAATGCCCCTGACCTTTTCCATAATTACCATTTGCCCTAGAATGAAAAGATTGTTATGCCCCCGAGAATTTATGAAATGACCCTTTTGACCGTGTGACTCACCAATGTCATCATTACTTCTAGAAAATATCTAGATACTTATAGGAGAAATGACAATTATGCCCCTGATCTTTTAAGGAAATTACCAAAATGTTCTAAGCTTAACTACAAGTTTGCCATTGAGACAAAATAAATATCTCACTCACTCTCTTACTAGGACATTCGGCCATCTCTCTCTCTCCTCTCTTCTCTCACTTGTTCTTCATGTTCTTCATATGTTCTTCACACTTTTCTTCATTTTGATCTTGAAACTTGAAAGTTTTTGGTGAAATCAAGTTTCTCTTCAAGACTTTGAATATAGAAGGTAGTAACTTCAATCTCCATAGATCAGTCGGGTAGTTGAGATAAGTTCTTTCCCCTATAGATTTTACCTACAACAATAGCTTTGATTCCAGTATTAGGATGCAACCCTATGAAGCTTTGTATGGGAGGAGATATAGGACACCCTTGTGTTGGAATGAGCCTGGAGAGAATGTTGTGTTAGGACTTGAGATAGTGCAAGAGACTACAGAAAAAGTGAGGATGATACAAGATAAGATGAGAGTGGCACAGAGTACACAAAAGAGCTACCATGATAAGAGAAGAAAAGCTCTCGAATTCCAGGAAGGTGAACGTGTGCTCTTGCGAGTTACTCCAACGACTATGGTTGGTAGAGTAATGAAAGCCCGGAAACTTACTCCTAGATTTATTGGTCCTTACCAAATACTAAAAAGAGTCGGTGAAGTTGCCTACCAAATAGTCTTACCACCTTTCTTGTCTAACCTTCACAATGTGTTCCATATGTCTCAACTTCGGAAGTATATTCATGACACAAGTCATGTGATAATACCCGATACGATCCAATTAAAGGAGAACTTGACGTTTGAGGTACTACCGCTTCGGGTTGAGGATCAAAGGATTAAGCAGCTGAGAGGGAAGGAAATTCCCTTGGTCAAAGTTGTTTGGAGCAGAGCTACAAAAGAAAGTTCTACATGGGAGTTGAAGAGCAAGATGAAGGAGTCTTATCCGCATCTGTTTTCTCAAGGTGAGTAGAAATTCGAGGAAGAAATTTTTATAAGAGGAGTGGTATTGTAACACCCTGCTTTTCACCTCTATGCTTATATGTGTTTATCTTGGTTGATGCATGTTATCTATAGTTGATATGCTTGTACTAAATGCTTAGGGACGTATTTTGGGGCAGTTAACCATAGAATGAGCCAAATAAGTGAGTCTGATAGGTGAGCACACTTGTGCTCTTGGCCAGCATGCCCGTGCTTGATGGCCAGCACGCCCATGCTAGAGGGTTGCGCAGTCGTGCTTCGCGCGTGCATCAGAACGCGAATTGGGCTCTTTGCCCAGCCCGTTTCACTCTAATCCTTTTTATACCTCTTTAGTTCGACATAAACCATAAAGTTATCATTCCTAACCTCAGAAATAGTCGTCTTCTCTCTTTCTCTTGGATTCGCATTGAATTCCTCGAGTGTTCTTCAAGTTTCCCAAACCTTCAATCCTAGTTTCGAGTGTTCTTTGTCAAGAACACATCCCTTGGTGCTTGCTCTTGTGATTGGAGGATAAGTCGTTTCTTTAGCGTTGATCCAAGGTAAAGTAGCCAACTCTGTTTCATTCTTTCCTTTCAATTATCTAACTGGAGTGTTGAACCGTTCTTTCTGTTAAACCAGACTTCAGTTATTGAGAGCCGGCGTTGTGAACGGCAACCAGGTGGATTAGTTATCCTAAGATCTAATCGAGATATGTTTGTAAACCTTGTGTTAATTCCCTTCGTTTCCTTGAATTGGGGATTAACTATCCTTTTCTCTTGACGTTCTTGACCAAAACTCGTTAAACCCGTTCGAAGGAGCCAAGTTTGGACCCTTGCTCAATTTTGGCTCTTAGGTTGGAATCGTCATACTAGATACGGGGAGAATGACGTAGTATGAGCATATAGGTTATGGGGTAAGGTAAAATGAGGGTTAAACCATGATTTTTTTGTGTGTTATATGCCTTAGTTGATGTATGAATCCTAATTGTTAATATTGACATATGTATGATGATAATTGTTCATACGTGGTTATATGATCTTGGCATATTTTATATAAATTGGTTGATGATGATGTTGTTTGTATTCCATGATTATATGAGTTGATATTCTGAGATGATGAACTGTTGCTGTTAAACTATGTTAATCAAAGACATAAAGATGTTAGTGTTGAACCTAAAACTAGGATTGGTTAATTGATGATTATAAAAGATGAAGATATTGATGCGGGGTAAGATTGGTGCCCAATGGATTAGTCAAACAACCTTAAGATTGATTTGAGTGTTTAGAACCCTGAAAACTCTAAGTTTCCAAAACTGAGAACGCTGCAACGACATTGAGCACGCCCCTGCTCATGACTCAGTGAACGTGCACGACCGTGCTCCAATCCAACACACCCATGTTCGTGCAGCAGCGAACGAGCACACTTGTGCTCAAAGGCAGTACACTCGTGCTTCACAAACGGCATCTCAATATGCCCGTGCTTTTAGTGTGCACGCTCGTGCTCACTACGCACCCCGTGCTCAGGCCATGTACGACCGTTCAACTGAGCAGATTTGAGAATACTTCTCATATTGAGTTAAAGAGAGATTAACCAACCTTTTTGGGTAAAAATATGACGAATAGGATTACAACATATGACCTTGAGGATAGTTAATGAACTAAGATGATGATAAGATAAGACTTAAAAATAAAAATTCTTAATGATTAAAACGTTGATGTCGGTTAGGACGGTAACGATGAGTTATCGCACACTGATGTTAGTTATGATCATGTTTGATGTTATTGGTCAAAGGTGATAGCCATGGTTAATGGTGTTGATGGAGGTGGTTATCCATGTTAATTGTCTTTTTAGCATTGCATGCATTCATGACATGGAGTTGTTAGTGGGGGAAGTTACGATGACTGGGGAGTTTGTCCGAGAGTATGGCGAACTAGCCGTCCGCGGTGATTCATCAGAGTTAGGTGAATCAAGCGCATTCGTGGTGATTCATCCGAGAGTAAGGTGGATCGGTTATCCAAGGGGTTCATCCGAGAGTTTGGTGAACTGTCGGCGTTGGTGCTTATTGGCCAATGTCGATAGGTAACTCCAAAATCATCTTCTTGAGTTAGTTAATAGATCCACATTGTATATGGAGTAGTGGAGTAGCACTGCATCGCATAGCATGTTTTAATGATGTGTTATAATCTGTTATATATTATATGTTGTGTGATCATCTTGCTAACTATTCCATTATCGTTTATGTTTATACGTATAGTTTCTTACTCTCTATCGTTGTTGCTTCTTGCATGTACCTTGGTTTATGCAGAGGATGGTGAGCAGTCTGTTGAGGAGTGATCCCAAGGAGATCGTTTGCTCGTCGATGTATTATCGGTAGTGGTTACCAACTCTGATATGTGACATCGGGATATGGATTTTGTTTTATTTATGTTTTTCCGCAGTTGATACGTTATGATCCGGATCATGTGGTACTTGCTACCTTTTGGTTTTAATTTATTGACTTTTTATACGATTTTCTTTTTATAATTATCGTATGCGGGATAGTGAGTATCATAGAAATCATCCAAATAAATATCGGCAGAAACCTTTTTGATGTCTTAACTTAACAAGTTTTTGATGTTTTACTCTGAAGGAAGCCTTTTTGCTCAAAGAGCATCTCTGAAAGAAAGAAATCTCAAGTTATCATTTAAAGTGTCTGACAGATGCAAGCAACCAAAACAATCCTGTCACATGGACGTCTAAATATCTGACGAATACACTTTCAAGATCGTCAACCGTCTATTTGCCTAAAGAAAGAACTTCAAGAAAGTCATCTAAGCGTTTGTTGGAGATTACTGAAAGAAGATCAATTTGACAAGTGTCTGATATCTATCATCGTCTCCTATCAGAACTGATCAGAAAAGTCTATTAAATATGAAGGAAACGTATTTAATAAGACTGCTTATGACTTCGAATCATACTAGGATTTATTCCTAAAAGTCAAAAGAGCAACCAAGCACCTCTGAAGCTAGTACCTATCTACATATACCTTTAGTACGTAATAACAGTCCTTTTAGAACTACTACTTTGACGGATTGCACTAAAGAGGTAATCCACGTTGCAAAGAATCTAAAAGCTGCTTTGAATATGTTACTGCTCGGATTCAAGTCGTACAGTAATACAAAAGCATCTTCAACGTTCTAAACCATTCAATGCCTCTGTCAGAACGACTCTTTTATATTGATGGTCGCTCAAGATGTTTGAAGACACGCTATGTCAAAAGAAGACAAAGTCAAAGAAATGTATCCCAACGGATCTTTGTCATGTGAAGACTGCTTAAGAAGACTTTGATGAAGTTTGCAAGATATAGAAAGACAGAGAGAATACACGCAATAGAAGATATACTCTAGAAACTATCTTCTCTTCTCTAAAGTTTCACTTGTAAATCTTTTTATAGAAGTTCTTTAAGCAGTCATACCCTTGCTTAATCTATTCACTCCTTGAGTGTTGATTGGTTGACTAGCTTATTGTAAACTGAAGGTGTGCTTCAAAACAATCTATTTTATTTGTAAAGCCTAAAAAGACTAACTAAAGAATACTTGCTGAGCCTGGAGAGGCTAGATATGCAAACAATATTCGTTGATCGTTTGAGCCTGGAGAGGCTAGATGTGCAAAGAATACTCGTCAGTAATCTCATCAGTTATAGTAAAAAACTTGGTTAAGTCAAGGACTGGACGTAGCCTTTAGTTTAGGGTGAACCAGGATAACTTCTTTGAGTTTTTCTCTAACTTTAATATTGCTTTTTTTATCTCCCAATAATTATGTGTTCTACCCTTGGGTATTAAGTGTGCATATTCAAATACCTCTTTGTGAAAAGGTTTTAATCAATCTAGTTCATATCAATTAAACCAAACGTCTAAAAGCATCTGTGCTTGTTGTTTTGTTGGAAGGATTACTTGGTGGCACGACTTATCGAGCGAAGGATTACTCGCTCGACGTCGATCGGAAAACCCACAGGGTGGCGCGGCTCCTCATATAATCGTGGCATTTCCCATTCAGCTGCCCATGGTTCTATGGGTGCGAAGCAGGGGCCAGGCGGAGGGGGAAGACTCAATCGCACAGCTCCATGGGCTGCAATGACAAAGGCCCAAAACAGGGGCAGACCTTGAACAGTGCCACACAGGCCCAAAATGGAACCCGTAATTTGTCCTACCAGGAACTAATGGAGCGCAGGAATAAGGGACTCTGCTTTCGATGTGGACAACACTACAGCCTAACATATGTTTGCCCAAACAAGCACCTTCGGTTGTTGATTTGGGAAGGTGATGAGTCCGAGACCACCGAACAGCTAGTGGCGATTGAAGAGAATGTGGAAGACATCGAAGGAGACATGGTTTGCCAGGTGTTGGATTACAGGGGGCTTGATCCCAAAGAGCTATCACACTCTAGGGCGAATAAGTTGGAGGGTCTATTGAAAGGGTACCCTATTCTGCTTCTGATAGATAGTGGGGAGAGCCACAATTTCATTGCAAGAGAGCTTGTTACCTCCTTGGGTTTAAACGTCACAGGTACTCGGTCATTCGGCGTGAGCTTAGGGGATGGGAGCCAGTGTACCTCATAGGGTGTTTGTTCGTCCCTCACGGTCAAGGTGGGTCAATACAACATCGTGGTGGATGCCTTTGTGCTAGACTTGGGAGGGGTCGACTTGATTTTGGGTATGGAATGGCTGGAGTCGTTGGGCAAAACTACCATGGATTGGAATGAGGAAGACAATCAGCTTCGAGAATGGTGGCAGTGTAGTGACTCTTAAGGGGTACCATGTCCAAGACAACCACCACACCACAACATTGCAGGGTGTGATTCAAGGGGCTCAGTCGGAAAGTGAAATGTTGTTGCAAGGGGCAGAGTTAACCTTTGAAAACAGGGAGTCCCAGGCCCAAGCCACTGATGAGTTGCAGCAAATTCTGACCAAGCACGAATTGATCTTCCAAGCAAGGAAGGGCTTGCCTCCCCAAAGAGGACATGATCATGCTATCACGCTACTACCAGGTACCAAACCTGTAAGCGTTCGACCATATAGATATGCCTATCACCATAAGGATGAGATAGAGAAACAAGTGGGGGATCTGTTATCTGATGCGGTAATCAAGAACAGTATCAGTCCTTTTTCTAGCCCGCTAATTTTGGTTAAGAATAAAGATGGTGCATGGAGTGCGTCGATTATCGGGCATTGAGTAAGGTCAGAGCACCTGACAAGTATCCTATTCCCACAATAAGCGAGTTGCTGGATGAACTTCATGGGTCCCAATTCTTCTCCAAAATTGTCTTGAAATCCGGCTTTCATAATTAGGGTCAGAGAAGAGGACACCTACAAGACTGCCTTCCATACTCACGAGGGGCATTATGAGTACCTCGTCATGCCATTCGGGCTCATGAATGCGCCCTCCACCTTCTAGTCCACTATGAATTCAGTCTTCAAACAGTTGCTACGGAGACATGTGTTGGCATTTTTTGACGACATATTAATCTACAGTCTGACATGGCAATCACATCTCCACCATCTTGATGAGGTGATAACAGTCATTGCTCAAAACCAGTTCGTGGCCGACCAAAAGAAGTGCCTGTTTGGGCAGCAAGCAATAGAGTACCTTGGTCACATAATCTCTGCCTAAGGGGTTGCAATGGACCCTTCCAAGGTTGAGGTCGTTCGCGAGTGGCCAATCCCCCGTGATGTCAAAGTAGTTAGAGGTTTTTTGGGACTTACTGGATACTAGAGAAAGTTTATTAAAGACTACGGCAAAGTTGCTCGTCCCCTTACAGCCTTGACTAAGAAAGACAGTTTCAAGTGGGATGAGGAGGCTCAACAAGCCTTTGATCAACTCAAGAGTTGCCTTGTTTCCTTTCCAATCCTTACATTACCTGACTTCTCTAAGGAATTTGTGGTGGAAGGTGACGCATCTGGCCACGGAATTGGGGCAATATTAATGCAAGAGCAGCGCCCGATTGCCTACTTCAGTAAAGCGTTGTCCAATGGGACCCTTTCCAAGTCGGTTTATGAGAAGAAGATTATGGCCTTAGTCTCAGCAGTCCAGGACGGGAGACAATATCTTTCGGGAAGGATTTTTAAAATATATACTGATCATAAAAGTCTCAAACACCTTCTTCAACAAAGAATTACTACGACGGATCAGCAGTGTTGGTTATCTAAGTTGTTGGGCTACCAGTTTGAGATAATTTACAAACCAGGACCAGAAAACAAGGCGGCTGATGCTCTCTCTAGAAACGATATCAGTCCTGAATTTAATGCCATCACTATGAGCCCATTCTGGGTGGATTTCTCTAAGGTGAGGTCAGAAATTCAACAAGACCCGAAGTTACTTGAGTTGTGTAACAGCCTGCAAAATGACCCGACCGCAAAACCAGATTATAAGGTCAGAGACGGCTTGATTTTCCAGAACAGGAGGCTTTTATTATCCATAAATTCTACTCTTATCCCGACCCTACTGCATGAGTTCCACTCCGCTCCAATAGGAGGGCATTTCAGTTTCACTAAGACATATAGGTGAATTGTCAATAGTTTCTCTTGGAAAAGGATGAAGAAACAAATTATGGAATTCATTCGTCGTTGTGATATCTATCAGCGACACAAGTATTTGACATTATCCTCGGCCGGCTTGCTGCAACCCCTGCCGATTCCTAATCTGATTTAGGAGGAGCTCTCAATGGATTTCATCACAGGGCTCCCAAAGTCACAAAGGTTCGAAGTAATAATGGTGGCAGTGGACCGCCTTTCCAAATATGCCCATTTCACTCCGCTGAAGCATCCTTTTACTGCTAAAATTGTTGCTGAGAATTTCATAAGTTATGGACAAGCTCCATGGGTTTCCTAAATCAATCATCAGTGATTATGACCCTCTTTTCTTAAGCAATTTTTGGAAATAACTTTTTCGCCTCCAAGGTACAACCCTGCGGCTGAGCACCTCCTATCACCTGCAAACCAACGGCCAAACGAAGGTGGTCAACCGGTGTTTGGAAACTTATCTCCATTGTTTCATGTCTGAACAGCCCAAACAATGGATTCTAGTTGGGCAAAATTTTGTTATAACACCTCATATCACTCAGCTATTGGAAGCACTCCATTTGAAGTTGTATATGGCAGCCCCCCCTAACAGTCACCCATTATTTGTGTGGCGAAACCTTAGTAGATTTTGTGGCAGCAATGCTGGTGGATAAGGATGAAGCCCTACGGCAGCTTAAATTTCATCTTCATCGCGCCAGCAGTCCATGAAAAAATATGTCGACTCTCACAGAAGGCATGAACTCTTTACCGTGGGGGACTGGGTATATGTCAAGCTGCAGTCCCATAAGCAAGTTTCTGCAGCTCGCCAAATCAATCCGAAGTTTTCCCCTCGCTATTATGGCCTATTCCAAGTCATTTCACGAGTAGGTGAGGTGGCTTATAAGCTGCAATTGCCCGAAACAACCAGAATAACCCAGTTTTTCACGTATCCCAGCTTAAACGTGCTGTGCAAGGGACACTTATAGAGATAGAGACAGCCATCCCACCCGAGCTCGAGGTGAATGAGGTTGACCCTGTCATTCCGGAAGCAGTGTTAGCTACTGGAGAGGGTGATCGTGGAAATGGAAAGAACATTGAGTGGCTCATCCTATGGAAGTCCCTACCTGTTGAGGAGGCTACCTGGGAGGAGGCTACATTCATCAAACAGCAGTTCCCTTCTCTTTGCCTTGAGGACAAGGCAGTAGCTATAGCGGGTGGTATGGTTAGGAACCCAAGTCCAATGCAGTAGGGTCCAAGGCCACTCCAGGTTTACACCCTAAGGAACAAGCAGCCCAAGAAACCTAGTTCTTAATTCACAAGCAAGAAAGGGTAAAAAGGGGAGAAAGGTTAGTTATAGAGAGAGGGAAGGAAATCTGTTATAATGAGTGGAATAGGAGTGAGGTAGGATTATGTGAGTATTTTGTAACCAACTTTGTTGGAGGGCCGAGAGGATATTCTCTGGCTGGGAGCTCTTGCTCTTACTGTTATTGTATTTCCTTCTTTTTCATATATCAATACAAATAATCTCTTCCCCTGATAGGAGCTCCCTATCATTGGTGCTTTCGTTGAGAGATTAATTGAGGTCGTCTCGAGTGTATGCAATCAAGGATGACTTCACAGCGCTTGGATGCTATGGAAATGCGGGATGCCGCCGTCGAGTCCAGTCTCAGGAACCAGGAAGCATTGCTTCAGGTACAAGACCATTCGATACAATCTCACGATGCCACACTGAAGGAACATACAGCCCAGCTAGGTTCCTTGATGACTAGTGTTGGCGAGATCACCAAGTCCCTTCAAGCTTTACATGCCAAGGTGCGAGACGGATTCCAACGACAACAAAATCGAACACCAACAGGATTGGAAACGCAAGGAGGTTCAAGCTCGTCGTCGACGACCATCTCGAACGAGTTTCGCCTTTCAACAAAACGGGTCGAGCTGACATCCTTTAACGGTGAGGACCTGGTAGGGTGGCTCGCTAAGGCAAAAACCTATTTTGCACTAGTTTAATTTGAAGCCCATAATTTGTTTCTTCATCCCTTTCCAAGAGAAACTACTGACAATGATAAAATACTTTAGAGTGGTTCCGTTCCATAATTAGTAACTTCTTCAACCCTTTCCAAGAGAAACTTCTGACAATTATAAAGGGACAACGAAGAAACAAATTTCGCTAAGGCTCCCTATCATAAACCCTTTTATTTTTAATGATGAGGCCACTAGTAAATCTGTGCAACTGAGAGGATTTGAAACAAAATGCATTTACAAATTGATAAGAAAATTTTTACTCCTCCTTTTAGCATGTTTTTTTATGCAATTTCTTCTAGTTATTATCTCGTTAAAACAATAAAAAAGAGAACTAAGGTCGAAATAGAATGCCAACTTGGCAACATTTTTGGATGAAACTCTCCACAAATATTATATAATATGGAATGAAACTAAACTATAGAATAAAAGCGAATCATAACCATCACAAGGAGAAAATACACAAAAAAGTCAGTCCACTGCATGAGACTCATAAGTATGAGGAGGGTAGATGTACATGGCTACGCGCATGCAGAGGTTATTTTCAGAATTTGAACCAGTGACCTCTATGTCACAAGAGAGCAACCTCACCGTTGTCCCAAGGCTCACCCTCACAAGGAGAAAATACAATACATACATAATTGTGGTTGACGAAGAATTCGGGACTGGAATGCTGATTAACATTTGTCACATGTATCATCATCTAGTACGCCTTGAATTAAGCGGGGAGAATTCCTAGAAGCACCGGTGCTTCCTTTTGAAATGCCGCACCAATTGACACTGGATGTTGAAGAAACATTGGCATAGTTCACTTCCAACCTTTACACCTTGACATACTTGTCAACATAACCCTGCAGAAAATGTAGGGATAGGAACGTCACTAAAAGTAATTTACAATTTAAAACTTAGGCATGCTATTGTAAATAAACTTTCCAAGTCTGACCAAAAATATATAATTTTTTGGTAAAATAATTCATGTATAATGCTTTCCATCTGCACATTCGTTTTGAAACAATAAAAGAAAAAGTAGTTCCCTGCATATAAAATCATTTGAAGAGAGACCACCGTGAATTTCAATATTCTCTCTAAAATCTGTTTTACGGACAAGAGACATGAGTAGACAGACTCAATAATTAGGTTCATCGAAAGTAGCAATTCAGCACGGAAGCAACTTTTCAGTTAAAATCACTGAAGGCAGCACACTTAAAATGCAGTCAAAATCACAACACAATCGTCTTTTTCCCTTAACTACAATCATATCAAGAGAGAAAAAAGGGAACTCTGTATCCAGACTCCAGTCACTTTCACAACAGAGATTTGTTTATAAAAGACAGAGCTTTAAATACAAAATTACATGCACAGCTTCAGGTAGGGATGCATAAATGTAAAACCAAACACACAACAGTTATCTCTGATAAAGGGAAAACACAGAGAAGTTAATAGAAAATACCATCACGAGTTTAGTCAACTTCCGCTGTGATGAATCGATGTATTGACTTATCTTTGCTTGAGACTTGGGTACACGGTGGCCTTTCATTGCTCCTGACACCTTATCTACAGTCTTTTTCACAATGGTTTTGAAAGCCACCTTACTCATATTACCCTGCCGCCATGATGGTTTCAAAACCTCCTTTACAAAGTTCGCAATGGAAATTTTGAACAATTTCATCGATCTGGAATCCTTGTTCTTCTTTCTTTTCCCAGGTGACTTGATCTGATTAATCTCAACATCCCCCGTAGTCATGTTTGCAACATCCACATCATTACTTAGACTCTCATTTTCAACAGCACCCACTTCTGCATCTGCTGTCTCACCATATTCATCATTATTTTGAGAAGTGGTAGAAGCAACAGCCCCAACCTCCTCATGTTTGTTCATCTCTTCCACATCCAAAGACATATAAGAACTTTTGGGCCTTAGGCTGAAGTTGGATTCACATGTAACTTCCTGATTCTGATAAAAATTAAATTTCTTGAGAGAAGAGGATGATGGTTCAATACAGTCAACTAGTGGATCATATTGGTTATCACCAGACCTAGGTAACATCTGACCAGCAGCTCTAGCAGATTTTGGAGACGATGCAGACTGTCTTGATCCACCACCAGTACCAACACCTTCCCTAGTTATAGGAGTACGGTTCAACCCAGAAGAACCATAATTGTTACTATGCATTATGTCATTTTCTTGTCTAAAAATACTTGAACTGAATTTGGAACTTAGTGGCTGCTCAAAGGTTGATGCATAAGGATTATAATGCGCAGAGATTCTTGATCCTCCAAAAGCCGTAAATGAAGTTGAATGATTGCCATCCAGAACATCTGGTGGATATCTGGATACAGTAAGACTCTCCCCAGGCACACCCAAATTATTCTCAGATGCAGAATATTGAAAACTATAAATTGATTGTTGCTTCTGTGATAATGGATGAATGCAGGACGTTGTCGAAGGCTGTAGTCTGTTTGCATCTGACTCCCAGGAAAATTGCTTTGATTGAGGATGCAGACCTTCAAAAGTGGTGGAGCTTATTGAAAGCTGCTTATAACGGTCATCTCTACTAAGGTTCGGGCCTGAAAGTGATTGACTTGCTGGGTTCCCCTGAGGCTGATACTTTGGAGATAAGGCTTCTGTAAGCATGAAAGTTCGTGAATGATCCTGCATTAGAGTGTATGCTTGGTCCTGAAACTCAGAACTCTGAGAATGAGTCGGCCGCCCAGGCTTCACATTAGTCTGAGAAACAAAGTCAGTTCTTGAATGCAATCGACTCTGATTAAATTCTGCAGAAATATATGATTCTGTAACTCCTGAATTTAAACTGGAATTGTTTACTGCCAATGATGGTGGTGGCAGTGGCAAGGATGTCCTATTAGGTGGCAAATTGAAGTGAAAATTCTGTGTGTGCAGTGGAGCAGGGTAATGTTCAAACTTTCCTCTGGTAGTGAATTGAGGAGGAAAGAATGCATTTTGTTGCATCACACCGTATTCCCTTGGAATTTGTGGCATAACTTTTTCACCCTGGGAATGAGAAACAGCAACAGGAGGAGGAGGAGGAGGAGGAGGAGGAGGAGGCAACTGGTAACTATGAAGTGGTAATTCCTCTGAATTACGTAGATGATTCTCTTTAGAAGCCTGAGAGTGCAATGAGCTAGGGACTGACTGTTGCTGAGTTGACAGTAACATATATGGTATAAGTTCACCACTTGAAACCATACTAGCACTAGCAGAAATCATTGATCTTTTATCACATGATGCATCAGACACAAAGGACGCATTTATAAGCTGAGATGTGTGACCAGAATGTTCTGAAATTCCGACAGAAACATTGGACTGTATTTGCTGAACAAATGAATCATCTTTTGAGGGAATGACATCTTCATATGTACCACCAGATGGTTTCAAGGCACCAACACCACTTAAAGCTTCAGGTTGAAAGCCATCAACCAAGTGTTCCTGATGAGAATTCTCTGCTTTCTGAGAACTATCATTGTCATGGACTAACGTCTTACTCTCCTCTCCAACTACAAAGGTTTCCTGCACTTCAGGAGCAACCTTTCTGAAACTTTCAGATTTAACTGGATCATTATTGACTAATTGACCGTTGAGACCAAAGGTAGTAGACACTACAGCATGCCTAACAGAATCTTCTTTTCTGTGCTCTACTTCCTGGCCAGTTACATTCTGGCAAAGGTCCACATCCTGACTTCTGACTCCATCACACTCATAAGCTGACATGTTAGAAGAAATATTCTTCATGCCTTCATTAATCCCAGAATTTTTTGCACGAGAACAGACTTCCAGATCATGTTTATTCCTATAGTGCCTTGAACTAGCATTCTTGTCAGATTCATGGTGAATGTACCGACAAGATGCTCCACGATAACATTTTCCTCGAAAGAAGTCCAAGCACTGACCCTTGTCCCTTTTCACATTCTCTCCACCAAAGTCACCTGAACGTCTTAAGATGGGAGACTTACTCCTGCTTCTGCGGTGCCGAGGGGACCAGCTGAAACCAACAAAATTGAAAATTCTAAATATGATATTCTTCAGAAAGATAATGAAAGTTATCAAGATCCAAGACTCTAAATATAAAGAGGGGCAATTGATCCTCACTAACAGGAGGGAGGTTTTATGCTTAACTCACACAACAAAATAACATGGCAACGGATGGCTTATGCATCTCCACAATCAGTTTGTTGACAAGATTTATCAGGGCATCCTACAATGCACAACAGCATTACATACCTGCGAGACCGGCTTCTTTTACCCCTTCTCCTCCGGGGACTCCTCCTCCTACTCCTCCTCTGTCGAGGAGATCGACTGTGACTCCAGCTTCTGTCTCTTTTGTTTAGCCTCCCAGTCCGACAATAGCGAGAATCATCAGAGTCACTATCTGTAGGACCTTCTCTGGGATGTCTTCCAAATTCATCTACTTTCAGAATATTCGGTTCGAACTTTGTGGTTGTTTTCCTCTCATCTTCCTGCTCAGTACCACTCTTCCTACCACTGTCAATGCTGGTACCACCTAACCCATCTTTTCCATGGAAAGCTTCAACAGAAGCAGCAAAATTAACAGACACCTGGTTTTCAATATTATGTTCAATACATCCATCACTACTATGAGGAGATATTTCTGAATCAATCTGATATGTTTTGGAGAGCAGCCCAAAATCTTTTTGAGTACTAGAGGGGCTTTTAGATCCAATGTCAGTCTCCAAATAACTCGCAGAATCTTTTTGGGCAACTGATACACCAGTGGCAGCTCCTTCAAAGACTGTCAAAACATTAGCATCTGCGCCACAGTTTTCATCTTCATTATCTGAAGTGTCATCATCAGAAGCATAATCTTGAAGAAGTCTTATTGGACTGCCACTCCTTATAAGTTGTCTAGAATCTCTATCAGGATCAGAGGCTTCATTAAGACCAGAAGCACCATTTCGTGTGAAGTCATCATCTATAGAAGATGCAGATCTCACCAAAACAGTGCCCTGGGGGGGTTCAGCCACCATGGTTGAGTCATTCATAGGATTATGAAACTTGGTAACTGATCTTGCAGATTTCACGTCCTCCAAATCAGATAAAAGCCTTGGTCCTGTATTTTATTAAAGAGCCTTGTTAACACAAAAGAAAACTCTAATAAAAAAATATTCCAAAATTAATCAAACACAATGAACAGTGGTTTTTCTGAAATGGAACCTTCATCTTGTTTGCTGACTCCTATGGACCCAAAGCATGATGCAACACTTGATACGATGTCCTTCGCAGAGTCATTTTCTGTTGAACTCTTCAGCTGGTGCATATTCTCATTAATGCTAAACACATCATCAACCCTACCTTGCTTCTGAGTTAGAGCGTCATTTGCAAAATTTGACCCCTGGTCCTTGTCAGAAAGTGTGATATCATCTTAACCCACCCATAGAGAAATAAAATAAAGTAGATCAGATTCAACATCTAAGATAAACTTTTAAATGTTAGAAATAAGTATAAGTATTTATCAAAATAAAATTATACAAAGTACTCTGATAATCATAAGAAGATTAGGTTTGTGCCACTCCTGTTTTGTCTAGCCAACTTTCAGTAGCTATCATCCAAAAACAATGCATAACAACCAATCCAATTAATATACATACATATACATACATACATACATACATACATACATATATATATATATATATATATATATATATATATATATTAAATGTCTGCCCCCCAACACACTCTTTTCTTTCCAGTTCTGCTGCACAATTTTGAGAGAACAGGCTGTCAGAATTGAACAGAGACATTCACCCTTAAGGCCACACACACAGAAAATAAATCAAGTTAACAGTCTGTCATTACACTTTAGGAAAGTGCAAGTGGTAATGTTAGACCGGGGCCCCTTACCCCAAGTATACACTAGGAAGAAGCATGTGAGCAAGGAGAGGGAGAGAGGGAATAAGGATTATTGTTAATTTGTTGTAACAGAATGTTTAAGTGGCAAGGAAGGGAGAGAGAAGATAAGGGAGTCTGTTATGGGTGAGGGGGTTAAATATAGTAGGGAGGTTGCTGCCCCTGAAGTGCTACTCTATCGCTCTTTTCTACTTTTCTGTTTATAATTTCCTTTTGTAGATTTTCTTCCATTGTTCATCCTATAACAGACTAACAGTGGAAGAAAGGGAATCTCCAGTGTGAATCCACTAAGATATAAGTTTGCTATCTCTACATGATTACTAGTTTCCCAACAAATCGGCATCATAGCTCCCGATCCTGAGAACTGTGGATGATGAACACAAGAACGGAATCACGTGTAGATTCATTGAAGAAGGCGTTTGAGAGGTGGAGAATGGAGGCACAGTAGGAGAGAGGTCCAGGAGCTGTTTAGGAAAACAGAGGAAGCTCAACATGAGAGCCTGGATTTGCTGCGTTCTCTGCAACGGCAAGATACCCAATCTATTCAAAACCAGTCAGGAGGAAGAGGGGAGCGCTATGATGCATATAGATGGGTCAGCCGGGTTGGCCACTATTTTCAGGTAAATTCCATGGGAAACGAGGAGAAGATCCAGGCCATCATGGTAGCGCTTGAAGGGAAGGCATAGAACTGGTTGCAATGGTGGGAGTCATGCTCACTCAACATGGCATGGGTGTTGTTCAAGGCTGCTGGAATCCATCGCTTCCAACCTGCTATGACATAAAATCTATGCGAGATTTTGTGGAGCTTGCGCCAATCAGGCAGTGGGGGAATTTTATGAAGATTTTGAATGCATATAGGGACCGCTTCAAGACGATGAAGAAGTTTTGCACGGAGTCCTCCCGAACGGTTTGTGTGAGGAGTTGTGTGCTGAATTAAGACTCCACTGACTGGAATCCCATTCTCCCCCATGGAGAAAGCAAAGTTAGTGGAAGTAAAGAATTGGGCTGTCGGAAAAGGAAGTGAGGGTCTGGCCCAGGGAGTTTCAAGGTTTAACCACTTAATAGAACAGCTACTATTGAGTTGGAGCCCAAGGCAAATTTGCCCACTGAAATTGGGAAGCAAGGTTCGGTGGCTTCCTCCACCCTAGCCAAAACTAATACATGGAGTAAGCAAAACACTGAGCAATGTGGGGGAGGAGAATTCGAGCAACAGCATAAGGGGATTGGGTTCAAAAGATTATTTGACATGGAGCCATTGGAGAAAATAAAAAGCATTGTGTTTTCATTGTGATGAAAATTTCAGCCCTGAATATATTTGCAAATTTAAAAAAATCCACTTGATACTGGTGAATTGTGAAGGAACTGAAGAGAGTGTTGTTGAATTGTGGCCATGGCCGCACCACGCCATCATGGTGGGGCGGATTCTAGGCAAAAACGCGATTCTCCAGCCATGGCATCGCAGTTTTCACAACTTCGAACTTTGCAGGGACAACCACCATGGAGGGATGGCAATTAAGGTGGTTTTCTTTTTTTAAGGTTCTTTTCAGGTTTTAGGAATTAGATAAGTAAATCCCTAACCCTACTCACTCTTTCTTCGACCTTTCGACTCTTCCTGTTATTATCTCCCTTTGTTACCTTTGGTTTCAGCTCCACAGTCCACCATCTCCGGCAACTTCTTCGGCGTGACACACTCCCTCCAGCACAAGTGCGACTCCCCTGTCTCTAGCAAGCATGACCTCTTGTTGTGTTTCAGAAGGTGCTTTCTGATATCTCTGTTTCTGATTCTCAGTCTTTCATTAACTTTTGTGTTACTCGTGGGATGCTTTTATGTTGAACTTTTGAGTTATGTTATGTCACCGATGCGAAACCCTGGGAGAGCCTCTTCCATGGACTAAGTGAAGCACCACATAAGTAGACTTGACATCACATCTTGATCCAAAACCTTATGACATTAGGTTCATGGGTCCATCCACTTACATGTGGGACTTATTTCACTCACACATGGATTCCTGAGAATGGCTCTAGTTCCACTACCTCTGTTGCACACACGAGTAATTCCTTGCTTGCCTCTCTCAAACATACATCTCTAGGACCCCTGATCCTTCACTATAGTGCCACAGATCATGTCTCTTATAACAAATATCTTTTATACAAAATTTCTACATCTGGTTATTTTCCTACAGTAGATCCATTTTTCAAGACCTCCAAGTAGACAAACTCCCCAAGATATGAGAGGAAGGGTAGCAGTTTGTTTTACAAAAGTAGGCTGGTATTGTACTAATCGCATCAATGGGCATTGGGGGGTTTTTAGAACCTATAAGAAGATTGCTGGCATGCTGTATTGAGAAGGAATGGTGGGTGATGTTAAAAAATACGTTGCTGCCTGTGACACTTGCTAAAATAACAAATATCAAGCTTCATCTCTAGCACGTCTTTTGCAGGCCAATCCCTATGCAGGTATGGAGTGACATTTCCATGGATTTTATTGGAGGCCTTCCTATGTCCAAATGATGAATACCATTTTGGTGGTAGTGGATCGACTTACAAAATATGCTCATTTTTACCCCCTTCCACCCATTTACTGCTAAAGCGGTTGCTGACTTATTTATTGAAGAAGTTGTGAGGCTCCATGGATTTCCATCAACCCTAGTTTCAGACAAAGGTGGTTTTTTTATCAGTTAATTTTGGAATGGGTTATTTAAATAGCCAAGAACCAATCTAAAACCCAGCTTTACCTATCATCCCCAATCAAATGGACAAACAGAAGTTGTCAACCAATGCCTAGCGACATACCTGAGATGCTTTACTGGTTCTAAACCCAGTCAGTGGCCACCCTAGCTTAGTTGAACTGAGTTTTTGTAACTACCAAAGTTCAACTAAAATTTCTCCTTTTAAGGCCTTATATGGAAGAGACACTCCAATACTGCTCAACTGCACAGGAGATTTATCGATAGTAGAAGCAGTTAACCAGTTGATGGCTAAAAGATATGCAGTGTTAGATGAACTTCATGTTGGTGTAAGCCCTAGAGGCCATTAGTCTTCTTTGAGATTTACATTTGTATCATGACTTATTAATTGTTTAAATGAAGTAAAGTCCTTAGAATAGTTATTTCAGTTCAATAGAACATCAAGTGCATGACTTGATCGTGAGACTCCATTGAACAATTTAAATACTATTCTTAAAATATCCATAATCAAGTATTATTGTTAATTAGGACGACAATAATACATCGAGACTATTATATGGGTAGACTGATGACCACATCTCACGGGTCATGGATATAAGATATCAAGTCTTCACATAGGTATAAATATTAGAGTAATATTTATACTGGATTGACCCACTATGAGAACGCTGCATAATAGTTATGTAAGTGTCATGAGCACTTCTCATGGTAACCAAAGTGAAGTAGCCCTTCGACTTGAAGTCACTATGATTCCTACATGAAGAGTTGTAGGCTTTAATGCTAACAAACGTTATCCGTAACAGGATGATTATAAAGATAGTTATTGGGCCTACAATGAATCATGTTGAGGGATGTGAGTGATGGAGACAGGATTTGTCCCTCCTACATAACGGGAGTAATGTCATTGGCCTCTGAATAGAGTGAGACGTGAAAGTGCATGGCCATACTATAATGGACCAATATGAGATATTGGGCCATTTGTGATTGCACGTCTACTCGGGAATTGAGAAACAAATAATTGAACTTAACAAGGATGACACACTTATGCCTTGTGTTCAACTACGACATATGGACGAAGGGACATTTACTATACAGTTATTTTGGTTATCGTAAGGTATATATCATATCACCGATATTCTCACTAATTGAGTAACAATGATGTATTGCTAGATGTCACTAATTGTTTGTAATATTAAATGTGATTTAATATTATTGCCAATTTATTGAGAACCTATAGGGTCACACGTATAGAGCAAATAGTCGGCGAATGAATTAATTTATTAAATATGATTTAATTTAATAATATTAATTATAAGATTGGGCCTGTAGCATACAAGCCCAATGAGGTTAGGTTAAGTGGGTGACAGCTTATAATGCTGAGCACGTCACTTAAACGCTAAGTAGAGCTTACTGCGCATAACCTTGTGGCCGTCACATCACCTTGGTAGGCGCGCCCCCTCACCCTTGCCATCAGCTAGCACGACGTTTTCTCCAGTGGTGTTTTGTTCGCGTGG
This sequence comes from Ammopiptanthus mongolicus, assembly GCA_039655645.1. Lineage (NCBI taxonomy): Eukaryota > Viridiplantae > Streptophyta > Magnoliopsida > Fabales > Fabaceae > Ammopiptanthus > Ammopiptanthus mongolicus. Next base: position 59,042,566 of record CM077345.1, read on the forward strand.
ACTACGTAGAGGTGCTGCTCCATTGCGGTACTGGTGATAGCGTTGTTCGTAGTGCTCGTGATCGATTGAGAAGGATTGTTCTTCCCTTGCAGTGATCGCGGTAAAGCTACGCTACAAGAGATAAACACTACATCATGAGTCATGACATTTGCATGGATCCTTTTATTGGGAATTTTTCCGCTACGTTTTTTTTTTTTTTTAATACGCAAATTCCCAACACTTCAATCTAATTTGGTTCTGGCTCACAACAAAATGAAGCAGTATGCAGAAAAAAGAGAGAAGGAATGTGTGTTATGTGCTCAGAGACTTAGTCTACCTAAAGGTTCAACCTTATAAGCTCAGTTCTTTGGCTAAGAAGATTAATGAGAAGCTAAGTCCAAGATTTTAAAGCCCTTTTCAAGTGGTGATGATAGGGCAGGTTGCTTATAGACTGAAACTTCCAGAATACAGGCGTGTTTATTTGGTCTTCCATGTTTCATACTAAAAAAGTCACAAGCTGCAACAGCCAGCTGCCAACCATTACCACCTGCACTTTCAAAAGTCTGGGAGCTAAAAGTGCTTCATGCTGAGGTGCTGCAACGGAGAACAGGACACAATGGTAGTAGAAGGGAGGTGCTCATTCAGTGTCAAGCAAGATCTACCGGCATTTGAGAATTCTTGAGAGAGCTATCAAACTATACAGGAAAATTTCCCTGAATTTCACCTTGACGACAAGGAAAAAGTGCTGGGGGGAGTATTGTTAAACCCCCCATTACCCAAGTATACACTAGGAGGAAGAAGCACGTGAGCAAAGAGAGGGAGAGTGGGAATAGGGATTATTGTTAATATGTTATAACAAAAAGTTTAAGTGGCAAGGAAGAGAGAGAGAGGATAAGGGAGTCTGTTATGGGTGAGCGGTTTAAATGTAGTGGGAGGCTAAGAGGGGGAGGAAGGTATTGGGTGACATGGGTGGTAGGGAGCTTGCAGCCCCTCGAAGTGCAGCTCTATCGGTCTTTTCTATTTTTCTGTTTATAAGTTCCTTTTGTATTGATTACCTTCAACTGTTCATCCTATAACAGTGGAAGTAATAGAAATCCCCAGTGTGAATCCAATAAGTTCTCAATTTCCTATACATACTTGATTATTAGTTTCCAGACAGGTAACCTCTAATGGAAAACATATAGAAGTGGGTTCTTACATATCCATGATTTGTTATCTAGGTGCCTTTATCATATCAACTCTAAACTGTTGCCTTTTCCATCAATGGTTATCAGCTCCACACTTTACTTTCTTAAGTGCACCCTCCACTTTAGACCCACCAAATCCAACATTAAAGCAGTAATTTTGTTTTCTTTGATATAAATAAAAACAGTAATATTAACAACACATAATAGCATATTAAATGTTCATTAGCACTCAAACTAATGCTGGATCAGAACCAGAGAATATCAGATTAAATACCACAACATAAAAAAATATCAGATATCAATTATCATGAGACCATTAATATGAGACATAGCACCATAAAATATTTTTATGTCAGGATCATAACAAAGCAAACTAACCTTCCATCTCCATGTCAGAATCAGCACTTTCAATTGCAACATGCAGATGATACTGTTTCCCTGAAGACTCAACTGCTACAGTCCTTAACTGTGATTCCGTTTTCTTTTCATGCCATCTATGTTCCAAATTATATTTCTTCTTCATCCATAGGAAATATGCTTGAGAAATTGCAGCTTCAGTTCCTGGGTCACCACCAAACATAAATGTATATTCAGGATTCTCAAATTCATCTTGACGAATCTTGTCTTCAATATAAGGACCATAACCAGCAATAAGCTGACATAAGGCTTCAATCTTCTGCACAGTTTTTTCATCAGTTGGCAGGGGTGGAGGTGGGGGAAGACCCAAAATTACACTTCTAGTTGACAACAGCTCATCTCTGTCAGCAACAGCAGCCTCTCTATCTCTATAACTTCCACTGTCCTGATTGGGATCAGAACTGTGCACAGGTGCAATATCAGATGGATGGGAAGCTACGACTTCATCAACTGAACCGACAGCCTTCAATTCAACGCCAGAAACCTTGCTAGAGTTAGGATCAGAGTGTGCATCATGGGATGATGCAGAAGTCATAGGAGGGGTAAGAGGTGGTGGGGATGGAGGGATGGGCGGTGGAGAGGATGGCAGCGGTGGTAGAGCAGTGGAAGACACTTGGTAATTCCCAACAGTTGAATGTAGAAACACTCCATCTGCAGCGGGAGCAAGGAAACCTGACCCGGAAGGGGGCGGTGCTGGAGGAGTATTATGTCTATGCTGAAGGCTTTGCATGCCACCTGGCTGTAGAGGATGTGAATGAAAAGGAGGTTTATACAAAATTTGTCCTTGGGAAGAAGAGAGAGGAGGTGGGGGAGGTGGCAATACTCTAGATGGTGGCCCTGGAGCCCAAGATGTTTCCTGGTGAGAATGGCCAAGAGGAGGTGGTATTGGTGGTGGGATATGATGACTCTGAACCCCTAAATTTGAAGGATGCTGTGTATTCGGTCCAACGCTTTTGATAGCCATGCTGTTCCCATGCAATTGAGAAGGGATCACATACGGTTGCCCTGCATTTTGCATCATACTAGGTGGAACTTGAATGGGAAGATTCCTGGGAACCATGGAAGATATGGTGGGAGGCCCATGAAGATAGACACTAGGAGCAGGTGGCACACATTGGACTGAGGGGGCAGGAGGAGGACCTTGCTGGAAATGAGGGGGAGGAGGAGGTGGTGGAGCTTGCTGATAAGCAGGCGGCATCAGAGGGTTAGAACCTTGTCCCAAATGAGGACTGCGATTCACTTGATTATACATCTCGAATGCAAAGGTTCCAAAACTGATTGTTCAACCAACACTAGCAATCTATCTAGCAACACCAATTTTCACTGTTTTGATACTCGATTCAAGCCTCCGGAGGATCACCCTGAATCAGAGCAAAAAAAATTTAGAGCAAAACACGATTACAAGCAGCAAAAATAGTTTAACGAAAACCAATCAGGTGCATATTTTGTGCCACTGTAATAAGCAAATTGCACAGTTTCATTAAAAGAACAGCAGAATATTTTGTTTGAATATTAATAATAATAGAAACAAAACCAAATCAAATTCATGCAACGAACCGTAACGAATATCTTAATCGTTTTCTATAAATACACGAAACCCATATTTTCCCTTATCAACATTGCGCAACACGGAATAGCACCATCGTGTAAAATGCTTATTTTCAATTTCTTTCTTTTTTTCCATCAACATTTTCTAATTATCCTTCGATTTCCACCGAGATCGAACGGAAAAGAACAAACCTATCAAACAAGCAGAACCTCGAACCATGCACCACTTCCCGCATCGGTGACGTGGAATTGCGACGAACAAACGAAGAATCGAAATTCGGGAATTTTAGGGTTTTTTACGAGGTTTTTTTCTTTTTTACTAATTCGGAGAGTGAGGGAGTGAGAAGATAAAGGATTAAAGGAATGCCTATAAACCCTACGGAAGAAGGTCGTATGTGGCAAAGTACATTCGATTCACGGAGTTGTTATTGTGCGTGACAACTGACAAGTGAGAAGAATAGCGAAAGAGTTTCTGGATGGGAAGTGATTAATGTGGGAAATGAAAAAATTATAATAAAAAAACGCCTATTTGATCACTTCGCAACGTTAATTATTATTGTTAACGGTTATTATAATAGTAGTCATATTTTTATGGTTAAAGTAATATTTTAATTCCGATATGTGGCACCGATTCTTCATTTAGTCCTTATATATAAAAAATTATTAAAAAAGTCCTCATACGTGCAATTTTTATCCTTTTGATCCCTCCCGTTATGTCGTCATCTTTAATGATCCGTTAACTACTACGTATAGGGACTAAATGAAGAATTTATGTCACGTATAGGGACTAAATGAAGAATTTGTGTTATATATAGGGACCAGATTATTACTTTAACCTAAATTATTGGATCCCTATACATGGCACAACTTCTACATTTAGTCCCTATACGTGACATAAATTTTTCATTTAGTCCCTATACATAGTAGTTAACGGATCATTAGAGACGACAACATAACGGGAGGGACCAAATGGGTAACGATTGAACGTATGAGGACCTTTTTAATAACTTTTTACGTATAGGGACTAAATGAGGAATTAGTGTCACGTATAGGGACCAAAATATTACTTTAACCTATTTTTATTGGATACACATTGGTGTGTTAAGGTACGAATTAATTCTAGTCGATGGTTCTGCTGATTGATTTTCTATTATTTCCTTATCAGGCGATTGCATTATGAAAGGGGCTCTATTTTCTAATTATGGATTCCTAAATTAATCCAAAAATTGTTTAGTGTAAAGAATAAAGGAAGTTTACAGAAAGTAAAGACTTCTAAGTAAATACGCAAGAAATAAGTTGTATTGGTTGTATTGATGATGTCAAAATTGTATTTACAACTTGTATTTATAGACAAAAGGTTAAACTAATTATTTGGTCCGTATACGTGACATTGATTTTTAATTTGGTTCTTATATATAGAAACTTTTCAAATCAGTCCTTATATGTATAATTATTTTTAATTTGGTTCTTGCCGTTTAATTTTCAAATCTCGATCGCCTCGGAACGTTAGCCTGGAACAAATGGAAAGCTCTGGGATTAGTCGAGCAAACTGGACTGGATTGGGCGTCACGATAGGATAGGAACTACCGCATCCGTCACTGTAAACTATTCCCAAGACCGGTAACATCCCCAAGGTCACTCACTTGACCGCCCCATCTACTCTCCGTACCCGCACTCAGGTATAATTAACCTCGTATGACGCTGGCAGCCCATACTACTTGTCACACGGCCTCGCCACTTGGCAGCTGATGATGATATGTAGCAAACATCCTCAACGGACTTGATACCGGATCTCACGCCTAAGCTCTCAATCAGAAACAACACGATGCCACTGCATCCACACGGCCACAGCCTTGACGCCACGCGTCCTCGAGCCACAGCTCAAACAAACACGGCCACAGCCTCAAGAAGTTAGCATTACAGCAACGGCACCGTCTAGGGTATCAATCCGACAACAACACGACACACAGCTAAACATAGCTCTACGGCATTCCACCACAACGTTCAATCATCACAACATACAGCATAATAACAGCAACAATAATACCATTAACAGCACATAGCAACATATCACATACCAAGTAGCATATAGGCACTTAGACCGATAGCAACAACAATCAGCAGCATATAGTTATACGAAGTCAAACATCCTTAATCAATAGTTTACTAGCCTAGGGTTTCCAACTTAACGGCAATAGCCCATAGTAAGATAAACCTAGTGTTTAGGTACTTTATCGGGGCTCAACCACTAGTAGGGTTAGGGCTTCCCTACACATAGCAGAAAAACATCCTACACTACTCTTGTCTTCCCGACGGCAGTAGTACTCTTTCTCCCCACCTGAACAATCGTCACGCGAATCCAAGCGATCACCGGTTCGCTCCTCCAAGCTTGAGCTCGCAGCCCCCTTCAATGGTAGCTCCAAGAACAGCCGCCATTTCACCTCCAAAACTCGGGCAATCACGAGCACGAACTTTGCCCTAATCACGAGCACAACACAAATACAACAGTGTTAGCCCTAGGGCAAGCTAAAAATCAAAGAAAAAGGCAAAGACCTGAAGAACGCCAAGAACACGAAGACACGTGTTACGGACTCGAGTTTACCTTGGACGAATCGAGAAACCCATCCGTCAAAGTCAAAGATTACTTCGCCGCGATCACAACGGTGTAGTCGGAATCACGTTCTGGTACATCGATCGCCTCGAAACCTTGCTCTCTCTCTCTCTCTAAAGACTCAGAGCCTCTCTCTCTAGCTCTCTGCACTCGAGCTTGAAGAAGAGAAAATGAAGCTAAGTGAAAGTGAAGAGAAAACTTCACTTGGCAATCCTGCTGAGAACGCTAAAGCGTGCAGGGTTTCCCACGCTTGAGCGTGCCCACGCTTGAGTGTGAGGTCCTCTCCACGCTTGATACTGGCTTGACACATGTAGCACACGCATCAAAAAGAACACCAGCTGGCAAACGCACCTAGAATGCTTGGGCGTCCAACGTTACCAACGCTTGAGCATTGTCACGCTGAGGCGTGCTACCTTCCCATGCTCGAGCATGTAGCTCATATGGGAAAAGTCTCCCAAACTTCTGGCTTCCACAATAACTCATTTAACGCCTTAAGCACCTCCAACCTTATTCAAGCCTATTCCTAAGCTTCAAACTAGGTCTAAAACTAACACATAATAATTCACACAATCATCCAAAGCCCAAATCGAGATTAACTCACTCGATTAGAGTTACAGAAAAACCGGGATGTTACATTCCCACCCCCTTACAGAAAATTTGATCCCCGAAATTTCCGTCGTATACCTGTGAACAGAGAGGGATGACTCTGACGCATCTCAGCTTCTCATTCCCACGTTGAATCAACAGTCACTGGGTTCCACTCCACTCTGACTAACGGAATGTGCTTACCGTGAAGTTCCTTGATTCTTCTATTCATGATCCGAATAAGTGAAGCTTCGTACTCTAGGTTCTCTTTCAGTTGAATTGATTCGGGCTCTAACACGTGTGATGGATCGGGATAATATTTTCTGAGTTGAGAGACGTGAAAGACATCATGAAGATTTGATAGACTTGGTGGCAAAGCTATTTGATAGGCTACAGGGCCGATTCGTCGAAGAATCTGAAACGGTCCTATAAATTTAGGTGTCAGCTTTCTGGATCTGATTGCCCTGCCCACTCCAGCTCTTAGGGTAACTCTCATGAAGACATGGTCGCCCTCTTGGAATTCCAAAGGCCTCCTCCTCTTGTCGGCGTAGCTCTTTTGCCTGTCCTTTGCGACCTTCATCTTTTCCCGTATCTTACGGACTTGTTCCGTCGTTTGCTGTACCAAATTTGGACCTAACAGCTAACTCTCTCTAGTCTCAAACCAACATAACGGAGTCCTGCATTTACGTCCATACAGTGCCTCGTACAGCGCCATTCCGATACTTGAATGGAAACTGTTGTTGTAAGTGAACTCAATCAATGGAAGGAATTCGTCCCAACTCCAACACGTACGCTCTTCAGAGATCCTCCAATGATTGAATCATTCGTTCAGACTGACCTTCCGTTTGTAGATGATAAGCAGAACTCATACTTAACTTAGTTCCTATTGTACTGTGTAAGCTCCTCCAAAACCTTAAGGTAAACCTTGGATCACGGTCCGAAACGATACTCGAAGGTACCCCATGCAGCCTTACAACCTCCTTGATGTAAATCTGAGTCAATCGCCCCAGAGAGTAACTCTGGTTGATTGGTAAGAAGTGAGCACACTTCGTCAACCTATCAATGATTACCCAGACTGCATCACACCTTTTCTGAGTCCTCGGCAACCCAGAAACAAAGTCCATGGCAATATTATCCCATTTCCATTCTGGGACATCCAGTTATTGCAACAACCCTGCTGGCTTCTGGTGTTCAATCTTCGCTTTCTGACACGCTAAGCTGGACGGAAACTCAGCTTGCTCTTGTTTGCTTCTTCCAAGATCATACCCTAGACTTCTCTATCTGCTGGCACACAAACCCGACCACCGTACCTAAGCAGACCATCAGTACCTCTTTCGAATTCTGAAGCCTTACCTTCCTCTATCAACTGATTCACGCTCTCGAGGTACTTATCCTCAGCTTGCTTTTTCCATAAAAGATTCAGGAAATCGCTAGTTACTTTGACCATCCCCAGGTTCAACTTATGCTCGACGATTTCCGCTTCTAGATTCAGATCTCTAAACACCTCTAAAAGCTCTAGCTCCTTTACCATCATCACAAACACGTGTAGGGATTTCCTACGGAGCGCATCCGCTACAACATTCTCCTTACCTGGATGGTATTGCAGGTCGAATTCATAGTCCTTTATGAATTCCATCCACCTTCGCTGCCGCATGTTCAACTCTTTCTGGCGAACAGATACTTCAGGCTCTTATGGTCGCTAAACACGCTGAATTTTCCATATCTTCAATGCAAACACTATCGCAGCCAACTCCAGATCATGCGTTCGGTAGTTCCACTCATGTACTCCCAACTGCCTGGAGGCATACACAACCACTTTCCTATCTTGCATGAGCACACATCCCAAGCCTTGATAAGATGCATCACAGTATACATCTAATCGTCCTAATGGATTTGGTAACACCAACACAGGTGATGTGGTAAGTCTTCTTTTCAGCTTCTGGAAACTTTGCTCGCAAGCCTCTAACCACTCAAACGTCTTCCCTTTTCTCTTTAACTGCGTAATAGGTAACGCAATCTTAAAGAATCCCTCGATAAACCTTCGGTAGTAGCCCGCTAAACCAAGAAAACTTCTCACCTCACTTACAGACTTAGGGCTTTCCCAACTCACTACGGCCTCAACTTTCGCAGGATCCACTGCGATTCCGTCCTTACTGATCACATAGCCTAAAAACTGAACTTCCTCTAACCAGAACTCACACTTCAACAGTTTAGCGTACAACTGTCGGTCCTTTAGCACTTGCAACACCGCCCTTAGATGCTCTTGGTGTTCCTCTCTACTCAAAGAGTATACAAGAATGTCGTCGATAAACACAACAACAAACTTGTCAAGGAACGGTCGGAAGATCCTGTTCATATAGTCCATGAACACAGCTGGAGCATTAGTCACACCAAATGGCATAACCAAGTACTCGTAGTGGCCATACCGACTCCAAAAAGCAGTCTTTGGCACATCCTCCTTCTTAACCCAGATTTGATGGTATCCAGATTGCAGATCGATCTTAGAAAACATAGCTGCTCTTTTCAGCTGATCCATCAAATCATCTATCCGTGGTAACGGATACTTGTTCTTTATCGTCACTTTGTTTAGCTGACGATAGTCTACGCACAGCCTCGAGCTTCTGTCCTTCTTCTTCACAAACAGTACCGACGCTCCCCATGGAGATGCACTAGGTCTCATGAATTCTTTGCCTAGCATCTCGTCCAATTGTTTCTTCAGCTCCATCAGCTCAACTGGAGACATCCGATACGACGCTATTGATATAGGTCCATTTTTCGGTACTAGGTCTATGGCAAACTCCACCTCTCTCTCTGGAGAACATCATCGAGAAACACATCTGGAAACTCTCGCACGATAGGCAAAGCTTCAACACTAGGAGTCTCCTTTACTTCCAAAGAGATCAACACCACATACTCGTCCGATCGTCCACCCGTCGAAGTACTTTCGTCGGCAGGCATCAATCCAGATTGCTTCCAAAAATGGAGAGTTTTGTTTGAACAGTCTAACATTACATGGTTGGCCGAAAGCCAGTCCATGCCTAGGATTATATATCTGTTGCATAAGCAAGCATAGGCAAGCAGATAAGGTCGATAAGAAAATGACGGTTCTCTAACAGGACATTCACGGCATACAGATAGGGTAGTTAAAGAATCACCAGTAGGTGTTGAAATAGTCAAGTCATAGGGTAATATAGAAAAAGGCAACCCTAAATGATCCATGCACTCAACTGATATAAAGGAATGCGTAGCCCCTAAATCAAATAAAACCGAAAAAAGCTTACCAGAAACCAAGAATTTACCTTGGATCAGATCAGGACTTTGGGAGGCTTCAGAACCTCTCACGGCAAACACTCTTCCGGTCGTCTGTGGCCTGCTCTGTTGACTTGCCACAACTGATCTAGCTCCACCACTCTGAGCTCTACCGCTTTGCTGTTGAAACTGAGCCTTTCTACTAACTCTGGGGTTGCAGTCTGACGTATAGTGACCCATCTGGTTGTAGTTGAAACACTTGATGTGTTGGGTCCTTGGACAGTTCTTGACCAGATGCGCTCCTCCGCATCGAAAACAGGTCTTGGTCTCCTGCTGTCCTTGACTGGAGTTGCTCCCTCCATGGTTGATGTTAAACTGAGTCGGGCGATCATACGGTCTTACCCTCTGCTAGAACTTGCCACCTCTTCCCCTCTGGTTGCCTCGAATAGGTCTATTACTTGTCATTTGTTGTGAGACAGTCCCTGCTCGGTCGTGTCCTTCCACTACTGTGCACTTTTCCACTATCTCGGGAAAAGAACTGATACTTAAAGGTAGCATCGCTCGCTTCAACTCAAGTCTCAGCCCATCCTCAAACCTGCTGCAGGTCCATTCTTCATCCGGGTGGATTTGATAGAATTGAGAGAACTTAAGTAGCGCCCCAAACCTCATCGCGTACTCACCCACCGATAGCTATTTCTGTTTCAGACTCAAGAATTTCTTCTCTTTTTCTTGTCTGATGCTTCTTGGAAAATACTTCTCCAGGAAGCACTCCAGGAATAGTTGCCATGTTAACATCCTTCCTCCGGCCTCTAGCAGTCTGGCCTTGGTTCTCCACCAAGCTTTTGTCGCTCTTACTAACATGAAGGCAGCATATGTAACCTTTCTGTCCTCTCTGCAGCGTGTGGCCACGAACACCTTCTCCATCTCTTACAACCACATTTCTGCAGCTTCAGAGTTATACTCTCCGTGGAATTGAGGAGCATTTCCCTTCATGAAAGTATTAAGACCGGTGTCCACCGCATCATTTCCTCTGATTGGGCGTAGCTGATCCTGTCTGGCTTCCCTCTCTTCCTGCCTCTACATATACTGGGCAGTCTGTTGAGTTTGTTGCGTCATTGTTGTAGCCAAGTCCCTCATGGCCCGCATTGCTTCTGAAGTGTCACCACCACTTCCTGTCCCTGAGTGGTCACCATTGTTGTTGTTATTACCGTCGCATCCGTTCACCACCGACCTTCCACCTCTTCCTCGTGCCATTTAGCTTCCTGTAAAAAGGAGCTATCAGTTCCAATTCATAAGACATATAATAGCACTTAACAGTTAAACATATCATATGCCTTATGAATGAAAAACAGTTATCACACTTCAATAACTAGCGCATCGGACGCTCTACCCAAAACCCGACACAGTTGATACAACTCGGTTATCAACCGTCAAAGCCAGTACACTTACCTTCACAGTTCGAGTTAGAATCAAACTGCTCTGATATCACCAAAATAAGATGACCATCCTCTCTGCGAAGGATAATCCCATTAGTCCCAAACTCCTATTATTATTATCTATGCCTAGCCACATAGAAAGCGATAGCGTGGTATACAAACAGCGTTGCGGAAGCAAACAAGCAATAACGGCAAGCATAGAAAGATCATCAGAGTAAAAAGCGCAATATAAACATAACTATACAATGTCATAAATAACTTAGCCCCATCGGTAAGGCACTGTACATACATATACATGCTGTCAAAATAAAACCAAAAATACATCAAAAGGCATAAGAAAACTCTCGGAGCTTGCCAGCAACCCCCATCCCCTCTCAAAAAGGTACATGAAAAGCTCTCAGCTCACTGCCTAGGACGCACTGGCAGGCTCTCACCATCAATGGTGAGGATGCCCTGAGCTACCCTGACCCTCGCCATGAGTACGCCTGTATCGCACTAGAGGCTCATACTCGGACAAAGAGCTGGAGACCACAATCCTAAGCCTACGGTAGGTACTCAGATACCGCTTCGTCCTCCGGCGCTGGCCTCGGTAGACGTAGCATTTCCTGCTGAATACAACTGAGGACTGGGGTGCCATTCGCATGTAGTCCCACTCCATCTGCCTCGTGCAGTCTCCACATCTTGGAAAAGGAAGGAACTGGTACACCCGGTAGGGGCCAATGATATCCATGTACGGCGGTGTGCCGCTCCGAAAGATCAGACTGACGGGTCCTGTGTAAACCACCAAAAAGTTAGAGGGATTTACCCGCCATCCCCTCTCATCATGATATACAATCTCAATGTCATCTAGCACCGGCATTCGTGGTGCCCCCATGATGAACGGGTGAAGTCTCGGGTCCATCCTGCTCCTCGGCTGGCTAGTCGTCTTCATGGGGACCCAAAATAGAACAACAAAAATAGCAGTAGGGAGAAAAAAATACAGTGCTTTATAATGTCGGAAAACAACAGTAATGCAGTAAACACATATAACAAGTAGCATATAGCAGGTATCGCAAATATCACAGTTATTGCATTCCAACACACATCTCTCAAGACAACACATGCAACAAGCATCCATCTCCATGAGTCTCACACTCAGATCAATCCTCTAGACCAGGATACTAATCCCATGTAGCATGTCGGTCGAAAACGCTCAAAGCTATTCCCACTGGAACGATTCCACACCCGAACAAGTCCACACCGGAACAGGTTCTATGTCGAAACAGAGTTAGGTTGTCCAAGAAACCGAACCGCTCACCATGACAAATAAGAGTGCATCCCCCTTCCACATCGGAACCGGGTTATCTCGGTCGCGTTGGAACATTAGCCTGTAACAAATGGAAAGCTCTAGGATTAGTCGGGCAAACCCGACTGGATCGGGCGTCCCGACAGGAGAGAAGCTACCTCATTCGTCACTGTAAACTATTCCCGAGACTGGCAACATCCCCAAGGTCACTCACTTGACAGCCCTATCTACTCTCCGTACCCGCACTTAGGTACAACTAACCTCGTATGACGCTGGCAGCCCATACTACCTATCATACGGCCTCGCCACTTGGCAGCTGATGATGGTATGCAGCAAACATCCTTAACGGACTTGATATCGGATCTCACGCCTAAGCTCTCAATCAGATTCAACATGATGCCACTGCATCCACATGGCCACAGCCTCGACACCACACGTCCCCGAGCCACAGCTAAAACAAACACGGCCACAACCTCAAGAAGTTAGCATTACAACAACGGCACCATCCATGGTATCAATCCGACAACAACACGGCACACAGCCAAACATAGCTCTACGACATTCTGCCATAACGTTCAATCATCACAGCATACAGCATAACAATAGCAACAATAATACCAATAATAGCACATAGCAGTATATCACATACCAAGTAGCATATAGGCACTTAGACAAATAGCAACAACAATCAGCAGCATACAGTCATACAAAGTCAAACATCCTTAATCTACAGTTTACTAGCCTAGGGTTTCCAACTTAACGGCGATAGTCTAAAGTAAGCTAAACCTAGGGATTAGGTACTTTATTGGGGCTCAACCACTAGTAGGGTTAGGGCTTCCCTACACATAGCAGAAAAACATCCTACACTACTCTTGCCTTCTCGATAGCAGCAGTACTCTTTCTCCCCACCTGAACAATCGTCACGCGAATCCACGCCATCATCGGTTCGATCCTCCAAGCTTGACCTTGCAGCCCCCTTCAATGGCAGCTCCAAGAACAGTCGCGATTCCACCTCCAAAAGTCAGGCAATCACGAGCACGAACCGTGCCCTAATCACGAGCACAATAAAAATACAACAGTGTTAGCCCTAAGGCAAGCTCAAAAATCAAAGAAAAAGGCAAAGACTTGAAGAACGCCAAGAACACGAAGAACACGTGTTAGGGACTCGAGTTTACCTTGGACGAATCGAGAAACCAATCCTTCAAAGTCTAAGATTACTTCGCCGCGATCACAACGGTGTAGTCAGAATCGCATTCCGGTACTTCGATCGCCTCGAAACCTTGCTCTCTCTCTCTCTAAAAACTCAGAGCCTCTCTCTCTAGCTCTCTACTGTAAGATCCCAAAAATCCTATACCTATTTCTTTGAACTATTTATGTGAATAACTTGACTGAGAATGCAATTCGACTAAGTTTAATCATAAGAATTGTTAATGATTGGAAATTCATATCTGAATTTCAATTATGAGCTTAATAATCATAAAATATTGTTTTGAACACAATGTGCTGTTTGAGTTGGAACTGGTAAAAATATTATTATGTTAATCGGAACCGCTTTACCTTGGGATGCGTGCCAGGTCGGGGAAGTTGTTCTGGCCCAGAGTCGGGAGTAGTTCATGACTGCATCTCACACTTCGTGAGACGTCAACCATCCATCACCTTTTCATTCCTTTAACTAATGGATTAAATTCTTATGACTCTTGGTTAATAACCTAACATCTTTTCTTTTTTTGGAGAAAGCAAGTTAATCTACTTATGGTTAATCTTGCCCTATTTAATCCTATGATCAACACCTATGTACTTGGTTTAATCCAAGCCTTCCATTTACTTACACTTCATCACATCACCATGTCATAAAGTTTAAGCAATTTTGGTGACCATATGCTTAAGGCCGTACGGCCAAGTGTTGGAAAAACACTCCAAACACTTTCACCTTTTTCATTTCTAAGATCAAAGCACTCTTTGTTCAAGAACTCTTCATTTTCTCTCTTCTCTCTCTTGCTTCTCTTATACGATTTTGGCCTCAAAATTATGAACCAAAATTTGTTTCAAGAAACTAAAACCATACTCTTGTTCATCTCAATCTTCTAAACACTTTTCATTCTTTGAGTTTTTCATTTGGAGCAACTTTATTTTTGACCCTCAAGAACACCAACCTTGTTCATCATGTGTTCTTCACTAAGTAAGTTTCTAATCTTACTTTTCTATCTATTTCTTTCCATAAGATCATGAAACAACTTCTTCTAGTTCATGATTTTTGTGAAACAAGTTCAAGATCTTACCTTTTCTATATATGAAGGTTCGGCCTTGTCACTCTTTCTTGGAGCTTGGAGTTTTGCTCATCCTAAAGATCTTCATTAAGGTAATAGGGGAGTGAACCTCATCACACCACATTGGTGGTGGTGAAAATGGTTTATGGGTTAACCAAGGGTTTCCTATTTTGTATATTTGGTTCTCTATGAGAACAATATTGTAATAATTATTTATTGCTTGATTTGTGTTAATTGACGTGTTTGAATGGTTGAAAATAACTTTTATGTGTGGGAAAACCTTAACCTAGGGTTCCTCCATCTTTTTGTTGAAAAGAGTTTAAGAAAATGTAATTTTCGGATTTGACCTTGTGTGAGTCATTTCGGTTTTTCTCCCAACCTAGACATTGGATTCCAAAACTTGTTTTTGACCCTAAAACTAGGCATCTTGGGCTTCAGTTTGAGCAGGAATTTCATGTGATTGCGTAAATATTTGACCCTTGAAAACCTGTTTCAATCTAAGCATAAAATGTTGTCTCGGATTCTGACTACAGTGACTTGTGTTGTGAAACTGTACTAACTCAGTTACTTTTTGTGAAAATTAATTATATATCCAAAAACTAGAATCTTTCTTATGAGTCCTCATTTGCTCAATTCCGAGTTCATTTGGTCAATCAAATGTTTGCCACAAGTTGATGCTTGACATGCTGAAAATTCTATATACGGGTTTGATGTTGAATTTTCAGAATTGGTTGTTATGTTATTATCCATGTTGATGCATTGATGATTACTTTTGTTCATGATGGATATTGGTGAAGCAAAATCTTCACATTAAACCTAGTATAGGATTCGACCAAAGTATAAACAAAAAGGATTTTCAACTTCAATCTTTGAAGCTCAACTGATTTTACAACTCTAAAATGGAATCGATGAACGATGAACTAAAGTAAAACAAAGAAACCTTATTTCAATGAAACATAACATTCATTCAAGAGAGTCTTAGAAACAAGGGAAATGGTATTTTAATCGTAAGCTATGGCTTAAGTAAATCAAGTGATGTTTTGAAAATTAACGAATCAAATGTTCTCAATAACAAACGACTTTGAGAAAATCTTATGTAACATTCGGTTACTAAGTAGGTTTTGAATGTAAAACCAATCTTTGATTTCAATACAATGTTTAGTTTCAAGTTTAAGTATAAATAATTTCAAGTTAAAAGGAATTTGGACTTAAGAAGATTTCTCTTCTTTAGTTTATCCAAAAGAGTTCTAAACTCCAACTTCCGACTTTAAGTTTAATTAAAACTACAAGCTTTTTGAAATAATGTTTTCAAAGTATAAGATTTCGAATCAAACATACCAAGGTACTTTGCCGAGGTATAAAACAAATAAGTGTTTTGTACTCACCTTTTTACGAAAGTGTCTTGAACTCAAAACTAAGGATTTTCCTAAGTTAAAACCCTAAGTCAAATAATTGATTTAGAGTGAAAGAAAGAGATAAGAAAGTGTAACGTGTGGTGGAACAAGACCATATGTTACACCATTGATGATTCATTCATCAATCGACTCATAAGACTTAATGAATCAAGATGTATTTCATTACTCGAAAGACAAGTACCCTCTAACTCGGAAAGGATCTAAGACTTAACTAGAGGATTCTCAATCCTTCTTCATAAGACATTTAGGACTTGAGAAATATATCATAAAACACGAACACAAACATGAAACGTTTTGGTTTGAAACAATAGTTCGATGACGGGCCGGTGAGTCAGACCCGAGGACATCGTCTAACTATATAGTCTTGTGATGACTCGATCTCGGAGGGATCACGAGATTTATTCAGTGGATAAAGGTTTTATAATACGAAGACACGTATAGTCCCTAAGGAAGAGAACCTTAGTGAACCTTGAGGTTTATCCGGTGGATAGACATTGCTTTATCGCATCTGCTTTGTGTAAGCATTAGCATTTCATTGCATGAGTTGGTAAGGCCTTGAGCTTAGGAGATTGAGCTTACACCTAGATGCTGGTGCGAATCTTACGGTGACGATCTTAAATGGTCTTGGAGGTAACAGGGTTGGATGGGTTGACATGAGACCAGTTGGTGATTCTTCTTTGTTGTGGCGAATCCGAGCAATACACCGATATCCTCTACTAGATGCCATACTTTTCATGTTTAGTGTAGAGTGTTTTCGTAAAATCCAGATACGTGCACGTTACAAATGTTGTAGCATCTTGCCCATGGCTAGCATACACGGAACATGTCCTCCCATTCACTCTCTCCAACATTTTGTTAGCTCCATGGAGTAGGGGTCAGAGTTTTACCCTTGTGGCATATGGCATTGAGTCATGTACATCGCATTAAATTGCATGACTATTGATGGATACATTTGCATGTTATACACTATTATCCTATGTTGATGATGTCTTGTGCTGTTGATTGGATATTATGAGATATTAAGATGTATGATATGCATGACTAGTATTTTATTGTCTTGTGTGTCGTACCGTTTTTACTTTTGTCATGTGTTGTGCTGATGAATGGGAATCTCACCTCATTACTTTGTATTGCATCGTTGTGTGCTTCTTTGGTTGTCTCCCGAGAAAGTTGTGTTACTGAGACTTCACCCGACGTTTTGGAAGCACCTCTCTGTTGGGCCTCCCAGTGGTTTTGGTGTTTGGATATCTAGTCATTATGAGCTTCTAGCAAAGTACATGGGAAGAGCCGCACTCACCATCTACAAGGGTCGCAGAGGAAGAGTTCTTGACCGCTCCGTAGCTTGTCTTCATGTCGTCTGCTGTCAAGGTTGTACTTGTAAGTGGAATGCTAGATGGACTTTTCCACCGATGCGTTCAGTGCCTTCTCCCTCTGTTAGGGATAGGCCGCTTGTTATCAGAATTGCTTCTAAGTCTACTTCTGTTATGTCTTCCATAGGAATGCCAGCAGTAGTCCTTGCTAGGGTTCCTGTTAGGTCTCGTTTGATGGGTCCTGGTTGGAAGGTGATGAGTGAAGAGACTAGGAGTGAGGTGATTTATCCACACCTTCCTATTTATTTCGCTTGTCTCTCTATAAAGGAGAAGTCAGAGGAAGTATTCCGCGGTTGACCCGAGGGATGTCTTTCCGTGTAGTCTGTTGTCGACCAGTGTAGAGTGTCAGAGAGTCTGTACCTTTCTTTTATCTTTTGTGGAGCTGCGACTCCAAGTATCTTATGTTTAGGAGCTGTGTCTCCAAGTATCTTATGTTTAGGAGTTGCGTCTCCAATCTTTTATGATGAGTCTGTATCTTTCTGTAGTCGGGTTGGGTTTTTATGTAAGTCTTTACAAATATATATGATGAAATGTTTTTGTTTACCTTACACGCATGAACGGTTACAAGTTTTACAATTATGTCTTGTGAAAAGGAAATATTTACCCCATCTTTCTAAAATGATTTTAATTAACCTGTTATTCGGCCTTATAGCTTTATAACATGTCCGTTATGTGATACCCCCGGAAAGGATGTTACATTTGCGCTCGAGCTTGAAGAAGAGAAAATGAAGCTAAGTGAAAGTGAAGAGAAAACTTCACTTGGGCATCCTACTGAGAACGCTAAAGCGTGCAGGGTTTCCCACGCTTGAGCGTGAGGTCCTCTCCATGCTTGAGCGTGGAACCTTGTCTGCTCCGCATTGACCCTGGCTTGACACTTGTAGCACACGCGTCAAAAAGCACACCAGCTGGCAAACACACTCAGAACGCTTGAGCATCCAACGTTACCAACGCTTGAGTGTTGTCAGGCTGAGGCGTGCTACCTTCCCACGCTCGAGCGTGTAGCTCAGCTGGGAAAAGTCTCCCAAACTTTTAGCTTCCACCGTTACTCGTTTAATGCCTTAGGCACCTCCAACCTTGTTCAAGCCTATTCCGAAGCTTCAAACTAGGTCTAAAACTAACACTTAATAATGTACACAATCATTCAAAGCCCCAGTCGAGATTAGCTCACTCGATTAGAGTTACAGAAAAACTGGGATGTTACATTTTGAGGAAAGTTTTACAAAATGTGTTTTGTTTTAGAAAAACATTTTAAAAAGAGGTGGAACCTTTAGAAAAAGGTTTTGTTTTCGAAAAAGTGTTTTCCCCGGAAAAAAATGTTTTCCTTGAAAAAGAAATGTCTTAGTCAATAGCAATAAAAGTGTGTTTTGTTTTCCAAAGTTGTTTTGAGAAAACAAGACCGAAAGAGAAACGATGAACCTTCTGAGACCAATGCAAACCTAGTGATCGAGACGTCGGGCTAGCGTTTTGTGGGTTGAGCACTTGAATTTTATGTCTTGTGTTTTGAATGAACGGGCTTAATGTCCTTTAAAAACGAGTCGTGAGCCTTGTGCCTCGACAAATGAAAGAATGAACGAAAAAGAAAACTGAAACTTCCAGTGTACATGCATGAACCGGCAAATCTGCCATTTGAAAATGAGCTACAACTCATGTGGTTGAGAATATGAGCCAGTTAAGACCACTAGGTCTATAGGGGCATTCTGTGTTCGAAACTCCACAAGTGGTTGATGGCGTAGGAACCCCATGCCGTGGTAAATCGGTTGCCAAACACGAATGAACTCAATCAGAGACTGGACTATTCAGGATATGGTTATGACACGGTACCCTGGAACAATTGGAGTTCAGACCTAAATTGAGAGGCCGACTCATGAGAACAATTGTGTTTACGGGTGTATTTGCGGCTTATCGCTTGATGAAGGGAAGTAAGAATCTCCCGAGTACATGAATTAGAAAGATGATATTGCAGTCTCATGTATTATTATAACTCATGATGGTGTTTGAGATATTGTGTACATGAATAACTATTATTATAACTGTATTTATGTGTGATTATATCTGTTGTTTGTCGCTTGTGCGGCTATCGTGATAAGCTTATAAAATGAGTATCTCACCTTTGCCTGTACATGTTGGGCACCCTGTTGTGTTTTTGGAACACATGTACAGATGTTGATCATAGGTCCCCGCGGATACGTAAGGACTCAGATGACGGAGTCTTTTGAAGGAGCAGGAAAAGAAGATCCCTCCGAATTCCTTTGGGAATCGGAGTTGACTTTGGGGTTGTATCCCAATGGCTATTGTTAGCCCGACCAGCATAGGAGTTTACTTTTTGAAGCAGTCTTATATTATTTGCTGCACGTATGTTTACTATATGTCTTTGAGTCTGTAATATGATATATTAGACCTGAACGTATATTATGATTATGTTTTTATGAACAATGAATATCGATGTATATGTTATAAGGTTTATTCCTTTGTCTTGAGTTTGAACTGCTTATGCATGTAGAAATTTTTAGAACCACGTTTTGAACATAGCTAATTAATCACAGTATTTTCCGAAAGCAACCAGCGATTTATTTTCTTGATGTTTTTCCGCATTTTGAGTTCGAGTACGTAGCACCCGAGGCGGGTGTTACACGTATTATGGAAGACAAAATCCACAAGGATTCCTTCATCGTATCTTCTCATTTATCTATTAAAGGAACATTACTTATTCTGTATAAGTAACTCTTTGTGGTCAAGTATTATGGATCCTTAGATGACCAAAATCATCAAGGGTGTGGGGCATGGTTTTCCATGATCACAAGGTATAGATGCATATCTTTTATTAAATCTTTGTGATTCCATTATGGAACTCATTGACTTTCCAATTTTTTTTTTTAAGATAATACATATTTACACTATTATAGTAAGATCTTCAAAACACTAAATCTTATTTATCAAAATAGTTTGGAAAAACTCGATACATATGTTCATAAGGTATCCATAACCCCAAGATACATAGGATCTTGTCTTTTATTAAACTAGCGTAAAACTTCCTTTGAAAATAATACCTATTTCCTTTATTTAGCGTAAAAGAGGAAATGTATCTTACTTTAAATCACCTTTTCATTTCCGTGTGAAAACTATAACTAATTTATTTTGTAAGATTCTAAATTGATAATAGAAATGCAAAAGACTCATTCTTTATAAGGACAACACTTACAAGAATTTTTACTTCTCTTTAAGTAGGTTTACTAATCAAAATCTTTGAAAACCACATGGACTATCTAGAAAACTCTTTGTTCTTGAAACCTTTTCCTTAAAACAACATGTTTGAATAAATGGTTGATCAACATCAAACCTTCTTATTCTTAAAATACTTTTCGTGTGACTCAAAATATTCATTTTTCAACACTCGGTTCTTTGGAACCAAAACTTAATTTCTTAGGAAACCTTTTTAATTTTTATTCCTTTTATACCTTAGTAGGAACACATTAAACCTCTTAACATCAACATATAAGTTCCTAACCCATACTAACCATGCTAAGGCCGAATGCCCTATGGAAGTAGGATAAGTTTCTTTATTTTGTTTTGCCTTCTTAGAACCATTTTAAGTTCATTGAACCATTACTTGAACATAAAAGTTTTGGATTCCCTTATTAAACACATCATGGCCGAACCATATATAGTATTTTCAACATAGATAATGCCATCCAACAACATTCAAAGTAGCTAGAAAATCATTCTAACACATAAGCATATTATCAAGGCATATTAGAATATAAACAAGTTCACCATCCAAAATCCTATCCTTAGTTCCTTAGGTCTAAGAATAGTTTTTCACCATGCCAAAATAATTTTCAAAACTAACACACAAACACAACCATTATACCAACACCATAACATACACATCATAAACAACAAAGTAAAGAACTTTATTGGAAAACCCTAGATCTAGGGCTTTCCTTCAACAAAATTAGAAGGCCTTTACCACCACCATTAAGGTGTGATATGGTTCACTCCCCCATTACCTTTGTGAAGCTCCCTTGAAGAGTAAGAGAAGGAAAACTTGGTCACCAACTCCACTAGGGAAACCGTGACCTAGAGGAAGAAGAAACAAGTTCAAAACTTGATTTTTCAACATCATAAACATGGTAACACAAAGACGTTCTCAAGAGTACAAAAGCAAAGGAACTAAGTTAGAAACTTACTCTTGGATAAAAATTTCAAAGGCAAGTTCAAGAAGCTTGGAATGTTCTTGAAGATCCTTGAAGAACTTAGTGTAAACAACTTCAAATGAAGAAATTCAAAAGATGAAAGTTGTTTAGATGATGAAGATGGACAAGGAAATGAAGTCAAAATGATGAAATAAAATGAATATGAGTTCTCACCAAGGCTGACCGATTGGTAGAAGGGAAGTGAGAGAAGAGAGAAACTTGAAACTTGGTGTTGTTGGGTGATAAGTGTTAAATGAATGGAATAGTAAAATTTTAGGGTATTTCCCCCTAAATGGTCGAACTCCCCCCTTGTGGACTCCAAACCTTTGTTCAAAGTTGTTAAATGAAATTGGAGGGTCCAAATGCAAAGGATTGGTGTATTGTTGCATGGAGAAAGGCTTAAGGATAAGATTAACTAGAAATGGCTAAAACACTTTTCCATTTATGGTTAGTGTCATCACCTTATCTTGAATTAAGGAAAAGGAAGATTTTAACTCTCCCAAAGCTAGATGGCCGAATGGCCTCTCAAAGTAACTAGAATAGTTTAATTTTTCCATTTAGTTAGGAATAAGGTGTTTAGGATTTTTACCAAAAAAGGATAATCGGTTTTTACTACTTTTGGTAAATTTTTAGATTTTAAAATGTAATTAAACATTATATCTCAATCAATTCCTCGTTTCCCGGCCTCCAGCATGTGAAATGAGAAATTATCTGATACCGGTTAAAACAGAACTTTTACCTGTTTCGTCTCAAAAAGACAAAAGAAAACCTTATCACAACAATCATCATGGATATAAAACCGTCAATCAAATCATCATATATATCATAAAGTCATACACAACACAAAAGATAGAAATCACATTGTTAAAGTGATTACAGTAGATTACAAAAAACGAGGGTGTTACAACACTCCCCAACAAACAAAAAGTTTTGTCCTCGAAACTAAAAACGTCAAAACATATGTGGATACAACTCCTTCATCTTCTCTTCTAGCTTCCACATCGCTTCTCCTGATGCTTCATTCCAGATAACCTTCATGTGAGCAATATCCTTCCCTCTCAGTTGCTTTACTCTTCGGTCCTCGACCCTGGCAGGAAAAGTTTCAAAGGTCAAGTTATCCTTTAATTGTACCGTATCAGGCTCTATTACATGCGTGGGATCAGGAATGTACTTTCACAATTGCGAGATATGAAACACATTATGAAGGTTTGAAAGAAAATTGGGTAAGGCTATTTGATATGCCACTGGGCCAACTCTACGAAGAATTTGGTAGGGTTCGATAAATTTTTGTGTAAGTTTCCTGGATTTAACCACTATACCAATCCCAGTCAATGGCGTGACTCTCAAAAATACATGGTCTCCCTCTTGAAACTCTAGCGGTCGACGCCTCTTGTCCGCATACCCCTTTTGTCTACTCTGAGTCGCCCTCATCTTGTCATGAATCAACTTTACTTTCTCTATAGTCTGACGAACGAGCTCGGGTCCTAGAGTAAGATGCTTTCCATCTTGCTACCAACACAACGGTGTTCTACAATGCCTCCCATACAGAGCCTCATAAGGTGTCATCCCTATGCTTGAGTGAAAACTATTATTGTAGGTGAACTCTATTAAAGGCAAAAACCCTTCCCAGCTTCCTAAATGTTCGAGCACATAAGCCCTTAGCAGATCTTCCAAAGACTAAATCGTTCTTTCAGATTGACCATATGTCTGAGGAGCTGAACTCAAACGCAGCTTTGTCCTTAGGGTCTCTTGCAAACTTTGCATTTTATAGGGGGTATTTGGGGTGATTTACGATGCATTTCATGATATATATTATTATATTTCACCCCTTTTACTTAAGTTTTGACAGAATTGACGTTTAGAGGCAGTATGATGAACTTATGAAGATTAATGAAGGTTTTAGAGCTAAAATGGGTAGAATACTGAAGTTCTTAGGTTAAGCACGGTCGTGCCATGCGTGACCACGCCTGCGCAAGCCTTCCAAGCTATCCACCCAAACAAAGCCTTACAAAAAGACTTAAAGCTGACCTCTGAACATTTAGCACGACCGTGCCAATCATCAGCATGCCCGTGCCAAAGTGAAGAAAGGTCTGACTCAGAAAAGAAAGGCTTGACTAAAGCAAGCACGATTTTTATCGCAAAGAGCATGGCCGTGCAAGAAGATGAGCACGCCCATGTTGATGCCCGTGCACTACAACGTTGTTTTGCAAAGTTGGTACACCCTTACATATTTGAGCAAGGCCTTACATAATGAAGAGCAAGGCCGTGCTAACTGATGAGCACAACCGTGCTAACTTAAGAGCACGCCCATGCTGTCTGTACAGAAGAGATTTCTAAATGTATCCCTCGTCACCGTTTTGATCATAACTTGAGCTTTGGATGTCCGATTGAGGCATTCTTTGTGGCGTTGGAAAGCTTACGAAAATATCTACAAGGCTATACAAAATGACTCGAAGAGCACGACCGTGCTAAATTCAGCACGGTCGTGCTCAATCCCATGCACTCTGATGCTGTTTTATGAAAAGGGAGCACAGTCGTGCTAAATTCAGCACGGCCGTGCTGGCGACCCTGACAACAAATTTTGGGGTTTTTATCCTATTTTTCCTATAAATAGAGGCCTTTGTACCACTCTCATCATCAGTTATCAGTTGTTGGCTTTCTCTATTACTATTAGTAGTTAAATTAACCATTAGAGTTGTGGTGGATTTTGTGTTAGTAGAAACTTTTTTCGCTATGTCTTAGCTTTAATTCATTTCTATTTGGTTTCAAGGTTGCAATTTGAATAGTGTTATTATGTTGTTCTTCATCTCATACTAAGATTGCACACCCTTTGTATGCTCTTAATCAATTAATTGACATTTTTGCTATCAAGCCCAATTAAATTGGTAGACCTATAGGATAACCAGGGTTTAACATCTAGATATGAGAAAACGTAATTTACTCCTTTCAATCATTCAACCTCTTGGCGCTTTATACTTTCTAATCATTTAAACTCTTTGCTTGACAACCATTGGGTTTATCTAGGGAAAAGAATATTAATTGCCTGACAAACAATTAATAATTTTCATAGGGGGATTGATATTTGAAAAGCAACTGCGAAATTGGACAGAATTAGGATTTGGGGGTATCGAAAGCACAAGTGAAACCACGGCTCTAAGCTCTTTACTCTTGATTTCTAAACTCTCTTCTTATCTTTTTGTTATCTTTTACCATTGCTCTATTATTATTTATTTCTTTTTCGTTCTTGATTAGTCTGAATAGTATAAGGATTTCCCCATTCTAGTACTTGCTTTATCACTTAGTTATCTAAATTAATCTCTTGGGTATGATATTTGGACTTCCATCCTATATTACTTCTGCAATAGGATACACTATCCTTAAGTGTGTTTTGAACACAACATCTAACGGCTGCAACATTCATGTGGGCCTTTGGTGTTCCACTTTGGCCTTCTAGCATACTAAGCATGATGAGACGAAACTGATCACACCCCTTTTCATCTCGTGCCACCAATACATCCGCTTTAAGTCCTGATACATCTTGGTAGATCTCGGATGCATACTCAACCTGCTCATGTGAGCCTCTTCAAGGATCAATCTCCTTAGATCCGTGTAACATCCCAAAAATCCTATGTCTGTATTTTAGCTGTTTGTGTGAATAACTTGACTTAGAACACAATTGGATTAACCATAATCATAATAATAGTTAATAATTTGAAATTCATATTTGCATTTCAATTATGAGCTTAATAATCATAAAATGTTGTTTTGAACCCTGCGTGCTGTTTTGAATTGGAGTCGATAAAAATATTGATATTGGCCGGGAGTAGTTCAAGACTACGTTTCAAGCTTCACGAGACGTTGTCACCTTTATGACAACCATCCATCATCTTTTCATTCCTTTAACCAATGGATTAATTTCCTATGACTCTTGGTTATTAACCTACCAACGTTACTTTAAATGGAAAAGCAATTTAGCCATTTTTGGTTAATCTTGTTACTTTCAATGAGAACTCAACAAGTGTTGTACTTGTTTTGATCCTAACCACCCAATTCCTTACGCAATTCACATCACTTATGTCATTAGGTTTTAATTAAATTTTTGGAGCAAGGGGAAATAGGCCTTACGGCCAAAGTGTTGAAAACAACACTTTCATCACTTTGTTTTCATTTTCCAAAAGATCAAAAGTTCATCTTATTCAAGAACTCTTCATTTCTCTCTCTTCTATTCAACCTCACGGTTTCCCTCTAAGAAACATCATCCAAATTTCTTCTTCAAATTCTAAGACCATAGTTGTTCTAGTCTTGGTCTCTAGATCATCTTTCATGAAGGAAGTTTCTTCATTGGAGCATTATTTCTTGGAGTTTCGAAGCCTACAACTTCTTTTTCATTAAGCTCTTCAAGGGTAGATTGTTGTACTCACCTTCATCTTTCATTTTCCCTCTTTGAGCTTTTGAAAATAATCACTTTTCCTGGATGTGTTACTATTTTTGGTTTTTATCTTTGCATAGATCTCCGATTCTGAAAATGCTTTTTGATCTTGAAAATAAACTTCTGGGGATTCACTTTGGACATAAGCTTCATGTGGTTTCACGGATTTTTGGTCCTTGAAAATCGATTTCAAAACACGATCCAGAATCTATTTCAGATCTGACATTGTGTGAGTAATTCCTGTTTTTCTCTCAACCTAGACCTCATATTTCAGCAATTGTTTTTAATCTTGAAACTATACATCTTAGGCTTAATTTTGATAACAAATTTCGTTTGGTTTAGTTGAGATTTGACCCTTGAATATCTATTTCAATCTAAGCATATATTTTTTGTCTTGGATTCTGACTACAGTGACTTATTTCGTGAAACTGTAACAATTGGTTTACTGTTTGTGAAAACTAATTTCATAGACTAAAATCAGACATCCTAATATTTCATTTGAGTCCTCATTTGGTCCAATTCGGGTTCGCTTGGTCTATCAAATGCTTGACACAAGTTGGTGCTTGTATTTCTGAAAATTGTGTATGCGATTTTTGCAACACCCTTTCCCAGATGTCACATTCCCGAACGTTTATAAGGCCGAAAATATTTATTAATGTGGAAAATACGGTTTTTTTTTTGCAAGATGTAATGGGATTAGTAAAAGGTAAATAATACTAATAAATGAACTTAGGTTCACCATGCATTTCTAGAACATACCATACTAATAGAAACAGAAAACAGAAACTGAAATAATAATAGATACAGACATAGGTCTAATGTATAACTGACATAAGAAATATAATAAGTACTAGGAGTCGTAGCTCCCAAAAGGTACTACAAAAATGGACATAGTCTGGCCGACAACAAAACTAAACCACAAAAAGAGTCCTCCTCCGGCTCAAAGGAACTACTGGACTGAACCATCGTCACGTTCATCTGTTCAAGCAGCAACAACAAGTACCAACAGAAAACATACAGATATGGGTGAGATTCCCGTCCATCAATGCAACAAAACAGCAATAGTAAAAACGGGACGACTCACCGGGTAACAGCGTACCCAACATGCTTACAAGAATCCAATATCAAACATATTAAGCAGTTGACAGCATAATACCATGTTTAGGCAGTTAACAGCATAATATAAGGCATTCTTAAACAAACAGTGATGTATAACAGTAAATGTAAACATCAATAGCCATGCAATGCAGTGCAATGTACATGACTCAATGCCAATGCCACTGGGTACTACTCTGACCCCTACTCCATGGAGCTAACAAAACATTCGGAGAGAGTGAATGGGAGGACATGTTCCGGTTTCTGCCAGCCATGAGCAAGATGCTACAACATTCGTAACGTGCACGTAACTGGCTTTACGGTAACACTCTCTACCAAACATGAAAAGTACAGCATCTAGTAGAGGATATCAGTGTATTGCATGGATTCGCCATGACACAGAAGAGCTACCAATTGGTCACATGTAAGCCCTTCTAACCCTGATACCTCCAAAAAGACCATTGAAGATCGTCACCGTAAGATTCGCACCCGCATCAAGGTGTAAGCTCAACTCCTACGCTCAAGGCCTTACAACTATGCAAATGAAATGCCAATGCTTACACAAAGCAGATGCGATCAAGCAATGTCTACCCCACGGGTAAACCTCGAGTTCCACTAAGGTTCTCTTTCTTAGGAACTATACGTGTGTTTTGAAAAGCAAAGCCTTTATCCATAGGATAAATCTCGTGATCCCTCTGGGATTGAGCATCACAAGACTGAAACAATTGAATGACTGATCGGGGTCCGAATCACCGATCCGTCATCAAACTACTGTTTCAAAACCCAAAACGTTTAATGTTTGTGTTTATGTCTTATGAAATCATTGATGTACTAAGTCATCAATGGTATAGTATATGGTCTTGTTCCACCACATTATATACTTATTTATCCCTTGTCTTCAACTCTAAGTCAATTACTTAACCTAGGTTTTTATATGTAAAACTTTACGAGTTGAGTTAAAAACTCCTTTGTAAACCAAAACAACTTCTCAATTGGAACCTCATTTGATTTGAAACCATTTTTGAACCACTTACTCTACTTTTAGCATTTTCTGAAAACATGAAATTCGCTTAGCGGAGTTCAATTCGCTTAGCGAAATTGAGGCAGTAATACCTCTCTTGAAACTCCTCTGTATAGCTCGGCGAAACATATTTCGCTTAGCGAAATTCCACTTTATTCGCTAAGGGAGTCTCATTTCGCTTAGCGAAATTGAGGCGGTTATACCTCTTTTGAGACTCCTCTGGATCGCTCGGCGAGACAGAATTTGCGTAACGAAATGTGTTGTATTCCCTTAGCGAATATGGATTCGCTTAGTGAAATTGGAGGCGGTTACAGCTCCTTTGAAACTCCTCTAGATCGCTCGGCGAAATAGAATGCGCGTAACGAAATTTTCTGGAATCGCTTAGCGAATATTAATTCGCTTAGCGAAAGTGAGGCAGAAATGCCCAACTTAGAAATCCTCTGTTTTCGCTTAGCGAAAGTAAATTCGCTTAGCGAAAAGTTGCCTTAAAACAAGACATTAACCTTATGGAACCATTTTGATTCTCTTCATGAAAGCACTTCTTGTCTCATTTTGAGTCACTTGATTAACTCGATGAACTAATGATAAGATAGATGGCATGTTTCACTTTGGTGAAAACACTTAAAGATTAAACATCATTTGATCTTTGGATCAAAGTCACTTAGGGTTTTTCTTTGAAAAACATAAGTTATTAAAACACTTTCCTTACTTGAAAACCTTGATTTGTCCAAGAACTACTCATATTGTTCCTTTTCTCACTTGATTTGTCCAAGAACTACTCATATTGTTCCTTTTCTCAAGGTCATGGCTAAAAGCTAACTAGGAACCAATGTGAAGATTTACTTCACCAACTAATCAAAGTATGGCTCACAAAACTTACACAATTATGATAAACCATAACGCACAACATTGTATCATAATTAAGCACATAAGCACAAAAGTCCATACTTGATCTAGTGATCAAAGTAGGTTTTTCATCATGCAAGAAATCATTTTCTCACCTAGACAACATCATCATAAGACACATGATAAGGCATACAAGCATAACTATAAATATTACACATTGTTCTCCAAGAGAACTTAACACAATTTAACCATTAAAAGTGAACCCAAACTAAAGGGTTTCACCCACACATAACTTAAACAACCATCTTCACTACCACCATCTTGGTGTGATGAGGTTCACCCCCCATACCTGTTGATGAGCAGATTCCCGGATCAAAGTCGGTTGATCGGTTTGTGAACCTCCTGGCAATCGTCAACAACTACAACAACACAACAATCAAATATTAGACAATCAAAGCCAATCTCAATAATTCTAACAAAGAGGGTTTCGGCCACCCTAGGTTAAAAAGGTTAGGAATTGGAAGCTAAGGATGAAATCAAGTGTTAGAAATAAAAAAAATTGATGAAAACACTATTCATCATCATCAAATAGGGTTCGGCCAAAAAGTGATTTTTGAGCTATGATGAGAGTTGAATCATAAGCTCTTGGGTTTAGGTAGAGATTGATGAAGTGAGTTCAAAGAACTTGGTCTTACCTCAAAAGGATTTTTCTACAATTTCCTATGGATTTTCAAAGTTTTGGATCTAAGAATTTCTTTTCATGAAAATTAAGTTTGATCTTGAAATAAAGAAAGATTCAAGAAGCTAAGAGATCACAGAAGTGATCTTACCTTGAAATGAATGAAGATTGCTCAAGGAATCAAGTGATTCCAACAAGAAATCAAGGAGCTTCAAGACCAACAATGGTGTTTTCTTCAAGAGCAACTATGGTGTTCTAAAGGGGAGGGAGCTGTGCGTGAAATGAGAGAGTGAGGGGCTGAGTTCAGCCTCTTAAAAGCTCACTTAAGGGTAAAAAGGTCATTTGCCAAAAGGGTAAAATGGTAAAAGTGTAAAAGACTAAGGTTAGGGGCATTTTGGTCATTTTGCATCCAGATATTTACGAACGTCATGACGACTCTGGCATACTCTCCCAAGTGTCCTGGGATGATGTGATATCAAGATTATCCGTTGCGAGTCCCGGTAAATCCATATGTGGCTCCGTTCGTCACCCGATTGAGGATTCCGCTCGAACGAAGGTCAGGAAGTAATTTTTCTAAAATTTTTGAGAAATTTAACCAGAAAGTAGAGAATCGAATTCTAAGACTTACTGTCTCGTTCATAGGTCCATCTGAGGTCTCCTAATCAGTAAAGTCATACTGTCAGTGTAAAAACGCAGACTGGACTCCGTTTGAGTTTTCGACTCAAAACTTAATCGTAGCTTCCTACGATATCGTCGAGCATGACTATGGTCTCGGAATATCTTATTTCTATTCCTAAGACCTCGAATAAAATAAAGACGTTAAAATACTGAAGAATTGGAAAACGTGAAAATCGGGGTGTTACAATTTTTTGGCTTTGTTCTTGAACTGAATTTATTATTATTGTTCTTTTGGATGCATTGATGATCATGCTTGATTTCGGATTAGTTTAGTGAAGCAAAATCTTCACTTAAACTATGGATGTGGATTCGTTTTTGAGAATGAAAGTAAGGGAGGAAATGTTCTTTTGAAAGTTCATGTGTAATAAGTGATTAATCCAAGAAAACTTTGAACTAAAACCTACCCTAAGTGAATGCATAGGTTTGGTTTTACTTAGGACATTCACATAGAAAATGTTTTTATTTTCAATCAAGGTAATTGTTCAATTAAACTGGTGTTTGGAAATCAATTAGTGTAAGTCCCATGAAGCAAAAACCATCCCAAAGGATGTGTACACCAATTCAGATTCTAAGTTCCTTTTTGGATAAGAAAAATATTTTCTATACCTAGTTCACTAATTATTCGACTTCAATTGAGTCACCAATTAATTAGATTCAAATGATTTTGATAAGTGTAGAACTTAGAGTGAATTGTGGCTCTAAATGTTATTTAGTGGTTTTACAAGTTTCCAAAAATGGATTTCAAAACCCAAATGAATGAAAGGTGGCACTATGGTTTAGGCTTTGAATGACTTCACTTAAATGAGGGACTTCTTGTTAAGTTTTCACGTGACATTCATTGGTTGGCAGTTGTTGGCCCACAAGCATTCTATCATTTGGAGTTTTAAGAGTCATGAAAAAGGAGTTAAACCTGTAGAACTCTTCTTTTGCTTTAAGTAAAGAATTCAATTTCAAACTCCTAGTACTAAGGCACTTAGGATGATGTATTTACAAAAGAAAGGATTTAAATATTTGGTTTACAAGTAAAAGGATTTTACACACAAAACCAATGTTTACCTTAGAAACCTAAGTCAAAGGTTAGGACTTAGAGTTAAAAGATAAGGAATGTTTAAGTGTGGAATATAGTGGAAGAAGACTATATTTACATACCCTAGATGATTAAGTTCATCCAAGGATCCATAATACTAAATAACCAAGAGTATTCTAAGATTGCTTGCACGACAAGAAATCAACGTCGGAAAGGATCTAAAGATACTAATGTTTGGTTATGATAGCCAACCTTGATAATGTACCTAATCGTTTGGGAAATTAGAGGGTCCAATGAGGGGTGATTCCCAACAGTTTGGTACAAACTACTGTGTCTCCAATTGAACTTTGATAGTCCAATGAGGGATGACTCCCAATAGTTTGGTACTATCTACCTTACCTCTAGGATGGCATTTGATTTCCAAAGGAAATCTCAAGATTTATCCGGTGGATAGATATGAACGCACATGCCTTGTTAGGTTTAGTCATTTTGCATGACATTGTTAGTAAGGCCGTTGAGCCTAGGAAGTTGGGCTTACACTTGGTGCGAGTGAGGATTGCGTAGTGACGATCTTAAATGGTCTTGGCGATGTTAGGGTTGGAAAGTCCACTTATGGCCAGTTGGTGATTCTTCGTGGTCGTGGCGTTCACTGCAATACACTAACATCCGCAACTAGATGCTAGTCAATCCACGATTTGTAGTGTTTTCACAAGCAGCCTAAGTTCACATATGACTACGAATATTGAACGCACCTATATGCCCAAGGCTGGCAGAGTGAAACATGTACTACCTACCACTCCTTCCGAACGTCCTTGTAGCTCCGGAGTAGGGGTCAACGTCTTAACAGTTGCAGGTTGATAGCCTTATAGCGGTATAAGTTGCATGTTAGAATTGCACTCGATGTTGTACTAGCTGCATAATGGATTGCATCATGACATCATACCGAATGGCTTGGATTTGAATGGTTGATTGGTATATACTGTTTGTTGTTGTATGTACTATATCGTTGATAACATGTGTATATATATATATGTGGGTATATGTATGTTCCATGTTTTTGTGTTCTACCTATGAAGGGTATAACTGTTATTTAATTATGTGCTTGATAACATGCTATCTGTCGAGTCATACTTGAGAGTCTCGCCATTCTCAGCTACCGTAAGTTGTGTTGATAAAGGGAATCTCACCTCATTACTTTATTTGTATCATGGGGTGCTTTTCCATGCACCTCCATAAAGACTATCATGCTGAGACTTTATTCGACATTGTGGATGGGCTTTCATGTGGACCTTCACGATGGTGCAAGTGCCAAGATATCCAACTACAGAGGTCAGTTAACGATGTACCTTAGAAGTGTCATGATCCCCACTGTAACAGCCCGATTTTTCACTGCTTTAATATCGATAATATATGTAAATAAGTTTATATTTTATTGGAGATTTTAGAAAATGAAATAAAATAAACCAAGACCATATTCACACTCTACACTATCGTAGAAAGCTACGGTTAAATTTTGGTTGAAAACTCAGACAAAGCTCGGTCTGCGTTTTTTTCACTGACAGTAAGATTTTACTGATCAGAGACCTAATTTTGACCCATGAACGAGACAGTTAGTCTTAGAATCGAATTTCCTACATTTTTGATAAATTATAAAAAAATAAGTTACTACGCTTTATTCGGGCCAAATCTTAAGTCAGGTGACGAACGAAGCTGGATATGGATTTACTAGGACCCGCTAATGGATAAACCTGAAGTCACATCACCCAAGAAAGCGTGCCAGTGTCATGATGATGTTTGAAAATATCTAGACGTGAAAAGACCAAAATACCCCTAACCTTTTCATAATTACCATTTAACCTTGTGTGAAAAGACCAAATTGCCCTTAAGTGAAAAATTTGTGGACATCCTTATCCCCCCTTCATACCCCACGAAATAGGCTATCTCCATAAATCCTTCACCATTTCATTTCGCTTCCACTTCACTTCATCTTCTTCCTTGGTTTTTCTTCCAATTTCCTTAAGAGAAAGCTTGAGTTTTGTGAAGAAAAAGTGTGATTCTTGTCCATTCTTCACCATTCAAGTGGTAAGATCACTTCTTTGATCCTTAAGCCTCATGAATATCTTCCTATTTAATGATTGAAAAGCTTGATTCCATGAGTTCCAACTCCATGAGCCAAACTTCAAAAATTTCTAGAAAATTGTAGAAAAATCATTTTAATGTGAAACCAATTTTTTTGAGCTACTTTCATCACCTTCTACATTATACAAGAGTATGAAATCAAACACCCAGCCTAGACTATTTTATTAGAGATGGCTGAACCCTAGAAATTTGGGGGAAAAGTGAGTTTCTTCAATTTTGGTTCAAAGACACTTGATTCCATCCTTTCGTTTCCTATGATCCTTGAATCCAAGTGATTGAAAAACCAAATCAAATTCTAGCCATTTTTCTCTTTGAATGCCGAAACCTAGAACATGGAGAACCTTGAGTTTTGTTTCAAATTTTTGAGTAATAGGATTTGATCTAGTGTTAAGTATGCTTAAGAATCCTTCATCCAAAAGATTGGAACCAAATGAAACCCCTAGCTTTTTTTTTTTTTTCAAGTTATGGCTGAACCTTAGACCTATTAGGGGGAAGAAATTTATGTAATTAATGTTGTTATTTTGTATTGATTGTTGTTGAGAATTGAATTGTCATTGATTGTTCTAGGCAACGCGGATGAAAACGGAACCAGAACCGAAAACCGTTCGGGAGCTAACTTAGGACCCTAAAGAGGTAAAGGGAGGTATTTCATAATAATTTTGGTAGCCTCATGATGATTGGTTGTTGATGTGTTGTTGGTGTTTTCATTAGTGCTTTGATGAGTATTATGTATCGTGTATGTACTTGATTTACTTGATGAAGTATATACTTGGATATTTGAATATGAATTGTGGCATTGATGCCTTGGATGAGATATATTGGTGATGTTGAGTAGAGATTGACATATATATATATATATATATATATATATATATATATATATATATATATATATATATATATTTTTGGATTGGTTGAGAGCATAACATTGGCTATCGCTCGATAAAGAAGATTAAAATGTTTTAAAAAAATGAAATCGAGGTTTGAAAACGTATTTTGATATCAAAGAAAGCTCTTGAGAAATGTTTTGCTCTATCAAGGAATAAAACTTCTTTTTGAAAATGTTAGATCCTTTTGAAAGAAAAAAAAGTCCTTCAAGGAAAGTTCACTCGAAAAGAAATTTGTAACACCCCGATTTTCGAGTTTTCCTAATTAATCAGTATTTATGAACTTATATTTTATTCGAGGTCTTAGGAATGGAAATAAAATATTCCGAGACCATATTCATGCTCAGCGATATCGTAGGAAGCTACGATTAAGTTTTGAGTCAAAAACTCAAACGGAGTCCGGTCTGCGTTTTTACACTGACAGTATGATTTTACTGCTCAGATCTTAGAATTCGATTCTCTACATTTTGGTTAAATTTCGCAAAAATTTCAAAAAAATCATTTCCTGTGCTCCGTTCGAGCGAAATCTTCAATCGGGTGACAAACGGAGCCGTGTATGGACTTACCAGGACTCGACAACGGATAATCTTGATATCACATCATGTCAAATCACTTGGGAGAGCATGCCAAAGTCGTCATGACGATCGGGAATTCCGGGACGCGAAATTACCGAAATACCCCTAACTAAGCCTTTTCACCTTTTACCATTTTACCCTTTGAACCAAATGACCTTTTTACCCTTAATGAGCTTTTAAGAAGGCTGACCAGCCCTTGCTCAGCTCCATCTCCACGCACAAACAGCCCCAAGGAGAGCCAAGAACACTTCATCTTCCTTAGAGAAAAAACCTCCATTGAATCCTTGAGAAAATCTTGAAATCTCGTTGAAATCACTTGATTTCTTGACCAATCTTCCTCCATTTTAAGGTAAGATCACTTCTATGGTCTCATATCTTCTTGAATCTCTTTCAATATCAAGATCAAAACTCCATTTTCATGAAATTCATTCTTAGATCCAAAAGTTTGAAAATCTATAGAAAATTGTAGGAAAATCCTTTGGAGGTGAAATCAAGTTCTTTGAACTCATCTCATCACCCTCTATCTAAACCCAAGAGCTCATGATCCAAGTCTCATCCTAGCTCTAAAACCCAAAGTGGCCGAACCCTTGTAGTGGTGATGAATAGTATTTTTCATCAAATTTTTGATTTCTAACTCTTGACTCCATCCTTAGCTTTCCTAGTGTCCTTGAATCCAAGTGATAAGAAACCAAATCATTTCCTAGCCTATATTGCCCTATATGGCCGAGAGCTTCGTGTGGAAAATCCATGAGCTTTGTTTCACATTTTGAGTCATAGGACTTGAAATGGTGTTAACAAAGCTTATGAACCAACCATCCTAAAGTTTGGAACCAAATGAGATCCCTAACCTTTTTTACCTTTCATGGTCGAACCCTATGCCTTGTAGGGGAAGAAAATTTATGTTTTGGTGTTGTTTATTGATGTTGATTTGTTGTTTGAATTGAATTGTGTTTGATTGTTTTAGGCAACGAGAACGAAACCGGAGCCGAGAACCGATCGAGTTTGCATTGAACTTCCTTTGTGAGGTAAAGGGAGGTAGTCATTTAAGTTGGTAGCTTCATAGTGTATGTTTGATATATGTGTTATGATGTCGTGATTGATGATTTAGAGATGTATTGAATAATATTTGAAGTTGTTTTACTTAATGAAACATATTTGCACACTTGTTGATAAATTGTGGCACGGATGCCTTAGTTGATATTATGATGATGATTATGGATTGTTGATGTGTATATATATATATATATATATCCTGGATTAGTATAGGACTGGCGATGTCTCGATAATTTATTAAAAGACTCGAAATCCTAAATCCATGTTTTGAAAACCGTGTCTGAAATCAAAAAGTGGTTTTTTGGAAAACGTGTTGCTTTTCAAGAAAAGTTAAGTTTTCTTTTTGAAAAAGTTGTGTCCTTTTGAAAAGGAAAAGTGGTTTTGTGGAAAGTCATACGAAAAGTGTTTCGTTTCAGTAAAACGTTTTAAAAAGACGTGGAACTTTTAGAAAATGGTTTTGTTTCTGAAAAAGTGTTTTTCCTGAAAAATGTTCCCTTGATTAAAAAGATGTTTTATTTCAAGAAAACAAAAGTGCATTTTGTTTTCCCAAGGTTGTTTTGAGAAAGTTTGACCGAAAAGGAAAAATGATGAACCTTTGAGACGAACCCGAGCCTAGTGGCCGAGACGTCGGGGGTAGTGTTTTGCGGATTAAGCACTCGGACTTCGTATCTTGTGTTTTTGATTTGAGTGGGCTTAATGCCTTTTTAAAACGAGTCGTGGACTTTATGTCTCGACATTTGAAAGAATGAACGCAAAGAAATCACAAAACTTTCTGTGTACATGCATGAACCGGCAGAGGTGCCATTTGAAACCGAGCTACAACTCTAGTAGTTGAGAATTTAATCAGTTAAGACCACTAGGTCTATCGGGGCATTCTGTGTTCGAGATCCCACAAGTGGCCGGTGGCGTAGCAACCCCGTGCAGTGGTAAATCGGCTGCCAAACACGAATGAACTCGATCAGAGACTGGAGTATTCAAGATATGGTTATGACGTGGTACCCTGGAACAATTGGAGTTCGGACCTAAATAGAGAGGCCGACTCATGAGAACAATTGTGTTACGGGTGTTACTACGGCCTATCGCTCGATGTTGGGAAGTTAGAATCTCCGGAGTACATGAATTGGAAGGATGATATTGAAGTCTCATGCATTATTATAACCGATGATAGTGTTTGAGATGTTATACTGTATTATATAAATAACTGTTCATATAACTGTATTTATTTGTGGATGTTTATACTGCTATCTATCGCTTGTGCGGCTATCGTGATAACTTTATATGAGTATCTCACCTTTACCTGTACATGTTGGACACCTTGTTGTGTTTTTGGAACACATGTACAGATGTTGATCATAGGTCCCTGGGAAGACGTGACGACTTGGATGACGGAGCGTTCAGATGAAGTTGACGTTGGGTTGTACCCCAATGGCTACTTTTAGCCGACCAGCTTAGGAGTCTTTTGTTTTGAGTAGTCTTATATTATATTACTGCATGTATGTTGATTTTATTTCGAAGTCTGTAATATGTTATATATTAGACCAGGTTTTATGTCATGCTTATGTCTTTATGAACAGTGAATATCAACATGTGATGTGAAATTTATTTCTTCGTCTTGAGTTGTTTTGCCTATGCATCTAGAAAATTTTTAGAAACCGCGTTTTCGAACGTAGCTACTTAATTAAAGTATTTTTCAAAAGCAACTAGCATTTTATTTTCTTGATTTATTCCGCATAAGAGTCCGTGTACGTAGCACCCGCGGGGGGGGGGGGTGTTACAAAATTTCTTTTAGAAAACGTTTTTAAAAGAGATGGAATCTTTAGAAAAACAGATTTGCAAAGAAAAAGAGTTTTCCTGAAAATGATTTCTCGGAGGAAAATGTTTTAGTTCATGACAACGAAATTCAGTTTTGTTTTCCAAAACTGTTTTTTTGAAAGTAAGACTCGAGCGAAACACGTTTTTTTTTTCACCTTAAGAAGTATACAAACCTAGTGACCGAGATGTCGGGCTAGTGTTTTGCGAATTGAGCACTCAGACTTCGTGTCCTATGTTTTAAATGAACTGGCTAAATGTCCTTTAAAACAGGTCGTGAGCTATATGCCTCGACAAGAAAGAATGAACGAAAAAGAAAACAAAAATTTCTGTGTACATACATAAAACGACAGACGTGCCATTTGAACTGAGCTACAATTCAAGTGGTTGGGAATATGAGCCAGTTAAGACCACTAGGTCTATAGGGGCATCCTATGTTCGAGACTCCACAAGTGGTTGGAGGCGTTGCAACCCCATGCCGTGGTAATCGGTTGCCAAACACGGATGAACTCGATCAGAGACTGGACTATTCATGATATGGTTGAGACGTGACACCCCTGAACAATTGGAGTTCGGACCAAAATTGAGAGGCCGACTCATGAGAAAAATTGTGTTATGGGAGTATTCGCGGCTTATCGCTCAATGAAGGGAAGTAGGAATCTCCGGAGAACATGAATTAGAAAGATGATATTGAAGTCTCATGCATTATTATAACTTATGATAGTGTTTGAGATGTTATACTGTATTATATAAATAACTGTTCATTTAACTGTATATATATGTGGATGTTTATACTGCTGTCTGTCACTTGTGTGGCTTTCGTGATAACTTTATATGAATATCTCACCTTTACCTGTACATGTTGGACACCTTGTTGTGTTTTTGGAACACATGTACAGATGTTGATCACAGGTCCCCGCGGAGACGTGAGGACTCGGATGACAGAGCGTTCAGATGAAGTTGACGTTGGGTTGTACCCCAATGGCTACTTCTAGCCGACCAGCTTAGGAGTCTTTTGCTTTGAGTAGTCTTATATTATATTACTGCATGTATGTTGATGTTATTTCTAAGTCTGTAATATGTTATATGTTAGACCAGGTTTTATGTCATGCTTATGTCTTTATGAACAGTGAATATCAACGTGTGATATGAAATTTATTTCTTCATCTTTAGTTGTTTTGCCTATGCTTCTAGAAAACTTTTAGAAACCGCGTTTTCGAACGTAGTTACTTAATTAAAGTATTTTTCGAAAGCAACCAGCGCTTTATTTTCTTGATTTATTCCGCATTAGAGTCCGTGTACGTAGCACCCGCGGGGGGGGGGGTGTTACAAAATTTCTTTTAGAAAACGTTTTTAAAAGAGATGGAATCTTTAGAAAAACAGATTTGCAAAGAAAAAGAGTTTTCCTGAAAATGATTTCTCGGAGGAAAATGTTTTAGTTCATGACAACGAAATTGAGTTTTGTTTTCCAAAACTGTTTTTGTGAAAGTAAGACTCGGGTGAAACGTGTGTTTTTTTTCACCTTAAGAAGTATACAAACCTAGTGACCGAGATGTCGGGCTAGTGTTTTATGAGTTGAGCACTCGGACTTTGTGTCCTGTGTTTTAAATGAACAGGCTAAATGTCCTTTAAAACGGGTCGTAAGCTATATGCCTCGACAAGAAAGAATGAACGAAAAAGAAAACAAAAATTTCTGTGTACATACATAAAATGACAGACGTGCCATTTGAACTGAGCTACAATTCAAGTGGTTGGGAATATGAGCCAGTTAAGACCACTAGGTCTATAGGGGCATCCTATGTTCGAGACTCCTCAAGTGGTTGGAGGCGTTGCAACCCCATGCCGTGGTAATCGGTTGCCAAACACGGATGAACTCGATCAGAGACTGGACTATTCATGATATGGTTGAGAAGTGACACCCCTGAACAATTGGAGTTCGGACCAAAATTGAGAGGCCGACTCATGAGAACAATTGTGTTATGGGAGTATTCGCGGCTTATCGCTCAATGAAGGGAAGGAGGAATCTCCAGAGAACATGAATTAGAAAGATGATATTGAAGTCTCATGCATTATGTTATAACTCATGATGATGTTTGAGATATTATGATTATATGAATATCTGTTAATGCAACTATATTTGTATGTGGATATATTTCTGTTTGTCGCTTGTGCGGCTATCGTGATAAACTTGTAAAATGAGTATCTCACCTTTGCTTGTACATGTTGGACACCCTGTTGTGTTTTTGGAATACATGTACAGATGCTGCCCAGAGGTCCCCACGGACACCTGAGGACCCTGATGATGGAGTCTTTTGAAGATAAAGAGAAGGAGGATCCCTCCAAACTCCTCCGGGAATTGGAGCTGACTTTGGGGTTTTTCTCCAATAGCTACTTTTAGCTCGACCAGCATTAGAGTCTAGTTTCTTTTTGGAGAAGTCCTATCTTATCTGCTATTTTTATTTTGACTTAATGGTTTTGGAGGTCTGTAAATTGTAATGATAGACTAGAACTTTTATTAATAGTTAAACTCTGTTTCTAGAAAACTTATATGCTCCGGCATTAATGACCTTATGCTTATTTTTGTTGTGGATGTTTATAATTGATATGTGTTATGTGGTTTATCCCACCTGTTCTATGTTTGGATTATTATATGTGTGAAGAAAAATTTTAAACCCTGTTTTCGATCATAGATATTACTTAAAGTATTTCTCGAAAGCAACCAGCATTTTTGTTTGTTTCTGTTTTCCGCATCGAGTTGAGACGTAGAACCCAATGGGGGTGTTACATTAGTGGTATCAGAGCTGGTCAAGTCTTTCGGGAATCCTTGGCGGCAGCTGTTGCCCAACAGACGGCTACTATGGCTCAACATAACCAACAGAATCAACATAGAGCTGATCTTGCTGCTGAGGGCAGAGGTTTAGTTGACTTCCGACGTCATGATCCTCCGTGGTTTCATGGGGATTCTGATCCGGAGAAGTCTGACTTATGGCTGCAAGAAATGGAAAAGATTTTTGCTGTTCTGCGCTGCCCTGAGGAGGTGAAGGTTAACTATGCTGTCTTCCTGCTTTTGGGAGATGCAGAATACTGGTGGAGAGGAACTAGACAATTGCTGGAAGCCAACAACCAGGAGGTCACTTGGGGAGTATTTTGCACTAAGTTTCTGGACAAGTACTTTCCCTAGAGTGCCAGGACCGATAAAGAGCAAGAATTCCTAGGGCTCAGGAAAGGGACATGACTGTTGGGGAATATGCGACAAAGTTTGAATCACTCACCAAATATTTCCGCTTTTTCCAAGCCCAACCTGATGAGGACTGGAAGTGCGAGAGGTTTGAAGGAGGCCTGCGTTTCGAGATCAAGCAGTCTGTGCTACCACTTGAGATTTGCAACTTTCAAG
Organism: Ammopiptanthus mongolicus; assembly: GCA_039655645.1. NCBI lineage: Eukaryota > Viridiplantae > Streptophyta > Magnoliopsida > Fabales > Fabaceae > Ammopiptanthus > Ammopiptanthus mongolicus. Next base: position 59,083,740 of record CM077345.1, read on the forward strand.
CCTTGGTGGAGAAGTGTAGAAAAGTTGAGAAGATGAGAAGAGGAAGGGGCAATGCGAGCAATGCGGGAGGACCGTCTAGGTCCAGGAACTCGAACCAGTACCAAAACCAGAAGGGGAAACAATCCCAGAAGAAGCCATATTCCCGACCCCAAGGAAATAGTCAGAAACAACAATCCTAGCGCCCTGTTGCTTCTGCCTATGGTGGTGGAAGTGGGAACGACCAGAATCAAGGACAAGTCCAGAGATGTTTCAAGTGTGGGAAACAATGTCATATAACTGAGAACTGTGTACTAAAGGGAGTTCTATATTTCCAATGTGGGAAGAGAGGACATTTCCCAGGGGAATGCCCTACACCAAAGTCCGAGCCGACTATCAACAATGTAGGAGCTGCTAGACCAATGGCAAGAGGAAGAGTTTACACCATGAGTGGTGCTGATGCTTCAAAATCAGATGATCTCATACAAGGTAGTTGCGACATAGCTGGTAATCTTCCAACTGTACTATTTGTTTCGGGTACTACACATTCGTTTATCCCCTTGGATTGTGTGAGACTTTTGAACTTGCCTGTTTCTTCGCTGTCATTTGATTTGATTGTTTCTACTCCAACTGCTAAACCTGTTACTGTAAATTCAGTATGTTTGAGCTGTCCTATTGCTATCCATGATAGGAAATTTCTTGTTGATTTGATATGTTTTCCTTTGATACAATTGGATGTGATCCTAGGCATGGATTGGTTATCTTCCAACCATATCCTTTTAGATTGTGCACATAAAACCTTAGTTTTTCCTGACCCTGAGATTTCTGGATTTTTAACTGCCAACCAAGTAAGAGCTTCTTTGAAAGAAGGAGCTCTGGGATATATGCTTTTATCCTGTTTAGAAGTCGAGAGGGACATTGTTTTGAGCGATGTGCTGATTGTGAAAGATTTTATGGAAGTATTTCCCGAGGATGTTCCAGGTTTACCACCTGTGAAAGATATCGAGTTTTCGATTGACTTACTTCCGGGATCCGGTCCAATCTCTATCGCTCCGTATAGGAAGTCACCTATGGAGTTAGCCGAGCTGAAAGCTTAATTAGAGGATCTGTTGTCTAAACAGTTTGTGAGGCCAAGTGTGTCCCCATGGGGAGCACCAATGTTGTTAGTAAGGAAGAAGGACGGAGGTTCAAGACTCTGCGTGGATTACCGTCAACTCAACAAGGTAACGATCAAGAACAAGTATCCTCTACCGTGCATAGACGATCTGATAGATCAACTCTGAGGAGCCGCTGTCTTTTCAAAGATTGACCTGCGATCTGGTTATCACCAGATTAGAGTGAAGGGTGAGGGTATACCTAAGACTGCATTTAGGACTCGCTATGGTCACTATGAGTACCTTGTGATGCCTTTTGGTGTGACGAATGCACCTACTATCTTCATGGACTATATGACTCGGATTTTTCGCCCGTTTCTAGATCAATTCGTTGTCGTATTCATCGATGATATTCTCATCTACTCGAGAAGTCATGAGGAGCATGAGGAACACCTGCGACAAGTTTTATAGATTCTTCACGAGGAGAAGTTGTATGTAAAGCTGTCTAAGTGCGAGTTTTGGCTGGATGAAGTGAAGTTTTTGGGACACGTAATTACGAAGGAAGGAATTGCCGTTGACCCTACGAAAGTAGAAGCAGTACTTTTATGGGAAAGACCCAAGACCGTGACAGAAATCAGTAGTTTCGTTGGATTGGCTGGTTATTACAGAAGATTCATCGAAGGATTTTTAAAGATTATTGCGCCGTTGAGTCAACTTACGAGGAAGACCAACCTTTTGCTTGGACGGAGAAATGAGAGGAAAGTTTCCAAGAGACGAGGGAACGTTTGACAACCTCACCAGTGTTAGTGTTACCCAAACCAGACGACCCATATAAAGTGTACTGTGATGCTTCGCATCAGGGTTTAGGATGTGTACTTATGCAACATCGGAAGGTTATAGCCTATGCTTCGCACCAGTTGAAAACTTATGAGAGGAGTTACCCAAAGCATGACCTAGAGTTAGCTGCTGTGGTTTTTGCACTGAAGATCTGGAGGCACTACTTGTATGGATCCAAGTTTGATGTCTTTAGTGACCACAAAAGTTTGAAATACCTATTCGACCAGAAGGAGCTTAACATGAGGTAGAGACGATGGATGGAGTTTCTCAAGGACTACGATTTCACTTTGCTATACCACCCTGGAAAGTCAAATGTCGCTGCGGACGCTTTGAGCCGGAAGACCCTGCATATCTTTGCAATGATGGTTAAAGAGTTAGAACTGATTGAGCAGTTTTGTGATCTCAATCTAGTTTTAGTTTGGGAATGATCAAGGTATCTAGTGGACTAATGGAAACGATCCGAGAACAGCAAACATCTGATGAGTACCTTCAAGAGAAAAAGGAGGTACTTGGACAAGAGAAGGTTGCAGAGTTCAGTTTGGCAAGAGATGACACCTTAAGATACAATGGACGGGTTTGTGTACCTAGCAACCCAGAGATAAGGAAAATGATTCTGGAGGAAGCACATAAGAGCAAGCTGAGTATTCACCCTGGATCAACCAAAATGTATCAAGATTTGAAACAGAGGTTTTGGTGGCCAGGAATGAAGAAGCAAATGGCCGAGTATATAGCATCATGTCTAACTTGCCAGAAAGCAAAAGTAGAACATTAGCGACCTGCTGGAATGCTTCAATCCTTGGCTGTACCCGAATGGAAATGGGAGAGCATATCAATTGATTTTGTGATAGGTTTACCAAGGACTACTAAGAGTTTCGATTCGATTTGGGTGATCATTGATAGGTTAACAAAGTCAGCACACTTCTTACCTGTTAAGATCAACTACACAGTGGAAAAGTTAACCGAGCTGTATATCATGGCAGTGATCAGACTACATGGAGTACCGTCGAGTATCGTTTCAGATAGAGACCCAAAGTTTACGTCACGATTTTGGCAAAGTCTAAATCAAGCGCTAGGAACAAAGATGAGGTTGAGTTCAGCATACCACCTTGAAACGGATGGACAGATGGAGAGGACGATACAATCTTTGGAAGATCTGCTGAGGGCTTGTGTTCTAGACCATAGTGGAAGCTGGGATGATCTTTTGCCTCTTATCGAGTTTACATACAACAGTAGTTTCCATTCCAGTATAGGGATGGCATCCTATGAGGCTCTGTATGGACGAAAGTGCCAGACACCGTTGGGTTGGTACGAGGATGGAAAGAGTATGATTTTAGGCCCCGACCTTGTGCAGCAGACTACGGAAAAGATTAAGCAAATCCGTGAAAAGATGAAGACGGCACAGAGTAGACAGAAGAGCTACCCCGATAGACGGAGGCGACCCCTCGAATTTCAAGAAAGGGAAACACGTGTTCCTGAGAGTCACACCCACGACTGGGATAGGTAGAACTATAAAGTCCAGAAAACTCACCCCGAAATTTATTAGACCTTACCAGATTATTCGTTGTATTGGTCTAGTAGCTTACCAGATTGTCTTACCCCCTTTTCTCTCCAATATTCATAATGTTTTCCATGTCTCACAACTTAGAAAGTACATTCCTGATTCTTCACATATAATCGAACTCGGCGTATTACATTTACAAGAAAACTTGTCCTATGAGACATCACCTGCACGAATCGATGATAAGAGAATAAAGCAACTCAGGGGATAACAAATCTGCTCTGTCAAGGTTGTGTGGAACGAAGCGTCTGGAGATGCAACGTGGGCACTCGAAGACAAGATGAGATTACAATATCCTGATCTTTTTCCAGCTACGTAATTTCGAGGACGAAATTTTTTTTAGAGGGGTAGCAATATAACACCCCGATTTTTCACTGCTTTAATATCGATAATATGTGTAAATAAGTTTATATTTTATTCGAGGTTTTAGAAAATGAAATAAAATAAACCAAGACTATATTCACACTCTATGCTATCGTAGAAAGCTACGGTTAAATTTTGGATTGAAAATGCAGACGGAGCCCGGTCTGTGTTTTTTCACTGACAGTAAGATTTTACTGATCAGGAGACCTAGTGTTGACCCTTGAACGAGACAATTAGTCTTAGAATCGAATTTCCTACATTTTTGATAAATTTGAAAAAAAATCAGTTCCTACGCTTTATTCGGGCGAAATCTCAAGTCGGGTGACGAACGGAGCTGGATATGGATTTATCGAGACCCGCTAACGGATAAACTTGAAGTCACATCAAGTCACATTACCCAGGAAAGCGTGCCAGTATCAATGTGACGTTTGAAAATATCTGGACGTGAAAAGACCAAAATACCCCTAATCATTTTCATAATTACCATTTAACCTTGTGTGAAAAGACCGAATTGCCCTTAAGTGAAAAATTTGTGGACATCATTGTCCCCCCTTCATACCCCACGAAATAGGCTATCTCCATGAAGCCTTCACCATTTCATTTCACTTCTACTTCACTTCATCTTCTTCCTTGGTTTTTCTACCATTTTCCTTAAGAAAAAAGCTTGAGTTTTATGAAGAAAAACTGTTATTCTTGTCCATTCTTCACCATTCAAGAGGTAAGATCACTTCTTTGATCCTTAAACCTCATGAATCTCCTCTTATTTCATGATTGAAAAGCTTGATTCAATGAGTTCCAACTTCATGAGCGAAACTTCAAATTTTTTTTGAAAATTGTAGAAAAATCCTTTTAATGTGAAACCAATTTCTTTGAGCTAGTTTCATCACCTTCTACCATTATACAAGGGTATGAAATCAAACACCAAGACTAGACTATTTTATTAGAGATGGCCGAACCCTAGAAATTTGGAGGAAAAGAGAGTTTCTTCAATTTTGGTTCAAAGACACTTGATTCCATCCTTTCGTTTCCTATGATCCTTGAATCCAAGTGATTGAAAAACCAAATCAAATTCTAGCCATTTTTATCTTTGATGGCCAAAACCTAGAACATGGAGAACCTTGAGTTTTGTTTCAAATTTTTGAGTAATAGGACTTAATCTAGTGTTAAGTATGCTTAAGAATCCTTCTTGCAAAAGATTGGAACCAAATGAAACCCCTAGCCTTTTTTTTTTTCAAGTTATGGCCAAACCTTAGACCTATTAGGGGGAAGAAATTTATGTTATTAATGTTGTTATTTTGTATTGATTGTTGTTGAGAATTGAATTGTGATTGATTATTCTAGGCGACACGGAGAAAGACGGAACCGGAACCGAAAACCGTTCGGGAGCTAACTTAGGACCCTAAAGAGGTAAAGGGAGGTATTTCATAATTAGCTTGGTAGCCTCATGATGATTAGTTGTTGATGTGTTGTTGGTGTTTTGATTGGTGCTTTGATGAGTATTATGTGCCGTGTATGTATTTGATTTACTTGATAAAGTATATACTTGGATATTTGAATATAAATTGTGGCATTGATGCCCTTGGATGAGATATATTGGTGATGTTGAGTTGAGATCTCGATAAAGAAGATTAAAGTGTTTAAAAAAACGAAATCGAAGTTTGACGTATTTTGAAATCAAAGAAAGCTCTTGGGAAATGTTTTGCTCTATCAAAGAATAAAAATTCTTTTTGAAAATGTTAGATCCTTTTGAAAGAAAAAAAAAGGCGTAATTGCACTTTTAGTCCCTCGGCTTTTTAAATTGTACGATTTTGGTCTCGTAAAAATTTTAATTGCACTTTTGTCCCTCAACTTTTTCAATTGTGCGACTTTAGTCCCTCAAGAAATTTAATTGCACATTTCATCCCTTAACTTAGTGAAATTGTGCAATGAAAGCCTTTATTTTGGTCCCTACAAGGACTAATTTTGCACAATTTCACAAAATTAAGGGATGGAAAGTGCAATTAAATTTCTTGAGGGACCAAAATCGCACAATTGAGAAAGTTGAGGGACAAAAGTGAAATTAAAATTTTTGAGGGACCAAAATCGCACAATTAAAAAAGTTGGGGGATGAAAAGTGTAATTATGCCAAAAAAAAAGTCGCTCAAGGAAAGTTCACTCGAAATGAAATTTCTTTTAAAAAACGTTTTAAAAAGAGATAGAATCTTTAGAAAAACAGATTTGCAAAGAAAAAGAGTTTTCCTGGAAAGTGATTTCTCGGAGGAAAATGTTTTTAGTTCATGACAACGAAATTGAGTTTTGTTTTCCAAAACTATTTTTGTGAAAGTAAGATTCGGGAGAAAAGTGGTTTTTTTTTTTCACCTTAAGAAGTATGCAAACCTAGTGACCGAGACGTCGGACTAGTGTTTTGCGAGTTGAGCACTCGGATTTCGTGTCCTGTGTTTTAAATGAACGGGCTAAATGTCCTTTAAAACGGGTCGTGAGCTATATGCCTCGACAAGAAAGAATGAACGAAAAAGAAAACAAAAACTTTCTGTGTACATACATGAAACGGCAGACATGCCATTTGAACCGAGCTACAACCCAAGTGGTTGAGAAAATGAGCCAATTAAGGCCACTAGGTCTATAGGGGCATCCTGTGTTCGAGACTCCACAAGTGGCTGGAGGTGTTACAACCCCGTGCCGTGGTAATCGGTTGTCAAACACAGATGAACTCGATCAGATACTGGACTATTCATGATATGGTTGAGACGAGACACCCCTGAACAATTGGAGTTCGGACCTAAATTGAGAGGCCGACTCATGAGAACAATTGTTTTATGGGAGTATTCACGGCTTATCGCTCGATGAAGGGAAGTAGGAATCTCCGGAGAACATGAATTAGAAAGATGATATTGAAGTCTCATGCATTATGTTATAACTCATGATGATATTTGAGATATTATGGTTATATGAATATCTGTGAATGCAACTATTTTTGTATGTGGATGTATTTCTGTTTGTCGCTTGTGCGGCTATCATAATAAATTTGTAAAATGAGTATCTCACATTTGCCTGTACATGTTGGACACCCTGTTGTGTTTTTGGAATACATGTACAGATGCTGCCCAGAGGTCCCCACGAACACCTGAGGACCCTGATGATGGAGACTTTTGAAGATAAAGAGAAGGAGGATCCCTCCGAACTCCTCCGGGAATCGGAGCTGACTTTTGGGGTTTTCTCTAATGGCTACTTTTAGCCCGACCAGCATTAGAGTCTAGTTTCTTTTTGGAGCAGTCTTATCTTATCTGCTGTTTTTATTTTGACTTAATGGTTGTGGAGGTCTGTAAACTGTAATGATAGACTAGAACTTTTATTACTAGTTAAACTCTGTTTCTAGAAAACTTATATGCTCCGGCATTAATGACCTTATGCTTATTTTTGTTATGGATGTTTATAATTGATATGTGTTATGTGGTTTATCCCACTTGTCCTATGTTTGGATTTCTATATGTGAGTAGAAAAATTTTAAACCCCATTTTCGAACATAGATATTATTTAAAGTATTTTCCGAAAGCATCCAGCGTTTTTATTTGTTTATGTTTTCCGCATCGAGTTGAGACGTAGCACCCAAGGGGGTGTTACAGCCACCTGCAAGGATCATGGAGGGAAGAGCTGTACCTGCCTCATGATGTATTCATCTGATTTCTCGTTTGTGTTGTGGTTTGAATGGAACGCTAGGCAGATCTTTCCTCCTTTGCGTTCAGTGCCTCTTCTTAGGCAGATGTCTCTTGTGAGTTGTATATATGTCTGGGAAGCATCCTTCTGAGTGATGTTCTTCCCTGTGGCCAACTTAGAGTGTTTTACTCTTTTCAAGTCTATTCTTTGATGGAGTTGCGCCTCCCAGTATCTTATCTTCCGAAGCTGCGTCTCTATACTTATATGTTTAAAGTTATATCTTTTGTTTTCTTTTGTAGTTGTGTTGGGTTTTTATGTAAAACATTTATGAACTTATGACCTTATATTTGAAATGTTTTTGTTTACCTTACACGCATAAACGGTTTCAAACTTTTTCAATTATGTTTTGTGAAAAGGAAAAATTTACCCCATCTTTCTTAAATTATTTTAATTAACCCGTTTTTCGGCCTTATAGTTTTATGAAATGTCCATAAATGTGATGCCTCCGGAAAGGGTGTTACAATCCGCATCACTGGGTACACAGATTATGCCCTTGAATCACAAAATCCCGTCTGGTCCTTCCATAAACTCTGAGGTCATCTCTTGCCATCCGGCTTCTCTTCTCTTATCATATACTGATCCTCACTCTGTTTCTCTTTGATCTGACTCAAAAGGTCACTCTCCATAGTGATCATGCCCACACTGAGTTGTCCTGGTGATGCCTCTACAGCTAACTTCAATTCTCTAAATTGCTCGATGAGCTCTCTCTCCCTGACCATCATGGCAGACGCATGAATTACCTTCCTACTTAAAGTATCTACCACAACGTTTGCTTTTCCAGGATGGTATTACAACTCGAAGTCATAATCTTTCAAAAACTCTAACCATCTCCGTTGCCTCATGTTGAGTTCCTTTTAGTCAAACAAGTACTTCAAGCTCTTGTGATCACTGAAAACAATGAACTTTGCCCTATACAAGAAATGCCTCCATATCTTTAGAGCAAAAACCGCTGCAGCTAACTCCAAATTGTGAGTTGGGTAATTCTTCTCATGATTCTTCATCTGTCTCGAAGCGTAAGCTACCACTTTCTGGATCTGCATCATGACGCATCCCAATCCTTGGTAGGAAGCATCACAAAATACCTCAGAAGGTTCGTTGGGGTCTAGAAGTACCAACACTGGTGAACTGGTCAAGCGCTTCTTCAATTCCTGAAAACTGGCCTCACAAGCATCGATCCATGCAAATGCTTGATCCTTCCCTGTTAACTTGGTCAACGGTGCTACAATATTAGCAAATCCTTCAATAAACCTTTGATAGTAGCCTACTAAACAAACGAAACTACGGATTTTTGTTGCCGTTTTTGGTTGTTCCCAATGTAAAACAGCTTCCACTTTAGCCGGATCCACGGCTGTTCCCTCTTTGGAGATAACATGGCCCAAAAACTGAACTTCTTCTAGCCCAAAACTCACACTTCGAAAACTTGGCATACAACTATTTCTCTTTGAGTATTTGCAGTACCACTCGCAAATGTTCTGCATGCTCTTCTTTATCCCTAGAGTAAATAAGAATGTTGTCGATAAATAACCCAACAAACTTATCTAAATAAGGGCGAAAGATCCTATTCATGTAATCAAGAAATATGGCAGGTGCATTCGTCACTACGAATGGCATTAACAAATACTCGTAGTGTCCATAGCGTGTTCGGAATGCCGTCTTAGGAACATCCTCCATCTTGACTCAGATTTGGTGATAACCCGACCGCAGATCGATCTTAGAAAACATAGCCACTCCCCTCAGCTGATCCATCAGGTTATCAGTCCTCGGAAGTGGATACTGGTTCTTGATTGTAATCTTATTCAACAAACAGTAGTCCACACACAAAGGAGACATCCTATCCTTTTTTTTCACAAGCAAAACTGGTGCTCCCCATGGTGATACACTGGGTCTAACAAACTGCTTGGACGACAGCTCTTCCAACTATTTCTTCAACTCTTCTAACTCTACTTGCGCCATTCGATATGGTGCTATAGATATTGGTCCAGATCGTGGCACTAGGTCTATCGCGAACTCAATGCCTTTGACCGGTGGAAGTCCAGGTATATCTTGAGGAAAGACTTCTGAGAACTCGTCGACAATCGGAATCGGACGCACATCTTTCTCGCTATTGACTTCCAAAAAGGACAACAACATGTATCCTTGGGCTTCTTCTCTCAAAGAACTCTCTCTTGATTGGCAAAGATAAAACCAGAAACCTCACTTTTTTGGGAAGATTAGGGTTCGATTGGCACAGCCCAAAAGGACGTGGTTAGAGGATAACCAATCCATCCCTCATATAACGTCTATTTGTGATAATTGCAAACAGATCAGGTTGACTACAAACCTCCTGCTCTCAACAAGAACAGGGCAGTTTAAACATGCCTCAACCGTAACAACAGGTTTCGCAGTAGGCGTGGAAATAACTAGGTCAAAAGGTAATGAAGAGACAGGTAATCCCAAAAGTTTAACACAATTATATGCAATAAAGGAATGTGTTGCGCATGAATCAAACATTACAGTTAAAGTTTTACCTGCAATGTCACCCTCCCCTTGGATCAAGTCCACGTTTCGAGAAGCTTCAGCACCGCTCACAGAGAAGACTCGCTCTTTTGCCTTCGACCTTGCTGCTCCGACCAAATTGATATCAGGTTCTGCTTTCGGTTGTTTGCACTCCCTTGCCATATGTCCAGGCTTTCCACAGTTGTAGCTGGTGAATCCTTTTGATGGGCACTCCCTAGCATAGTGATCCCCTCCGTACTTGATACCAACTGCCCCAGAAAACGCACAGCTTCTGCTATCTTTCCCTTGAGATCACTCATATTGTTGGCCCCCAGATGGCTTCAAGTAAGGCTTCTTGTGGTGGAAACCGTTGCTACCACCCTTTTTGAATCTGAATGGTCCAAACCTCCCTTGCGTTTTGCTCCGACTTCCTTTTAGATCTTCAATCAGCCGGCACTTGTCCATGAGTTAAGGAAAGGTAGTGATTTCGAACGGCATGACCACTTCCTTGAGCTCGTGCCTCAGGCCCTCTTCAAACTTTATACACTTCCATGCTTTGTTGGGATTAAATTTTGCAAGGCTCTCGAACTTGTCAGCATACTCGCAGACCGTCATGTTCCCTTGTCCAAGCTTAAGAAACTCCATCTTTTTAGCATGCCTGGCACTTGCATGGAAGTACTTCTCAAAGAACTTCCTATGAAGGACCTCCCATTAGACTGCCTGACCAGGATGTTCAGCTACCTGGCGTGCTGCTCTCCACTAATACTCAACGTCGCCCACCAACATTTAAGTAGCATAGGTTACCTTGTCCACGTCAGAGCATCGCATCGCCTCGAATATCTTCTTCATCTCTTGCACCCAAAGTTCAGCCTTCTCTGGGTCATACTCTCCCTTGTACTGAGGTGGGTTGTTCCTACAAAACTCGCTCAAACCTTGACCACCAGCGGCCGTTTTTTCGCGTAGCATAAAAGCAGTTGTCATCTCTCGCATGACTTGTACGGCGTCAACAATGTCCGTGTTCCTGTTAGCCATCTCGTCCTACTAGACCAAAAAAATTCTGCATACACTACAGGTTCCTTAACAACAAGCTCAAACAATGTCGTCATTCCTTCCGGAATTCAACAGCACACAAGTCATAGAGGCACACAACACAAACAAGACAGACCAACCACAAACCCAAAAGACTCAGCCAAATCTGATACCAAATAATGTAACAACCCATTTTAGGGGTCACATTTATTTAACATAAGACGAAAATATAAGGCGGAAATATAAAGAGCATACCGAAAATATGGGTTTTTTTTTTCTTTCTATGCAAGGTCTGAAAACATTTACATACGTTCATATAAATGTATACTCTCATGCAGTGACAGAAGAATAACAGCTTTCATATATATAAAATTAGTTCTAAAAAATAACCGACTACTACTGAAAGATGTAACAACGGCAAGATAGAGAACCAATCCTACACTATAGGAGATGCTGATCCACAAAAGGTAAAAGGGGAGAGGGAATCTAACATATGTATACAGACTCTGGGGAGACTCAAGAGACTGGCCATAACCAAAACATCGCACTACTCATTGGAGTAGTACTCCTCCGGGACCTCCTCCTCGTCCTCGTCCTCCTCCATGGCCTCCTCCTCCTCGTCCTCAATGGCCTCCGAAGACTGCATGTCGTACATGCTCATAATCTGCTCTGCTTACCGTAATAGCTCCTCGTCAGTCCTCAACCACCATGCATCCTGACTTGCAGGGGCTACCTCCAGTACATACTTCGAGACCTCCTCCTTTTCTTCCACATCCATCTCCTCATCATCCGACGAGAGACAGACTGGGGGGGATAGAAAAGGCTACCCTAGCATGGGCTGGTGTGCTTTTACGAGCAGTCACTCTCATGTTCACCCGCTGGCGAGGGAACTAAGGGTGTAGCTAGTATGGCTTAAAGGCAGGCCCCATGGGTGGGACCACGGGTATAGAAGGACCGACAGCAGGTATGGGTAAGGCAGAAGTAGATGGTGCAGTCAGCGATGGCGGCATGAAAAAGGGTCTACGTACATGTCTCTAGGCTCCACCGGATGACCTGCAGGCTGGGCGCTCGGCAGACGTTGCTGATTAGCTGGTGGTGGTGGTGGTGGTGGCTAGGTAATCCCCGAGCTACCTCCCTTATTGATGCACAAGGTACAGACTCTCTCTGACAAGGTCATCATCGAGTACAGCGACTCCCTCTGGCTAGTGAGGCTCACAGCCCCTGTATAAGTACGACGCCCATCGGGTTGGATAGTCCAAGCATCATCACTGTCGTGAAGAACCAGATCCAAGGTCAGCTGGGACGATGGGTCACTAGCCATGACTACTAACAAGAATCAGACAAAATCGCGTGAGCAGCGTAACAACAAAAGTAATGTGGTGAGATTCTGCACATCGCAAAACCATATTATCAGTGGTAAAAGCCACACACACGCACCCAAACATCATATAGCCAATAGACTTCCGCAGTATAACAACTCATCACATGACATCATAGTTAATATGTCAATCAACAACAGTATGGTTCAATCATTAACTCAAGTATGCAGTGACACAATATGCAACATGACTCAGACCCCTACTCGATGGAGCTAAACATAACTGGAGTGAGTGTTTAGGTGAACATTGTCTGCATTATCTCAGCCCCACAGTGCCGCATCAAAGATCGCAATTGCTATAATGGCTCACACTAAACGTTCTTTACCCACATCATGATTTGTCCGTTATTAAGTCAGGACGTCATTATTTTTCGATGGGTACCCATGACACAGAAGAGCTACTATCTGGCCACCTGTGTTCTTCCCAACCCCAACGTCCTCAAGATACTCAAGATCGCAACCTCTGACTATCGTACCCGCACCAAGGTGTAAGCTCAACTCTCATGCATAACGCCTAACTCATGTATAGATGCGTATGCATGTCAAGATAACAACTGTTGTGTTCAAAACACACTTAAGGGCAATGTACCCTATCGCAGATGTAATATAAGATGGAAGTCCAGATATCGTACCCAAGAGATTAATTTTGATAACTAAGTGATGAAGCAAGTACCAGAATAGGTAAATCCTTATGTTATTCATATTAATAAGGAACTCAAAAGAAATAGATAATAATATAGCAATGGTAAAAGATGATGAAAGAAGATGAAAATATAGTTTAGAAATCAAGAGTAAAAGATCCTAGAGCCGTGGTTTCACTTGTGTTTTCAATACCCCCAAATCCTAATTCTATTCAATTTCACAGTTACTTTTCGAATATCAATCCCTCTACAAAAACTATTAATTGTTTGCAGACAACTAATATTCTTTTCCCCTGATGAATCCAATGGTTATCAGGCAAAGAGTTTAAATGATTAGAAAGCATAAAGCACAAAGAGGTTGAATGATTGGAAGGAGTAAATCACGTTTTCTCAAATCTAGATGTTAAACCCGGTTATCCTATAGATCTACCAATTTAATTGGGCTTGATAGCCAAAATATCAATCAATTGATTAAGAGCATACAGAGGGTGCACATTCCTAGTATGGGATGAAGAATAACAGAATAACACTATTCAAATCGCAACTTTGAAACCAAATAGAATTGAATTAAAGCTAAGACATAGCGAAAAGGGTTTCTACTAACACAAGATCCAGCACAACTCGAGTGGTGAATTTAGTTACTCATAATCATAATGAAAACCAAAGTCAACAATGGAAAACACATCCTGAATAATTGAAGAGGAAGAAGTAGTCTACAACTTAATCTCCAGGTGCCAAATCCTACTCTAGAAATCAAAACTACAAAGAAAACAGACTACTAAAAACTACTAAAATAAGTCTACAACTGATAACTGATGATGAGAGTGGTACAAAGGCCTCTATTTATAGGAAAAATATGAGAAAAGCCCTAAAATTTGCTGTCAGCGCTGCTGGCACGGCCGTGCTGAATGTAGCACAATCATGCTCCCTTTTCGTAAAACAGCGTCATAGTTCACGGGATTGAGCACGGCCATGCTTTTCATTGTGTAAGGCCTTGCTCAAATATGTAAGGGCATACCAACTTCGCAAATCAACGTTCTAGTGCACGGGCTTCAGTATGGGCGTTCTGATGTTTAGCACGGTCGTGTTAAATCTTCAGAGGTCAGCTTTAAGTCTTTCGTAAGACTTTGTTTAGGTGGATGGCTTGGAGGGCTTGCACGGGCGTGCTCACGCATGGCACGGCCGTGCTTAACCTCATAACTTCAGTATTTTGCCCAATTTAGCTCTAAAACCTTCATTAATCTTCATAAGTTCATCAAACTGCCTCTAAATGTTAATTCTGTCAAGACTTAAGTAAAAGGGGTGAAATACAATAATATACATCATAAAATGCATCGAAAATCACCCCAAATACACCTTTTGAAATATACATAATTGAGGTTTATCAACAAATACAAGTAATACACAATTACTGTAGCACCACGTTTATCTTCTTGATAAACCACAGGGCACCCCTACGGGACCCACTTTCACACGGCTTATCGTCAGTCGCCCATTCTTGGTTCCGTTCCTTACGTTCACGTACAACTGTGTCATTTGGAAAATGATGTTCAAGTCTTATGATATATTATTCCATATCTTAAGCGTATTATGAAAGACAGAATCCGCAAAGATTCCCTCATCATAACTTCTCACTTATCTATCAAGGAACATTACTTATTTTGTATAAGTAACTCTTTGTGGTCAAGTATTATGGATCTTTAGATGACCTAAATCATCAAGTTGTGGGACATGGTTTTCCATGACCACAAGTTATAGATGCATATCTTTTATTAAATCTTTGTGAGTCCATTATGGAACTCATTGACTTTACTTTTTTTTTTTTTTAAGATAATACATATTTACGTGATTATAGTAAGATCTTTAAAACTCTTTCCTTAGTGGTAAAAATAGTTCATGAAATCTTATTTATCAAAATAGTTTGGAAAAATTCTATACATATGTTCATAAGGTATCCAAAACCCCAAGATACATAGCATCTTGTCTTTTATTAAACTAGCGTAAACCTTCCTTGGAAAATAATACCTATTTCCTTTACTTAGCATAAAAGTGGAAATGTATCTTACTTTAAATCACCTTTTCATTTCCAAATGAAAACTATAACTCATTTATTTTGTAAGATTCTAAATTGATAATAGAAGTGCAAAAGACTCATTGTTTATAAGCAAAACACTTACAACAATTTGTTATTCTCTTTAAGTAGGGTTACTAATCAAAACCTTTGAAAATCACATGGAATATCTAGAAAACACTTTGATCTTGAAAACCTTTTCCTTAAAACAGCATGTTAGAATAAATGGTTGATCAACATCAAACCTTCTTATTCTTAAAATACTTTTCATATGACTCAAAATATTCATTTTTCAACACTTGGTTCTTTGGAACCAAAACTTGATTTCTTAGTAAATCTTTTTAATTTCTATTCCCTTTATACCTTAGTAGGAATACATTAAACCTCTTAACATCGACATTTTAAGTTCCTAACCCATAATAACCGTGCTAAGGCCAAATGCCCTATGGAAGTAGGATAGGTTTCTTTGCCTTCTTGGAACAATTTTAAGTTCATTGAACCATTACTTGAACATAGAAGCTTTGGCTTACTTTATTAAACACATCATGACCGATCCATATATAGTATTTTCAACAAAGATAATGCCATCCAAAAACATCCAAAGTAGCTAGAAAATCATTCTAACACATAAGCATATTAACAAGGCATAGTAGAATATAAACAATTTCACCATTCCAAAATCCTATCCTTAGATCCTTAGGTCTAAGAATAGTTTTTCACCATGCCAAAATGATTTTCAAACTAACACACAAACACAACCATTACACCAACACCATAACATACACATCATAAACAATAAAGTAAAGAACTTTATAAGGAAACCCTAGATCTAAGGCTTTCCTTCAATAAAACTAAGGGCCTTTACCACCACCATCAAGGTGTGATATGGTTCACTCCCCCATAATGTAACATCCCGGTTTTTCTGTGAACTCTGATCGAGTTGGTTAATTTCGATTGAAGCTTTGGATGATTGTGTGAATTGTTATGTGTTAGTTTTAGACCTAGTTTGAAGCTTAAGAATAGGCTTGAACAAGGTTGGAGGTGCCTAAGGCATTAAACGAGTAACCGTGGAAGCCAGAAGTTTGGAGGATTCTTCCCAGCGGAGCTGCACGCTCAAGCATGGGAAGGTAGCACGCCCTAGCGTGACAACGCTCAAGCATTGGTAACATTGCACGCTCAAGCGTTTTGAGTGCATTTTCCATCTGGAGTATTTTTTGACGCGTGTGCTACATGTGTCAGGCCAGGGTCAAGGCGGAGCGGACAAGGTTCCACGCTCAAGTGTGGAGAAGACCTCACGCTCAAGCGTGGGCACGCTCAAGCATAGGATATCCTGCACGCTTTAGCGTTCTCAGCAGGATGCCCAAGTGAAGTTTTCTCTCTATTTTCACTTGGCTTCACTTTTCATCTTCTTCAAGTTCGAAGTGCTGAGAGCTAGTGAGAGAAGCTCCAGTTTTCTGGAGAGAGAAAGATTGATTTGAAGGCGATCGAAGTACCGGAACGCGATTCCGACTGCACCGTTGTGATCGTGGCGAGGTTAACTTCGACTTTGACGAATTGATTTCTCAATTCGTCCGAGGTAAACTCAAATCCCTAACACGTGTTCTTCGTATTCTTGGCGTTCTTTTAGTCTTTACCTTTTCTTTGATCTTTTGGGATTGCCCTAGGGCTAACATTGTTGTATATGTGTTGTGCTCATTATTAGGGTAAAGTGCATGCTCGTGATTTCCCGCAAATTGAGGACTAAGGCCCGGCTACCAAGAGGATTTGGGGCTGTTCTTGGAGCTGCCATTGATTGCCTAGAATTGCGTGCCGACTGTTAAGGTGGGGAGAAAGAGTACTGCTGCCATTGGGAAGGCAAGAGTAGTGTATTATGTTTCTGCTATGTGTAGGGAAGTCCTAACCCTACTAGTGGTTGAGCTCTGATAAAGTATCTAAACCCTAGGTTTAGCTTACTTTGGGCTATCACCGTTAAGTTTGGAAACCCTAGGCTAGTAAACTGTTGATTAAGGATGTTTGACTTCTTATGACCGTATGCTACTGCTTGTTGTTATTGCTATCTGTCTAAGTGCCTATATGCTGCTTGGTATGTGAGATGCTGCTATATGCTATAGTTGATGTTATTGATGTTGTTAGTATGCTATATGCTGTACTTTTGAGCGTTGTGGCGGAATGCCGTAGAATTAAGTTTGGTTGTATACCGTGTTGCTGTCGGGTTGATACTGTAGATGGTGCCGTTGCTGTTATGCTGATTTCTTGAGGCTATGGTCATGTTTGTTTGAGCTATGGCTCGTGGACGCGTGGCGTCGAGGCTGTGGCTATGTGGATGCAGTGGCATCATGTTATTTCTGGTTGAGAGCTTAGGTGTGAGATCCAGTATCAAGTCTGTTGAGGATGTTTGTGGCATATCATAGCATATCTGATCCCAATGGGGGATGCCCAAGTGGGGGTGAGATGTGTAACACCGATCTCGAAGTGGGATGTCCAATTGGAAAAGTTATCGATCCTTACGGGGATGTTCAAGTGGGGACGTGAATTATTGATCCTTACGAGGATGTCCAAGTGGGAATGGATTCTATTGATCCTGACGGGGATGTCCAATTGGGGACGTTATTGATCCCGACGGGGATGTTCAACTGGGGACGTGAATGAAATCGGCCGCCATGCATATAGGGATTAGTATCCCTCGTAGAGGTTTGATCTGAGAGAATATTTCCTTGAGATGGATATGATGGATGACTCGACAGATGGATGTTGGAATGTTGCATGTTTTCTGTTGTTGTGTGCTACATGCGTATATACTATCCTACTGCCCCTCTCCCATGTTTGATGATACGTATTTCTTATCTCCTCGTCTTTTCTCTGTGTGCTTTTTGTTTTGTGGGAAGACCCCATGGAGGAACCAGACGCTGAAGAGTTGGATGTATGCATGTTATTGTACAATTATGTATATATTGCGCTTTTACTCTGATTACTTTTCTATGCTTGCCGTTTTGTTTGTTTTCTTCTGCATTGCTGTTTGTTTACCACGCTATTGCTTTATATACGCCTAGGCATAGATAATAATAATAAGGGGTTGGGACTAATGGGAAGGCTTCATACGTATGGGGTCGCCTCATTTTGGTGGTATCAGAGCACTTCGATTCTAATATTGGACTGTGAAGGTAAAGTGTACTGGCTTTTTGGTTGATAACCGAGTTGTATCAACTGTGTCAGGTTTTCGGTAGAGTGTCCGACGCGCTAGTTATCGAAATGTGATAACTGTTTTCATTCATAAGGCATATGATTTGTTTAACTGTTAAGTGCTATTATATGTCTTATGAATTGGAACTGATAGCTCCTTTTACGGGAAGCTAAATGGCACGTGGAAGAGGAAGAAGTGGAAGGTTGGCTGCGACTGGAGGCAACGATAATAACAACAACAACGATGACCACTCAGGGACAAGAAGTGGTGGTGACACTTCAGAAGCAATGCGGGCCATGAGTGATTTGGCTACTGCAATGATGCAACAAACCCAACAGACTGCCCAGTATATGCGAAGGTAGGAGGAGAGAGAAGCTAGACAAGATCAACTGCACACCGTGAGGGGAAAAGAGACGGTGGATACCGGTCTCAATGCTTTTATGAAGGGAAATCCTCCTCAGTTTCATAGAGAGCATAACCCTGAAGCTGTTAAGATGTGGTTACAAGAGGTGGAGAAGGTGTTCATGGCCACACATTGTAGAGAAGACAGGAAGGTCACATATGCTGCCTTCATGTGGGTAGGAGCAGCAGAGGCTTGGTGGAGAACCAAGGCCAGACTGTTGGAGGCCGAAGGAAGGGTGCTGACATGGCAACTGTTTCGGGACTGTTTTCTAGAGAAATACTTCCCGAGAAGCGTCAGGCAAGAAAAAGAAAAGGAATTCCTAAGTCTGAAACAGGAACAACTATCGGTTGGTGAGTATGCAATGAGGTTTGAAGCGCTACTCAAGTTTTCTCAATTCTATCAGATCCACCCGGATGAAGAATGGGTTTGCAGGAGGTTTGAGGATGGATTGAGACCTGAGTTGAAGCAAGCAATGCTATCCTTGAGTATCAGTTCTTTCCCCGAGTTGGTGGAGAAGTGTATCGTGGTTGAAGGTCATGACCGAGCAGGGACTATCGCACAACAAAAGACAAGTGGTGGACCTGTTTGGAGCAGTCAAAGTGGTAGAAGCAGCAAGTTCCAACGGAGAGTAGGGCCGTATGATCGCCCGGCTCAATTCAATGTCAACCATGGAGTGAGCGACTCCAGTCAAGCACAGCAAGAGATCAAGACTTGTTTTCAATGCGGAGGACCGCATTTGGTCAAGAACTGTCCCAGGACCCAACACATCAGATGTTTTAATTGCAATCAGATAGGTCACTAAGCGTCACACTGCAAGCCCGGAGTGAGCAGAAAGGCTCAGTTTCAGCAGCAGAGTGGTAGGACTCAGAGTGGGAGAGCGAGATCAGTCGTGGCAAGTCAGCAGAGCAAGCCATAGACGACCGGAAGGGTGTTTGCAGTGCGAGGTTCGGAAGTCTCCCAAAGTCCTGATCTGATCCAAGGTATGTGCTTAGTTTCTTGTAAGCTTTTGTCGGTTCTGTTTGATTCGGGGGCAATGCATTCTTTCATATTAGTAAAGTGTATGGATCATTTAGGGTTACCTATTTCTACATTGCCATATGACTTAAATGTTTCAACACCTACCGGTGATTCTTTAACAACCCTATCTGTATGCCGTAAATGTCCTGTTAAGGTAGAAAACCGTCATTTCCTTGTTGACCTTATCTGCTTGCCTATGCAATAGATAGATGTAATCCTAGGCACGGACTGGCTTTCGGTCAACCATGTAATGTTAGACTATTCAAACAAAACTATCAGGTTTTCCGAGCGATCTGGATTGATGCCTGCCGACGAGAGTACTCCGATGGGTGGACGATCGGATAAATATGTGGTGTTGTTCTCTTTGGAGGTGAAGGAGACTCCTAGCGTTGAAGCTTTGCCTATCATGCGAGAGTTTCCGGATGTGTTTCCCGATGATGTTCCTGGATTACCACTAGAGAGAGAGGCGGAGTTTGCCATAGACCTGGTAACAGGAACTGGACCTATATTGATAGCACCGTATCGGATGTCTCCAGTTGAGCTGATGGAGCTAAAGAAGTAGTTGGATGAGATGCTAGGCAAGGAGTTTATTAGACCTAGTGCATCTTCGTGGGGAGCTCCGGTATTGTTTATGAAGAAGAAGGACGGGAGTTCGAGGCTATGCGTAGACTATCGTCAGTTAAACAAAGTGACGATAAAGAACAAGTATCCGTTACCGCGGATAGATGATTTGATGGATCAGCTGAAAGGAGCAGCTATGTTTTCGAAGATCGACCTGCGATCTGATACCATCAAATCCGGGTTAGGAAGGAGGATATGCCAAAGACTGCTTTTCGGAGTCGATATGGTCACTACGAGTATTTGGTTATGCCGTTTGGTGTGACTAATGCTCCAGCTGTGTTCATGGATTATATGAACAGGATCTTCCGACCGTTCCTTGACAAGTTTGTTGTTGTGTTTACCGACGACATCCTTGTATATTCTTTGAGTAAAAAGGAACACCAAGAGCATCTGAGGGCGGTGTTGCAAGTGCTAAAGGACCGGAAATTGTATGCTAAGCTGTCGAAGTGCGAGTTTTGGCTAGAGGAAGTTCAATTTCTAGGCCATGTGATCAGTAAGGATGGAATCGCAGTGGATCCTGTGAAAGCTGAGGCCGTAGTAAGTTGGGAAAACCCTAAGTCTGTAAACGAGGTGAGAAGTTTTCTTGGTTTAGCGGGCTACTATCGAAAGTTTATAGAATGATTCTCTAAGATTACGTTACCTATGACGCAGTTAATGAAAAAAGGGAAGGCGTTTGAGTGGTCAGAGGCTTGTGAGCAGAGTTTCCAGGAGCTGAAAAGAAGACTGACCATATCACCTGTGCTGGTGCTACCAGATCCTTTAGGATGATTCGATGTATACTGTGAGGCATCTTATCAAGGCTTGGGATGTGTGCTCATGCAAGATAGAAAAGTGGTGGCGTATGCTTCCAGACAGTTAAGAGTACATGAGCGGAACTACCCAACGCATGATCTGGAATTGACTGCGATATGTGTTGTATGAGTCCGAGGGGATATTGTTGCTTGTGATTGTAATGCGACATGTAAACAAAATATAATTAGATGATATGTTAAATTGTTGTAAGATGATTTGACTTGATTTACGAGAATGATTATGTTATATTTATGGGTGTGTAGTACTTATATGTGTATGTATGTATGTATATGTATATGTATATATGTATATCTTTGTGTATGCACTCGCCTTAATTTCCATAACATATGTATATGAGTATGTCTTCTCACCCCTTTGTATTTGTGTCTCTTCTTGTATTGTGTACGATTTGTACAGATGATGCTTAAGTGGTGGAGGAGTAACACATTGAAGCTTACGTGAAGTTGTGGATGCTCTACTAGGAGTTGATTTCACTTTGATGTTGTTCTTTAGGCTTTGGATCATATTATTTATTTCTTTATGGGTTTTGTTTAGCTTTGATCCATGTGACATCGGGCTAGGGGATTATCTTGTTTAAACTATTTATTTTTTATGTGAAACCTGTAAACGTTTTATGACATTATGTTTAATTTAATTGGATTTGAGGCTTGAGTTTATGAATGGTGATACTCCTAACTATTGCGAAAATGTTTATTAATGGTATAACTCGTATCTTTATTCCGCAAAGAATCTTTTAGCAAATTAATATTTATATAATAAACGTCTGTTGCGGTTAAGGGTGTCACAGACTACAAGTCAAACAAAATTTGGATGGTGTGTATATTCATCAGACAAAGTACACAAAGGAGCTTCAGAAACGCTTCAAAATGAATGATTGCAAACCAATAAATAAACCAAGGCATCCAACGTCCGTATTGAACAAAGATGATAAAGACAAAAAGGTAGACTAAAAAGTATATAGAGGAATGATTGGATCTCTCTTATATATAACTGCATCCAGACCTGATATCATGTTCAATGTTTGCTTATGTGCTCAATTTCAATCTGATCCAAGAGAATCTCATATCTCAGCAGTTAAATGAATCTTTATATATCTTAAAGGTGCTACTAATATGGGTTTATTGTATAAGAAATATGATGAGTATAGATTAGTTGGATTCTGTGATGCTGACTATGCTGGAGATAGAATAGAAAGAAAGAGCACCAGTGGAGGTTGTCACTTCATTGGAGCCAATTTAGTCTCATGGTCAAGCAAGAGGCAAAGCACTATTGCCCTGCAACTGCTGAAGCTGAGTACATTGCTGCTGCACGCTGCTGCTCACAACTTCTATGGATCAAACATCAATTGGAAGACTAAACATATTTGTGAGTAATATTCCAATAATGTGTGATAATACTGCTGCTATTAATCTGTCAAAGAATCCCATTCTGCATTCTAGAGCAAAGCATATAGAAATCAAGCATCATTTTATTAGAGACTATGTGCAAAAATGAATAATTGAAATTCAATTTGTTAATACTGATCATCAATGGGCAGATATCTTCACCAAACCTTTAGCTAAAAATAGACTCACATTCATAATAAAATATTTGAACATGCATTTCATTGATTAATGATACGTCCAATGCATGCGTCCAATATATGATTCCAATGTATGTGATATATATGTTTGTCCAATACATTAATGAACTGAACCTTTGTCGAAAAGCAAATTTATTTCACATTCCGTAACTAAGATAGTTTTGTTTTCATAATTGCGAAACCACCTTTTATGGTTTTCAAACTGAAATGTGTGCCAGGCATTATATGCGTACGTCACCTCACATTTTTTTTTAATTGTTTTTTTAAATCAAAAATATGAAACATTTTCAAGCTTATAAGTCTTTTACCTAAAGGTAAAACCATTTTACAACTCCTTCATCTTCAATCTTTCTTTCTGAAACTTTCATTTACACAAAAAAAATCATCTTCTCTAAGAAAATGGCATCATCTGCTTCTGCATTCGCCTTTGCTAAGGGTAAAGGAAAAGACCTTGATGTTCAAAATGTTGAGATTCTAGTTGAGTTCATGTTCAACTTGAAATTCTTCGCTGACCATGGGGTTGACGTTGCACCCTACATTCAAGCTGCTGGTTGGACAAGATTTTTTGAAGGGTCTCCCGTAATCTATCCAGCCATCATAAGGGAGTTCTGGATTAACCCTACAATCACAGCAAGGGAACTCATAAACAAGGTTTTGAACACTGAAGCGGTAGTTTCTGAGGCAACCATTTCAAATGCGATTAGGTGTGCTCAGTCTGGAATCACTTATGAAGACAAGTGGGAAAAGGACTTGGGTGGTATGGACACTATCATGTGATGTCTTCTGAAAAATCTCTCTGACTTGTTGATTGCCTCCAAGATGACTGATAAGGCTAGGGTTCTTCACCATATTTTGAACAAGTCAATCATTCACAAGGCTGGTTCCAAGGACTCTGTCTCTAAGGTGCATCAATTCTGTCTTATTCATCTCATTCTGGAGAAACAAGTTAATCTTCCTCATCTTCTTTTTGGGATCTTTAAGTTTTCTATTGAAGGACTATGGAAGAACACAACGATCCCCTATGTTGTTCTCCTCTCAAAGATCTTTGAGAAACATCTTATCTACGATGATCTCAAGTCCCTGACTCCAGAGCAGAAAATCAAATATTTTGGAGTTCATGTAATTGATTACTTACTTCAACCGGAATTCAGCAAACAAAGCTTGATGAAGATGAAGTTGGACTGCATTGAAATGTCTAAGAAGGATCAAGAAAAACAGAAAGATGCTCAAAAAGGTCAGACGCAAGTTACTGAAGAAGCGTTTGAATAACAAGCGTCTGTTGGACGCTCAATAGAGCCTGAATGTCCAACAGAAAAGCCAACAACTGCCTCCGTCCAACCTGCAAGAAAAAGAAGATTGATTCAAACATCTGTGGACGAAGATGATGAGTGTAACACCCCAATTTTCATTATATGTGTGTTAATATATGTTTACATGTTGATTTACATTCTTAGTTTAATGTTGGATGTTTAAGCATTTGCTTTGGGTGACTTAGCCTTGAAAAGGAGGCATATGCTGCCAAACCAGACCATAATCGATTATATAATCGATTATTAGAAGTAGCGAAAAGAAGTCAGAACACTCATAATCGATTATGGTAATCGATTATGAATAATAGCGAAATAAGTCAGAACGGACGCAATCGATTATGAATTTAGGAAAAGAAGTCAGAGAAGCCATAATCGAATATGGTATTCGAGAATACTAATTGTCAAGTCAGAACAGTCTCATAATCGATTATGATTGCGTTTTTCTGCAAAACGGATTTTAAATCCTTATTTCGGCCCATTTCGTCTTAAACCCTTTTATAACTCTTTGGACACGAAATAAACTCTAGTTTAGTAGCCTCTAAACCTCTGTAAACCTCCCTTCTCAATCTCTTAGGGTTCTCCCTTAATCCCTTTGAGATTCATCAAAAAACGTAAACCATTTTACCCGTTTTCATTGGAAAATCACCGCAGCTGATATGAAGTCCTTGTGCAGCCGTTCTTCCTTGTTCTTGTTAACCTTAATAGGTTAAGATTGAGGTAAATTCGTGTACCCTTGTCCCTTCTCCAATTCTCCTTGTGTTTGTTGGTTTAGGGACTGATTATGAACGTTTTAGGGTTCTATTTGGCACCATCATACAACAAGTATATTGAACCAAGGACAAGGCAACTATTTATCTCCTTCGTTCTAGTTTGAGTCTTCTAGTTGTGATCAAGGTAAGATAACCAACCCTAGAGTTCGTTCTTTTTCCTTTAGTTTTTGTTGGATTAGGAATTGAATCTATTCATTTTGTTATGTTGTATTATGATCAAGCGCTTGAGCCTTGAAACGGAGCCAAGAACGAATCTCGCACTCTCTTATTCCTTGAATTTCGTTGTGTCATACCAGGTATGGGGGGAGAAGATCAATATGACTATAGGTGTAAGGGTAGAGTAAGATGAAGGGTTAACCCATGACCCTAATTGTATGTTGATGTATGATATGTGACTTTTGAAACTTATCTATGTATTCATGTATGTCTAGGGATATTGTTAAATGATTATATGTGATATTCTTGACTCTGGTGATTATTAAATGTGATTTATCACTGTTATGGTTAATTTAATCTTAAGTCATAGACCAAGTTATAGGTCCATGAAAGTTCATAATGAATGGAGTTAGAATGAGAGGTTAGGATGATAGCCCAAGGATTTTACACAGGTGTTGATCTATGAGTGTTAAAAACATTCAAGGTTAGAAATACACTTAAAACTAGGTACGACAGCTGCTATAATAGGGGTGATAATCAATTACTACGTAGTAATAATCGATTATCAGGTTAGCAATAATTGACTACTAAGTTGGCAGTATTGAACATAATGGGAAGTAAATGATTATTGGACATGAGTGAAACCACATGATCTTACACAATTAGATAAAGAGAGTAAGTGGAGAATGTGAAAATTTAAAGAATATGTTTTGAGGATAGTAATGAAATTAAGATGAGGACATTAGTGAAAATATTGGTAAGTAAAATAGGGATAGAGGCTTAGTTAACTCAGATAATACTTAATAAAGATAATGATTCTAGTAGTAACGATGTATTGCTATTAGTGGTGTTGATAAAGACGGTAATGATGGGTTATCATCAGACGTTGATTGTGATCATCGTTGATGGTCAAGGTTATTAATCATTGTGAATGATTACAATGAAGGACGGTTGGACATGTGATTGCATGATTGTTCGACAGTGCATGCATCATTGCATAGAAGATGTTTGATGGGTGGAAAGCAAACGATGAATCGCGATGGTGGAGGCCATGATGGGTGTTATCCCGGCCTTGAGGGTAGAGTTGGGTAAGGAGTTTCCTTATGGCATGGACTTGCAACCCGTAGCCGGAGCATCCTATTGACAACCTGACTACCCTGACGAGCCACTGTACGTTTTCAGGATTAGTGAGAATATCTGTGGCGATCATCTGGTATGGTGATGCGTCCTTGTTGGTTAAACAGATATGTACTCCTGGTCGTCTTTCCAGAGTTAGAGTTGATGGATCCACATGTGCATGGAGTAGTGACGTTGCATAGCATTGCACGCATTCTTTAACATGATGTATTATGTTTGTATGATTGTGTGCTGTATGCTCATCTTATTAACTACTCTGTTACCATTTATATTCATATATATATGACTTCTCACTCCCTATTTTTGTTGTTCTATGCATGCACCTTGTTACTGCAGAGGAGGGTGAGCCAGTTGCTGAAGAGTGATCCTGAGGAGATCGCTTGCTCGTAGTTAGGTTGCTAGCTTGTTAGTTGATTTTTAGTTTTTATCCGATGTAGTATCGGTATATTGTATACCAGCTCTGATATGTGATATCGGGTTTTAGGTTTAGTTTATTTTCGCAGTTACTGTATTTTAAATGTTTTAAACTTATTTGGTTTTTACGGTTATTTATCTTAGATAATGTGATACTTGTTACTCTTTAAACAAGTTTTTATTTTAACATGTTTTTAATTTAAAGACATGCATGATCTTTTATTTTAAATTATCATGAACGGGGTAGTGGGTGTCACAATGAGGATGATCGGCCTATATCTAAGGTGATCAAAGGACAAAGAAAGGAATCTGCTTCTAAAGCTCCTCGGCCGAAGTTAACTGAAAAAGGCCAAGGACCACAAGGTCCTCAACTCAAGGTAATACCGAACCTCATCCTCATTCAGTTATTATGCCCGCTGTTGAGCAACCTGATGTGGTTGAAAATTTAATAATGGGCATACAACAGCCAATGGATTTATCACTCTCGTCTTCATCCCAAACATAAACCATCCCCTCACCACAAATACCAACTCCACCTTCACCTACAACCGAACCTTTCAAACCTTGTGGGGTACCCTTTCCTAAAATATGCTACCCGAAAAGAAAGTTTAGATGCATCCCTAGAATAACCTTTGAAAATGAAAGTTCAAACGGCGCTGACGTTAAGAGAAGGTTCCCTGCCCTTTTCCTTAAACACTCACCCCCTCCACCTCCCAACATCCTAAAGGTCCAATCCCTCCACCAGAATATCAATATGAAACACCTTCACTACCTCCTCATAATTCCTCTGGTCCACCCCCTGAACTTGGTTACTACCCCATCCCATATACTCCCAATGGACGACTACCCAGTCAACTCTACAACAGTCATGGGCCACTCTTAGTCCATCTTGAGCAGAAAAAGTTCCCTCCGAAGAAGCTTTATCCTAATCTCATCAAAGACAAAGCATTCCAGTGGTACCACTACAATGTGGCCAGGCATGTTAATATTATATGAACAGTAAGGCAATTCAATAGCCAAATCAAGTTTTTCCTAATAACTTTTTAAACCAATTGAAAACAATTTTCAATTCAAATCCTTGTGTTCCATTCATGAATCCCTGCTTCAAAATCAACACAAGGATCTATACATTGAATTAAAACTTGAACACGAAGAACCCATAAACGCGATGTCATTCCATGCGCATACATATATCCGGGGAACGAAGGATAACATGACAAACATTGAATCATATTCAAACCCAGTAAATCATGTTATCAAACAAGGCAAAAAACCTAGGATACATGGCAAACTATGACCA
Organism: Ammopiptanthus mongolicus; assembly: GCA_039655645.1. Lineage (NCBI taxonomy): Eukaryota > Viridiplantae > Streptophyta > Magnoliopsida > Fabales > Fabaceae > Ammopiptanthus > Ammopiptanthus mongolicus. Next base: position 59,111,580 of record CM077345.1, read on the forward strand.
ATTCTCTCATACCACTGTTGGGGAATCAAGAAGGATAATTTTTAAAAACAATTTTCAAAAACCTCTTGAACGGAAAATCCCTTTTACATTAGGATCTCACATTGCAAATGAATCACAAGAATTAGTGTTTACCTCTTGAAGCGTAGCTTTACCACGAACACTGTGAGCACGACAACAACACTGGTAAATAACGAACAATGCTATGGAGAAAGTAGCAACTTGATCAACACAACTACAACGTAGCAGATCCAGTGAACATTGCTGGTACAACCACGAAAGGAGAGGGTCTTCTATCACCAATATTGTAAGGTAGCAATACCTCTACTCAGTTCACAAGAGTAAACCACCGTCAGAGATAGCGTAGTGCTTGCTATCAGGATTTGGAGAGGCGCAGCATACAGAGGGAGAAATGGAGGCGGAGCTATCTGGGTTGTATAGCGGCTGTTATGAGTGCTCTGTATTGCGTGTCGCTTAAGTGACGTGCACAACTTACTTATAGCTGTCACCCACTTAACCTAACCCTAATGGGTTACTGTACGCTACAGGCCCAATGTTTAATTATTAATTAAATTATATTTAATTAGTCAATTAAACTGATCCCATTTAATTATTAATTAAATCATATTTAATTAATCAAATAAATTAATTTTTCGAACATTTGCTCTATGCGTGTGACCCTATAGGTTCTAAATTAATTGGTACTAATATTAATTGTTATTAAACATATTAATATTTAATTAATAATATAAACAATGAGCGGCATCTAGCAATACATCATTGCTACCTAATTAATTAGAATATTGGTAATATAATTAAAACCATATTATAACCATGCTTAATGTCTTAATTGGACATAAGGCATAAATGTGTCATCCGTCTTAAGTCCAATTATTTATTTCTTGAGCTAGTAATTGACGTACGATCATGTGGGCCCAATATCTCATATTGATCCACCTTAGCATGGCCATGCATTTCTACATCACAAACCATCAAGCTACTTATAGACATTACCCCTATAATGTAGGAGGGACAAATCCTATCTACATTACTCACATTCCTCAATATGTTTCATTGCAGCTCCAATAACAATCTTTATAGTTTTCCTGTTACAAACAACATTTAATAATATCAAAGCCTACAACTACATATGTTAGGAATCGTAGTGACTTCAAGTCGAATGACTATTTCACTATGGTTACCATGAGAATCGCTTATGACACTTACATAACTACTATGCAGCGTTCTGCTAGCGGACTCCAATATAAATATTCCACTAATATTTATACCTATGTGAAGACTTGATATTTTATATTTATGACCCGTGAGATGTGGTCATCAGTACACTCACATAATAGTCTCAATGTATTACTATTGTCCTTATTAATAATAATACTTGACTATGGATAATTTAATAATAGCGTTCTATTATTTAATGGTGTCTCACGATCAAGTCATACTTGACGTTTCATTAAATGAACTACCTATTCTAAGAACTTTATTATACTATAAATATGATCATCAAATACAATATAATAAATGAATGCCTCATATATATAAAATATATATATAAAATAAAGGCATAATACAATATAAAAATCCAATAAATATATTGGCCACTAGCGCTTACACCAACAGTTGATACAACTCGGGTATCAACCATCAATGCCAGTGAACTTCCTAGAGTTGCGTACTGGTTCCAAACTTCCACTGTAACACCCCGTTTTCTATAACCGGCTGTAATCACTTTGACAATGTGATTGCTATCTTTTATGTTGTATATGACCTTATGTTTTATATATGAATGTTTTCAATGATGCTTTTATATCCATGATGACTGTTGTGATAAAGTTTTCCTTTGTCGTTTTGAGATGAAATCGGTAAAAATTCTGTTTTTACCGGTATCGGATAATTTTTCGTTTCGCGTGCCGGAGGCCAAGAATCGGGGAATTGAGTTATGTAATGTTGAATTACATTTTTCAATTACCTTCTTGATTATTCCTATTGAAGAGAATTAGTTTCCACAAAATCCAAAAATTTACCAAAAGTAGTATAAACCAACTTTTCATTTTTGGTAAAAAATCCTAAACACTTCATTCCTAACCAAATGAGAAATGTAACTATCATAGTTACATAGGTGGGGTTCCACCATTTCATAGGGAATGGGCCAAGATCTTGCTTTTCCTTGATTTGTGGAAGAGTGGTTGAAGATTTTACCATAAGTAGAAAAAGTGTTTTTACCATTTTTGGCAAATCTTGTGCTTACGTCTTACAATCTTGGCAACACATGTACTTGGATGCATCTTGACCCTCCATTTCTATGACAACTTTCCATCAACTTTTGAGTGATTTATGGACTCCTGAAGGGCCATAGTATTTGGCCATATAGTGCTAAAATGCACTAAAATCCTTCATTACTCCATTTTGCTACACAAAGCTCCAAGTTTCCATTTCTTCTCCTTCTTCTCCTAGGGCATTCGGTTGTGAACTTAAGGTGAGCACACTTTCACCTTTTCTTTCATTTCAACTTCATATTATGACTCTTTGATACCTTCTAAACAACATTCATCTTTTTGAATTTCTTCATTTGAATTAGAAACCATTTCAAAAGAGTTTTACACTAAATTAGATGCTTATGAGTAGTCGTTATAGAGTTTTCAAATTATACTTGATAAAGGCGATTTCATGAACTAGTTTACTACCAAGGAAAATACTTTGAAGATTTTACTATAATTGCATATATATGTATTATCTTCTAAAGGAAATTCAATGAGTTCCATAATGAGCTCACAAAGACTAAATAAAAGACTTTCACCAATACCTTGTGGTCGTGGAAAAACCATGTCCCACACCCTTGATGATTTAGGACATCTAAGTATCCATAATGCTTAATCACAAATAATTAATTATATAAAATAAGTAATGTTTCCTTTGATAGATAAGTGAGAAGATATGATGAAGGAATCCTTGTGGGTTCTGTTTTCCATAATACGTTAGGATGTGGAATAATATATCATAAGACATGAACATCATTTTTATGAACGACAAGTTGTACGTGGATGCAAGGAATGGAACCGAGAATGGGCGACTGATGGCAAGTCATGTGGAAGTGAGTCCTGTAGGGGTGCCTTGTGATTTATCAAGAGATAAACGTCATGCTAGAGTGATAGAGTAGTCGGTGTCTTATGTTGTGACATTGACTTGACATGCATATGCATATGTGCACGAGTTGGGCGTTATGCCTGAGAGTTGAGCTAACACCTTTATGCGAGTGCGATTGTTGGAGGTGATGATCTTGGAGATCTTGAGAACGATGGGGTTGGGATGACAACATGTGGCCAGAGATTAGCTCCTCTGTGTCGTCGGTACTTGTCGAAAAACACTGAAGTCCAGACTGGACACCGGACAAATCATGATTTGGGTAAAGAACGTCTGGCGTGAGCCGTTATAACGATTGCAATCTTCTGATGTGGCACTGTGAGGCTGATATAATGCAGACAATGTTCTCCCAATCACTCACTCTTGTTATGTTTAGCACCATGGAGTAGGGGTATGAGTCATGTTGCATATCATGTCATTGCATACTTGAGTTGATGATTGACTTATACTGTTGTTAATGGATATATTAACTGTGATGCTCTGTGATTAGTTAATATACTATGTATGCCATGCACTATATGTTGTTTGGGGGTATGTGTGACTTTTTCCACTGCTATTCTGGTTATGCAATGTGCAGAATCTCACCACATTACTTTTGTCTACGACGTTCTCGCGTGCTTTGTTTCTTTCACCCGTGTAGTCATGGATGGCAATTCATCATCACCCCTGGTTATGGACTTGGTTTTCAATGATGGAGACGAGGCATGGGCAGTTCACCCGGATAGGCGGTGCACCTATACCAGAGCTGCTAGTTTAATGAGGAGGTGGGAGTCACCTTTTTCAACGGTGTCCTTATCAGACGCGACTTGCACTTTGATGATTAGTGGAGGAGGTGCTCGTGGTTTGTCACAGCCACCACCACCATCCCCTGCTGTTCAGCCTGTGCAGTCCAGGAGCGTCTTTGTGGATCCCTTTGAAGGAACCTGTTGGAAACACAAGAAGGGGGGTTGAATTGTGTTTCTGAAGATTTTAAATTATTTTCGTAAGCAAATAATAATTTTCGCAAGGTTGGAAGCTAAAACGATTTAAAAGCAAAGAGAGTTCTTCCAAACACCAAGTTGGACGCTAAATTAGTTTGAATAAGATAAGAAAACAGTGTAGGAAAAAGCAATTCAATCTCATTAAGTTAGTTGGATAATAAACTAAAGTAAGGGTAAGGGAGAGAAAAAGAACACCGAGATATTATCCTAGTTCACTCTTCAGCAAAGAGCTACGTCTAGTCCTCTCTACTTGAGAGCTTTATCCACTATAACAAAAATCCTTTGTTACAAAGTATTCAACACCTCTTCAGGCAGTATTCTCAACCTCTTCAGGTTCTCTAAGTATTCTTTTACAGACAAGCCTCTTCAGGCACAACCAAACTAAGGCTTTGAAAAGAGTTTGTTCTACTAACTCACTAAATGTGAGAATTCGAAACTAAAGCTTAGACTCTTAAAAAACTCTACACAGAGAGTAATATGAAAATGAGGATCAGAGTAGCTTTGCTAGCTTTGCAAGCTTGAGATTTTCTCTTTGATTTCTGGAGCAGATGTTTGCTTGTTTCTCTTGAAAGATTTTGAATCGCTAAGTATTGCTTCACTTGTATTTTTGCTCAAGTTCGGTCACACTTCAACTTCAAGGGATGGATGTATATATAGTCTCTTGTCTTTGAGCAGACTTCAGTCTTCAACGGATGGAAAAGGATCTGTTCTAATGAGCATTGAATGCATTTGATCCGTTGAGTCTGATAGCTTTTGAAGTTTCTGATCAGCAGGATAGACTATCAGGATGATAGCTAAAAGTGGTGCTAACATATCCTCTGTGTAGAACGAAAGTTGCCTTTTGTTTTTCCAAAAGAAGAAGGTCAACTTCTTTAAGTGACAGAGATATTCTGGCTTACGCTTTACATTTGAATGAATATTACAAAGAATGTTTTGTCCCAAGGATATAAGCCTTTTACAGGGAATAATAAATTCAAATACTTTTACAAGGTATTCGCGCTTAAAATATAAAAGCACTATTGGACTAGCTATTACATTAGTAACCGAAAGAGTCTTTGGACTCATGGTTCTATTTATTACCGTCCAGTCGTAAACCAAGATCAAATGTTGGACGAGATAAAGTCTTTGGACTTTGGATAGTCTTTGGACTCAATTAAGTTTTATCCTACACACTTAATATAAAACGTTAGTCCATAAGAAATCTTTGTTCATCTTAAATTAGCCCTTTGTTAACATCAAAACTTAAGGGATTATTTGGACCTAACCACTTTGGTTCCAACAATCTCCCCCTTTTTGATGATGACAAAACATACTAATTTGATTGAACAAAGAGTCCTAGAGAGCTGAAAGGCTCCCCCTAAGACAAACATTCTAATCATTTATAGCATCTAAACATTTAAAGCATTTAAGCAGATATAAGTATTTAAGCATGGAAAGCTAGACATGTTATAAAAGCAATCAAGATATATATATTCAATCAACCCATTTTCTCCCCCTTTTTGTCATCAGACAAAAGAGTGAGAGACACATCATAGTCAGTATATTTGAAAACAAATAAAACAATTTTAAGAAGGAGGAGGAGGAGGTTTTGGAAGGTAATCTTTAAACATAGCTGCAATTTGCTGAAGGAGCACCGCATTGTTGGCTTCTATGGACCGTTGGACGAACTCTTGAAACTCAGAAGGAATAACCGAGGCAGACCTCTCAGCTGTTTCCCTGGTTGCATCCACATCTCTTTGATCAGGAACTTACACTGAGAGCCTGAGAAGGAGATGGATCAACAGGATGGACCACTGAGAGAGGGATAGGTTGAGACTTGGACGGAGTTGAGTCTGCAACTTGTTCCACTTTCTTAGCATGAGTTTCAGAAAAGGGGTCCTCATAGATGATTTCGGTGTCCCCAGTTTCTTCAGGAATAACTGGCTTAGGAGGAGGAGGAGGAGGAGCATTAGAATCAATGACAGGTTGGCGTGGAGTGGTAGCACTTCAAGTATGATCTCAGCATCATCATACTTGTTTTCTCTCCATCTGAGAGCAGGTGAAGGCAACACATCTCTAGGATAAAGAGGTATCCCAAAGATATCATCTATGATCATGAAGTCAGCCTCATAGATTCGATATTGTCTTGGGTAGACACGAATCTCTTCTTTCTCCTCAATTGATAGTCCAGATGATGATGCTTCTTGAGAGCATCTCCAGATGTGGTTTTACCAGTAGACCTTAGCATCTGGGTCATATCTGAATCTGGGGTCCTTCTTCCAAATGCTTGCTAGAGCCCCAGAGTCATCTCGAGGTCTCTTCCAAAACAAGGGATCAAAGGCATTTTTGTAAGGCAGCGTCCACGACTCAAGCCTTTTGCGAAGGTCCTTATTCTTGTTGGGATCTAGAATAGGAATCCTTGGACAAGCTCGAGGAGGAACAACTCCTACTCTTGTGCCGGATGACCTTGACCAAAACTTCATTGGAAGGTTGTGATGAACCTTAGCTTCCCGAGATATGACACACTCCTTGCGCACGGCATAATAAGGAAGAAAGTCATGAACATCAGAGTACTCCTTCTATGTTGTTGGGTAGCTTAGAATGAATGACAGATCAGGGTCAAGGATGTAGTTTGTTAGACCAAACGTCCTTGCTCTCCTTTTGTACTTAGTTTTGTACCATTTCTTGTCTTCATTACGAAGAGCTACGTGCCTATTTACATTGTAGTGGCACCATTGGAATACCTTATCCTTGATGAGGTTGGGATAGACTTTCCTTGGAGGAAACGTCTTCTTCTCAAGGCAGACAACCAAGGGTCCAAGAGCTGTGTACATCTCAGTGGCCAGACGTTCAGTTGATGTGTGAGGGATGGGGTAGTAGCCATGTTCAGGGGGTGGTCCAGAGGTGGGTGGTTGTTCATATTCATATTCAGGTAGTGGAAAAGGGCTTTTGGGGTGAGGTTCAGTAGTGGGGGGTGAGTGTTCAAGAAATAGAATAGGAAAGCTGCATTTGACCTCCACGCAAATTGAGCATTTGTTACCGTGGTTCATTCCTGGGATGCGTCTATATTTTCTTTTGTGAAAAATCCTTCGGGAGCACCATAAGGTTGGAAGGGGTAATCTCCCCAGGGTGTGAACCAGTCTTCGGGTTCATTTGGTGAGGTTAGGGTTTGTGTTTGTGGTAGGGCAGTGGGTGAAGGTGGTAGGGACGATTCAAATGTTAAGTTTTCAATCTCAAACGATTGGACAACAGAAGAAGTAATAACTTAACTAGAGATGGGTTCAGTATTACCTTTTGCCTTTGCTCGAGCAGACCTTGCCCGTGTTGAAATAGGTTTACGCAGGGGTGCAACAGACGAGGTCTCCAATCTTGGACCTTTGACTACCCTGGAGATGGGCAAGTCGTCCTCTTCGTCCTCATCAATGGGAGCTAGAATCAGCTTCCTTTTTCTGGAGGGTAAGACGGTGAGCTTTGGACGAGAAGGAGGAGTCCTAGCTGTTGGACGAGCTAGTTCAGTTGAGTGTCTAGTAGTGACTCGTTGTTCAGACGCTTCTTCTGAGCCTTGCGTCTGAGCTCCTTTTTGTTTCCCTTCAAGTTTGGAATTTTTGAGGCAGTCCAACTGCGTCATCACCAAGCTTTGCCTGCTAAACTCAGGCTGATACGATCGTTCAATACCATGAACACCGTAGTATCTGACCTTTCTTTGGAGCCAAGTTCTTGAGGTCATCGTAGACCATATGCTTCTTGAAGATTTTTGAGAGAAGAGCAGCATAGATGATCGAAGTATTCTTCCCAGAGCCTTCAATGGCATACTTGAAGAAAGAAAAGAGAAGGTGGGGAAGGTTTATCTGCCTTTCCAGTATCAAATGAACCAGGCAGAATTGGTGAGCCTTTGATACATTATCCTTCGACCCAGCCTTGTGAAGGATAGACTTGTTCAAAATTTGGTGAAGAACCCTAGCCTTGTCAGATATTTTTGAGGCTATGAGTTTGTCACCCGAGTTCTTCAACAGACAGTCTCTGATGGCGGAAGCATCACCAATCTCTTCCTCCCAGTTATCCTCAACAGTTATTCCAGATTGGGCGCACCCAATCGCATTTGAAATGGTTGCTTCAGATACTATTACTTCAGTATCAAGCACTTTGTTACGAATCTCCCTTGCTGAGATAGTAGGGTTTGTCCAGAACTCCCTAACTAGAGCAGGGTAGATTACCGGAGAACCTTCGAAGAAGCTTGACCATCCAGCAGCATGGATGTTAGAGAAAATGTCAATCCCATTATCAGCCAGGAATTGTAAATTAAATTTGAACTCGACCATGACATCAGCAGTCTGAGCATTAAAGGTTTTTCCTTTACTCTTAGAAGCAGCAGCAGAAGAGGTTGTCATAGTTTCAGAGAAGAGGTTTTGAGAAGAAGGGTTTTTCAGAAAGAGTTTTCCTTTTTGAAGATTCAAGAAGAAAGATGAAAGCTTTTTGTAAAGGTTTCATTTTTAACAAGACTTAGGTTTTAAAGAAGGAGAAGAGAGAACGAAAACCTTTTGTATTTTTAAAGAGAGAGGGAGGGCGAAACGACGTGCATTAAATGCCTGACACACGTTCAGACTTTGAAACAGTAAAAAGCATTTTTGGCAAACAAAGAAAACAAAAACTGACTCAGTTAAGGGAATGAGAAATAATAGATCATTCGACAAAGATTGAGTTCCATTAATGCATTAGACGAGCAAACAGAACGTATAATGGACGAGCATATATTGGTCGTAATGCAAATATTGGACGCATGCATTGGACTCACAGTCAATCAATGAAATGCATGTTCAGATATTTTCTTATAAATGTGAACCTATCTTCGGCTAATGATTTAGTGAAGATATCTGCCCATTGATGGTCAGTATCAACAAATTGAATGTCTATTGTTCCTTTTTGCACATAATGTCTAATAAAATGGTGCTTTATTTCTATATGCTTTGCTCTAGAATGCAGTATGGGGTTCTTTAACAAGTTAATAGCAGCAGTGTTATCACACGTGATAGGGATGTTGCTTACAAACACGTTGTAGTCTTCCAACTGATGTTTGATCCAAAGCAGTTGTGAACAGCAACTGGTAGCAACAATGTATTCAGTTTCAGCAGTTGATAGAGCAATTGTGCTTTGCCTTTTGCTTGACCATGAGACAAGATTAGCACCAATGAAGTGACACCCTCCACTTGTGCTTTTTCTTTCTATTCTGTCTCCAGCATAGTTAGCATCATAGAATCCAACTGATCTGTATTCATCAAATTTCTTATACAAAAGACCCAGATTAGTAGAACCTTTTAGATATCTAAAGATTCTTTTTACTGCTAAGAGATGAGACTCTCTTGGATCGGATTGAAAACGAGCACATAAGCAAACACTAAACATGATATCAGATCTGGACGCAGTTAGATATAAGAGGGAACCAATCATACCTCTATATACCTTTTGGTCTACCTTTTTATCTTTATCATCTTTGTTTAGCACGAACGTTGGATGTATTGGTGTATTCATAGGTTTACAATCGTCCAACTCGAAGCGTTTCAGAAGCTCTTTTGTGTACTTCGTCTGATGAATATACACTACGTTTGAAGTTTGCTTTACTTGAAGTCCGAGGAAGAATTTTAGTTCTCCCATCATGTTCATTTCAAATTCCCTTTGCATTAAGTCAGAAAACTCTTGGCAAAGAGATTCATCAATTACACCAAATATAATATCATCAACGTAAATTTGAGCAACAATAAATTCATTTGTATTTATTTTTCTAAACAGAGTTGTGTCCACTTTTCCTCTTGAGAAACCATTCTCCATTAGGAAAGTGTTGAGTCTCTCATACCAAGCTCTAGGAGCTTGTTTGAATCCATATAAAGCTTTCTTAAGCTTATATACATGCTCAGGATGGTTTTGATCTTCAAAACCTGGTGGTTGAAAAACATATACTTCTTCATTAATTACACCATTTAGGAATGCACTTTTTACATCCATTTGATAAAGCATGATGTTATTATGTGCAACATATGAGAGTAAGATGCGTATAGCTTCTAATCTAGCTACTGGAGCAAAGGTTTCAGTATAATCAATACCTTCCTCTTGTGAGTAGCCTTGAGAAACTAACCTTGCTTTATTCCTTACAACTTTGCCATCTTCGTCCTGCTTGTTGCGATAGACCCACTTGGTTCCAATGACAGACTTATCCTTAGGCAAGGAGACCAGCGTCCAAACGTCAATTCGTTGAAACTGGTTGAGCTCCTCTTTCATAGCGAGGATCCAGCACTCGTCCAGTAAGGCTTCGTCCATAGACTTTGGTTCCATATCAGAGATGAAAGCTGAGTCAGCTTGCTCAATGAAGGTTGACCTTGTCCGGACGCTATCATTAGGTTTGCCAATGATTTGATCCTCAGGATGATAAGTCCTGAATTGCCATGAACGAGGGGTGTTTACAGCTTGTTGAGACGATGATGCGTCCTGCGTAGCGTCTGATGCCTCGTCTTTGTTGGTTGTTGGACGAGCATCTGAATCATTCAGATTCATATCTGCTAAAGAATCATCTAGCTCTGATAATCTCTTATCAGGCTGTTTGTCATCAAATTTAACATGGATGGATTCTTCAACAATCAAAGTTCTAGAGTTATAGACTCTAAAAGCTTTGGACGTTTCAGAGTATCCTAACAAAATTCCATTATCTACTTTGGCATCAAACTTTCGTAGTTGATCCTTAGTATTTAAAATAAAGCATTGACATCCGAAGGGGTGAAAATAAGAAATGTTGGGTTTGCGTCCTTTCCACAATTCATAAGGGGTCTTATTCAAGATTGGTCTTATGTATATTCTGTTTTGAATGTAGCAGGCAGTATTTACAGCTTCAGCCCAGAAGTGCTTAGGGATAGAATTATCACTGAGCATCGCCCTAGCCATCTCTTGAAGAGATCGGTTCTTTCTCTCAACAACACCATTCTGTTGTGGTGTTTTAGGGGCAGAGAAATTGTGATGAATACCAATTTCATCACAGAACATTTGGAAAAGATCATTTTCAAATTCGCCTCCATGATCACTTCTGATCGAGCTGATGAATATGCCTTTTTCATTCTGAATTCGCTTACAGAATATAGAAAAGACCTTGATAGACTCATCCTTGTGAGCAAGGAACTTAACCCATGTCCATCTAGTATAGTCATCTACTATGACAAGTCCATATTTCTTACCACTGACAAAAGCAGTCCTTGTTGGACCAAACAAATCAAGATGCAACAATTCTAGTGGTCTAGAAGTACTAACAATGTTCTTAGACTCAAAAGAGTTCTTAACTTGTTTTCCTTTTTGACATGCGTAATAGAGAGCGTCCGATCTAAACACAATCTTTGGTAAACCTCTTATGAGGTTATGCTTGTTTAGTCTAGAGATTAATCTCAGACTTGCATGACCAAGTCTTTTGTGCCAGATCCATCACTCATCTTCAACAGACACTAGACATGATACACTTTGAGTTGAGAGTTCCCCCAAGTTAATCTTATACAGATTATTTTTCCTTTTGGCAGTGAATAAGATGGACCTATCAGGGTGCTTGACCATACATTCACCTTTATTGAAGGAAACAACAGACCCACTGTCACATAATTGACTTATGCTAAGCAAGTTGTGTTTTAATCCTTCAACCAGAAGAACATTATCCATAGAGGGAAGAGGATGCTTACCAATCTTACCTATTCCTACTATCTTTCCCTTCTGGTTGCCTCCAAAGGTGACCCATCCACCAGTCTTCTCACGGATTTCTTGGAACATACACCTTTTGTAACACCCGGGGCTGACGAGGGCGAGGAGTGATCGCCGGTGGAGGGATACATGAATGAACCGATTCACACCGGAATGAGAGGGATACATGAAGGAAGGCTTATAAGAATTGATTGGTACTACCTATATCAACGAGATGCATCTTCTTTTCGGTAGCCCATCACTTAAGAACTCCAAAGTTAAGCGTGCTTGACTTGGAGTAATTCTGGGATGGGTGACCTCCTGGAAAGTTTTCCTAGGAAGCGTGCGAGTGAGGACAAAGCATGCTGAAGAGACTCGTGTTGGTTTGTGGGGACAGTCGGCAATCCTTAAAGTAGTCCAGGCCGTTACACCTTTCTCCCGTCATGTGACATGAGCAACCACTGTCCAAGTACCAGAACTGGGATCTTTTTTGTGTTGCTAAGCAGATCTGCAACAGGGATTATCACATTCTTAGGTACCCAGATAGACTTGGGTCCTTTTGGGTTAGTTGGTGGTCTTCGTCCATGCATTTTGTTTTTATTCTTGTAAATGCATTTTGAAAAGGTGTGACCATTCTTTCCTCAAGTCTTACAGTAAGTTCTGGATGCATGCAATTCTTTTTGCTTTCCATAGGAATGAAAAGCCTTGTGATGTTTGTTGGACCCTGATATTTTCTGAGACGCACTTTGTTTCTCAGAGTCATAGCCTTGGCCAGACTTATCATGAGGTGATCTAGAGTACCTCAATATCAGCTCTAGCTTCTCTGATCCTCCAACAAGCTTAGATACGCTTTTGGTGAGATCAGATACCTCTTGTTTCAGTCTAGTTACCTCATGGGGTTCACTGGACTCAGAGGTGAGTTTGTCAGTTAGACTGACATTCTCAGCTTTAAGCTTATTATTCTCTTCAACAAGCTGCTTATTTAGTTTGTTGGACTCTTCCAACTCTTTATTCACTTTTGACAGTTTTCTCTTAAGTATGATGTATTGATGATGCAAAAGAGAAGAATCATTTAGCAGTTCATCATAAGCTTCTTAAAGAGAGTCAGAAACAGATACCTCGTCATCTTCTGATTCAGCATCCGAAGCACTTTTGACCATCAGACAGAGATTTGAGGTAGACGGGCTCCTTGGTCTGAACCGATGTTCCAAAGCGTCCAACTTCTCTTTAGCTGTTTGGAACCGCGAGACCATGTCCAGTCTTGGACGATCAAGGGCGTTGACAAGACACCAGTTAGCATGAGCATTTTGAGAACACCGTCTGATATCATCACTCGTCCAGTCTGCTTCATGATTGGACGATGTTGATCCGTCCTCAAGGGTAATCGTTGGACGATAATCTCCATTAGTGAAGACATTCCACAACTCATAGTCTTGAGCTTGGACGTATATTTGGAAAATTGATTTCCAACGAGGATAGTCTGTTCCCTTGAAGATGGGTGGAACATCCCATCCCCCTTTAGAGGTAGACTCCTGACTTCTTTCTCTAGAAACAACAAGTTGTTCATCGTCCGAAGAGTCTTCATCTTGTTTATTGGACCAAAGGCATAAGTTAGCCTCTTCATTTGTTTCTTCTTCTTGTTCTTCAGAAGCGTTCAAGTCCTCCCAAGTTGCCATGAAGTTCTTTTTCTTCTTTTTGAAGAACTTCTTCTTGTCCTTTAGCGTAGGGCAATCGGCTTTGAAGTGTCCTGGTTTGTTGCATTCAAAACAGACCAGCTGACTTTTATCTTTGGGTTCAGCATGATCCTTGAAGCTTTTCTTTTGGAATGGCCTCCTTTTCATTCCATTTTTCTTTCTCCACATATTCTGAATCTTTCTGGGGATAAAGGATAGCTCGTCATCGTCTGATACATCATCATCAGACTGATCAGCTTCATCACTGGTGTGAAAGTTGTATTGGAATGTTGTGTGTCTTATGTGACCACATAGTCTCTATTTATAATCAGAGAATACAATCGTATAATTAATTACAAAGGATCAAATCAAATCCTTGATTTGTATAACTATATCCCTAACTATCAGCACGTATTAACTCTATAATAAGCACATGTTAAATATGCTTTCTAACACTCCCCCTCAAGCTGGATCGTATATGTTATATGAACCAAGCTTGTTACAAATATAATCAACCCGAGAGCCTTTGAGGGACTTAGTAAACATATCAGCCAATTGGTCCTCAGACTTGACAAAATCGGTGGTGATTTCTCCGGAAAGAACTTTTTCTCTTACATAGTGACAGTCTATCTCTATGTGTTTGGTCCGTTCATGGAAGACCGGATTTGATGCAATGTGAAGTGCAGCTTGATTGTCACAGATTAGTTTTGTATCCTGGAGTTCTCCTAATTTCAGCTGTTGGAGTAGATTCCTATGCCATGCAAGTTCCTTTGTAGCTGACATCATAGCACGGTATTCGGCTTCTGCACTGGACAGGGCAACTGTGTTTTGCTTCTTGCTCCTCCATGAGATCATATTTCCTCCAATGAGAACACAATATCCAGAAGTGGATCTTCTATCTGATGGTGATCCTGCCCAGTCAGCATCTGAGTAACAAGTAATTTTGGCATTGCCTTTATCTTCATATAATAGTCCTCTACCTGGTGCATTTTTGATGTATCGAAGAATACGGATGACCGCATTCCAATGGCTATCACAAGGAGCATTCAGAAACTGGCTTACAATACTCACAGCAAAAGTGACATCTGGTCTGGTGACCGTGAGATAATTGAGTCGGCCTACAAGACGTCGGTATCTTCGCGGGTCTTTCAATGTCTCCCCCTGACCCGGAAGAAGCTTGACATTAGGATCCATAGGAGTATCAGCTGGGCGGCAGTCAAGCATACCTGTTTCAGTAAGAATATCCAAAGCATACTTTCGTTGGTTAATTGCAATGCCTGAAGAGGACTGGGCAACTTCAATCCCCAAGAAGTATTTGAGAGGACCCAAATCTTTTGTCTAAAAGTGTTTGAAGAGATGGGCTTTTTGAGCCGCTGGATACCGTCTGTGTCATCACCAGTAATGACGATGTCATCAACATATACTACTAGAAAGATGCGTCGACCGGTAGGGTAATGGATGGAGAAAACAGAATGATCTGATTCACACCTGGTCATGCCAAATTGTATTAAGGCAGAGCTAAACCGACCAAACCAAGCACGAGGAGACTGTTTCAATCCATAAAGAGCCCGGCGAAGCCGACAAACAAGGCGAGAATCACCAGGAATAGTAAAACCCGGGGGCTGGTCCATGTAAACTTCCTCCTGCAACTCTCCGTGCAAAAATGCATTTTTAATGTCTAGTTGATGAAGTGGCCAATGATGAATGGTAGCCATGGCAAGAAATAGACGAACAGAAGTCATTTTGGCCACTGGAGAAAAGGTGTCTCCATAATCGAGACCAAAGATTTGTGTATAACCTTTAGCCACCAGTCGAGCTTTGGAACGATCAATCTGACCATCTGGCCCGACCTTCACTGTATAAACCCATCGACAGCCTACTGTAGTTTTATCTAGAGGTAACGGAACAATCTCCCAAGTGTTATTTGAGTGCAATGCTGCCATCTCTTCCAACATCGCCTGACGCCAGTTCGGATCAGTCATGGCTTCACCTGTAGACTTAGGAATAGACACAGAATCCAAAGCAGAAACAAAAGAAACATAGGATGTAGACAACCGGTCATAGTTTAAAACACAAGCATATTTAGGATTAGGATTGTGAGAGGACCAAATACCTTTCCTTAATGCTACAGGAAGTTCAGGTGCAGACGACGTAGATGGAGGGGCAATTGGAGCAGGAGATGAGACTGGTGGATCAATGCCAGGAGGTACCGCTGGAGGCTGTGTTCGCCGCTGGTAGACACGCAAAGGAGGTGGAGTAGAAGTTACAATAGGTATCGGAACAGCAGGTGGGATATCCCGAAGGTCCGCTGTGAAGGTATCATCAAGTAAAACAGAAGAGGAGAAGACCGGGCAAGTCTCAAAAAATGTGACATCAGCAAAAACAATGTATCGTTGTACTTGAGGACAGAAACAACGATAACCTTTTTGTACACGCGAGTACCCCAAAAAAATACATTTGAGAGATTTAGCTGAGAGTTTATTTTTACCTGGAGTGGGGTCATGGACAAAACATGTGCAACCAAAGACATGAAGAGGAATGGGATATAGATCCTGCTTTGGGTATAGAAGAGAGTACGGAATCTAATCATGAAGGACAGAGGAAGGCATGCGATTGATAAGTAACAGGCCGTGAGGAGCGCATCACCCCAAAAACGAAGAGGAACATTATGGTGAAGGAGAAGGGTGCGTGCTGTTTCAACTAAATGGCGGTTCTTTCTTTCGGCCACACCATTCTGTTGTGGTGTGTGCGCACATGATGTTTGGTGAACAATTCCCTGGGAAGACAAAAGTGATTGAAACTGGGACGACAAATATTCACGAGCATTATCAGTGCGTAACATTTTAATAGAAGTACCAAATTGGTTTTGAACTTCTACACAAAATCCTTGAAAAATAGTAAAAACATCAGAACGATTTTTCATTAAAAAATAACCAAGTACATCGGGAAAAATCGTCAATAAATGTGACAAAGTAATAGTAGCCTAAAGTTGAACAGACACGACTAGGACCCCAAATATCGGAATGAACTAAAGCAAAAGGTGACACAGCATTTTTATTGACTCGCTGACTATAAGTTTGACGAGTATGCTTTCCTAACTGACATGACTGACACTCAAATGATAAAAGCTTAGAAAAACTAGGAACCATAAGACGCATTTTATTGAGGCTAGGGTGACCCAACCGTTGATGTGTAAGGGTTTGAGAAGCAGCAGAGACACATGCCACCGGCAGTGAAAGGTGATATAATCCTCCAGACTCATGTCCTGTTCCAATCGTCCATCCAGTACGTCGTTCCTGCACATAAACAGAATTATGAACAAAAAGGACTGAATAATCAAGGGTATGAGTGAGTTTGTTAATGGATATTAAATTAAAAGGACAACCAGGAACATAAAGTAAATAATGTAAGGAAAGGTTGGGAAGGGGTTGTGCTTGACCAATGCCTTGAACTTTGATTTTAGAGCCACTTGCCATGGTGACAGAGGGCAAAGAATCAGAGTAAGACAGATGAGAGAAAAAAGATTTGTTACCGGTCATATGGTCAGCAGCACCGGAGTCAAGTACCCATGGTCCAAGAGAGGAGGACTGAGAGACAAAGGCTACAGGATTACCAGACTGAGCGACGGCAGCAAAGGGTATTGGCTGATTGGCTGCTTTGAACTGAAGGAACTCGTTGTAATCAGCGGCCGAAATAGTAACATCGTCAGTGATTGCAGTGTGAGCAACATTGGCAACCTTAGACTGTTGTTGTCTTGCCTTGGTGCGGCATTCAGCTTCAATATGGCCATAGCGATTGCAATAGTTGCATTGAGAACCGCGGCGTTGGCCACCACGTCCTCCATTCCGTCCACCACGACCGGGATAACGGGAGACGAGAGCGGAGGAATCAGCAGAACTTGAGGAGTGGCCAAAAGCATGAGGAGTAGTAAGACGCAACAGTTGTTCACTGACTGTATCATATGAAGGAACAGTGGATCCTGATAAAATCTGGTTACGCACAGAATCAAGTTCTGGTGGTAAACCGGCTAGTGCAAGAATCATGAAAAACTTGTTGCGTTGCTCGGCATGAGCTGCTGCATCACTGGTAAAAGGCATTAGGGATTGAAAATCAGCAATCAATAGGTCAAGCTTACCAAGGTACGTCTGCACATCCATGTTGTCGAGCTTCAAAGAGATGAGGTTGAGAACGACACTATAAAGGCGGTGAATGTCGTTGGAGTAGACTTTCTTGGCTTTTTCCCAAACATCATAACACGTGGTGAATGCTTGGTATTGCAGCTGAAACTTGGGCGCAATGGAAAACCATAGGACAGTACATAAGGAAGCGTCAACCTGCTTCCATTTTGAGCGGTCTTTGGTAGCAATATCCTTGGCTTGTTTGGTCAAGTGGTCTTCACGGGCTTGACCTTGGAACGAAAGCTTGACAGCAGCTGCCCAGATGCTGTAGTTGGCTGTCCCGGTCAGTTTTTCGCACGGGATCAACGGAACCTTGGTGAACGTCACAGTGTCAGAATCGGAATTATCACCCATGAGTTTTTGTAGGTGAAAAACAGTGGGACAGGGGCGCCTGGTGGTGGGGAAGGCGACGGAAGTGGCGGCGGGTGGTGGGCCGAGCCGGAAAAGGTGAAAAAATGCGATCTGGGCGCGTGCGCGTGTGGTACACACGCAGGAGTGTGGCGGCGCGTGGAGGTGCGTGCAGCGGCGTTTGGTGACGCGCTTTTGGCCGTAGGGTCGACTCGGGGAGGTGGTGCGACCGGTGGTGGCAGACCGGAGATACGAGTCACGGTTGTGGAGAAAAGTGGCTTCTCAGTCACGCGGCTATTGTTCATGCAGGAAGGAAAAAGAAGAGAGGCGGCGACTGAGGCAGGAGATCAGAACCTAAACTACTGATACCATGTGAAAGTTGTATTGGAATGTTGTGTGTCTTATGTGACCACACAGTCTCTATTTATAATCAGAGAATACAATCGTATAATTAATTACAAAGGATCAAATCAAATCCTTGATTTGTATAACTATATCCCTAACTATCAGCACGTATTAACTCTATAATAAGCACATGTTAAATATGCTTTCTAATAATTGGACTCATCAACTTTTAAAGCTTTTGAGTTGTTGGACCTATGAGCTTTCAGGGCAATCCCTTTGTTCTTCTTTCCAGGATTGTCAAGATCAAGCTCCTGCTCATGAACTTGAAGCGTCCCGACAAGATCATCCAGAGTCAAAGTAGAGAGATCTTTGGCCTGGGTGATTGCAGTGACAAGAGGTCTCCACTTCTTAGGTAGGCTCCTAAGAATCTTGGTGACATTCTCCTTGGTAGTGTAGACCTTTCCAAGGGATTTCAGATTGTTGATGATCGTCTAAAAGCGACCCATCATGTCTAGGATGGACTCTCCTTCAGCCATGGTGAACATTTCATACTGGCCAACCAGCATGATGATTTTAAAGTCCTTCACCTTGGTTGTCCCTTCAAGGAGATTAGACAAGGTGTCCCATATTTGTTTGGCCGATTCACATGCGTGAATCTTCTGAAATTCGTCAGGACTGAGAGCACACATTAAAGCATATCTTGCTTTATGATTCTGTTCCATTCTAGCCCATTCAGCATCAGTCCAAGCGTCCTCTGCTTTGTCTGTCCCGTCAGAGTTGAGACAAACATTAAGACCATTTGTGATTCTGGTCTAGAGAGCTGAGTTTATACTAAGGATGAAACCTTTGAATCTCTCCTTCCAATACAGGTAGTGAGTACCATTGAAGAACGGCGGTCTGGTCATGGAAGTACCTTCCATAACTGGTTGACTACCGCTTGGCATACCTGGTCCAAACATATCTGCAGTAGGATCTTTTCCTCTACACGGCAAAGTGCTCAACCCAGAGGCTGAACTCTGATACCAATTGAAGGAACCTGTTTGAAACACAAGAAGGGGGGTTGAATTGTGTTTCTGAAGATTTTAAATTCTTTTCGTAAGCAGATAATAATTTTCGCAATGTTGGATGCTAAAACGATTTAAAAGCAAAGAGAGCTCTTCCAAACACCAAGTTGGACGCTAACTTAGTTTGAATAAGATAAGAAAACAGCGTAGGAAAAAGCAATTCAATCCTAGCTAGTTAGTTGGATAATAACCTAAAGTAAGGGTAAGGGAGAGAAAAAGAACACCGAGATATTATCCTGGTTCACTCTTCACCAAAGAGCTACGTCCAGTCCTCTCTACTTGAGAGCTTTATCCACTATAACAAAAATCCTTTGTTACAAAGTATTCAACACCTCTTCAGGCAGTATTCTCAACCTCTTCAGGTTCTCTAAGTATTCTTTTACAGACAAGCCTCTTCAGGCTCAACCAAACTAAGGTTTTGAAAAGAGTTTGTTCTACTAACTCACTAAATGTGAGAATTCGAAACTAAAGCTTAGACTCTTAAAAAACTCTACACAGAGAGTAATATGAAAATGAGGATCAGAGTAGCTTTGCTAGCTTTGCAAGCTTGAGATTTTCTCTTTGATTTCTTGAGCAAATGTTTGCTTGTTTCTCTTGAAAGATTTTGAATCGCTAAGTATTGCTTCACTTGTATTTTTGCTCAAGTTCGGCACACTTCAACTTCAAGGGATGGAGGTATATATAGCCTCTTGTCTTTGAGCAGACTTTAGTCTTCAACGGATGGAAAAGGATCCGTTCTGATGATCATTGAATGCATTTGATCCGTTGAGTCTGATAGCTTCTGAAGTTTCTGATCAGCAGGATAGACTATCAGGATGATAGCTAAAAGTGGTGCTGACATATCCTCTGTGTAGAACGAAAGTTGCCTTTTGTTTTTCCAAAAGAAGAAGGTCAACTTCTTTAAGTGACAGAGACATTCTGGCTTATGCTTTACATTTGAAAGAATATTACAAAGAATGTTTTGTCCCAAGGATATAAGCCTTTTACAGGGAATAATAAATTCAAATACTTTTACAAGGTATTCGCACTTAAAATATAAAAGCACTATTGGACTAGCTATTACATAAGTAACCGAAAGAGTCTTTGGACTCATGGTTCTATTTATTACCGTCCAGTCGTAAACCATGATCAAATGTTGGATGAGATAAAGTCTTTGGATTTTGGATAGTCTTTGGACTCAATTAAGTTTTATCCTGCACACTTAATATAAAATGTTAGTCCATAAGAAATCTTTGTTCATCTTAATATAGCCCTTTGTTAACATCAAAACTTAAGGGATTATTTGGACTATAACCACTTTGGTTCCAACACCCTTTCCACAGCCGTCACCACCTGTTGTATCTTATACATCTGCTCATCCACCTTTTTTCGTTGGGCCATCGTTTCCGTCCATTCTAGTATTCGGACCTGCTTTCATGCCCTCTGAGCTGCATCCTCATGTCCCCCG
This sequence comes from Ammopiptanthus mongolicus, assembly GCA_039655645.1. NCBI lineage: Eukaryota > Viridiplantae > Streptophyta > Magnoliopsida > Fabales > Fabaceae > Ammopiptanthus > Ammopiptanthus mongolicus. The sequence goes on from CM077345.1 coordinate 59,132,451, forward strand.
TCAGCGGGCAAACATGCGGGTTACTGCTCGGAAGAGTACACCGCATCATGCTCGGGTATTCTTCTCCGCTCCCCCTATCATTCAATCGTCTGACGATGAGGAGATGGAGGAGGAGGAGAAGGAAGAAGCCCGAGAGTATGTGCCGGTTGTAACTGAGGCAGTTTTCGCGGGTACGAGTGTTGGAACGCCATGGACGAGGTATGACGACGAGATGTTGTGGTTTACTGAGCAGTTTATGAGTGGCTACGATGCGGAGCCTCTAGAGGCGATGGCGGTACATGAGGAAGACTCTGAGATGGAGGAAGACTCGGAGGAGTACTACTCCGACGAGTAGTACTATGCTTGTTTTTGGCCAGTCTCTAGTGTTTTCCCTGTGTCTGTATGTTTATGATGTACCCCCTTCCGCTTTTTCTTTTGTGGTGTTGCGTCTCCAGTACTGTAGGGTTAGTTCTCCTTTGTTTTGTTTACCTTCCTTCTATGGTCAGATGTTTTGAGAACTACAATTATATTTTGGGAAGCTTTAATTATTCTAATACTGTTTGTGGTTATATATATTTATATTCTTATGATTACTGGTGCACGTCAATGTTTTTCAAGACCTTGTGTATACAAAAAAAAAAAAAAAAAACCCATATTTTCGATATGCCATTTAAATTTTCGCATTTTATTTTCGTCTTGTGTTAAATAATCGTGACCCCCTAAAGTGGGGTGTTACATCCACGGTCCATCACAGAACCAAATTGCTCTGATACCACCAAAATGAGACGACCCCACTTACGTAGGATAATCCCATTAGTCTCAAGCTTATACTATTAATTATACCTAACCATATTATAGCATTAGCGCGTTATTCAAGAAGCGTAGCGAAAGAAAACAGCGAAAACATACAAGCGCATAAGGAAAGGTAAACAATCAAAGTAAATGCAGATGTAAGATAACTATATACATAAACAAGCATAAACATAGCCCCCTCAATAAGGCACTGTAATACTGTAGATATACATGCTAATTGTACATAAAAGCTGAAAAAGTATAAACAGATACATCAAAAGAAAGAAAAAAGCTCTCACAAGTCACCAGCACTACCCACCCATCGCTCACAAGATATATGAAAAAGCGCTCCACTCACCACCTAGACGCACTGGCAGGATCCCTCCATCAGTGGTGCAGATGCCCGGAACTACCCTGACCCTCTCCATGAGTAAGCCGATAAACCATCAGCAGCTCGTACTCTGAAGAAGAGCTGGACACAACCACTTGATGCCTCCTGTAAGTCCTCAGATACTGCTCGGTCCTCCTATGCTATCCTCGCAACACAAAACCTCTGCGACAGGAAGCGTGCAAAGTCGTTGGCACTGTCCACATGTAGTCCCTCTTGTGGCATCTCGACGGCTACCCCATTTGGGTGAATGGTAGGAACTGAGTGACTCATAAGACCCCAAAACATCCTCGCGGTGTGAAGCTCCGCCTCTAAAGAGTAGACTAATTGATCCTATGTAGACCGTCAGAAATGTCGAGGGGTCCACACGCCACCCCCGATCATCGTGGTATATGATCCTGTCTCCCCCAGCACCAACATCCTCGGTGCCACTGTAATGTAGGGGTGCATCCTCGGGTCCATCGTCAAAAGCAGCAGGCTCGTCGTCTTCACAAGAGCAAAGAACGAAAAACAAGCAAACAAAGAAAACAGCAGGGAGATAAGAATACACTATCATGCGTATCGGAATGACAACAATAAAATAGCAACATCTACAGCGGGTAGCACGTATAGCAGATATAACAGGTAGATGTTGCATTCAAAACACACTTAAGGACAGTGTACCTTGTCGTAGAAGTAATATAGGACGGAAGTCCAGATATCGTTCCCAAGAGGTTAATTTAGATAACAAAGTGATAAAGCAAGTACTGGAATAGGGAAATCCTTATGCTATTTAGACTAATCAAGAACTTAGAAAATAAATGATAATAAAGCAATGGTAAAAGATGATAAAAGAAGAATAAAAAGAGAGTTTAGAAATCAAGTGTAAAAGAGCCTAGAGCCGTGGGTTCACTTATGCTTTCGATATCCCCCCAAATCCTAATTGTATTCAATTTCACAGTTGCTTTTCGAATATCAATCCCTCTACAAAAACTATTAATTGTTTGTCAGGCAACTAATATTCTTTTCCACAAATAAACTCAATGGTTGTCAGGCAAAGAGTTTAAATGATTAGAAAGTATAAAAATCAAAGAGGTTGAATGATTTAAATGAATAAATCACGTTTTCTCAAATCTAGATATTAAACCCCGGTTATCCTATAGGTCTACCAATTTAATTGCGCTTGATAGCAAAAATATCAATCAATTGATTAAGAGCATACAAAGGGTGCGCAATCCTAGTATGAGATGAAGAATAACAGAATAACACTATTCAAATTGCAACTTTGAAACCAAATAAAAGTGAATTAAAGCTAAGACATAGTGAAAAGGGTTTCTACTAACACAAATCCACCACAACTCTAGTGGTGAATCTAGCTACTCACAGTAATAGAGAAAACCAAAATCAACAATGGAACACGCATCCTAAATAATTGAAGAGGGAGAAGCTGTCTCCAACTTAATTCCCAGGTTCCAAATCCTACTCTAGAAATCAAAACTATAAAAGCTATAAACTAAAAAGCTAAGAAAAGAGTTCAAAGATAAAAAGATGTAAGGATGCCAAAGATGTCACTTAAGTGGCACAGATGACCTCTATTTATAACAAAATATGTGGACCGGGCCTTGAATCGGGTCTTCCGTGCCATCAGCGCGGGCGTGCTCTTTGCGATTAGGACCGTTCTAGCCTCTGTTAGGCCTTGCATCTCTAAGTCAGTCCTTTCTTCAATGTGGCACAGCCGTGCTCTCGTATGGCACGACCGTGCTAAGTCTCCAGAGGTCAACTTCAAGTATTTTTGTAAGGTTTTGCTTGGATGAACGGATTTGGAAGGTTGGTACGGGCGTGCCCTCGCATGGCACGGTCGTGCTAACCTCAGAACTTCAGTATTCAGCCATTTTAAGCTCTAAAACCATCTCTTTTCTTCAAAAGTCAATTAAACTGTCTCCGAACGTCAATTCTGTCAAAACTTATGTAAAAGGGTGAAATACAATAATATTTATTTTTAAAAGCATCGAAATTTGACCCAAATACCCCTATAAAATGCACAGAATTGAGGTTCATCAAACTTCCCACACTTAAACATTGCTTATCCTCAAGCAATTATTTGGTTTTAGAATAATTTTCAAAAGAAATTTCGGACTTAAATTAAGGGAACCCAAAACAAACAGAGTTTTTCAAAATTACGAAGATAGTCAAACAAATATAACTTTCAAAAGAAAGTCAAGAGATTACCCAATTGGAACTTTTAAATTCCTTGAAATCAAGCTTTTCAAAAGAATAAAGGTCACTCTACTCACAATCTCTCAGTGTATTGGCAAAGATATAAAAGCACTCAAGATTCTCAAATAAATATATTTCCATAAGCTTGTTCATAGACCAAATCTCCACAATATGAACCACATGCATGCAGAAGAAGGTTGGTGTCTTTCATAGGTTGTAACGGGGCCAAGACATTATTGTCAGGTGAGGTAGAGAAAGAAAGGGATACTCAGAGGGCTAAATAAATAAAACAAAGTAATGACGCTTAGAAGCATAAAAGAGCATAAGTGCATTGACACCTTTTCATAAAATATTTCAAGGATCTACTACTTTTTCTTCAATCTTTCCTTTCTTTCCCTTGCTATAAGCTCTTTCTTTTTCTTCCTTTCTCTCTAATCTTTATTTTTCTATATTCATATTTCTTTTTCTTTTTCTTTTTCGTTTTGAGAAGAGAGAAGCAATATATTTTTTTCTTTTCACTGCCAGCCTATTTTTAACATTTTTATATTTGTGAAGGGATCTACCATCACACACCACTACCGTTACTCCATTATACTTCTAAGATGTCACCAAAATAATTTTTAATTTTCAAAATAGGGACCAAAGAAGAGAATTTTCATCAAGGCTCAAAATTGGGCAACTAAAGGAAGTGTTTAACAAAGAATGCGAGCGAGAAAAAATACTTAAGAGTGCCCCAACCATAGTTCTACATGCATAAGAGTCAAATTCGCCTCAAGATGGTCTCAGGATAAGTTCTAGAATATATTTACCTGAGAATTGCACTCATCAAATAAAAAAAGGTTAATATCAAAATATTTGGCAATGTAACTTAACCCCATAAAGGCCCAAATCTCACATTTAGAAGCTAAGTCTAATGAAAAGTTTTCAATTAAAGAATTTTCTACCAATTATCAGCTTTCAAAAGACTAATTTTTCAAACATACTTATGAGACTGTCAAAGCAATTTATCAAAAAAAAGTTTTTGTAAAGGGTTTCCTTAATTTTAAAAGAAAGATAAGCCAAATAATTGGATGTAGAAATATCAAAAATATGAATATTTTTTTTCTACACTTAACTGATGCAGTGTCCTCAATACATACATTTAATCATGAAATACAAGTGCAGAGAAAGAGAAAAGAAGTATTAATCCTATTTTTTTTAATCCTAAAAATAAAAATAAAATAAACTATCCTAAAAATAAACTAACGAAATAAATAAAATAATTTGGGTTGCCTCCCGCAAAGCGCTTGTTTAACGTCATGAGCCTGACGATATGTTTTAGGAGAATCAATCAGGGGGCTTTTCAAGTGCAGCTTTTCCTTTTAATGTTTTTCCCCAATTTATCCTTCCAACTTTGCTCTATTTTCAAGTTTCCTGTGATTGATGAGCTTGATAAAGTAACGAATCATGGTCCTCTAGCGTAGAAATTTTCTTCAAGTCATGTTTTGCTTTGAAATCCTTAAACTTGTTAGAAATAACCACATCAGAAACATCTTGAATAAAGTGACAGGGGGCAAAAGAAGAGGGATTTTTAGGTGAGTTAAGAACTTTAAAAATACCCGCTTCATTACTCATTTGCAAAGTCAACTTCCCTTGTCGGACTTCGATTTTGGCATCCCTAGTGGCTAAGAAAGGTCGCCCCAAAATAATTGGGACATCCTCATCTTCCTCTATATCCAAAATAACAAAATCTGCAGGGAAAATAAAATTGTCTATTGTGACTAAGACATCCTCCACTATCCCACGTGGGTGGGCAATTGTTCTATCTGCTAATTGCAAGGATATGTCAGTCGATTGAGGTTCCTACATGCCAAGTTTTCTCAAAACAGACAGAGGTATTAAATTTATACTGGCATCTAGATCACATAATGCTTTTTCAAAATAAGAATTACCAATGGAGCAAGGAATTGTAAAACTCTCTGGATCTTTTAATTTTGGTGGCAGTTTCTTAAGAACAATGGATGAGTATTCCCAATGGATGGGTGGGCAATTGTTCTATCTGCTAATTGCAAGGATATGTCAGTCGATTGAGGTTCCTACATGCCAAGTTTTCTCAAAACAGACAGAGGTATTAAATTTATACTGGCATCTAGATCACATAATGCTTTTTCAAAATAAGAATTACCAATAAAGCAAGGAATTGTAAAACTCTCTGGATCTTTTAATTTTGGTGGCAGTTTCTTAAGAACAATGGATGAGTATTCCTCATTTATTTTCGCTATTTCAAAGCCCTCTAATTTCTTTTTATTAGAAATTATTTCTTTAAAAAAAATTGCATATTTGGGCATTTGAGCAATGGTTTCAGTAAAGGGAATATTGATATGCAATTTTTTGAATATTTCTAAAAAAATTTAAATTGTCTATCATTATCACCATCTTTCAATCTTTAAGGATAAGGGATTTTTACCTTTTTTGGCTCACTGATGGCTGTTACCTGTTTCTGCTCACTGGACAAGTTGCAAGACCGTGCTAAAGGTGTTGCACGGCCTGCTCGTCTTCAGAATCAATTTCTTCAGCAGGATCATCTTCTTCCATGGGTGCAGAGTCTTCCTTCTAGTGATTTTGATTCAATTCCTTGCCACTCCTAGTAGTGATGATATCAACTTGTTCACTTGGATTAGATTCAATTTGATTATGCGATATACTCTGCAGTGTCTGAGTTAACATTTGAGCAATGTTAGACATCTGAGCTTCCATGACATCTACCCTTTTATCAATCTTCTCTATGTACTTCATCAAAGGATCCTCGAATTTTTGTTGCCTCTTCTCTTGGTTAGCCTGGTTTTGCAAATAAGGGGGTCTATAGACATTCTGATTTGAACTTGGCTATTTTGATGATCATTCCATGAGAAATCAAGACAATCCTTCCACCTTGAATTATATGGGTCATTCTTCCTCTTGGCAATGCTCCCTATGTAATTCATCACCTCCTCAATTTGCTGAACTTTAGATTTGGCTTGTGATTGAGCTTGCATTAAGATCTCCATTTGTTTTGAAAGAGCTTCTAGTTTGGACTCCAGTGCCGTGTTGGCATTAACTCAATAAACTTCAATTGGCTTCTTGACAATATGACTATCTCCTTGAGGCCATTGGTAATGGTTGGTTGACATTTCTTCAATCAAGGTATGAGCTTCTTCAGGTGTTTTCTTCAAGATAGAGCCTCCGCTAGCAGCATCTAAATTGGATCTATCATGTTGAGGGAGCCCAAGTCTGCACCTGAATAGGAACTGAAAAGCCATGACATGGCATCTTCGAATCAAGTCTTGGTATCGCTCCCATGCTTCAAATAAGGATTCATTCTCAAATTGCAAAAAATTAGTAATGTCGGCTCTAAATTTAGCAGATTTAGAAGGAAGGAAATACCTAGCCAAAAATTGGCGAGTCAGTTGGTTCCAAGTAGTGATGGAACCAGCAGGTAGAAATGATAGCCATTGGTCGGCTTTGTCTGAAAGAGAGATTGGGAACAACCTCAATTTGATAGCATCTGTGGAAACTCCATTGTACATGATCAAATCTGTGACCCTCGAAAATTTCTTCAAGTGAGCGTTAGGGTCTTCATTGGGCAGTCCAGTAAATTGTCCACAGCTTTGGACCATAGACACCATCACAGGTTGGATTTCAAAGTTATCAGCATCTATCACAGGATTGATGATTGTAACACCCCCCTCGCGGGTGCTACGTACACGGACTCTAATGCGGAATAAATCAAAAAATGGTTGCTTTCGGAAAATACTTTAATTAAGTAGCTACGTTCGAAAACGCGGTTCTAAAATTTTTCTGCATGCATAGACAAAATAACTCAAGGCGAAGAAATAAAATTCATATCACACATTGATATTCACTGTTCATAAAAACATAAACATAACATAAAACATGGTCTAATATATAACATATTACAGACTTATAAATAATTCAACATATGTGCAGTAATATAGTGTAAGACTGCTCAAAATAAAAGACTCCTAAGCTGGTCGGCTAAAAGTAGCCATTGGGGTACAACCCAACATCAACTTCATCAGAATGTTCCGTCATCCGAGTCCTCACGTCTCCGCGGGGACCTATGATCAACATCTATACATGTATTCCAAAAACACAACAAAGTGTCCAACATGTACAGGCAAATGTGAGATACTCATATAAAGTTATCACGATAGCCGCACAAGAGACAAACAGCAGTATAAACATTCACAGATAAATACAGTTATATGAACAGTTATTTATATAATACAGTACAACATCCCAAACACTATCATCAGTTATAATAATGCATGAGACTTCAATATCATCTTTCTAATTCATGTACTCCGGAGATTCTAACTACCCAACATCCACCGATAGGCCATAGTAACACCGTAACACAATTGTTCTCATGAGTCGGCCTCTCTATTTAGGTCCGAACTCCAATTGTTCCAGGGTACCATGTCATAACTATATCCTGAATACTCTAGTCTCTAATCGAGTTCATTCGTGTTTGGCAGCCGATTTACCATGGCATGGGGTTGCTACGCCACCGGCCACTTGTGCGATCTCGAATATAGAATGTCCCTATAGACCTAGTGGTCTTGACTGATTAAATTCTCAACTACTAGAGTTGTAGCTCGGTTTCAAATGGCACATCTGCCTGTTCATGCATGTACACAGAAAATTTTCTGTTTTTCTTTGCATTCATTCTTTCAAATGTCGAGATATAAAGTCCACGACTCGTTTCAAAAAGGCTTTAAGCCCACTCAAATCAAAAACACGGGACACGAAGTCCGAGTGCTCAATCCACAAAACACTAGCCCCGACGTCTCGGCCAATAGGTTTGGGTTCATCTCAAAGGTTCATCATTTTTCCTTTTCAGTCAAACTTTCTCAAAACAACCTTGGGAAAACAAAATACACTTTTGTTTTCTTGAAATAAAACATATTTTTAATCAAGGGAACATTTTTCCGTGAAAAACGCATTTCTTGAAAACAAAAACCGTTTTCTAAGGTTTCACGTCTTTTTAAAAAGTTTTATCGAAATAAAATACGTTTTGCACCACTTTCCACAAAACCACTTTTTCTTTTCAAGGAACATACTTTTCAAAAAGGAAACTTAACTTTTCTTGAAAAGCAACACGTTTTCCAAAAAATCACTTTTTGATTTCAAAACACGGTTTTCAAAACTTTGATTCGGTTTTTCGAGTCTTTTAATAATTATCGAGACATAGCCAGTCCCATGCTCATCCAGGATATAAATATATATATATATAGAAATCAACAATCCATGATCATCATCATAATATCAACTAAGGCATCCATGCCACAATGTATCTACAAGTGTGCAAATATGTTTCATTAAGTAAAACAACTTCAAATATCATTCAACACATCTCTAAATCATCAATCAAGACATCATAACACATATATCAAACATGCACTATGAAGCCACCAAACTTAAATGACTACCTCCCTTTACCTCACAAAGGAAGTTCAATGCAAACTCGATCGGTTCTCGGCTCCGGCTCCGGTTTCGTTCTCGTCACCTAAAACAATCAAACATATTTCAATTCAAACAACAAATCAACATCAATCTATAACATAAGAACACAAGTTTTCCTTCCCCTACAAGGCATAGGGTTTGGCCATGAAAGGTAAAAAGGGTTAGGGATCTCATTTGATTCCAAACTTTTGGATGGTTGGTTCATAAGATTTGTTAACACCATTTCAAGTCCTATGACTCAAAAATGTGAAACAAAACTCATGGATTTTCCTCATGAAGCTCTCGGCCATATTGGGCAAACTAGGCTAGGAATTGATTTGGTTTTCCATCACTTGGATTCAAGGGCACTAGGAAAGCTAAGGATGGAATCAAGAGTTAGAAATCAAAAATTTGATGAAAAACACTATTCATCACCACTAAAAGGGTTCGGCCACTTTGGGGTTTTAGAGCTAGGATGAGACTTGGATCATGAGCTCTTGGGTTTAGACAGAGGGTGATGAGGTGAGTTCAAAGAACTTGGTTTTACCTCCAAAGGATTTTCCTACAATTTTTTATGGATTTTCAAACTTTTGGATCTAAGAATGAGTTTCATGAAAATGGAGTTTTGATCTTGATATTGAAAGAGATTCAAGAAGATATGAGACCATAGAAGTGATCTTACCTTAAAATGGAGGAAGATTGGTCAAGAAATCAAGTGATTTCAATAAGATTTCAAGGTTTTTCAAGGATTCAATGGAGGTTTTTTCTCTAAGGAAGATGAAGTGTTCTTGGTGTTCTTGGGTCTGTTTGTGCGTGGAAATGGGGCTGAGCAAGGGCTGGTCAGCCTTCTTAAAAGATCATTAAGGGTAAAAAGGTCATTTGGTTCAAAGGGTAAAATGGTAAAAGGTGAAAAGGCTTAAGTTTGGGGTATTTTGGTAATTTCGTGTCCCGAAATTCCCGATCGTCATGACGACTCTGGCATGCTCTCCCAAGTGATTTGACATGATGTGATATCAAGATTATCCGTTGTTGGGTCCTGGTAAGTCCATACACGGCTCCGTTTGTCATCCGATTAAAGATTTCGCTCAAACGGAGGTTAGGAAATGATTGTTTTGAAATTTTTGCAAAATTTAACCAAAACGTAGAGAATGGAATTCTAAGACTTACTGTCTCATTCACGGGTCCATCTGAAGTCTTTTGAGCAGTAAAATCATACTGTCAGTGTAAAAACGCAGACCGGACTCCGTTTGAGTTTTCGACTCAAAACTTAATCGTAGCTTCCTACGATATCGCTGAGCATGACTATGGTCTCGGAATATTTTATATCCATTCCTAAGACCTCGAATAAAATATAAGTTCATAAATACTGATTAATTAGGAAAACTCGAAAATCGGGGTGTTATAATGATGCTGTTTGTCATCTCAGCAGAAGGGTAAAGTAATCCAGCAAAGTCCTTCTTTCCCCCATGGTATTTTCCTCTCTTGCTTGCCTCCGCAACCTGTGAAAAGTTCTTTCAACCTTCCTGACAAAAACTATATCAGGATCTTGAGAACGTGTTAGCATACAAAGAGAGAGAATAAAAATAAAAATAAAAATAAATATCTAAATTAACTAGAATTTCTTTTCTTCCAATATCCCTAAAATCACAAAATATCAAAAATTAATCCCCGACAATGACGCCAAAAACTTGTTGCGTTCAAAACACACTTAAGGGCAGTGTACCCTGTCGTAGAAGTAATATAGGACGGAAGTCCAGATATCATATCCAAGAGATTAATTTAGATAACTAGGTGATAAAACAAGTACTGGAATAGGAAAATCCTTATGCAATTTAGACTAATCAAGAACTTAGAAAATAAATGATAATAAAGCAATGGTAAAAGATGGTAAAAGAAGAATAAAAAGAGAGTTTAGAAATCAAGAGTAAAAGTGCCTAGAGTCGTGGTTTCACTTGTGCTTTCGATACCCCCAAAACCTAATTCTATTCAATTTTGTAGTTGCTTTTCGAATATCAATCCCTCTACGAAAACTATTAATTGTTTGTCAGGCAACTAAAGTTATTTTCCCCAAATATACCCAACGATTGTCAGGCAAAGAGTTTAAATGATTAGAAAGCATAAAGATCAAAGAGCTTGAATGATTGAAATGAATAAATCATGTTTTCTCAAATCTAGATATTAAACCCCGGTTATCCTATAGGTCTACCAATTTAATTGGGCTTGATAGCCAAAATATCAATCAATTGATTAAGAGCATACAAAGGGTGCACAATCCTAGTATGGGATGAAGAACAACATAATAACACTATTCAAAATGCAACTTTGAAACCAAATAGAAGTGAATTAAACCTAAGACATAGCGAAAAAGGGTTTCTACTAACACAAGATCCACCATAACTCTAGTGGTGAATTTAGCTACTTATAATAATAGAGAAAACCAAAATCAACAATGGAACATGCATCCTGGATAATTGAAGAAGGAGAAGTTGTCTCCAACTTAATTCCCATGCACCAAATCCTACTCTAGAAATCAAAACTATAAAAGCTATAAACTAAAAACCTAAGAAAAGAGTTCAAAGATAAAAAGATGTAAAGATGCCAAAGATGTCTCTTAAGTGGCACAGAGGGCCTCTATTTATAATAAAATATGTGGCCCAGGCTTTGATTCAGGTCTTCTGTGCCATCACCACGGGCGTGCCAATCAGTTGGCACGGGCGTGCTATTTTCTCAGCACGGCCGTGCTCTTCAGAATATCAGGTCATGCTCAATTTTGTCAAGGCTTACTAACTTCGTAGAACAACGTTCTAGTGCACGGGCATGCTCTTCAGATGGCATGGGTGTGCTCTTTGCTATTGGGACCGTTCTAGCCTCTGTCAGGCCTTGTTTCTCTGAGTCATCCCTTTCTTCAATGTGGCACGGCCGTGCTCTCGCGTGGCACGGCCGTGCTCTCGCGTGGCACGGCCATGCTAAGTCTCCAGAGGTCAACTTCAAGTATTTTTGTAAGGCTTTATTTGGATGAACGGATTTGGAAGGTTGGCACATGCATGCTCTTGCATGGCACGATCGTGCTAACCTCAAAACTTCAGTGTTCTGCCATTTTAAGCTCTAAAACCTTCTCTTTTCTTCAAAAGTCCATTAAACTGCCTCCGAATGTCAATTCAGTCAAAACTTAAGTGAAAGGGTGAAATACAATAACATTTATCTTTAAAAGCATCAAAATTTGACCCAAATACCCCATGTAAAATGCACAGAATGGAGGTTCATTAGTAGAGCAGATATCTCACACAGCCAAACAGCTCTCGAGTCAACATATGCAACAAACATCCATCTCCATAAATCTCTCCCTTAAATCAATCATCTAGACCGGGATACTATTCTCATGCAGCATGTTGGTCGAATCTCACAACACAAAGTTCCACACCAGAACAGGAGTTAGTTTGTCCAAGCAACCGAACCGCTCTCTATGACCAATAAGAGTGTAACACCCCGATTTTCTTAATCTTTTTATTTAACTAATATTTAAGTAATTTTATTTTATTAGAGGATCTAGAAAATTAAATAAATTATTCCGAGGCCATAGTCACACTCTACGCTATCGTAGGATGCTATGGTTAAGTTTTGGGTCGAAAATTCAGACGGAGCCCGGTCTGCGTTTTTCCTTGACAGTAGTGCTTTACTACTATCGAGACCTAATTTGGACCCGTGAACGAGACAGTTAGTCTAAGAATCATGTTTTCTATATTTTCGAAAAAGTTTGTCCTGACATTCGAAAATGAAAATAATATATTATATACGGGCCAATAATCATTCTAGGAGACGATTCGAGCTGTCTTAGGGTTTTTCGAGAACCTTGAGCCATTGATGTTCATACCAGGGCTATGATAAATCATTTGGGGACTCCTACAAATGTCGTGTGGATTGTCAAATTGTCGGGACGTGAATTGACCAAATTGCCCTTGGTTAGTTTTTACTAATTGCCCTCTTTACCTTTCTTAACCCTCAAGTCTTCCTAAATATCTAATTCTCTCACCCACTCACATTTTTCTTCCCTCCTCACCCGCTGGCTGGCTGCTGCTGCTGCTGCTTTTCTTCTTCTTCTTTCTTCTTCCTTCTTCTTCCCAGGCCACCAGCAGTGTTCATGGATTACATGAATCGGATTTTCCGACCGTTCTTAGATAAGTTTGTTGTTGTGTTTATCGACGACATTCTTATTTATTCCTTTGATCGGGAAGAACATCAGGAACATCTTAGGATTCTGCTTCAAGTGTTAAAGGACCGACAACTTTATGCAAAGTTGTCCAAGTGTGAATTATGGTTAGAAGAAGTACAATTCTTAGGTCATGTGATTAACCGTGATGGGATAGTTGTAGACCCAGCAAAGGTTGAAGCTGTAGTGCAATGGGAAAGCCCTAAGTCAGTGAGTGAAATACGGAGTTTTCTGGGCTTAGCTGGTTATTACCTAAGGTTCATCGAAGGATTCTCGAAAATCGCGTTGCCAATGACGCAATTAATAAGGAAGGGAATATCCTTTGATTGGACGGATGAATGTGAGAAGAGTTTTCAGGATTTGAAAAGGAGGCTGACTACGTCACCAGTATTGACGTTACCGGATTCTTCAGAACAGTTTGATGTGTACTATGATGCGTCATACCAAGGATTGGGTTGTGTTTTAATGCAAGACCGGAGAGTGGTAGCATATGCTTCACGGCAGTTAAGAATTCATGAGAGGAATTATCCGACTCATGATTTGGAGCTAGCAGACATAGTGTTTGATTTAAAGATATGGCGACACTATTTATATGGAGCTAAGTTTATAGTGTACAATGACCATAAGAGCTTAAGGTATCTATTTGATCAGAAAGAGTTAAATATGAGGCAAAGGAGATGGATGGAATTCATAAAGGATTATGAATATCCAGGAAAAGCGAATGTAGTAGCGGATGCGTTAAGTAGGAAATCCTTACACGTATCTGCTATGATGGTGAAAGAACTGGAACTTGTTGAACAGTTTAGAGATTTGAATCTAGCCATGGAATTATCTAAGGATAAGATACACCTGGGAATAGTCACAGTATCCAGCGAATTTTTGAAGACAATCAAGGAGAAGCAGGAGGTTGATCAGTATCTTCAGAAAGTAAAGGAAAAGTGACGGAAGGCAGAACTTCTGAGTTTAGGATGAATCAAGATGGAGTCTTGAAGTATGGTGATAGGATTTGTGTGCCAATGGATATAGAACTAAGAAGAATGATCTTAGAGGAAGGGCACAAGAGTAGGTTGGGTTTTCATCCAGGAGCTACCAAGATGTACCAAGACTTAAAGAAAATGTTTGGGTGGCCCGGAATGAAGAAGGAGATAGCCGAGTATATGTTAGCTTGCTTGGTGTGTCAGAAGGCGAAGATAGAACACCAAAAGCCAGCAGGACTACTACAATCTTTAGATATCCCAGAATGGAAATGGGATGGAATATCTATAGATTTCGTGGTTGGTTTGCCGAGGCCTAACAAGAGGCATGATGCCATTTGGTTAATCGTGGATAGGTTAACGAAGTGTGCTCACTTCCTACCTATTGGCGTAAGTTATACGTTGGAGAGGTTAACCCAAATCTACATCAAGGAAGTAGTAAGGTTGCACGGAGTGCCTTCTAGTATCGTTTTTGACAGAGACCCTAGATTTACATCTAGATTCTGGAAGCAATTACATGAGGCTTTGGGAACTAAGTTAGGTTGAGTTCTGCTTATCATCCTCAGACGGATGGTCAGTTGGAACGAACGATTCAATCGTTGGAAGATCTCTTAAGAGCTTGTGTTTTGGAACATACAGGAAGTTGGGAAGAGTTCTTGCCATTGATTGAGTTCACCTATAACAACAGTTTTCATTCAAGTATAGGTATGGCACCTTACGAAGCATTGTACGGCAGAAAGTATAGAACACCTTTATGTTGGTATGAGAATGGAGAAAGTCAAGTGCTAGGACCGGAGGTAGTATAGCAAATGACGGAACAAATCAAGAGGATACGGGAAAAGATGAAAATCGCACAGGACAGGCAGAAGAGTTACAGCGATAAGAAAAGAAGACCGTTAGCATTCCAAGAAGAAGACCATGTTTTTCTGAGAGTGACTCCGAGAACTGGAATCGGCAGGGCAATAAAATCTAGAAAGCTTACTCCTAGGTTCATTGGACCTTTTCAAATTCTTCGCCGAATTGGTCCTGTGGCCTATCACATCGCTTTACCCCCAAACTTATCCAACCTTCATGACGTCTTTCATGTCTCTCAGTTGAGAAAGTACTACCCTGATCCATCACACATCTTAGAACCAGAGTCAATACAATTAAGAGATAACCTTGAGTATGAAGCTCTACCTGTAAGGATCGCGGATAAAAGGATTAAGGAACTCCGAGGTAAACATATTCCGTTGGTAAAGATCATATGAGATGAAGCTACCGGAGATGCTACCTGGGAACGCGAAGAGGACATGCAACAGCAATATCCGAGCCTATTTTAAAAAGGTACGTCGAATTTCGGGACGAAATTCTTTTTAAGGGAGTAGTAATGTAACACCCCGATTTTCTTAATCTTTTTATTTAACTAGTATTTAAGTAATTTTATTTTATTAGAGGGTCTAGAAAATTAAATAAATTATTCCGAGGCCATAATCACGCTCTACGCTATCGGAGGAAGCTATGGTTAAGTTTTGGGTCGAAAACTCGGATGGAGCCCGATCTGCAATTTTCCTTGACAGTAGTACTTTACTACTATCGAGACCTAATTTGGACCCGTGAACGAGACAGTTAGTCTTAGAATCATGTTTCCTATATTTTCTAAAAAGTTCGTCCTGATGTCAAAAATGAAAATAATATATTATATACGGGCCGATAATCGTTCTAGGAGACGATTCGAGCTGTCTTAGGGTTTTTCGAGAACCTTGAGCCAATGATTTTCATACCAGGGCTATGATAAATCATTTGGGGACTCCTACAAATGTCGTGAGGATTTTCAAATTATCGGGACGTGAATTGACCAAATTACCTTTGGTTAGTTTTTACTAATTGCCCTCTTTACCTTTCTTAACCCTTAAGTCTTCCTAAATATCTAATTCTCTCACCCACTCATCTTTTTCTTCCCTCCTCACCCGCTGGCTGGCTGCTGCTTTTCTTCTTCTTCCTCCATTTTCAACTTCAATTTTCTCAAGCTTTCTCAAGCCTTTTCAAGAAAGTTTGTGAAGCAAAGTTGCTCCTCTCATCCTCCTCTATCACCCAGAAGGTTTAGATTTCATCCTTGAGCTCTCAATCTTTATTTTCTCCATTTATTTTCATGAATTTCAATTTCTAGCTCTAAACTTCAAAAATCTCTAGAAAATTGTAGAAAAATCATTTTGAGACCAAACCAATTCCTATGAGCTAGTATCATCCCCTATTATCATAATCCAAGAGCTTGTAATGAAATAAAATCTCTAGCCTATTTTTCTAGGGAAGGCCGAATAGTGCTTAAGGGGGGAAATGGGGTTTTGTTGTTCATTGTTCTTGATTCCACATGTTTCATCCCTTAATCATGTAATCCAAGTGATTAGGAGGTCAAATCAAATTCTCACCTATTTTTCATGGTGATGGCTGAAACCCTACTTTGTTGGTTTAAGGGGTTTTGGTTCAAATCTCTGATAATTGATCATTGATTATGCATTAGGTATGCTTAAGGGTCATTGATCCAAGAGTTGGTAGAATTTCAATATCCCTAGCCTATTTAATTAATTAAGGGAAGTAGCTAATCCTAGAGATTAGGTAGTTTATGGTTTCATTATTTTAATTTCTGGTTGTGTTTTACTGTGTAGAATCCGACAGGACTCAAACGCTCGATCACGCACTCGATTGACTACTGCGGAGCCGCATTGGGAATCTCTCGGGAAAATCACAAAGGTGGGGGAATGAACTGCAATATCGTCGGGGAGGCAAGCTTTAAATAATGTATATTGATATGCGTAGGGCGACCCAAACCCTATTAGAGGTCGTTTGACCGTTAGGTTGATTTTACTGCATATTGAGATTGTCTGTGCTGTGATTGGATATTTGATATATTATATGTGATATGTGTATGATGTCTATTATATGCTATAGTTGATTGAATGTTATTCATTTGTAAATTGATTTTACTGTTAAGTATATATATTCTGGCTGTTATTGATGTCTGTTGTGACTGCTGATGTCTGAGTAGAACTAGGCAGTGATTTCTGATAAATCGGGTGACGAATGTGTGGTGAGAAAGTCGAGGTTATATATATATGTTGTAGTGCTCAACCGAGTGATATAGTTGATCTGTCGATGTCGTGATGTGAGTTGATACCCGGTTAAGCCGGATGAAAGTTGGACGTGGTTGCATATAAGTCATGGTTGAGACACTAAGTGTTAATCCTGAGATGGGTCAGTGAGATTCATGTTGCATAGTTGTTATTCATCACTGTGTTGGCATACGGGCGATTTAGATCTTACCTGCGGGGAGATGGTCGTATCGATTAGTTTGGCGTAGAGGCGATTTCGATCTTACCTACGGGGAGGTGGTCGTACCCGTTAGTCGAATTGTAGATGGACGGGCGCATATCTCGACCTAGCCTGCGGGCATAGGGATATGTCGTTACCGAAAGTTGAGTTGTTAACGAACGGGCGAATGCTCCGACCTAGCCTGCGGGCGAGGGAACATGTCGTTACCGTAAGTTGCGTTGTTGACGGGCGAATATTCTGACCTGGCCTACGGGCGGGGGAATATGTCGTATCCATGAGACGATTTGGACATGCGGGCTTTAGACCGAACCCTACCTTTATGGGGGTGGCATAATGATGATTGGGACACCTTGATCCGTTGGGGATGTCGCGTCGTGATCGCGTCCATATAGTCGGTAGTTGCATGCGTGTGAGGGACAGTAGTTAAGGGAAAAATTATTCGGAAGTCGTTTAGTTGTAACTGTCGTGTTTGTGAGTGTGCTATCTATACAGATTATTTATATCGCTGTTTTTCCCATGTATGGCATATTACTGTTTCGTATCCCCTATACTTTTCTATATTGTATTTTTTTGTTCTCGACTGTACGAGAAGACCCTGATGAGGAGTTCCCAGAGGAGATTGACGGAATACCTGTTGAGCCTGATGCCGGCGGAAGAGCCTCGGATCCCAATGCTGGGGGACCTTGAGCGCCAAGAGATGAAGTCGGAGTGCATTTTGTTCTGATGTTATGTTTTTAGTTTTTATTTATTTCGTACTCTGAAGTATTTTATATTTGGTATCAGTGTTGTAGGCTCTACTGATGGAGCCAATACTATTATGTATATATACTTTTATTATGGTATCAATATGTATTGTATATTTTAATATTTCCGCAAATTTTATACTACTACGCTATGCTATAACTCTAATAATTATAAGTGGGGTCACCAATGGGACCTCCTAGGAAGGGGTTGTCTCAAAGAGTGCATCCCCCTCCCGAGCTCGGCATCGGGGTGTCTTGGTCGCCTTGGAACGTTAGCCTAAAATGTGGGAAGCTCAGGGATTAGTCAGGCAAACCGGACTGGATCGGGCATCACGACACGATAGAAGCAACCCCGTCCGTCACTGTATATTATTCCCAAGACCGGTGACATCCCCAAGGCCACTCACCCCTTCTGCTCTCTGTACCCGCACTCAGGTACAATTAACCTCGCATGACGTTGGCAGCCCATATACTACCTGTCATACGGCCTCACCACTTGGCAACTATGATATGCAATGAACAACCTCAACAAGATGATACTGGATCCTCATCCCTAAACGCTCAATAATGGATCAACACATGATGCCACGCATCCGCGAGCCACAAATCCAGCTCAACTAGCTTAACACAGCTCAACAGCAAAACCAGCCACAATATCAACTCGCTCGCATAGGGCTCACAACCATTCAACAACTCAACTTAGGCACACCAACATAGCATAAAAATAGATGCAGTAACAATAATCGTAATAACAATTGCATAAGAAGCATAGCATATCACAAACCAAGTAGGCATATAGGCACGTAGACAAGTAGCAACTTGCACAAATAGCAACATAGCAGCCATGCAAAGTATTTCATCCTCGATCAACTGTTATCTAACCTAGGGTTCCAACTTAGCAGTGATACCCAAAGTAAAATAAACCTAGGGTTTAGGTACTTTATCGGGGTTCAACCTCTATTAGGGTTTAGGGCTTCCCTACACATAGAAAAAACAACAACTACGCTACTCTTGCCTTCCCGACGACAACAGTACTCTTTCTCCTCACCAGAAACGATGGCGCGAACTTCAACGCGATCACTGGCACTATAAGCATGCAGCCACGAACCTCAAAAACAGACACGAACCACCTCCCTAGCCGCGGCCTCAAGCTCCAAAACCTGCACAACCACGAGCACAAACTTTGCCCTAATCACGAGCACAACACGCATGAAATAGTGTTAGCCCTATGACAACCTCAAATCTCAAGAGAAAAGGTAGAAACTCGAAGAAACACGAAGAACACGTGTAAGGGATTCGATTTTACCTTTGACGAATCGAGAAATCGTTCGAACAAATTTGTAGAAAACTTCGTCACGATCGCAACGGTGTTGTCAGAATCTCGTTCCGCCGCCTCGATCGTCTTGAAACCTGAGTTTCTCTCTCTAGAATCTCAGAACTCCTCTCCCTACTCTCAGCAACTCGTGCTCACAAAGGTGTAAATTGCCCCAGTGAAAGTGAAAAATTCACTTAGGGCATCCTGCTGATAATGCTTAAGCGTGCAAGATTGCCACGCTTGAGCGTGCCCATGCTTGAGCGTGGAGCCTCGTCCACTCTGCCTTCTCCCTTGCCTAACATGTGTCTTACACGCGTCCAAACTCAGAACAGCTAGCAAACACACTTAGCATGCTTGAGCGTGCAACCCTCCCACGCTCAATGAGACGTCCCGCCTCATTAAGTAACCTAATTATCTAATCCTAAAACATGCGGAAAATTTAAAACTTTAAACATATATTAAATACATACAACACATTGGTGGGTTTAAGTACATGCATCCATAAAGTACCTTCGTTAGAGTACACAGCTTAATGGCATACTGCCTATATAACATCTGCTAAATGAAAAATACATAAGAAGTCATATCAAAATAACTAATAAAACATGTTACCTCTCGTCCCGGCCCACCTCACCAAATACATCAAAATATAAACACTCAAACTCTCATGCCTATTGAGACGCATTGGCCGGACACTCCTATCAATAAGGATGATATGGTGGCCGTGAACTACCCTCTATCCCAGATCTCTCACTGTTGGTGTCTACAGCTCTCCCGCCGGCATCGGGTTCATAGGGAGTGCCATCCTCCTCTGGAATCGGTTCCTCAACTGCAACATCTTCTCCACGTACCAAGAGAGAAAACATACATATAGAAAATAGGGAGATAAGGATCTACAACAAGCATCATAGGTGGGAAAGAAATCATAGAGTAACATATATTAACACCACACACATCACATAAGCATGTACACAAACATCTCCCACTTATATCATTCATACTCATCGCCTATGCTATATGTATCTCAAATCGACATGTATGTCGGCCGATATCTCAAAACTCGTTCTCGATCTCAGAGAACTTTAGTTAGCTGTCCAGGTAACGTTTCCGCTCGCCGTGACCAATAAGAGTGCATCCCCACTCCAATTCTCGGGAGGGGTATCTTGGCCGCCTCGGAATGTCCACCTGCGACGTGGAATACTCAGGGTCCAGTCGGGATAACCAGGCTCCAGCGGGCATCACGACACAATAAGAGCAACCCCATCCGTCACTTGTGATAAGTCCCGAGCACGATTACATCCCCAAGATCACGAAGATCGTCCCTTCCGTAATCCGTACCCGCACTCAAGTACACTAACCTCGTGTGTCCCATACCACACGGCTCGCCACTTGGCACATGATTATGCTATGCACGTCAACCAATCTTTGTGCCACCAATATCTCAATACTCATCTCAATCCTTATATCACTTTATTTACAATACTCTAGTATCCATCACGTTTTCCTTACACATGCATTGTGGCACTTTCATTTATTATCAACATCATCATCATTCATAAAGCATGCAGGCATAATATTTGATATCTTAATATGCCACCTTAAGCATATAATATTATAAAATTCATATTATCAAGCATACCATTCTAAACTTATAAACACATAAATCACATAGAGCACATATTCACAATTATACCAAATATACTAATCATCCATCCAGTAATAGTCGTCTAGCTTAGGGTATATTCTTAGTGGTGATAGCCCAAAGATACCTACACTGAGGGTTTAGGTACTTTGTTAGGGCTCAACCTCTAGCAGGGTTCCCCTACACATGTCAATATATACTATTCTACTCTTGCCTTCCCGACGAATGTGTGATTCTTTCTCCCCACCTTGTTTTTGCTACGTGCAAGATCCTATCACAAATAGCCTTGACCCTCGAACCCACGAGCAGATGTCTTGAATCTCGTGTACACTTATACCCAAGCACTGTTCCTTGAAAGTAAGAGTTGCCCCTTTGTTTACCTCTCTAAATTCTTCCTAGAATCTAGACCCACCTTGGAATAACTTAGAGCTTTTTGGCTTAAAATAGGTGGAATAAATTTGCTCATACATACACCCTCTCTTGGTTCATTGAGGTTTTTCACTCACCAAGTATTCTCACTACTCACGCATAGAAGGTAAAAGAGAAGAGAAAGAGTTTAATGCACTGTGTGTTAGTTTTCCAAAACAATCCTCTACACGGTACTAATATAGCCTTTTATAGGCATTGTTATCATAACAAAGTATTAAAACCCTCAATCTTAAGTCATATAAAACGGTGATACAGCTTAGTGTGAACTGAATTCTAATAATTAGCTATGACAACTACACATTAGGCTCT
Organism: Ammopiptanthus mongolicus; assembly: GCA_039655645.1. Lineage (NCBI taxonomy): Eukaryota > Viridiplantae > Streptophyta > Magnoliopsida > Fabales > Fabaceae > Ammopiptanthus > Ammopiptanthus mongolicus. Next base: position 59,154,218 of record CM077345.1, read on the forward strand.
GCACATTAATTAATAGTGTAGTCCAGCTTTGTGACGTACAGATGAGATGAAGCTATCTCAATGGAGGCGCCTACATTTTTGACAAGCCACAGGCAGTGCAATAGCTTGGAGACAAATGATATCCATACTTGAGGCGGTGCAGTAACATTTGACAAGATAATATCTACACTTTTGACTAGATCTTGGTGGTGCGATAACACCATTGGAGGTGCATAACAACTTGGCTCTAAACAAGTCTAATGGAAAGAGTAACTAACATGATATAATAAGATTATTGTTATACCCTTCCTATTTAAATGACATACAAATAACATATGTAAGGATTGCGTGTGACACATAACTTCAATCTACATTGATTTTATAAGTGTAAGAGAATGACTCATCAAAGCTATACCTCTTAGACTCACATGATTGGCATATGGTAATCAAAGTAGATAAACAAAGTAGGAGGTGGCATTTTATTGGAAGCTTAGATGGAATGTGATACGGTCAATTTAGAAAATTTTGCAAGTAACATGATTGGTTCAGCATGCCATGACTTGTAGCTTTTAAAAAAAAATTAATCAATTAAATTCTTAAGGGTGAAGTAATTCAGGTCCAGGAATTCCAAGTATGACTAAGCAATGCTAGTAGGTGATTATGTAAGGCTATAATCCTAGGCTAGGTGAGTTGGCAAGATGATAAGGTTTTTACCATGTGCTTGCTGCTTGAACAACTTGGAGTTGTTATCATATTACCACTCTTTAAGTCTGGAGCCAAGCAAAAGTTGGTCATAGGATTAGGACTTCATTTAGTTAAATTAACTAGGTTTTATCATTGTAGACTAGTGGAAAGGGTCGAATATGGCGGCAGCGGCTGCACCGTGGGAATCCTTGTTTCCAGAATGCGCCGCGGCAGCTGCTCCCGTTCCCTCATCCTTGACATGCCCTCTGCCTCCACCTTCTACAGCATCTCATGCATCTCATGTGGCCCTTAACGTGTTGACCAAGCCTGATCCACAGTTGGTGCAACCATCAAAAACGTTTGCACAAGCTTTGAAAAATGCTTGTGAAATTCCAGTCAGTCAACTTCCTGTGCTTGTATTAAAGGCGATGAAATTGCCATTACCATCCCTGAAGAAGAATATGAAGCAAGTATAGCAAAGGGTAAGAACAAACTGCATGGACGTTTACTTATCTCTAAAGGAGATAAACCTTTGAAAATTGATGACTTGCGCAACAAGCTACTCCAATTATGGAATCCAGTTCGTAAATGGAGTATGGTTCCACTAGGGAAAGGCTTTTATGAGTTTTCATTCGCTTCAATTGAAGATTTGAGGACTGTTTTATCAGTTGGATCGTGGCATTTGAAACCGGGTTCTCTAAGGCTGTTTGCGTGGACACCAGACTTCATTCCCAAGCTTGCTAAGCATACATGCGTGCAGTGCTGGGTTAGAATCATTGATCTTCCGTAGGAATATTGGAGGCCTAAGATTTTATTCTCAATTGCTCGCAGTATTGGGGTCCTGCTATCTCTTGATGATGCCACAATAAACAAAACTCTGGGTTATTTTGCTCGTGTGTTGATTGATATAGACATGCTAAAGCCACTCCCGGATCAACTGTTAGTGGAGAGGAAGGGCTTTGCTTTTCTGGTTGGGGTGGAATATGAATTCCTGCCTTTATTTTGTTTCCACTGCTCAACAATTGGCCATGCTTCATCTAACTGCAATAATAGACAAAAGGAGCAACATAACGTCATTATGCAGAGAAAGGACAGCAAGAGAATTTCACCACTTAAGAATCCTACTATTTTTGTCCCAAAACAAGCTGATAAGGGAAAAGCGGTTATAATTGATTCTACTCCTGCTCCTATAGGCCAGCAGATTCAGGGGGAAACAAGCAAACTAAAAGAAGCTGTGGTTAAGGAATCTGAAAATCAAGCCATGCCTGCTTCAGATGATGAAGAAGAGGATTACGTTGAGAATACTGGATCTTATTTACCTGATACTGTGCCTTATGTTTTGGAGAAAATTTCACCTGAACCTGTTGATCAAGGGAAGGTTGTTGAGAAGGAAGTTTTTCCAGGAACTCAGGCAACTCCTTTGCAGCAACAAGGCACTTCTCCTTCTTTGTCAGGCAAATTTTGGGCTGATGCTGATGATGAGGATGAATCTGCCAATAATACGGATGATGCTTTGGATAAAGATAGCAGCATTAGGCCTCTAGTTGAAAAATACACAGTTAATGATATTGGTTTCAATACTGTCTTGAGCAAGTCTCAGCGGAAAACTTTGAAGAAAAAGGCTAAACAGCAGTTAAATGCTGAAGGGAAGAGTCCAATTGGTGTGGTAACTAGGTCTCGAGCAGGACCATTTATTACTGATCAATGAAGATTTTGTTTTGGAATGTGCGGGGTATTGGCAACTTGGATACTCATAGAGTGCTGCACAAGTTGGTATCTACTAATCATCCTGACTTTATCTTAATTGTTGAGCCTTGGATTAATTCTTCTGCTCTTCCTGCTAAATATTTATATAAAATGGATTTGACTTTATTTGCTGAAAACAATAGGCAAGACTTGTCTCCTAACCTCTGGTGCTTATGCAAATCTGACATGAAGCCTCAAATTATTGCTGTCTCTAGCCAATTTGTGGCTTTTTCTATTAAATATGAGGCCAAAGAATTCTTTATAGCTGCTATTTATGCTTCTACTGATTACAAGCTGAGAAGACAACTTTAGATGGATTTGCATACTCTTCAGATGACTCATCAAGGTTCTTGGTGTTTTATTGGTGACTTTAATGCTACCCTTGGTGCTCATGAGCAAAGGGGTAGGTGCTTGCCTAACAAGCTTTCTTGTCAGGAGTTTCAGGAGTGGACTAATTTGAACAATCTGGTTCACATTACCTCTAGAGGTTCTCAATTCACATGGTCGAATGGAAGAAAGAGACAGTTTCATACTGAGAAGAGGCTTGACAGGGTCATTTGTAATGCCAATTGGATTGATCAATGGTCAAGTGTTGATTGTTGTACTTTACTGAGATGCCAATCCGATCATCACCCTATTCTGATGTCTATGAAGTTCGATGACAGGCAGCATTGTTCTCATTTTAAATTTCTCAAAATGTGGGCTAAACACCCTCAATGTAGTTTTATTGTTGCTGAGGAATGGAAGATACCTATCTATGGTAACCATATTACAATTCTCTCTCAAAAGTTGAAAAAACTGAAAAATAGGTTGAAAGATTGGAATTGGAATGTCTTTGGTGATGTTCATCAAAGGGTGAAAAATGTTGTTTCTTTGGTTGAGAATGTTCAAGGCCGCATTGACTCTGTGGGTGGCTCTGATGAGCTGTTCAATGAAGAAAAAGAAGCTCAACGAAGTTTGCAAGAAGCTTTGGTCTATGAAGAGGACTTCTGGCAGGAAAAGGCTCGAGTTGACTAGCACATCCATGGAGATAGAAACACTGAGTTTTTTCATAGAATGGCAAAACTTAGACAAACTACCAAGCAAATTTCTATTCTCAAATCAGGAGAGCAGATCCTCGATTCCTATGCTGACATTGAGCAGCATATTGTGCAGTATTACCAAGATCTATTTGCAGCTGATAATCATTGTGCTGATTCTGATTTAGTTGAGAATGTCATCCCTCAAATAGTTTCTGTTCAAGACAATTGGCATCTAACTATTATTCCTTCAGCTGAGGAGATCAAGCAAGCAGTATTTTCCATGAATGTGAATGGTGCTCCTGGGCCGGATGGGTTTGGAGGGTATTTCTTTCAACATTTTTGGGAGATTATCAAGGAAGATGTAATAAATGCTACAAGATATTTTTTCATTCACAATTGGTTGCCGAGTAACCTTAATTCAAACCTTGTTGTTCTGATACCTAAGTGCAAAGAGGCAGGCATGATTGAGTTGTATAGACCAATTGCTCTTGCTAACTTCCAATTCAAGATCATCACAAAGGTGCTTGCTGACAGATTAGCTTTGATTGCTCCTAAACTCATATCACAGAATCAGAGAGATTTCATTAAGGGGAGGAGTATTGTTGATTGTATTTGCTTAGCCTCGGAGTCTATTAATTTACTGGATAAAAAGGCTTTTGGTGGTCAAGTTGCAGTGAAGATTGACATCAAAAAAGCATTTGACACAATTGATTGGAACTTTCTTTTGAAAGTTCTTCAGGCTTTTGGTTTCAATGAGCAGTTTTGCAGATGGATCAAGGTCATACTTCATTCAGCAAAATTGTCAATTACAGTGAATGGTAAAGCTGTTGGTTTCTTTTCCTGCAAGAGAGGGGTTAGACAAGGAGATCTACTCTCTCCTTTACTCTTTTGCTTGGCTAAAGAAGTGTTGAGTAGAGGCATATCTAAGCTTGTGCATGATGGCAAGGTGCAGCTTATGTCTGGACCTAGAGGATTTGCTATGCCTAGTCATATCCTCTATGCTGATGACATTTTGATCTTTAGTAGAGCTTCCAAGCTTTCCATTGTAAATTTGAAGAAACTGTTTTTAGATTATGCAGCAGTTTCAAGTCAGGTAATCAGTGCTGAGAAGTCCAAGTTTTTTGCTGGTCATATCTCTCAAGCTAGACTTCATAGCCTTAAAAATCTGCTTGGTTTCTCTGCTGGTAGCTTCCCTTTCTCTTATTTAGGGGTTCCTTTATTCAAGGGTAAGCCAAGAAAAATTCATCTTATGCCTATTGTTGATCGAATTAAATGCAAGATCTCTGCTTGGAAAGGGCACCTGCTGTCAATTATGGGCAGAGTTCAACTGGTCCAATCTGTGCTTCATGATATGCTCATTTATAGTTTCAGAATTTATACTTGGCCAGCTTCCCTGCTCAAATTACTAAACAAGTGGATTAGAAACTTCATTTGGGCTGGTAATGTTCATACACAGAAAGTGGTTACAGTGGCTTGGCACAAGGTTTGTGCTCCTTTTGTGGAAGGTGGCTTGAATCTGAGAAACCTAAAGAGTATTAACAAGGCAGGAATGCTTAAGTTTGCTTGGACTCTTCTTCAATCTGACACACGGTGGGCTTCTCTGTTGCAATCTCGAGTTTTTTCTAAACATGGCATGATTAGTCATCATATCAACTCTTCTATCTGGTGTGGTATCAATCCTGTTTTTTCTACTGCTACAGATCATGTGATATGGCAGCTAGGTGATGGTCAGAAAATTCGATTTTGGAAGGATAGATGGTTATCTCCTGATTTTGATTTGCAAGATATGCCTCCTGACTTAATACCTTCCTTAGATTGCAAGGTTGCTAATTATATTGCTCATGGTAAATGGAATCTTCCAGCAAATTTTGCTGCTTCTTTCCCAGCCATGCGAGATGAAATTAGTGCAATGGTTATCCCTATTGTCCAATGTGAGGACAGGTTGAGATGGAGTTCCTCTGCTTCAGGCAATTTGACATTCAAAGAGGCTTATTTATTTCAAGTTTTTGATGGCCCTGCTATCCCTTGGTCTAAGCTGATTTGGAGAGCTAGCATTCCTCCATCCCGTTCCTTTTTATTTTGGAGATTGATGCATCACAAGATGCCCACAGATGAGAATCTCAAAAACAAAGGTTGCATTGTGGTCTCGAGATGTAGCTTATGTGGTAAGTTTGAAGAATCTTCCCTGCATCTTTTTTCTGCAGTGCTCTTATGCTCAGCAACTTTGGAGATGGTTAAGCAGCCAATTTGGTCTGCATTTGGATAATTCTTCATTCGCTGGTCTCCTCCAAGTTTGCCACAGAAATTGGAGTATTTAGGCTTTAGATGTGATCATGTCAGGCATCATTCATGTCATCTGGTCCATTTGGTGTAGCAGGAATCGTCTTCGGTTTGACAATAAGAGTTTTGCTATTTGTAGAGCAATCTCCCAGATTAATGCACAGGTCTATCTTTCAGGTACTCTCAGTAAAGGCAGTATGTGTAATTCCATTGAAGAACTTGTTATACTCAAGAACTTCAAGGTCAATATTCACCCATCAGCTGCTCCTGTGATCAAAGAACTTGTTTAGAAGCCTCCCCTATGTAGCATGGTGAAATGTAATACAGATGGTGCAGCTCTTGGATGCCCGGGTTTGGCTGCTTATGGTGGTATTTTTAGAGACTCCAAGTCTGCTTTCATGGGCTGCTTTGCTCAGAACTTGGGAAACACCCGAGCCTTCAATGCCGAACTCATTGGAGTCATGATTGCTATTGAGCAAGCCTTCATGCGAGGTTGGTTCACTTTATGGATTGAATGTGATTCTGCTCTTGCTATTGCTGCCTTCTCGGATGTTGAGAGGGTTCCTTGGAGACTTCGGAATAGATGGATCAATTGCATGGAGTTTACTAAGCGTATGAGATTTATTTCTTCTCATATTTACCGGGAAGGCAATGCTTGTGCTGATAAGCTTGCCTCTTTTGGTTTGAATGTTCAAGATTTCGTTTGGATGGATGCTCTTCCTAATGCTCTTAAGGATGATTTCTTTAGAAATAGGAATAGTTTACCTTCTTATCGCTTCAAATAACTCTTTCATGGGTTTGGTTTATGCCCCCCCATTTTTCCTTGTATTTTTTGTTTTATTAATAAGATAGCCAATAGGGGTACTCTTTTTCCTTACTGGTGTTTTTTTCCCTAAGGAGGGTTTTGCACCATGAGGTTTTAACGAAGCTCCTATTGTTCGTTAAAAAAAAAAAAATCATTGTAGACTAGTCATGGCAAAGTATACAAACTATGATAAGTACTTTAATTAATTAGTTTTGGCTTAGTTGGATTTAGCTTAAATAAGCTTCTAACTTATGGTGTTACTAGTCTAATTTATATCATTAAATTTATGTATCCATAAATCATAGAAAATTATTTCTAAGTTAGCTTAGTAAAGGTTTAGAAAACCCGGATGTTATACTCAAACGTTGGCATGCTTGAGAGTACACCTCTCCCACGCTTGAGCATGCTGCTCAGCTGGGAAGAGACTTTCAGCCTTCTGATCTTCCCCATTTATCGTGTTATGCCTTAGGCGCTTTCATCCTGATTCAAGCCTATTCCTAAACTTCCAACTAAGCCTTGAACTAAAACCAAACAAGCCACATAACCAATCAAAGCCCTAATCGAGATTAACCAACTCGATTAGAGTTACAGAAAAGTAGGGATTTTACAATAGCTCTAATAGATGCTCTAACAAGTATTTTGCTTCAGTTCATATTTCTTTTTATTCTCTTCTGACGCTACTTCGAGCTTTGGTTTGACATACATCAAAGAGTAAGATTTTGGATGCATCAAGATTACTCTTTATTGATTGCTTCTATCAGTCACTTCAAATGAGTAATCACCTTCTTCCATATTCTTCACACGCATGAGGCTTGGTTGAAGCATGTTGCTGAAGGTCTTTATAAACGATCATGAAAGTATACTTGACTTGTTTATCAGACGCTTCAAAGCTTAGCTTGAGATACCTTAGGTGAAGTTAGATATAATTCTTATATTCTGCACACTTAAGTAAATCATCAACAATATTCACATAGTTCATTTAATTCATTAACCAAATGTTTAGATAAAACAAAACATAGGGATTAGACGCTTAGCACAAACTATCAAACGGATAATAAGGCACTTAAACGCTTGGAGACCTACCACCAAAGACTCAATTGTTTAATATATGATATTGTTGAGATGTTCCCTTGTGAGAAGAATTTGATTATTTCTTTGAGGAGATTACGAACCATTTAACAAGTACTTTCTTACTTGGATGAATCTTCTTTATTTATGCTGTAATATTGATAATTTGGGAAAATGCTATGTTTATGGGTGTGTGTGTATGGGGACTCTCACTGTGTTTAATAATTACCCGATGCTTTTAAAAATGTTATAGGCACCGAAATTGATCAATCTGGGCCTTCTCACGCATCATCGTTGTTTTGGGATCCATGCATGCCATGTGGAGACTTTTGTTTTTGATATTTTAAGAGTTTACACCCGATTTTAGTTGTTCAGGACTATGCACACCTTTTGTTTTAGTTGGTGTAACTTTGATGAATCTATTTATTAATATGATGTATTGATGAGTATGATTCTCTTGATTTTGGATGAATATGAATTTATGGTCGGTCATGACTATGAAATTTGGGTCATGACGATGAGTCAACACTACTTAGAGACAATTAAATTTAAACTTTAAAGTATAATATAGCTAAAATTCTTGGTTCTTTACTGATGCTACTACAAATTTCTTTCGTTGGCTTAATGGTAATTGAAAAAGGATCTTAAGTTTTCTCTTTTTATGAAATTCTAGAGAGAAAACTAAAGATTGGAAAGAGCTGCATTTTGACCATGGTGCTAAGTTTTCAAATTCTGTAACAAGACAATTCCTTTTGTTTGTAAACCCACTGCTCTTTTTGTTTTTAAATTCGTTTTTGAATTGCCACTATTTTTGTCTACTTGCTTTGTTAGAATTACCTACTTTATTTATAGAATATTGAATCAAGAATATAAGCATGTTTTTATTTAAGATATTTTTTTCTTTATTATTAAATTGATAGATAACATTGAGCATGGAGCAGTGTTCTTAATCCCAAACCGTCTAGTCCAACCAGTTCGATCGTAAACCGGACATATGGTCGATCCGGTTAGCATATCAGATTGGATATACTGAACCAGACACCATCAAATATTGGATGAACGGGTTTAAACCGACTGACTCGGCTCTCAGTTGAACCAGTTTGAAGTCATAATCACGGAAAATGCAGCTAAAGTGCCTCTATGTGGATTCGAACACAGGTTCTAGGAGTTGAAGGAGAACAATTGTGCCACTACACCAAAGCACTCACTTAGTACACATATGACGAATGTATTATATATACATATCTTTAGTACTAAATTTAAAATTTCATATATATATATATATATATATATATATATATATATATATATATATATATATATATCAGTTCATGCGGTTCAACCATTGACTCAATGGTTTGACTAGTGACCCATTGACCCAGTGTCCTGACCGAGTCGATGAACTGTCCGAGTTTTATAACACTGGCACGAAATGACTGAGGAAGATATGATCCCATATATTGGCATGGAGTTTGAGATAAAAGATCATGCATATAGATTTTATAATAGGTATACTGACTTCATTGGTTTTAGAATTAGAAAGGACTGAAGGAATAAAAGCAAGTTAGATAAGGAGAATGTGATATCTCGAAGATTTGTTTTTTTAAATAAAGCTTCAATAAGAACAAAAATCATGAAATTATAATCTTATTTCCTGAAATTGCTACAATGTATGATTCTTATCCAGACTAGCTATTTATTTATTAAATTTATTTTACATGCAATGGAAGCATCCTGAAGTTGCAATCTCGTTTCCTTGTAATGGTGGTTTTAACTTCTCAGTAGGAATTCCTAGAAAAGATAAAGCATCCTCAAATGTTTTTGTTGTCAAAGAAGAATTCTTTTTAGGCTAAAATACACTTTTAGTCCCTCAAGTTTGTCACTTTGGCGAAATTCGTCCCTCTACTTTTTTGGGGGGCGAATTTAGTCCTCATAATTTTACAATATTGCAACTTTCGTCCATTCAACAATTTCCTGTTAGAAAACTAACAGAACTTGCCTACGTAGCAAACATATTTCCACATGGCATGTCCAGCTAGAACCAAAAAATATTAAAATATTAAAAATAATTAAACAATATTTAAAATATAATATTAATAATAATAACAATAAATTATTATTTTATTTTGAATTTTAATATTAATAGCTCATCTTATTCCTTCACAGGGCTTCCATCTTCTTCGATCCCGCCACTTATCATTGAGGTCAGAATACGATGACTCCTCCTTCCTATTATGTTGCTCCACCTTCCTCTTACGGATGTTCCTCCCGACAGCACCCCCTGCCTGCCACCGCCTCCTCCTCTAAGCCCACTTCCCCTCCTAGGTCTTCCCCTTCGAACCAGAGCTTATCAATTGGACTTTCCTATTCTCTAGCTGGATAAGTACCCAGAAAGGTTATGTTAGAGTATTGAATAATTTCCTACTGAAATGTCTGCTATATGAACCCGAAGAAACACCTAATGGCATAGTCCCCTTTTCTCCTGGTAGAATTGGTGTTGCCCCAACATTTTCGATATATAATCAGTAGTCCCAAGGTTTGGATTTTAATATTGATCTAGCGATGAGGTCACACCATCTTTGTTCTACGTTGAACCTGCAAGGAAGAAGATGACTTATCATCAGAGTATGATGAACCCTGTGAGGAAAATGACTTATTAAGGTCATGTGCTCTGCACGTGACCGTCTTTTAATATTATAATATTGAAATAAATTATTATTACTATTATTATTATATTTTGTATATTATTTAATTATTTTAATATTTTTTGATTCCAGCTGAGCATGTCACATGGTAAAATGTTTGCCATGTAGGACACGTTCTGTTAGTTTTTTGATGGCAACTTGACAGAGGGACGGAAGTTGCAATATTGTAAAATTATGAGAACTAAATTCGCCTAAAAAAAGTGGAGGGACGAATTTCACCAAAGTGGAAAACTTGAGGGACTAAAAGTTCATCTTAGCCTTCTTTTTGAAGATGGAAATGTATTTTTGTTATCATTTTATAATGTTGTTAGCTTTCTAATATAATTATAAAGGAAATAGACACTAAATTTGAAGATAGCATCCAACTTTGCACTAGAAAGCAAGAATGCATATAACATTTACATTTGGTTTACAGTTGTGGAAATCAAATCAACAACATACAGTGTTTCAATTTCCAAATGCTTCATCTATATGCCTAAAAAACAAATCAACATTATATCATTTTTGACTCAATATTCTTCGTTTAAGTTCTGCTCTCAATTTGGGTGCTTCTTCCTTTATGTTTCCAACTTCCCATCTTCAGCTCAAGAAAAAGTACAGCACCTGCAAACTATTAGCCAAAATCCATCATCATAACTTGCTTAGACACATTATAGAAAGCGAAGGATGTAAACAACACAATACACACCACACACACAACAGAACAACCAACACATGCCCTTAGAAGTTTTTAATAGTCAATGGACAAGGAGTGTTTATCTCACACATCGACACATCACAAACCATTTCACAATTTAATTCAGATGCCATACTCACACTTCATAACTTATTACATGTGCTAGCTATGACAAAAAAACTCCCAAGTGTTAGCAAATTTGATAGGTTAACAATGTGTTTTTTGAGTTTCACACAACTAAATGTTATGTCGAATTGCAGATCAATCAAGTGCTGCTTGAAAGAACCCTTGATGTTGATTGTATGAATGTACATGATTACAAATTACCCTTTCAAGCACCACTCATGCTCTCCACCTTGGCCAACATCCATAGTTCACATTCCAGCACCTCCATCAAGGCAAAAGCAATTCCAAAACAACATCCTCACAATAAAATACTTAATGTAGAAGTTACAAATAATAGCAGGTGTCAAACGTAATGGATTTTGGACCTAATATAGCAGGTGTCAAAGTTTCAAATATAACAAATTACCCTTTCAAACACCACTCATGCTCTCCACCTCCGCCAACATCCATAGTTCACACTCCAACACCTCCATCAAGGCAAAAACAATTCAAAAACATCACCCCCACAATAAATACTTAATTTAGAAGTTGCAAATAATAGTAGGTGTCAAATGTGAAGGGTTTTAGACCTAATATAGCAGGTGTCAAAGTTGTAAATATAACAAATTACCCTTTCAAGAATCACTCATGGTCTCCACCTTGGCCAATATCCACAGTTCACACTCCTGCACCTCCATCAAGGGAAAAAAATTCAAAAAGAACATCCCCTCAATAAATACTTAATGTAGAAGTTTCAAATAATAATAGGTGTCAAACATAAGAGATATATTTTCACCTCATATAAGAGGTGTCAAATTTGCAAAAATTACAAATTACCCATTCAAGCAACACTCATGCTCTCCACCTCGGCCAACAACCACAGCTCACACTCAACCAACTCCATGAACCCAAAAACAATTCAAAAACAATATCCTCGCAATAAATACTTAATGCAGAAGATACAAATAATAGCAGGTGTCAAACACGAGGGATTTTGAACCTTATATAGCTATTGTCAAAATTGCAAATATTATAAATTACCTTTTCAAGCACCACTCATGCTTTCCACCTCGACCAACATGCATAATTCACACTCCAGTACTTCCATGAAGGCAAAAACAATTCAAAAGCAACATCCCCACAATAAATACTTAATGTAGAAGTTGCAAATAATAGCATGTGTCAAACGTGAGAGATTTTGAACCTTATATACCACGTGTCAAAATTGCAAATATTACAAACTACCATTTCAAGCACAACTCATGCGCCCAACTCGGCCAACATCCACAGTTCACACTCCAGCAATTCCATCAAGGAAAAAACAATTCAAAAACAACATCTCCGCAATAAATAATTAATGTAGAAGTTTCAAATAATAGGAGATGTCAAACGTGAGGGATTTTGCATCTAATATAACAGGTATCATAGTTACAAATATTACAAAATACCCTTTCGAGCACCACTCATGCTCTCCACCTTGGCCAATATCTATAGTTCACACTCCAACACCTCCATCAAGGCAAAAACATTTCAAAAACAACATCCCCACAATAAATGCTTAATATAGAAGTTGCAATTAATAGCAGGTGTCGAAGTTGCAAATAATAGTAGGGGACAGAAAAAGCATTTCATCATACAATTGATTTACACCTCCATCCGCGCCCACCTGTACCTGTGCTATTCCAATTCCAATTCCAATTTCACCTACCATCAATCAATATATCAAATAGTAAGAGTAGAAGAGGAAGAGAAAAAAGTGTATGTACCGTGGTGCCAAAGCAAAGGAGCAAATCTGGGGGTGGTGTCGTTGATTCATAACAAAATTCAGTAGGTATGAAAAAAGAAAAAAATTGAAACTTGGGAGGCGAGAGCAACTTACAAACCACCATCACCTCTACTGCATCTTCGCAGACACCAACGAAGTGTCTTTATCGTCTCCGCCAACACCTTGAACCCGTGATGGGATCTTGGAGTTGGGGTTAGTGATTCGTGGAATCTAATTTGGGGAAGAGTCAAAATGATGATGGAGGTGTGAGATTCCGGCGTGGGAAAGAAGAGATGGAAAAAATACACTTAATTGTGTTAACATTGTCAATTTACTTGAGTGCTGCGGTGGAAAAATTTTCCACATGTCCTCTTATAATAGGATAAGAGTACCACAAGCACTTACGATATTGTGTGTAAATTTTGTCTTTTAAATAAGAGTTTAATTGCTATACACTGACAGTGTAAAACATTTTTACACAGACATCCAATCATAAGTTATCACATCAGTAACAAAATTTGACTCTTATCCTAACTACCTTAAAAGTCATTAATATCATGATTGATGATTAATTGACAATATAAAAAATTTTACGCTGTCAGTGCATAACAATTAAACTCTTTAAATAATATGCTTTGTATCTTTGCTATATCAATATTAAACTCTTTGTTTTATCGGGTCAAACACACATAAGAGTGCAAATGCAATTGCAAATACCATTGGAAAGTTCTAACTTTGTAAAAAGAAACAGAAAACATGGCGAGCGTGCCTTCACCTTCTCCACCTCGACGCACGCCTTCCTCTGCCTCTGATTCCGGTAACTCCGCCCCTCACTCCCCAGCTCCTCCTAAGAACAAGGTGAACCGACCCTTCTCTCTCTGTCTCGCGTTCTTCTTCTTCTTCTTCACACATGCGCGCGTCTATGCCATTGTTGCTAATTATTTCGAGGGTTTTATTCGTTTGTCCTAGGTGGAAGGTACTACAAACAATGGGGTTTTCCATAGCGATGAGAAAAAACCTGACTTTGGCGATGGTCTTGAGTAAGTTCTTTTTTCATTTTTTTCTCGTTTTTCTCTCTCTTGCCCTTAGTTGATTTGGTGTACAGAACATTTTGAGCTGAAATGTTTTCGACTTTAAAGCTCTTAAGCTGTTTCAAATTTCCAATCAGCTCCATTATACTGCTTGTGTTTCTGCTATATTATTAGATTGCAATGACAACATTAAAACTGAAGTCTGCTATTACTTTGTTCATTTATTATTTGCATGTAATGATTAAGGAAGATAATGGGCATACCTCGAATCAGACATTTTATTTTGTGTGAATGGATCTTTACGTATTCGGTCTTGTGTGTGATTTTTGAATTCAAAGCAAAGCCCTGTAATTAGATACTGTTCAGTTGTTGGCTGTTCAAGAAAACAGCAATAATTTTATGAAAGAAAAGAGAAAACAGTAAGAACTGCTTATAATTTGAGTTCTCTTCAAGGATGCAACATGCAAAGTGTAACTTGCTAACGTACCCCATCCATTTTTTAAAAGGAGTACGTTAGCAAGTTATAACTAAAAAATTGACAAATACATCCGAAGGTGTAACTTGCTAACGTACTCCTAAAAAATATATGGATGTATGTTAGCAAATCTCTCTCTCTCTCTCTCTCTCTCTCTCTCTCTCTCTCTCTCTCTCTATATATATATATATATATATATATATATATATATATATATATAGGGTAGTCAATAGCGCGTGATAGCGCCGCTATCGCGGCGGAGAGGCCGCTACTCTAGAGACGTGGCGGAGCGTTTTACAGTCGTGGTCGCGAAAGCAGCGTAAATCGCAGCGTTTTGCATGCTATTGCGCCGCGACTCTATGCTGACGGCGGCTCTGCAGTTTTTCCGACGGCTTTGCACTTCTTCATAATGTGATGACAGCTGCTTTGTAAAACCCTACTTTTACTATGATGCGGGCTAACCTTAAGTCTCTCCCTCTTCTAAAACAAATGGGCCTTACGTAAGCCCAAAGAAAGAAAAAAATAATCTTCTGAAATAATGGGCCTAACTAAGTCTAAAGAAAAAAATTAACCTTATCTTTAAAACCCTTTTTTACTCTCACTTAAATTTAGTAAAACCCTATTTTACTTAGTGCCTCTTACATTAGTCCACTTTCTCCTCTTTTCTGGTACGTTTTTCCCCCTTCTTCTGCCTCTTCGTTTCTTTTGCCCCCCTCTTTGTAATAGCGGCCATCCCGCTATAGTAGTTTTGGGGGCTGGCCGCTATCCGGGATTGATAACTATGATATTATAGTGTGTATCAAGTGAGAGGAGCAAATTTGGACCATTAAAGTATACATGGATGTTCAAGATTAAAAGTTAGTGGTCATGCGATCACTTAAAAAAGTCACATGACATTTTGTTCTAATCTCAACCATTCATGTGTGATCCAAAGACCTAGATTTGCTCCTCCCACTCTCACTTGATACATCTCCTATGGGGGTGTATATATATATATATGTGTGTGTGTGTGTGTGTAATATTTGTTAATCTGACTAAAACATCATTTTATGGGATGATGTTGACTTTTCAACACAGAGCTAGCTATGCACAGCCACTAAAAAAAATATCCCCTGACTTAATTTGTTTGAGTTTTATGTTTCTGTAGAATATATGCATACAAATACCATATTTGTATGATTCCTTTATAGAGGATCATGCACCATGACTGCAGAAAATGAAATTAAAGAATACGGATGCACTGGAATAAGTGTCAATACCTGTAATAAAAATAAAGAGGGAGGTGGAGGGGGAAAAAACGCTAGAAATAAAGACAAATAAGGAGGAAATGGTTTTGGGACGAGTCTGCAAATTATAATAGTCATGGAAATTTCAGTGGGAATTTTAGGGGAGTTGCATATTGCCCCCATTTCCAATCTGCCTTGTTAGTCAAGTTTAGCAACTTTGACCCCCTCCACTCCCAGGGTTTGTTTTTTATCATGAACATATATATTTGGTCTCCCATTAGGTGTCCCTACACCCTTTGGATGTGTGAGACTAAACCCTGCTTCATGGAGTAGCCTTGGCCCCAGGTGCTTCCAGCAAGATTCGAATCCCTGCATTGTAGTTAAAGTTCACTCACATGGAGCTCAGGTTGCTGATTTAGCTACATAGATGAAGTGCCAGTTTTCAGGCCTTACTGGCAGCAAAATGCTAGAAACTATTGCACATGGGCAATAGATGCGATCAATAGTAATAGTACTTATAGATTCAGGCCATTTTTGAGATATTGATGAAGTACGGAAATACAGCCCTTTGTGTTGGAACTGGCACCGGTATCTGCATATAAAAGCAACTCATGTGTATACTTACATTTCTTCTTCCTTTTTGCTGAATGAAAATCTCCTTGAAGGCCATCATTCTTTTTTTAGCAATCTGTAATGTTGATTGAAGCATAAAACTTCTTGATATTCATCTTGGTGACAACAATTATTCCATGCTGGTATGCCTTTTGCGTTGCGGTTGTAACTTAGTCTCATTCTTTGGCCATTTGGGCTTGTTAGACTGCTGAGGTAAGGAGGATAGGATGGGAAATATTGAAAAAACTCACACAAAGGGGCTGCAATATAACAGAAAGGACAGGTGGCAATCTGTGAGAGGATTCTCACATGATTGGAGAAAGAAAAGGAGAGGAGGGAGTGTATATAAGAGAATGAATGAGGGCAAAGGGGGGTGTCAGATCATTAGTACAGAGATAGCATCCATGCATCCTTGCTTCTCTGATATTTTTCTATCCTTTCCATAATGTTTCTGCATTTTTTTTTTTTTTTTTTTGTAATTGGAGCTTGCTCCTTATCCATTATCCATTAATTTCTCTTATTAATACTGGTACGTGGTACCTATCAAATTGGTATCAGAGCTCCGATCTTGGAGCTGTGGTACAACAATTGAATGGAGCTTCCGGTGTTTCATGAGGGAGACGATGCTTATTGGTGGGTGATTAGCATCGAGCGGTACTTTGATCTTAGGGGAACACCTAAGGACCAGCAACTTGTAGAGGCGGTGAAGGGGGTGACTGGATGAGCTCTCATGTGGTGTCGATGGTGGAATTTGCGAAATCCAGGGTTGACTTGGTTGAAATTTCAGATTGCACTACTCTGGCGTTTTAAGCCAGAGTTCAGGGATGTTCTACCGCTAACTGAAGAAGATGAAGAACCACCACCATTGGAACCAGAGACGAAGGATAAAATCCAAAAGAAGATCACTGCTCATGGAGCACAGGGGGTCCGGTGGGAAGCGAAGACCATTGGAGGTTTTTCAAAGTTTGGAGATACAACAGAGACTCTCGACGAAGAAGAGATTGAGACCGAGAAGGGAGAGGAGCAGAAAGGGGAAGACCCGCACACCTGCACACAAGAAAACCAGTCACCGTGAGCTCACACCACCGCGAGCAGCGGCGAGTTTCTCCCTCTACACCAGACCCGCGTCGACTTGCATACCAGATCTATGATAGCGGCCCACCATTTGTGACCCAGCTGCTCCCCCGCTCCCCACCGTGTTTGCTCAGCTGCCGTCGTGCTACCCAGCTCTTCCTCCCCGTGTTTCTCTGTTTCCGTCACTGGAGTTTCGATCCTCGTATGGAGGCTGCTGCGGCAGATGTGGTTGAGGTGCTGGTAGAAATGGTTGCTGCACCACGTTCTCCCACCAGAAACAGCGTGCTTGGGGTGGAAAGAAAAGGCAGGGCAGAATGGGAATGGGGGCCTTCTCTTACCCTAATGGACCGGAACCAGTTTACTAAGGAGAGGAAGGGGCCCCATCATAAAATGATCTATGAGCAGCAGCCCAACTCTCTAATGGAAGCAGAAACTGGGGGTTACATGGAGAACCCATTCCTCACAATTACTGCAGAGGATTTTGGCCATGGCCCATAATAGACATTGAGGCTGGATTAAAATCACTGCACCCCAATAATTGAAGTTTGGAGGTCCTTGCAGGGGAGGACACCACTCGGTTGGTTACATCTTCAGCAACGTGCATTAGATATTGATTTGGCAAGCTTTTGGACGTGACTGTTGAATTTCAAGACCCTGCATATGCTTAACAATTTTCTCCAGTGGCTGGTGTGAATGGAGAGGACCTTGTGTTAAAATTGTGGCAGAGTTTGGTGCTTCAAATTGTGGTGGGTTCACTCACAAGTGATGGAAGGAATGTTCAAGGCAATTCCCGGGATCAGCTTGGAAAGCTTAAAGAACTACATCCTGGTCTTATAGTGTGTTTGGTATCACGTCCGAATTGGACATGACGTAGAAGTAGCTCCCTTGCTCCTTTTTAATTACTATTATGCCATTTTAACCGTGATTCTTGATGGGAAGCAATTCTGTACCTTTGTTCCAAACATGCACTTAGTGAGCTTACCTATATCGATGATCCAGTACAATCACCTCCGGCACCAGAAGTCCTCATCACAGGACTGAATTGTATTTAGATGAGTGTTGTCTGTTCCACAATATTCTGCACCATTTGTTGTGTTTCGTCGGCAAGGTGGAGATGTTAATGATTTAGACAAAACTGCAACCATCTTGGCTGACATTGTATTTAGAAACAATTGTTGCTGGAGCTGAACATGCTTATGATAGGATGGTTCAAGACCTGCTACAGTTAGCACTGCAAGTGGGGCTGCCAATGATTTGGAAACTTGGCCAATATGCTTCAAACAATGGGACCTCGGTGGAAGTTTATTGCAGCAATTACAAGACCCTTCCCAAGGCCTTCACCTCGAGGACAAGGTGAATCTTTTTTTTTTTTTGGGGGGGGGGGTGAGTATTGTTAGACAGCTGAGGTAAGGAGGATAGGATGGGAAATATTGAAAATACTCACACAAAGGGGCTGCAATATTGAAAGGACAGGTGGCAATCTTTGAGAGGAGGAGAGGATTCTCACATGATTGGAGAAAGAAAGGGAGAGAGGAGGGAGTATATACAAGAGAATGAATGAGGGCAGGGGGGGATCGGATCATTTGGGTAGTTTTGGGGTGGCTTTGCCATAGGACAGATAGCATCCTTGCTTCCCTGATATTTTTCTATCTTTTCCATACCGTTCTGCATGTTTCTTTGTAATTGGAGCTTGCTCCTTATCCATTATCCATTAATTTCTCTTATTAGTACTGGTACCTGTCGTAAAATTTGTAGTTACTCTTGCTTTTTTTCTTCATAGCATTGATGATTCGGTTTTTCTCCATTGAATATTGGTTTGGAAACAGAAAGCGCAAATGTTCACTTCTCCTGCATTATCTGCTTATCCTGCATATATAGTCCATTCTAATTAATCCTTACCATAGTGATTGAGGAAAACTAGTGCCATTTCAGTATCTCATAGTGCAGAGTGAAATCTCCCATGGATATCCTTTATATAAAATTAATTGTTCATCTAATCTCTGAAGTCATAATTCACGGTCAGTTACAGAACCAATAGTTTGCTCAATATGGACAACCGCAATCACACCTTCCCTTGGAAGCTATTCCCAGAGTTAAAATTCCCCAGTGTACCTCTATTGTCAGATTTATTTCTTCTTCCCTTTTATTGCCTTTTTTATCTTCTTTTGGGCATAAATTACTACTTCAGAATGCATTTGAAATATGTGCCTTATATTTTAAAGGACATAAATCTTTGGACAGACTGTTATTTATTGCAGGTTTTTGTCCAAATGAAGATAATTTACCATGTTCTTCATTTTACAGTCACCTGGACAGCACACAGTATATTGAGAGGTTCAGAAAATATGATGCTGAATACTCTCGACGTTTGATGGCAAAATATTTCTCCGGAATAGCCCTTTATGGAGGTATGCAGCAATAGACATTTAGAGGGATGTGAAGATCACTCTTTGTAGGCAATATAAGGTTCTCGCTTTCCATGATAGATTTTTGACTGGTATGACGGACAGACTCCTTGGATTTATGCATGAAGAACCCATTTTGGTGAATGTTTTGCAACATGTCATATAATTTTTTTGCTTTTAAGTTGTTGCTTATTACTTTAGCATCACTATGTGAGTAACCTTTATTTGAATATACTTCTGCAGTGCATAATCTCTTCTCCAACTGATTTTGTACTTATTCCTAGTTATATGTAGTTAATAGAGCATTCATGTTTTTAAAATATTAAAATTAGTATGTAGTAGTGTTGGAAGGAAAAAATTACAAGTGTCATTACTGTAATTTTAGACTGATGTGATGAGATAATGTAATGTTGTATGAAAATTGTCAGTTGTGCTGTTGTAAGGGAATTGGAATATCTTATCGTTTCTTGTTTCATGATGTAAGAATATTTTGTTTAGCATTCCTCCGTCTTTCTTGTTTGATACAAGCAAATGACTTTGAGTTTAATTCTTTATATGTTGAAATGTTAGTTATTGCACAGTAATCCAGTTTCATATGATAGTAAATATGATTCTTTGCAGGCAACATATATGAGGAGCAAATGACAATAGGTGATGAAATTATAAAGTCAAGCAGGTAAAATCATGTTGTGTTTTTATTATCAACTAGCAGGTAAAATCATGTGTTGACTAGAATATCTTGAACGTTCCACAAACTAATCCGTGCTAGGACATCTTTGTCTAGGTTGCCTTGTTACCGGTCATATTTAGATCCTGTAGTAGGTTTTGAAGACCATTGCAGCAACGGATCAACTCCACCTGCAGACACACAAGCTAACATGCCCAATGGGAAACACATGGTAAAGAAGAGCAACTGAAGTGCTTTGCATGGAGAAGCATCATCGCATATGCCTTCGTAGAGAAGTTAACGCAAATCAAGCCATTATCACCGGGAATTCTGGCACTTGTTCTGACTCTGAAAAGATGCTTATGGCCTCAACTATCTATCTCCCAGCCCAAAATTGATTTCCTGGTCATGAATTTTTGTGAGGCTATAATTATGGCTGTCATTTATATATGATTCGATATACTGATGACAAAGTAAATAACTAAAAAGAACCCATTATTTAATTTTGCATTCCTCATCCATTTTCAACTTGTATGTCTTAGCTAGTTAAGTATATGTATGTCCATAACAGAAGGAGTCCCGATATGTGGAGCCCCGATTGAGTGATCAAAAAGCCCTATTGCTGTGTAAAAGTTCAATAAATTTTGAGGTGTATCATACATACATAGATGGGTGTTCGGTTCAGATTAATTATAGAGAGAAATTGTTTTTTACAACAAAAACTGCCTTTCTCTTGTCATGCGAGAGCATCTCCAATGGGAATTGCTTAAGAAATAAGAGCCGGTTCGTATACAATAATTGGAGCATTAGTGATGTGGCATCCAGCTGCAAGCACAATTGCTTATAGAGGCAATCGGTTCTTATAGAAACATTCTAATTTTCAGAGCTGCTTAAAGTGATATAAAGTAAAAAATGATGATGTGATATGATAAAATTATGTGGAGCCCCGATTGAGTGATCAAAAAGCCCTTTTGCTGTGTAAGAGTTCAATAAATTTTGAGGTGTATCATACATACATAGATGGGTGTTTGGTTCAGATTAATTATATAGAGAAATTGTTTTTACAACAAAAACTGCCTTTCTCTTGTCATACGAGAGTATCTCCAATGGGAATTGCTTAAGAAATAAGAGCCGGTTCGTATACAATAATTGGAGCACTAGTGATGTGGCATCCAGCTGCAAGCAGAATTGCTTATAGAGGCAATCGGTTCTTATAGAAACATTCTAATTTTTAGAGCTGCTTAAAGTGATATAAAGTAAAAAATGATGATGTGATATGATAAAATTTATATAAAGAGAAGTTAAACAATTCTAATAAGTTGCATTATCACTAAAGGATTTAATGGCAACTATATAATCAAGTTTAAGAATTTAATTTTAATATTATGTGTTTTATGTTTGTTTTTCCTCTCATTGGGTTGATCTGTATGCTCAATTGTTAAAAGCTTGCCATTTAAAGTTAGGGGACATGTCCAGAGACTTGAGTGGTTTATTGTGAATGATGAGAAGAATAGATATTAGTTCGAGATTATCAAGAATAAAAACTATTTGAAGATAACATGATTAAATAAAAATCAAATAACTTTACATTTTTAATCATGGTCATTTATATAAAATTTAATAGTCATAATTTGTTACTCCCTCATAATAAACCAATCTTCTCGATTAATATATATGGATATCTATAATGAGAACAATTTGCATTTTAAGAATATGCTAACAATAAATCTTTGACCATTTCATTATTCTCATTATATATATATATATATATATATATATATATATATAAAAGAACAATGAATCTTGATCATTGAATCTTATTTGAATTGTAAGATTAAAAGACAAATGTGCATGACTATTTTAAATGATTGTGATCACTAAATAACTTTTAATCTTGACTATCCATGTATGATTATATGATTTAGATTCATTCTTATGACATTCTTTAAATGAGAATTGTTCTTATTATAGATGACTCATTGTTTTCATTATATTCATGTGTAAGTATTTATGTGTAAGTATATGGATAGACAATCAAACTTTAATTGAAGGAAATCCAGTTAAAAGATCAAGTCACCCTTACATCGAAGGAAAAGACTGATGCATCTTAACTCATGTAAGTCTTTTCTTTTCCTTAGTTTTCATTGTTAAAATTGTACGAAATTTTTGGTGTTTATGAAATTTTTTCATGTTACGCAAAAGGTGCATTTGAGAACAAGTTAGTACTAAAATGACTAGTAGCTAGTGATATAAAACAAGAGAAATGCTAGCAATACACTCTTTCTAACACACTCTCATTGGTTAAAATTCATGTGGGTCCTATAAAATTCAAGTGGGACCCACATGAATTAGTGAAACCCATATGAATTTCAATCAATAGGAGAGAGTGTTAAACAGTGTGTTACTAATACTCCTCATAAAACAATAATACGAAAAGGAGAACCATCGGAGAAGATATTCATAATTATTTTTTCCTCAGTTTTCTTTTTTCAGGGGAATATTGAGAATACCATCTCAGAAGCGAGATGCAAAAAAAGCCGCCACAAAGACCAGGGATACATGAAGAGATAAGGCAACATAAGCCACTACTAAACAACAAACCAACACAGAATTGAATAGCTGCAAACAAACTAGAAGATCGAGTTAACAAATGTGTCTATTGACATATGAAACCCAAGTCCTAATCCTGATAAAATAATACCCGTCTGTAAGCTTTAAAAAAAGCCTCCCCCATTTCCCCATCGTAGAAAACGATCATGGCTACTACTAGTTAAGTTTACCCCTCCTCCATTCAGGCCACAAAGGGACCTGCTTACATACCAAAAAACCAATACATGGTGAACAAACTCCTAAGAATGACATGAAGAAGGAAGGTAGCAATCTATTAGAATGTCAGAAATCACAACAAATGTACAATTTTTTTAAAATTGATTAACTTGTATGATGTAGCCCAGAGTTACACTTCAAAGAGACTATACTTAATTTCAAGCTGAAAATTTGAAAAATAACAACACATGCATTTCTTCATGACAAAAACATCTACAGTAAACAGCCTAGCTCTAAGAAATTGTCAAAAATCATATCTGAACCTAATTACCATCAGGGCCTACGGCCAGATCTTTGGACCCTCCTATGTTCGTAATCAGCATCATCCCTCCTACGTTCGTAATCAGCATCATCGGTGGGCATCTCATAGCGACAGACAGGGCAAGTATTCCGAATTCCCAACCAAGGTGTAATGCAGTCACCATGGTAGCAATGTAAACAAGGTAACTGTTTTACTTGTTCCCCAACAGAAAAGTCATCCTTACAAACAGCACAGAGGGTATTATTGTGTTCCACATCCTCTATGGTCACAGCCACTGATGGAAGACTCTGAACAACAGATATGGAAGCAGGAGGCCTACCCATCAAGGGATTCTCATTCACAGCAAAATGACCGAACATCATTTCATACTCAGCAGTATTAATATCATCATCATCATGATCACTAAAATAAGGTTCTGCATGGTTTTCCAAATCAGGGTTAGTGTCCAAATTACTTCCATTAAACAACACTTCCCATTCCAAATTCTGCATACCTCCTCCCACCCTCACAACGTTAACTCCTTCTTCGATACCAATCATCGTCGACACAGAAACCGCAACCGTGGCATCATCCTCAGCCATGAGCATGCTCAAAACCTCCCTCTCATCAACAACCCCACCATCTACTTCCTCCCATTCAAAATCCTCATTGTTGTTATCCCTGTTATCCTCCAAATGAAGCGAATCCCAACAAAGAGGGATGCTTGAAACGTCGTCGTTCTCCATATTATACTCCTTATACTCATCCTCCGAATTCAAACACATCCCCAACACCCCATTCTCCTCATCATCATCAGAATCCGATCCAAACCCTGAAAGCCGAACACAGTTATCTTCGAAAGGCCGCACCCCACTGGATTCCAATCCAGAAACCCTCCTCCTAATGAAAAAATCATCATCATTACGGTTACCACCACCACTACCAGAACCGGATCCAGAATTTTCAAATATGAACCCACGATTCTCATTCATATCGGCACCAAACCCTAACCCTAGACCCAAATCCAGTCCCAACCCATCAACAATCAAATCAGAGTGGCCCTCAATAACACCGAAACCCGAATCGTTGTTAAGCGCTTCGGAGACCAAATCGGAATCACCAATCACGAGCTGAGATTGCTCAACGCGTTGCTGAAACAGATCCATAACAAAATTTACCTGGTTTTCGCGGTCGGAGAAGTTGTCGTTGTTGTTGTTGCTGTCGCCCTGAATACAAATAGGAAAATCGATGTCAAACGGTTGAGAGAAGGCAGCGTGAGGCGATGGTGGGAAATCGAAGTCGAAGTCCAAATCGTGGTGGGAGGAATAAGGGACAGAGTCCAAGTGAGAAAGGTGAGGGTCGTCGCTAGATTCCTGGAGGCGAAGGTAGGTGATATCTGCCATTGTCGACCACGGTAGTAGGAATGCTAAGGTTTTGTGAGGTTGAGGTTGAAGCAAAGCCTGACAGAGGGGGTCGTGGTGACGGGATGAAACTGAAACTATAAGGAGTTTCGGCTTGGAATGACTGAAATGTCCTTGGTGTTTGGTGGTGCTTCTTAGTTTGGGTTTTTCTTCCAATTATATGTCGTGATGGCGACTCGCCACCGGATCCGCAATATAAGCATCAACCAACAAGCGTCCTTTCCTCTTATGTTTTTCAGATTAAAGGTTCAAATAGATGCCAAAAATATTTTGGTGATCCATTTTTAATTCTTAAAAAATTAAATTATTTATTTAATTCTTCAAATTTATAAATGTGAGACACTTTAGTTTTTTTGTCCAGTTTCAACATCCGTTTACTTTCCTACATAACTCATTAATTATCATACCTGACTCATTAGTGGTTCTGCATGCCATATGACGAATTTTCACTGTGAAAAACGAATAAAAAGTGACAAACGTGCACAGTTTCAAAACCTAATACCTAAAAATTATGCACCTTTTTTCACTTTTCATTCATTTTTCACGACAGAAATTCGTCATAGGTCACACAGGACCACTAATGGGTCAAGTAGGATGATTAATGAGACGCATAGGCAAAAAAATGAACATCGGAATTAAATCTAGGGACTAATATATCCCGCATTTGTAAATTTGAGGACCTAAATAGTTAATTTATTTTTTTCAGGAACTAAATGTGGGTCCATGAAATTTTTCAGGGACCAATTTGAGTCTTCACTCTTCTTTTTATTCATTTAAAGTTGGCATGGCATAGGTTATATGATATATTCGTAAAAAAAAATTAAGAGTTTAAATTTTGATATAAAGTTACTGTAAAGTTTTTATATTCTCAATCAATCACATATCATTCTATGTATGATTTTAAGGTAATTACTATAAAGTTAAATATTTTTAATAATGTTATAATATATGATTATTTAATAGTGTAAAGAATTCAATATATTATAATTAAATCCAAAAAGTAATTAAGATAACTTTCTAATATTTTTTTCCTTTTTCAACTTGGTGGAAGGATTTATAAGAAAAAAGATAATAGAGGAGTCTTATCTTAATAAATATAGATTGTACCGCCCGAGAATATAAGGGTGGTTTATCTGAGCTTAAATGACCGCGATATTCTTGTTCACATCCTCACTCTAAGTTCTCGATTCTCAACTGAGAGGAGGAGTCCTCGACCAAGTGTGACCCAGAAGATTCCTTCCATTTATTATTAAGAGTTATACCGGACCACCAGTTACGTTATAATTTCCCAGATATTCCTCCCTTCACATGAGCATTTAATGCATAATCCCGTCGAGACTTGTTTGGTTTGATAACTTGTTCTTCATCTTCTGAAAAGCGGTGTAGGTTATCAGATAGCTGAAAGTAGAATTGACTTCTTTGTTGTACCCGAAAGTTGACTTTTGTCTTGAACTAACTTCTCTGTTATACCGGAAAGTTGACTTTTGTCTTTCCTATCTTAGTAGAGTCAACTTGGTTGAATCAGACTTGTGTCAAGAATAGATGTTGCGTTCAAAACACACTTAAGGACAGTGTACCCTGTCGCAAAAGTAATATAGGACGGAAGTCCAGATATCGTACCCAAGAGATTAATTTAGATAAATAAGTGATAAAGCAAGTACTGGAATATGGAAATTTTTATGCTATTTAGACTAATCAAGAACTTAGAAAATAAATAATGATAGAGCAGTAGTAAAAGAAAATGAAAGAGATAAAGAGAGTTAAGAGATCAAGAGTAAAGAGCCTAGAGCAGTGGTTTCACTTGTTCCTTTGATACCCCTCAAATCCTAATTCTACTTAATTTCGCAGTTGCGCTTCGAATATCAATCCCTCTACGAAAACTATTAATTGCTTGTCAGGCAATTAATATTATTTTCCCCAAACAAATCCAGTGGTTATCAGGCAAAGAGTTTAGATGATTAAAAAGCATAAAGCATATAGAAGTTGAATGATTGAAAGGAATAAATCACGTTTTTGTAAATCCAGATATTAAACCCCGGTTATCCTATAGGTCTACCAATTTAATTGGGCTGATAGCCAAAATATCAATTAATTGATTAAGAGCATACAAAGGGTGCGCAATCCCAGTATGGGATGAAGAACAACAGAATAACACTATTCAAATTGCAACCTTAAAATCAAATAGAATTGAATTAAAGCTAAGACATAGCAAAAGGGTTTCTACTGACACAAGATCCACCACAACTCTAGTGGTGCATTTTGTTGGTATAAGCCCTAGTGGCCAATATATATATATATATATATATATATATATATATATATATATATATATATATATATATATATATATATATATATATATATATATACTGTATCATGACTTTATTCTATATTTTATATATGAGACATTTATTTAGTATGTTGTATTTGATGATCATATTTATAGCATAATAAAGTCCTTAGAATTGGTAGTTCATTTAATGAAATGTCAAGTATGACTTAACCGTGAGATGTCATTGAATTATAGAACACTATTATTAAATATCCATAGTCAAGTATTATTATTAATAAGTACAATAATTATACATTGAAACTATTATGTGAGTGTACTGATGACCACATTTCACGGGTCATAGATATAAAATATTAAGTCTTCACATATGTATAAATATTAGTGGAATATTTATACTGAAGTGACCCGCTATTAAAATACTGCATAATAGTTATGTAAGTGTCATAAGTGATTCTCATGATAACCATGGTGAAGCAGTCCTTCGACTTGAAGTCACTATGATTCCTAACATATGTAGTTGTAGGCTTTAATACTATTAAACGTTGTCTGTAATAGGACAACTATAAAGATAGTTATTGGGCCTGCAATGAAACATGTTGAGGAATGTGAGTGATGTAGATAGGATTCGTCCCTACTACATAACAGGGGTAATGTCTATAGGTCTCTTGATGGTATGCTACGTAGAAATGCATGGCCATTTTAAGGTGGACAATATGAGATATTGGGCCCACATGATCGTACGTACGTCAATTACTAGATCAAGAAAATAAATAATTGAACTTAACAAGGATGACATATTTATGTCTTGTGTTCAATTAAGACATTGAAACGAAAGGACGTTGACTGCAAATTATATATGGTTACAATAAGGTTTTAATTGTATCACCAATGTTCTAATTAATTGGGTAGCAATGATGTATTGCTAGATGACGATCATTGTTTATAATATTAATTGATTATTAATATGATTAATAATAATTAATATTATTGCCAATTAATTGAGAACCTATAGGGTCACACGCATAAAGCAAATGTTCAGAGAATTAATTTAATTGATTAATTAAATATGATTTAATTAATAGTTAAAATGAGATCAGTTTAATTGATTAATTAAATATGATTTAATTAATAATTAAACATTGGGCTTGTAACGTACAGTAGCCCAACTGGGTTAGGTTAAGTAAGTGACAGCTATTAGTAAGCTGTGCACGTCACATAAGGTAGACACAGCACCGAGCACTCATAACGGCCGTTGTACACCCTTGACAGGCGCGCCCTCTTTTCTCTCTCTGTGCCGTGCCTCTCCCAATTCTGATAGCTAGCACTACGCTATCTCTGACGTTGGTTTGCTCGCATGGACTGAGTAGAGGTATTGCTACTTTGCAATACTGGTGATAGAGAAGAACCTCTCCCTTTGTGGTGATAGTAGCAGAGTTCCTCGGATCTGCTGCACTGCAGCTATGTAGATCAAATTGCCATTCACACCATAGCAATGTTCGTGATTTACCAGTTTTGCTAATGTGCTCACAGTGTTCGTGGTAATGCTACGCTTCAAGAGGTAAACACAATATTCTTGTGATTCATGTGCGTTACGTGGCCCTTTAGTAAAGGGGTATTTCCGCTCAAGAGGTTTTTATAAATTGATTTTAAAAATTATCCCTCTCGAAACCCTAACAGTGGTATCAGAGCGCCTGGTCGTAGTTTGTCATGTATCATAGGATTATTTGCCATTGTATGATAACATGTTTATTGTTTTTAGATATGATTTGTATGTTTAAAAGCATGTTTGTATGATTTGTACGTGATATAAATCTCTTTGAACATGTTTTGTGTGCTTGGTTGTGCTCCTGACATAAATAAGGATTCGCTTCTGGAATCCTGCTGCGCCGTTTGGCACGGCCGTGTGTAACGCCCCGATTTTCACGTTTTCTATTTCTTTAGTATTTTAATGTCTTTATTTTATTTGAGGTCTTAGGAATGGAAATAAAATATTCCGAGACCATAGTCATGCTCGACGATATCGTAGGAAGCTACGATTAAGTTTTGAGTCGAAAACTCAAACGGAGTCCGGTCTGCGTTTTTACATTGACAATATGATTTTACTGCTCAGAAGGCCTCAGATGGACCCGTGAACGAGACAATAAGTCTTAGAATTCGATTCTCTACGTTTTGGTTAAATTTCGTAAAAATTTCAGAAAAATCACTTCCTGACCTTCGTTCGGGCGGAATCCTCAATCGGGTGACGAACGGAGCCACATATGAATTTACCGGGACTGGCCAACAGATAATCTTGATATCACATCATCCCTGGACACTTGGGAGAGTATGCCAGGGTCGTCATTACGTTCGGAAATATCTGGACGCAAAATGACCAAAATGCCCCTAACCTTAGTCTTTTACACTTTTTCCATTATACCCTTTTGGCAAATGACCTTTTTATCCTTAAGTGAGCTTTTAAGAGGCTGAATTCAGCCCCTCACTTCATCATTTTCGCACAGCCCCTCTTCCTTTAGAGTTCCATAGTTGTTCTTGAGAGAAAACCCCATTGTTGGTCTTGAAGCTCCTTGAGTTTTGTTGGAATCACTTGATTTCTTGAGCAATATTCCTTCATTTCAAGGTAAGATCACTTCTATGATCTCTTAGCTTCATTAATATTTCTTTATTTCAAGATCAATCTTCATTTTTATGAAAAGAATTTCTTAGATCCAAAACTTTGAAAATCAATAGGAAATTGTAGAAAAATCCTTTTGAGGTAAGACCAAGTTCTTTGAACTCACATCATCAATCTCTACCTAAACCTAAGAGCTTATGATTCAACTCTCATCATAGCTCAAAAAACACTTTTGGCCGAACCCTACTTGAAGATGATGAATAGTGTTTTCATCAATTTTTGATTTTTAACACTTGATTTCATCCTTAGCTTTCCTAATGCCTTTGAATCCATGAGATGGAAAACCAAAACCAATTCCTAACCTTTTAACCTAGGGTGGCCGAAATCCTCTTTGTTATGATAGTTGAGATTGGCTTTGATTGTTGTTTAATATTGGATTGTTGTGTTGTTGTAGTTGTTGACGATTATCAGGAGGTTCACAAACCGATCAACCAACTTTGATCCAGGAATCTGCTCATCAACAGGTATGGGGAGAAGAGCCTCATCACACCAAGATGGTGGTGGTAAAGATGGTTGTTTAAATTATGTGTGGGTGAAACCCTTTAGTTTGGGTTCACTTTTATGTGTTAAGTTTTGTTAAGTTCTCATGGAGAACAAGAATGTCATGATGAGATGATTGAATGAAAAAAACCATTTTCATGTATGTTGGAAAACCTACTTTGATCACTAGATCAAGTATGGACTTTTATTGTTGATTATGAGACCATAATGTGTGATGGCTTGGATGTTTGATTATGATGTAATAATGTGTATTATGGTTATCATGATTGTGTAAGTATTGTGACCCATACTTTGATTGGTTGATGAAGTAAAACTTCACATTGATTCCTAGTTGGCTATTAGCCATGACCTTGAGGAAAGGAAGGATATGAATAGTTCTTGGACAAGTCAAGTTTTGATGTAAAAAAAAAAAAAGGTGTTTTCAATAACTTGTGTTTTTCAAAGAAAAACCCTAAGTGACTTTAAATGGAATTAAATCTCAAAGTGCTTTCACCAAAGTGAAACATGTTTTATATCTTATCCTTAGTTCATCTAGCTAATCAAGTGACTCAAAATGAGAAAAGAAGTGGTTTCATGAAGAGAATCAAAATGGTTCCCTAAGGTTGATGTCTTGTTTTAAGGCAACTTTTCGCTAAGCGAATTTACTTTCGCTAAGCGAAAACAGGGAAAGTCTAAGTTGGGCATCACTGCCTCACTTTCACTAAGCGAATTCATATTCGCTAAGCTAACCAAACGAGTTTCGCCACGCGAATTACGTCTCGCTGAGCGATCCAGAGAAGTCTCCAAAGGAGGTATAACCGCCTCCATTTCGCTAAGCGAAATTATACTCGCTAAGCGAAGAAAGTGAAATTTCGCTACACGAACTCTGTTTCGCCGAGCGATCCAGAGGTGTTTCCAAAGAGGTATAACCGTCTGTACTTGCGCTAAGCGAATACATATTCGCTAAGCGAATACAATACATTTCGCTACGTGATTTATGTCTCGCGGAGCGATCCAGAGGAGTTCCAAAAGAGGCATTATTGTTTCAATTTCGCTAAGCGAATGTAATTTCGCTAAGCGAATTCCATGTTCAGAAAATGCTAAAAATAGAGTAAGTAAGTGTTTCAAAAATTGTTTCAAATCAAATGAGTTTTCAATTGAGAAGTTGTTCTGGTTTACAAACGTTTTGGGTTTTGAAACAGTAGTTCGATGACGGACCGGTGATTCGGATCCCGATCAGTCGTTCAATTGTTTCAATCTTGTGATGACTCGATCCCGGAGGAATCACGAGATTTATCCGATGGATAAAGGTTTTGTTTTCAAAAGACACGTATAGTTCCTAAGGAAGAGAACCTTAGTAGACTTCGAGGTTTATCCGGGGGATAGACATTGCTTGATTGCATCTGCTTTGTGTAAGCATTGGCATTTCATTTTCATAGTCGTAAGGCCTTGAGCCTAGGAGTTGAGCTTACACCTTGATGCTGGTGCGAATCTTACGGTGACGATCTTCAATGGTCTTTTTGGAGGTATCAGGGTTGGAAGGGCTGACATGTGACCAGTTGGTGATTCTTCTGTGTCGTGGCGAATCCGTGCAATACACTGATATCCTCTACTGGATGCCGTACTTTTCATGTTTGGTCGAGAGTGTTACCGTAAAGCCAGATACGTGCACGTTACGAATGTTGTAGCATCTTGCTCATGGCTGGCAGAAACCGGAACATGTCCTCCCATTCACTCTCTCCGAATGTTTTGATAGCTCCATGGAGTAGGGGTCAGAGTAGTACCCAGTGACATTGACATTGAGTCATCTACATTGCATTGCATTGCATGGCTATTGATGTTTACATTTACTGTTATACATCGTTGTACTGTTTAAGAGTACCTTATATTATACTGTTAACTGCTTAACATGATATTATGCCGTCAACTGCTTAATATGTTTGACATTGAGAATTCTTGTAAGCATGTTGGGTACGCTGTTACCCGGTGAGTCGTCCCGTTTTTACTACTGCTGTTTTGTTGTGTTGATGAACGGGAATCTCACCCATATCTGTATGTTTTCTGTTGGTACTTGCTGTTGCTGTTTGAACAGATGGACGTGACGATGGTTCAGCTTAGTAGTTTCCTTGAGCCCTGAGGTGGACCTTCTTTTTGTGGTCTAGTTTTGTTGTCGGCCAGACTATGTCAGTTTTGTAGTACTTTTGGGGAGCTACGACTCCTAGTACTTATTGTATCAGTTATACATTAGACCTATGTCTGTATATAGTATTATTCCTTTTTCTGTTTATGTCCCTGTAATTATTATGCATATTGTTCTAGAAATGTATGGCGAACCTAAGTTCGTTATTAGTATTATTTACCTTTACTAAATCCCATTGCTTCTTGTGAAAAGAAAAAAGAAAACCGTATTTTCCGCATTAAGAAATATTTTCGGCCTTATAAACGTTCGGGAATGTGACACTCGGGAAAGGGTGTTGCACCGTGCACGTTTGAGTTAGCGTTAGTGAACGCGTAGCACGGTCGTGTGCAGTTTGGCATGACCGTGCCACTTTGGAACAGCTTCAGCGAGTTTTCAACATGGTTGAGCTTCGTTTGGCATGGTCGTGCACATGTGGAACAACGTCAACGAGTTTTCAACATGCCCGTGCACCGTTTGGCACGACCATGCTGATGGACAGAATGTGATTTTGTCCCCTTTTCGCATATTTATAATTTGTTTATTAAATGTGCGGTATATGGTTATGGCCCTAGTTTTGGTGTTTTATTTTATTTGGAAAATACGGCCTACGTGTTGTGATTTATTGTATTTATTTTATAAATACGGTCTACGTGTCGTGACATTTACTTTATTTATTTTATTTTAAATTTTGTAAATTGTTCAGGTTGCATGTAGGCAACACCAGATCATGACGCCAGTGGGAGGAACTTTAAAAGTTTGCTCGAGGGTCAAAGATTGTAATAGTTAGTTTTAATTATTGCACATTAGGAGGCCAAAATTATAATAACTTTTATATGTCTTGTATGTTTAAGTATGTGATGCATGAAATGTATGAGATGTATGATTTAAATTTGGAATTTAAATTGTATGATAGCATGTATGTCATTGCATGCTTAATAAGTTTTGAATGTGTGTAAGCTAGTATGCTATATATGCTATGAGAAGTTTATATGGTAAACAAGCCAGTGAGATCACTTAATTATTAAATTCCCTCAAAAAAAATAAGTTATTAAATGTCTCCTGATGCGAGACATTCGTCAAGGCCAGAATCATTTAAGTGTGGCTCATGCTACAGCTGAGCACCTTCTAGATACATGTTTAATTATGTTTTGATCAATGACAAATGCTAACTATAAGCATGCAGGACAAAAAGGAAAATAATTTGCTCAAGCATGCCGGTTGTTAAAGTCCAAGAAATAAGCAAGGACCATCAAGTATCAAGACCATGGCAAATAGGTAAATCTCATAGGTCTTAGACACTTTGTAAGAGTGAGATAGAATTTTAATCTTAATGGCTCAAATACTTTTTTTTTTAACAAACAATAGGAGCCTCGTTAAAACATCATGGTGCAAAACCCTCCTTAGGGAAAAAACACCAGTAAGGAAAAAGAGTACCCCTATTGGCTATCTTATTAATAAAACAAAAAAATACAAGGAAAAAGGGGGGCATAAACCAAACCCATGAAAGAGTTATTTGAAGCGATAAGAAAGTAAACTATTCCTATTTCTAAAGAAATCATCCTTAAGAGCATTAGGAAGAGCATCCATCCAAACGAAATCTTGAACATTCAAACCAAAAGAGGCAAGCTTATCAGCACAAGCATTGCCTTCCCGGTAAATATGAGAAGAAATAAATCTCATACGCTTAGTAAACTCCATGCAATTGATCCATCTATTCCGAAGTCTCCAAGGAACCCTCTCAACATCCGAGAAGGCAGCAATAGCAAGAGCAGAATCACACTCAATCCATAAAGTGAACCAACCTCGCATGAAGGCTTGCTCAATAGCAATCATGACTCCAATGAGTTCGGCATTGAAGGCTCGGGTGTTTCCCAAGTTCTGAGCAAAGCAGCCCATGAAAGCAGACTTGGAGTCTCTAAAAATACCACCACAAGCAGCCAAACCCGGGCATCCAAGAGCTGCACCATCTGTATTACATTTCACCATGCTACATAGGGGAGGCTTCCAAACAATTTCTTTGATCACAGGAGCAGCTGATGGGTGAATATTGACCTTGAAGTTCTTGAGTATAACAAGTTCTTCAATGGAATTACACATACTGCCTTTACTGAGAGTACCTGAAAGATAGACCTGTGCATTAATCTGGGAGATTGCTCTACAAATAGCAAAAATCTTATTGTCAAACCGAAGACGATTCCTACTACACCAAATGGACTAGATGACATGAATGATGCCTGACATGATCACATCTAAAGCCCGAATACTCCAATTTCTGTGGCAAACTTGGAGGAGACCAGCGAATGAAGAATTACCCAAATGCAGACCAAATTGGCTGCTTAACCATCTCCAAAGTTGCTGAGCATAAGAGCACTGCAGAAAAAGATGTAGGGAAGATTCTTCAAACTTACCACATAAGCTACATCTCGAGACCACAATGCAACCTTTGTTTATGAGATTCTCATCTGTGGGCATCTTGTGATGCATCAATCTCCAAAATAAAAAGGAACGGGATGGAGGAATGCTAGCTCTCCAAATCAGCTTAGACCAAGGGATTGTAGGGCCATCAGAAACTTGAAATAAATAAGCCTCTTTGACTGTGAAATTGCCTGAAGCAGAGGAACTCCATCTCAACCTGTCCTCACATTGGACAATAGGATAACCATTGCACTAATTTCATCTTGCATGGCTGGGAAAGAAGCAGCAAAATTTGCTGGAAGATTCCATTTACCATGAGCAATATAATTAGCAACCTTGCAATCTAAGGAAGGTATTAAGTCAGGAGGCATATCTTGCAAATCAAAATCAGCAGATAACCATCTATCCTTCCAAAATCGAATTTTCTGACCATAACCTAGCTGCCATATCACATGATCTGTAGCAGTAGAAATAACAGCCTTGATACCACACCAGATAGAAGAGTTGATATAATGACTAATCATTCCATGTTTAGAAAAAACTCGAAATTGCAACAGAGAAGCCCACTGTGTGTCAGATTGAAGAAGAGTCCAAGCCAACTTAAGCATTCCTGCCTTGTTAATACTCTTTAGGTTTCTCAGATTCAAGCCACCTTCCACAAAAGGAGCACAAACCTTGTGCCAAGCCACTGTAACCACATTCTGTGTATGAACATTACCAGCCCAAATGAAGTTTCTAATCCA
This sequence comes from Ammopiptanthus mongolicus, assembly GCA_039655645.1. Classification (NCBI taxonomy): domain Eukaryota; kingdom Viridiplantae; phylum Streptophyta; class Magnoliopsida; order Fabales; family Fabaceae; genus Ammopiptanthus; species Ammopiptanthus mongolicus. The sequence goes on from CM077345.1 coordinate 59,189,812, forward strand.
CTTGTTTAGTAATTTGAGCAGGGAAGCTGGCCAAGTATAAATTCTGAAACTATAAATGAGCATACCATGAAGCACAGATTGGACCAGTTGAACTCTGCCCATAATTGACAGCAGGTGCCCTTTCCAAGCAGAGATCTTGCATTTAATTCGATCAGCAATAGGCATAAGATGAATTTTCCTTGGCTTACCCTTGAATAGAGGAACCCCTAAATAAGAGAAAGGGAAGCTACCAGCAGAGAAACCAAGCAGATTTTTAAGGCTATGAAGTCTAGCTTGAGAGATATGACCAGCAAAAAACTTGGACTTCTCAGAACTGATTACCTGACCTGAAACTGCTGCATAATCTAAAAACAGTTTCTTCAGATTTACAATGGAAAGCTTGGAAGCTCTACTAAAGATCAAAATGTCATCAACATAGAGGATATGACTAGGCATAGCAAATCCTCTAGGTCCACACATAAGCTGCACCTTGCCATCATGCACAAGCTTAGATATGCCTCTACTCAACACTTCTTCAGCCAAGCAAAAGAGTAAAGGAGAGAGTGGATCTCCTTGTCTAACCCCTCTCTTGCAAGAAAAGAAACCAGCAGCTTTACCATTCACTGAAATTGACAATTTTGCTGAATGAAGTATGACCTTGATCCATCTGCAAAACTGCTCATTGAAACCAAAAGCCTGAAGAACTTTCAAAAGAAAGTTCCAATCAATTGTGTCAAATGCTTTTTTGATGTCAATCTTCACTGGAACTTGACCACCAAAAGCCTTTTTATCCAGTAAATTAATAGACTCCGAGGCTAAGCAAATACAATCAACAATACTCCTCCCCTTAATGAAACCTCTCTGATTTTGTGATATGAGTTTAGGAGCAATCAAAGCTAATCTGTCAGCAAGCACCTTTATGATGATCTTGAATTGGAAGTTAGCAAGAGCAATTGGTCTATACAACTCAATCATGTCTGCCTCTTTGCACTTAGGTATCAGAACAACAAGGTTTTAATTAAGGTTACTCGGCAACCAACTGTGAATGAAAAAATATCTTTTAGCATTTATTACATCTTCCTTGATAATCTCCCAAAAATGTTGAAAGAAATACCCTCCAAACCCATCCGGCCCAGGAGCACCATTCACATTCATGGAAAATACTGCTTGCTTGATCTCCTCAGCTGAAGGAATAATAGTTAGATGCCAATTGTCTTGAACAGAAACTATTTGAGGGATGACATTCTCAACTAAATCAGAATCAGCACAATGATTATCAGCTGCAAATAGATCTTGGTAATACTGCACAATATGTTGTTCAATGTCAGCATAGGAATCGAGGATCTGCTCTCCTGATTTGAGAATAGAAATTTGCTTGGTAGTTTGTCTAAGTTTTGCCATTCTATGAAAAAACTCAGTGTTTCTATCTCCATGGATGTGCCAGTCAACTCGAGCCTTTTCCTACCAGAAGTCCTCTTCATAGACCAAAGCTTCTTGCAAACTTCGTTGAGCCTCTTTTTCTTCATTGAACAGCTCATCAAAGCCACCCACAGAGTCAATGCGGCCTTGAACATTCTCAACCAAAGAAACAACATTTTTCACCCTTTGATAAACAACACCAAAGACATTCCAATTCCAATATTTCAACTTATTTTTCAGTCTTTTCAACTTTTGAGAGAGAATTGTAATATGGTTACCATCGATAGGTATCTTCCATTCCTCAGCATCAATAGAACTACATTGAGGGTGTTTAGCCCACATTTTGAGAAATTTAAAATGAGAACAATGCTGCCTGTCATCGAACTTCATAGACATCAGAATAGGGTGATGATCAGATTGGCATCTCAGTAAAGTACAACAATCAACACTTGACCATTGATCAATCCAATTGGCATTACAAATGACCCTGTCAAGCCTCTTCTCAGTATGAAACTGTCTCTTTCTTCCATTCGACCATGTGAATTGAGAACCTCTAGAGGTAATGTGAACCAGATTGTTCAAATCAGTCCACTCCTGAAACTCCTGACAAGAAAGCTTATTAGGCAAGCACCTACCCCTTTGCTCATGAGCACAAAGGGTAGCATTAAAGTCACCAATAAAACACTAAGAACCTTGATGAGTCATCTGAAGAGTATGCAAATCCATCCAAAGTTGTCTTCTCAGCTTGTAATCAGTGGAAGCATAAATAGCAGCTATAAAGAATTCTTTGGCCTCATACTTAATAGAAAAAGCCACAAATTGGCTAGAGACAGCAATAATTTGAGGCTTCATGTCAGTTTTGCATAAGCACCAGAGGTTAGGAGACAAGTCTTGCCTATTGTTTTCAGCAAATAGAGTCAAATCCATTTTATATAAATATTTAGCAGGAAGAGCAGAAGAATTAATCCAAGGCTCAGCAATTAAGATAAAGTCAGGATGATTAGTAGATACCAACTTGTGCAGCACTCTACGAGTATCCAAGTTGCCAATACCCCGCACATTCCAAAACAAAATCTTCATTGATCAGTAATAAATGGTCCTGCTCGAGACCTAGTTACCACACCAATCGGACTCTTCCCTTCAGCATTTAATTGTTGTTTAGCCTTTTTCTTCAAAGTTTTCCGCTGAGACTTGCTCAAGACAGTATTGGAACCAATATCATTAACTGTGTATTTTTCAACTAGAGGCCTAATGCTGCTATCTTTATCCGAAGCATCATTCGTATTATTGGCAGATTCATCCTCATCATCAGCATCAGCCCAAAATTTGCCTGACAAAGAAGGAGAAGTGCCTTGTTGCTGCAAAGGAGTTGCCTGAGTTCCTGGAAAAACTTCCTTCTCAACAACCTTCCCTTGATCAACAGGTTCAGGTGAAATTTTCTCCAAAACATAAGGCATAGTATCAGGTAAATAAGATCCAGTATTCTCAATGTAATCCTCTTCTTCATCATCTGAAGCAGGCATGGCTTGATTTTCAGATTCCTCAACCACAACTTCTTTTAGTTTGCTTGTTTCCCCCTGAATCTGCTGGCCTATAGGAGCAGGTGTAGAATCAATTATAACCGCTTTTCCCTTATCAGCTTGTTTTGGGACAAAAATAGTAGGATTCTTACGTGGTGCAATTCCCTTGCTGTCCTTTCTCTGCATAATGACGTTATGTTGCTCCTTTTGTCTATTATTGCAGTCAGATGAAGCATGGCCAATTGTTGAGAGTGGAAACAGAATAAAGGCAGGAATTCATATTCCACACAAACCAGAAAAGCAAAGCCCTTCCTCTCCACTAACAGTTGATCCGGGAGTGGCTTTAGCATGTCTATATCAATCAACACACGAGCAAAATAACCCAGAGTTTTGTTTATTGTGGCATCATCAAGAGATAGCGGGACCCCAATACCGCGAGCAATTGAGAATAAAATCTTAGGCCTCCAATATTCCTGTGGAAGATCAATGATTCTAACCCAGCACTGCACGCATGTATGCTTAGCAAGCTTGGGAATGAAGTCTGGTGTCCACGCAAACAGCCTTAGAGAACCCGGTTTCAAATGCCACGATCCAGCTGATAAAACAGTCCTCAAATCTTCAATTGAAGCGAATGAAAACTCATAAAAGCCTTTCCCTAGTGGAACCATACTCCATTTACGAACTGGATTCCATAATTGGAGTAGCTTGTTGCGCAAGTCATCAATTTTCAAAGGTTTATCTCCTTTAGAGAGAAGTAAACGTCCATGCAGTTTGTTCTTACACTCTGCTATACTTGCTTCATATTCTTCTTCAGGGACGGTAATGGCAATTTGATCGCCTTTAATACAAGCCACAGGAAGTTGACTGACTGCAATGTCACAAGCATTTTTCAAAGCTTATGCAAACGTTTTTGATGGTTGCACCAACTGTGGATCAGGCTTGGTCGACACGTTAAGGGCCACACGAGATGCATGAGATGCTGTAGAAGGTGGAGGCAGAGGGCATGTCAAGGATGAGGGAACGGGAGCAGCCGCCGCGGCGCATTCTGGAAACAAGGATTCCCACGGTGCAGCCGCTGCTGCCATCTTCGATCCTTTCAATAAAGTTGAAAATTGAAAAGGAATGGCTCAAATACTTGAAATCAAAGTTTTTCAGAAAAATAGTTTTTAGTCTAGAAGATTTGTTAAGTAATACATTGTTTTCAAATGATTCAAGAGCAAAGTTTTTAATGTGTGAAACAAATACATTGATGTACAAAATAAATACATCAATGTACAAATATCTTAAATCTATGTACAAATCCAATACATTAATGTAGATATCTTTGAAATAATCTGGTCTTGAAGTCTTACATATATACATTGATGTTCAAACTTATGCATTGATGTACAATTTCTATACATCAATGTACGGCTTATCACAAAACCTATTTTTGAAAGATCTATTTGATTACATCGATGTCAACAAATTAATGGTACATTGATGTATTATCTCTAAATTTGTGATTCAATGACTTCGAAATCAATACATCGATGTATGCATATATTACATCGATGTACTCTATTAAAAATGGTGTTTGAATTGAGTTTGCATGTCAATACATCGATGTACACGATTAAAATCAATGAGCAACGTACACTTGCATAAAATCAGCTCTTTTCTTAGTTCAGTTTCAACGTTCACATTTCTAAGTCTTATAAAATTAGGTTTCTGGGCATACAAAAATGGGAGAAGAACACTGAGTATTTTTGTGAGAAAAATCATTCTGTTCTTGAGAAATATTTGAGCCATCTCTATTCTTACTCCATCTCACTCATAGGCTTTCAAGTTGTAAATCTACTACAACACCCTTTCCCGAGTGTCACATTCCCGAACGTTTATAAGGTCGAAAATATTTATTAATACGGAAAATACAGTTTTTTTTTTCTTTTCATCAAGATGTAATGGGATTAGTAAATGTAAATAATACTAATAAATGAACTTAGGTTCACCTTGCATTTCTAGAACATACTGTATTATAAATACAGAAACAGAAATAATACTGTATACAGACATAGGTCTAATGTATAACTGACATAAGAATAAAATAAGTACTAGGAGTCGTAGTTCCTAAAAGGTACTACAGATACTGACACAGTCTGGCCCAGATAAAATAAAACAGCAAAAGGAGTCCACCTTCGGACTCAAAGGAACTGCTGAATCGAACCGTCGTCACGTCCGTCTGTTCAAGCAGCAACAGCAAGTACCAGCAAGAAAATATACAGATATGGGTGAGATTCCCGTTCATCAACACAGCAAAACAGCAGTAGTAAAAACGGGACGACTCACCAGGTAACAGCGTACCCAACATGCTTACTAGAATTCTCAATATAAGTTATGTTAAACAATTAACAGTTAACAGCATAATATAAGGCATTCTTAAAAACAGAACAGAGATGTATAACAGTAAATGTAAACATCAACAACCATGCATTGCAGTGCAATGTACATGACTCAATGCCAATGCCACTGGGTACTACTCTGACCCCTACTCCATGGAGCTAACAAAACATCGGAGAGAGTGAATGGGAGAACATGTTCCGTGTACTGCCAGCCATGAGCAAGATGCTATAACATTCGTAACGTGCACGTATCTGGCTTTATGGAAACACTCTACACCAAACATGAAAAGTACGGCGTCTAGTCGAGGATATCAGTGTATTGCTCGAATTCGCCACGACACAGAAGAGCTACCAACTGGTCACATGTCAGCCCTTCCAACCTTGATACCTCCAAGACTACTTAAAATGTCACTGTAAGATTCGCACCTACATCAAGGTGTAAGCTCAACTGTTAGGCTCAAGGCCTTACGATTATGCAAATGAAATGTCAGTGCTTACACAAAGCAAATGCGAAAAAGCAAATGTCTATCCATAGGATAAACCTCAAGGTCCCCTAAGGTTCTCTTCCTTAGGAACTATACGTGTCTTTGACAATACAAAACTTTTATCCACAGGATAAATCTCGTGATCCTTCCGGGATCAAGTCATCACAAGACTGAAACAATTGAACGACTGATCAGGATCCGAATCACCGGTCTATCATCGAACTACTGTTTCAAAACCCAAAACGTTTCATGTTTGTGTTTATGTCTTATGAATTATGTCTCAAGTCCTAAGCATTATGAATAAGGATTGAGAATCCTCTTAGATGTCTTTAAGCCTTTCTAAGATATTACTCCTTGATTTTCAATTAAGGAAATAAGTGTTGATTCACTTAAGTCTTATGGAGACATTGATGAACTAAGTCACCAATGGTATAGTATATGGTCTTGCTCCACCACGTACCATACTTAATTATCCCTTATCTTCAACTCTAAGTTAATTACTTAACTTAGGTTTTTATGCGTAAAACTTTACAATTTGAGTTGAAAAACACTCTTTATAAATAAAACATTTTCTCGCGGGGCGAATACATGTTTCGCGACGCGAGGCCGAGAGGCCATTTTTACTTCTTAAACAGTCTTTCTGCTTCGAGAGGCGAGGATTGTATCGCGTCGCGAGGTAGAGAGGCTATATCTTTTACTGCTTAGACAGTCCTTCTGGTTCGCGAGGCGAGCATGGTATCGCGTCGCGAGGCCGAGAAGCTGCATCTTTGCTGCTCGGGTTAGCCCTCTGTCTCGCATGGCAAGACAAGGTTAGCCAGGCGAATACCCTGTTTTCACTTTTCCTTAATTCCTTCATTAATTCTTTTTTTGAAACACTTAGTTTGATTAAAAGACCTATGGCTAAAAAAAAACATTTTTCACTTTGGTGACACGCTTTAAATGGGTAAATAGCCAATTTGGTCCCTGAAAGTATAAGGCGATATCAACTTAGTCCCTGAATTTAACGAAATAGCAAAAACGTCCCCGAAGTTGTAAAACGTTAATCAACTTGGTCCCTACGTCAACCTCAGTTAGCTGACGTCGTTAACGGTGCTAATGTGGCACGTTAAGTGCCCTGTTGGTACCGTTGTCACTGGTTAGGTGGTGTCCATGTGGTCAGGAACCAATTTGAAACTCTGAACCAGGGACTAAATTGATACTCTCAACTCTGAACCAGGGACTAAATTGATATTCGAATTGATACTCTCAACTCTGAACCAGGGACTAAATTGATACTCGCAACGGCCTTCTTATTTTTCTTCTTCTTCTTCTTCTTCTTCTTCTTCTTCTTCTTCTTCTTCTTTATATTTCCCTTTTCTCTCTCTGCTCTCTCTCTCTCTCTCTGCTTCCTCTGTCTCGCGCTCTTTCTCTAACCACCCGTTTATAGAACCACCCGTCTATAACCACCCATTTATAAACGGGTGGTTATAGACGGGTGGTTAGAGAGAGAGCGCGAGGCAGAGGAAGCAAAGAGAGAGAGAGGGCAGAGAGAGAAAGGGGAAATATAAAGAAGAAGAAGAAGAAGACCGTTGCGAGTATCAATTTAGTCCCTGGTTCAGAGTTGCGAGTATCAATTTAGTCCCTGGTTCAGAGTTTCAAATAGGTCCCTGACCACGTGGACACCACCTAACCAGTGACAACGGTGCCAACAGGGCACTTAACGTGCCACATCAGCGCCGTTAACGGCGTCAGCTAACTGGGGTTGACGGAGGGACCAAGTTGATTAATGTTTTACAACTTCAGGGACGTTTTTTGTGACGCCCCCAAAACTTAACCTCACTCTCTTTGATACCTTAAGCATGCAGATAAAGCTCGAAAGAAACTTAAGCAAATAAATAGTTAATACAGTCCAATTATACATCAGAGTTTCGCATGGAAGCCATGGCACAAAAACATCAACAACAAAACAGATGCCCCATTGGCCGTGGTACAACTCACAAGAGACTCAACGATACCTCAAGGATCTCTCTCTCTGCTCAATGAGCGTTGACGTCAAACTTGTTCATGATGGGAGTCTCGTCTCTACTCAGCTCCACCCGCTGTAGCTCTTTCATCAACCAATCAACACCTCCACCTTCGGATCCCGACCCGAACAACGACATACATGTAACACATAGGGAAGCATGCACAGGAGGTAAGAAACACTACAATATCATGCAAAGGGATATCACGTAGCATATAACACATCAACATGCACAACAGCAAGCACAACCGGCAAGCACATTCATCTCTCGAGTTCACCACAACAGTCAACCTCCAAGCTGTCACAACTAGGGATCACCGCTTACTCTACATGCATAACTGAGTCTACATGATTGGCCAATTCTACAATGCACACTTTTACCATGGGAATACAACAGTTAGCCTCCAACTGTGAGGAATGACAATCCAATCTCCAACTGCGAGGGTGGATGTTCACCAGGTAAGAATGGCTCCTCAACCTCGTGTGACAGTTACTCAAACTGCTGTTGCAACCGTACACACGGCTCCCTGTACACAACCATTCAAATTGCTGTTGCAGTTGTATGCAGGTACCAGCTTATATGATAGCCACTCAAACTGCTGTTGCATCTAATCATACAGCCCCTTGTGACAACCACTCAAACGGCTGTTGTAGTTGTTCACAAGTTCCGACCTCGCGTGATAACTGCTCAAACGGCTGTTGCAGCAAATCCCGCGGCTTTCCACCACAACAATGCAAATGCTATGATTATACACCAATGATCTCAACAATGTCTTAACAAAAACTTGTCCAACGTCTCAAGGTCCACATCCTCCAACTATGAGGATGTCACTCTCCAACTATGAGAGCAACCTTCAACTTCGATCAACTGGCTTACAACATCGACTACGAATCCAATAACACCAACCACTCTATCCTTCTAACAACATACCAACCGTCTCCATAGTCAATCAAGATCACATCAATCACAATCACATCAACATATCATAGTATAGCAGCATAACATCATTGCAGGCATACGGACTAGCAATTAAGCATGTTACCACAACAATCATCTCATCTAACATGTTATCAAGTACGACATCATTTACTCAAGTTATCAATTACCACAGATAGACATGCATCCTCAATCAACAAATATCACAGATCGATCCTACAGCGATAGCTCAAAGTAAGCTAAACCCAGGGTTTAGGTACTTTATCAGGGTTCAGCCACTAGTAGGGTTTGAGGAGCCCTACACATGTGAACAATTATATACTACGTCTACGATTCCCAGATATATGTGGTTTCTTCCTCCTCACCTGGTAATTCGTTCCAAAATGCTCCTGCACCAATGGACAGCCCTGACCCTCGATCTCACGAACACCCTGAACACGCCTACGACCACCACGAGCACAACACCACCACCACGAGCTCGCAGCTGCCACCACCTCCTCTCACAGCCGCGGTTCCTCTTTCCGCCACGAACACCACCGCGTCCTCGAACTTTGCCTTAACCATGGGAACAACATGCAAGCAGCAGTATTAACCCTAGGGCAAGCCCAAAAGATCGAAGAAAAGGTAAAGACTCGAAGAACGCCAAGAACATGAAGAACACGTGTTAGGGATTCGAGTTTACCTGTGGCGAATCGAGAAATTAATCCACCAGAGTCGGAGAAAACTTCGCCTTGATCACAACGGTGTAGTCAGAATCGCGTTCCGGCGGCTCGATCGCCTCTAACCTCAAGCTTTCTCTCTCTAAAAACTCAGAGCTTCTCTCTCTAGTTGCATAAATTCACCCAAAATTCGTGCAAGTTTGAGAGTGAAAGTGGAAACTCCACTTATGGCTTTTGCTGTCCACGCTTAAGCGTGGATCAGTTTGCACGCTTGAGCGTTGCCACGCTCTAGCGTGGGATCTCTCCACGCTCGGGCGTGGAACCTCGTCCACTCCGCCGGCTCCCTGGCCTGACATGTGTCTCACACGCGTCCAAACTCAGAACAGTTGCACAGCGCACTCAGCACACTGAAGCGTCCACCTCTTCAAGCTCAGCGAGAGAAGAAATCCTAGCTTCGTGACTTCCCAGTTTCTCGTGTTACGCCTTAAGCACTTCCAACTCGATTCAAGCTTAGTTCTAAACATCCAACTAGACTTATAACCAACACACAACCCAACACACACCTAAGTGAAAACCTGATTAAGATTATCCATCTTAATTAGGGTTACCGTTTACATTTTTGCTATTTAGTTAAATTCAAGGACTAAGTTGATACCGCCTTACACTTTCAGGGACCAAAGTGGCTATTTACTTCACTTTAAATGTTGAAACTTCGTTTGATCTTTGGATCAAAATCACTTTTTGTTGTTCTTTGAAACATAGGTTATGAAATTATTTTTCTTACTTCAAAACTTTGATAGATCAAGAACAATGCATGTTCTTATATTTCTTCTTACTAAGGCCACATGCCAACTCCAATGAAAAGTGGAGACTTTGCTTCACTAACTAAGCAAATTATAGGTCAAAATGCTCACACAATTATGACAAACAACAATTACACATCATTGCATCATAATCAAGCATAAAAGTCCATCACACATCATTGCATCATAATCAAACATAAAAGTCCATACTTGATCTAGAGATCAAAGTAGGTTTTTCAACATACATGAAAATGATTTTCATCCAATCACATCATCATAAACATAAGCTAAAGCATAATAAGGCACATTAAAGCCTAAGTTCATTATTACAACTTTGTTCTCCAAGAGAACCAAATTAAATGGTGAACCCAAACCAAAGGGTTTCACCCACACATAAAATAAATAACCATCTTCACCACCACCATTTTGGTGTGATGAGGTTCAACCCTCATACCTGTTGATGAGCAGATATCCGGATCATAGTCGGTTGATCGGTTTGTGAACCTCCTGATACTCGTCACCAACTACAAACAACACAACAATCAAACATAAAACAATAAACAAAACAAATCTGAACTATTTCTATTCAAAGCAGTTTCGGCCACTATGTGGAAAAAGGGTTAGAAATTGATTTGGTTTTCCATCACTTGGATTCAAGGACAATAGGAAAGCTAAGGATTGAATCAAGTGTTAGAAATCAAAAATTTGAACAAAACACTATTCATCATCACTATTAAGGGTTCGGCCATATTGGGGATTAAGAGCTATGATGAGAATTGAATCATGAGCTCTTGGGTTTAGGTAGAGAATGATGAAGTGAGTTCAAAGAAATTGGTTTTCCATTAAAAAGATTTTTCTACAATTTCCTATGGATTTTCAAAGTTTTGGATCTAAGAATGGATTTTCATGAAAATGGATTTTGATCTTGAGATTGAGAGAGATTCAAGAATCTAGGAGATCATAGAAGTGATCTTACCTAAGAATGGATGAAGATTGATCAAAGAATTAAGGTTTTCTAACAAGTTTCAAGGATTTTCATGAACAACAATGGAGTTTTTCTCTATGTTGAAGGTGAAGTGTTCTTGAGCTATTTTGGGGCTGGATGTGCGTGGGTGAGGGGCTGAATGGGGCTGAGTTCATCCTTTTAAAAACTCACTTAAGGGCAAAAAGGTCATTTGCTTTAAGGGTAAAATGGTAAAAGTGTAAAAGACTAAGGTTAGGGGCATTTTGGTAATTTCACGTCCAGATTTTTCCGATCGTCATGGCGACTCTGGCATACTCTCCCAAGTGATCTAGCATGATTTGGTATCAAGCTTATCCGTTGTCGGATCTCGTTGAATCCCTTTACGACTCCAAATGCCTCCCGGTTCGACTATACGACCGAATATAATATATTATTATTATTTTTCGGGCGTCAGAATGGATTTTAACAAAGATGTAGAGAATAAAATCCCGAGACTTACTGTCTCATTCATAAGTCCAAATTAGGTCTCGATAGTGGAAAAACACCTCTATCCGTGAAAAACGCAGATCGGGCACCGTTTGAGCTTTTGCCCGAAACTTAACCATAGCTTCCTATGGTTGTGTAGAGCACTCCTATCTTCTCAGAATATTTTATTTTACTCTCTAAACCCTCCAATAAAATACAAACGTTGAAAATCCTGAAGAATTATAAAACGTGAAAATCAGTGCGTTACATCTACACTGCCAAGAGTGTTTCTATTCTTCTACTATCTTTGTATCAATTGAGAAATAGGGTGAGGTATCCCTAGGTTGAGGGTGAGGTATCCCTTTGGTTAGAAGGTGAGGTATCCTTCTGCTTCAAAAGGGTGGGGCGTCCCTTTGTGTACATCTTTAGGCTCAGAAGCGCGTGTGAGACATCCCATAAGCGCGAAGGAGAGTGCTAGAGGTTGTTGAGGCTCTTACACGTGGGTGAGGCATCCCAAAAGACATGGTTAGAGTGCTCTGTATTGTAACGATTTTTCAAGCGCCTTGGAAGCTTGACATTAGTGGACAAAACCTGGAAACATATTTTGGGGACTGGATGTAGGTCACCAACGGTGGTGAATTGAAGTATTATAAAATCTCGGTTTGCACGCTTCTCTTCCCTCAATCTCTTTTACATATATCTGCTATTTTAATTGGTTGTTTACATTTGAAAATCAATTTGAGAAAACCAATTTTCGAAAATTAAAGAAGAAATTTTTTAAGACTCAATTCACCCCTCCCCTCTTGAGTCGAAGCCACTTATTCCAACAAGTGGCATCGGAGCTAGACTCTTGCATAAAGAGCTTAGCAGCTTCATGAGAAATGGCTTTAGATTGTGACTTCCTACCGGAAGGAGCCTCCTTTGGCAGACCCCTGCCTTTAGTGGACAGGAATATGCATATTGGAAAGAGCGCATGATTATTTTTATTCAATCTATTGATTGGAATGTCTGGGATGCTGTGATAAATGGACCTTATGTCCCTAAGAAAGTGGTAGACGGTAAAATGATCGATAAACTTAGAAGTGAATATACTAATGATGACCATAAGAAAGCTCAATACAATTTACGTGCACATAATATAATAACATCTGCTTTGAGTAGGGGAAAATTTTTCAGGGTATCAAATTGCAAAACTGCTAAGGAGATATGGGACACACTTCAACTCACTTATGAAAGGACAAGCGATGTCAAGCATGCTAGGATGAACAAAATGATTGGAAAATATGGGTTGTTTATGATGGAGCAAGGAGAATCATTTCAGGATATGGCCAAACGCTTCCAACACATTGTCAACCAGCTTGTTGGTGTAGGTAAGGAATTTAAAAATGAGAGTTAATTAACAAAGTCTTAGGTTGTTTGAGCAGGGAATGGCAGCCGAAGGTGACGGCAATTGCAGAATCAAGAAATCTTGAAACTATGGACCTGGACACATTATTTGGCAAGCTACAGGAACATGAACAACAATTAGCCCGCCTGGCTAAGCATGAAGAGAAAAACAAGAAAAAGAAGTGCCTGGAAATAAAAGTATCTATCTCTAAAGGTGATGATGAATGCGAAGAAGAATATGATGAAGAAGGAGAATTCAGAAGACGACATGCAATTTATGGTGAACAAATTCAAGAAGTTTCTGAAAAAGAAAGGCTACCAAAGAAATGTTACATCATCGGTACCTATATGTTATGAGTGCGGCAAACAAAGTCATGTTAAATTCGATTGCCCCAAACTACAAAAGAAAGAAAAATTCAGAAAGGACAAAAGGCATAGGAGGGCGTACATAGGTTGGGATGAGAATGACATGGATTCTTCAGACGACTCCGAAAAAGAAGAAGCTAATTTGTGTCTCATGGCCAACCATTGCGATGATGATGAAGAAGAGGTAGAGTACACTGACCCTTCTCCTTCGTATGATGAATTACAAGAAGCATTTAAGGAATTACATAATGAATCCATTAGGCTTGCTACAATTGTTAATTCCTCTAAGAAGTTGATTTCTAAATTACAAAATGAAAATGATTCTTTGTTGAAAAATGCTAAGGAACTAGAAAATGAATATAAGATACTTCATACTGAAAAATTATATTTATGCGATGTATGCAAAAATGAGTGTGTTGAATGTAAAGAATTAACAACACAATTAGATAATTTAAAATCTATGTTGGCAAAATTCACAAATGGAAGGGATAATTTAAATGTACTTCTTGGTAATCAAAAGGCTGTATATGATAAAGCTGGTTAAGGGTTCCTAAGGGAAAACTTGCAACAACTGACACTAAAGGACCCAAGAAAATTTGGGTACCGAAAAACAAAGCATAAATTGTGTGTTTGCAATGGTGCCTGAGAGATTAAGCATGTCAAAAATAAGTAAGAGGCACTCTGAAAGGATTGGGCAAGGCAAGTTATGAGACAAAGGTAACAAATAACCTCTTATTGTAAGGGTGGGTGCTCAAACTATTGATCCATCATGCATAAATTAAATTATTTGATCAGCTGATATGCTATTTGCATCCTCATTCATGCTCTTACTTCTGGCTTTGTGTTATATCACTTCCCTTATTATATCAACCCATCCATGCACGAGTTTACTCTCAAAATGCATTATGAACTTAAATACATCCGATGCACTTTATTTCTGACTTTTGTGACTTCATGCAACTTCTATGATTGTTTTACCAATGTACTTGAAGACATTATATCTAATGAATGCCAAATGCACTATGTTTCTATTTAATGATTATACTTGGTAGTGTATGCGTTTATCTGTTCTCCCTCATTTTCCTTTATGATAATACCAAAAGGGGAGAGAAAGGGAGATGATCCATTATATTGAGGGGGAGTTAAATTTAAAATGGGTAACATTGCGCTTATTATAATTAACTAATATATTAAGGGGGAGTTACTTAAATTTAAAAATTTAACTTATCCAATCCTTATAGTATTTCTTGACCTTACTGATGCTTTCTTGAGTGATGTATATAAGAAAGGGGGAGATCTTTTCCACGCATATGAGCTGCATACTCACTCTGATAAATCATTCACTCAGGTAAGAAAAGATAAGAAGGTAAGGTTTGTCATTCCCAAAAAGGGGGAGTATGTGAATACATGTTTCATTATGTTTTGATGAATGACAAATGCTAACTATAAGCATGCAGGACAAAAAGGAAAATAATTTGCTCAAGCATGCCGATTGTTAAATTCCAAGAAATAAGCAAGGGCCAGCAAGTATTAAGACCATGGCAAATAGGTAAATCTCATCAGTCTTAGATACTTTGTAAGAGTGAGATGAAATTTTAATCCTAATGGCTTAAATACTTACAATCAAAGTTTTTTAGAAAAATAGATTTTAGTCCAGAAGATTTGTTAAGTAATACATTGTTTTCAAATGATTCAAGAGCATAGTTTTTAATGTGTGAAACAATTACATTGATGTACAAAATAAATACTTCAATGTATAACATACATCAATGTACAAATCTAATACATCAATGTAGATATCTTTGAAATAATCTGGTCTTGAAGTCTTACGCAAATACATTGATGTACAAACTTATACATTGATGTACAATTTCTATACATCAATGTACAGCTTATCACAAAACTTGGTCTTGAAAGATCTATTTGATTACATCGATGTCAGCAAATTGTACATTGATGTATTATCTCTAAATTTGTGATTCATGACTTCGAAATCAATACATCGATGTATGCATATATTACATCGATGTACTCTATTAAAAATTGTGTTTGAATTGAGTTTGCATGTGAATACATCGATGTTATTTTCTAATACATCGATGTACACGATTAGAATAAATGAGCAACGTACACTTGAATAAAATCAGCTCTTTCCTAATTTCAGTTTCAATGTTCACATTTCAAGGTGTTATAAAATTAGGTTTCTGGGCATACAAAAATGGGAGAAGAACACTGAGTATTTTTGTGAGAAAAATCATTATGTTCTTGAGAAATATTTGAGCCATCTCTATTCTTACTCCGTCTCACTCATAGGCTTTCAAGTTGTAAATCTACACTACCAAGAGTGTTTCTATTCTTCTACTATCTTTGTATCAATTGAGAAATAGAGTGAGGTATCCCTAGGTTGAGGGTGCGGTATCCCTCTGGTTAGAAGATGAGGTATCCTTCTATTGCAAAAGGGTGGGGCATCCCTTTGTGTACATCTTTATGCTCAAAAGCGTGGGTGAGGCATCCCATAGGCGCGAAGGAGAGTGCTAGAGGTTGTTGAGGCTCTTAAATGTGGGTGAGGCATCCCAAAAGACATGGTTAGAGTGCTTTGTATTGTAGCGGTTTTTCAAGCGCCTTGGAAGCTTGACATTAGTGGACAAAACCTGAAAACATATTCTGGGGACTGGATGTTGGTCACCAACGGTGGTGAACTGAACCAGGATAAAATCTCGGTTTACGTGCTTCTCTTCCCTCAATCTCTTTTATATATATCTGCTATTTTAATTTGTTGTTTACATTTGCAAAACAATTTGAGAAAACCACTTTTCGAAAATTAAAGAAGAGATTTTTTAAGACTTAATTCACCCCTCCCCTCTTGCGTCGAAGCCACCTATTCCAACACAGCTTAATATATTCTGGTGAGACGCGAAAGGTGAAATAACCTTCTACCAACCATTAAGTTGAACTTAAATAAGCGTATTCAATTGGATTGAAACGGCTTAGAGGCATGGGGTTGGGAATTAATCCATATGATGGATTAGAATAAGAAGTTATTCACCCAATTGGTCCAAGAATTACATTGGATATAATTGAAAAAGAGTTTCCTACCTAAATAGCTGAGTTTTGGGCAATCAGCCACAGTTAACTCAGAACGAGGTGAAATATGGATCTTGGTCCCACTAGAAAATCGTTCAACGGGATTTTCCCATTCAATGATGAGGGTCATTGATTTGAGTAAAATAGTGGGAGTGTATTTAATAAAGACCTATTAAATATGTTTTAAAATCATGATACTTATACTTTGCATATTTATTTTACGTAGATATGCATGGCACCGAACACAACTAATAATATGTCATCGCGATCTGTCCTTGAGAAGGACAAGTTATCTGGAAATAATTTTCTGGATTGGTACCGAAACCTAAGGATTGTCCTAAGGCAAGAGAAAAAGTTGTATGTTCTTGAGGAGGCTGCTCCTAAACTACCCGAGAATGCTTCTAGGGCTGATAGAGGTACTTACAAGAAGTATCAG
This sequence comes from Ammopiptanthus mongolicus, assembly GCA_039655645.1. Taxonomy (NCBI): domain Eukaryota; kingdom Viridiplantae; phylum Streptophyta; class Magnoliopsida; order Fabales; family Fabaceae; genus Ammopiptanthus; species Ammopiptanthus mongolicus. The sequence continues at coordinate 59,206,698 of CM077345.1, forward strand.
GATGATGCCCTGGATGTTAGCTGCCTCATGCTTGCCACCATGAGCTCTGAGCTTCCGAAGCAACATGAGAACATGGAGACGTTCGATATGATCAAACATCTCTACCAAGAGCAGGTGAGGCATGAGCACTTTGAAGTTTTCAGAGCCCTATTTAATTGTAAGCTGGCACAAGGAAGCCCAGTTGGACCTCATGTACTCCTTTTGATTGGGTATATTGAGAGCCTTGAAAGATTGGATTTTCCACTGAGCCAAGAGTTGGCTACAGATGTAGTTCTGCAATCATTGCCAGAAAGCTGTAGTCAATTTATCATGAATTACAACATGAATGACATTGCCAAAACTTTGCCAGAACTGCTAGGAATATTGAGAACTGCTGAGCAGAACATTAATAAAGGAAAAAGTAAATCCATAATGATGGTTGATTCTGGATAGCAGGCTAAGAAGAAGCCATGGAGCAAGAAGAAGGGCAGAGGCAAGAAAAAGTTTAAGCCTAGCACTTCTGGCTTAAAGCCCGTGGGCGGGGTAGCTAAGGAAGGCAATTGCCACCATTATGGCCAACCTAGCCACTGGAAGAGGAACTGTAAGAAATACCAGGAAGAGAAAAAGAACGGAAGTGAGACTTCTGCTTCAAGTATTTATGTTATTAATGTTAATTTATCTACTTCAGCATCTTGGGTATTTGATACTGGATGTGGTGCTCACATTTGTAATAATGTGCAGGAACTAAGAAGTAGGAGGAAATTGACTAATGGTGAAGTAGACCTATGCAATGGAAATGGAGCAAAAGTTGCTGCATTAGATGTAGGGACTTATGTTTTAACTTTACCTACTGGGCTTGTTGTGGAACTTGATAATTGTTATTATGTTTCAGTTATTAGCAAAAACATCATTTCTGTTTCCTTGTTTGGACAAGAAGGGTTTTCATTTAATTGCTAAGGACAAATGTTGTTCTTTTTATTTGGATAATGTTTTGTTTGCCCATGCACCATTGAGTAATGGACTTTATATTTTTGATCTCAATGTGCCCATATATAACATAAATACGAAAAAGATCAAACCCAATGGCTTGAACCCTTCATATCTTTGGCATTGTCGTTTAGGCCATATTAATGAGAAACGCATCTTTAAACTCCATAAAGATGGATTATTGGATTCTTTTGATTATGAATCATTTGATACGTGCGAATCTTGTTTATTAGGGAAGATGACTAAGGCCCCATTTACTGGTAATAGTGAAAAGGCCGATGATCTTTTGGGCTTAATACATAGTGATGTATGTGGTGTTGGGAATTTGCGTATTAAAAACGAAAAACGCAGCGGAAAAATTCCCAAGAAAAAGGATCCATGCGAATGGTCATGACTCATGATGTAGTGTTTACCTCTTGTAGCGTAGCTTTACTGCGATCACTGCAAGGGAAGAACAGTCCTTCTAAAACGATCACGATCACTACGAACAACGTTATCACCAGTACCACAATGGAGCAACACCTCTATGTAGTTTACGCAAACAAAACACCGCCGGAGAAAACGTTGTACGCCTACCAAGGTGGTGTGACGGCCACTAGTTTATGCGCAGTAAGTTCTCCTTGGCCCTTAAGTGACATGCACAGTATTATAAGCTGTCACCCACTTAACCTAACCTCATTGGGCTTGTACACTACAGGCCCAATCTTATAATTAATATTATTAAATCATATCTAATAAATTAATTCATTCTCCGACTATTTGCTCTATGCGTGTGACCCTATAGGTTCTCAATAAATTGGCAATAATATTAAATCACATTTAATATTATAAACAATGAGCGGAATCTAGCAATACATCATTGTTACCTAATTAGTGAGAATATCGGTGACACGATATATACCTTACGGTAACCAAAATAACCGTGCAGTAAATGTCCCTTAATCTCTTTGTCTTAATTGAACACAAGGCATAAATGTGTCATCCTTGTTAAGTTCAATTATTCGTTCCTCGATCTCCGAGTAGACGTGTAATCACAAACGGGCCGAATATCACATATTGGCCCATTTCCGCGTGGCCACGCATATTTCACGTCTTACTCTATCGAGAGGCCCATGACATTACTCCTGTTATGTAGGAGGGACGAATCCTATCTACATCACTCACATCCCTTAACATGTTTCATTGCAAGCCCAATAACTACCTTTATGATCATCCTGTTACGGATGACGTTTGATAGTATTGAAGCCTACAACTCCACATGTAAGAATCATAGTGACTTCAAGTCGAATGACTACTTCACTATGGTCGCCATGAGAAGAGCTTATGACACTTACATAACTATTATGCAGCGTTCTCATAGTGGGTCAATTCAGTACAAATATTACTCCTAATATTTGCACCTGTGTGTTGACTTGGTATCACATATCCATGACCCGTGAGATGTGGTCATCAGTCTACTCACATAATAGTCTCCATGTATTATTATTGTCCTAATTAACAATAATACTCGACTACGGATATTTTAAGAATAGTGTTCTATAGTTTAATGGGATCTCACAATCAAGTCACATTTGATGTTCCATTAAATGAGCTGCCTATTCTAAGGACTTTATTATGTTAAATACTAATAACTTAATAAATTAATGCCTTATTCATATATCAAATATATGATCAAAGTCATGATGCAAATGATGATCTATTCAAAATAGATTAGCCACTAGGGTTTACACCAACATGTGGGCCACTGAACAAACCTACTAGGGGTGATTTTTCCTACTTTGTCACATTTACTGATGACTTCAGTAGATTTGGATATGTGTATTTAAGGAAACACAAATCTGAAACCTTTGAAAAGTTCAAAGAGTTCAAGAATGAAGTAGAAAACTAACTGGGCAGGAGTATTAAAGCCATACAATGAGATCGTGGTGGCGAATACCTTAGCCAAGAATTTGATGACTATCTGAAAGAGTGTGAGATAGTATCCCAACTCACTCCTCCCGGAACCCCACAATGGAATGGCGTGTCCGAAAGGAGGAATCACACCTTGTTGGACATGGTACGATCGATAATGAGTCATTCAGACCTTTCATACTATTTCTGGGGTTACGCATTGCCTGCAGCAGATTTCACAATTAACCGTGTTCCAACAAAGGCGGTAAAACAAACACCACATGAAATGTGGAAGGGGCGAAAGCCTAGTTTGTCTTTTATGAAGATTTGGGGTTGTCATGTCTATGTCAAACGTTTAATCACAAATAAACTGGAACCCAAATAAGATAAATGTACTTTTGTGGGGTATCCCAAAGAAATGAAAGGATACTATTTCTATAACCCCTCTGATGACAAAATGTTTGTCACCAAGACTGGAGTGTTCCTTGAAAAGGAATACATCTCTAAAGTAGATAGTCGGAGAATAGTAGAACTTGGAGAAATCCAAGCACCACAGAGTACTGACTCGTCTGCAACGGAACAAGAACCGAATCCCCAAGATGTTGTGGTTCAAGAACCAGTTCAAGTAACACAAGAACTGCGTAGGTCAAACAGATCACGTACACAACCTGAGATATTTGGACTTCTCCTATGTCAAGAAGGTGATGTATTGCTCATGGATCAAGATGAGCATGTTGTAACGCTCCGATTTTCACGTTTTCTAATTCTTCAGTATTTTAATGTCTTTATCTTATTTGAGGTCTTAGGAATAGAAATAAAATATTCCGAGACCATAGTCATGCTCGACGATATCGTAGGAAGCTATGATTATGTTTTGAGTCGAAAACTCAAACGGAGTCCGGTCTGCGTTTTTACACTGACAGTATGATTTTACTGCTCAGAAGACCTCAGATGGACCCATGAACGAGACAATAAGTCTTAGAATTCGATTATCTACGTTTTGGTTAAATTTCGTAAAAATTTCAGAAAAATCACCTCCTGACCTTCGTTCGGGCGGAATCCTCAATCGGGTGACGAATGGAGTCACATATGGATTTACCGGGACTCGCCAACGGATAATCTTGATATCACATCATCCCAGGACACTTGGGAGAGTATGCCAGAGTCATCATGACGTTCGGAAATATCTGGACGCAAAATGACCAAAATGCCCCTAACCTTAGTCTTTTACACTTTTACCATTTTACCCTTTTGGCAAATGACCTTTTTACCCTTAAGTGAGCTTTTAAGAGGCTGAACTCAGCCCCTCACTCTCTCATTTTCGCACAGCCCCCTTCCCAAATAGAGCTCCATAGTTGTTCTTGAGAGAAAACTCCATTTTCATCCTTGAAAAGCTTGATTTCTTGTTGGAATCACTTGATTCCTTGAGCAATCTTCCTTCATTTCAAGGTAAGATCACTTCTATGATCTCTTAGCTTCTTGAATCTTTCTTTATTTCAAGATCAATCTTCATTTTCATGAAAAGAATTTCTTAGATCCAAAACTTTGAAAATCCATAGGAAATTATAGAAAAATCCTTTTGAGGTAAGACCAAGTTCTTTGAACTCACATCATCAATCTCTACCTAAACCCAAGAGCTTATGATTCAACTCCCATCATAGCCCAAAATCCCTTTTTGGCCGAACCCTATTTGATGATGATGAATAGTGTTTTCATCAATTTTTGATTTTTAACACTAGATTTCATCCTTAGCTTTCCTAATGCCTTTAGATCCATGAAATGGAAAACCAAAACCAATTCCTAACCTTTTTAACCTAGGGTGGCCGAAATCCTCTTTGTTAGAATTGTTGAGATTGGCTTTGATTGTTGTTTAATGTTGGATTGTTGTGTTGTTGTAGTTGTTGACGATTGCCAGGAGGTTCACAAACCGATCAACCGACTTTGATCCGGGAATCTGCTCATCAACAGGTATGGGGGGTGAACCTCATCACACCAAGATGGTGGTAGTGAAGATGGTTGTTTAAGTTTATGTGTGGGTGAAGCCCTTTGGTTTGGGTTCACTTTTATGTGTTAAGTTTCGTTAAGTTCTCTTGAAGAACAAGATTGTCTTGATGAGTTTATGCATCGGTATGTTGTAGTGTGCTTTAGCATATGTTGATAATGAGATGATTGAATGAAAATCTTTTTCATGTATATTGAAAAACCTATCTTGATCACTAGATCAAGTATGGATTTTTATGCTTGATTATGAGACCATGATGTGTGATGGACTTGGATGTTTGATTATGATGTAGTAATGTGTATTGTGGTTTATCATAATTGTGTGAGCTTTTGAGCTACATTTGCTTTGTTGGTGAAGCAAAGTCTCCATTTTTCATTGGAGTAGGCTTGTGGCCTTAGTAAGAGGAAAATATAAGAACATGTGTTGTTCTTGTTTTGGCAAGATTTTGATGCAACAAAACATGATTTCATAACCTATGTTTTCAAAGAGAAACAAAAGTGATTTTGATCCAAAGATCAAACGAAGTTTTAACCTTTAAAGTGTGTCACCAAAGTGGAAAAATGTCTTTTCTTTAGCCATAGGTCTTTTAATCAAACTAAGTGTTTCAAAAGAAGAATTAATGGAGTTAGGGAAAATGAAAAACAGGGCACTCGCCCAGCGAACCCCGTCTCGCCCCGCGAAACAGAGGGAAGGCAAGGCATTCGCCAGTCTAACCTCGCCTCGCCTCGCGATACAGTGGACTAGCCCGAGCAGCAAAGATGCAGCTTCTCGGCCTCGCGTCGCGAAGTCGTCTCGCCCCGCGAATCGCCTAAGTAGCAAAGATGCAGCTTCTCGGCCTCGCGTAGCGAAGCAGTTCTCGCCCCGCAAACCGCCTAAGTAGTGAAGATGCAGCTTCTCTGCCTCGCGTCGCGATATAATCCTCGCCTCGCGAAGCAGAAAGACTGTCTAAACAGTAAGATAACTTCTCAGCCTCGCGTCGCGATATAAACCTTCGCCTCGCGAGAAATGGTTTGTTTATAAAGAGTGTTTTTCAACTCAAACTGTAAAGTTTTACGCTTTAAAACCTACGTTAAGTAATTAACTTAGAGTTGAAGACAAGGGATAATTAAGTATAATATGTGGTGAAACAAGACCATATACTATACCATTGATGACTTAGTACATCAATGACTTCATAAGACATAAACACAAACATGAAACGTTTTGGGTTTTGAAACAGTAGTTCGATGACGGACCGGTGATTCAGATCCCGATCAGTCGTTCAATTGTTTCAGTCTTGTGATGACTCGATCCCAGAGGGATCACGAGATTTATCCTGTGGACAAAAGGTTTGTTTTTCAAAGACACGTATAGTTCCTAAGGAAGAGAATCTTCGTAGACTTCGAGGTTTATCCGGGGGATAGACATTGCTTGATCGCATCTGCTTTGTGTAAGCATTGGCATTTCATTTGCATAGTCGTAAGGCCTTGAGCCTAGGAGTTGAGCTTACACCTTGATGCGGGTGCGAATCTTACGGTGACGATCTTCAATGGTCTTTTTGGAGGTATCAGGGTTGGAAGGGCTTACATGTGACCAGTTGGTAGCTCTTCTGTGTCGTGGTGAATCCGTGCAATACACTGATATCCTCTACTAGATGCCGTACTTTTCATGTTTGGTCGAGAGTGTTTCCATAAAGCCAGATACGTGCACGTTACGAATGTTGTAGCATCTTGCTCATGGCTGGCAGAAACCGGAACATGTCCTCCCATTCACTCTCTCCGACGTTTTGTTAGCTCAATGGAGTAGGGGTCAGAGTAGTACCCAGTGACATTGACATTGAGTCATATACATTGCACTGCATTGCATGGCTATTGATGTTTACATTCACTGTTATACATCGTTGTACTGTTTAGGAGTACCTTATTTTATGCTGTTAACTGCTTAATATGTTTATATTGAGAATTCTTGTAAGCATGTTGGGTACGTTGTTACCCGGTGAGTCGTCCCGTTTTTACTATTGCTGTTTTGTCGTGTTGATGAACGGGAATCTCACCCATATCTGTATCTTTTTTGATGGTACTTGCTGTTGCTGCTTGAACAGATGGACGTGATGATGGTTCAGTCCAGTAGTCTCCTTGAGCCCGGAGGCGGACTCTTTTTGCTGTTTTTAGTTTTGTTGTCGGCCAGACTATGTCAGTTTTTGTAGTACCTTTTGGGAGCTACGACTTCTCGTACTTATTGTATTTTCTTATGTCAGTTATACATTAGACCTATGTTTGTATATAGTATTATTTCTGTTTCTGTTCCGTGTTTATTATACAGCATGTTCTAGAAATGCATGGCGAACCTAATTTCGTTTATTAGTATTATTTACCTTTACTAATCCAATTACATCTTGTGAAAAGAAAAAAAAAAAAAGAAAACCATATTTTCGCATGAAATAATATTTTCGGCCTTATAAACGTTCGGGAATGTGACACTCGGGAAAGGGTATTGCATTATTTGGTATCAGAGCTGGCCGAGTCTTTTTGGGGTTGTAGGTTATGGTCTGGCTTGTTTGTGTTGTGTTTCTCTGTTGTTTGCTTTAGTTTTGTTGTGGTTTCTTAAGTTTGACAGTTCTGGTTTTGAAGGTAGCAATGTCTGCTCAAAACCAGACTGCTGCTGTGAATGCCATATGGGAAATGGTTGCTGCTATGGTTCAACGTGACGAAAGAGCTGCCGGAGGTAGAGGACTGGATGAATTTCTTCGTAGGAATCCACCTCAATTCAAAGGTGAATTCAATCCTGAGTTAGCTGAACACTGGATCCAAATGCTGGAAAAGATCTTTGGAGCGATGAGATGCACTGAGAATGACAAGGTTGTTTATGTTGGAACCAAAGTGGTCATGGTCCAGATAATCCCTTGAGTTTTGATGTTAACAAAGAGCTAATTTAAGATGAACAAAGATTAGTTATGGACTAATGTTCTATATTAAGTGTGCAGGACAATTCCAATATAGTCCAAAGACGTTATCTCGTCCAACATAGTCCAAAGACATTATCTCGTCCAACATAGTCCAAAGACATTATCTTGTCCAACATAGTCCAAAGACTTTATCTCGTCCAACACCTATTCCTGGTTTACGACTGGACGATAGTTTATAGAACCATTGAGTCCAAAGACTCTTTTGGTTACCTTCTGTAATAACTAGTCCAATACATGTCTTTTAAATTTCAAGCGCGAATATCTTTGTAAAAGCATTTGAAATTATTATTCCATGTAAAAGGCTTATACTAGTGGGACAAAACATTCTCTGTAAGATTCGTACAAAAGAAAAGCACAAGCCAGAATGTCCCTATCACCTAAAGAAGTTGACCTTCTTGTTTTGGATAAACAAAAGGCAACTTTCTTCTACTCAGAGGATATGTCAGCACCACTTTTAGCTATCTCCCTGACAGTCTATTCTGCTGATCAGAAACTTCAGAAGCTATCAGACTCAACGGATCAAATGCATTCAATGCTCATCAGAACGGATCCTTTTCCATCCGTTGAAGACTGAAGACTGCTCAAAGAAAAGAGGCTATATATACCTTCATCTTTTGAAAGTGAAAAGGTAGAAATCAAGGGAAGAAAGGCTGAACGAAACTGAACTTGAGCAAAAAGAAGTGAAGCAACACAAAGCAATTCAAAATCCTTCAAGAGATAAAAGAGAAAATCTCAAGCTTGCAAAGCTAGAAAAGCTACTCTGATTCTAACTTTCATATTACTCTCTGTGTAGAGTTGTTTTCAAGAGTCTAAGCTTTAGTTTCGAATTCTCACATTTAGTGAGTTAGTAGAACAATCTTTTTCAAAACCTTAGTTTGGTTGAGCCTGAAGAGGCTTGTCTGTAAAAGAATACTTAGAGAACCTGAAGAGGTTGAGAATACTGCCTGAAGAGGTGTTGAATACTTTGTAACAAAAGGTTTTTGTTATAGTGGATAAAGCTCTCAAGTAGAGAGGACTGGACGTAGCTCTTTGGTGAAGAGTGAACCAGGATAATATCGTTGTGTTCTTTTCTCTCCCTTATCTTACTTTAGTTTTTGTCTAACAAACTAACTGGGATTGAATTGCCTTTCATTACGCTGTCTTCTTATCTTAGTCAAAACTAAGTGAGCGTCCAACTTGGAGTTTGGAAGAGCTCTCTTTGCTTTTAATCGTTTTAAGCGTCCAATCTTGCGAAAATCATTATCTGCTTACGAAAAGAATTTAAAATCGCCTAAAACACAATTCAACCCCCCTTCTTGTGTTTCAAACAGGTTCCTTCAATTGGTATCAGAGCTCAGCCTCTAGGTTGAGCACTTTGCCGTGTAGAGGAAAAGATCCTACTGCAGATATGTCTGGACCAGGTATGCCAAGCGGGAGTCAACCAGTTATGGAAGGCACTTCCATGACCAGACCGCCGTTCTTCAACGGTACTCACTACCTGTACTGGAAGGAGAGATTCAAAGGTTTCATCCTTAGTACAAACTCAGTTCTCTGGGCTAGAATCACAAATGGTCCTAACGTTTGTCTCAACTCTGACGGGACAGACAAAGCGGAGGACGATTGGACAGATGCTGAACGGGCCAGAATGGAACAGAATCGTAAAGCAAGATATGCTTTAATGTGTGCTCTCAGTCCTGACGAATTTCAGAAGATTCACGCATGTGAATCAGCTAAACAAATATGGGACACCTTGTCTAATCTCCATGAAGGGACAACCAAGGTGAAGGACTCTAAAATCATCATGCTGGTTGGCCAGTATGAAATGTTCACCATGGCTGAAGGAGAGTCCATCCTTGACATGATGGGTCGCTTTCAGACGATCATCAACAATCTGAAATCCCTTGGAAAGGTCTACACTACCAAGGAGAATGTCACCAAGATTCTTAGGAGTTTGCCTAAGAAATGGAGACCTCTTGTCACTGCAATCACCCAGGCCAAAGATCTCTCCACTTTGACTCTGGATGATCTTGTCGGGACGCTTCAAGTTCATGAGCAGGAGCTTGATCTTGACAATCCTGGAAAGAAGAACAAGGGGATTGCCCTGAAAGCTCATAGGTCCAATAACTCAAAAGCCTTAAAAGCTGATGAGTCCAGTGATGAAGCTGATCAGTCTGATGATGATGTATCAGACGATGACGAGCTATCCTTTATCTCCAGAAAGATTCAGAATATGTGGAGAAAGAAAAATGGAATGAAGAGAAGGCCATTCCAAAAGAAAAGCTTCAAGGACCATGCTGAACCCAAGGATAAAAGTCAACTGGTCTGTTTTGAATGTAACAAACCAGGACACTTCAAAGCTGATTGTCCTACGCTAAAGGACAAAAAGAAGTTCTTCAAAAAGAAGAAAAAGAACTTCATGGCAACTTGGGAGGACTTGAACTCTTCTGAAGAAGAAGAAGAAGAAACAAATGAAGAGGCTAATCTATGCCTATGGTCCAACAAGCAAGATGAAGACTCTTCGGACGATGAACAATTTGTTGTTCCCGAAGAAAGAAGTCAGGAGTCTACCTCTGGAAGAGGAAGGAATGTGAATGTTCCACCCATCTTCAAGGGAACAGACTATACTTATTGGAAATCAATGTTCCAATTATACGTCCAAGCTCAAAATTATGAGCTGTGGGACATCTTCACAAACGGAGATTATCGTCCAACGATTACCCATAAGGACGGTTCAACATCGTCCAAACATGAAACAGATTGGACGAGTGATGATATCAGACGATGTTCTCAGAATGCCTATGCCAACTGGTGTCTTGTCAACGCCCTTGATCGTCCAAGATTGGACATGGTCTCGCAACTCCAAACAGCTAAGGAGAAGCTGGACGCTCTGGAACATCTGTTCAGACCAAGGAGCTCGTCTACCTCAAATCTCTGCCTAATGGCCAAAAGCTCTTCGGACGCTGAATCAGAAGATGACGAGGTATCCGTTTCTGACTCTCTTCAAGAAGCATATGATGAACTGCTAAATGATTCTTCTATATTGCATCATCAATACATCGTGCTTAAGAAAAAATTGTCAAAAGTAAATAAGGAGTTGGAAGAGTCCAACAAACTAAATAAGCAGCTTGTTGAAGAGAATAATAAGCTTAAAGCTGAGAATGTCAGTCTAACTGACAAACTCACCTCTGAGTCCAGTGAACCTCATGAGGTAACTAGACTAAAACAAGAGGTATCTAATCTTACCAAAAGCGTAACTAAGCTTGTTGGAGGATCAGAGAAGCTAGACCTGATATTGAGGTACACTAGATCACCTCATGATAAGTCTGGCCTAGGCTATGACTCTGAGAAACAAACTGCGTCTCAGAAAATATCAGGGTCCAACAAAAATCACAAGGCTTTTCATTCCTATGGAAAGCAAAAAGAAAATAAATTGCATGCATCCAGAACTTACTGTAAGATTTGTGGAAAGAGTGGTCACACTTCTTCAAAATGCATTTACAAATACAAAAACAAAATGCATGGACGAAGACCACCAACTAACCCAAAAGGACCCAAGTCTATCTGGGTACCTAAGAATATGATAATACCTGTTGCAGATCTGCTTAGCAACACAAAAAAAACCCCAGTCCTGGTACTTGGACAGTGGTTGCTCACGTCACATGACGGGAGAAAGGTGTATGTTCCAAGAAATCCGTGAGAAGTCTAGTGGATGGGTCACCTTTGGAGGCAACCAGAAGGGTAAGATAGTAGGAATAGGTAAGATTGGTAAGCATCCTCTTCCCTCTATTGATAATGTTCTTCTGGTTGAAGGATTAAAACACAACTTGCTTAGCATAAGTCAATTATGTGATAGTGGGCCTGTTGTTTCCTTCAATAAAGGTGAATGTATGGTCAAGAACCCTGATGGGTCCATCTTATTCACTGCCAAAAGGCAAAATAATCTGTACAAGATTAATTTGGGGGAACTCTCAACTCAAAGTGTATCATGCCTAGTGTCTGTCGAAGATGAGCGATGGATCTGGCACAAAAGACTTGGTCATGCTAGTATGAGATTAATCTCTAAACTAAACAAGCATAACCTTGTAAGAGGCTTACCAAAGATTGTGTTTAGATCAGATGCTCTCTGTGACGCATGTCAAAAAGGAAAACAAGTTAAGAACTCGTTTGAGTCCAAAAACATTGTTAGTACTTCTAGACCACTGGAATTGTTGCATATTGATTTGTTTGGTCCAACAAGGACGGCCTCTGTCAGTGGTAAGAAATATGGACTTGTCATAGTAGATGACTATACTAGATGGACATGGGTTAAGTTCCTTGCTCACAAGGATGAGTCTATCAAGGTCTTTTCTATATTATGTAAGCGAGTTCAGAATGAAAAAGGCGTATTCATCAGCTCGATCAGAAGTGATCATGGTGGCGAATTTGAAAATGAGCTCTTTCAAAGGTTCTGTGATGAAAGTGGTATTCATCACAATTTCTCTGCTCCTAGAACTCCACAACAAAACGGTGTTGTTGAGAGGAAGAACCGATCTCTTCAAGAGATGGCTAGGGCAATGCTCAGTGATAATTCTGTCCCTAAGCACTTCTGGGCTGAAGCTGTAAATACTTCCTGCTATATTCAAAACAGAATATACATAAGACCAATCTTGAATAAGACTCCTTATGAATTGTGGAAAGGACGCAAACCCAACATCTCTTATTTCCACCCCTTTGGATGTCAATGTTTTATTTTAAATACTAAGGATCAACTAGGAAAGTTTGATGCCAAAGTAGATAATGGAATATTGTTAGGATTCTCTGAAACGTCTAAAGCTTTTAGAGTCTATAACTCTAGAACGTTGATTGTTGAAGAATCCATTCATGTTAAATTTGATGACAAACAGCCTGATAAGAGATTATCAGAGCTAGATGATTCTTTTGCAGATATGAATCTGAATGATTCAGATGCTCGTCCAACAACCAACAAAGACGAGGCATCAGACGCTACGATGGACGCATCATCGTCTCAGCAAGCTGTAAATACCCCTCGTTCGTGGCAATTCAGAACTTATCATCCTGAGGATCAAATCATTGGCAAACCTAATGATAGCGTCCGGACAAGGTCAACTTTCAGAGAGCAAGCTGACTCAGCCTTCATCTCTGAGATGGAACCAAAGTCTGTGGACGAAGCCTTATTGGACGAGTGCTAGATCCTCGCTATGCAAGAAGAGCTCAACCAGTTTCAACGTAGTGACGTTTGGACGCTGGTCTCCCTGCCTAAGGATAAGTCTGTAATTGGAACCAAGTGGGTCTATCGCAACAAGCTGGACGAGGATGGCAAGGTGGTAAGGAATAAAGCAAGGCTAGTTGCCCAAGGCTACTCACAAGAGGAAGGTATTGATTATACTGAAACCTTTGTTCCAGTAGCTAGATTAGAAGCTATACGCATCTTACTTTCATATGCTGCACATCATAACATCATGCTTTACCAAATGGATGTAAAAAGTGCATTTCTAAATGGTGTAATTAATGAAGAAGTATATGTTCCCCAACCACCCGGTTTTGAAGATCAGAACCGTCCTGAGCATGTATATAAGCTTAAGAAAGCTTTATATGGACTCAAGCAAGCTCCTAGAGCTTGGTATGAGAGACTCAGCTCTTTCCTAATGGAGAATGGCTTCTCGAGAGGAAAAGTGGACACAACTCTTTTTAGAAAAGTAAATAAAAAGGAATTTATTGTTGCTCAAATTTACGTTGATGATATAATATTTGGTGCAACTGATGAATCTCTTTGCCAAGAATTCTCTGAATTAATGCAAAGGGAGTTTGAAATGAGCATGATGGGAGAACTAAAATTCTTTCTCGGACTTCAAGTAAAGCAAACTTCAGACGGAGTGTACATTCATCAGACGAAGTACACAAAGGAGCTTCTAAAACGCTTCAAGTTGGACGATTGTAAACCTATGAATACACCAATGCATCCAACGTCCGTGCTAAACAAAGATGATAAAGATAAAAAGGTAGACCAAAAGGTATATAGAGGTATGATTGGTTCCCTCTTATATCTAACTGCGTCCAGACCTGATATCATGTTTAGCGTTTGCTTATGTGCTCGTTTTCAATCTGATCCAAGAGAGTCTCATCTCTCAGCAGTAAAAAGAATCTTTAGATACTTAAAAGGTTCTACTAATCTGGGTCTTTTGTATAAGAAAATTGATGAATACAGATTAGTTGGATTCTATGATGCTGACTATGCTGGAGACAGAATAGAAAGGAAAAGCACAAGTGGAGGGTGTCACTTCATTGGTGCTAATCTCGTCTCATGGTCAAGCAAAAGGCAAAGCACAATTGCTCTATCAACTGCTAAAGCTGAGTACATTGCTGCAGCCAGCTGCTGCTCACAACTGCTATGGATCAAACATCAGTTGGAAGACTACAACGTGTTTGTAAGCAACATCCCTATCATGTGTGATATTACTGCTGCTATTAATTTGTCAAAGAACCCCATACTGCATTCTAGAGCAAAGCATATAGAAATAAAACATCATTTTATTAGGGACTATGTGCAAAAAGGAACAATAGATATTCAATTTGTTGATACTGACCATCAATGGGCAGATATCTTCACTAAACCTTTAGCCGCAGATAGGTTTATATTCATAAGAAAATATTTGAACATGCATTTCATTGATTAACTGAGAGTCCAATGCATGCGTCCAATATTTGCATTACGTCCAATATATGCTCGTCCAATGTACCTTCTGAATGATCGTCTAATGCATTAATGAAACTCAATCTTTGTCGAATGAAATATTATCCTTCATTCCCTTAACTGAGTCAGTTTTTTGTTTTCTTTATTTGCCAAAAATACTTTTTACGGTTTCAAAGTCTGAACGTGTGTCAGACATTTAATGCACGTCGTTTCGCTCTCTCTCTCTCTCTTTGAAAATACGAAAGGCTTTCGCTCTCTCTTCTTCTTCCTTTTAAAACCTAAGTTTTGCTCTTTGATAAAAATCAAACCTTTACAAAAAGCTTTAACCTTTCTTCTTGCACCTTCGAAAAGGAAAACCCTTTCTGAAAAACCTTTTTCTTCAAACATCCTCTCTGAAACTATGGCAACCTCTTCTGCTGCTGGCTCCAAGGGTAAAGGAAAAACCTTTAATACTCTGACTGCTGATGTCATGGTCGAGTACAAGTTTAACCTACAATTCCTGGCTGATAATGGGATTGACATCTTCTCTAACATCCATGCCGCTGGATGGTCAAGCTACTTTGAAGGTTCTCCGGTAATCTACCCTGCTCTAGTTAGGGAGTTCTGGACTAACCCCATTGTCTCTGCAAGAGAGATTCGCAACAAGGTGCTTGATACTGAAGTTATAGTATCTGAAGCGACTATCTCTAATGCAACTGGGTGCGCTCAATCAGGCATAACTGTTGAAGATGACTGGGAAGAAGAGATTGGTGATGCTTCCACCATCAGAGATTGTTTGTTGAAAAACTCTGGTGACAAGCTCATAGCCTCAAAAATGACTGACAAGGCTAGGGTTCTTCACCAAATCTTGAACAAGGCTATCCTTCATAAAGTTGGGTCAAAGGATAATGTTTCAAAGGCTCATCAGTTTTGCCTAGTTCATCTGATTCTTGAAAGGC
Source organism: Ammopiptanthus mongolicus (assembly GCA_039655645.1). Taxonomy (NCBI): domain Eukaryota; kingdom Viridiplantae; phylum Streptophyta; class Magnoliopsida; order Fabales; family Fabaceae; genus Ammopiptanthus; species Ammopiptanthus mongolicus. The sequence continues at coordinate 59,222,108 of CM077345.1, forward strand.
AAATAAATCTTCCACACCTCCTCTTTTCCTTCTTCAAATATGCCATTGAAGGCTCTGGGAAGAAGAACACTGCACTCATCTATGGCGCTCTTCTCTCCAAAATATTTGAGAAGCACATGGTCTACGACGACCTAAAGAACTTGGCTCCAGAAAGAAAGTTCAAATACTACGGAGTTCATGGGATTGAACGGGTGCATCAGCCTGAGTTTAGCAGGCAAAGTTTGGTAATGATGCAGTTGGACTGCTTTAAAAAGTCCAAACTTGAAGGCCAACAAAAAGGAGCTCAGACGCAAGGCTCAGAAGAAGAAGCGTCTGAACAATGTGTCTCTGCTGGACGCTCTGCTGAACGAGCTCGTCCAATAGCTAAGACTTCTTCGTCTCGTCCAAAGCCAATCGTCCAACCTTCAATTTCTTCGTCTCGTCCAAAGCCCATCGTCCAACCTTCAAGAAAAAGGAAGCTGGTTCTAGCTCCCATTGATGAAGATGAAGACGACAATCTACCCATCTCCAGGGTAGTTAAAGGACCAAGATTGGAAACCGCACCTGCTGCACCTCTATCAACAAGGGCAAGGTCATCTCGAAGAAAGACGAAAGGTAATACTGAACCTATCTCCAGTTCAGTTATTATTTCTCCTATCGTCCAATCGTCTGAGATAGAAGACTTAACCTTTGAACCTTCCCTACCTCCCTCACCCACTAACCTACCACAAACTCAAACTCTAGCCTCACAAAATGAACCCGAAGACTGGTTCACACCCTGGGGAGATCACCCCTTCCAACCCTATGGTGCTCCCTACCCCAGACCGATCTTTCCCATAAGCAAATATAGACGCCTCCCTGGAGTAGACTACAACAACAAATGCTCAATTTGGGCTGATGTTAAACGCAAATTTCCTGTTCTATTCCTTAAACACTCACCCCCCACTACTGAACCTCACCCCAAAAGCCCCCTTCCATTATCCGAATATGAATTTGAACAACCCTCCACATCATCCACTTCACCCCCTAAACTTGCCTACCAACCCATCCCATACACTTCACCTAAACCTCTGCCCTCTGAAACATACAATGCCCATGGACCATTGGTTACTTACCTTGAGAAGAAGACGTTTCCTCCAAGGAAAGTCTATCCCAACCTTATCAAGGACAAGGAATTCAAATGGTGCCACTATAATATCAAGAGGCACATTGTCCTTCGCCATGAAGACAAGAGAGGTTGCAAGACGGAGTATGAAAGAAGGGCAAGGACGTTTGGCTTAAGTAACTTCATCCTTGATCCCGACCTTTCTTTCATTCCAAGCTATCCATCATCTTGGAAGGAGTATTCTGATGTCCGAGACTTTCTTCCTTACTATGTTGTGCGGAAGGAGTGTGACATGCCTCGAGAAGCTAAGATCCATCACAACCTTCCTAAGAGATTTTGGTCAAAGTCTTCTCGCACTAGCGTAGGAGTTGTTCCTCCTCGAGCTTGCCCAAGGCTCCCTATCCTAGATCCCAACAAGGATAAGGACCTTCGCAAAAAGCTTGAGTCATGGACGCTGCCTTACCAACATGCTTTTGATCCCCTATTTTGGACAAAACATCGAGATGACTCTGGGGCTCTCGAAAGTATTTGGAAGAAAGATCCTCGCTTCGGATTTGACCCAGATGCTAGGATATATTGGGAAAATCACATCTGGAGATGCTCCCAAGAAGCGTCATCATCTGGTTTATCAGTTGAGGAGAAAGCTGAGATTCGAGTCTACCCGAGACAATATCGAATCCGTGAAGCAACCTTCATGATCGTAGACGATATCTTTGGGATACCTCTTTATCCTAGAGACGTTCTGCCTATGCCTCCTATCAGATGGCGTGAAAACAAGTTTGATGATGCTGATATCATACTTGAGGTGCTGCGTCCACCTGAACCTATTGTTGCTCCTCTTGCTCCTCCTACTCTTCCTCCTAAGCCGGCCATTCCTGAAGAGACTGGGGACACCGAAACCATCTATGTGGAACCCTCCTCTGAAACTCATGATAACGAAGCGGAACAAGTTGCAGACTCTGCTCAGTCCAAGTCTCAACCGGTCCCTCTCTCAATGGTCCATCCTGATGCTCCATCTCCTTCTCAGGCTCTGAGTATAGTTCCTGATCAAAGAGGTGTGGACGCAACCCGGGCCACTGCTGAGAGCTCTGCCTCAGTTATTCCTCCTGAGTTTCAAGAGTTCGTTCAACGGACTATCGAAGCTAACAATGCGGTGCTCCTTCAGCAGATTGCGGCCATGTTCAAAGATTTCATTCCCAAACCTCCTCCCTCTTCTTAAATTTTTTTTTGTTGTTTTGTTTTCTTTGTTTTTTTTCAAAACAACTGACTATGATGTGTTTCTCACTCTTTTGTCTGATGACAAAAAGGGGGAGAAGATGGATTTTGATTGATTATTGATTGATTGATTATTATTGATTGATTATTTAAAGTCGATTGAATCTTTAAATGATACATGTGCTCAGATTTGTTGAATGATGCTTTAAATGATTAAATGCTTTAAATGATTAGAATGTTTGTCTTAGGGGGAGCCCTTCAGCTCTCTAGGACTCTTTGTTCAAATCAAAATTAGCATGTTTTGTCATCATCAAAAAGGGGGAGATTGTTGGAACCAAAGTGGTCATGGTCCAGATAATCCCTTGAGTTTTGATGTTAACAAAGAGCTAATTTAAGATGAACAAAGATTAGTTATGGACTAATGTTCTATATTAAGTGTGCAGGACAATTCCAATATAGTCCAAAGACGTTATCTCGTCCAACATAGTCCAAAGACGTTATCTCGTCCAACATAGTCCAAAGACTTTATCTCGTCCAACACCTATTCCTGGTTTACGACTGGACGATAGTTTATAGAACCATTGAGTCCAAAGACTCTTTTGGTTACCTTCTGTAATAACTAGTCCAATACATGTCTTTTAAATTTCAAGCGCGAATATCTTTGTAAAAGCATTTGAAATTATTATTCCATGTAAAAGGCTTATACTAGTGGGACAAAACATTCTCTGTAAGATTCGTACAAAAGAAAAGCACAAGCCAGAATGTCCCTATCACCTAAAGAAGTTGACCTTCTTGTTTTGGATAAACAAAAGGCAACTTTCTTCTACTCAGAGGATATGTCAGCACCACTTTTAGCTATCTCCCTGACAGTCTATTCTGCTGATCAGAAACTTCAGAAGCTATCAGACTCAACGGATCAAATGCATTCAATGCTCATCAGAACGGATCCTTTTCCATCCGTTGAAGACTGAAGACTGCTCAAAGAAAAGAGGCTATATATACCTTCATCTTTTGAAAGTGAAAAGGTAGAAATCAAGGGAAGAAAGGCTGAACGAAACTGAACTTGAGCAAAAAGAAGTGAAGCAACACAAAGCAATTCAAAATCCTTCAAGAGATAAAAGAGAAAATCTCAAGCTTGCAAAGCTAGAAAAGCTACTCTGATTCTAACTTTCATATTACTCTCTGTGTAGAGTTGTTTTCAAGAGTCTAAGCTTTAGTTTTGAATTCTCACATTTAGTGAGTTAGTAGAACAATCTTTTTCAAAACCTTAGTTTGGTTGAGCCTGAAGAGGCTTGTCTGTAAAAGAATACTTAGAGAACCTGAAGAGGTTGAGAATACTGCCTGAAGAGGTGTTGAATACTTTGTAACAAAAGGTTTTTGTTATAGTGGATAAAGCTCTCAAGTAGAGAGGACTGGACGTAGCTCTTTGGTGAAGAGTGAACCAGGATAATATCGTTGTGTTCTTTTCTCTCCCTTATCTTACTTTAGTTTTTGTCTAACAAACTAACTGGGATTGAATTGCCTTTCATTACGCTGTCTTCTTATCTTAGTCAAAACTAAGTGAGCGTCCAACTTGGAGTTTGGAAGAGCTCTCTTTGCTTTTAATCGTTTTAAGCGTCCAATCTTGCGAAAATCATTATCTGCTTACGAAAAGAATTTAAAATCGCCTAAAACACAATTCAACCCCCCTTCTTGTGTTTCAAACAGGTTCCTTCAGTTTATGCGACCTATATGCTAGTGGAGGATGATGAATACTAGTGGGAAGGAGCCCGTCAGATGCTGGTGCATGATCAACAAGCTGTGGAGTGGAATGCTTTTAAAGGAAAATTCCTGGAGAAGTATTTTCCTGCGAGTGCAAGGCACGAGAAAGAGATGGAGTTCCTCCAGCTGAGACAAGGGGGAATGACCGTAGCTGTATACGGGGCCAAGTTTGAAAGTTTAGAAAAGTTCTCAAATTACTTTCTCGACAACCCAAGAGAGAAGTGGAAGTGCAGAAAATTCGAAGGAGGTATGAGGATCGACTTGAAAAGAGCTGTTGTTCCTTTAAAAATTTCTATTTTTCCGAGGCTAATGGAGAAGTGTCGTCTGATCGAGAGCTTGGAGCCCAAGGACAAGCGGTACAGAGTTCTGGACCGAGCAAGTTCCAGAGAGGAAGCGGTGGTCAAGACAACAAATCTCGATGGAAGCCGTATTCAAAGCAACAAGATCGACAACAACGTTCTGTTGGAGGAAGCAGTGGGAGTTTCAGTCAGTCTGGAAACACCCCAACCAAGTGCATGAAGTGTGGGAAGAGCAACCACATCACCAGAGACTTGTCGATCAAAGGGATTATCTGCTTCAAGTGTGGGAAGCCGGGACATATTTCACGGGAATGTATGCAACCAAAAGTGGAACATTCTGTCAACAATGTCCAAGCTGTAAGGCCTAAGGTGAAAGGCAGAGTCTACACTATGGGTGGTGATGAAGCTTCTCAAAATAAAGACTTGATCCAAGGTCAGTGTGTCATGAGAGGTAAAACCTTAACTGTACTGTTTGATTCAGGTGCAACGCATTCCTTTATTGCCTATGACTGTGTGAATCTGTTGGGATTACCTGTGTCCTCTTTACCTTTTGATTTGGTAATTTCTACGCCTACTGCAAAGCCTGTTATAACTGCTAAAGTTTGTTTGAACTGTTCTATTTCTGTTACAGATAGAACATTTTTGATTGATTTGATCTGTTTGCCTCTTTCGCAAATGGATGTAATCTTAGGAATGGATTGGTTATCTTCTAATCATATCCTGTTAGACTGTGCAAATAAAACCTTAGTTTTCCCTAGTTGTGAGAATTCTGGATTTTTGAATGCCAACCAAGTAAACGCTTCGTTGAGAGAAGGAGCTCAAGGATACATGTTATTATCTTCTTTGGAGGTCAAGAGCGAGCTAGTCTTAGAGCGCATACCTATCGTGAACGAGTTTCCGGAAGTCTTTCCTGAAGACGTACCAGGAATAGGACCAATGTCTATGGCACCGTATCGTATGGCATCTGCTGAGTTGGAAACTTTGAAGGAACAGTTGATAGACTTATTGGGGAAGCAGTTTGTTAGACCAGTGTGTCACCGTGGGGAGCACCTGTGCTGTTGGTGAAAAAGAAAGATGGAACATCTCGCCTATGCGTGGATTATCGCCAGTTGAATAAAGTTACTATTAAGAACAAGTATCCACTTCCGAGGATAGATGACTTGATGGATCAGTTGAGGGGAGCGACAGTTTTCTCCAAGATTGATTTGCGATCGGGTTATCACTAGATTCGTGTGAAGTCAGAAGATGTACCGAAGACAGCGTTTCGAACATGCTATGGGCACTACGAGTATCTTGTGATGCCGTTTGGTGTGACAAATGCTCCAGCTATATTCATGGACTATATGAATAGGATCTTTCGTCCATACCTGGATAAGTTTGTCATTGTCTTCATAGATGACATACTTATCTATTCGCAAGACCAGGAAGAGCACGCTGAACATCTTAGTGTAGTTCTTCAAGTTCTGAAGGAGAAACAGTTGTATGCCAAGTTGTCCAAGTGTGAGTTTTGGCTCGACGAAGTGCAGTTTTTGGGTCATGTAATTTCAAATGAAGGAGTTGCTGTAGATCTGTCGAAAGTTGAAGCAGTTCTTGAGTGGGAAAGACCAACCACAGTGACTGAGATACGCAGTTTTGTGGGTTTGGCTGGGTATTATCGGAGGTTCATCGAGGGATTTTCTAAGATTGTAGGACCTCTTACCCAATTGACGAGGAAGGAGAAAGCAAATGGAATGAAGCCTGTGAGCAGAGTTTTCAGGAGCTGAAAGAGAGGCTGACTACATCGCCAGTGTTGATATTGCCAGATCCAAGCGAACCTTTTGAAGTGTACTGTGACGCTTCATACCAAGGATTAGGTTGTGTTCTGATGCAGAATCGGAAGGTGGTAGCGTATGCCTCGAGACAGTTGAAAGTGCACGAGAAGAACTACCCAACTCATGATCTGGAGTTAGCAGCGGTAGTTTTTGCGTTGAAGATTTGGAGGCACTACTTGTATGGTTCGACGTTCAATGTCTTCAGTGACCATAAGAGCTTGAAGTACCTGTTCGATCAGAAAGAGCTCAATATGAGACAAAGACGGTGGCTGGAATTTTTGAAGGACTATGACTTCCAGTTGCAGTATCATCCGGGAAAAGCTAATGTTGTAGCTGATGCCCTGAGTAGAAAAGTGTTACATGTGTCTGCCATGATGGTTAAGGAACACGAGCTGTTGGAACAGTTCAGGGATATGCATCTGTCCGTGGTTAGTATGCCAGGAAGACTATGTGTGGGTATGGTTACAGTATCTTGTGATATGATGGATCAGATTCGGGAGAAACAAGTATACGACTAGTACCTGGAAAAAGAGCGAAGGAATCTAAAGAAAGGGATGACGTCTGAATACAAAGAAGGAGCAGATGGAATCCTAAGACGAGGCGAACGGGTTTGTGTGCCAAACAACCCAGAGATAAGAAGGTTAATTCTGGACGAAGCTCATAGAAGCAAGTTGAGTATGCATCCATGGTCAACCAAGATGTACCAAGACCTGAAGCGATTATTTTGGTGGCAAGGGATGAAAAGAGATGTAGCTGATTATGTGGCATCTTGCTTAGTGTGTCAGAAAGCAAAGGTTGAACATCAAAGGCCAGCTGGAATGTTACTTCCGTTGGATATCCCAGAGTGGAAATGGGACGGCATAGCAATGGATTTCGTGACGTGTTTGCCAAGGACACCTAAAGGACACGATTCCATTTGGGTTATAATTGATAGGCTTACGAAATCAGCTCATTTTCTACCGATTAATCTCAAGTATTCTATGGAAAAGCTTACTCAGATTTATATCAATGAGATTGTGAGAATGCATGGAGTACCTTCAAGCATCATATCGGATAGAGACCCGCGATTTACTTCGCGATTTTGGCAAAGTTTACATGAAGCTTTATGGACAAAGTTACGATTAAGTTCGGCTTACCATCCTCAAACTGATGGACAATCGGAAAGAACGATTCAGTCTTTAGAGGATCTGTTGAGAGCGTGTGTGTTGGAACATGCCGGTAGTTGGGAGAATTTCCTAACGTTGATAGAGTTCACCTACAACAACAGTTATCATTCGAGTATAGGGATGGCACCCTACGAAGCTTTATACGAACGACGCTGCAGAACACCTTTGTGTTGGTACCAAGATGGAGAAAGTGCTTCATTAGGACCTGAACTAGTGCAACAAACAACTGAGAAGGTGAAACTGATTCAAGAAAAGATGAGGATAACTCAGGGCCGACAGAAAAGTTATGCGGATAAAAGACGTAGGCCACTTGAGTTCGAGGAAGGGGATCATGTGTTTTTGAGAGTCACTCCGATGACTGGGGTGGGGAGGCTCCTGAAGTCCAGAAAACTCACTCCAAAATTCATTGGACCTTATCAAATTCTTCGTCGGATAGGTCCAGTAGCTTACCAAATAGCTTTACCGCCTTTTCTATCCAACCTTCATAATGTTTTTCATGTTTCGCAATTGCGAAAGTATATTCCTGACCCCAGTCACGTCATAGAGTCTGATTCAGTACAGCTAAAGGATAACCTAACCTATGAGACATTGCCGGTTAAGATCGAGGATAGAAGGATAAAGAAACTGCGAGGGAAGGAGATAGCTTTTGTCAAAGTTATCTGGAGCGAGACTACAGGTGATGCTACCTGGGAAAAAGAAGAGGACATGCAACAACAGTATCCGAGTTTGTTTTAAGAGGTACATATAATTTCGAGGACGAAATTCTTTTAAGAGGGGTAGGAATGTAACGCTCCGATTTTCACGTTTTCTAATTCTTCAGTATTTTAATGTCTTTATTTTATTCGAGGTCTTAGGAATAGAAATAAAATATTCCGAGACCATAGTCATGCTCGACGATATCGTAGGAAGCTAACATTAAGTTTTGAGTTGAAAACTCAAACGGAGTCCGGTCTGCGTTTTTACACTGACAATATGATTTTACTGCTCAGAAGACCTCAGATGGACCCGTGAAAAAGACAATAAGTCTTAGAATTCGATTATCTACGTTTTGGTTAAATTTCGTAAAAATTTCAGAAAAATCACTTCCTGACCTTCGTTCGGGCGGAATCCTCAATCGGGTGACGAATGGAGTCACATATGGATTTACCGGGACTCGCCAACGGATAATCTTGATATCACATCATCCCAGGACACTTGGGAGAGTATGCCATAGTCATCATGACGTTCGGAAATATCTGGACGCAAAATGACCAAAATGCCCGTAACCTTAGTCTTTTACACTTTTACCATTTTACCCTTTTGGCAAATGACCTTTTTACCCTTAAGTGAGCTTTTAAGATGCTGAACTCAGCCCCTCACTCTCTCATTTTCGCACAGCCCCTTCCCAAATAGAGCTCCATAGTTGTTCTTGAGAGAAAACTCCATTTTCATCCTTGAAAAGCTTGATTTCTTGTTGGAATCACTTGATTCCTTGAGCAATCTTCCTTCATTTCAAGGTAAGATCACTTCTATGATCTCTTAGCTTCTTGAATCTTTCTTTATTTCAAGATCAATCTTCATTTTCATGAAAAGAATTTCTTAGATCCAAAACTTTGAAAATCCATAGGAAATTATAGAAAAATCCTTTTGAGGTAAGACCAAGTTCTTTGAACTCACATCATCAATCTCTACCTAAACCCAGGAGCTTATGATTCAACTCCCATCATAGCCCAAAATCCCTTTTTGGCCGAACCCTATTTGATGATGATGAATAGTGTTTTCATCAATTTTTGATTTTTAACACTTGATTTCATCCTTAGCTTTCCTAATGCCTTTAGATCCATGAAATGGAAAACCAAAACCAATTCCTAACCTTTTTAACCTAGGGTGGCCGAAATCCTCTTTGTTAGAATTGTTGAGATTGGCTTTGATTGTTGTTTAATGTTGGATTGTTGTGTTGTTGTAGTTGTTGACGATTGCCAGGAGGTTCACAAACCGATCAACCGACTTTGATCCGGGAATCTGCTCATCAACAGGTATGGGGGGTGAACCTCATCACACCAAGATGGTGGTAGTGAAGATGGTTGTTTAAGTTTATGTGTGGGTGAAGCCCTTTAGTTTTGGTTCACTTTTATGTGTTAAGTTTCGTTAAGTTCTCTTGAAGAACAAGATTGTCTTGATGAGTTTATGCATCGGTATGTTGTAGTGTGCTTTAGCATATGTTGATAATGAGATGATTGAATGAAAATCTTTTTCATGTATATTGAAAAACCTATCTTGATCACTAGATCAAGTATGGATTTTTATGCTTGATTATGAGACCATGATGTGTGATGGACTTGGATGTTTGATTATGATGTAGTAATGTGTATTGTGGTTTATCATAATTGTGTGAGCTTTTGAGCTACATTTGCTTTGTTGGTGAAGCAAAGTCTCCATTTTTCATTGGAGTAGGCTTGTGGCCTTAGTAAGAGGAAAATATAAGAACATGTGTTGTTCCTGTTTTGGCAAGGTTTTGATGCAACAAAACATGATTTCATAACCTATGTTGTCAAAGAGAAACAAAAGTGATTTTGATCCAAAGATCAAACAAAGTTTTAACCTTTAAAGTGTGTCACCAAAGTGGAAAAATGTCTTTTCTTTAGCCATAGGTCTTTTAATCAAACTAAGTGTTTCAAAAGAAGAATTAATGAAGGAGTTAGGGAAAATGAAAAACAGGGCACTCGCCCAGCGAACCCCGTCTAGCCCCGCGAAACAAAGGGAAGACAAGGCATTCGCCAGTCTAACCTCGCCTCGCCTCGCGAGACAGTGGACTAGCCCGAGCAGCAAAGATGCAGCTTCTCGGCCTCGCGTCGCGAAGTCGTCTCGCCCCGCGAACCGCCTAAGTAGCAAAGATGCAGCTTCTAGGCCTCGCGTAGCGAAGCAGTTCTCGCCCCGCAAACCGCCTAAGTAGTGAAGATGCAGCTTCTCTGCCTCGCGTCGCGATATAATCCTGGCCTCGCGAAGCAGAAAGACTGTCTAAACAGTAAGATAACTTCTCAGCCTCGCGTCGCGATATAGACCTTCGCCTCGCGAGAAATGGTTTGTTTATAAAGAGTGTTTTTCAACTCAAACTATAAAGTTTTATGCTTTAAAACCTACGTTAAGTAATTAACTTAGAGTTGAAGACAAGGGATAATTAAGTATAATATGTGGTGAAACAAGACCATATACTATACCATTGATGACTTAGTACATCAATGACTTCATAAGACATAAACACAAACATGAAACGTTTTGAGTTTTGAAACAGTAGTTCGATGACGGACCGGTGATTCAGATCCCGATCAGTCGTTCAATTGTTTTAGTCTTGTGATGACTCGATCCCGGAGGGATCACGAGATTTATCCTGTGGACAAAAGGTTTGTTTTTCAAAGACATGTATAGTTCCTAAGGAAGAGAATCTTCGTAGACTTAGAGGTTTATCCGGGGGATAGACATTGCTTGATCGCATCTGCTTTGTGTAAGCATTGGCATTTCATTTGCATAGTCGTAAGGCCTTGAGCCTAGGAGTTGAGCTTACACCTTGATGCGGGTGCGAATCTTACGGTGACGATCTTCAATGGTCTTTTTGGAGGTATCAGGGTTGGAAGGGCTTACATGTGACCAGTTGGTAGCTCTTTTGTGTCGTGGTGAATCCGTGCAATACACTGATATCCTCTACTAGATGCCGTACTTTTCATGTTTGGTCGAGAGTGTTTCCGTAAAGCCAGATACGTGCACGTTACGAATGTTGTAGCATCTTGCTCATGGCTGGCAGAAACCGGAACATGTCCTCCCATTCACTCTCTCCGACGTTTTGTTAGCTCAATGGAGTAGGGGTCAGAGTAGTACCCAGTGACATTGACATTGAGTCATATACATTGCACTGCATTGCATGGCTATTGATGTTTACATTCACTGTTATACATCGTTGTACTGTTTAGGAGTACCTTATTTTATGCTGTTAACTGCTTAATATGTTTATATTGAGAATTCTTGTAAGCATGTTGGGTACGTTGTTACCCGGTGAGTCGTCCCGTTTTTACTATTGTTGTTTTGTCGTGTTGATGAACGGGAATCTCACCCATATCTGTATCTTTTTTGCCGGTACTTGCTGTTGCTGCTTGAACAGATGGACGTGATGATGGTTCAGTCCAGTAGTCTCCTTGAGCCCGGAGGCGGACTCTTTTTACTGTTTTAGTTTTGTTGTCGGCCAGACTATGTCAGTTTTTGTAGTACCTTTTGGGAGCTACGACTTCTAGTACTTATTGTATTTTCTTATGTCAGTTATACATTAGACCTATGTTTGTATATAGTATTATTTCTGTTTCTGTTCCGTGTTTATTATACAGCATGTTCTAGAAATGCATGGCGAACCTAAGTTCGTTTATTAGTATTATTTACCTTTACTAATCCCATTACATCTTGTGAAAAGAAAAAAAAAAAAAACCATATTTTCGCATTAAATAATATTTTCGGCCTTATAAACGTTCGGGAATGTGACACTCGGGAAAGGGTGTTGCACCTGTTACCTACCAGGAGGCCGTAGTTGGCCCTGAATCTGAGAAGTGGCTAGAAGCCGTGGGATCCGAAATGGAATTCATGTACACTAACTAAGTTTGGACCTTGGTGGAGCCACCTTGTAACACCCCCTCGCGGGTGCTACGTACTCGGACTCTAATGCGGAAATAAATCAAGAAAATAAAACGATAGTTGCTTTCGGAAAATATTTTAATTAAGTAGCTATGTTCAAAAACCTGGTTCTAAAAATTTTCTCCATGCATAGACAGAACAACTCAAGACGAAGAAATAAACTTCATATCACACGTTGATATTCACTGTTCATAAAAACATAAACATAACATAAAACCTGGTCTAATATATAACATATTATAGACTTAGAAATAAGTTCAACATATGTGTAGTAACATAATATAAGACTGCTCAAAATAAAAGACTTCTAAGCTGGTCGGCTAAAAGTAGTCATTGGGGTATGACCCAACGTCAACTTCATCAGAAAGCTCCGTCATCCGAGTTCTCACGTCTCTGCGGGGACCTATGATCAACATCTGTACATGTGTTCCAAAAACACAACAAGGTGTCCAACATGTACAGGCAAAGGTGAGATGCTCATATAAAGTTTATCACGATAGCCGCACAGGCGACAAACAGCAATATAAACATCCACAGATAAATACAGTTGTATGAGCAGTTATCTATATAACACAATATAACATCTCAAACACTATCATGAGTTATAATAATGCATGAGACTTCAATATCATCATTCTAATTCATGTACTCCGGATCGAGATTCTAACGTCCCAACATCGAGTGATAGGCTATAGTAACACCCGTAACACAATTGTTCTCATGAGTCGGCCTTTCTATTTAGGTCCGAACTCCAATTGTTCCAGGGTACCACGTCATAACCATATCCTGAATACTCCAGTCTCTGATTGAGTTCATTTGTGTTTGGCAGCCGATTTACCACGGTACGGGGTTGCTACGCCACCGGCCACTTGTGGGATTTCGAACACAGAATTCCCCTATAGACCTAGTGGTCTTGACTGATTAAATTCTCAACTACTAGAGTTGTAGCTCGGTTTCAAATGGCATGTCTCCTGGTTCATGTATGTACACAGAAAGTTTTCTGTTTTTTTCTTTGCGTTCATTCTTTCAAATGTCGAGACATATAGTTCACGACTCGTTTCAAAAAGGCATTAAGCCCACTCAAATAAAAAACACAGGACACAAAGTCCGAGTGCTCAATCCACAAAACACTAGCCTCGACGTCTCGGCCACTAGGTTTGGGTTCGTCTCAAAGGCTCATCATATTTCTTTCGGTTTCTTTTTTCTCAAAACAACTTTGGAAAACAAAACACGTTCATTGTTCTTGAAACAAAACATTTCTTTATCAAAGGAAACATTTTCCGGGAAAAACACCTTTCTTGAAAACAAAACCGTTTTCTATGGTTTCACGCCTTTTTAAGAAACTTTAAAAATCACTTTTTACTTTGCAAAAGAACATACTTTTCAAAAAGGAAACTTAACTTTTCTTGAAAAGCAACACGTTTTCCAAAAACCACTTTTTGATTCCAAACACGGTTTTCAAAACTTTGATTTCGGTTACGAGTCTTTTAATAATTTTTGAGACATAGCCAGTTATATATATATATATATATATATATATATATATATATATATATATATATATATATATATATATATATATATATATATATATATATATCAATAGTTCAATATCACAATAATATCAATCAAGGCATCCATCCATGCCACAAAGCATCAACAAGTGTGCAAATATGTTTCATTAAGTGAAACAAATCCATACATCATTCAAACTCATCTCCAATTCAATAATCAAGTCATCATAACACATAAACCAAACATGCACTATGAAGCTACCAAACTTAAATGACTACCTCCCTTTACCTCTCAAAGTTGCTTAGTCCAAACTCGATCGATTCTCAGCTCTGGCTCCGTTCTTGTTCGCGTCGCCTAAGACAATCAAACACAATACAATTCTATCCAAAAATCAACATCAATAAACAAGATCAAAACATAAGTTTTCTTCCCCTAAAAGGCATAGGGTTCGGCCATGAAAGGGTAAAAAGGCTAGGGATCTCATCTGGTTCATAAGCTTTGTTAACACCATTTCAAGTCCTATGACTCAAAAATGTGAAACAAAATTCATGGATTTTTCTCTTGAAGCTCTCGGCCATTTTGGGCAAACTAAGCTAGGAATTGATTTGGTTTTCCATCACTTAGATTCAAGAACACTAGGAAAGCTAAGGATGGAATCAAGAGTTAGAAATAAAAAATTTGATGAAAAAACTATTCATCACCACTACTAGGGTTCGGCCACTTTGGGTTTAAGAGATAGGATGAGACTTGGATCATGAGCTCTTGGGTTTAGGTAGAGGATGACGAGGTGAGTTCAAAGAAATTGGTTTCACATCAAAAGGATTTTTCTACAATTTCCTACCGATTTTCAAACTTTTGCATCTAAGAATGAGTTTCATGAAAATGGAGTTTTGATCTTGAGATTGAGAGAGATTCAAGAAGCTATGAGACCATAGAAGTGATCTTACCGTAGAATGGTGGAAGATTGGTCAAAGAATCAAGGCTTTTCTTCAAAGTTTCAAGGATTTCTCAAGGACTTCAATGGAGGTTTTGAAGGAGGAAGAAGATGAAGCTCTTGGTGTTCTTGGGAGGGCTGGCTAGGTGAAATGAGGGGCTGAGAGGGCTGTTCCAGCCTCCTTAAAAGCTCATTAAGGGTAAAAAGGTCATTTGGTTCAAAGGGTAAAATGGTAAAAGTGTAAAAGACTAAGGTTAGGGGCATTTTGGTAATTTCGCGTGCCGAAATTCCCGATCGTCATGACGACTCTAGCATGCTCTCCCAAGTGATTTGACATGATGTGATATCAAGATTATCCGTTGTCGGGTCCTAGTAAGTCCATATGCGGCTCCATTCTCCACCCGATTGAAGATTTCGCTCGAACGGAGGTCAGGAAGTGATTTTTTTTGAAATTTTTGCGAAATTTAACCAAAACGTAGAGAATCGAATTCTAAGACTTACTGTCTCGTTCACGGGTCCATCTGAGGTCTCCTGAACAGCAAAATCATACTGTCAGTATAAAAACGCAGATCGGACTCCGTTTGAGTTTTCGGCTCAAAACTTAATCGTAGCTTCCTATGATATTGCTGAGCATGACTGTGGTCTCGGAATATTTTATTTCCATTCCTAAGAATAAAATATATGTTCATAAATACTGATTAAATAGGAAAATCGAAAATCGGGGTGTTACACACCTAAAGAGGTAAAACCCATAGGGTGCAAGTGGGTCCTTAAAAAGAAGATTGACATGGATGGAAAGGTTAATACCTTCAAAACGCAACTGGTTGCGAAAGCTTTCAAGCAAGTTCATGGTATTGACTATGATTAAATTTCTCTCCAGTTGCAATGATTAAATCTGTTCGAATCCTACTTGCTATTGCCGCATACCATGATTTTGAAATCTGGCAGATGGATGTCAAAACTACATTCCTTAACGGGAATCTCCTCGAGGATGTATACATGACACAACCTGAGGGTTTTGTCAATTCAAAGGATGCTGAAAAGGTGTGCAAATTGCTGAGATCCATCTATGGACTCAAGCAAGCTTCCAGAAGCTGGAATCTTCGTTTTGATGAAGCTGTGAGACAGTTCGGATTCATCAAGAATGAGGATGAACCTTGTGTGTGTACAAGAAGGTTAGTCGGAGCATGATTGCTTTTCTCGTATTGTATGTGGATGACATACTACTCATAGGAAACGACATTCCTACACTACAAAATGTAAAGACATGGTTGGGGAATTGTTTCTCAATGAAAGACTTAGGCTAAGCTTCCTATGTATTGGGAATCAGGATCTATTGGGATAGATCGATGAAATTATTAGGCCTTAGTCAAGATACATATATTGACAAAGTGCTTAGGCGCTTCAATATGCATGATTCCAAGAGGGTCTATTGCTTATGTTACATGGCATATACTTGTCCAAGGGACAGTGCCCTACTACATCTGATGAGAGGGAACGCATGAATAAGATTCCATATGCTTCAACAATTGGATCTATCATGTATGCTATGATATGTACTAGAGCAGATGTCTCGTATGCCTTGAGCATGACGAGCAGGTACCAATTTGATCCCGGTGAGAGTCACTGGAAAGTAGTCAAGAATATCCTCAAGTACTTGAGAAGAACTGAGGATACATTCTTCGTCTATGAAGGTAAGGAAGAGCTTATTGTAAAATGTTACACTAATGCTAGCTCCCAAACTGATAAGGATGATTCCAGATTGTAGTCAGAATTGGTGTTTTGCCTTAATGGAGGCCTTGTGAGCTGGAAGAGCTTAAAGCAGGAGACAGTTGCCGATTCTACAATAGAGGTCGAGTATATTGCTACATCCAATGCAGCAAAGGAGGCTGTTTGGATCAAGAAGTTCACCTCTAAACTTGGTACTATTCCTAGCATTGCGGACCCGATTGATCTCTATTGCGATAACAATGGAGCAATTGCACAAGCCAAGGAACCCAGATCTCACCAGAGATCCAAACACATACTCAGGCGTTTCCATCTCATTCGAGAGATTATCGATAGAGGTGATGTGAAGATACGCAGAGTTGATACACTACACAATGTTGCTGACCCGCTTACCAAGCCTCTTGCTTACCAGAAGCATGACGCTTATACTAGGTCGATGGGTATTAGATTTATGCCTAATTGGCACTAGTGCTAGTGGGAGATTATTGGTGTAAGCTCTAGTGGCCAATATATATTTTGGATTTTGACTTTATTCTATGTTTTATATATGAGGCATTTATTTATTATGTTGTATTTGATGATCATATTTATAGCATAATAAAGTCCTTAGAATTGGTAGTTCATTTAATGGAACGTCAAGTATGACTTGATCGTGAGATGCCATTGATTTATAGAACACTATTATTAAATATCCATAGTCAAGTATTATTATTAATAAGGATAATAATAATACATTGAGACTATTATGTGAGTGTACTGATGACCACATTTCACGGGTCGTAGATATAAAATATCAAGTCTTCACATATGTATAAATATTAGTGAAATATTTATAATGGAGTGACTCGCTATGAGAATGCTGCATAATATTTATGTAAGTGTCATAAGCGACTCTCATGTTGACCATAGTGAAGCAGTCCTTTGACTTGAAGTCACTACGATTCCTAACATATGTAGTTGTAGGCTTTAATACTATTAAACGTTGTCTGTAACAGGACAACTATAAAGATAGTTATTGGGCCTGCAATGAAACATGTTGAGGAATGTGAGTGATGTAGATAGGATTTGTCCCTCCTACATAACAGGGGTAATGTCTATAGGCCTCTTGATGGTATGCAACGTAGAAATGCATGGCCACGCTAATGTGGACAATATGAGATATTGGGCCCACATGATCGTACGTCAATTACTAGATCAAGAAATAAATAATTAAACTTAACGAGGATGACACATTTATGTCTTGTGTTCAATTAAGACATCGAGACAAAAGGACGTTGACTTCACATTATATATGGTTAAAATAAGGTTTTAATTGTATCATTAATATTCTAATTAATTGGGTAGCAATGATGTATTGCTAGATGACGATCATTGTTTATAATATTAATTGATTATTAATATGATTAATAATACTTAATATTATTGCAAATTAATTGAGAACCTATAGGGTTACACGCATAGAGCAAATGTTTAGAGAATTAATTTAATTGATTAATTAAATATGATTTAATTAATAGTTAAAATGGGATCAGTTTAATTGATTAATTAAATATAATTTAATTAATAATTAAACATTGGGCTTGTAGCATACAGTAGCCCTACTGGGTTAGGTTAAGTAAGTGACAGCTATTAGTAAGCTGTGCACGTCACATAAGGTACACACAACACTGAGCACTCACAACGGCCGTTGGACACCCTTGACAGGCACACCCTCTTTTCTCTCTCTGTGTGTCGTGCCTCTCCTAATTCTGATAGCTAGCACTACGCTATCTCTGATGTTGCTTTGCTCGCGTGGACTGAGTAGAGGTATTGCTACTTTGCAATACTGGTGATAGAGAAGAACCTCTCCCTTTGTGGTGATAGTAGCAGCGTTCCTCGGATTTGCTACACTGTAGCTGTGTGGATCAAATTGCCATGCACACCATAGCAGTGTTCGTGATTTACCAGAGCTGCGGATGTGCTCACAGTGTTCGTTGTAACATCCCAATTTTCGTTTATACGTGCGGTGATATATGTTTATATGTTAATTTATGTCCTTAGTTTTATGTTGGATGTTTAAGTATATGTTTTGGGTGGTTTAGCCTGTAGAAAGGGTCGATCTATTTGAGTCCAAGAAACCTGTTTTATAGATTTAGACGTATCTTGAATTCTAGATGTCCGATTGAGACGATCTTGGATGTCTTGGAAAGCTTAGAGAATTATCTACAAGTCAGAGTAGTCATATAATCGATTATGAGTAACAAATAATCAATTACGAGTATTCAAGAACGCTAATTGTCAAGTCAGAACAGTCATAATCGATTACTGACTACGTTTTTCTGCAGAAACGGGTTTTAAATCCTTATTTCGGCCTGTTTCATCTTAAACCTTTTTATAACCCTTTAAGCATGAAATAAACGCTAGTTAGCAGCCTCTAAAAATCTACAAACCTCCTTCCTTAATCTCTTGTGATTCCCTCTTAATTCTTTTGAGATTCGTAAAAAACGTAAACCGTTTTACCCTTTTTCGTTGGAGAATCGCTGTAGCTGATACAGAAACTTTGTGCATCCGTTCTTCCCTGTTCTTGTTAACCTTAATGGGTTAATATTGAGGTAAATTCGTGTATCCATGTCTCTTCTCCAATTCTCCTTGAGTTTTCTTGATTTGGGGACTGATCATGAACGTTTTTGGGTCCTATTTGGCACCCTCATACAGTAATTGTATTGAACCAAGGACAAGTCAACTATTCCTCTCCATTGTTCTAGTTTGAGTCTTCTAGTTGTGATTAAGGTAAGATAACCAAACCTAGAGTTTGTTCTTTTTCCTGTAATTTCTATTGGATTAGGAATTGAATCTATTCCTTTTGTTATATTGTATTGTGATCAAGCGCTTGAGCCCTGAGACGAAGCCAAGAACGGATTTCGCACTCTCTTCTACCTCAGATTTCGTTTTGTCATACCAGGTATGGGGGGGGGGGAGAAGGTCAATATGTATGATATGTGACTTTTGAAACTTATATATGTATTCATGTATGTCTAGGGATGTTGTTAATTGACTATGTGTGATATTCTTGACTTTGATGATTATTGAATGTGATTTATTACTGTTATGGCATGATTATATGTGTTGATTTCATGTTTTATGTTGATGATGATGAACTACGATGGATGGCTATGTTGATTAAGCCTTGAAAGTAGATGTTAAATTAATCTTAAGTCATAGACCAAGTAATAGGTCCATGAAAGTTCATAATAAATGGAGTTAGTATGAGAGGTGAGGATGATAGCCCAAGGATTTTAGTTCAAACATATAGGTGTTGATCTATGAGTGTTAAAAACATTCAAGGTTAGAAATACTCTTAAAACTAGGTACGACAGCTACTGTAATAGGGTGATAATCGATTATTACGTAGTAATAATCGTTTATCAGGTTTGCAATAATTGACTACTAAGTTGGCAGTTTTGAACATAATGGGAAGTAAATGATTATTGGACATGAGTGAAACCACATGATCTTACAGAATTAGATAAAGAGAGTAAGTGGAGAATGTGAAAATCTAAAGAATATGTTTTGAGGATAGTAACGAAATTAAGATGAGGACATTAGTGAGAATATTGGTAAGTAAAATAGGGATAGAGGCTTAGTTAACTCAGATAATATTTAAGAAAGATAATGATGCTAGTAGTAACGATGTGTTACTATTAGTGGTGTTGATAAAGACGGTAACGATGGTTTATCGTCAGATGTTGGTTGTGATCATCGTTGATGGTCAAGGTTATTAAACATTGTGAATGATTACGATGAAGGATGGTTGGACATGTGATTGCATGTTTGTTCGACATTGCACGCATCATTGCATAGAAGATATCTGATGGGTGGAAAGCAAACGATGAATCGCGACGGTGGAGGCTATGATGGATGTTATCCCGGCCTTGAGGGTAGAGTTGGGTAAGGAGGTTCCTTATGGCATGGACTTGCAACTTGTGGCCGGAGCGTCCTATTGACAATCTGACTACCCTGACGAGCCACTGTACGTTTTCAGGATTAGTGAGAGTATCTGTGGCGATCATCTGGTATTGTGATGCGTCTCTGTTGGTTAAACAGATATGTACTCCTAGTCGTCTTTCCAGAGTTAATGTTAATGGATCCATATGTGCATGGAATAGTGATGTTGCATAGCATTGCACGCATTCATTAACATGACATATTATGTTTATATGATTGTATGTTGTATGCTCATCTTATTAACTACTCTGCTACCTTTTATATTCATATATATATATGACTTCTCACTCCCTACTTTTGTTGTTCTATGCATGTACCATGTTTATGCAGAGGAGGGTGAGCCAGCTGCTGAGGAGTGATCCCGAGGAGATCGCTACTCGTAGTTAGGTTGCTAGTTTGATAGTTTGTTTTTAGTTTTTATCCGATGTATTATCGGTATCTTTTATACCTGCTCTGATATGTGACATCGGATTTCGGGTTTAGTTATTTCCGCAGTTAATGTATTTTAAATGTTTAAAACTTATTTGGTCTACACAGTTATTTATCTTGGATAATGTGATGTTTGCTACTCCCTAAACAAGTTTTTATTTTAACACGTTTTTAATTTAAAGCCTTGTATGATCTTTTGTATAAATTATCATGAACGGGGCAGTGGGTGTCACATTTAGTGGTATCAGAGCCGGTCTGTCCTACAGGCCGGGATATGTGTCTGTTTTGTTCTCTTCTGTGTACTCTTATATGATTATCTATACCTAGTATAGATGATGATATAGGATTATAGGACTTAGTTTCCCTTATTTTAGACTTAATGTATCAAGTGGTTCACGTTGGACGATGCCGGAAGCTATGGAAGGTAGTAATGATCGCTTGATTGGTGACGCTCTGGAGTTACTGGTTAATGTTATGGAGCTAAATCAAAACCGCCATGAGGTAGCATTTGTTAATCCTAAGGATCCTAAATTTCTTTCTGCCAACCAAGTGAAGGCTTCTATGGGAGAAGAAGCCCAAGTATACATGATTCTGACTTCCCTAGAAGTAGAGAGCAAATCTAAGGTTGAGGATGTACCAGTTATGAGAGAGTTTCCTGAGGTTTTTCGTGAGGATGTTTATAGTCTACCGCCTGAGAGGGATGTTGAGTTTATCATAGACTTAGTGCCAGGCACAGGGCCTATCTCTATAGCACCTTATAGAATGTCCCCTCTAGAGCTAGCAGAGTTGAAGAAACAGTTAGAGGAATTGCTTCAGAAGCAGTTTGTTAAGCCTAGTGTGTCCACATGGGGAGCGTCGGTGTTGTTGGTGAAAAAGAAGGATGGTAGCATAAGGTTGCGTGTCGACTATCGGCAACTCAACAAGATGACTGTTAAGAATAAGTACCCTCTTCCTAGGATAGATGACCTTATGGATCAGCTGATAAGAGCCTACGTGTTTTCTAAGACAGATTTGAGATCAGGTTACCATCAGATTCGGGTCAAGTCTGAGGACATTCCAAAGACAGCGTTCAGGACACGTTATGGCCACTACGAGTACCTAGTTTTTCCTTTTGGTGTGATTAACACCCCTGTTGTGTTCATGGACTACATGAACAAGATCTTTCACTCGTACTTTGATAGGTTCGTAGTTGTCTTCATAGACGATATCTTAGTATACTCTAAGACTAAGGAAGAGCATGAGGAACACCTGAGGATCGTTTTGAAGACCCTTAAGGAAAAACATTTGTATGCTAAGTTATCTAAGTGTGAGTTTTGGTTAGATGAGGTGAGTTTCTTAGGACACATCATCTGTAAAGGAGGGATAGCCGTAGACCCAGCTACGGTGGAAACCGTGCTCCATTGGGAACACCTAAGTCAGTGACGGAGATTAGGAGTTTCTTGGGTTTATCCGGGTACAATAGGCGATTTATCGAAGGGTTCTCTAAGATATCTTTACCTTTGACCCGCCTTACAATAAAGGACAAATCTTTGTTTGGAACTCTAAGTGTGAGGCAAGCTTTCAGGAGTTCAAGGATAGGTTGACATCCGCACCAGTGTTAGTTTTACCCGACCCTAGTAAACCTTTTGTAGTATACTGTGATGCTTCAAAGCAAGGTTTAGGTGGTGTGTTGATGCAGGATGTCCAGGTAGTCGCTTATGCTTCTAGGCAGTTAAAGATCCATGAGAAGAACTACCCTACCCATGACTTGAAATTAGGAGCCGTAGTGTTTGCCTTGAAAATCTGGAGGCACTATCTATATGGAGCTAGGTTTGAGGTTTTTAGTGATCATAAGAGTTTGAAATATCTGTTTGATCAGAAAGAGTTGAATATGAGGCAACGTAGGTGGATGGAATTTCTTAAGGATTATGACTTGGAGTTGAGTTACCACCCAAGAAAAGCCAATGTAGTGGTTAATGCCTTGAGTAGGAAGACCTTGCATGTGTCAGCTTTGATGGTTAGAGAGATGGACTTGATCGAGGAGTTTAGAGACTTGAGCTTAGCTTGGGAAGTTACTCCTAAGAGTATTAGGTTTGGAACGCTGAAGATCACTAGCAACTTGATGGACCAGATTAGAGAAGGGCAGGAGATAGATGTATATCTTTTAGATTAGAGAGAGTTGATTACTCAGGGTAGCAATCTTAGTTTTAAGGAAGGAACTGATGGAATATTGAGGTTCCAAGATAGAGTTTGCGTACCTGATGTTCCGGAGCTTAGGAAGTTGATTCTTGAGGAAGGGCATAGAAGTGGTTTGAGTGTTCACTCGGGAGCTACAAAGATGTATCAAGATCTGAAACGCATGTTTTGGTGGCCTAGGATGAAGAAGGATGTGGCTGAGTTCGTTTATGCTTGCCTAGTATGTCAGAAGGCTAAGATAGAATATCAGAAACCTTCGGGTAAGATCCAGCCTTTGAGTATCCCTGAGTGTAAGTGGGATAGTATCTCTATGGATTTTGTGTCTGGACTCCCTAGGACTCCAGCTGGTTGTGATTCCATATGGGTTGTTGTGGACAGGTTAATCAAATCTGCCCATTTCATTCCTATGGACATGGAATATCTATTAAAGAAGCTGACTAGTTTGTATATCAAGGAGATAGTTAGATTGCATGGTGTACCCTCTAGCATAGTTTCAGATAGAGATCCTAGATTTACCTCTAGATTTTGAAACAGTTTGCATGAGGCTTTAGGGACCAAGCTTAGACTGAGTTCAGCTTACCACCCGCAAACCGACGGTCAGTCTGACAGAACCATCCAATCCTTAAAGGACCTGTTGAGAGCTTGTGTGTTAGAGTAATCTCGTAGTTGGGATAAGTTCTTACCCCTTATAGAGTTCACCTACAACAATAGTTTCCATTCCAGTATTGGGATGGCACCCTATGAAGCTTTGTATGGGAGGAGATGTAGGACACCCTTGTGTTGGCATGAGCCTGGTGAGAATGTTGTGTTAGGACCTGAGGTAGTGCAGGAGACTACAGAAAAAGTGAGAATGATACAAGAAAAGATGAGAGTGGCACAAAGTAGGCAAAAGAGTTACCATGATAAGGGAAGGAAAGCTCTCGAATTCCAAGAAAGGGACCATGTGTTCTTGCGAGTTACTCCAACAACTGGGGTTGGTAGAGTAATGAAAGCGAGAAAACTTACCCCAAGATTCATTGGTCCTTACCAAATTCTGAAAAAAGTCGGTAAAGTTGCTTACCAGATAGTCTTACCCCCGTTTTTGTCAAACCTCCATAATGTGTTCCTTGTGTCTCAACTCAGAAAGTACATTCATGACCCAAGCCATGTGATAATACCCGATATGATTCCGTTAAAGGAGAACTTGACATTTGAGGCACTACCACTTCGGATTGAGGATCGAAGGATTAAGCAGCTGAGAGGAAAGGAGATTTCATTGGGCAAGGTTGTTTGGGGTGGAGCTACAGAAGAAAGTGCTACTTGGGAGTTGGAAAGCAAGATGAAAGAGTCATATCCACATCTGTTTTCTCAAGGTTAGTAGAAATTTCGAGGACGAAATTTTTATAAGGGGGTGGAGTTGTAACATCCCAATTTTCCTTTATACATGTGGTGATATATGTTTATATGTTAATTTATGTCCTTAATTTTATGTTGGATGTTTAAGTATATGTTTTGGGTGGTTTAGCCTTTAGAAAGGGTCGATCTATTTGAGTCCAAGAAACCTGTTTTACGGTTTTGGACGTATATTGAGTTCTAGATGTCCGATTGAGACGATCTTGGATGCGTTGGAAAGCTTAGAGAATTATCTACAAGTCAGAGTAGTCATAATCGATTATGAGGGTCAGAACAGCCATAATCTATTATCGGTACCCAATAATCGATTATGAGTATTCGAGAACGCTAATTGTCAAGTCAGAACAGTCAATCGATTATGAATGCGTTTTTCTGCAGAAACGGGTTTTAAATCCTTATTTCGGCCCGTTTCATCTTAAAACTTTTTATAACCCTTTAAGCACGAAATATACCCTAGTTAGCAGCCTCTAAACCTCTACAAACCTCCTTCCTTAATCTCTTGTGATTCCCTCTTAATCCTTTTGACATTCGTAAAAAACGTAAACCGTTTTACCCTTTTTCGTTGGAGAATCGATGTAGTTGATACGGAACCTTTGTGCAGTCGTTCTTCCATGTTCTTTTTAACCTTAATGGGTTAAGATTGAGGTAAATTCGTGTACCCTTGTCTCTTCTCCAATTCTCCTTGAGTTTTCTTGATTTGGGGACTAATCATGAATGTTTTTGGGTCCTATTTGGCACCCTCATACAGCAATTGTATTGAACCAAGGACAAGGAAACTATTCCTCTCCTTTGTTCTAGTTTGAGTCTTCTAGTTGTGATCAAGGTAAGGTAACCAACACTAGAGTTTGTTCTTTTTCCTTTAATTTCTATTGGATTAGGAATTGAATCTATTCCTTTTGTTATGTTGTATTGTGATCAAGCGCTTGAGCCCTGAGACGAAGCCAAGAACGAATCTCACACTCTCTTCTTCCTCAGATTTCGTTTTGTCATACCAGGTATGGGGGAGAAGGTCAATATGAATATAGGTGTAGGGGTAGCGTAAGATGAAGGGTTAACCCATGACCCTAATTGTATGTTGATGTATGATATGTGACTTTTGAAACTTATATATGTATTCATGTATGTCTAGGGATGTTGTTAAATGACTCTGTGTGATATTCTTGACTCTGGTGATTATTGAATGTGATTTATTACTGTTATGGCATGATTATATGTGTTGATTTCATGTTTTATGTTGATGATGATGAACTATGATGGATGGGTACGCTGATTAAGCCTTGTGTAACACCCCCCTCGCGGGTGCTACGTACTCAAACTTAAATGCGGGAAAAAAAACAAGAAAATAAAACGCTGGTTACTTTCGGAAAATACTTTAATTAAGTAGCTACGTTCGAAAACGCGGTTCTAAAAATTTTCTGCATGCATAGGCAAAACAACTCATGACGAAGAAATAAAGTTCATAATACACGTTGATATTCACTATTCATAAAAACATAAACATAACATAAGACATGGTCTAATATAAAACATATTACAGACTTAGAAATAAGTTCCACATATATGCAGTAATATAATATAAGACTGTTCAAAATAAAAGACTCCTAAGCTGGTCAGCTAAAGGTAGCCATTGGGGTACAACCCAATGTCAACTTCATCAGAACGCTCCGTCATCCGAGTCCTCACGTCTCCGCGGGGACCTATGATCAACATCTGTACATGTGTTCCAAAAACACAACAGGGTGTCCAACATGTATAGGCAAAGGTGAGATACTCATATAAACTTTATCACGGTAGCCGCACAGGTGACAAACAACAGTATAAACATCCACAAATAAGTACAGTTATATGAGCAGTTATCCATATAACACAATATAACATCTCAAACACTATCATGAGTTATAAATGAGACTTCAAGATCATCTTTCTAATTCATGTACTCCGGAGGTTATAACTTCCCAACATCGAGCGATAGGCCATAGTAACACCCGTAACACAATTGTCCTCATGAGTCGGCCTCTTTATTTAGGTCCGATCTCCAATTGTTCCAGGGTACCACGTCATAACCATATCCTGAATACTCTAGTCTCTGATCGAGTTCATTCTTGTTTGGCAGCCGATTTACCACGGCACGGGGTTGCTACGCCACCGGCCACTTGTGGGATCTCGAACACAGAATGCCCCTATAGACCCAGTGGTCTTAACTGGCTGAATTCTCAACTACTAGAGTTGTAGCTCTGTTCCAAATGGCATGTCTGCTGGTTCATGCATGTACACAGAAAGTTTTCTGTTTTCTTTGCGTTCATTCTTTCAAATGTCGAGACATAAAGTCCACGACTAGTTTTAATCGTAGCTTCCTACGATATCGCTGAGCATGACTATGGTCTCGGAATATTTTATTTCCATTCCTAAGACCTCGAATAAAATATAAGTTCATAAATACTGATTAAAAAGGAAAACTCAAAAATCAGGGTGTTACATTACTACCCTCTAAAAAAAATTTCGTCCTCGAAATTACGTACCTTGAAAAAGATCGGGATACTGTAATTTCATCTTGTCCTCAAGCTCCCACGTTGTATCTCTAGTTGCTTTGTTCCAAATGACTTTGGCTAAGGGAACTTGTTTTTCCCTGAGTTGCTTGATCCTCTTATCAATGATTCGCACAGGCGATGTCTCATAAGACAAGTTTTCTCGTAAATGTACTATATCAGGTTCGATTACATGGGACGGATCAGGAATATACTTCCAAAGTTGTGAGACAAAGAAAACATTACGAATGTTGGACAGAAAAGGTGGTAAGGCAATCTAGTAAGCTACTAGACCAATACGACGAAGAATCTGGTACGGTCCAATGAATTTGGGAGTGAGTTTTCTGGACTTAATCGCTCTACCTACCCCAGTCGTAGATGTGACTCTCATGAACACGTGTTCGCCTTCTTGAAACTCGAGGGGTCGTCTTCATTTGTCTGAGTAGCTCTTCTATCTGCTCTGTGCCGTTTTCATCTTTTCCCGGATCTGTTTAATCTTTTTGTTGTTTGTTGCATAAGTTCTGGGCCTACAATCATATTTTCTCCATCCTGGTACCAACACAACGGCGTCTGGCACTTTCGTCCATACAAGGCTTCATAGGGTGCCATCCCTGTACTATAATGGTAGCTATTGTTGTAGGTGAATTCGATAAGAGGTAACAGATCATCCCAACTTCCACCATGGTCTAGAAAGCAAGCTCTCAGTAAATCTTCCAAAGACTATATCATTCTTTCTGTCTGTCCATCAGTTTGAGGGTGGTAAGTTGAACTTAGTCTCAGTCTTGTCCCTAAAGCTTGATGTAGACTTTGCCAAAAACGTGACGTAAACTTTGGGTCTCTATCGGAGACTATGCTTGATGGCACTCCATGTAGTCTGATCACTTCTCTGATATACAGCTCAGTTAACTGCTCCACCGAGTAGTTAATCTTAACAGGTAAGAAATGTGCTGACTTCGTTAACCTTTCAACGATCACCCAAATTGAATCGAAACTCGTGGAAGTTCTCGGCAATCCTACCACAAAATCCATTGAAATGCTCTCCCATTTCCATTCGGGTACATCCAAGGATTGAAGCATCCCTCCGGGTCGTTGATGTTCTACCTTCGCTTTCTGACAGGTCAAACACGATGCTACATACGCAGCCACTTGCTTCTTCATTCCTGGCCACCAAAACTTCTGTTTCAGATCTTGATACATTTTGGTTGATCCAGGGTGAATGCTCAGCTTGCTCTTGTGTCCTTCTTCTAGAATCATTTTCCTCATCTCCGAGTTGCTCGGTACACAAACTCGTCCACTGCACCTCAAGATACCATCAGTTCCCAAACAGAACTCTGCAGCTTTTTCTTGTCCCAGTAACTCCTTTTTCTCTTGGAGGTACTCATCAGTTGCTTGTTGTTCACGGATCGTCTCCATCAGTCCACTAGATACCTTGATCATTCCCAAGCTAATCCACAGCTAGATTGAGATCACGAAACTGTTCTATCAATTCTAGCTCTTTGACCATCATTGCAGAGATGTGCAAGGTCTTCCGACTCAGAGCGTCTGCAACGACATTTGCTTTCCTAGGGTGGTACAGCAAAGTGAAGTCGTAGTCTTTAAGAAACTCCATCCAACGTCTCTGCCTCATGTTAAGTTCCTTCTGGTCGAACAGGTACTTCAAACGTTTATGGTCACTGAAGACATCGAACTTTGATCCAAACAAGTAATGTCTCCAAATCTTCAGTACAAAAACAATGGTAGCTAACTCACGGTCGTGCGTCGGGTAATTCCTCTCATGAGTCTTCAACTGGCGCGAAGCATACGCTATAACCTTCTGATGCATAAGCACACACCCTAATCCCTGATGCGAGGCATCACAGTACACTTCGTACGGTTCGTCTGGTTTAGGTAATACTAACACTGGTGAGGTTGTCAAACGTTCCTTCATCGTCTGAAAACTTTCCTCACACTTGTCAGTCCACGTAAATGGTTGGTCCTTCCTCGTAAGTTGAGTCAACGGCGCAACAATCTTCGAAAATCCTTCAATGAACCTTCTGTAGTAACCAGCCAGTCCAAAGAAACTGCGTATTTCTGTCACAGTCTTGGGTCTCTCCCATAGAAGTACTGCTTCTACTTTTCTGGGATCGACGGCAATTCCTTCCTTCGAAATCACGTGTCCTAAGAATTTGACTTCATCCAGCCAAAATTCACACTTGGTCTCTCCCATAGAATTTGACTTCATCCAGCCAAAATTCACATTTGTGAAGGATCTGCGAAACTTGTCATAGATGTTCCTCATGCTCCTCGAAACTTTTCGAGTAGATGAGAATATCGTCTATAAACACAACGACAAACAGATCCAAATATGTACGGAAAATCCTATTCATGTAGTCCATGAAGATAGCAGGCACGTTCGTCACTCCAAAAGGCATCACGAGGTACTCATAGTGACCGTAACGAGTCCTGAATGCAGTCTTAGGTACGTCCTCATTCTTCACCCTAATCTGGTGATAACCGGATCTCAGATCTATCTTTGAAAAGACAGCGGCTCCTTGAAGTTGATCCATCAAGTCATCTATGCGGGGTAGAGGATACTTGTTCTTGATCGTTATCTTGTTGAGTTGACGATAATCCACACAGAGTCTTGAACTCCCGTCCTTCTTCTTCACCAATAACACTGGTGCTCCCCACGGGGACACACTTGGTCTCATAAACCGCTTGAACATTAAATCCTCTCGTTGAGTCTTCAACTTGGCTAACTCCGTAGGTTACATCCTATAAGGAGCTATAGAGATCGGATCGGATCCTGGAACTAAGTCGATCGCAAACTCGATGTCTCTCACAGATGGCAAACCTAGTACGTCCTCTGGAAAAACTTCCGGAAATTCTTTCACAACCGGTACATCGCTCAAGACAACGTCCCTCTCGATTTCTAAACAAGATAGAAGCATGTATCCCTGAGCTCCTTCTTTCAAAGAAGCTCTTACTTGGTTGGCAGTTATAAATCCAGAAATCTCAGGGTCAGGAAAAACTAAGGTTCTATGTGCACAGTCTAAAAGGATATGGTTGGAAGATAACCAATCCATGCCTAGGATCACATCCAAATGAGTCAAAGGCAAACATATTAAGTCAACAAGAAAGTTCCTATCATGAAAAATAATAGGACAATTCAAACATACTGTATTTACAGTAACAGGTTTAGCAGTTGGAGTTGTGACAATCAAATCAAAAGACAGCGAAGAAACAGGCAAGTCCAATTGTCTCACACAATCCAAAGAGATAAACGAATGTGTAGCACCTGAATCAAATAGTACAGTTAGGAGATTACCAGCTATGATGCAACTACCTTGTATGAGATCATCAGATTTGGAGGCATCAGCGCCACTCATGGTATAAACCCTTCCCCTCGCTGTGGGTCTAGCAGTCCGCATGTTGTTGACAGTCGGCTCGGGCTTTGGTGTCGGGCACTCCCTTGCGAAATGTCCTATCTCTCCGCATTGGAAACATAGAACTCCTTTCAGTTTGTAGCTATCAACTGGGTGTCCGAGTTGCCCACACTTGAAACATCTCTGGGCTCGGCCTTGGTTCTGGCCATTTCCGCTCCCTCCACCATAAGCAGAAGCGACAGGACGATACAATTACTGTTTCTGACTATTCCCTTGAGGTCGGGAATACGGCTTCTTCTGGGACTGCTTCCCCTTCTGATGTTGGTAATGGTTCGGGTTCATTGACCTAGACGGTCCTTCTGCAATACCCTTGTTCTCCCTTCCGCTTCTCATCTTTTCTACCTTTCTGCACTTCTCCACCAGAGCTTGGAAGGTACGGATCTCTAGTGGTAACACTGACTCCTTGATCTCAAAGTGCAGACCGCCTTCGAATCTTTCACATTTCTAGTCCTCATCAGGTTGGGCTTGGAAAAAGCGAAAATATTTGGCGAGTGATTCAAACTTCGTCGCGTATTCCCCTACAGTCATATCCCTTTGCTGCAGCTTCAGAAATTCCTGCTCTTTCTCTGTCCTGGCACTTTGGGGAAAGTACTTGTCCAGAAACTTGGTGCGAAATACTCCCGAAGTGATCTCTTAATTGTTGGCTTCTAGCAGTTGTCTGGTTCCTCCCCACCAATACTCTGCATCACCCAGAAACAGGAATGTGGCATAGTTCACCTTCACTCCCTCGGGGCAGTGCAGAACAGCAAAAATCTTCTCTATTTCTTGCAGCCACAGGTCAGCCTTTTCCGGGTCACAGTCCCCGTGAAACTGCGAAGAATCATGACGCCGAAAATCGACTAACCCTTTGGCACCAGCAGCAAGATTAGCTCTTTGTTGATTCTGTTGGTTCTGTTGAGCCATCGTAGCTGTCTGTTGAGCAACAGCATCCGCCATATCAGCCATGGCCTGGATAGCCCGATTCATGTTGTTATCATCAGCATTGTTGTCAGTAGTGCCGCGACCTCCGCCACGTCCACCTCTAAGATTCATGTCTCCCTACAAGGCAAACCAAACATACCTTAATAAGGAAACATAAATCAAAACTAGTGTGTCAACACACATTGCTTCAACAGAGAAACAATTCAAACAAGGTTCACAGAGATCACACAACATAAACATAACAGACTCACTTCCCATGGATTCCCGAAAGACTCGACCAGCTCTGATATCACTAATGTAACACCCCCTCGCGGGTGCTACGTATTCGAACTTAAATGCGAAAAAAAAAACAAGAAAATAAAACGCTGGTTGCTTTCGGAAAATACTTTAATTAAGTAGCAACGTTCGAAAACGCGGTTCTAAAAATTTTCTGCATGCATAGGCAAAATAACTCAAGACGAAGAAATAAACTTCATATCACACGTTGATATTCACTATTCATAAAAACATAAACATAACATAAAACCTGGTCTAATATATAACATATTACAGACTTAGAAATAAGTTCCACATATGTGTAGTAATATAATATAATACTATTCAAAATAAAAGACTCCTAAGCTGGTCGGCTAAAAGTAGCCATTGGGGTACAACCCAACGTTAACTTTATCAGAACGCTCCGTCATCCGAGTCCTCACGTCTCCGCGGGGACCTATGATCGACATCTGTACATGTGTTCCAAAAACACAACAGGGTGTCCAACATGTACAGGCAAAGGTGAAATACTCATATAAATTTTTCACAATAGCCGCACAGGCGACAAACAGCAGTATAAACATCCACAGATAAGTACAGTTATATGAGTAGTTATCCATATAACACAATATAACATCTCAAACACTATCATGAGTTATAATAATGCATGAGACTTTAATATCATCTTTCTAATTCATGTACTCCAGAGGTTCTAACTTCCCAACATCGAGCGATAGGCTGTAGTAACACTCGTAACACAATTGTCCTCATGAGTCGGCCTCTTTATTTAGGTCCGAACTCCAATTGTTCCAAGGTACCACGTCATAACCATATCCTGAATACTCCAGTCTCTGATCGAGTTCATTCGTGTTTGGCAGCTGATTTACCACGGCACGGGGTTGCTATGCCACCGGCCACTTGTGGGATCTCGAACACAGAATGCCCCTATAGACCCAGTGGTCTTAATTGGATGAATTCTCAACGACTAGAGTTGTAGCTCGGTTCCAAATGGCATGTCTACTGGTTCAAGCATGTACACAGAAAGTTTTCTGTTTTCTTTGTGTTCATTCTTTCAAATGTCGAGGCATGAAGCCCACGACTAGCTTCAAAAAAGGCATTAAGACCACTCAAATCAAAAACACAGGACACGAAGTCCGACTACTCAATCCACAAAACACTAGCCCCGATGTCTCGGCCACTAGGTTTGGGCTCATCTCAAAGGTTCATCATATTTCACAACTTTGGAAAGCAAAACACGTTCGTTGTTCTTGAAACAAGACATTTCTTTATCAAAGGAAACATTTTCCTGGAATAACACCTTTCTTGAAAACAAAACCGTTTTCTAAGGTTTCACGCATTTTTAAAACACTTTACTGAACAAAACACATTTTGCACGACTTTTCACAAAACCACTTTTGACTTTTCAAAAGAACATACTTTTCAAAAAGAAAGACAACTTTTCTTGAAAAAGCAACACGTTTTCCAGAAACCACTTTTTGATTTCCAAAATACGGTTTTCAAAAATTTGATTTCGGTTTCGAGTCTTTTTAATAATTTTCGAGACATAGCCAGTTCTATGCTCATCCAGGATATAAATATATATATATATATATATATATATGTATATATGTATATCAACAATTCAATAT
Organism: Ammopiptanthus mongolicus; assembly: GCA_039655645.1. Lineage (NCBI taxonomy): Eukaryota > Viridiplantae > Streptophyta > Magnoliopsida > Fabales > Fabaceae > Ammopiptanthus > Ammopiptanthus mongolicus. The sequence continues at coordinate 59,255,029 of CM077345.1, forward strand.
CACAATAATATCAATCATGGTATCCATGCCACAAATTATCAACAAGTGTGCAAATATGTTTCATTAAGTAAAACAAATCCATACATCATTCAAACTCATCTCCAATTCAATAATCAAGTCATCATAATACATATATCAAACATGTACACAGAAAGTTTTCTGTTTTCTTTGTGTTCATTCTTTCAAATGTCGAGGCATGAAGCCCACGACTAGCTTCAAAAAAGGCATTAAGCCCACTCAAATCAAAAACACAGGACACGAAGTCCGACTACTCAATCCACAAAACACTAGCCCCGATGTCTCGGCCACTAGGTTTGGGCTCATCTCAAAGGTTCATCATATTTCACAACTTTGGAAAGCAAAACACGTTCGTTGTTCTTGAAACAAGACATTTCTTTATCAAAGGAAACATTTTCCTGGAATAACACCTTTCTTGAAAACAAAACCGTTTTCTAAGGTTTCACGCATTTTTAAAACACTTTACTGAACAAAACACATTTTGCACAACTTTTCACAAAACCACTTTTGACTTTTCAAAAGAACATACTTTTCAAAAAGAAAGACAACTTTTCTTGAAAAAGCAACACGTTTTCCAGAAACCACTTTTTGATTTCCAAAATACGGTTTTCAAAAATTTGATTTCGGTTTCGAGTCTTTTTAATAATTTTCGAGACATAGCCAGTTCTATGCTCATCCAGGATATATATATATATATATATATATATATATATATATATATATATATATATATATATATATATATGTATATATGTATATCAACAATTCAATATCACAATAATATCAATCATGGTATCCATGCCACAAATTATCAACAAGTGTGCAAATATGTTTCATTAAGTAAAACAAATCCATACATCATTCAAACTCATCTCCAATTCAATAATCAAGTCATCATAATACATATATCAAACATGCACTATGAAGCTACCACACTTAAATGACTACCTCCCTTTACCTTACAAAGAAGCTCAATCCAAACTCGATCGGTTCTCGGCTCCGGTTCCGATATCGTTCGCGTCGCCTAAGACAATCAAACACAATACGATTCAAACCACAAATCAACATCAATAAACAACATCAAAACATAAATTTTCTTCCCCTAAAAGGCATAGGGTTCGGCTTTGAAAGGGTAAAAAGGCTAGGGATCTCATTTGGTTCCAAACTTTTGGATGGTTGGTTTATAAGCTTTGTTAACACTAATACAAGTCCTATGACTCAAAAATGTGAAACAAAGCTCATGGATTTTTCTCATGAAGCTCTCGGCCTCTTTGGGAAAACTAGGCTAGGAATTGATTTGGTTTTCCATCACTTGGATTCAAGAACACTAGGAAAGCTAAGGATGGAATCAGGAGTTAGAAGTCAAAAATTTGATGAAAAACACTATTCATCGTCACTCTTAGGGTTCGGCCATATTGGGATAAATGAGCTAGGATGAGACTTGGATCATGAGCTCTTGGGTTTAGGTAGAGGATGATGAGGTGAGTTCAAAGAAATTGGTTTCCCATCAAAAGGATTTTTCTACAATTTCCTATGGATTTTCAAACTTTTGGATCTAAGAATGAGTTTCATGAAAATGGAGTTTTGATCTTGAGATTGAGAGAGATTCAAGAAGCTAGGAGATCATAGAAGTGATCTTACCTTAGAATGGAGGAAGATTGGTCAAAGATTCAAGGTTTTTCTTCAAGATTTCAAGGTTTTCTCAAGGATTTCAATGGAGGTTTTCACAAAGGAAGAAGATGGTGTTCTTGGCTCTCAAAGGGGGGCTGGGCTGCGTGATAAAGGGGCTGTGCAAGGGCTGGTTAGCCTTCTAAAAGGTTCATTAAGGGTAAAAATGTCATTTGGTTCAAGGGTAAAATGGTAAAAGGTGAAAAAGCTCTAGTTAGGGGTATTTTGGTAATTTCACGTCCCGAAATTCCCAATCGTCATGACGACTCTGGAATGCTCTCCCAAGTGAGTTGACATGATGTGATATCAAGATTATCCGTTGTCGGGTCCTGGTAAGTCCATACACGGCTCCGTTCTCCACCCGATTGACGATTTCGCTCGAACGGAGGTCAGGAAATGATTTTTTTTGAAATTTTTGCGAAATTTAACCAAAACGTAGAGAATCAAGTCTCGTTCACGGGTCCATCTGAGTTCTCCTGAGCAGTAAAATCATACTGTCAGTGTAAAAACGCAGACTGGACTCCGTTTAAGTTTTCAGCTCAAAACTTAATCGTAGCTTCCTACGATATCGCTGAGCATGACTATGGTCTCGGAATATTTTATTTCCATTCCTAAGACCTCGAATAAAATATAAGTTCATAAATACTGATTAAAAAGGAAAACTTAAAAATCGGGGTGTTACACCTTGAAAGTAGATGTTAAATTAATCTTTAGTCATCGACCAAGTTATAGGTCCATGAAAGTTCATAATAAATGGAGTTAGTATGAGAGGTGAGGATGATAGCCCAAGGATTTTAGTTCAAACATATAGGTGTTGATCTATGAGAGTTAAAAACATTCAAGGTTAGAAATACTCTTAAAACTAATTACGACAGCTGCTGTAATAGGGTGATAATCGATTATTACATAGTAATAATCGATTATCAGGTTAGCAATAATTGACTACTAAGTTAGCAGTATTGAACATAATGGGAAGTAAATGATTATTGGACATGAGTGAAACCACATGATCTTACAGAATTAGATAAAGAGAGTAAGTGGAGAATGTGAAAATCTAAAGAATATGTTTTAAGGATAGTAATGAAATTAAGATGAGGACATTAGTGAGAATATTGGTAAGTAAAATAGGGATAGAGGCTTAGTTAACTCAGATAATACTTAATAAAGATAATGATACTAGTAGCAACGATGTGTTACTATAAGTGGTGTTGATAAAGACGGTAACGATGGGTTATCGTCACATGTTGATTGTGATCATCGTTGATGGTCAAGGTTATTAATCATTGTGAATGATTATGATGAAGGATGGTTGGACATGTGATTGCATGTTTGTTCGACATTGCACGCATCATTGCATAGAAGATGTCTGATGGGTGGAAAGCAAACGATGAATCGCGACGGTGGAGGCCACGATGGGTGTTATCCCGGCCTTGAGGGTAGAGTTGGGTAAGGAGGTTTCTTATGGCATGGACTTGCAGCTCGTGGCCAGAGCGTCCTATTGACAACCTGACTACCCTGACGAGCCACTGTACGTTTTCAGGATTAGTGAGAGTATCTGTGGCAATCATCCGGTATGGTGATGCATCCCTGTTGGTTAAACAGATATGTACTCCTAGTCGTCTTTCCAGAGTTAAAGTTAATGGATCCACATGTGCATGGAGTAGTGACGTTGCATAGCATTGCACGCATTCGTTAACATGACATATTATGTTTATATGATTGTATGTTGTATGCTCATCTTATTAACTACTCTGCTACCGTTTATATTCATATATATAGGACTTCTCACTCCCTGATTTTGTTGTTCTATGCATGTACCTTGTTTATGCAGAGGAGGGTGAGCCAGCTGCTGAGGAGTGATCCCGAGGAGATCGCTGCTCGTAGTTAGGTTGCTAGTTTGATAGTTTGTTTTTAGTTTTTATCTGATGTATTATCAGTATCTTGTATACCAGCTCTGATATGTGACATCGGGTTTCGGGTTTAGTTATTTCCGCAGTTAATGTATTTTAAATGTTTAAAACTTATTTGGTCTACACAGTTATTTATCTTGGATAATGTGATGTTTGCCACTCCTTAAAGAAGTTTTTATTTTAACATGTTTTTAATTTAAAGACTTGTATGATCTTTTGTATAAATTATCATGAACGGGGTAGTGGGTGTCACATTCGTGGTAAAGCTACACTTCAAGAGGTAAACACAATATCCTTGTGATTCATGTGTGTTACGTGGTCCTTTAGTAAAGGGGTTTTTCCGCTCAATAGGTTTTTATAAATTGTATTTAAAAATTATCCCTCTTGAAACCCCAACAAATTTAGCTACTCATCTACTCATAGTAATAGAGAAAACCAAAATCAACTAAGGGAAGCACATCCTGGATAATTGAAGAGGGAGAAGTTGTCTCCCACTTAATTTCCAGGTGCCAAATCCTACTCTAAAAATCAAAGCTACAAAATAAAAACTAAAACAAGAGTATAGTACTCAAAGAAATAAAAAGATGAAAGAATAAAAAGATGTGCAAAACATGTCTCTTAAGTGGCATAGAGGGACTCTATTTATAACAAAATATGTGGACCGGGCCTTGAATTAGATCTTCTGTGCCATCAGCACGGGCATGCTATTCACTTGGCACGGTCGTGCTCTTCAGAATATCAGTCCGTGCTCAATTGTGCCAGGGCTTACAAATTTCGTAGAACAATGTTCTAAGGCACGGGCCACGGCACGGGCATGCCCAGTATCTGGCACGGCCGTGCTCTTTGCGATTGGGACCGTGCTAGCTTCTGCCAGGCCTTGCTTCTCTGAATCAGCCCTTTCTTCGATGTGGCACAGTCGTGCTCTCACATGGCATGGCCGTGCTAAGTCCCCAGAGGTCAGCTTTGACTATTTTTATAAGTCTTTGTTTGGATGAATGGATTTGGAAGGCTGGCACAGGTGTGCTCTCACATGGCACGACCATGCTAACCTCAGAACTTCAGTATTCTGCCACCTTAAGGTCAAAAACCTTCTATTTTCTTCAGAAGTCCATTAAACTGCCTCCGAATGTCAATTCTGTCAAAACTTAAATAAAGGGTGAAATGCAATAATATTTAACTTAAAATGTATCGAAATTCGACCCAAATACTGTAACACTTCAATTTTCGGAAACCTTAATTGAGAAAGATGGCCTAGATTGAGTATGTATATGTTCATTTATAATGACTATCATGGCTAGGAAGTGTGTTTAGAGAATAGGTTAAGAGTAGGGATGAATTGGATAAGAGAAGAATGAAGGACAAAGGATCAGGAGCAGAACGCTCAAGCGTGGACCAGTGTAATGCTCAAGCGTGATAACACTCTAGCGTGGAGAGCTTTGGACGCTCAAGCGTGGACCCTCTGACTAGCGACTGGCAGTGATGGGACGTAAAGTGACACGTGTCAGTTACGCGTCGCGAATGGCACGTGATGGGCGGTGCCTTGGCGGTGAGGAAACGTCAACACTCAGGCGTTGAGGAAGCCAACGCTCAAACGTTGGAACGCTAAAGGGTGGAGTTCCAGAACACTAAAGCGTTCGCAGCAGAGTTTTACCTCTATAAATAGTTCTTCACTTTCACCATGCACGAACTTTTGGTGGTGTTACTGATACAGAGAGCTCGAGAGTGAAGGTCCAGAGGTGAGGTTTCAAGCTTTGATCCAAGTTTTAGATCCGTTCGTTAGTCCGATTCCAATTCCAATCGTGTTTTCGTGATCAGCGTGACTCCTACTCCAATACTATCAGTTTGCTTTTGTGATTCGACGAGGATAAGCCGAGGTTTCGTATCTACCTACATTGTACCTATACAATGTTCTTTTTTGGTTTAAGCTTCTTTTCACGGTTTTAACTTCGTACTAAGGTTAATGCTATAGTCTACGTGTTATTTCCGTGATTAGCGCAGGTTTGGAAGTGGCATGCGAAACCTGTTGGAGCAAGTGGCTTGTGGCTGTAAGGGCAAGGAGAAGAGCAAAAGAGTGCTCGTTATGTTCGTGATTGTCACTATATTCGCTATCAGGTGGGGAGAAAGAGTTACACACGTCGGGGAGGCAAGAGTAGTCCATATAGCTTTGTTGTATGTTTTATGTGTGTATAGGGGAACCCTAAACCCTATGTGAGGTTGAGCCCCGACAAAGTACCTAAACCCTAGGTTTAGTCTACTTTGGGCTATCATCATTATATTTGATACCCTAGGCTAGCAGATTTGTGATGCATGATAATATGTGCTCTGTGTTGATATATGCGTACCTGCTATTTACGATGTTTGATATTTGCAAGAGATGCATGATATGTTGATGATAATGGTATGTGGGGATATATGTTGTTTACTGCTTTATGAAGCATGTTGTTAATTGATGAGCTGTTGCATTTTATTTGGAAATGCGTGTATGTATGAGATTCAGAGGTTTAACATGATTAGGGCTTTGACCCCATGGTGGATGTTTGAGCTGATAATTGAGATTTGAGGTATAGTGGAGCTTGGAGCTCATAAGACTACGATGGGAGCTTGGAGCTCATTTGTGTACAAGTGGAGCTTGTAGCTCATATGATTACAGTGGAGCTTGGAGTTCATATGTGTACCTATGGAGCTTGGAGCTCATGTTGCTAAGAGCAAGTTTGCATCTGTTGCGATATCAGCTCAAGAGAGATGGATGACATGCATAGCATATGCATTTGATGCCAAGTGGCAAGCCGTATGCTATGAGGCATACGAGGTTGGTGCACCGAGTGCGGGTGCGGAAAACGGAAGGGAAGGTCTGAGAGACCTTAGGGATATACTGGATGCAGGTGTACCCACATGAGACCTGTATGGTAGCGCCTATCGTGTCGTGGCGGTCCTGGCTAAGTATGGTTATCCCGACGAGAGCCCTAAGTCTTTCCAATTGTTGGTGGATCTTCCGAGGATGCCCAGCTAACCCTCTTTGTCTGGGACAGTTGAGCGGTGATGTACTCTTATGGGTCACGGCGAGTGGAACGGATTACCGGAAAAAATCAACTTGTTGTCCGATATGCGGATGTGATGTTGCCCTGAGAAGGGTGTTTAGTACAGGCCGGCATGCATAGAAAGAGTATGTGTACATCTAGCTAGGGCCCGATCATGGTGTCGTGATGTTGAGAGATGATTGTGTTTGCTATATGTTCTGCATTGCATCATCCCTGTTATAGATGTGCTATATATCTTATCTACCTGTACTTTCTTGTATGTTATGCTTTCGATCTGTGAGTAGACGACGAGTTAATTGGAGCTGACTTTGGACTTGAGGATGCATCCCTTCCTCCAGACAGCACGGGGGATCCCGATGTTGGGCGAGCCTGAGATCGTTTACCACGACGAGCAGGGGTGGCAAGTGGACCCCTCTACATTCTTGACTGTGCTTGTCGAACCAGTGGGTTTGCTGTTCCGAGGTGGTACTCCACCACGAGCGGACATGATGGGTATGTGTACATCTAGCTAGGGCTCGATCGTGGTGTCGTGATGTTGAGAGATGATTGTGTTTGCTATATGTTCTGCATTGCATCATCCCTGTTATAGATGTGTTGTATATCTTATCTACCTGTATTTTCTTGTATGTTATGCTTTCGATCTGTGAGTAGACGACGAGTTAATTGGAGCTGACTTTGGACCTGAGGATGCATCCCTTCCTCCAGACAGCACGGGGGATCCCGATGTTGGGCGAGCCTGAGATCGTTTACCACGACGAGCAGTGGTGGCAAGTGGACCCCTCTACATTCTTGACCGTGTTTGTCGGACCTGTGGGTTTGCTGTTCCGAGGTGGTACTCCACCACGAGCGGACATGATGGGACTGTACAGAGTGATCCAGTTTCTTTCGTTTCCCCAGATGTGGCACCCAGCCAGTCCACGAGAGCAGGATTTTATGTGGGCTGCTCCAGCATCATCTCACGTGCCGAGTCGCAGAGGCTTTGTGCTGAGAGGATAGCGTCGAAGGTCAGAGCAATATTCGAGAGCCGCCAGGCGTAGGTGGGTGGTTTTGTCTAGTTCTTCTTCAGATTATGTGCCCCTGCAGGTTTATAGGTGCACATATGGGGAAGGACAGGGTAGCTCTTGACTTTCACGTCGTGGAGGACGTGACGTCGCCAGTGCGTCTGTCGTAGGATGTGAGGTGAGGTCTTTTTGATGCATTTTGAGAGGGGATGGGGAGAGCCTGTGAGTTTAGTTGAGTCCCTTTTTATGTTACTTTGTATTTTCGTTTCTTATGTACTTCCGTCAGTATTATTACTTAGCCCTACTGATGGGGCCACCATGTATATATATATGTACTGTGTGTATGTGTTTTCATTTATCCCGTTGTGTTTACTCTGATGTCATGCGCTTTTATTTATGATAATTGTTGTCGTTGTTTTAATAAGCGCGTGATCGCTAAGTTATAATTAATAGTATGTTTGGGTTCTAAAATAATGGGATTTCCTCGAGTAAGACTTGGGGACGTCACTTTAAGGTGGTATCAGGGCAGTTTGGTCCTATCTGGACTGTGGAAGTCGGGGACCAAGACTGTGAGGTATTAGGAAGTTGAACTAGCAAAGTTTGTCGTCTCTGCAAGGGAGTACGACTATGTCTAGAGGGGTAGAATGAACGCGACTAATTGTGGTATTGCTTGTATGAATGATAAGTAGATGTATGTACTTATGTTGCTTATCATGTTTGAACTCTGAGCTAACGGTTACTTGAATCGGGAACCAATGGCTCGAGGAAGAGGCTGAGGTAGAGGAAGAGGTAGGACCGGACCCAATGGAGGTCAGGAGGCTAAAGCTTCACATACTGGGAATGGAGCAGAGTCGCTGGAAACCCTCAGGACTATAAGGGATATGGTTGCTGCTATGCTACAGCAAACGCAATAGAATGCTCAACTTATTCAGCTGACCCATGAGAATCAACAGCAACAGCGGATTGTTAGAACTGAAGATGCTGGTTTGGATGCCTTCATGAGGCAACAACCTCCTCAGTTCAACGGGGACTACAATCCCGAGGCGGCAGAACTGTGGATTCAAGAATTGGAAAAGATCTTCGTAGCAGCACACTGTGATGAATCTCAAAAGGTTTCTTATGCTTCTTTCATGTTGGTGGGAGGAGGGAGATATGGTGGAAAGGGAAGCAGAGGCTGTTTGAAGTTGAAGGAAGAGCCGCAACTTGGGGGATGTTCCAAGGTGTTTTCTAGAGAAGTATTTTCCTCAGATGACCAGGAGGGAAAAAGAGAAGGAGTTTCAGAGTTTGAAGCAAGGCAACATGACAATTGGGGAATATGTAGCAAGGTTTGAGGCGCTGCTTAAATTCTCAGAGTTTTATTAGCGGTATCCGGACGAGGAGTGGATGTGCTGCAGGTTTGAGGACGGGTTTAAATACGAGATTCAGAAGGCTATAGTATCGCTGGGGATTACTGTGTTCCTTGACAGGCTGGATCAGTGTTCGGTAATCGAGAACATCGAAAGGAGGAGAGAGATAGTGACGAGAAGTGGAGGACCTATCCGTAGTAACCAGAGAGGTAGAGGTGGAAGATTCAGAGTGGCCGGGGGCCATATCAGAAACTAGCACAGAGGACTGGAGAGGCTGGAAGCCAAGGACAAAGTGCAACTCAGGGGTTGCCAAGTTGTTTCAAGTGTGGGGGACCACACATGGAACGAGACTGCAGGAGTCAAGCGCCCGGGAGGACCATAACTTGTTATACAAGTGGAAGGCAAAGACACATGGGAAGGGAATGCACGACCAACTAGTGTGACTGGACAGACTGCGAGACCACAAGCCGCGGGAAGAGTGTTTGCCCTGGGGGGAGCTGAATCCTCTCGATGCCCAGATCTAATTCAAGGTAAGTGTTTAGTTTTGGGCAAGCTCTTATCTGTGTTGTTTGATTCAGGGGCTACTCATTCGTTTATTTCTATGGAGTCCATGGATCATTTAGGGTAAACAATTTCATCTTTACCATATGACCTTTGAGACGACCCCACTTACGTAGGATAATCCCATTAGACGCGTTCAAAACATAACCTCACTCTCTCTGATACCGTAAAACACAGCCAAAAATTTTCACATCAACACTTAAGCAAATAAGAACTTATCACAGCTCAAGAATTTCACATCAGAGTTTCGCCTAGAAGCCATGGCGTAAAAATAACAACAACAAACATAAACACCCCACTGGCCATGGTACAACTCACAAGAGACTCAAAGATACCTCTGAGATCTCTATCTATTTCAGAAGCGCTGACACCACACTTGTTACTGACGATAGAGTACACCTTGGGTCAGCTTCACCTGCTGTAGCACTTCTGATGACCAATCGGCACCTCCATCTTCGGATCACGATCCGGACAACCACTTATATGTAAACATGGAGAAATATGCATAGAAGGTAAGAAACGCTACACTATCATACAAAAGGGAAATCACGTAGCATATAACACATCAACATGTACAATAGCACACAATCAGCAAACACATCCATCTCTCGAGTTCAGCACAACAATCAACCTCAAAATATCACCACTATGGATCATCGCCTATTCTACACATCACAATAGTCAACCTCAAAATATCACAATTAGAGATCACCATCAATTCTACAACAATCAACCTCAAAGGATCACATCTAGGAATCATCGCCTATTCTATATGCACAACTAAGTTCCTAGCCCTTGGAAATACTGTCCTTTAACTCAACTGTGAAGTAGTCATTTTCCAAGGTAGGAGGTCACCCTCCAACTATAAGGGCATAGAGTCGATCGTCCAGGTTACTGGTTCCATGGACGTCTCCCAGAATGTCCACCTCGACCTCATGTGACAGTCACAAACTGCTGTTGCAACTGTACACACGGCTCCATGTACACAACCACTCAAACTGCTGTTGCAGCTGTATACAGGTACCAGCTCATATGATAGCCACTCAAACTGCTGTTGCAGCTATTCATACAGCTCCTTGTGACAAACACTCAAATTGCTGTTGCAATTGTCACAAGTCCCGACCTCGCGTGATCACTGCTGGCAAGCTTCTGTAGCAAGTACACACACGTAACCCTATACACAACCACTCAAACTGCTGTTGCAGTTGTGTGCCAACATATATGATTGTAGTTAGTCATATAGCCCCCTTGTGACAACCACTCAAACTGCTGTTGCAATTGTCACAAGTAATCCACCTCGTGTGATAACTGTTCAGACAGCTGTTGCAGTACATCCCGCGGCTTTCCACCACAACAATGCAAATGTTATGATGTTGCATCCATCATTTCAATAACTTACTAGTGCCTCAAGCCCACATCCTTCAACTGTGAGGATGCCGCTCTCCAACTATGAGAGCCACTTACAACATAGATCCACATTCTCAGCTCCATCAATACTTATTATCCTATAATCCCGATCAACATACCAATCATCATCCTATAATTCCTAACAACATAACAATCATCTCCAAAGTCATTCAAGATCATGTCAATCACAACATATCACATGTCATAGTATAGTCATAAGCATGTCAAGGTAGTAAATAAACATGTTATCACAACAAACATGTTATCACCACAATCAAGTTATCATAACAAACATATTATCTAGCATATTATTATATATGACATCATTAAGTCATGCTATCCAACATCACAAATAATCATGTTATCCATTACCACAAGTAAGCACAAATAAACACATATCACCACTAGTAGGGTTTGAGGAGCCCTACACATGTTAACAATTATATACTATGCCTATGATTCCCAGATATATGTAGGTTCTTCCCCCTCACCTGGTAATCCGTTCCCGTACACTCTTGTATTCACGGACAGCCTTGACCCTCGATCTCACGAACGTGACGAGCACAACCACAACCACTACGAGCTCACCACGTAGCTCCTCAACCCAAAACAGGGTACTGTTCGAGCCCAATATCTCGAGTTACAGACTTCTTATGGAAAATCCAAATGGTTAAGATGAAGATCAACGTGTCCTAAGCCTACTTCCAAAGTTTCAGCCTGATCCAACTATTAACGAATCTTTGGAGAAGGTTTTACTATCACAGGTTGGGTGATATACGGGATGAGTTTCTCACACACTAGGACCATGATGTAAGCTGCATATCTCCCACTCTAGACCTTGAACTGAAAATCCGAATGGTCCAACTGAAGAACCACATGTTCTGAACTTCCTTACCATGTGTGAGCTTGATCCAATGGTTGATGAACGTTTTCCAACGATCTTACTGAAACTGCTTCAACCAAGCTTCAAGGCTTCCAACAATGGTTTCACTCTTTCATTCACCTTGCCTTCTATTTCCCCTAGCCACGAAAATATGGAAGTTTCTCATTCCATTATATTACTTCCTCCTAGATGATGAAGATGATCAAGCTTGTCAAGTTTACTTCTCAAAGTTCTTGAAGAATCCTTGAAGAATGGAGAGAAATTGAAGTTGAAAGCTTGGAGGTGTCTTGAAGTGAAGAAGATGGAGAAGATAAGGGGAAGGTGCACGAAATTGAGAGAGGAAAAATGGAAGAGAGTGGCGTGATATGTATATATATATATATATATATATATATATATATATAGGAAGGGAAGGATAAGGATAGGATAGAATGGTCATTCCCTGTAAGAACCAAATTGGAATTTTATCAAAAGTTGTACTAGAAACTTCAACACTTGAATTGAAAGAATCAAGTGAAGGACAAAGAAATATGGGAGTGTAAATATATCTATGAATGGTGTGGAACATATGTGAAGAAAGGCTAAGGTTGATATAAAATTACTTACAGGCAAAACTGTCATTTCCTATTAGGGGCAAAATTGTCATTTTACACTAGGTCATCATGACTATGGTGAGTCACCTATGTGACTCACCCCTTGTCATCATTACTATGGTGATGAGTCACCATGTAATGATTACATATGGATAAGGTGGTGAGGTGTCTAGGTGAGGTGGCGTGAAAGCGACGTCAGGCTTATCCGTTACCGGTTCCGGTGATCTCGTACGCAGGTCGGGTTTCGTCTGAGTCTTCAACCCAAACCTTAACCATAATTCTCTACTAGTAATGTAGAGTAAAACAATATCTGTGTGGTATCCAAAAAGTGGATACGTAGGGATAAAATCAAATAACAGACGAGAAATGTGGTTCTTGAATGTGATTAGTCAATGGATGAGTTCGTTACCATGACTTATCACCATCATGATTACTCCACCATGACTCATCATCATGAGTCATCCATGTCATGATTACTTTTCTAAAGTAGTCATGATTACTTCTCCAAAACATCTTGATATTTATAACTTTGCCACTATGACTCAGATAAGATTTGGATACTTTACTGATCTGAAAATTGGGATGTTACATTACCATCCCCCTTAAAAAGAATTTCGTCCTCGAAATTCAATTTATCTTGCTGAAATTTAGTCCTTCAACTACTTGTCCCAACTTAACACAAGAGTGTACGGGAACGGATTACCAGGTGAGGGGGAAGAACCTACATATATTTGGGAATCATAGGCATAGTATATAATTGTTAACATGTGTAGGGCTCCTCAAACCCTACTAGTGGTGATATGTGTTTATTTGGGCTTACTTGTGGTAATGGATAACATGATTATTTGTGATGTTGGATAGCATGACTTAATGATGTCATATATGATAACATGCTAGATGATATGTTTGTTATGATAACATGATTGTGGTGATAACATGTTTGTTGTGATAACATGTTTATTTACTACCTTGACATGCTTATGACTATACTATGACATGTGATATGTTGTGATTGACATGATCTTGAATAACTTTGGAGATGATTGGTATGTTGTTAGGAATTAGAGGATGATGATTGTTATGTTGATCGGGATTATAGGATAATGAGTATTGATGGAACTGAGAATGTGGATCTATGTTGTAAGTGGCTCTCATAGTTGGAGAGCGGCATCCTCTCAGTTGAAGGATGTGGGCTTGAGGCACTAGTAAGTTGTTGAAATGATGGATGCATAATCATAACATTTGCATTGTTATGGTGGAAAGCCGCGGGATGTACTGCAACAGCTGTCTGAACAGTTATCACACGAGGTGGATTACTTGTGACAATTGCAACAACAGTTTGAGTGGTTGTTACAAGGGGGCTATATAACTAACTGCAATCATATATGCTGGTACACAACTGCAACAACAGTTTGAGTGGTTGTGTATAGGGTTACGTGTGTGTACTTGCTACAGAAGCTTGCCAGCAGTGATCACGCGAGGTCGGGACTTGTGACAATTGCAACAGCAGTTTGAGTGGTTATCACAAGGAGCTGTATGAATAGCTACAACAATAGTTTGAGTAGCTATCATATGAGCTGGTACCTATATACAGCTGCAACAGCAGTTTGAGTGGTTGTGTACAGGGAGCCGTGTGTACAGTTGCAACAGCAGTTTGTGACTGTCACATTAGGTCGAGGTGGACGTTCTGGGAGATGTACTGGGAACCAATAACCTGGACTACCGACTCTATGCCCTTATAGTGGAAGGGTGACTTCCTACCTGGAAAATGACTACTTCACGGTTGAGTTGAAGTACAGTATTTCCAAGGGCCAGGAACTTAGATGTGCATATAGAATAGGCGATGATCCCTAGATGTGATACTTTGAGGTTGATTGTTGTAGAATTGATGGTGATCTCTAGTTGTGATATTTTGAGGTCGACTGTTGTGATGTGTACACTTGTCCCACTTGGCAAACTACCATCCTTCTTACAAGATCTGAAGAATCATCTGAAGTCGTTCTACTTGCCTCTCGTAATCTCGTAAATGGAAGAGAAAGTTGTAAAGAAAGATATTAACGAATGATAAGGAAGAAGAAAATATATAAATGTCTCACGTTACACATCAAAAGAAAATTGACCAAATTAAGAATATGAGAGGAGATCTAATACCTCAAAGAGGATTTCCAATAGGGTATGGATTATGAGAATGGCCGGCTACATAATCACAATTACAACTCTACTAAAGTTCCTTCCTCCCAAGAGATCTCTTACTAGGTTGACAATCGAAATTCCCAATACTCTCAACGAACAAAAAGTTGAACTGCGGCGGCTTCCTTTTCCAGGAAAGTACACAACTCAGCATCTTCCATCTCTGCTTCACCTCTCAGATTCTGCCTCTATCCTACTCCCAATATGGGAACTCTCACCGTTACCATTTCTGGGTTCAATGGCACCCTCTGTGGCCTTTTTGCCAGTCCTCTACCTAGTCCGCAAGCCATTTATTTCTTTTTAAAAGAAATTATCAGCCCATATTTGTAAGACATACAACACTATATGCCTTACAAACGCTTGAAACAGTTATCACTGCTGATAACTCGCGCTTATCGAATACTCTACCCAGTTTCTAAACATAGTCAATACCCAATGTAGGTTCGACTAGACACGGCCAGTAACAACTTCCTAGACCACACAGTCCGACTAGAACCGAACTGCTCTGATACCATAACAATGAGACGACCCCACTTACGTAGGATAATCCCATTAGACGCTTTCAAAACATAACCTCACTCTCTCTAATACCTTAAAACACAGCCAAAAATTTTCACATCAACACTTAAGCAAATAAGAACTTATCACAGCTCAAGAATTTCACATCAGAGTTTCGCCTAGAAGCCATGGCGTAAAAACAACAACAACAAACATAAACACCCCACTGGCCGTGGTACAACTCACAAGAGACTCAAAGATACCTCTGAGATCTCTATCTATTTGAGAAGCGCTGACGCCACACTTGTTACTGACGATAGAGTACACCTTGGGTCAGCTTCACCTGCTGTAGCACTTCCGATGAACAATCGGCACCTCCGTCTTCATATCACGATCCGGACAACCACATATATGTAAAAATAGAGAAATATGCATAGGAGGTAAGAAACGCTACACTATCATACAAATTGGAATTTCATCAAAAGTTGTACTAGAAACTTCAACACTTGAACTGAAAGAATCAAGTGAAGGAGAAAGAAATATGAGAGTGTAAATATATCTATGAATGGTGTGGAACATATGTGAAGAAAGGCTAAGGTTGATATAAAATTACTTACGGGCAAAACTGTCATTTCCTATTAGGGGCAAAATTGTCATTTTACACTAGGTCATCATGACTATGGTGAGTCACCTATGTGACTCACCCCTTGTCATCATTACTATGGTGATGAGTCACCATGTAATGATTACATATGGATAAGGTGGTGAGGTGTCTAGGTGAGGTGGCGTGAAAGCGAAGTCAGGCTTATTCGTTACTGGTTCCGGTGATCTCGTACGCAGGCCGGGTTTCGTCTGAGTCTTCACCCTAAACCTTAACCATAATTCTCTACTAGTAATGTAGAGTAAAACAATATCTGTGTGGTATCCAAAAAGTGGATACGTAGGGATAAAATCAAATACCAGACGAGAGATGTGGTTCTTGAATGTGATTAGTCAATGGATGAGTTCATTACCATGACTTATCACCATCATGATTACTCCACCATGACTCATCATCATGAGTCATCCATGTCATGATTATTTTTCTAAAGTAGTCATGATTACTTCTCCAAAATATCTTGATATTTATAACTTTGCCACTATGACTCAGATAAGATTTGGATACTTTACCGATCTGAAAATTGGGATGTTACAACCTTATTGTTTCCACACCCACTGGTGATTCATTGACTACCACGTTTGTATGCTTGAAATGCCCTATTACAATAGAAAACAGACATTTCATTGCTGACCTGGTCTGTCTGCCTATGCAGCAGATTGATGTTATTTTAGGCATGGATTGGCTTTTGGCTAACCATGTGATACTGGAATGTTAAAATAAAATACTTTGTTTCTCTGAACAATCTATATTGACGCCTGCTAATGAAAGTATTCCGAAGGGTGGATGATCTAGAGAGTGTGTGGTGCTGTTTTCCTTGGAGGCGAAGGAAACTCCGAACGTGGAAACGCTGCCGATTGTGCGGGAATTTCCGGATGTATTTCCGGATGATGTTCCAAGGTTACCCCCGGAAAGGGAGATCGATTTTACCATGGACCTTGTACCAGGAACTGGACCTATTTCGATAACACCTTATGAAATGTCTCCAACAGAGTTAGCGGAGTTGAAGAAATAGTTAGATGATATACTAGGAAAGGAATTTATCAGACCTAGTGCGTCGCCTTGGGGAGCTCCGATACTGTTGGTCAAGAAGAAGGATGGGAGTTCAAGGTTATGTGTGGATTATCGTCAGCTAAATAAAGTGACGATAAAGAATAGGTATCTTTTGCCAAGGATAGATGATTTGATGGATCAATTGAGGGAAGCAACTATGTTTTCCAAGATCGATCTGCGATCTAGTTATCATCAAATCAGAGTGAGGAAGGAGGATATACCGAAGACTGCTTTTCGAAGTCGGTATGGGAATTATGAGTATTTGGTTATGCCATTTCGTGTGACTAATGCTCCGGCTGTGTTCATGGATTATATGAACAGGATATTCCGACCGTTCCTAGACAAGTTTTTTGTCGTGTTTATCGCTGACATCCTTATTTACTCTCCGAGTAAAGAGGAACATCAAGAGCATCTTCGAGTGGTGCTGCAGGTGCTAAAGGATAGGCAGTTATATGCAAATCTATCTAAGTGTGAATTCTGGCTAGAGGATGTACAGTTTCTAGGACACGTGATCAACAAGGGTGGAATCATGGTGGATCCTGCTAAGGTTAAAGCGGTAGTTAAGTGGGAAAGCCCGAAGTCTGTGAACGAGGTTCGCAGTTTTCTTGGTTTGGCGGGCTACTACAGGCGGTTTATTAAAGGATTCTCTAAAATTGCATTGTCTATGATGCAATTGACGAGAAAGGGGAAGGCGTTTGAGTGGACGGAAGCTTGTGAGCAAAGTTTCTCGGAGTTGAAGCATCGATTGACCACGTCGCCGATGTTGGTTTTTCCAGATCCATTAGGACGTTTTGACGTGTACTGTGATGTGTCTTATCAAGGATTGGGCTGTGTCCTCATGCAAGAAGGAAGTGTAGTGGCGTATGCCTCCAGGCATTTGAGAGTGCATGAACGGAACTACCCGACTCATGATCTAGAGCTAGCTGCAATAGTGTTTGCATTGAAGATATGGAGACACTATCTGTATGGTGCAAAATTCAGCATATTTCGCGACCATAAGAGCCTAAAGTATTTGTTCGACCAAAAAGAGTTGAACATGAGGCAGAGGAGGTGGATGAAATTCATAAAGGACTATGAATTAGATCTGTAATACCATCCAGGCAAGGCGAACGTCGTAGCGGATGCGCTCAGCAGGAAGTCCGTACACGTATCTGTAATGATGGTACGAGAGCTTGAGTTGTTAGAACAGTTTAGAGATCTGAATCTGGACGTGGAAATCGTTGAGGATAGGATGAATCATGGAATGATCAAGGTTACTAGTGATTTCTTGAATCTGCTTCGAAAAAGGCAAGCCGAGGATGAGTACCTTAAGAAGGTTAACCAGTTGATCGAAGAAGGAGAAACGTTTGAGTTTAAGAGGGGTTCGGATGGCCTTATCAGGTTTGGCGACAGAGTCTGTGGGCTAGGGGATAAGGAAGTTAAGTATATGATTTTGGAGGAAGCGCACAAGAGCAAGTTGAGATTTCACCCAGGAGCTACTAAAATGTATCACGACCTGAAGAAGTTATTTTGGTGGCCAGGGATGAAGAAGGAAGTTGCAGCTTATGTCCTATCCTATTTGGTGTGTCAAAAGGCTAAGGTTGAACACCAGAAGCTAGCAGGATTGTTGCAATCATTGGATGTTCCGGAATGGAAGTGGGACGGTATTGCAATGGACTTTGTTTCTGGGTTACCACGAACTCAGAAGAGGTTTGATGCAATTTGGGTCATCATAGATAGGTTGACGAAATGTGCTCATTTCGTTCCTATCAACCAGAACTATTCATTGGAAAGGCTGACTCAGATTTACATCAGAGAGGTGGTGCGTCTGCATGGTGTGCCTTCACGTATTATCTCGGACCGAGACCCGAGGTTTACTTCGAGGTTTTGGAGAAGCTTGAACTGGGCGTCGGGAACTAAATTAAGGTTAAGTTCTGCTTATCATCCCCAAACAGATGGTCAATCAGAACGGACGATTCAATCGTTGGAAGATTTCCTAAGAGCATGTGTATTGAAACACACGGGAAGTTGGGACAAGTTTCTTCCTTTGATTGAGTTTACCTACAACAACAGTTACCACTCAAGTATTGGGATGGCGCCGTATGAAGCTTTGTATTGGAGAAAGTGTAGGACTCCATTGTGTTGGTATGAGACTGGACAAAATCAGTTGTTAAGCCCTGAGTTGGTACAACAGACAACGGAACAAGTTAAGTTGATCTGGGAAAAGATGAAAACCGCAAGGGATAGGCAGAAGAGCTATGCTGACAAGCAAAGGAGACCTTTAGAATTCCAGGAGGGCGATCATGTATTTACAAGAGTTACTCCAAGGACTGGTATTGGCAGGGCAATTTAATCCAGAAAGCTTACACCCAGATTTATAGGACCATTTCAAATTATTCACTGAATTGGTCCAGTAGCTTACCAAATAGCCTTACCACCTAACTTATCAAGACTTCATGATGTTTTTCTCGTATCCTGGCTTAGAAAGTACTGCCCTGATCCATCGCATGTGTTAGAGCCCGAATCAATTCATCTAAGAAAAAACCTTGAATACAAGGCTTTACCTGCTCGAATAGTGGATAGAAGGATCAAGGAGCTTCGCGGTAAACAGATTCCTTTGGTGAGAGTGGAATGGGACCCGGTAAACAGAGATTCAACATGGGAAAAAGAGGCTCAGATGCGCCAACAGTATCCGTCATTGTTTACAGGTAGTAATGAGAAATTTCGGGAACGAAATTCTCATTAAGGGGGGGTAGTAATGTAACACCCTAGTTTTCGGAAACCTTAATTGAGAAAGATGGCCTAGATTCAGTATGTATATGTTTATTTATAATTACTATCATGGCTTGGAAGTGTGTTTAGAGAATAGGTTAAGAGTAGGGATGAATTGGATAGAGAAGAACGAAGGACAAAGGATAAGGAGCAGAACGCTCAAGCGTGGACCAGTGTAACGCTCAAGCGTGATAACGCTCTAGCGTGGAGAGCTTTGGATGCTCAAGCGTGGACCCTCTAACCAGTGACTGGCAGTGATGTGACGTAAAGTGACATATGTCGGTTACGCGTTGCGGTTGGCACGTGATGGGTGGTGCCTTGGTGGTGAGGAAACGTCAACGCTCAAGAGTTGAGGAAGCCAACGCTTAAACGTTGGAACGATAAAGCGTGGAGTACCAAAACGCTAAAGCGTTCGCAGCAGAGTTTTACCTCTATAAATAGTTCTTCACTTTCACCAAGCACGAACTGTTGGTGGTGTTATTGATACAGAGCGCTCGAGAGTGAAGTTTCAGAGGTGAGGTTTCAAGCTTTGATCCAAGTTTTAGATCCGTTCGTTAGTCCGATTCCAATTCCGATCGTGTTTTCGTGATTAGCGCGACTCCTACTCCAATTCTATCGGTTTGCTTTTGCAATTCGACGAGGGTAAGGCGAGGTTCCGTATCTACCTACATTGTACCTATAAATTTTCTCTTTTGGTTTAAGCATCTTTTCACAGTTTTCACTTCATACTAGGGTTAATGCTATAGTCTACGTGTTATTTCCGTGATTAGGGCAAGTTTGGAAGTGGCGTGCGGAACCCGTTGGAGCAAGTGGGCTGCGGCTATAAGGGCAAGGAGAGGAGCAAAGGAGTGCTTGTTGTGTTCGTGATTGTCACTATATTCGCTATCAGGTATGGAGAAAGAGTTACACACGTCGGGGAGGCAGGAGTAGTCCATGCAGCTTTGTTGTATTTTTTATGTGTGTATAGGGGAACCCTAAACCCTATGTGAGGTTGAGCCCTGACAAAGTACCTAAACCCTAGGTTTAGTCCTAGGTTTAGTCTACTTTGGGCTATCACCATTATATTTGATACCCTAGGCTAGCAGATTTGTGATGCATGATAATATGTGCTCTGTGTTGATATATGCGTACCTGCTATTTACGATGTTTGATATTTACAAGAGATGCATGATATGTTGATGATAATGGTATGTGGGGATATATGTTGTTTACTGCTTTATAAAGCATGTTGTTAATTGATGAACTGTTGCATTATATTTGGAAATGCGTGTATGTATGAGATTCAGAGGTTTAACATGATTAAGGCTTTGACACCATGGTGGATGTTTGAGCTGATAATTGAGATTTGAGGTATAGTGGAGCTTGGAGCTCCTAAGATTACGATGGGAGCTTGGAGCTCATATGTGTACAAGTGGAGCTTGGAGCTCGTATGTGTACCTATGGAGCTTGGAGCTCATGTTGCTAAGAGCAAGTTTGCATCTGTTACGATATCAGCTCAAGAGAGACGGATGACATGAATAGCATATGCATTTGATGCCAAGTGCCGAGCCGTATGCTGTGAGGCATACGAGGTTGGTGCACCGAGTGCGGGTGCGAAAAACGGAAGGGAAGGTCTGAGAGACCTTGGGGATATACTGGACGCAAGTGTACCCACATGAGACTGGTATGGTAGTGCCTATCATGTTGTGGCGGTCCTGGCTAAGTATGGTTATCCTAATGAGAGCCCTGAGTCTTTCCAGTTGCCGGTGGATCTTACGAGGAGGCCCAATTAACCCTCTTTGTCTAGGACAGTTGAGCGGTGATGCACTCTTATGGGGTCACGACGAGCGGAACGGATTCCCTGAACAAACCAACTTGTTGTCCGATATGCGGATGTGATGTTTCCTTTAGAAGGGTGTTTAGTACCGGCCGACATGCATAGAAAGAGAATGTGTACATCTAGCTAGGGGACGACCGTGGTGTTGTGATGTTGAGAGATGATTGTGTTTGCTATATGTTCTGCATTGCATCATCCCTGTTATAGATGTGTTGTATATCTTATCTCCCTGTATTTTCTTGTATGTTATGCTTTCGATCTGTGAGTAGACGACGAGTTAGTTGGAGCCGACTATGGACCTGAGGATGCATCCCTTCCTCCAGACAGCACTGGGGTTCCCGATGCTGGGCGAGGTTTAGATCATCTACCACGACGAGCAGGGGTGGCAGGTGGACCCCTCTACATTCTTAATCGTGTATACCGGACCAGTGAGTTTGCTGTTCCGAGGTGGTACTCCACCACGAGCGGACATGATGGGACCATACAAAGTGATCCAGTTTCTTCTGTTTCCCCAGATGTGGCACCCACCCAAGCCCCGAGAGCAGGATTTTATGTGGGCTGCTCCAGCATCATCTCACGTGACGAGTCGCAGAGGCTGTGTGCTGAGAGGACAGTGTCGGAGGTTAGAGCAATATTCGAGAGCCGCCAGGGGTAGGCGGGTGGTTTTGTCTAGTTCTTCTTCAGATTAATTGCCCTTGCCAGTTTATAGGCGCACATATGGGGAAGGACAAGGCAGCTCTTGACTTTCACGTCGTGGAGGACGTGAAGTCGCCAGTGCGTCAATCTTAGGATGCGAGGTGAGGTCTTTTTGATGTATTTTCAGAAGGGATGGGTAGAGCCTGTGAGTTTAGTTGAGTCCCTTTTGATGTTACTTTGTATTTACGTTTCTTATGTACTTTCGTCTGTATTATTACTTAGCCCTACTGATGGGGCCACCATGTATGTATGTATGTATGTATGTATGTATATATATATATATATATATATATATATATATATATATATGTACTATATGTATGTGTTTTCATTTATCCCGTTGTGTTTACTTTGATGTTATGCGCTTTTATTTATGATAATTGTTATCGCTATTTTAATAAGCACGTGATCGCTAAGTTATAATTAGTAGTTTGTTTGCGTTCTAAAATAATGGGATTTCCTCGAGTGAGACTTGGGGACGTCACAAATACCCTTTATAAAATGCACATAATTGAGGACCATCAATAGACATGCGTTTATTTGCTCGATGGTATTATGTTCAGACTTTAGAAAAGCTTTTGTACGTAAGACAATATTTGAATATTGTTTTTTATCTTTTTGGCACTGATCTTTCTTTTAAGCATAGACGATCCATTCGTCTAAGAGAAACTTAAGTGAATATTGGACGCATACTTATTAAAGCAGATTTGTTGGATGTTTATAAGTTTTTAAAACATAATCCAATAAAATAAGTCCACTAACCATAAATTAGGTTATAATAGACTATAAAACAAGAAAGTCATTGGACTATGACTTTCATTCTTGCATGCTTTAAACAAGATGCGTTAGATATCAAATCAGGTTGTTCATCTAATTTAATACTTTTGCTAACATCAAAACTTTGAAGGGTCAGAAACCATAACCTCTTTGGTTCCAACATATATCTCCTACAGAGCTGGTCCAAACAAAATATACATACTTCCCGCACTCCTAGACTACTCTGTCCTTATAAGCGACGGAATGAATCAAAATAGTGGGTCTTTCACCCATTATTGTCATGGAATATAATCCTCAGTTTCTTAGATCCATCTATCGTCCGGCCATTCAAAGAGTCTATTAATTCAGAAAAGCATAAATAGTTGAAAACAACATAACAAATAGGAGGTAAGATGTATGTCATCTACACAAATGACTGAATAGTAGTAATAGTTCCAAAACAAGCAAAAATCAAATAGAATATTACAATTAGCAACTAAATAAACAAAGTACAACATCAACTAGTGTAACACCTCGATTTTCATGTTTTCTAAGACTGATAAACTGTAAAAATGAGTTTATATTTTTATTTGAGGTTTAGAAAAAGAAATAAAATAAACTAAGACCATAGTCACGCTCTACGCTATCGTAGGGAGTTACGGTTAAATTTTGGATCGAAAACTCAGACGGAGCCCAGTCTATGTTTTTCAATGATAGTATGATTTCACTGCTCAGACAACCTAATTTTGACTCGTGAACAAAAAAGTTAGTCTTAGAATCGAATTTCCTACAATTTTGATAAAATTGGTTTTTCACACTAAAAAGCGAAATAAGATAAGTTATTCAGGCGAAATCTCAAATCGGGTGACGAACAGAGCTGAATTTGGATTTAGCTGGTAGTCACATCAAGCCACATCACCCAGGAAAGCGTGCCAGTGTCATGATGACGTGAGAAAATATCTGGACGCGAAAAGATCAAAATACCCCTAACCTTTTCATAATTACCATTTAACCTTGTGTGAAAAGACCATTTTCCCCTTAAGTGAAAAACTTTTGGACATTTTTGCCCCTCCCTTCATCTCACACGCCTCCTTCACCTTCATGAAGGCCTTCCACCCCTTTTTATTCATAACTCAAATTTTCCTCACATTTCCTCACCTTTTCTCTCATGAACTTCAAGTGATTTTGTGAAACAAAGTTGATAAACTTGATCATCTTCATCTTCTATGAGGTATAAACTCTTCCTTTGATATCTCAATCATCATATTCTTCCATTGAAAACTTGTTTTTCATCTATGTTCAAGTTTAAGAATCAAACTTCATAAATCCATAGAAAATTGTCAAAAAATCCTTTTAATGTAAAACCAATTTCTATGAGTTAGTTTCATCATCCTCTTTCACTATCCAAGAGCATGTAAGCAAAAGAGTTCCCTAGCCCATATGGGTATGATGAGGCCGAAACCTATAGGGTGAGAAAGCTTGAGTTTTTTATTCAAGTTTTGAGTAATGAGACTTGTTTTAGTGTTAGGTATACCTAAGGATCATTCATCCAAGAGATAGGAAATTTTAGACATCTCTAGCTAATTTTTGAGCCCTATGGCCGAACCCTAAGTCTAAGGAAATAGGTAAAATTTGTCTTATTAAATGTTGATGTTTGAATTGATTGTGTGAATATAGTTGGTGTTGAGTATTCGGGCGAATAATCGGAAGATTCGCGAACCAGTCAGACGATTTTCATTTGGAGGATTACTTCACAAAAGGTATGGGGAGTGAACCTCATCACATCAAAATTGGTGGAAGATAAAATTGGTTGTTTATGCTTTGTTTGGGTGAAATCCTTTTGCTTGGATTCACTACTTTATTTATGAAGTTCTCTTTGAGAACATGGTTGTAATAATGGTTCCATGTTTAGTGTATGCTTATGATGATGTATGTTTGGATGGAAAAATATTTTCATGTATGTTGAAAACCATACTTTGATCTCTAGATCAAGTAAGGATTTTTATGCTTGATTATGGTTGAATGATGCATGATTATTGTTCATCATAATATTGTGAGCATTTTGGGCTATTACTTGACAAGTTAGTGAAGCAAAATCTTCACATCCCTTGTGTGGGAGTATTCGGCCATGACCATAAGAAAAAGGAAGAACATGAGTTGTTCTTGAACATTCAATGTTTTTGAAAAGTTAGAAAATGTTTTAGTAACTTATATTTCAAAACAAAACAAGAAGTGATTTTGATCCAAAGACCAAATAGAGTTTCAACCTTCAAGTGTTTTACTAAGGTGAAAATGTATTTTTACTTTAGTCATTGTTTATCCAATTAACTAAGTGTTTTAAAAGTAAAATGATGGAATTGATTTCATGGAAGTAAAAGTAATATGAAGTTACCTTAGGTTTTAATGGGATATCACCTTCATTTTAAAACCAAGTTGACATTCAATCTTCAAAGTATAAAGAGGACCTTGTCTTCAAGTTTGAATTAAATGAATCATAGTTTGAAAACTGAATGAAATTTCATTTTCTTTTACACAAACTTAGATCATGGTTTTACACTAAGTTAGTAAGGAAAAACCCTTTTCAATTTAGTTAAGGTACTTTACTTTAAGCAAGTAACAAAGTTATTTCAAATCAAATGAGTTTTTAATTAAAAAGGTTTTGGTTTACATAGTCTTAAATCGAGAGTTCTCAACTCTGAATCGTAAGATTTTACGCATGAAAACCTAAGTAATTGACTTAGAGGAAAAGAAAAGAGATAATTAAGTATAGTATATGGTGGAACAAGACCATGCACTATACCATTGAGGATTTTGTTCATCAATGACTTCATAAGACTTAAGTGAATTAATCCTTATTTCATTATTGGAAATCCAAGGAATTAATATCTTAGAAAGGAACAAAGACTTATCTAAGAGGATTCTCAATCCTTCTTCATTATACTTAGAACTTGAGATGTAATTCATAAGACATAAACACAAACATGAAACGTTTTGGGTTTTGAAACAGTAGTTCGATGATGGACTGGTGATTTGGATCTAGGGCAATCGTTCAATTGTTTCAGTCTTGTGATAATTCGATCCTAGAGGGATCATGAGATTTATCCGGTGGGTAAAAGTTTTATAATACGAAGACGCATATAGTTCCTAAGGAAGAGAACCTTAGCGAACCTTGAGGTTTATCCGGTGGATAAACATTGCTTTATCGCATCTGCTTAGTGTAAGCATTGGCATTTCATTGCATGAGTTATAAAGCCTTGAGCCTAGGAGTTGAGCTTACACCTTGATGCGGGTGCGAATCTTACGGTGACGTTTTAAGTAGTCTTGGAGGTATCAGGGTTGGAAAGTCTGACATGTGACCAGTTGGTAGCTCTTCTATGTCGTGGCGACTCTGAGCAATACACTGATATCCTCGATTAGATGCCGTACTTTTCATGTATGGTGTAGAGTGTTTCCGTAAAGCCAGATACGTGCACGTTACGAATGTTGTAGCATCTTGCCCAAGGCTGGCGTACTCGAAACATGTCCTCCTATTCACTCTCTCCAACACTTTGCTAGCTCCATGGAGTAGGGGTCAGAGTTTTACCCTTGTGGCATATGGCATTGAGTCATGTACATTGCATTGCATGGCTGTTGATGATTACATTTACTTAGTGTACATCACTATTCTGTTTTCGAGGATGCCTTATATTATGCTGCTAATTGATTAACATGATATATTGATATTTATGGTATGCATGTTAAGTATGTTATTACTTGGTGCGTCGTCCCGTTTTTACTTCTGCTATTTTGCTGTGCTGATGATTGGGAATCTCACCCATATTTGTATATCTTCTCTGCTGGTATTGTTGTTTCTACTTAAGAAGATGGGCGCGACGACGATTCAGTTCAGCATATACTTTGAGTCCGGAGGGGGACTCCCTTTACTATTTTGTTTTGGCCAGGATGTGGCCAAGTGTCAGTTGTACCTTTTCGGGAGCTATGACTCCTAATACTTAATTAAATACTTATTATCCGTTAGGCTTGGACCTATGTCTGTATACAGCATTGTTTCTATTTCCGTACTTTAATTCTGTATGAGTTCTAGAAATGCATGGTGAATCTAAGTTCATTTATTATTACTCACTTTACTAATCCTATTATATCATTGCGAAAAAAAAAAAGAGAAAACCGTATTTTGAGCATTAATATTATTTTCGGCCTTATAATCATTCTGAAATGTGACACTCAAGAAAGGGTGTTGCAACGAGTATATTCATAATATTCCAAACATTCACAAGAGAGTCAATTAAATATTTCAAATATAAATGCAGGATGTCAAATGCCAATGCACATGCATGAGGCCCAACTCAACTCTACTCCATGGAGCATTCATATAGTCGGAGGAACGATTAGGAGTATATGTTCTATATCCAATAAACTCAACAAGGTGCATTAATCTCAATTTTTGCACAACACGGCTTTACCGGAACACTCTCGATTGATCCTGAGTAGTTTAGTGACTCGTCGGGATCCCCATGCGACGGTATCGATTTACCATGGCACAGGGGAGCTACCACTTGTCCCCTATGGGATTTCGAGCATAATGCGTCCCCAAGGTCTTCACAACCTCCACTTAGGTACTCTCACCCGCACCAAGGTGTAGCTCTCTCCTCGGCATCATGTCAAAGACCAAACTTCATGATGTACAAATGTCAATGCCAATGCCATGCATGGCCTCAATACAACTACATTTCATATCAATTTGTTAGAGTATCAAGTCATTTCGTTGGTGCTTGCCCCAGAATACCCTTTGGGGTCAAAACTCATATAGGCGGAATGCCCTTTGTGACGTCCCCAAGTTCCACTCGAGGAAATCCCATTATTTTAGAAATCTCTCATACTGTTAACTATGCTTAGCGATTACGCGCTTATTAAGACCAACGATAACATGCATTCAATATAAAAGCGCTCGACATCAGAGTAAACATAGCAGCACAAACGAAAACATATACAATACATATATATATATATATATATATATATATATATACATGGTGGCCCCATCAGCAGGGCTAAGTATATATACAAACGAAGTACAAGATAAAATGAAGATACAACAAAACATCAAAGGGACTCTAACACTCGATCTCACATACTCTCCCCATCCCTTCTCAAAATACAGCAAAAAGACCTCACCTCACATCCTATGATAGACGCACTGGCGACGTCACATCCTCAACGACGTGAAAGTCAAGAGCTACCCTGTCCTTCCCCATACGTGCGCCTATAAACCCGCAAGGGCACATAATCCAAGGAAGAACTAGACATAAAGATCCGCCTATCCTGGCGGCTCTCAAATACCGCTCTGACCTCCAACGTTATCCTCTCAGCATGAAGCCTCTGCGACTCGTCACGTGAGATGATATTGGGGCAGCCCACTTAAAATCCTGCTCTCACGGCTTGGGTGGGTGCCACATCTGGGGAAACGGAAGAAACTGGACTAGTCTATATGGTCCCATGATGTCTGCTCGTGGTGGAGTACCGCCCCAAAACAGCAAGCTCACTGGACCGGTGTACACGGTCAAGAACGTAAAGGGGTCCACCTGCCACCCCTGCTCGTCGTGGTAGACGATCTCAAGCTCGCCTAGCATCAAGATCCCCGGTGCTATCTGGAGGAAGGGATGTGTAACACCCCCTCGGTGCTTGATGTTTGCGTACTTGATGTTCCGGAGCTTAGGAAGTTGATCCTTGAGGAAGGGCATAGAAGTTGTTTAAGTGTTCACCCAGGAGCCATAAAGATGTATCAAGATCTGAAACGCATGTTTTGGTGGCCTAAGATGAAGAAGGATGTGGCTGAGTACGTTTATGCTTGCTTAGTGTGTCAGAAGGCTAAGATAGAACACCAGAAACCTTCAGATAAGATGCAACCTTTGAGTATCCCTGAGTGGAATTGGAATAGTATCTCTATCGATTTTGTGTTTGGACTCCCTAGGACTCCAGCTAGTTGTGATGCCATATGTGTTGTTGTGGACAGGCTGACTAAATCTGCCCCTTTCATTCCTATGAACATGGAATATACATTAGAGAAGCTGGCTAGTTTGTATATCAAGGAAATAGTTAGATTGCATGGTGTAACCTCTAGCATAGTATCAGGTAGAGATCCTAGATTTACCTCTAGGTTTTGAAATAGTTTGCATGAGGCTTTAGGGACCAAGCTTAGACTGAGTTCAGCTTACCACTCACAAACTGATGGTCAATCTGAGAGAACCATCCAATCCTTAGAGGATCTGTTGAGAGCCTGTGTTTTAGAGCAGTCTAGAAGTTGGGATAAGTTCTTACCCCTTATAGAGTTCACCTACAATAATAGTTTCCATTCCAGTATTGGGATAGCACCCTATGAAGCTTTGTATGGGAGGAGATGCAGGACACCCTTATGTTGGAATGAGCCTGGTGAGAATGTTGTGTTAGGACCTGAGGTAGTGTAGGAGACTACAGAAAAAGTGAGAATGATACAAGAAAAGATAAGAGTGGCACAGAGTAGGCAAAAGAGTTACCATGATAAGAGAAGGAAAGCTCCAGAATTCCAGGAAGGGGACCGTGTATTCTTGCAAGTTACTCCTACAACTGGAGTTGGTAGAGTAATGAAAGCGAGGAAACTTACCCCAAGATTCATTGGTCCTTACCATATTCTAAAATTAGTCGATGAAGTTGCCTACCAAATAGCCTTACCCCCGTTTTTGTCAAACCTCCATAATATTTTCCATGTGTCTCAACTCAGAAAGTACATTCATGACCCAAACCATGTGATAACACCCGATATGATTCCATTAAAAGGGAACTTGACTTTTGAGGCACTACCACTTCGTGTTGAGGATCGAAGGATTAAGCAGCTGAGAGGAAATGAGATTTCATTGGTCAAGGATGCTTGGGGTGGAGCTACAGGAGAAAGTGCTACTTGGGAGTTGGAAAGCAAGATGAAGGAGTCATATCCGCATCTATTTGCTCAAGGTTAGTGGAAATTTCAATGACGAAATTTTTATAAGGGGGTGGAGTTGTAACACCCCAATTTTCGTTTATACGTGCATCGATGTGTTAATATATGTTTATATGTTGATTTATGTCCTTAGTTTCATGTTGGATGTTTAAGTATATGTTTTGGGTGGTTTAGCCTTAAAAAGGGGCATATGCTATCAAAACCGGACCATAATCGATTATGAGTGTTAGCCAAAGGAGTCAAAACATCCGTAATCGATTATGGTAATCGATTATGAATGTTAGAGAAACGAGTCAGAACATCCATAATCGATTATGAGTTTAGAAAACAAGTTAGAGCTGTGACACCCTTAAACTCAACATAGATTTATTATATAAATATTGATTTGCGAAAAGATTCTTTACGAAATAAAGATACAAGTTCTACCATTAATAAACATTTTCGCAATAGTTAAGAGTATCACCATTCATAAACTCAACTTCAAATCCAATTAAATTAAACATATTGTCATAAAACGTTTACAAGTTTTGTATAAATAATAAATAGTTTAAATAAGATAATCCCCTAGCCCGATGTCACAGGGATCAGAGCTAAACAAAAACCCATAAAGAAATAAATAACATGATCCGAAGCCTAAAGAACAACATCAAAATGAAAACTCCTAATAGAGCATCCGTAACTCCATGTAAGCTCCAACGCGTTACTCCTCAATCACTTGAGAATCATCTGTACAAATCGTACATTATACAAGAAGAGACACAAATACAAAGGGGTGAGAAGACATCCTCATATACATTTGTTATGGAAGTAAAATGGAAATTAAGGCGAGTGCATACACTCAAATATACATATATACGTATACATACATATATAAATACTACACACCCACAAATATGACATAATCATCTTCGTAATTCAAGTCAAATCATTTCATAACAGTTAACATATCATTTCATTATATTTTGTAAACATGTCGCATTACAATCACAAGCAACAATGTCCCCTCGGACTCATACAACACACATATTTGAGTACCCACAAACAGGCTCTCTAGGGTCTGGGTCTCATCCACGGGCTCTTAGCGGCTGGATCCCATCTCGGGCCATTCCATGGCTGGGTCCATAAACGGGCCATTCAGAGCTGAGTCCCATCTCGGGTATTGCAGAGCTGGGCGTCACACAAGCAATCACAAGTGAGTACCCATCACGGGCTCCTTAGAGCTAGGGCTCACACACAACATCCATAAATGAGTACCCATCACGGGCTCCTTAGAGCTGGGTCTCACACACAACATCCACAAATGAGTACCCATCACAGGGTCCTTAGAGCTGAGTCTCACACATAAACAATACATCACATTTAAATATAGTCACAATCATAGTTCACATACATTCATGCTTAACTATAACTCAATATTCACATATTATAATCTCAAACCAATAGTTATATAATTCATGATCAAAACATTATCATAATGACATTAACAACACTATACCACTTATAGTAACACATAAATATTTATAACATCATTATAGCAATACATACACGTTTTCATGATATCACAATCATATAATTGATTCAATACTATATTCATAGCACACAATCATCCAAGCCATTGCTCCAACAATGGTCTCAACAAATCACTCAAGGAACAAGGGGATCATGGAAATCCCCAATCACCTCAATCCTATTCTCACATTCCCATATGATATGATCATCTTTTCCCCCCCATACCTGGTATGACGAAACGAAATCCGAGGAAGAAGAGAGTGCGAGATTCGTTCTTGGTTTCGTCTCAGGGCTCAAGCGCTTGATCACAATACAACATAACAAAAGGAATAGATTCAATTCCTAATTCAATAGAAATTAAAGGAAAAAGGATAAAATTTAGGGTTGGTTATCTTACCTTGATCACAAGCTAGAAGACTTAAACTAAAATTAAGGAAAGGAAGAGTTGCCTTGTCCTTGCTTCAATACAATTGCTGTATGATGGTGCCAAATAGAAACCAAAAACGTTCATAATCAGTCCCCAAATCAAGAAAACTCAAGGAGAATTGGAGAAGATACAGGGGTACAAGAATTTACCTCAACCCTAACCTATTAAGGTCAACAAGAACAAGGAAGAACGGCTGCACGAAGGTTTCGTATCAGCTGCGGTTATTTTCCAACGAAAACGGGTAAAACGGTTTATGTTCTTGATGAATCTCAAGGGATTAAGAGGGAACCCTAAGAGATTGAGAAAGGAGGTTTTCAGAGGTTTAGAGGCTACTAAACTAGGGTTTATGTCATGCTCAAAGGGTTTAAAAAGGAGTTAAGACGAAACGGGCCAAATTAAGGGTCCAAAACTCGTTTCTGCAAAAAAACACAGTAATAATCAATTATGATAATCGATTATGACTGTTCTGACTCGACAATCAGCGTTCTCGAATACCAATAATCGATTATGGGTAACCAATAATCGATTATGGTTGTTCTGACACTCATAATCGATTATAATAATCGATTATAATAATTGATTATGACTATTATGACTTGTAGATAATTCTCTAAGCTTTCCAACGCATCCAAGATCGCCTCAATCGGACATCTAGAACTCAAGATATGTCCAAAACCGTAAAACAAGTTTCGTGACCCTTTTCTAAAGATTAAACTACCCAAAACATACACTTAAACACCCAATATGGAACTAAGGACATAGATCATCATACAAAAACATATATAAACACATTGATACACATATAAACGAAAATTGGGGTGTTACAAGAGCAGCCATAATCGATTATGATAATCAATTATAGGTATTTGAGTATGCACACTGACAATCAGAACAGTCATAATCGATTAGGATTGCGTTTTTCTGCAAAACGGGTTTTGAAATCCTTATTTCGGCCCGTTTCGTCTTACTTCCTTTTTAAACCCTTTGAGCACGAAATAAACCCTGTTTTAGCTACCTCTAAACCTCTGAAAACATCCTTTCTCAATCTCTTAGGGTTCTCTCTTAATCCGTTTGAGATTCATCAAGAACGTAAACTGTTTCACCCGTTTTTGTTGGAAAATCACCGCAGCTGATACGGAGTCTTTGTGTAGCCATTCTTCCTTGTTCTTGTTAACCTTAATAGGTTAGAA
This sequence comes from Ammopiptanthus mongolicus, assembly GCA_039655645.1. Classification (NCBI taxonomy): domain Eukaryota; kingdom Viridiplantae; phylum Streptophyta; class Magnoliopsida; order Fabales; family Fabaceae; genus Ammopiptanthus; species Ammopiptanthus mongolicus. The sequence continues at coordinate 59,287,971 of CM077345.1, forward strand.
TTGAGGTAAATTCGTATACCCTTGTCTCTTCTCCAATTCTCTTTGAGTTTTCTTGATTTGGGAACTGATTATGAACGTTTTTGGGTTCCGTTTGGCACCATCATGCAGCAAGTGTATTGAACCAAAGGCAAGGCAACTCTTCCTCTTCTTTGTTCTAGTAGGTCTTTTAGTTTGTGATCAAGGTAAGTTAACCGACCCTAAAGTTCATCCTTTTTTCCTTCAATTTTTATTGGATTAGGAATTGAATCTATTCCTTTCGTTATGTTGTAATCTTGGTCAAGCGCTTAAGCCCTGAGATGGAATCAAGAACGGATCTTGTTTACTCTTCTTCCTCGGATTTTGTTTCGTCATACCAGGTATGGGGGGGAGAAGGTAAATATGAATATAGGTCTTGGGGTAGCGTAAGATAAAGGGTTAACCCATGACCCTAATTGTATGTTGATATATGACATATGACTTTTACACCTTATCTATTTATTCATGTATGTCTAGAGGTGTTGTTAAATGACTATATGTGATATTCTTGATTCTTGTTATTATTGGATGTGGGTTATTATTATTATGGCATGATTATGATGGATGGCTGCGTTGTTTAAGCCTTGAAAGTTGATGTTAAACTAATTTTAAGCTACAGACCTAGTTATAGGTCCATGAAAGTTTATAATAAATGGAGTTAGCATGAGAGGTGAGGATGATAACCCAAGGATTATAGTCACAACACATAGGTGTTGATCAATGAGTGTTAGAAATGTTTAAGGTTAGCAATATGTATTACTAAGTTAGCAGTAATTGATTATAATCGGTAATAATCGATTATTGGGCATGAACGAAATTACATGATCTTTCAAATTTAAATAAAGAGAGTAAGTGAACAATGTGATAATCTAAAGAATGTGTTTTGAGGATACTAATGAAATTAAGGTAAGAACATAAATGAGGATATTGGTATGTAAAATAGGGATAGAGGTTTAGTTAATTCAGATAATACTTAATAAAGATATTGATACTAATAGTAACGATGTGTTGCTATTAGTGATGTTGATAAAGACGGTAACGATGGGTTATCGTCAGATGTTGTTTATGATCATCGTTGATGTTCAAGTTTGATAATCATTGTTAATGATGATGATGGTGGATGGTTGGACATATGTTGGCATGTTTGATGAACATTGCATATATCATTATATAAAGATGGTGGTCTGGGCGGAAAGCAAACGCTGAATCGCGATGGTGAAGGCCATGATGGATGTTATCCCGACCTTGAGGGTAGAGTTGGGTAAGGAGGTTCCTTATAGCATGGACTTGCAACCCGTGGCCAGAGCGTCCTATTGAAAACCTGACTACTCTAATGAGCCACTGTATTTTCAGGATTAGTGAGAGTATCTGTGGAGATCATCTCATATGGTGATGCGTCCCTGTTGGTTAAACAGATATGTACCCCTAGTCGACTTTCCAGAGTTAGAGTTGATGGATCCACATGTGCATGGAGTAGTGATGGTGCATAGCATTGCACACATTTTTTAGCATGATATATTATGTTTGTATGATTGTGTGATGTATTCTCATCTTACTAACTACTCTGTTATCGTTTTTATTCATATGTGTATGACTTCTCACTCCCTATTTTCATTGCTCTATGCATGTACCTTTTTTGTGCAGAGGAGGGTGAGCCAATTGCTGAGGAGTGATCCCTAGGAGATTGCTTGCTGATGCGTGAAATCCGCAAATGTACGGTTTCGTTGTCAAGTAATAAAAAGATCGAATCCACAGGGACTATGTTTATGAATATCAATTAATTATTTAATCCAATTAAATTAAACAAATGGAATATATTTGACGAGTTTTAAGAAAGTAGTAACCAAGCAATTAAATAAATTAATATTGAAAAGCAAGAGAACAAGAACACAAATAGCAAGCTTTATGGAAGGGGGTTTCAAAAGTCAAGAAAACTTCTAGGATTGGGGTAACCACAATGATACTAGATAAATCCTAATTGACAGCCCTTTTATTAATATTGAAATTCAATGAAGGTGAATTACCCTAAACTAGTTAATGTTCTTTCTCAAGAGACAAGAACCGTGCCCAATTAAACCAATTCCTACTCTTGTGATAATTGAATTTAAATTGAACCCTTTAAGCTTTATGGCAATTCATTAAGTCCTCGAAAGGCTAAACCTACTCTCGTGATTTAGACCTTAAGTTCAATTCTTATTGTTCCAATACCCTACGTCCCTAGATATCTATGAGATGCAAATATGTGGCCAGCAAATTCACATGAATAAGCGCAATAAGGATTGAATCAAAGAAAATTCAAAAATTAATAAAAGGATAAGCAAATTCAATTAATCATCATCAATGTACCAAAGGGCATTGCCCAATCCTAGAAATCAGAAAACTACTCAAGCATTGTCATTGTAACAACCTTCATCAAAGAAAACATGGAAAAATACCCAAATAGAAAAAAGGAAAAGAGAAAAGAATCCTAAAACCTCAATGCCTCCACTCTAACCAGCAATAGCCAAGTTCTCCCCCCTAATTTCGAGCCTCATAGTTCCTTATATACCTTAGGTCAAAAAGATTACAAAGCCCAACATTAAAAATAACCCAAATCAGGATTTATACATGCCACGACCGTGTCACGAGTCACACCCTGGCCGTGGCTTTTTCTGAACCTCCAACTTCCTTCTTTTCATCTAGGTCAAGGCCGTGTCAGGTGACACACCCAGGCCGTGTACCTTTCTGATCCTTAAAGAATGATTTCCTTCAAGCTTTTCCGGTCATGGTCGTGGCATGTGTCATGGCTAGGCCGTGGCACACCAAGTTTTGCTCCTCTTTTACTTCTTTCAAGCTCCAAACTTCATGCAAGCTCCAATAGGGGTTAATCCAAGCTTTTAATCAATAATCCTGCACCAAAACACCAAGACCAACGCAGTAATCCATTCTAAATAGAAAACTAACAAAATATTAATTAAAATGCCTAGACTAACATGAAAATGCATGCAAAATGACTATGAAATGTGATGTGAAATCACACACATCAAACTACCCCAAGCTTAAGATTTTGCTTGTCCTCAAGCAATCACTGAGGCCAGAGAAAGATTATCAATCAATACAAAGATAGTGAATCAAGAACTCGAGAATCAACAAATCGAAGCAATAGGCAAATTCAAGTCAAACAACCAAGAGATGATCCAATTCAAGTCCAATTAGAGGCTTAGATTCCCTAAATCCATGTTTCTCACCAATTGGGGGAACTCTCCTAACCACACTCAAAGTGTTTAAGGGTAATAGACAATGCGCTCAATTCACTTCAAAGAAAGTGCCATACCATAAGCTTGACTATCAACCAAAATCTCTACTTTATTTTATTTTGAAAACACACTCAAATCAAGAGGTCTTTCATAGCGTTGTAATGAGGCCATGGGAATCAATCATTGGGTAGGAAAATCAAAGGAAGGGAAATTCAAAAGGCTAACATAATGACAAACATGTATGGCAACCTCCTAGAATACCCATAGGACTTTTCTTAATACTTTTCCACCCCTTTTTTTTTTCTCTTCTTCTCTTCTCCAAATTTACATATATTTTCTTTTTCCTTTTTTTCTGTTTTTTTTTTTTAAGGACATACAGTAGAAGAGAACAATCAACAAGAGGGATTTTCCCCTCATTTTTTTTACTACCACATCACCCTATTTCAATACTCTAGAAGGCACCATGCAGAATTTATCTACAATATATACTAGGGTACCAAGAAAATCATTTTACTTTGTTAGGCTCAAAATGGGCAACTAAGGGTACCATTCCATCAATCAAAACTCAGAAGGCTAGAAAAATACCTAATTGCCTCAATAATTTTCAAGTGTGTCAACAAAAATTTTTAAGCTTCAATATGGTATCAAGTCAAGTTCTAGAGAGCACAATGAAGAGGGAACAACACTCAATCACAAAAAAAAAATGGGGCATTTTCAACACATAACCCCTTTTTAGGCTCAAATCTCACATTTAGAAGGTCAATAATCAATGAGAAACACAAATCAAGAACCTTATGCTAATCATCAACTATTCAAGGATCAACTCTTTAGAAAATAGCCTTATCACATGAATAAAAAATTGGGCTCCAAATTCACCATCTCATACAAATTGGCACAAAGTTCAAACAAGAACATGCAAAATCAAAATAGGGGCAACTCAATGGTGTGATCATGCAAGGAATGCAATATGCAACCTAAAATTTTCTAATTGCAATGCAACATGAAAAGAGTAAAAATATATACCCCAAACTACCCCAAGCTTAAAAACTTACATTGTCCCCAATGTAAATAAATAAGTTGGAATAGGGGGAAAAAATAAAATGAAAACCAAAGAGAAAATTGCAAGAAAGTGAAACTTGGGTTGCCTCCTAAGAAGCGCTTGTTTAAAGTCATTAGCTCGACTCCTTTCACATTAACCCGGATCAACAAAGCTTGGGAGTGAATGTGTGACTCCCTTCTTACAAGTTTCATCTAAGATACCATCCTCTAATCTTGGCCTATTGTGCCACCGCTTTGCCCGCTTCCACTTAAGCTTCTCGGCCCTAGCTTCTTGAGGTGAAAACTCAAGCTTTTTATGTTTTACCACCTCATCCTCATCATCCTCCGAGGTATCATAAGCTAAGCAAATTTGAGGAGGGTCATCAACTCTAGACTCCTTTTTCTCCATCGGATGCAATAATTCAATCCTGCACAAAGAGTTCTCAAGAGAGGTTGTTTAATAGGATTAGTCAAATCAAAATCTATCCTTTCCTCCCCAATATTCAAAGAAAGCTTCCCTTTTTTAACATCTATAATGGCCCCAGCAGTTGCCAAGAAAGGCCTTCCTAGAATGATAGGAAATTTGGAATTCCCCTTCATATCTAACACCATGAAGTCAACAGGAATGCAAAATTTTCCTACCTTAATGGGGACATTCTCTATGATGCCAAGAGGTTTCTTAATTGAACTATCCGCAAACTGTAAAGAGACGTCAATTGGTCTCAAGTCACCTATCCCCAATCTCTTAAAAATAGACAAAGGCATAAGACTCACAGCAGCACCCAAATCACACAAAGCATCATCAACGCTTACATCACCAATTGAGCAAGGAATAGAGAAACTACCTGGATCTTTGAGCTTAGGAGGCAATTTATTTTGAATTAAAGCACTACACTCCTCAGTTAAAGCTATTGTCTCATATTCCTCTACCTTCCTCCTATTGGACAAAAAGTCCTTAAGAAATTTAGCATAGGTAGGCATTTGTTGCAACGCCTCAGTGAAGGGTACATTTATGTACAATTTCTTAAGGACCTCTAGAAACTTCCCAAATTGCTTATCTAGCTTAGCCTTGGCCAACCTTTGAGGGAAAGGAATCGGGAGTTGGTAAGGTTCAGGGGGTACAAACTTAGACACTTTCTCATTAGTTTCCTTTTCTTCTAAGGTTTGTGTCTTAGTTGTCTCTTTTTCCTCATTCCCCTCGACTTTGGGATCCTCTAAAGTCTTACCACTTCTTAAGATCACAACATTACAATGCTCATTAGTATTTATCTCAGGTTGACTAGGAAACTTACCAGGTTGTCTATTTGAGGTGCTGGCTTGATGAGCAATCTGAGTTTCCAACATCTTATTGTGAATGGCCATATTGTCAACCTTAGCTGACAATTCTCTAATTGCCTCAGCTACAACCTTACCATGTTACCTAAACTCCTCATTTTGCTTAGACTGACTCTCAACAAAATTCTCAGGAAGAGACTTAAGTTTAGAGGTCTGTACCTGTTGGAATCCAGAAGAGGGGTTAGCATTACCTTGGCCTTCTTGGAATTGGTGGTTCAACGTGTTGTTGTTCTGGTAGGAGGGGTAAGGGTTGTTCTTCCTTCCTTGGTTATAAGAGTTTGGAGGAGCGTAGTTAGGTAACTTTGGGTTTGTGTCATAGAAGTTGTTGCACGAGTCCACTTGCACAAACAACATTAGTAGCACCTATTGCATTCACATTTACTTTCTCAAGTTTATCAAAACGCTCATTTAGAGAATCAAATTTTAATATTATCAAATCAACACCATCTACCTCAAACTTACCTCCCGAAAGTTTTTTCGGGTTATTACCTCTTTCGTTTTCCCATTGGTGATGATTTGCAGCAACACTCTCAATGATTTCATAGGCTTCTCCTAGCCTTCTGTTCATCAAAGCTCCACCAGTTGCGGAGTCAAGTGACACCTTCAAAGAATATTCAAGCCCATTGTAGAAGGTGTGAACAATCAACCACTTCTCTAGCCCATGATGTGGACAGGCTTCCAGCAAAGCCTTGTATCTATCCCAAGCTTCTGACAATGACTCTCCATCTTTCTGAATAAAGCTTGTGATTTGGGTCCTTAGATAAGCAGTCTTGGAAGGTGGAAAGAATTTGTCCAAGAATGCTTGCTCCAATTGGTCCCAAGTAGTAATTGTTTCAGCGGGCACAGACTTCAACCATCCCCTAGCTCTATCTCTCAATGATGAAGGAAATAAGCGGAGGCGGAGAGCATCAATAGAGGCACCTTCAATCCTGAGAGTCTCATAGAATTCCCAGAACGTCTCAACATGGTCATTTGGGTCCTTTGAAGGTAGTCCTCCAAACTGGTGTTGCCTTATCATCGAGAGTAAAGCAGGCAGTATAGTGAAGTGTCCAGCATCAATGGCTGGCCTAGCAATTCCAAATCACAGGCCCCGAGCATTAAGGGCGGCATACTCCTTGAGTGGCCTATTATCCACTGGTTCAGCCATGATAAGTGTTGGTTCAAGTGCTTCTCTTGCTCCTTGCCTTTGTTGTCTTCTCCTTCTAAGTAAAGCTCTTTCAATTTCAGGATCTGCTTCAATAAGAGTCCCAGAACGTCTAGCACTTCGCATAAACCAGAGAAATTACCTACAGCAAGCTAAAGAGCAAACAAGAACGTAATATTATGAAAGAAAAAAATGTTTAAAATAATTAAATTAAAAATTAAATTGATACTCAAGAAAGACACAGTCCCCGACAACGGCGTCAAAAACTTGATGCGTGAAATCCGCAAGTGTACGGTTTCGTTGTCAAGTAATAAAAAGATCGATTCCACAGGGACTATGTTTATGAATATCAATCAATTAATTAATCCAATTAAATGAAACAAAGGGAATATATTTCAGGAGTGTTAAGAAAGTAGTAACCAAGCAATTAAATAAATTAATATTGAAAAGTAAGAGAAGAAGAACACAAATAGCAAGCTTTGTGGAAGGGGGTTTCAAAAGTCAAGAAAACTTCCAGGATTGGGGGTAACCACAATGATACTAGATAAATCCTAATTGACAGCCCTTTTATTAATATTGAAATTCAATGAAGGTGAATTACCCTAAACTAGTTAATGTTCTTTCTCAAGAGACAACAACCGTGCCCAATTAAACTAATTCCTACTCTCGTGATAATTGAATTTAAATTGAACCCTTTAAGCTTTATGGCAATTCATTAAGTCCTCGAAAGGCTAAACCTACTCTCGTGATTTAGACATTAAGTTCAATTCTTATGATTCCAATACCCAGGTTCACCTCTCGGTACGTCCCTAGATATCTATGAGATGCAAATATGAGGCCAACAAATTCACATGAATAAGCGCAATAAGGATTGAGTCAAAGAACATTCAAAAATTAATAAAAGGATAAGCAAATTCAATTAATCATCATCAATGTACCAAAGGGCATTGCCCAATCCTAGAAATAAGAAACTACTCAAGCAATGTCATTGTAACAACCTTGATCAAAGAAAACATGGAAAAATACCCAAATAGAAAAAGGGAAAATATGAGAAAAGAATCCTAAAACCTCAATGCCTCCACTCTAACCAGCAATAGCGAAGTTCTCCCCCTAATTTCGAGCCTCATGGTTCCTTATATACCTTAGGTCAAAAAGATTACAAAGCCCAACATTAAAAATAACCCAAATCAGGATTTAGACATGTCATGGCCGTGTCACGAGTCACACCCTGGCCGTGGCTTTTTCTGAACCTCCAACTTCCTTCGTTTCATCTAGGTCATGGCTGTGTCAAGTTACACACCCAGGCCGTGTCCCTTTCTGATCCTTAAAGAATGATTTCCTTCAAGCTTTTCCGGTCATGGCCGTGGCATGTGTCATGGCTAGGCCGTGGCACATCAAGTTTTGCTCCTCTTTTACTTCTTTCAAGCTCCAAACTTGATGCAAGCTCCAATAAGGGTTAATCCAAGCTTTTAATCAATAATCCTGCCCCAAAACACCAAGACCAACGCAATAATCCATTCTAAATAGAAAACTAACAAAATATTAATTAAAATGCCTAAACTAACATGAAAATGCATGCAAAATGACTGTGAAATATGATGTGAAATCACACACATCACTTGCTCGTAGTTAGGTTGCTAGTTTTCTAGTTTGTTTTCAGTTATTGTCCGATGTATTATCGGTGTATTTTATACTAGCTCTGATATGTGACATTGGGTTTCAGGTTTAGTTTATTTCCGCAGTTATTGTGTTTTAAATCCTTTAAACTTATTTGGTTTATACGATTATTTATCTTGGATAATGTGATACTTGCTACTCTTTAAACAAGTTTTTATTTTAACACGTTTTTAATTTAAAGACTTGTGATCTTTCGTATAAATTACCATGAGCGGGGTAGTGGGTGTCACAGTATCCGTCAGCTAGCACAAGACGTATTCTCCATCGGATGTTTGCTCACGTGGACTGAATAGAGATATTGTCCTTGTCACGACACTGGTGATTCCAATCAAGCTGTAAGGGATCGTTTTGAAAGCACGCTTCAAGAGGTGAGCTTAATAGACTTATGTGATTCCTGTTTTGTAATGCATGATCCATGGGGTATGGTTTTCTTCCGCCTTAAGACATAATTTTAAAAGAGGATTGTCTCATGAAAATCCAACAGTGATATCAGAGCGTATGGTCGTTATTAGCTTGGATCCTAAGCGCTTGTTTGCCTTGGTTGATAACACGTTTTATTGATTTGAATGCGATTCATTTTATTCATGTTATCATTGTTTGAACATATGTATGTTCTTGATGTTGTTTGGTGCTTTGTTTCAATCGCATGATATACCATGAAAGTATGTTTTATTTGTATATAATATGCCTATGAATCTGTTGTATGCATCTTGGAATGTTTGGGAACGTTTATAGGAATTCATGGGGTTCAAATTCGAACCCAGAATCCTGATGCGGCGCTGAGCACGGTCGTGCACCTATGCAGCACGACTGTGCACCATGATATCAACGTTAGCGAGCGCGAAGCATAGGACATGCACCATGTAGCACAGTCATGCATCCTTCTGTGCATCTAGAACTCCATCAACGAAGATGGAGCACGGGCATGAACCTTTGCAGCACGGCCGTGCTCCTATGTCAGTATGCGCATGTATGAGTTTTATTGTTGTTTTGATTTAATTTATTTAACTTAAATAATAATAAATGGTTTATTAGAATTGTTTGCTATTAAATATCTTAAATCTATGGGTATATGGTTATGGCCTTAGTTTGTGGTGTTTATTTATTTATTTTTAAATACGGTCTGCGTGTCGTGCCTTTTATATTCCTTATTTTTATAAATATTGTGATTGCTCGAGTTGAAGAGGAGGCAACACCATATGTTGATGCCTGTGGGAGATGCTTGAGAAGCTTGCTCGAGGGTCAAAGAATTGTACTAGTTTAGCTATTTAATTCTTGCACGTTAGGAGGTCATAACCGTTATACCTATCTTGTATGCCTTGTATGTTTATGTATGAGATGAATGAAATGTATGGGATATATGTTTATGTATGAGATGCACGATATATATGTATACATGTATGTTTATGTATGTTAGTTGAATGTACGATAGCATGTATGCCATGTTTGCTGAGAGACGTTATATATGAGATACAATGCCGGTGAGATCACTTAATTAAAATTCCCTCAAATTAATATTAAGTCTTAAATGTCTTCCGATGTGTGGCACTCGTCAAGGCCATAATCGAACTAGGGTGGGTCTGCCAAAGCAGGGTACCTCGTTTTATTTTGGTGAGGTGTGAGGGATAATAGTAATATCCAATTGCCAGCCATTGGGCTTGACTTAACTGAGCCAAATTCAATAGGATTGAAGGGCCTGAAGGCAAAGGAGTTGGGCATCAACTTATTAGATAAATTGGAATAAGAGTTATTCACCCAACTGATCTACGAATTACATGAGATGTTATTGGAAAGGAGTTTCCTACCTAAATAACTGAGTTTTGGTTGATCAGCCAAAGCTTACTCAGAACAAAGTGAAATATGGATCTTGGTCCCATTAGAAAATCTTCCAACGGGATTTTTCGAGTCAATGATGAGGGTCATTAATTTGAGTAAAATAGTGGGAGCGTATTTAATAAAAGACCTTATTAAATATGTTTTAATCATGATACTTATGTTCTGCTTGTTTCTGTAATTAGAATTACCATGACGTAAAACACTATATTTTTTATTGTGATTGTCCTTGAGAAGGACAAGGTACCCGGAATTAATTTTCTGGATTGATACAATAATTTGAGGATTGTCCTCAAGCACGAGAGAAAGCTGTATGTTCTCGAGCAACCGATTTCTGAGCAACCTGCTCCTACAGCCATTAAGGTCGAAAGGAATGTTTACGAGAAATATCAAGTCGATGCCCTTAGTGTAGGATGTATCATGCTTGCAATCATAGGGGCGTATGATATGATCATACATCTCAAAATACTCTACCAAGAGCAGGCAAGGCATGAGAAGGTATGAGGTTTCACGAACCCTTTCTCAACTGCAAGCTAGTAGAAGGAAACCCAATGAGTAATCATGTGCTTCATGTTATTGAGTACATTGAGAACCTACTAGTCTGGGATTTCCTCCAGGCCAAGCGTTGGGCAATAACTTGATCCTATAAACATTGCCGGATAGTTACAGTCATTTCATTATGAACGATTTTGACATATCTCTACCAGAGCTTGCTAGGATGTTGCAAACTGCTAGAAATACCTGGAAGAGTGCAGAATAAGAATGGAAGTAAGACTTCCTCTTCAAGAAATTTGTTATAGAAGTCAACCTGTCTACTTTTCTACACCATGGGTTTTGGATACCAGATGTAGATCTCACATTTGTAAATATGTGAAGGACCTGAAAGGGAGTAGGACGTTGACAAAAGGTGAAGTCAAACCATAAGTGAAACGGAGCAAAAGTTGCTACATTAACTGAAGGATTTTTTAACTTTGCCTTCAGGGCTTGTTATGGAACTGAATAATTGTTATTATGTTCCATCTATTAGTAGAAACATCAGTCGCATGATCTTTTCTATGCTAGCATGCTTTGGATAATGGACTTTGTATCCTTAATCTTGATATGCCCATCTATAACATAAATGCAAAAAGGTTCAAACTAAGTGATTTGAACCCTACATGTCTTTGGCAAATGTCGTGTAGGCCATATAGGTAAGGAACGCATCTCCAAGCTCCACTAGTATGGACTCTTGGACTTAATCGATTATGAATCATTTGAGACTTGTGAATCTTGCTTATTGAGAAAGATGACTAAGGCATCATTCACCAATCAGGGCGAATGGGCAAGTGGTCTTTTGGGCTTGATACATAGTGATGTATGTGGGCATCTAAACAAATCTGCTAGAGGTGGTTTTCCTTACTTCGTTACTTTTACAGATGATTTCAGTAGTTATGGATTTGTGTATCTTATGAAACACAAGTCCAAAACTTTTGAAAAGTTCAAAGAGTTCAAGAATGAAGTAGAGAACCAACTTGCCAAAAGTATTAAGGCCATATGATCGGATCGTGGTGGTGAATACTTAAGCCAGGAGTTTGGTGACTGTCAAAGGAGTGTGGGGTAGTATCCCAACTCATGCCTTCCGGGACACCACAATGGAATGGCATGTCCGAAAGGAGGAATCGCACCTTGTTAGACATGGTACGATCTATGATGAGTCATTTAGACCTTTCTAACTTTTTCTTGGGGATACGCTTTACTTACAGCTGCTTTCACTCTCAACCGTGTTCCATCAAAGGCTATTGAAAAGAATCCAAATGGGATATGGTTGGGCCGGAAGCCTAGTTTATCATTTATGAGAATTTGGGGTTGTCAAGTCTATGTCAAAAGTCTAATGACTGATAAACATGGACCCAAATCAGATAAATGTACTTTTGTGAGATATCCTAAGGAAATGAAAGGATACTATTTCTACAATCCTTCCGAGGACAAAGTGTTTATCGCTGGGACTGGAGTGTTCCTTGAGAAAGAATACATCTCCATAGGAGCAGGTGGGAGTAACCTAGAACTTGGAGTTATCCAAGTACCACAAAGTATTGATCCGCCAACTATGGAACAAGAACCAGTTCTGCAAGATGTTGCATTTCAACCAACGGTTCAAGTAACACCAGAGTTGCGTAGGTCTAACAGGCCACATCACCAACCTGAGAGATAAGGACTTCTCCTGACTCAGGAAGGTGTTGTGCTCCTCATGGATCAAGATGAGCCTGTAACCTACCAGGATGCCGTAATTGACCCAAAATCTGAGAAGTGGCTTGAGACCATGAGATCTGAGATGGAATCCATGTACACTAACCAGGTATGGACCTTGGTAGAGCCACCCGAAGGGGTAAAACCCATAGGGTGCAAGTGGGTCTTCAAGAAGAAGATTGACATAGATGGTAAGGTAAATACCTTTAAGGCGCGACTGATCGCAAAGGGTTTCAAGCAAATTCATGGTGTTGATTACGCAACTCACGGTAACGACATATCCCCCCCCCCCCGCCCGCAGGCCAGGTCGGGACATTCGTCCGTTCACAGCTAATCGGTATGATCATCTCCCCGCAGGCAAGAGCGATCGCCTTTATGCCAACACATTGATGAACAACAATAATGCAACATGAACCTCACCGACTCATCTCGGGATCAACAACTTAGTGTCTCAACCACAACTCATACACAACTACAACCAACTTTCTCCTGTATAACTGGGTATCAACTTTATATCTCAACATCAACATATCAACAGGATCTCTAGGTTGAGCACTACAACATAAATATCCTCAAAATTCTCACCACATGTTCATCTCCCAACTTATCAAATTTACTGCCTATCTCTACTCAGACGTCAGCAGTCACAACATCACATCATAAAGCAACCAGAAACAGGTTCAATAACAAAATCAACTCACAGGTAAATAATCAAGCAACCATAAACATATAATAGACACAACATACATATCACATATATTATATTAAACATCCCATCACAGAACATACATCCTCAATATACGTTAAAATCAACATATCAATCAAACGACCTATAGTAAAGTTTAGGTCGCCCAACGAAAATCAATATATATACTATTTTAAATCTTGCCTCACCGACGATATTGTGGTTCTTTCCCCCACCTGAACAATGTTCCTATGCAACTCCGACTACGGCTCTGCAACTGTCAATCGTGCGCGCTTTTGAATGTTCGAACACCGTCGGATCCTTCACAACAAACCACAATCAGAAATCAATAAAATCCAATCAAAAACCCTCTAGTCCATATGACTAGGGTTCTGCCCTTATTTACTAAAATAGGCTAGAGATGTTGAAATTCTACCAACTCTTGGATCAATGATCCTTAAGCATGACTAAGACATAATCTAGGATTAATTGTCAAAGATTTGAACCAAAACCCATCCAACCAATCAAGGTAGGGTTCGGCCATCACGGATAAAAATAGGTTAGAGTTTGAATTGATTTTATAATCACTTGGATTCCATGATCATAGAATGAAAAAGGTGAAATCAAGAATCATTTCACAAAAATTGAAAGTAAAAACCCATTTCCCCGAAAATTTAGTAGGTTCGGCCCTCCCATACCCATATGGGTTCTAGAGATCTTTTGGTTACAAGCTCTTGGATTGGGGGAGAAGAGGATGAAACTAGATCATAGAAATTGGTTTGACATGAAAAGGATTTTTCTACAATTTTCTAGAGATTTTTGAAGTTTTGGATCAACTTGAACAAAAGCTTGAAAATGCAAGAATCAATGGAGGAAACATGAAGTGTAAGAGCTCAAGGATGAAGTTCATACCTCCTTGGTGATGAGCATGAGCAAAGGATCAACTTTGTTTCCACAAAAGCTTGAAGACTTAGAAGAAAAATGGAGAGAAATGATGGAGGAAACTTAAAGAAATGAAGAACAAGTGTGAGGAAGGGAGAAGAAGAAGAGTGGTCGAATGGCCGAAGTGTGGGACAAGGTTGTCCACTATTTTTTTATTAAGGGTAAAAAGGACATTTCACCATAGGTTAAATGGTAATTTCATGAAAGTTCAAGGGCATTTAGGTTATTTCGCGTCCAGATATTTTCTGAAAGTCATCATGAAATTGGCACGCATCCCAAGGTGATGTGACCTGATGTGACTTCATGATTATCCATTCACGGGTCCCGTTAAATCCATACGCAGCTCCGTTCGTCCCCCGGTTTGAGATCGCCCGAATAAAGCGTAGGAACCTATTTTTTTTCAAATTTAACGAAAATATTGGAAATCCAATTCTAAGTCTAATTGTTTCGTTCATGAGTCCAAATTAGGTCGTCTGAGCAGTAAAATCATACTGTCAGTGCAAAAATGCAGACCGCGCTCCGTTTGAGTTTTCAATCCAAAATTTAACCATAATACCCTACGATAGCATAGACCGTGACTATGGTCTTAGTTTATTTTATTTCATTCTCTAAATATCAGATAAAAATATAAATTCATTTATATAATTTAATGATATTAGAAAACATGAAAATCGGGGTGTTATATTACTACCCCTCTTAAAAAGAATTTCGTCCTCGAAAATTCGACGTACCTTTTAAAATAAACTCGAATATTGCTGCTGCATGTCTTCTTCGCGTTCCCAAGTACCATCTCCGGTACTTCATCCCATATGATCTTGACCAACGAAATGTTTTTACCTCGAAGTTCCTTAATCCTTCTACCCGCGATTCTTATAGGCAAGACCTCATACTCAAGGTTCTCTCTCAATTGTATTGACTCTGGTTCTAAGATGTGTGATGAATCAGGGTAGTATTTTCTCAACTGAGAAACATGAAAGACATCATTAAGATTGGATAGGTTAGGTGGTAACGCGACATGATAGGCTACAGGACCAATCCGTCGAAGAATTTGAAATGGTCCAATGGTAAGCTTTCTAGATTTGATTGCTCTGCAAATCCCAATCCTTGGAGTTACTCTCAGAAATACATGGTCTCCTTCCTGGAATTCTAAAGGTCTTCTCCTTTTATCGCTGTAACTCTTTTGTCTATCCTATGCGACTTTTGTAACACCCCCCTCGCGGGTGCTACATACTCGGACTCTAATGTGGAAAATAAACCAAGAAAACAAAACGCTGGTTGCATTCGGAAAAATACTTTAATTAAGTAGCTACGTTCGAAAACGCGGTTTTCAAAATTTTCTACATGCATAGGCAATACAAACTCAAGGTGAAGAAATAAACTTCTTACAGCACATCAGTATTCACCTAATATATAACATATTACAAACTTGAAAACATAAGTTCAAAAGCGTGCAATAATATAAGACTGCTCAAAATAAAAGACTCCTAAGCTGGTCGGCTAAAAGTAGCCATTGGGGTACAACCCAACGTCAACTTCATCAGAACGCTCCGTCATCCGAGTCCTCAAGTCTCCGCCGGGACCTATGAACAACATCTGTACATGTGTTCCAAAAACACAACAAGGTGTCCAACATGTACAGGCAAAGGTGAGATACTCATATAATAAGTTTATCATGATAGCCGCACAGGCAACAAACAGCATAAATACAGTTATATGAACAGTTATTTATAAAACACAATATAATATCTCAAACACAATCATGAGTTATATTAATGCATGAGACTTCAATATCATCTTTCTAATTCATGTACTCCGGAGATTCCTACTACCCAACATCGAGCGATAGGCCGTAGTAACACCCGTAACACAATTGGTCTCATGAGTCGGCCTCTCTATTTAGGTCCGAACTCCAATTGTTCCAGGGTACCACGTCATAACCATATCCTGAATACGCCAGTCTCAGATCGAGTTCATTCGTGTTTAGCAGCCGATTTACCACGGCACGGGGTTGCTACGCCATCGGCCACTTGTGGGATCTCGAACACAGAATGCCCCTATAGACCTAGTGGTCTTGACTGATTAAATTCTCAACTACTAGAGTTGTAGCTCGGTTTCAAATGGCACGTCTGTCGGTTCATGCATGTACACAGAAAGTTTTCTGTTTTCTTTGCGTTCATTCTTTCAAATGTCGAGACATAAAGTCCACGACTCGTTTCAAAAAGGCATTAAGCCCACTCAAATCATTCAAATGTCAAGACATAAAGTCCACGACTCGTTTCAAAAAAGCATTAAGCCCACTCAAATCAAAAACACAGGACACGAAGTCCGAGTGCTCAATCCACAAAACACTAGCCTCGGCCACTAGGTTTGGGTTCGTCTCAAAGGTTCATCATTTTTCTTTTCGGTCAAACTTTCTCAAAACAACTTTGGAAAACAAAATACACTTTTGTTTTCTTGAAATAAAACATTTCCACATTTTCCGGGAAAAACACCTTTCTTGAAAACAAAACCGTTTTCTAAGGTTTCATGCCCTTTTTAAACACTTTACAGAATAAAACACATTTTGCACACCTTTTCACAAAATCACTTTTTAAAAGAACATACATTTCAAAAGAACATACTTTTCAAAAGAGAACTTAACTTTTCTTGAAAAGCAACACGTTTTCCAAAAACCACTTTTAATTTCAAAACGCGTTTTTCAAAACTTTGTTTTCGATTCCGAGTCTTTTAACAATTATCGAGACATAGTCAGTCCTATGCTCATCCAGGATATAAATATATATATATATATATATATATATATATATATATATCAACAGTTCAATATCACAATAAGATATCATCCAAGGCATCCATGCCACAGTTATGTCAAATAACCAACTATGCACAACACTTAACATCCAATCAATCCAGAACATAAGTATACATATACTTCAAGTCTTAATTCAATCATACCATACTAATCGATCATATACCATGAGGCTACCAAGCTCAAAATGAACTACCTCCCTTTACCTCACATAGGTGTTCACTCCAAACTAGATCGGTTCTCGGTTTCGGCTCCGGTTCCGTTCGCATCGCCTAAAACAATCAAACACAATTCAATTCAAACAACAAAGCAACATCAATCTATAACATCAAAACATAAGTTTTCTTCCCCAAGAAGGTATAGGGTTCGGCCATGAAAGGATAAAAAGGCTAGGGATCTCATTTGGTTCTAAACTTTTGGATGGTGTTCTCTTGATTTGTTCCGTCATCTGTTGTACTACCTCCGGTCCTAACACTTGACTTTCTCCTGTCTCATACCAACACAATGGTGTTCTACACTTTCTGCGATACAACGCTTCCTAAGGTGCCATACCTATACTTGAATGAAAACTGTTGTTATAAGTGAACTCAACCAACGGTAAGAACTCATCCCAACTTCCTGTGTGTTCCAAAACACAAGCTCTTAAGAGATCTTCCAATGATTGAATCATTTGTTCCGACTGACCATCCATCTGAGGATGATAAGCAGAACTCAGCCTTAGCTTAGTTCCCAAAGCATTATGTAACTGCTTCCAGAATGTAGACGTAAATCTAGGGTCTCTGTCGGAAACAATACTAGAAGGCACTCCGTGCAACCTTACTACTTCCTTGATGTAGATTTGGGTTAACTTCTCCAACGTATAACTTTCGCCAATAGGTAAGAAGTGAGCACACTTCGTCAACCTATCAACAATTACCTAAATGGCATCATGCCTCTAATTAGTCCTTGGTAAACCAACCACAAAATCCATATATATACCATCCCATTTCCATTCTGGGATATCTAAAGATTGTAACAGTCCTGTTGGCTTTTGGTGTTCTATTTTCGCTTTCTGACAAACCAAACAAGCCAAAACATATTCTGCTACTTCCTTCTTCATTCCAGGTTACCAAAACATCTTCGAGTCTTGGTACATTTTGGTCCCTCCTGGATGAAAACTCATCCTACTCTTATGCGCTTCTTCCAAGATCATCCTTCTTAGTTCTATATCCATTGGCACGCAAATCCTATCACCATACCTCAAGACTCCATCTTGATTCATCCTAAACTCAGACATTCTACCTTCCTCTACTTGTTCTTTCACTTTCTGAAGATACTGACCAACTTCTTGTTTCTCCTTGATCGTCTTCAAAAAGTCACTCGTTACTGTGATCATCCCTAGGTGTATCTTATCTCTAGATAATCCCATACCTAGATTCAGATCTCTGAATTGTTCAATCAATTCCAACTCTTTCACCATCATAGCAGATATGTGTACGGATTTCCTACTTAACGCATCCGCTACTACATTCGCCATTCCTAGATGGTATTGTAGATCGAATTCATAATCCTTTATGAATTCCATCCACCTCCTTTGCCTCATATTTAACTCCTTCTGATCAAACAGGTACCTTAAACTCTTATGGTCACTATACACTGTAAACTTAGCTCTATATAAATAGTGTCACCATATCTTTAAAGCAAACACTATAGCTGCTAGCTCCAAATCGTGAGTCGGATAATTCCTCTCATGAACTCTTAGCTGTCGCGAAGCATATGCTACCACTCTCCTTTCTTGCATTAGAACACAGCCTAATCCTTGGTATGATGCATCACAGTATACGTCGAATTGTCCTGAAGAATCCGGTAACGTCAGTACTGGTGATGTAATCAACCTCCTTTTCAACTCCTGAAAACTCTTCTCACACACATCCGTCCGTACAAAGGATATTCCCTTCCTTGTTAGCTGCGTCATCGGCAATGCGATCTTCGAGAATCCTTCGATGAACCTTCGGTAATATTCAGCTAGTCCCAGGAAACTCTGTATCTTACTTACCGAGTTAGGACTTTCCCATTGTACCACAGCTTCAACCTTTGATGGTTCCACTGCTACCCCATCTCAATTAATCACGTGACCTAAGAATTGCACTTCTTCCAACCAAAACTCACACTTGGACAACTTTGCATAAAGTTGTCAGTCCTTTAACACTTGAAGCACAACCCTAAGATGCTCCTGATGTTCTTCTCGATTAAGGGAATAGATAAGGATGTCGTCGATAAAGACTACTACAAACTTATCTAAGAACGGTCGGAAAATCCGGTTCATGTAATCCATAAACACTGCTGGAGCCTACTCATAGTGTCCATACCGACTCCTAAACGCCGCCTTCGGTATATCCTCCTTCTTGACTCGAATCTGATGATAACCAGATCTTAAGTCAATCTTCGAAAACACTACTGGTCCTTTCAACTGGTCCATCAAGTCGTCAATCCTAGGTAACAGATACCTTTTCTTGATCGTCACCTTTTTCAACTGCCGATAATCCACGCACAGCCTTAAACTTCCGTCCTTTTTCTTAATGAACAGCACCGGCGCTCCCCAAGGTGATGCACTCGGTCTTATAAAATCCTTATTCAACATGTCATCCAACTGCTTCTTCAGCTCTGTTAACTCAGCTGGAGCCATTCGATAAGGTGCTATTGAAATCGGTCCAGTTCCTGGTACGAGATCTATAGCGAATTCTATCTCTCTTTCCGGTGGTAAACCTGAAACGTCATCAGGGAAAACTTTCGGAAACTCTCGCACTATAGGCACCGAATCCAACTTAGGAGGTTCCTTAGCTTCCATAAAGAATAACAACACGTGTTTCTGAGGTTCACTACCTAACATAAGGTTTCTATCATTGGCAGGCATCAATCTAGATTGCTCAATGAATGACAAGGTCTTTTTAGAACAGTCTAACACTACATGGTTAGCCGAAAGCCAATCCATGCCTAAAATTATATCAAGTTGTTGCATAGGCAAACAAACAAGGTCAACAAGAAAAGTTCTATTTTCAACAACGATAGGACATTTTAAACAGATAGTCATGGTTGTCAAAGAATTACTGGTAGGAGTAGAAACAATTAAGTCATGAGGCAATAAAGAAACAGGTAATTTCAAAGGATCCACACACTCTTAGGATATGAACGAATGCGTAGCTCCCGAGTCAAACAATACTGATAAGAGTTTACCTGACACTAGGCACATACCTTGTATAAGATCAGGGGATTGAGAGGATTCAGTTCCTCTTACGGTAAACACCCTTCTGGTGGCTTGCGGTCTCACTGCCTGCTGTCCTGCTCCTTGGGCTTCGTTCATTGGGCCACGTCCACCTGTGTTGTACCTTGCTCCTTGTGAACATTCTGGAGCTATGTGACCCATCTGGCAAAACCGAAAGCATTGGCGAGTCTCCCTCACCGGACAATCTCTAATCAGATGCGATCCTCCACATCTGAAACATCCACTTTGTTGCTATTATTCAACTGCTCTTGTTACCTGACGGTCGTAAGGCTTCTGTCCCGTCTGGAACCTTCCTTTTCCTCCTCAACCTCTTTGGTCAAACCTCCAAGTAGGTCCTCCAGTTCGGCCTTACTGCAGCTCTCTCTTCTTGTCAATGTTATCATTGACAGAACATCTTTATAACATCTCAAGAGGTAGGGTGATATTCAGCGGTGCAATCACCCTTTGCAGATCATACTTCAGACTGTTCTCAAAATGCCTGCACACCCACTCTTCATTAGGGAACCTCTGTCAAAATTCAGAAAATTTGAGTAGCGCTTCGAACCTCGCAGCGTACTCCCCAACCGACATGGTTCCTTGTTTCAGACCCATGGTGATATGACCTGATGTGACTTCATGATTATCCGTTCACAGGTCCCGGTAAATCCATACGCAGCTCCGTTCGTCCCCCGGTTTGAGATTTCGCCCGAATAAAGCGTAGGAACCTATTTTTTTTTTCAAATTTAACGAAAATGTTGGAAATCCAATTCGAAGCCTAATTGTTTCGTTCACGCGTCCAAATTAGGTCGCTTGAGCAGTAAAATCATACTGTCGATGCAGAAACGCAGATCGGGCTCCGTTTGAGTTTCCGACCCAAAATTTAACCATAATACCCTACGATAGCGTAGAGCGTGACTTTGGTCTTAGTTTATTTAATTTCATTCTCTAAACATCATATAAAAATATAAACTCATTTATATAATTTACTGATATTAGAAAGCATGAAAATCGGGGTGTTACAATGAGTATGAGATATCAAGTCTTCACATAGCTATAAATATTAGAGTAATATTTATACTGGATTGAACCACTATAAGAACGCTACATAATAAGTTATGTAAGTGTCATAAGCACTTCTCATGGCAACCATAGTGAAGTAGTCCTTCAACTTGAAGTCACTACGATTCCTACATGCGGAGTTGTAGGCTTTGGTGCTATCAACCGTTATCTGTAATAGGATAATCATAAAGTTAGTTATTGAGCGTGTAATGAATCATGTTGAAGGATATGAGTGATGTAGATACGATTCGTCCCTCCTACATAACAGGAGCAATGTCAAGGACCTCTCGATAAAGTGAGATGTGAAAATGCATGGCCATGTTCAAATGGGCCAATATGAGATATTGGGCCCGTTTGTGATTACACATCTACTCAGAGATCGAGGAACATATAATTGAACTTAACAAGGGTGACACAATTATGTCTTGTGTTCAATTATGGCTTATAAACTAAGGGATATTTACTATGCGGTAAATTGGTTGCGATAAGGTTAGCAGTGATACATTGCTAGATGTCGCTCATTGTTTATAATATTTGATATTATAATTAATATGTGATAATATTATAATTAATTATTATTGCCAATTTAATAGAAACCTACAGGGTCACACACATAGAGCAAATATATGGAGAGGAATTAATTAAATAAATATGATTTAATTAATTAATTCCACTTTGGGCCTATAGTGGACAAGCCCATGAGGGTTATGGGTAAGAATGAAGGAGCATTACACTATATATAGATAGTGTGCCTCCCTCCTTAGGGTAAGTTATACACTCTTGTCACTAGACACATTAGTGAGACATACTTCACTCTCGACGTCACGCCAAACCCTATAGCCGTCAACTAGCATAAGACATATTCTCCATCAGACGTTTGCTCGCGTGGACTGAGTAGAGGTGTTGTCCCTATCACGGCACTGGTGATTCGAATCAACCTTTAAGGGATCGTTTTGAAAGCACGCTTCAAGAGGTGAACTGAGTAGGCTTATGTCATTCCTGTTTTGTAATGCGCTATCCATGGGGTATGGTTTTCTTCCGCCTTGAGACATGATTTTAAAAGAGGATAGTCTCACGAAAACCTAACACTGCACTCAAGTACATTAACCTCATATGATTATTGTAGCCCATACTACAGTCATACGGTTCCGCCACTTGGAAAAATATGATATGATATGCAACATCTATACATAACGAGTTGATACCAGAAACCTCCCACCTATCCACTCGGCCACAGCCATGATGCTTCGCATCCACAAGATCACAATCATGACGCCTCGCATCTACAAGCCAAAGATCAAACCATCAGAACCTCAACGGTATTAACCCGATCAACTGAACAGTACATCACATCTCATCCAACAACTAACATATGATTAACATCACTCAACATAACAAGCATGCCAATATAGCAATTAAACATATAAGCAGGTAATCAATCAAAAACCAACAACACAACAGGCGTGCAAACATCCTCAAACAACATTCGTCCAACCTAGGGTATATTTAGCGGTGACAGCCCAAAGATACCTACACCTAGGGTTTAGGTACTTTGTCAGGGCTCAACCTCTAGTAGGCTTTAGTGTTCCCCTACGTACACATTATAGTATTCTATACTACTCTTGCCATCCCGTCGAATGCAATTTTTTTCTCCCCACCTGAAAACGATAGCGAGAATTCTCACGAACACACGAACACCACGAATAACCTTGCAGCCTCACCTCAGCCACCAACACATCCGTGAGCTCATCCAAAAGCTAGCACAACCACGCCCTCGAACTTTGCCATAATCACGGGAACAACATGCAAACAACATTGTTAAGTTCAATTATGGCTCGTGGACCTGTGGCGTCGAGGCTGTGGCCATATCGATGCGGTGGCATCGTACTGTTTCTGATTGAGTGTTTAGGCGTGAGATCCAGTATCGAGCCCGTTAAGGATGTTTGTTGCATATCATCAGCTTCCAAGTGGCGAGGCCATATGGCAGGTAGTATGGGCTGCCAGTGTCATACGAGGTTAGTTGTACTTGAGTGCGGGTACGGAAAGTAGAATGGGTGGTCAAGTGAGTGACCTTAGGGATGTTGCCGGCCTTAGGAATAATTTACAGTGACGGATGAGGTAGCTTCTATCCTATCGTGACCCTCGATCCAGTCCGATTTGCTCGACTAATCCCTGAGCTTTCCACCTTCCAGGCTAATGTTCCGAGGCGACCAAGACACCCCAGTTCCAGTGTGGAAGGGGGATGCACTCTTATTGGTCACGGAGAGCGGTTCGGTTTCTTGGACAAACTACCTCTGTTCCGACACAGAACATGTTCCAGTGTGGACTTCTTCGGGTGTGGAATCGTTCCGGTGTGGAACCAGCTTTGTGAGTTTTCAGTCGACATACTGCATGGGATTAGTAGCCCGGTCTAGAGGATTGATCTGAGTGTGAGACTTATGGAGGTGGATGTTTGTTGCATGTGTTGTCTCGAGAGACGTTTGTTTGAGTGTAGTAACTGTTATATCTGTTATACATCCTACATGTTGTTGTTCACTGCATTACTATTGCTATTCCGATTTTGCTATGCATTGTATTTCTTATCTCCCTACTGTTTTCCCTGTTTGTCTGGTTGATCCTCGGTTAGTAAGAAGACGAGGAGCCAGCTGACGGACCCAACAGTACACCCCTTTATCATGTCGGTACCGAGGATGCCGATACTAGGGTTGATCGAGATCGTCTATCATGACGAGAAAGGGTGGCGTGTGGACCCCTCTACCTAATTGATGGTCTACACAGGACTAGTGAGCATTCTTTTCAGAGGAGGGGCATCGCAGGTGGAGGATCTCATAGGACCGTTCAGAGTTGTGTAGTGTCTCCCTTTCCTGAGGATCTAGCACCCACCGAGGCAGAGAGAGAAGGACTATTGGTGGGAAGCGCCACAGTCATCAGTGGTATCCAGTAGGCAAGGCTTCATCTATAGGGGTCAGAGGAGGCGTACCGAGCAGTACCTGAGGGCTCATCAGAGGCGTCGTATTGTCGTTTCTAGTTCCTCGTCCGAGTATGAGCCTACGTGGGTTTATAGGCATACTCATGGAGAGGGACGAGGTAGTTCAGGGCATCCTCATCACTGATGGTGAGGGCCTGCCAGTGCGTCTCTAGGGATGAGTGGCGAGGTTTTTATGTATTTTGAGAGTTGGTTGGGGAGGCCTGGAGAGCTCTAAGGGTTCTTTCTTCTTTTTTGTTGTGGATGTACTTTTTCGTTTCTCTCAATGTTGTGTAAACAGTTTGTATATGTATGTACAGCGCCCTACTGATGGGCTACTGATGGCCTACATTTATGCATGGTATCTGTATAGATATTTTATCTGCGTTTACTCTTATTTGTTCTATGCTTTCGTATGGTTGTATGTTTTAAACGCGTTTGTTTCTGCTACGTTGTTTGAATACCACATTATTGCTATAATACGGTTAAGCATAGTTAATAATAGGAGCTTGGGACTAATGGGATTATCCTTCTGAGAAAGGAAGGTCGTCTCATCAGAGACCATCACTACTTTGGTTCCAACAATTTCTTCATTTTCTGGACTCGTTCAAAGGCCAAATTCTCCCAAATTGGAACCATAACCTCCTAAACATATAAGGAACATAATTAAGCCCTTAAAATACTTAAATTATGTCCTAAAGCATTATTTTCGAAAACGGGTTGTTACACTACCAACTGAACACATATGGGGTTACATGCTCCAACTTCCCCTAGGTCAAACCGACCTTCACTACACCATTCGCACCCGCACAAAGTGTAAGCTCAACTCCTAGACTTAACGACCTTAAACTGACTTTCAAAATGCAGGATGGCCAAGCCAATAATGCAAGTGCGGTAACGTTTATTCATCAAATACACCTCATGATTCCCTTAGAATCTAGCCATCTTTAGGCCATACATATAGTCCACGTTCTCGGGTCCGTCTCTGGCCCATCATCGAACTACCGCTTTAAGCACACGTTTCATCTTTGTGCTCAAGTCCTATTCATCTTTCTCAAATCCTAGGTACATTATGAAGTAGGTTTAAGAAAACCCAATCGTTAATTTCTTAGGTCTTTTCTAAGTTAAAGGTTACTTGCTTTGCAAGCAATTGAAATAAATTTGGTTCATTTAAGTCTTATGAATTCATTGATAGTCAAAACATCAATGGTATGCCATATGGTGTTGTTTCACCATAAGTCATACTTTCTTATCTCTTTCTTTTTTTCTAAGTCCTTTCTTGACTTAGGTTTTAAACTTGATAAAATACTAGTTTTGAATTCAAAACTCCTTTTGTCTTCTTTTGACAAAATCAAATTCTTTTAAATAAAAACCACCAACACCTGGGTACATTGGTACCAAATCATTTGAATAAGATACTTTGAAACACTTAAAGGGTTTGAATGACCTAACTCCTCCATTTTTACTTGTTTAGGGTCAAATACACTATAAGTTCAAAAAATGGTTTTTCCTAACAAAAACCTTTATTCTAATAAGTTTCAAATGTTCAATTTTCATCGTAAAACACTAAGTTAGGGGTTTACGAGTAGTCTTACTCAAAAGTCCTAGAATTGATCGAAAGCCATCTACGTTTGAAAATAGAAGTTTTCTTTTCGTAAAACTTGGAATTGTTTTTATTGATAGCGCATCTTGGAGTCATAAAACATTAAGTGAAGGTTTTAAAACATTTTCAACCCTCAAAGCCAAGAATGGCTGAATCTACCTATGGTCATTTAGGTTAGGTTTTGTTCTTGAAAAACGTAGTTCCTTTTACTTCCAAAACATCATTGACGCAAATTAAAACATTTGTTGAAGATCAAAACATTTTCTAAGTTTAAAAGCTCACCATGGCCGAATGCACATTGTGGTTTTTAGGTCAAAGTTGTTCATTGTTGTTCTTAATTTCCATGATCATTAAACCACTTAATAACCACTTAAACATCTTAGTTTCAAAAAGTCAAAGTTTCCTTCCTTACTAACCCTTCATGCCCGAACCTCATGTGAGCAAGGAGGTGAAGTTTTACTTCACCAAATCATCTCATAATCAAGTATAAGCATCATTATAGAATGATAAACAACAATCCAACAAGCATTTTCAAGAATCATAACAAAATCCATACTTTGACCAAGAATCAAAGTAATGGGTTTTCACCAACAAAAATCATTTTCAACCATACAAATCACATAATAAACACATAGAACACCTCAAATGATTATTACAAACCAATGAACATAAATAACCAAGAAACAAAGTGGAAAACCCAAATGACTTAGGGTTTCCATAACCAAACAAGAGTAACCATGTTAATCCACCATATGGTGTGATGAGATTCACCCAATTACCTCAATGGTGTTCCACGAAAATGATCCTTCAAAGGTGAAGCTTCCAAAATTTCAAGAGATGAAACCCTAGCATAAAACAATAAGCTTTTGGAATGTGATTTTCGAAAATGGCATGAACACAAAGTATGATGTTCATGTTTCAAAAGGAGACATGGAAGGGAAAAGTGTTTAGGATGCTTCCTCTTGAAGAATGTAACACCCCGATTTTCGAGTTTTCCTAATTATCTTATATTTCGTTCGAGGTCTTATGAATGGAAATAAAATATTTCGAGACCATAGTCATGCTCAACGAGGTCGTAGGAAGTTACGATTAAGTTTTGAGTCGAAAACTCAGACGGAGCCCAGTCTGCGTTTTTCATTGACAGTAGTGTTTTACTACTTTCAAGACCTAATTTTGACCCATGAACGAGACAGTAAGTCTTAGAATGTAATTCTCTACGTTTTGGTTAAATTTCGAAAAAGAAATAAAAAAAAAAATCACTTCCTGACCTTCGTTCGAGCGAAATCCTCAATCGGGTGACGAACGGAGCAGCATATGGATTTACCGGAACCCGACAACGGATAATCTTGATGCCACATGGCACATCATGTCAAATCACTTGGGAGAGCATGCCAGAGTCATCATGACGTTCGGGAAAATCTGGACCTTTTTCACCTTTTACCATTTTACCCTTGAACCAAATGACCTTTTCACCCTTAATGAGTTATTAAGAAGGATGAACAGCCCTTATCAGTCCCCATTTTCACGCAGAACAGCCCCCCAAAGAGAGCCAAGAACAATTCATCTTCCTTAGAGAGAAACCTCCATTGTTTCTTTGAGAAATCCTTGAAATCTTGTGAGAAAACCTTGAATCTTTGATCAGTCTTCATCCATTCTTAGGTAAGGTCACTTCTATGATCTCCTAGCTTCTTGAATCTCTCTCAATCTCAAGATCAAATCTTGTTTTCATGAAAATCCATTTTATGATCCAAAACTTTGAAAATTCATAGGAAGTAGTAGAAAAATCATTTTAATGGGAAACCAATTTCTTTGAATTCACTTTATCATTCTCTACCTAAACCCAGGAGCTCATGATCCAATTCTCATCCTAGCTCATTTACCCCAAAATGGCCAAAACCTAGAAGAGAAGATGAATAGTGTTTTTGATCAAATTTTTGATTTCTAACTCTTGATTCCATCCTTAGCTTTTCTATTGTCGTTGAATCCAATTGATGGAAAACCAAATCAATTTCTAACCCCTTTTGCCCAAAATGGCCGAGACCTTCATGAGGAAAAACCTTGAGTTTTGTTTCACATTTTTGAGTCATAGGACTTGTATTAGTGTTAACAAAGCTTATGAACCAACCATCCAAAAGTTTGGAACCAAATATGATCCCTAACCCCTTTTACCAAAAGTGGCCAAACCTTGAACCTTTTAGGGGAAGGAAAATTTATGTTTTGATGTTGTATATTAATGTTGATTGTTGTTTGAATTGTATTGTATTCGATTGTCTTAGGCGACGCGGACGAAACTAGAGCCGGAGCCGAGAATCGTTCGAGTTTGGATTGAGCACTTTGAGAGGTAAAGGGAGTTAGTTCATTTTGAGTTTGGTAGCCTCACAGCATATAATTGATTGGTGTGATATGGTTGAATTAAGACTTGATGTATATGTATACGTATATCCTGGATTGATTTGATGCTAAGTGTTGTGCATAATTATTTATTTGATATAAACTGTGGCATGGATGCCTTGATTGAAGTATATGATATTGTGTATATGTATATATATATATATATATATATATATATATATATATATATATATATATATATATATATATATATATCCTGGATGAGCATAGGACTGGCTATGTCTCGATAATTATTAAAAGACTCGAAATCCGAAATCAAGGTTTTGAAAAACGCGTTTTGAAATCAAAAGGTGGTTTTTGGAAAATATGTTGCTTTTCAAGAAAAGTTAAGTTTCCTTTTGAAAAAGTTATGTTCTTTTGAAAAGAAAAAGTGATTTTGTGGAAAGTCGTGCAAAACGTGTTTCATTTCAGAAAAGCGTTTTAAAAAGACGTGGGACCTTAGAAAATGGTTTTTATTTCCAAGAAAGTATTTTTCTCGGAAAATGTCTCTTCGATAAAGAAATGTTTTGTTTCAAGAAAACGAAATTGAGTTTTGTTTTCCAAAGTTGTCTTGAGAAAGTTTGACCGAAAAGGAAAAATGATGAACCTTTGCGATGAACCCAAATCTAGTGACCGAGATGTCGAGCTAGTGTTTTGTGGATTGAGCACTCGTACTTCGCGTCCTGTGTTTTTGATTTTGAACGGACTTAATGTCCTTTTAAAACAAGTCGTCGGCTTTATGTCCCGACAAATGAAAGATTGAACGAAAAAGAAAACAGAAAACTTTCTGTGTATATGCATGAACCGGCAGATGTGCCACTTGAAACCGAGCTACAACTTACGTAGTTGAGAATTGAGCCAGTTAAGACCACTAGGTCTATAGGGGCATTCTGTGTGTCGAAACTCCATAAGTGGCCGGAGGCCTCGCGACCCCGTGCCGTAGTAAGTCGGCTACCCAGCACGAATGAACTCGATCAGGGACTGGACTATTCATGATATGGTGAGACGTGGTACCCTAGAACAATTGGAATTTGGACCTAAATTGAGAGGCCGACTCATGAGGACAATTGTGTTACGGGTGTTACTACGGCCTATCGCTCGATGTTGGGAAGTTAGAATCTCCAGAGTACATGAATTAGAAAGATGATATTGAAGTCTCATGCATCATTATAACTCATGATAGTGTTTGAGATGTTGTATTGCATTACATAAATAACTGTTATTACAACTGTATTTATCTATGGATGTTTATACTGCTGTTTTTCGCCTGTGCGGCTATCGTGATAAACTTATTATATGAGTATCTCACATTTTCCTGTACATGTTGGACACCCTGTTGTGTTTTTGGAACACATGTACAGATGTTGTTCATAGGTCCCCGCGGAGGCGTGAGGACTCAGTTGACAGAGACTTTTGAAGAAAATGACTTTAGGTTATATCCCAATGGCTAGTTTTAGCCCGACCAACATAGGAGTCCCTTTTGTAGCAGTCTAATATTGTCCTACTGCACGTATATGGAATTTATGTTCTTAAGTCTGTAATAGTATATATATTAGACCTGAACCTATGTTATGTTTATGTTTTATGCACCTTGATTATTAGTGTGTGTTGTGAAGTTTATTTCTTTATCTTGAGTTTGTTTTACCTATGCATGCAGAAAATGTTTACAAACCTCGTTTTCGAACGTAGCTAAATAATTATATTATTTTCCGAAAGCAACCAACGTTTTATTTTCTTGATATTTTCCGCATTTGAGTTCGAGTACGTAGCACCCGCGAGGGGGGTGTTACATAGAACAAACTTGAAGATGGAAGATGGTGTTCTTGAGTGAAAGAATAAAAAAACACCTCCAATGGAGAAACTTCCTCAATTAAAGTTGTAGAGGAGATCAAGATGCATACAATCGTGGTTTTAGTTTTTGGAGAATTAATTTGGATGGTGATTGGGTGATGGTGGCCGAATATGCAAAGAGAATAGAGAGAATAGAGAATTTCAAACACAACCTTGGAGCAGATGAAGTCGTGAGGTGAGAGAAAAATGAGCATTTTTCCCTTAGCCCCGTGTGGCCTTTTCCAATTAGGGGTAAAAATTTATTCAAAATGTTAAAAAGAATTAGGTAGTTAGGTGTGTAAGTGTGTAAGAAAAAATGGATGGCTAAGATGCATCCAAGACAATGTGTTGTCCAAAGGAGAGCAAAAGTAAAAGAGATTTGGTAAAAGCAAAAAAGGTGTTTTCAAAAAGCAAAAGGTGTTTTTCCCCCAAAGAGGAAAATGGTGAAGATATTTTGAAAAAATGTCATAGAGATCACTGGGAAGCGATAATGTGGATCTTGAGATATTTGAAAGGTACCTCTAGAATGTGCTTTGCTTTGAGGAATAGAAACAATTCTTGAAGGGTATGCAGATGCAAATATGGCAGGAAATTTTGATGATAGGAAATCTACCTCAGGATTCTTGTTCACTTTTGTAAGGGGAGTTGTGTCATGTCAATCTAAATTACAGAAGTGTGTTGCCTTATCTACTACCGAAGCAGAATATGTTGCCATGACAAAAGCAAGTAAAGAAATGCATTGGTTGAAGAGATTTCTTGAACAATTGGGAACGAAGTAGGAAAGGTCTGTTATCTATTGCAACAGTCAAAGTGCTTTGGATTTAATCAAGAATGCAATGTACCACTCATGTACTAAGCACAATGATGTTAGATACTATTGGCTACGTCAAGCAGTAGAGGAACAACAATTCAAGCAGAAGAGATTTCTAGAACAATAAAGAATGAAGCAGGAAAGGTCTGTTATCCATTGCGAAAGTCAAAGTGCTTTGGATTTAATCAAGAATGTAATGTAACACTCGCATACTAAGCACATTGATGTTAGATACCATTGGCTACACCAAGCAGTAAAGGAACAACAATTCAAGCTAGAAAAGATTCAATAGATAAAAATCTTGTTGATATGATGACCAAAGTGTTACGCATGAAAAACTTCAACTTTGTGCCGAGTTGATCGGCATGGATCCCAGATGAACGTTCTGATATTATTTTCCCCAATGGCTGGAGGGGGAGAATTGTAGGGTCCGACCATTTATTAGGTCAGAAAAAATCAAGGAAACACAACATTGAATGCAAATCTGTAATTTACATATTTGCATATATCAACATGAAGAAAAAAATGGCGTAGTAGCTGACCTAGACATATTAGGCCGGTGAAATGAAAAATTTGAAGTCGAAACTTTCCAATGGTTTCACATTGCAAACTAAAACAACCAAATGTAAACACGAGAAAGGAGGTTGAATTGTGTTTACTAAATCCTTTACAAAATAGAAATCTTTTTCAAACAAAGCAAGGAGTAGATGCTAGAAAAGGCAATCAGAAGATAGACTCGCCTGATAGTTTTAGAACTTGTTTGAGAGAAGTATTTCAAAGACAAACGCTAGAAAATTTTTCCCAGAACATAAGTTTGTTTATAAATCACAATTAACCCATTAGTTAGCGACAAGTTAAATAAACGAACAATAACTAAGTTAAAGGAAAGAGAATATCACTCCAGAGATTAATCCTGGTTATCCCATTAACAACTTGAGCTACATCTAGTCCTTGGCTTCACCAAAATTTTCCAATCTAGCTGATCAGGTTAGAAACAAGTATTATTTGTGCACCTAACCTCTCCAACTCAAATTTACAACAACTATTCTTTTCTCACCAATCCTCTTCAAGCTCTAACACTAAGCAATAAATGATCGTAAGTGATTTGGATTACAAATTGTAAGTTTTTCACAAACACTAAGAGTGGAATAAATGTGAAGATTTGAAAGATTGCGTAATAACTTCTCTAACAAAAAATCAATGAATGATTGAGAAGAATGAAATAATTGAATCTTTGAGTAAATGTTGTTCGTTGAATATCAGTGTTATTCTCTGTTCAGTAGTATTAAGCAATTCTTCAATGCTTCCATTTATAGTCTTCAATCACTTCAATCCGTTAAAGGCATTCTTCAAGTAGCGAGTTCTTTAATTCAAAGTCTATAAATCTCCATTAATGAAATAGAACCATTCTTATTATCCATTTAATGTTGAGGAATGTTGGTCCAAGTTCCAGTAAAGATGTTCTCACTTTATTTGAAGAGCAGCAGATTTCAGAAGTGCAGCAACGATACTTTTGTCCTTGTGCAGACAAATTCCCCTTTTAGTGCAACACGCAGGTTCAACAGAGATAAAACACTTTTTATCGCTTCCTTAAACAATGATACAAGGTATCCCAATGCCAACAACAGTGTTCAGTGTGTTTGATGACTTTGTTCTTCAGAAAGTCTTCTTTTGCACAACTATCCTTTTTTATTAGAGGCTTGAAGTCAAAAAGGGTCTTCTATTGCTTTTGCTATCCACATCACCAGACAATTGGATATAGTTGCTTGATCCTTTTAACTTCATATAGATGCTTGGTCATATGGCTTAACTACACATGTTGATCAGACGCTTGTTCTAGAGGAGTCAGAAGCTTGTCTATTGTGCTGTTTAGATGCGTATTCTTCTTAGGAATATTTCCTATCTTAAATAGGGATTAAGCAATCTATACACTTAGATGAAATCATCAGCAATATTTAGAGGGTTCAATTAAATCATTTTCAATGTTTGAATCCATCAAAGCTTAGGGTGAAAAGTCGATCAAACGTTGGGAGACTCAAAACAAACAACATCTATAAATAGAGGCTGAGTTATTCATTCGATAGAACAAGCAAGAAAGGAAGCAGAGGGAAAATAAGAGCTTCTGCTAGTGAGATAAAAATAGAGTGTGTAAATCCAAAGAGTGTAGTGTGTCGGAAAAATATACCGAGAAAATTTTTGGGTATCATCTCTCTTACTCGTTGGTACTGCAATTATAAATAATTATAGTATTTGAATCGGAGAGAGTCTCACTGAAAATCCATATTTGTGCCTCTTGTGTGAGAGGGTGTGGAGATGATATTGTAATTATCCTTAAATATAGTGGAATATTTGTCATAATCTATCTTATGATTTTTTCCTCTACCAAAGGATTTTCCACGTTAAAATTTGATATTTTTTTTCTACACTTTGCACACATTCAATATGGTTGCGCTCTGTCAGTTTGTAAATCTAGCTCAGTCATATCTACTTTAGCATTCGGCACATTGCAATATTATTTAATTTACAACCTTTAAATCCTGGAGCCCAACAATTCTAAGCTAACTTCTGATTAGTTTTTGCAAGTCTTCTTAATTGATTTCTAGCTCAAGATTTAGTATTTTGATTTGTCTAAGTGACTAAGTTAAAACTCAAAGTAGGCAAACTAATGCAATAACTCAAATAATTAAAATTGTTCTAATTTGTAAACTATGCTTAAACCATTAAAATTCCGTTGTTTTATCGGTTCAATGACCAATTTGACTTTCAAAACCTTGGTGAATATAAAAAGTGGTAAGGGAGACAATGAAGTTCCTCTTCGGTCAGCTACATAACGACGCGGTTGCTTTAAGATTAAGACAGCAAAAAAAGATTGCTTGAAGAAGAAACGAGGCCATGCATGCCAATCAAGAAAAGTTCAAAAGTATTATATTACATTCAAATAATAACTACAAAAATTTTATGGCAATATACAAAGGACTTTCCGTTTCTCAAGGCTTGTTTCCTTTTATAAATTGATGATCCATCATAAATAAGCAAGCCTCATGTAAAACATCCTATCTGGATATTTGATCTCAACTGAACTTCCTGACATCTCTATAATATTTTTCATTTCGTTAGAGGAGTAAGATAAAAATATTCACTTGATAGAAGACTTCAAAAATGGATTAGACGGCCGATTTGGTTGTGCCAAACTAGCCTCTGACTTGTTAACTACCTGCTTATTTGACTTTATAGAAGAATCATGTGGGTCAGGAGGTTGCACCTGACTCGTATCCCCCATCTTCCCCCTCTTGTCACTTGTTTCATCCCCTGTCAGCTTTACCTTCAGAGTTTCATTCGTCATTGCAGTTTTATTTATTCCAGCTGTAGCTCCCTCTTGTGTTTTGTTTTTCTTAGTGAATAACGGAGCAGATAATTTTGGTGATGATGGTATATTAACTGTTTTTGATGCTTCAGTCTGAGTTGGAGACTTGCTTCTGCTAAGTGGAGCATCAGCTGTAATGGGTGCAAGACAGTTTCCTTGGAGGTTGGTTTCCGTCTTTTTTTTCATTTCATGTAGTAGCCTTTCCTGTTTTAAACACGCAGGAATCAGAAGATAAAGATGACAGCAAATTGATATCCTTTGTGTACAAAGTACTTCGATAGAATGTAAGAGGCTTACCTCCAGTATGCTGCTGAACCTTTCGGCCAAGTTTGGAAGCTTCAGAGCAGTAACAAGTTTTATTGCACCTTTCATTGATTTTTCAAGCGACAAAAGCTTCACAAGTTCGGTAGCTCGCACAAGCTTATCACCTGAAATACCCAGAACACAAGGCTTAGGCACGATTACTGTTTCACTTTTTACAATTCAGGCTTTTATGCAAAATGGAGAGAAAGGCAGACAGAGACAGAGACAGAGACAGAGACAGATGGGCATGATGTAACAAGAAATAACTCTCTTGTGCGGTGACTCTTAACACATAGGAACTCACCGTTGCAGCAGGATGCTATAAGCCTAAGTATGCATCTATCTTGTGCTGCTTCCAAATTGAAAGCATCGTCATCAAGGGAACTAGGGTCCAAACCGGCTCTAGCCATTTCTTCCATTCTTTTCTGAATCTGCGTGTTACATATTTACTTATTCAGCTATGGAACAGCAATGATAAAAACAATTGGAACTCAAATTAGAGCCAAAACTATCGGCAAGAAAATAAAACTGTCAGTGCCTTTGATCAAATGGATAGATGTGAGAAAGCCTCAGTGCTAAGAATAATGACCATTAAATTTGAAAAGGGTACAAAAATAAACCTCAAAGAGGTGCATGTTGTTCATGATAAACTCATTTTCAAGGGCTTCAGATCCCAGATCAGAGGATGCAAGAGGAAATGAAAGATTCAGTAGAGTGAGAACTGGTTTGGGCATCACCTGATAAACATGTGAAAATCAATTAATGTCGAGTCATAGACAAAGGAGAAAAGTGGAATACACAAAATGGTCCTACTCAGGTTTAGATCCTCTACTGTCCTGGAAAAACAAGATATGATTCTCTTGGAAAAAGGAAGACACAAATTTTTCATATAAGGATCCGTCATATATGGTTATAAGGTTCACTGATTACATATCACAAAATTTGTCTCCCTCTAACAAGATCAATTCCAATTATTCCAAAATAGGAAAGGATCCAAATCCATCCTACTCATACCTGTGGGAAGATGTCAGGCTTTTTGCATATCACACAAAATAACTTGCTTGCGTTCAACCCCGCCACCCAATAGTTTTCATCTGACTTCTCTTTCATAGCACTGCATTGAAATTTTAATTACAAATTACCAAAGGTCAGGCATAATTAGATGCATTAAACCACTGTACATGGTTAAGCAAATAACGAACCTGAAGAGTGGGAGCCAGCTACCACCAAATTGGCTTGTATATGATCTTAGCACGCCCTACATATTATACTAACAAAATCAGCTAGTATAACAAGATGCATTCATGAGTAGAGTGAAATAATCCTAAATATCATCACTGATTGTAAACACAATGAGTACCTTGGAATCATAGGAACTCAATTGGCCCTCTTCACTAAACCCAAACCAACTTAGAGATGAACCAGGAGTTAATGGCAAGCGACCACCAAGGAGTTGAGTCCCGTGAGGTACATTAAATAGTCTAAACTCTAGCACCTACATGTTTTAGACCAGATATAATTTTGTAAGGAAAAGATAGTTTCATAGTTATAATGTTTTTATAACCAGACCATTATGCTCGAGTTTTGCTATATCCTAAATTAAAAAAGTTTTAAATGAAAGAATAATGCATCCAATGCCTTGGAAATATTAAAAAAACATTTAATATTTTCTTTACGTAGTAAGTAGAAGGATGAGTAGGAGGATATAGAATTATTCTTCTGCTCTCCCATCTAAGATAACCTTTTAAATAGCATCAAAAACTATATAGCAACAGTACAATGAAGTGAATGAACTTCGAATATTCGTGGTAAATACTAAAACCACACTGGACCAGCCAATCTCAGAAGCAACAGCAACCATGAAGACTTAACCAACCTGATCATTTGAGGATAGGCAATCAGAGGCATGCGTGACAACTGCAAGCTTATCCTTGAAACCTGATGCAGTCACCACTGGCCCATCTAGCGAAATAACATGTCTCTGCAATGAAATAGATTCATAAGTGTGCAAATGATGCAGGATAACTACCATCAACAACTACAGATCCATTGTTAATGTGTTAAATAAGTTAAAAATTTAAATAAAAGGTTAGAAAGCGCCAGCTTATCTAACCTTTTAAACCCAAAAGTTCTTTTGTATTAGGCATGCCATCGGTATTCAGTTATTGAAAATGAAAAAACATGTAAATAAGCCAAAAATGTGCGACAAACCTGCAAACCACCTTCAGTAAAGATGCGAAGATAGTTAAAACCAGTCGCTGCGGCCACCCAAGCAGCACCAAGTGCAACAACCTTCACTTCTTCTCCTTCAAAGCGCATAGACCACTGTGCCAAATTTTTTAATCAAAGTGAGCATTCAGTTAAATGTCATATCATACAGTGTTAACAGCAAGCACGGAAATGTTATATGCCCTTTTATTACCATATAAAGTTGAATGATAGTGGAATTATATATCTTCCTTTAAATAAATTTTCTTCTTTGAAAAAATCAATTGAGTTTAACTACTTAGGGTAAGCACATAATCTGACCTCACTATTATTTGCCCAGCTACTAAATGGACGGTACATGAGAGTGCTCATGTTCTTCTCCCCTTTGCAAGGATTTCCAAAGACGCTCCCACTTTCATTTAATGCGGCCATTGTAAATCCAAAATGATCAGTCATTGATGGAACTCGCGGACTGCTTCCAGTATCATGAAAATCAATCTGCAACCAGGACATGCACACTTAATAATATGTGCTAGAAGTGATGATTTAACTAAAATCCACATGGAGATGCTAGGGATGAAATGTAAGCTTAAATTTTCTGTAGTTGTCATGAATTACCTCAATATGTGAGTATCCATCATGTTCAACAGTGGTTATACTTCCAAGCATATTGTAGCATAAGAAGCGCCTTTTTCCAGGCTGCACTGGAGTGGAGCCCGGCTGAAATGGCTCCTGCATCTTTGGCTTAGATGTTACCATTGTGCTTTTAAATCCCCCATTCACACTATACAAATTTTCCTTGTGCGAGCGATTTTGTTTCTTATGACATTCAACCTTTGGATACAAAGCAATTTCATCCGCGCCATCCTCATCTAAATTTTCCTCACTCAAAGACTGTTTACGCAATCTTTTCCTGCTAGGTGGCTCTGACTCACCATTACTATTTTCACCAATATCACTCAGGCTTCCACCAGCACTATTTTCTGGATCATCCTCATCAAACAAAAGAAGACCATTATTATTCTTGGATTGCATAGGTATATCCTCAGTCGGAGACTTCATAGATGAAGGAATAACAGACTCCCAGATACCATACTTTCCCATAACATCAATAACAGCTAAGGCATTCCCAATTGGCTTCCAGGCCAAGCAACATATTCTTTCATCAAATTTTTGTCTGTCAATGTCCTGCTTCTTATTAACATCCCATATCAGAACTTGCTTGTCTAAACCAGAGGTAGCCATGTACTTTCCATTGGGTGACCAACTCAAGAAACATATAGGTTGTATATGATCACCTCTCAAAGAGAACAACTTTTCAGCAGTATCCCTATCATAAATTACTACATCATTTCTCAACCCAGGAACAGATAAGGTCTCACCATCAGGGCTCCAGCACAGAACATTCCTAGTTGAAACATCTAGGCCAGTGTCAGGAGCAATCCCTTTAAGGTTATGAATAATTTTTCCAGAATGGAGTTCCCAAAAAATGACAGTTCCAGTTGAATCCATAGATGTGAAGTATTCACCATTGGGATCAAAAGCTAAGCTAGTGACAGACCCTTTATGCCCTTTGAGAACCCTGGCAATGGAACCATCAACTGTGTTTATAAGTTTAATGCCCTCATCATCACCAGCAGCTGCCAACATGCTCCCTTTTTGGTTAAATGCTAGGGAACGTATTGGAAGTGTAAACCTGGTTATATTAGTCTGAAACTCTCCACCTGCCAAGAATTGAAACTTATGTTTAATTTTAAAATAATAACATAAACAGCATTCATTTGAATAGTAAATTTGCATAGTACTAGTCCAAATTAAGCAAACAATGTAGTAAAAACTATGGACAGTTTTTGGCCAGATTCAATTCGTTCAGCATATATGCACAAGTAACATAAAAGCAACCAACTTAAATTTCTCAGGGATGAAAAGAATAATAAACGAAGAACAAAATAATTACTGAAGTTTAATGACTTGCAGATGTGAGGTTCGTAAAAAGTAGTACAATTCGCTACAATAATCAAATCTTATAACTGGTTTTAATAAAGATAATTACGAATAAAACAAACAAAAAATACACCAATTTTGTTCAGAATTTCAAATAAACATCCGAATAGTATATGAAAACGATAATTCTCAGATCCAAATTATAGCTCACTCAGCATGACATCGAAATTCAAGGAAAAAAGATGGGAAAAACAAAACTAATACTATCATATCAACAACCAAGCTTCCTTCCACTAGTTAGGATCGACTACATGGATCAAATGACTGCATAATATTCCCACCATAAATCATTTCTATAGTCAAGAATGGTGTACCAGGGAACTTGTAGAGCTTGACGGAGTGATCAACAGATCCAGAAGCAAGGCAAGTGGAATTGGGGCTAAGAGCCAAGGCTGTGACACCGTCGCGGTGGTGGCGGAGGATCCTCGGGGTGGCTGAGGGGATTAGAGGGTCGTGAATAGAGATAGAAACATCAGAAGAGGAAGCCGTGACCAGATGCTGAGCTTGCTGGTCCCAAACGACGGAGCAGAACGAAGGGCGACCTCCCTTGTCGGCGTGGGCCTCCCTCAGCTTCACCGACCGGACTTTCATGGCGGCTTCCAAAACGGATTCGATTCGGTTTAGTTTCGTTCGGGTTCGGAGAGGGTTAAATAATAGCAAGGGCTAAGTCAAGGTTTGATTTTAAGGGAGGAGGGAAATAAATCTGAATCTCAAAGAGGATGTTTTTGGGATTTGGCGCGAGAATGGGGGTCGTGTATTTGAGAATTGGCGGGAAGGTGAAAATGGAGCTCGAGATACGTCCGGTTTCCTATGGAAACAGAAGTGAAGTTCTTGCGGGCCGTCGCAAGACTTATGCGGGCCTTTTCATTTTATGAGACATTAAACGGAGTTGCTTTTTACCGCTCCAGATTTTTCTAATATAGTCCCTTTCTTTTTTTAAAAATTTTTTCTACCGAAAGTATCTTTCCTTTTTATAATATCTGTTGAGATTGCATTGGTCAAATGGCTTACTATTTAAGGATATGTTTGGATACTGTAAAATTAGAGGGTGAACTGTGAAGTAATTGTAGAGAGTATTTAAAATATCATTTATTAAAATATTTTGTTTGGATACGTAACCCAAAGTTTTTTTAAATCCCTAGCATTTGCATCGAGTATTTCTTTAATACAAAATCAAGAATTTCAAATTACATCTACTGGGGTGGGATTTCAAATTCTCAGCTTCACCCATAGTCACACTTAGGGATGATAATGGGTAGGATATGGGTAGGGTACTATGGTACCCGTCCCCGTATCCGCGTTTTGAAAAAGTACTCGTACCTGGACTCATACCCTCAAGAATAGTAACTTCAATATCCGTACCCTTATCCTCTGGGTATCTAAGTATCCGTACCCGCACCCGTTACCCGCATTTTAATATAAAAAATTTTAATTAAACAATAAAATACCTAAAGGTTTACCCGCACTTGTAAACTCTTGCATTCCAAACTAAAAAATGAAATCCGTGGATTTAATAATCAATTTGTGAATATGAAATCCAAAGGTTTTAATACAAAATATTCAATAATCAATCTCCAAAACATCAAGTAAATATTACAATAAATTTCTAAGAACAATAATTCATAAAGTTGGCGCTCCTGAGCTACTAGCACTCTCCAAAATCTATTAAAAAATATACATTACACTAACTAAGTGCAATTGTAAAGATACCCATTAATAACACATCATAAAGTAAACAATGATACCTTATCTCATCATC
This sequence comes from Ammopiptanthus mongolicus, assembly GCA_039655645.1. Classification (NCBI taxonomy): domain Eukaryota; kingdom Viridiplantae; phylum Streptophyta; class Magnoliopsida; order Fabales; family Fabaceae; genus Ammopiptanthus; species Ammopiptanthus mongolicus. The sequence continues at coordinate 59,328,449 of CM077345.1, forward strand.
TGAATCAGAGTCCTTAAAAGACTGCAAATGCTTATATTTCAAATATAAATATTGTTTTAGTCCAATGATGCCAATAGAAGCTAGAACATAACAAGAAAGTAAATGATTAATCTAACTAATTAAAAGTAACAAACACAAATTTAATTAAGGACCGCAAGGTGCAGTGATACTGAATCAGCGGCGCCAGTCACAATGAGATCATTAGGAGAGTGAGAGTGAAATATGTTAGATCATAGGGTTTCTTACTTTCCTTAAGTTTTTTTAATTTTTCAAATTAATATTAGAATATAATATATTATATTTAGATATCAGATATTCAGATATATGTATATATAAAATAAATATATATATATATATATATATATATATATATTGTGGGTATGGGACGGGGTGGGTACTAAAGTACCCGTACCCGCACCTATCCCCATTAATTTTTGCTGGTAATTATCCGTACCCGAACCCATACCCAATTAGCGGGTAATTACCCTACCCATAGCGGATAAATTTTGCGGGTACCCAGCGGGTCCGATACCCATTGCCATCCCTAATCACACTTCACAGTTCTTCACTGATCTTCAGATTTAGAAATTCACAGTTCTTCGCACGCTCTTCACGGATCGTCGCAGTTCATCTCACATTCTTCACTGATCGTCGCACTTTATCCACAGCAGACGATTGTCGCACGTCCCATGTTCTTCGCACTTCGTCTCACATTTCTCTATCGCTGTTCTTCTCCATAACTATTCATTCTTCAACTCCATAGCTATTCATTCTTACCTACATAGCAGTAGCTCGACGATTTGAGATTTGGGAGTTGCCTAGGTATCAGATCTACTCTTTCTTCATACATCTTTGCTTATTTTACTTCATATTTTTCGATTTTTGTTGCTCTCTGCAAAGTTTATTTATGCTATGATGTTGATTTTGAAGATGGGTTAATGTGTTTTTTCTTGTTTTTAGATTTTCACGAAGATTTGTCGGTAAGTTCTTCTTCTCTTGTCACTTTGTCATTATAAATCTCAATCAAAATGTGAAGTCTATGTTTGTATTGATGTTGAAAATCGAGTGATATACAATGGATTTAGTTGTATTTGAACTGTTGCACTTGACCTCTTCGATGAAAAGCCCAAGTGCTAAAATGATTCAGTATTTGGGTTTTTGCTCTTTTATGAACATACGAATATGCCAATCAGGATTCAAACATTAAATACATCATGTGATAACATACAAACATGCCAATCAGGATTCTAACATTAAATACATATAACAACATACAACTAGGGTTGTGGGTTAACCCTTCATCTTATGCTACCCCAAAACCTATATATTCGTATTGATCTCTTCCCCCCATACCTGGTGTGACGATCTCAAAGAGAAAAGGAAGAAGAAAGGTCCACAAGGTCACGTCTCACGAACACTCTACGTCACGAACCCTCAACCTCACGATCACAACCTCAAGAGATCACGAACGGAGGCGAGAACCAATAAAGAAAAGCAGGCGTGACAGCAGCAACGTCCCTCACGCAAAGAACAACGAAGGACGAGTACTTGGAGACTCGATATTTGTATTATATATGCATGAATGATGAACTATGTTGGAACCAAAGTGGTTATGGTCCATAAACTCTTTAAGGTTTTGATGTTAACAAAAGACTAAAATTAAATGAACAACGATTTGTTTTCGACTAACGTGTTTATCCGAGTGTGCAGATCATTTTAAGTCTAAAGACTATCTAAGTGCAAAGACTTAACGATCGTCATTTACCTCTGTTCACTAAAGTTCTCGCTGGACTACGTTGGTTTTCATTTCTTATCTGAGTCCAAAGACTCTTCATGTAAAAGTTATTTGTTTCTTAGTCCAATGTAAAAGTCCATCACATTTAAATAAAGTGGACTACAAGTTAGCACGAACTTGTAAAAGCAATAGTTTAAATTTTTATTCAATGTGTAAAAGGGAAATATCCCTTAGGCAAACATTCTTTGTAACTTCATACCAACAAACGTGCTGAAGCCAGTATTTCCTGACACACAGATTTGACTATCTCCAAAAGGAAAGACAAAAGGCAAATTTCGGGTACAAAAAAAAGATGTTGGTGTCATTCTAAGCTATCAACCTGATAGTCTACTTTGATTTTCAAAAGACCTCACACAAGTTATCAAAGTCAACGGTATAATGCATTTAATGCTCAATCGGAAGAGTTTTTTTGCCATCCGTTGAAGATTGAAGAATGCTCAAGTCTTGAAGGCTATAAATACCTTCAACTTTGAAGAAGCAAAGTTACAGAACCACGCAAGGATTTTTCATATGAGCAAACAAGCTATCAAAATCAATCTAAAGCATACAAGCTTAATCTGTTCTTAAACTTTCATATCACTATCTATGAAGATTATAGTTTCAAAGTTCTATTCTTAAGTTTCATACCCTCACACATAGTGAGTTGAACTTAAAACGCTTTTCAAACCATCTTGGTTGAGCCTGGAGAGGCTTGTCTGTAAAAGAATACTTAGAGTTGCCTGAAGAGGTGTTGAATACTTGTAACAAGGGTTTTGTTATAGCGGAAAAATCTCTCAAGTAGAGGGGACTGGACGTAGCTCTTAGGTTAAGAGTGAATCAGGATAAATTCTCTACATTATTCTTCTTTCTCTTATCTATGTCTTTAGTTTGATTATAACTAACTGTTGGGATTGAATTGTTTTCTTAAACGTTTATCTTTAAAATTAAACAAACTTAGTGAGCGTCCAATAGTGCTTTATTCACGCTCTCTGTGTCTGTTGTCTTATCTATGTCCAAACCTTTGCGAAAATATACCTGCTTGCGAAAAAGATTTCAAAATCTTAAGAAACACAATTCAACTCCTTTTCTTGTGTTTCAAACATGTTCATTCAATTGGTATTAGAGCTCAGCCTCTGGGTTGAGCACTTAGTCGTGTTAGAGGAGAGATCCTACAACAGATATGGCAGGTCAAGGCATGCCAAGCGGGAGTCAACCTGTTTTGGAAGGTACTTCCATGACCAGACCTTCGTTCTTCAACGGATCCCACTACTTGTATTAGAAGGAGAGATTCAAAGGTTTCATCTTGATAACAAACTCTGTTCTCTGGCCTAGAATGACAAATGGTCCAAATGTGTGGCTCAATGCTGATGGTTCAGAAAAGTTGAAGAGGAGTGGACTGATGCTAAAAGGGCTAAAATGGAACAAAATCACAAAGCAATATATGCTTTAATGTGCGCCTTAAGTCCAGACGAATTTCAGAAGATTCACGCATGTGAATCAGCTAAACAAATCTGGGATACCTTGTCAAATCTCCATGAGGGGACTACCAAGGTGAAAGATTCAAAAATTATCATGCTAGTTGACCAGAATGAGATGTTCACTATGGCTGAAGGAGAGTCCATCCTGGACATGATGGGTAGTTTTCAGACGATCATTAACAACTTGAAGTCCCTTGGGAAAGTCTATACTACCAAGGAAAATGCCACTAAAGTCCTTAGGAGCTTGCTTAAGGAGTGGAGGCCACTTGTTACTGCAATCACCCAGGCCAAAGATCTCTCTACTTTGACCTTGGATGATCTGGTGGGTACGTTACAAGTACATGAGCAAGAGCTCAATCTTAACAATCCAGGAAAGAAAAACAAATGGATTGCCTTAAAAGCTCAAAAATCAAACAGCTCAAAGGCTTTAAAAGCTTATGAGTTAAGCGATGATGCTAATCAATCTGATAATGGAGCATCAGACAATGACGAGCTATCCTTCATCTCCAGGAAGATTCAAAACATGTGGTGAAAGAAAAATGGCTTAAAAAGAAGGTCATTTCAGAAGAAAAACTTCAAGGCTGTGCTGAGTCCAAAGATAAAGGTCAGATGGTCTGCTTCGAGTGCAACAAACCAGGCCACTTCAAAGCTGACTGTCCTATGTTAAAGGCAAGAAGAAGTTCTTCAAAAAGAAGAAGAACTTTATGGCCATTGGGAAGACCTTGATTCTTCTTCTTCTGAAGAAGAAGAAGCAAATGAGAAAGCAAAGCTCTGTCTTTGGTCAAATGGGCAAAATGAAGAATGAACAACTTGTTGTTCCCGAAGAAAGAACTCATGAAGTCACTCCTAAACGAGGCTAGAATGTTCCACCCATTTTCAATGGAACTGACTACCCGTATTGGAGATTTGTGTTTCAAATATACGTCCCAGCTCAACTTTGAGTTATGGAATGTATTCATTGATGGTGATCATCGTCCAACAATAATCCTTGAAGACGGTTCAACAACGTCTAAGCCCGAAGCCGATTGGACGGACGAAGATGTCAGAAGGTACTCCTTGGATGCTCGTGCTAATTGGTGTCTCATGAATGCCTTGGATCAACCAAGATTGGAGATGGTGTTGCAGTTCCAAACTGCAAAGGAGAAGCTGGTAACCTTAGATGCCTTCTACATGTAACGTCTTTCGTTACATTAGTAACCCGAATAAAACATTTAAATAAAACTTGGTGAAATAAAAATTTTCATAACATAATTCTTAATGTAATAATAATAATAATAATAATAATAATAATAATAAAATTGTCTTTATATCATAAAATCCTCAAATTCAAAATAACATAATTAATCCAAAAACTCTTAAAACAAAGCGTCAACTAAAAACCCAAACGTATAAAATAAAATAACTAAGGTCTAGCCACTAACGGCTCCAGTACATCATAATACTAACCAAAGCTATAAGAATACTGATAAGAATCTCCAGTCTTTAAGCCTCCTCTGTCTCAGGAATAACGTCCTCGTGCTCTTAAAATAACACTACTAATGAGATGGAAATCCCAGTGAATAAAAACAGTTATAAATTATTTTCACAAACAATATTATTCTCAGCCGGCACAGTAACCGGAAAAACAATCATGGCACCTGCTACTTTGAAAATAATATAATTTTTCTACAATATCAATAATAAAAATATTCAGACCAACACACTACATATTTCAATTATCAACAAGAACATTTAACCTATGCACTTATTCTACCATTCATAACACACAACAATGGCATCCCATTGCCCACCCCTACTCATGAAGAGTGTTTCGACCTCACCTGCTGTGGTGAAGTTACCAAATCAATACCCCTACTGTGGTGTTATTTTTCAACATCCCTGCTGTGGTGATGTTTCTCATTTCAATACCCCTACTGTGGTGGTATTTTTCGACATCCCTGCTGTGGTGATATTTCTCATTTCAATACCCCTGCTGTGGTAGTATTTTTCGACATCCTTGTTGTGGTGATGTTTCTTATTTTCGATACCCTTACCATGGGATATTTTCTCAATCACAATACACCTGCTGTGGTGGTATTATTAACATCCCTACAATGATGATGTTTTTCTCAAGATCAATACCCCTACAATGGTGATATTTCCTCAACCCTTAATACTTAATACTATGGTATTATTAAGTACATGCCAAATAATCAATAAATCATTCTTTTCATAGCAATCATTCATGGCATATCAATCTCATCAAATAACACATACCATATATGACATATAGACAATTCAATCATCAGGGAATTCCAGAATTCATATCAAATAAACAAACATTCATAGCAATAGCATTCATATCATAAAATTCCCTAATTTAAACATTAATTTCGTTTTCTATGAAAACCCCCAAATTTGGAAAATAGGATTTGACCAAAACATGTATTTTTCTATTGAAATCTCTCTAAAATTCATTAGATAAATCAAACCCTTTTTCCCAAAATCGTTTGCACCATGGAAGGGTAAGAAAAAGGTCGTTTTTACTCATGTCTTGAAGACCTCCAAGAATCTCCAAGCGTTTCCCACGAACACGTCAAGAAAATCCTCCAAGATCGCCTACTCCTCTCCCCCCTTAGGCTCCTCCTTGACCAGCTTCACCCTCTCCAAGACCTTGATTCCACCAAGATAGCAAAAGAGAGTTTTTAGAGTGTTATTAGGGTTTGTAGCCGCACTAGGAGTATTAGGATTGGTTTAAATAGAGTTACCCACGTTTCCCTCTTTTAAAATTCTATTTTTAACGCGTCTTGACATAGAGCATGGGCGTGCTCTCGATTGGCACGACCGCTTCAATCAGTGTCAAAGTTTGCGTAGTTTCCGACATAGGCGTGCTATTGACTAGCACGGCACGGCTCCGATCGTGCTCTTTTCAGCACGGGCGTGCCAAACATGAGCACAGGCGTGCTAAACAGCGTCAAATTTGTCCATTTTCTGACACGGGCGTGCTAATAATAAGCACGGCGCGGCTCAAACCGTGCTCTTTTCAGCACGGGCGTGCCGAACATGAGCACGGGCGTGCTGACGCTACTGTGACAGATTTTCAACTTAAAACTTCTTTCTTTTATTCTTTTAGTTGATACGCCACCCTTAAGGTTCAAAGTCTACCATTCTAAGCTTCCCTAATACTTTATTAATTTTATTTGCTAAGATTAAGGTCCCTTATACCTTTATTTAATTCTTGGAATGTTACATTTTCTCTCATCCTTTAAGAATTTCGTCCCCGAAATTAACTTCATGCACAGGTATAAATAAAATAAAGGTAATGTACCTTCAATGATGAGGTCCGAATACTATTGTGTAAACTCCTCTTCCAGTTCCCAAGTAGCTTCTTCCGGAGTCAATCCTTCCCACACCACCTTCACCAATGGAATCGTCTTGTTCCTTAGGGTCTTAGTGCTCTTGTCAATAATCCGTACAAGCCTAGGCTTAAAGATCAAATTATCCCTCAATTGTATTGACTCAGGTGCTATTATATGAGACACATCTGGTATATATTTTCTGAGTGGTGAAACATGGAAATCATCATGAAGGTTTGACAATAGAGGTGAAAGAGCCAATTGGTAAGCAACAGGCCCGACACTTTTTAGGATTTGGAAAGGACCAATGAATCGAGGGTTCAGCTTTCTGACTTTCATGGATTTTCCCACCCCAGTCTTAGGAGTGACTCTCAAGAATATAAGTTCACCTTCTTGGAATTCTAAAGGCTTTATCCTCTTATTGGCATAGCTCTTTTACCTACTATGCGCAGTTCCCATTCTCTCCCTAATCATCCCAATCCTATCTGTGGTTTGCTGAACCAAGTCAGGTCCTATCAAGGTCTTCTTGTAACACCCTGTTTTCTTGTTTAAGGTGTGGGACATTAATTAAGCATGTTAAATGGCTTAATTATGTTTCTTGTGTGTTGAGGAGGCCATGGTTCAAATTTAGGACAATTTGGCCTTGCAACGAGCTCAAAACGTGCAAAAACGTGTGAGAACAGTTCTGATCAACGTCCAACGCTTAAGCATGGAGAAATCCCACGCTCAAACGTTGACCGTTGATGCTCGAGCGTGGGTAGTTGCACGTCAAAATGTGGAAAGTGGAAAGTGGAAAGTGGGGGTGCACATGTCAGCACACACACGACGGGTGATAGAGACGTGGCGATCAGCGCTCCACGCTCAAGCGTGGAGTTTTCTCACGTCAGAGCGTGCCCACCCTGAAGCGTGAAGTTTTCCCACCCTCAAGCGTGGACAGCCTGACAGCATCACTTAAGTTTTTTTTTCCCTCACTTTCATGGGCAGAAAACTTAAACATTTCTCCCAAGTCCAGAATGTGAAGAGAAAGAGAGAGAAAGCCGAGGCGTAGAGCGAGAAAGTGAGGTTTGAGGTAGATTGAGGTATCGAATCATGATTCCAACTACACCATTGCAATCAGGGCTTCGAGTACTTCAAAATTCACCGATTGATTTCTTGATTTCTCGAAGGTAAGCTCGAATCCCTAACACGTCGACTGTACGTTCATCGTGTTCTTTGAGCTTTTCCCTTGAATCTCTTTGGTTTTGGTATTGCCCTAGGGTAAACGATGATTGTTTACACGTTTTTCCCGTGATTAGGGCAAAGTTCGTGATCGTGGTCGTGCGAGCTCCCGGAGAAGGTTACAACTGCGAGCTTGGGCTGAAGAACCACGTGGTGGTGGCTGAGTTGAGGTGATTTTCGTGGTGGTGGTGTTGTGCTCGTGGTTGTGTTTGTGGTCGAGGTCACGTAATCCTTCAGGTGGGGAGAAAGAGACTGTTATCGTCGGGAAGGCATGCGTAGTGTAGAATGTATTCAAGTGTCGGGGAGCCTTAAACCCTACTAGAGGTTGAGCCTGTGGCAAAGTACCTAAAACCTAGGTGTGGGTATCTTTAGGTCTATCACCACTAAGATAATACCCTAGGCTAGACTATGCTGTTGTTGAGGTTGATGTGATATGCATGCTACTTTGCCTATGTGATTATTTGTTTATCTGCCTATATGATGATATGCGTAATAGCATGCTTATTGCTATGATGATGTTATTTTTGTTGGTTGGTTGATGTTGATGTTGATGACCGTATGGTGAGATTGTGATGTTGTTCGGGTTGATACTGTTGTGGTTCTGACCGTGGAGCTGTGGCTCGTGAACGCAAGGCGTCGTGATGTTGATGTTGATGATGATGTGATGTGAATGCAATGCATCGTGGCTGTGGCCAAGTGATTAGGCGTGAGGTTCCAATATCAACCTATGATGGATGTTTGTTGCATATCATAGCATATTTGATCCCAATGGGGGATGCCCAAATGGGGGCGAGATGTGTACCACCGATCCCGAGGTGGGATGTCCAATTGGGGACGTTGTTGATCCTTACGGGGATGTCCAAGTTGGGACGTGATTTGTTGATCCTTACGGGGATGTCCAAGTAGGGACTTGATTTATTGATCCTTACGAAGATGTCCAAGTGGGGACGTGATTTATTGATCCCGACGGGGATGTCCAACCGGAGACGTGATGAAATCGGCCGACATGCATACAGGGATTAGTATCCCTCGTAGAGGTTTGATTTGAGAGAATAATCTTGGAGATGGATGTGACGGGGGACTCAAGAGATGGTTGTTGGAATGTTGCATTTTTTTCTGTTGCCGTGTGCTACATGTGTATAGGCTATACTACTGCCCCTCTCCCATGTTTGATGATGCATGTTTCTTATCTCCCTGTCTTTTCTCTGTGTGTTTCTTCTATTTTGTGGGAAGATCCTGTGGAAGAGCCAGTTGCTGAGGAGTTGGATGACACCCGTTACGAGCCTGATGCTAGGGGACAAGCCACGAACCCCAGCCTCGAGAGGCTTTGAGCTACTGTACCAGAGGAGGATACGAGTTCCTCATTAGAGTATGTGCTCCTGTGGGTCTATAAGTGCAGTTATGATGAGGGACAGGGTAGTTCAGGATATTGCCATCGTTGGTGACGGGATTTTCGCCAATGCGTCTGTGCTAGGAGTGCGCTGTGAGGATTTTGATGTATTTTGAGTGGGGGTGGTGAGTGCTTTTAATGTGAGGATTTCTCCGTCTTTTGATGTACTTTTGCTTGGGTCAATTTTTATGTACTCTGTATGTATATATTACTACTGTAGCCCTACTGATGGGGCAACTGATGCATGTATATATTGTTTTAGGTTTCTTGTCTGGGTTACTCTGATGCATGCGTGCTTTAGTGTAGTTGTTTCCGCTTTTACCTTTTCTGCTTCGTTTCGCCGTGTTAATAAAGCGCGTTAACGTTTATAATACGGTTAAAGTTAGTTAATATCTTAGGTTCTTTAATGGGACGACGAGTCGTCTCATTTGGTGGTATCAGAGCAATTTGGTTCTATAACAGCCCTTGAGGGTCGTTGGCGTTAATAGTCCGTATTGGAACCGGAAACTGTGGAGTCTGGAACCATTATTGCAAGTCTAGAAAGTGTACTGGCTGCAACGGTTGATACCCGCGTTGTATCAACTACGTCTGGTTTTGGGTAGAGTGTCCGATGCGCGAGTTATCGAAGTGTGATAACTGTTTTCATTCATAAGACATATGATATGTTGAACTGTTAAGTGCTATTATATGTCTTATGAATTGGAACTGGTAGCTCCTTTTACAGGAAGCTAGATGGCTAGAGGATGTGGTAGAGGAAGAGGAACACCAGCCGGAACCGAGGACTTCAACCATAATGGTGATACCTCGGGAACCGGAAGTGGCGGAGATTAGAACGAAGTGATGAGGGCCATGATGGATTTGGCCACTGCAATGCTGCAACAAACGCATCAGAATGCTCAGTACATGAAACAACAAGAAGAAAGGGAAGCTAGACAACAACAGTTGCACCCCATAAGAGGAGATGAGATGGTGGATATTGGTCTGAGCGCATTTATGAAGGGAAATTCTCCCCAATTCCATGGAGAATACAATCCATAGGCTGCTGAACTTTGGTTACAAGAGCTTGAGAAGGTCTTTGTTGCAACCCACTGCAGAGAGGATAGGAAGGTCACATACGCTGCCTTTATGTTGGTCGAAGCAGCGAAGGCATGGAGGAGGAACAAGCAGAGACTGCTAGAGACTGAAGGGAGGATGCTGCCTTGGGACGTGTTCAGAGACAGCTTCTTGGAAAAGTATTTCCCGAGGAGTGTCCATGAAGAGAAAGAGAAAGAGTTCCTGAGCCTGAAGAAGGAACAAAGGTCGGTGGAAGAATATGCCATGAGATTTGAGGCGCTGCTGAAATTCTCCCAATTTTATCAGGTGCACCCAGACGAGGATTGGGTGTGTAAAAGGTTTGAAGACAGGCTCAGGCCCGAGCTGAAGAGGGCTATGCTACCGTTGAGCATCTGCTCATTCCTAGAGCTGATAGAGAAATGTATAGTAATAGAAGGGCATGATCAAGAGGGAGTTGCACAAGCTGAAGTGAGAAGTGGTGGACCAATCAGAAGCTTTGGCCAGAAGGGTCATGGAGGAAAGTTTCAACGGAAGGTGAAGCCTTACAGTCACCCGAATCAACAACCAGCGAGTTATGGAAGGGGGAATACCTGTAACACCTCGATTTTCGAGTTTTCCTAATTATTCAGTAATTATGAACTTATATTTTATTTGAGGCCTTAAAAATGACAATAAAATATTCTGACCAGATAGGAATGTCCTACACAACCATAGGAAGCCATGGTTAAGTTTCGGGCGAAAGCTCAAACGGAGCTGATAGAGAAATGTATAGTAATAGAAGGGCATGATCAAGAGGGAGTTGCACAAGCTGAAGTGAGAAGTGGTGGACCAATCAGAAGCTTTGGCCAGAAGGGTCATGGAGGAAGGTTTCAACGGAAGGTGAAGCCTTACAGTCACCCGAATCAACAACCAGCGAGTTATGGAAGGGGGAATACCTGTAACACCTCGATTTTCGAGTTTTCCTAATTATTCAGTAATTATGAACTTATATTTTATTTGAGGCCTTAAAAATGACAATAAAATATTCTGACCAGATAGGAATGTCCTACACAACCATAGGAAGCCATGGTTAAGTTTCGGGCGAAAGCTCAAACGGAGCCCGGTCTGCGTTTTTCACGGATAGTAGTCTTTTTCTACTATCAAGACCTAATTTCGACTCGTGAACGAAACAGTTAGGTTTTATATTTTATTTCCAACAATATTGGTTATTTTGAAAATATTCAAAATAAATAAGTCATCCTACGACTTTCTTGGACGAAAACCTAAATCGGGTGAAGAACGGAACTGAATACGAGATTTCAGTGAACCTCTACGGATAAGGTTGAAGTCACATGGTGTGCTATGACTCATCAGTGACTCATCAGTGTAATGATTACATTTATAAAATATCTGGACGTGAAATGACTAACCGTTTTGCCCCTGAGAATTTATGGAATAACCATTCTGACCCTGTGACTCACTATGTCATCATTACCTTTCTAGAAATATCTAGATATTTATATGGGAAATGACATTTACGCCCCTAGTCTTTGAAGGAATTACTAAATTACCCTTTTGGTTATTTACAAGTTTGTCTTGACATCAATATATATATTTCTCTCTTTCTCTCTCTTGGCCATTTCGGCCATCACTCTTTCTCTCTCTTATCTCTCTTGTTCTTCATCTTCTCTCACTTGTTCTTCATGTTCTTCATGAGTTCTTGAGTGTTCATCAAAAGTTCTTCACAAAAACCCTAGTTTGATCTTCAAAAGTTGAAGTTTTTGAGTGAAAACTTGTTTCTTCTTCACTAATCTTTGATCCCAGGAGGTATGATCCTCATCTTAACTCTCTCAATCTCTCTATTTCATCTCTTGAATCACTTGATTCATGAAGATCCAAGTTTAGATCTAGGTAGTTCATTTTGAGTTTGGTAGCCTCATGGCATATGATTGATTAGTGTGTTATGATTGAATTGAGACTTGATGTATATGTATACTAATGTCCTGGATTGATTGGATGTTAAGTGTTATGCATAGTTGGTCATTTGATATAACTGTGGCATGGATGCCTTGGATGATATCTTACTGTGATATTGAACTGTTGATATATATATATATATATATATATATATATATATATATATATATATGTATATATATCTATACATATATTTATATCCTGGATAAGCATAGGACTGGCTATGTCTCAATAATTGTTAAAAGACTCGGAATCGAAATCAAAGTTTTGAAAACCGTGTTTTGGAAATCAAAAAGTGATTTTTGGAAAACGTGTTGCTTTTCAAGAAAAGTTAAGTTCCCTTTTGAAAAGTATGTTCTTTTGAAAAGTAAAAAGTCGTTTTGTGAAAAGTCGTGCAAATGTGTTTTATTCTGTAAAGTGTTTAAAAAAGGCGTGAAACCTTAGAAAACGGTTTTGTTTTCAAGAAAGGTGTTTTTTTCCCGGAAAATGTTCTCTTTAATCAAGAAATGTTTTATTTCAAGAAAACAAGAGTGTATTTTGTTTTCCAAAGTTGTTTTGAGAAAGTTTGACTGAAAAGGAAATTGATGAACCTTTGAGACGAACCCAAACCTAGTGGCCGAGACGTCGGGGCTAGTGTTTTGTGGATTGAGCACTCGGACTTCGTGTCCGGTGTTTTTGATTTGAGTGGACTTAATGCCTTTTTGAAACGAGTCGTGGACTTTATGTCTCGACATTTGAAAGAATGAACGCAAAGAAAACAGAAAACTTTCTGTGTACATGCATGAACCGACAGACGTGCCATTTGAAACCGAGCTACACTCTAGTAGTTGAGAATGGAACCGGTTAAGACCACTAGGTCTGTAGGGGCATTCTGTGTGTCGAGACTCCACAAGTGGCCGACGGCCTCGCGACCCCGTGCCGTGGTGAGTCGACTACCCAGCACGAATGAACTCGATCAGGGACTGGACTATTCAGGATATGGTTATGACGTGGTACCCTGGAACAATTGTTGTTTGGACCTAAATAGAGAGGCCGACTCATGAAAACAATTGTGTTACGGGTGTTACTACGGCCTATCGCTCGATGTTGGGAAGTTAGAATCTCCGGAGTACATGAATTAGAAAGATGATATTGAAGTCTCATGCATTATTATAAATCATGATTATGTTTGAGATATTATATTGTGTTGTATAGATAACTGTTCATAGGACTGTATTTATGCTGTTTGTCGCCTGTGCGGCTATCGTGATAAACTTATTATATGAGTATCTCACCTTTGCCTGTACATGTTGGACACCTGGTTGTGTTTTTGGAACACATGTACAAATGTTGATCATAGGTCCCTGCGGAGACGTGAGGACTCGGATGATGGAGCGTTCTGATGAAGTTGACGTTGGGTTGTATCCCAATGGCTACTTTGAGCCGACCAGCTTAGGAGTCTTTTATTTTGAGCAGTCTTATGTTATATTACTGCAAGCTTTTGAACTTATGTTTTCAAGTTTGTAATAACTTATATATTAGACCAGGATTTATATTATGAGTATGTTTTATGAACAGTGAATACTGATGTGCTGTAAGGAGCTTATTCCTTTATCTTGAGTTTGTATTGCCTATGCATGCAGAAGATTTTTAGAACCGCGTTTTCGAACGTAGCTACTTAATTAAAGTATTTTCCGAAAGCAACCAGCTTTTTATTTTCTTGATTTATTTTCGCATTAGAGTCCGAGTATGTAGCACTCGCGAGGGGGGTGTTACAAAACCAGTCAAGGACAACCAGGATTTTCCACGTGTTTTCGATGCGGCAGCCCGCATCTAGTGAAGGATTGTGCTCGAGCACCTGGAGTCAATTGTTTCCGTTGTGGAAAGTGGGGCCACTATGCCAACGAGTGTCGACAAGGGGATACTAGTAGGGGTCAAGTTCAACAACAAGACAGAAGAAGTTAGGATGCGGGAACAAGACAACCCATGATGATCCAGCAGGGCAGGCCACAGAAGACGGGAAGAGTGTTTATTGTGAGAGGATCTGAAGCCTCTCAATGTCCCGATCTGATACAAGGTAAGTGCTTAGTAGCTAGGAGACTCTTATCTGTTTTGTTTGATTCAGGGGCTACACATTCCTTTATTTCTTTAGCGTGTATGGATCATTTGGGTTTACTTGTTTCGTCTTTACCATATGATTTGACTGTTTCAATACCTACGGATGATTCCCTAACAATCCTATTGGTCTGTTTACAATGCCCGATCGTTATAGAGAACCGATCTTTTGTTGTAGACCTAGTCTGTTTTCCTATGCAGCAGATTGATGTTATCCTAGGCATGGACTGGCTTTCGGCCAACCATGTTGTACTAGACTGTTCAAATAAAACCCTCTGCTTTTTCGAGCAATCTGGATCATTGCCTACTAGTGATGGTATTTCGAGAGGCGTACAATCAGGAGAGTGCTTGGTGCTGTTTTATTTGGAAGCCAAGGAGACTCCGAGTCTAAATGCTTTTCCGATAGTGCGTGAGTTTCCAGATATTTTCCCATATGATGTGCCAGGGTTGCCACCCAAGAGGGAGATAGAGTTCGCGATCGATCTTGTACCTGGAGCGAGACTGATTTTGATAGCACCCTATCGAATCTCCCTAACAGAGTTGGCAGAGCTAAAGAAGCAACTGGACAATGTGCTAACGAAGCAGTTTATAAGACCAAGCGTTTCGCCGTGGATTACCGACAGCTTAACAAGGTAACGATAAAAAATAAGTACCTGTTGCCAAGGATTGATAATCTTATGGACCAGTTGAGGGGAGCAAAGGTGTTCTCTAAGATTGATCTGAGATCCGGTTATCATCAGATAAGGGTGAATGAAGATGATATACCGAAAACGGCTCTTAGGGGTCGGTATGGGCACTACGAGTATCTAGTTATGCCTTTCGGTGTGACTAATGCTCCGGCAGTGTTTGTGGACTATATGAACAGAATCTTCAGACCGTACCTTCATAAGTTTGTCATTGTTTTCATCGATGTCATTCTTATCTACTCCTTAAGTAAGGAAGAACATCAAGAGCACCTAAGGGTTGTACTTCAGGTTCTTAAGGACAAACAACTCTATGCCAAGTTGTCTAAGTGTGAGTTTTGGCTAGAGGAGGTACAATTCCTTGGGCACGAGATCAACAAGGATGGCATAGCAGTACATCTTGCAAAGCTAGAAGCGGTGGTTAAATGGGAAAACCCTAAGACGGTAAGTGAGATCCGAAGTTTTCTTGGGCTAGCAGGATACTACCAGAGGTTCATCGAGGGATTCTCGAAGATTCCGTTACCTCTGACGCAATTGACGAGAAAAGGAAAAGTGTTTGAATGGACAGAAGAGTGAGAGGCTAGTTTCCAAGAGATGAAAAGGAGGCTAACAACATCTCCGGTACTAGTCTTACCAGATCCATCGACGTCGTTCGATGTGTACTATGACGCATCATATCAAGGCTTGGGTTGCGTACTCATGAAAGAGAGGAAAGTGGTAGCCTATGCTTTCAGACAGTTAAGAGCGCATGAACGGAATTACCTAACCCATGACCTAGAGTTGGCCGCGATAGTGTTTGCATTGAAGATATGGAGACACTATCTCTGTGGCGCTAAATTCAGTGTGTTTAACGACCACAGAAGTTTGAGGTATCTGTTCGACCAAAAGGAGTGGAACATGAGGCAGAGGAGGTGGATGGAATTCATAAAGGATTATGAATTCGACCTACAATACCACCCTGGAAAGGACAATGTGGTAGCAGATGCATTAAGTTGGAAATCCTTACATATGTCGGCTCTGATGGTGAAAGAGTTGCAGTTGTTAGAGCAGCTCAGAGATCTAAAATTGGATGTTAAGTGGGGTAAGGATAACATAAGTTTAGGAATGGTCACTATCACCAGTGATTTCTTGAACTTAATCTGGAAGATGCAAGGAGAAGACCAGTACCTACAAGAGATGAACCAGATGGTAGAAGAAGGAAGGACTTCAGAGTTTAAGAAAAGTGCTGATGGAATCCTAAGGTTTGGAGAAAGGATCTGTGTGCTAGGGGATAGAGAGATTAGGAAGATGATTTTGGAAGAGGCACATAAGAGCAAGCTAAGCTTTCATCCCGGAGCTACAAAGATGTACCAAGATTTGAAGAGGATGTTCTGGTGGCCAGGGATGAAGAAGGAGGTAACAGAGTATGTCCAATCCTGTTTGGTGTGTCAAAAGGCACAGATTGAACACCAGAAACCGGCAGGGTTATTGCAATCGTTGGACGTCTCAGAATGGAAATGGGATAGCATTGCAATGGACTTTGTTTCCGGACTACCAAGGACGCAAAAGAGGTGCGATGCAATCTGGGTGATCGTTGACAGGCTTACGAAATGTGTTCATTTCTTGCCGATCAACCAAAGTTATTCTCTGGAGTGGTTAACCCAGATTTACATCAAGGAAGTGGTAAGGTTGCATGTAGTACCTTCAAGTATAATTTCGGATTGAGATCTAAGATTTACTTCCAGGTTTTGGCAGAGCTTCAACAGTGCTTTGGGAACTAAACTAAGGATGAGTTCAGCTTATCATCCGTAGATGGATGGTCAGTTTGAAAGAACGATTCAATCTTTGGAGGATCTGTTAAGAGCATGTGTTTTGGAAAACACAGGATGTTGGGGCCATTTCCTTCCACTGATTGAATTCACGTACAACAATAGTTTCCACTCGAGTATCGGCATGGTGCCATACGAGGCACTGTATGGAAGAAAGTGAAGGACCCCACTCTATTGGTGTGAAGCCGGGGAGAATCAGTTGATAGGCCCAGAGATGGTGCAGCGAACAACGGAGCAAGTACAGAAGATTCGAGAAAAGATGAAAGTCGTACGGGATCGGTAGAAAAGCTATAGTGACAAGAGGAGGAGACCCTTGGAGTTTCAGGAAGGCGACCATGTCTTTATGAGAGTCACTCCAATAACTGGAATTGGCAGGGCAATTAAATCCAGAAAGCTTACCCCTAGATTCATTGGACCATTTCAAATCCTTCGTCGAATTGGTCCAGATACCTACCAAATTGCCATACCTCCCAACCTATCCAATATCCACGATGTTTTCTATGTTTCCCAACTCAAAAAAATACTATCCCGATCCATCACACGTGATCGAGCCTGAATCAATACAGATAAGAGAGAACTTGGAATATGAGGCGCTACCTGTACGGATCGAACACAAGAAGGTGAAAGAGTTCTGCGGAAAGTAGATTCCCTTAGTCAAGGTCACATGGGATGCAACGACGGGAGATGCTACATGGGAAAGAGAAGAGGACATGCGACAACAATACCCGAGATTGTTTTAAAGGTACGACGAATTTCGGGGACGAAATTATTTTTAAGGGGGTAGTAATGTAACACCCCGTTTTCTTGTTTAAGGTTTGGGACATTAATTAAGCATGTTTAATGGCTTAATTATTTATGTGTTGAGGAGGCCATGGTTTAAATTTGGGACAATTTGACCTTGGAACGAGCTCAGAACGTGCAAAAATGTGTGAGAACAGTTCTGATCAGCGTCCAACACTTAGGCATGGAGAAATCTCACGCTCAAACGTTGACCGTTGACGCTCGAGCGTGGGTAGTTGCACGTCAAAACGTGGAGAGTGGATGCGTGGGGTGTACGTGTCAGCACGCACGCGACGTGTGGCAGAGACGTGGCGATCAGCGCTCCACACTCAAGCGTGGAGTTTTCCCACGTCAGAGCGTGCCCACGCTGAAGCTTGAAGTTTTCCCATGCTCAAGCGTGGACAACCTGACAGCATCACTTAAGTTTTTTTTTTCTCACTTTCATGGGCAGAAAACTTAAACATTTCTCCCAAGTCCAGAACGTGAAGAGGGAGAGAGAGCTGAGGCCTAGAGCGAGAAAGTGAGGTTTGAGGTAGATTGAGGTATCGGATCGTGATTCCGACTACACCACTACGATCAGGGCTTCGAGTACTTCAAGATTCGCCGATTGATTTCTTGATTTCTCAAAGGTAAGCTCGAATCCCTGACACGTCGACTGTACGTTCTTCGTGTTCTTTGAGCTTTTCCCTTCCATCTCTTTGGTTTTGGTATTGCCCTAGGGTTAATGATGATTGCTTACACGTTGTTCCCGTGATTAGGGAAAATTTCGTGATTGTGGTCGTGCGAGCTCCCGGAGGAGGTTGCAGCTGCGAGCTTAGGCTAAAGAACCACGTGCTGGTGGCTGACTTGAGGTCATTTTCGTGGTGGTTGTGGTGGTAGTGGTGTGCTCGTGGTCGAGGTCACATAATCCTTCAGGTGGGGAGAAAGAGACTGTTATCGTCGGGAAGGCAAGCGTAGTGTAGAATGTATGCATGTGCAGGGGAACCTTAAACCCTACTACAGGTTGATCCCGAAGCAAAGTACCTAAACCCTAGGTGTGGGTATCTTTGGGGCTATCACTGCTAAGATAATACCCTAGGCTAGACTACGCTGTTGTTGAGGTTGATGTGATATGCATGCTACTTTGCCTATGTGATTATTTGTTTATCTGTCTATATGATGATATGTGTAATAGCATGCTTATTGCTATGATGATGTTATTGTTGTTGGTTGGTTGATGTTGATGTTGATGACGATATGGTGAGATTATGATGTTGTCCAGGTTGGTATTATCGTGGTTCTGACCGTGGAGCTGTGGCTCGTGGACGCAAGGCGTCGTGATGTTGATGATGATGTGATGTGGATGCAATGCATCGTGGCTGTGGCCGAGTTCTTAGGTGTGAGGTTCCGGTATCAACCTCTGATGGATGTTTGTTGCATATCATAGCATATTTGATCCCAATGAGGGATGCCCAAATGGGGGCAAGATGTGTACCACCGATCTTGAGGCAGGATGTCCTATTGGGGACGTGATTTGTTGATCCTTACGGGGATGTCCAAGTGGGGATGTGATTTGTTTATCCTTACGAGGATGTGGGGACGTGATTTATTGGTCCCGTTGGGGATGTCTAACGGGGGACGTGATGAAACCAGCCAACATGCATACAGGGATTAGTATCCCTTGTAGCGGTTTGATCTGAGAGAATGATCTTGGAGATGGATGTGAGAAGTGACTCGAGAGATGGTTGTTGGAATGTTGCATGTTTTTCTGTTGCCGTGTGATACATGTGTATAGGCTATATTACTGCCCCTCTCCCATGTTTGATGATGCTGTTTCTTGTCTCCCTGTCTTTTCTTTGTATGTTTCTTCTATTTTGTGGGAAGACCCTGTGGAGGAGCCAATCGCTAAGGAGTTGGATGGCCCCCCCTTACGAGCCTAATGCCGGTGTACAAGCCACGAACCCCAGCCTCGAGAGGTTTTGAGCTACTGTACCAGAGGACGATGCGATTTCCTCATTAGAGTATGTGCTCCTGCAGGTCTATAGGTGCACTTATGATGAGGGGCAAGGTAGTTCAAGATATCGCCATCGTCGGTGACGGGATTTCCGCCAATGCGTCTGTGCTAGGAGTGTGCTATAAGGATTTTGATGTATTTTGAATGGGAGTGGTGAGTGCTATTAATGTGAGGATTTCTCCGTCTTTTGATGTAGTTTTGCTTGGGTCAGTTTTGATGTACTCCGTATGCATATATTACTACTGTAGCCCTACTGATGGGGCAACTGCTGCATGTATATATTCTTTTAGGTTTCTTGTCTGCGTTACTCTGATGCATGCACGCTTTAGTGTAGTGGTTTCCACTTTTATCTTTTCTGCTTCGCTTCGCCGTGTTAATAAAGCGTGCTAACGTTTATAATATGATTAAGGTTAGTTAATATCTTAGGTTCTTTAATGGGACAGCGGGTCGTCTCACTTCTCACCTACCTCACACCAACACAAAGGGGATCTACACTTTCTTCCATAAAGAACTTCATAGGGTGCCATTCCTATGCTAGTGTGATAACTATTGTTATACGCAAACTCTATGAGGGGTAAAAACTTATCCCAACATCCACCTTCATCTAAAACACACGCCCTAAGCATGTCCTCAAGGGTCTGAATGGTTCTCTCTGACTGACCATCCGTCTGGGGGTGATAGGCTGTGCTAAAGCTCAACTTAGAACCAAAGGCTTACTGAAAAGCTCTCCAAAATCTAGAGGTACACCTCGGGTCTCTATCTGACACTATAGAGGTGGGCATACCATGAAGTTTGACTATCTCCCTAATATATAAGTCTGCCAACTTATCCATACTATAGGTTGCCTTAATTGGCAAGAAGTGAGCAGACTTGATCAACCTATCCATTATTACCTATATGGCATCTAAACCCAAACGAGTTCTAGGTAGCCCCATCACAAAATCCATAGATATTCTCTCCCACTTCCACTCAGGAATTTCTAAAGGTTGCAATAGACTTGGAGGTTTTTTGTGTTCTATCTTAACCTTTTGGCATACTTAACAGTTAGACACAAAGTTGGCCACATCCTTTTTCATTCCTGATCACCAATACATCTTTTTAAGGTCCTGGTACATCTTAGTTATTCCTTGATGTATTGTGAACTTTCCCTTATGTGCTTCCTCTAATATTCTTTCCCTGAGGCTCCCCTCTTTAAGGACAACGATCATACCCTTAAACATTACTAAGCCATCAGCAGACAACTCATAACCCTCTTGTCCCAACAAAGATTGTATTTCCTGGTCTAAAAACTGTCCACACCTAATCTCCTCCCTAAGGTCACTATGAATTTCCAATCTATTCAACCTCAAACTCAAAGCATTCAAAGACACCTCCAAATTCATATCTCTAAACTCCTCTAAAAGGCTCATCTCCTGCACCATTAAGCTAGACATGTGTATGGATTTCCTACTAAGGGCATTGGCCACTACGTTAGCCTTCCCTGGGTGGTACTTTAACTTAAAATCATAATCCTTAAGGAACCCTATCCACCTTCTCTGCCTCATATTCAATTCTTTTTGGTCAAACAAGTACCTAAGGCTCTTATGGTCACTAAAAACCTCAAACTTAGCACCATACAAATAGTGCCTCCAAATCTTAAGGGCAAAAACTACTGCTGCCAACTCAAGGTCATGTGTAGGATAATTCACCTCATGGGTCCTAAGCTTCCTAGAGGCATAAGCCACTACCTTCCCCTCTTGCATCAGCACACATCCTAGTGTGAACCATATTGCCATATAGGTTTTGATGTTGATAAATAGAGTATAAATGAGAGAATACATTTTTGATGTTGACAAATAGTATATTAAGGGGAGAACACATTTTATGTTGTCAAATGATATATCATTGTACCAACCTTGAATGGATTATATACATGTGTTATATGATTAAAATGATTTATTAGTATATACACATGTGACAAATACTTGTTATACTTGATATATGTATTTGATTAAAAGGCATAGAAATTAAATTTGATATTATCATATATGCCTATGGAAAATTAATTATGAAGTAATGTGATTATCAATTTAGCATAAATGAGAAATACATTATTGATATAATTTGATCACATTTAAATAAAGATATAAGAATAATTAATTGGAATATTATTTTACAATATGTCTTTATATAATATATGGCTTTGGGCATAGAATTAATATATCTTGAACTAATATATTCCACGAGAAATATTTTTAGAAAAGAGTAGGTGAATGTTATAAAGCTAAATGAAGCAAAGAACCAAGATTCAAGATCAATCAGGATCACAAAGATTGAGAGAAGAAATGTCGAAGAGCTTGAAGAGCAAAATTTATTAAAGACATTTTCTAAAAGAATCTCAAGAAGATCAAGAAGTCAAGACCAAGAGATATGAGCTTCAAAGATAGTTATATTGAAAGGTCTTAGAATTAATGTAAGGTATGAGAAGGTGATAATGGCTCAAGTTTTCGAAAAAGATCTTTTTCAAAACTGTTTTAAAATTGTTTTATCAAAAATGATTTTGAAAAATTTCTTTGGTTTCCCTTTTGGTTGAAAAAGGTTTTATCTTTACAAAAAAATGTTTTTGGTAAACAATAATCGATTAGGATAATCGATTATGGTCAGTCTATGTTTCAAAGTGAAAAATGTTTTTGGCTGACAGCAAAGGTATAATCAATTATGACCATTTACAAAACTGGGTGCTTTTTACAGAGAAGTCTTAATCGATTAGGATAATCGATTACGTATGTTTTATAAACAAAAATGACATGCAAAAGCATCACTGAAGAGACTGGCATCCCAACTAGGTTGGCACCCTAGCCCCATCCAATCATTTGCAGCATGCCATGGATATATTAAAAAGAATAAAAAGAATTACAAAAAACATGGGGGGCATAAACCAAACCCATGGAAGAATCATCTAAATCTAAAAAAAGGAAGACCCAACCGATTACGATTGAAATCATCCAAAATAAAATTAGGAACTGAATCCCACCAATGATACCCCTGCACAAGAGTACCATAATTAGCCAACTTGTCTGCACAAGTATTCCCCTCCCTAAAAATGTGAGAACAAATGAAATTCATATTATTAGTCAATTCCATACAATTTGTCCACTGATTTCTAATCTTCCAAGGAACCAGATCAGCATTCTTAACAGCTGCAACAACTAATTTAGAGTCACATTCCAGCCATAAATTTCTCCAGCCTTTTGAGAAAGCAAGATTCACTGCTTTCATAGCACCATATAATTCAGCTTGAAATCCATTTTTAATTCCCAAATTCTATGCAAAACAACCAAGGATGGCCGCACTCTCGTCCCTGAAGATGCCACCACAAGCAGCTGGCCCTGGTGCACCTTTAGCTGCCCCATCAGTATTACCCTTAATCCAATTACAATTTGGAGGATACCAATTGACTTGCCTAATGAATGGTGCACTATTAGGATGGTCACTCACTTGAAAGCTTCTCATAACCATAAGTTCTGAAATGGATGAAGACATCTTACCCTTACTGAAATTACCACACAACGAGACATTAGCAGAAATCATGCTTTTAGCAGCTGCAAGATTGACAATCTTATTCTCAAACCTTGCTCTATTCCTGCAGTACCATATAGCCCAAATAACATAGATAATGCCAGCTAACACAATACCTTGAAATTGAGAGCTCCATCCTCTTGAGCAAGTTGAAAGAATAGACTGAATATCAGAAGTATTAATGGCATACTATATACTGTAACTTAGCCAAAGCCACAATTCCATTGCAAATTTACAGCTGAAAAACAAATGAGAAGTTGATTCATCTATGCATCCACATAAACTACACATGGACACCATAATGCAGCCTCTTGATCGAAGATTTTCATCTGTAGGCATGCGATTATGAATAATCCTCCACAACAGAAAAGATTTAGAAGGTGGAATATAACTATTCCAGATTAACTTAGCCCAAGACACGGCCTGACCACTTGGATTTTTTAATAGAAAGGCCTCTTTGAATGTTAAGGCACCAGAGGTCGACTTATTCGACATCAATTGATCCACACAAGGTTTCTTAAGAATAATAACTTGTTGGATATTTGATGAAATATCAGGGAAGCTATTCATAATAAATTCTGGAATGCACCAAGTTCCATTATGAATGAAGTCACTCACTTTGGCAGAAAATCCTAGTTATGGCAGAAAAGCCATAATCGATTATGGACATATGATAATTGATTATGATGCGCTTAAATCAGAAAATTCTGTTTTTTTATCTGCTACATTTAATGGCTCCAACGGCTAGTTTTTCAAATTGATTTACCAAAAAAGGAATTTGTTTTTAATTAATAAAATATCTTTTATAATTCCTAATGACCATATTTCAAAAGCTTATAAATATATCTTGAGGGAGCTTTTGAGAAAGTTGAGAGAGAAAGAAAAAGAGAGAACGCGCTAATATTTTGATTAAATCATTTTCTACTTTTTTCTCTTCATTTTGAAAATCACTCGAGCCATTGTTACACTTTGATTATCATAAGTTCTTGAGTGTATTTTTATTGTTCTTCAAATTGTTTCTCCGCACTATTGTGAGTGCATTATATTGGTAGAGTCAAACGACTCAATCCATTTCCTTGAGTACCAACGTGCTCTGAAGGTTGCCAGCACCTGTTAAGCTTGGTTGAGACTCTATCACTGGGGGAGGTTACATCCCTGGTCTGTGAGGAGTGCTCGGAAGGTTGCCAGCACCTGTTAAGCTTGGTTGAGACTCTATCACTAGGGGAGGTTATATCCCTGGTCTGTGAGGAGTGCTCGGAAGGTTACAAGTACCTGTTAAGCTTGTGGTTATTTGAGGCTTTTTCACTAGGGGAGGTGATATCCCTGGTCTGTGAGAAGTGCTCTGTTATTGTGAAGGTTACAAGCACCTGTTAAGCTTGGTTTTGTAAAACGGTTGCAAGCACCAGTTAAGCTTGTCTTTATAGTGGAACAATATCCCACAGGTGGAGTGGGGACTGGATTAGGCCACTGGCGGTGCATGGCTGAACCAGGATAAAATACTTGTGTCTTGCTATTCTTACCTTATCTATAATTGTTTATCAAACTATTTACCACTGTAAATTCTGTTTAAATTTATCAAAGGGTTTTTTATTGTGAAAAAAGTTTTCATTTTTATTTCATAACCCAATTCACCCCCCTCTTGGATATTGGTTGCCACGGCCAATAAGTGGTATCAGAGCTTCGGCTCTGGTTAGTAGCTTAACAGCCTAGAGTTAAGATCCTTGATGGCAACCACTTTCGAAAACTTTTTCATTATGAAGTTTGGTTTTAATATTAACAAACCACCATTCTTTGATGGTGAGGATTTTGTTTTCTAGCGTGCAAAAATTGAATTATACATGAAGTCAATTGATGTGGACTTATGGGAAATTGGAGTCTATGGACCCGGTACAAAACCCAAAGAGCATCAAACTGAGTTTGAGAAAAACTGCTTTTGCTTGAATATCAAAGCCATAGAAATTCTCCAAAATTGCTTATGCAAAGATGTCTATAAGAGAATCAAAGAGTGTGACAGTGCCAAGGACATTCTAAATATTCTTGATAGTTATTACCTTGTCAACTAATGATTTTGAAATTGAAAGTAATTGTACGAAAGGGCAAAACTCATTGGAGGAAAGTCGTCCTCAAGATCATGCCAAGAAATGATGTCACACAATGTAAAACCCGCCAAAAATGGCATAAGGTATATATATTTTGTTTTATAAAAAAAAATAATAAATATAGAGGAAAAGTTAATGTTTGTTTGTCATGTTATTAATTATTTATAATATGAGGATATTTGTAGAGTGTAAATAATAAGTACTAATATGCTTAAGCAATTCGAATAAAATAAAATAAAATTATTAATCATGATAAAGGTAGGTATATGTTACCTTTTTACCCAAATGTTAAATTATGAGTTAACTTAACATACCAAGGGCTTTTCAGTAAAGTGATGAGGTATAAATAGTTAGAGAAAGGAGGCCTAGGGTGGGGGCAACCATTAGCAACCCTAGCATAAAAGAAAAGGTGAAAAAGAAGAAGAAAGAAAAGAAGGAGAAGAGGAAAGAGTAGCAATAGCAGAGGGAGAAAGAAAAGAGATATTCATAAACTTCAAACAAGGTAAGGGATTTATGATTTATTTTAAGTAATTTTCGTAGGTGTTAGAATGAGATATGAAATGAGTTTGTGATGATTGAAATAATGATGTTTATGAGTTGTTTAGGGTGAAATTCTTTCATGAAATTCATTTGGAACATGTGTAGGTTGATTAATCTTTGATTTATATATTGTTGGCGAGTTGTTATAGCTATTTGTTGGTGGAAAAACATGAAAATAGAATTTTGGGGCTAAAATGGCGAAACAGCAGCGTTCTGCTGCGTTTCTGCGATTTTCATCCAGAGCTGGGCGCCACTTTTGAAGCGCTGGGCGCCACTTTTGAAGCGCTGGGCGCTGGGGGACCTGCAAGGGGGTCTGGGAAGATGATACAAGCGCTGAGCGCTGTATACCTAGCGCTGGGCGCTATAGACAGAGATAACAAACTTTAAACATTCATAACTTTTTCATTTACAATTTGTTTTGGGTAAATGATGTAACACCCCGATTTTTTTCAAGTTTTCGAGCTTTCTATTTTAATTAAACAGTATTTATTCGTTTGCATTTTATTGGAGGATTTAGAAAGTGAAATAAAATAATCCGAGACCATAGTCATGTTCTACGCTATTGTAGAAAGCTATGGTTAAATTTTGGTCGAAAACTCAGACGGAGCCCGATCTGCGTTTTCTACTGACAGTATGATTTTACTACTCAGATGACCTAATTTTGACTCGTGAACGAAACAGTTAGGTTTTATATTTTATTTCTAACGACATGGGATATTTTGAAAATTTTGAAAATAAATAAGTCGTCATACGTTCTTTGGGCATAAAACCTAAATTGGGTGGACAACGGAGCTGAATACAGGATTTAACGGGACCCGCTACGGATCAGGTTGACAATACCTCACCTTATCATCATCGTCATTACATCAAAACAAATATCTAGATATTTATAGAACTTTGAGTGAAATTATCAAAATACCCTTGCACTTAATTACCATTTTGCCATAATATAAAAGAATCTATCTCACCTCACCTTTTCTTCTCCTCACTTCTCACGCCTCTCACTCTCTCTTTTCTCTTCATCTTCTTCCTTCTTCTCCTCCAAGCTTCTTCACCATTTTTCTTCAAGCTTTTCTTCACAAATCTTCAAGCTCTTGAGTGGTTTTTGTTGATTTCTTCACAAGCTTTGTCATCTAGGAGGTATTACCCTCAACTTTCATCTATTAATCTCTCTTTAATCTTCAATTTTCATGGAGGTTTAGTTGTGAACTTAGAACTTCAAAAATCCATAAGAAATTGTAGAAAAATCATTTTGATGTCAAATCAATTTCTATGAGCTAGTAGCATCATCCTCTTCAACTATCCAAGAGCTTGTAACCCAAGGAGCCCTCTAGCTCCAATGGGTGAGGAAGGCCGAACCTACCTCCTTTTGGGTGAGTGGAATTTTGGTTGGATTTTGGGTATTCTAAGCTTGATTTTAGTGTTATCACACCTAGAAGGTATAGAATCCAAGAGATGAGAACTTTTGAAGCTCTCTAGCCATGTTTTCTAGCCATATGGCCGAACCCCCAATTTGGGGAAAACATGAAATTTTGATTCAAGTTGTAAAATTGAGACTTGATTTGGTGTTAAGGGTACTTAAGGATCCTTATTCCAAGCGATAGGAATTTTTAGACATCCCTAGCTATTTTTGGCACCCTATGGTCGAACCTAGCTCCTAAGGGATTAGAGAAATTTATGTTGTTAATTGCTGATGATTGGATTGGTTGTGTGTTTGTAGTTGCTGTCGGGTGATCGGACGAGAGATTGAACGACTTTTGGATCAACCGGGAGATTTATTGCTTTTCGGGAACTCTAAGAGGTAAGGGGTGATAACCTGAGGAATTCAATTTCTGACGGCTGTATACTGTCTATGATGTGTGTTTGATGGAAAATTGTGTAGTGGTGTGTAATAGTAATTGTTTTGTGGAGTGGTTTATTTATTGCTTAATTATATGTGCTTATGCTTGTTTTTGCTTAAGTATATGTGATTGCATTTTATTATGCTCAAGCATGTTGGATTATGCCTATGTATGCTTATGTGGTATGGCGATTGAATAGTGATTGGTAGCACGCTAAGGAACCTAACATCGGTTAGAGTTCGTAATGGTGTAAAGCTAAAAACTTCAATAAGCTTGGAAAGTTGGATAAGAAAATGAAAAGATTTAAGTTTGAGGGTCTTTGGAAATAAAAAGGAAACAAATGGCTTTTTAGAATAAAGGAAAATAAAAAGATTTACTTTATTAAGGATAAGTTAACTTGAAGAGTAAAATGGAGAGAGATTGACTTTAATATGGAAAAACAAGGTTTTGAGGTGAAAAGTGTGTTTTAGAGACATGAGTAGTTTTTTTTTTAAGTGATAAAGGGAACCATTTCAAGGAAAAGTGTTTTTGAAAACCTCGTTTCAAAATAAATTGTTTTATTCAAGAAAAAAGGATTTTACGAGAATTTTACGAACTGTATTTCAAGGTTTTGTGTTTTACCGAAATCCTTCGATAAGGAAAAAGGTGGTTTTTAAACATGTGACGTTTTGTTTTGGAAAACCGATCCCGAAGGCCTTGTGTATAAGCTTCGGAGATTTGGGTTTTGGTTATGAGTTTTCAAAAGATAAATGTGGTTTTGGTTTGGGAACTAGAAACCGAGACGTCGGGGTTCTAGGATTCTGTAAAACATGAGGATCAAGGATCCATGTTAGCGTGTTGGTCCTATAAGTTGGTGGCCATTCTTTGTGGTCCTGTGGGCTGGTGGACGTGTTTTTATGCTTTGGAATCCAAAATCCGAAACTGGTACATCGGTTAGGGATTTTTGGGTTTGAGCTGTGGGGATTGCGTGTCCTTTTTGAGTTTTGGACTGAGTGTCCAGCTTTTGAGAAAATGTTGAAAAGACTTGAGAGTCTAAAAGATGTGGTGGTTGATAGCTTTGAGCTTCAACGCGGAAATAATTATACGACACATAGAAACATACGAAAACAAAAGATTTTCTCATGCATTTGTTTTTGGCAGACGTGCCATGGGATGGGGAACTTTGAGCCCTGTGATGACTTTAAGTCATCGTGTGCCATTGTACCTTGATGGACAATGAATAAAATCCATATAATGTGAAGCATTTGTACAGTGTGATATGGTAATGAAATCCATGTAAAGTGAAGCGCTATGCCCTGTGTGGATAGTGTGATATGGCAATGAAATCCATGTAAAGTGAAGCGCTATGCCCTGTGTGGATAGTGTGATATGGTACTGAAGTCCATGTAATGTGAAGCGTTATGCCTGTATTGGACAACGTGACATGGTAAATAAATCCATATAATGTGAAACGCTATGCCCTGTGTTGGATCGCGTGATATGGTATTGAAATCCATGGTAATGAAATCGATATAATGTGAAACATTATACCCTGTGTTGGTCAGTGTGATATGGTAAATATGGTGTGCCTTGATTGGAAATTTAGTTTGATCAACTCATTCATTTGATGATGGGATTTCCGGAAATTAAGAATCGAATGCTAGATGGTATATTGGAAGTGTCATGCATATGTTTTGAAAATGGCGCTGACTGTTGGGTATGAGACCTTGGATTTATCTGTGTTGTCATGATATTCTGTGCTATGTCTAGCATGTTTAATAACTGTGGTTGATATACCTATATGCATCTGTTGTTTGTGCTTTAAGTATGCAGTTGTTGTATTTTGAGTTCATATATTGGTGTCTCACCCTTGCCTGTACGTGTTGGACACCCTGTTGTGTTTTTAGATGCACGTACAGATGTTTGTTAGCAGTCTTCTGGATCGTTATTGTAACGCCCCGATTTTCACGTTTTCTAATTCTTCAGTATTTTAATGTCTTTATTTTATTCGAGGTCTTAGGAATGGAAATAAAATATTCCGAGACCATAGTCATGCTCGACGATATCGTAGGAAGCTACGATTAAGTTTTGAGTCAAAAACTCAAACGGAGTCCGGTCTGCGTTTTTACACTGACAGTATGATTTTACTGCTCATAAGACCTCAGATGGACCCGTGAACGAGACAGTAAGTCTTAGAATTTGATTATCTACGTTTTGGTTAAATTTCGTAAAAATTTCAGAAAAATCACTTCCTGACCTTCGTTCGGGCGAAATTCTCAATCGGGTGACGGACGGAGCCACATAAGGACTTACCGAGACTCGCCAACAGATAATCTTGATATCACAACATCCCAGGACACTTGGGAGAGTATGTCAGAGTCGTCATGATGATCGGAAAAATCTAGACGCGAAATGACCAAAATGCCCCTAACCTTAGTCTTTTGCACTTTTCCCATTTTACCCTTTTGGCAAATGACCATTTTGCCCTTAAGTGACTTGTTTTAAGGCTGAACTCAGCCCTCACACCGTCTCATTCACGCAGCCCAGCCCTTCTTGAAGAGCCAAGAACACCATCTTCAACTTTAGAGAGAAAACACCATTGTTGTCTTGAGAAAAGCTTGAGTTCTTGTTGGAATCACTTGATTCCTTGAGCAATCTTCCATCATTTTAAGGTAAGATCACTTCTATGATCCCTTAGCTTCTTGAATATCTCTTTATTTCAAGATCAAGATCCATTTTCATGAAAATTATTTCTTAGATCCAAAACTTTGAAAATCCATAGGAAATTGTAGAAAAATCCTTTTGAGGTAAGACCAAGTTCTTTGAACTCACATCATTAATCTCTACCTAAACCCAAGAGCTTATGATTCAACTCTCATCATAGCTCAAAAAGCACATTAGGGCCGAACCCTTCTTGATGATGATGAATAGTGTTTTCATCAATTTTTGATTTTTAACACTTGATTTCATCCTTAGCTTTCCTAATGCCTTTGAATCCATGAAATGGAAAACCAAGATCAATTCCTAGCTTTATTCTCTTTAGGGTGGCCGAAACCCTCTTTGTGAGAATTGTTGAGTTTGGTTTGATTGTTGTTTAATTATTGATTGTTTGGTTGTTTGTAGTTGGTGACAACTATCAGGAGGTTCACAGACCGATCAACCGACTTTGATCCGGGAATCTGCTCTTCAACAGGTATGGGGAGAAGAACCTCATCACACCAAGATGGTGGTGGTGAAGATGGTTGTTTACTTTATGTGTGGGTGAAACCCTTTAGTTTGGGTTCACTTTTAGTTGTTATGTTTTGTTAAGTTCTCTTGGAGAACAAGGTTGTCTTGATGAGTGTATGCTTTAGTATGTTGTAGTGTGCTTTAGCATATGTTGATGATGAGATGATTGAATGAAAAACCATTTTCATGTATGTTGGAAAACCTACTTTGATCACTAGATCAAGTATGGACTTTTATTGTTGATTATGAGACCATGATGTGTGATGGACTTGGATATGTTGATTATGATGTAGTAATGTGTATTATTGCTATCATGATTGTGTAAGTATTGTGAGCTATACTTTGATTGGTTGATGAAGTAAAACCTCACATTGATTCCTAGTTGGCTATTAGCCATGACCTTGAGGAAGGGAAGGATATGAATAGTTCTTGGACAAGTCAAGTTTTATTGTAAAGAAAGTGTTTTCAATAACTTGTGTTTTTCAAAGAAAAACCCTAAGTGACTCAAAATGAGAAAAGAAGTGGTTTCATGAAGAGAATCAAAATGGTTCCCTAAGGTTGATGTCTTGTTTTAAGGCAACTTTTCGCTAAGCGAATTTACTTTCGCTACGCGAAAAACAGGGAAAGTCTTAGTTGGGCATCACTGCCTCACTTTCGCTAAGCGAATTCATATTCGCTAAGCGAACCCAGCAAATTTCGCTACGCGAATTACATCTCGCTGAGCAATCCAGAGAAGTCTCCAATAGAGGTGTAACCGTCTGAACTTTCGCTAAGCGAAATCATTCTCGCTAAGCGAATAAATTGAAGTTTCGCTACGCGATTTGTGTCTCGCCGAGCGAACCAGAGGAGTTCCAAAGGAGGCATTACTGCCTCATTTTCGCTAAGCGAATGAAATTCCGCTAAGCGAATTTCATGTTTCAGAAAATGCTAGAAATGAAGTAAGTAGTTCAAATGTTGTTTTAAATCAAATGAGTTTTCAACTGTAAAAGTTGTTTGGTTTACAAAAAGAGTTTTCTAACTCAATCGTAAAGTTTTACGCGTGAAAAACTTAAGTTAAATAATTAACTTAGAGTTGAAGACAAGGGTTAATTAAGTATGGCATGTGGTGGAACAAGACCATGTGCTATACCATTGATGACTTAGTACATCAATGACTTCATAAGACTTAAGTGAAATCAACACTTGTTTCCTTAATTGAAAAACAAGGGATTAATACCTTAGAAAGGCTTAAAGACTTATCTAGAGGATTCTCAATCCTTATTCATAATGCTTAGGACTTGAGACATAATTCATAAGATGTAAACACAAACACGAAACGTTTTGGTTTTTGAAACAGTAGTTCGATGATGGATCGGTGATTCGGATCCAGGTTAATCGTTCAATTGTTTCCGTCTTGTGATGACTGGAATGAGAGAGATCCTGAGGCTGTGCAGGTATGGGACTGTACAGTGGAAGGAATCCTGAGGCTATGCAGGTATGGGACTGTATAGTTAAAGGAAAGCATCTAAGAATTGATTGGTACTACCCATATCAACAAGATTTATCTTCTTTTCGGGAACTTAGAACATAAGTACTTTATAGTTAAGCGTGCTTGACTTAGAGTAATTATGGGATGGGTGACCTTCTGGGAAGTTTCCTAGAAAGCGTGTGAGTGAGGACAAAACACGCTGAAAGGACTTGTGTTGGTCTGTGGGGGCAGTCGGCGATTCTGAAAGCAGTCTGGATCATTCCAAAGGAATCACGAGATATTTATCCGATGGATGATTGTTTTATCCGATGGATAAATGTTTTATAAAACAAAGTTGTGTGTAGTTCCTAGGGAAGAGAACCTTAGTGAACCTTGAGGTTTATCCAATGGATAGACATTGTTTTATCGCATCTGCTTTGTGTAAGCATTGGCATTTCATGTGCATAGTTGTAAGGCCTTGAGCCTAGGAGTTGAGCTTACACCTTGATGCGGGTGCGAATCTTACGGTGACGATCTTCAATGGTCTTTTTGGAGGTATCAGGGTTGGAAGGGCTGACATGTGACCAGTTGGTGATTCTTCTGTGTCGTGGCGAATCCGTGCAATACACTGATATCCTCTACTAGATGCCGTACTTTTCATGTTTGGTCGAGAGTGTTACCGTAAAGCCAGATACGTGCACGTTACGAATGTTGTAGCATCTTGCTCATGGCTGGCAGAAACCGGAACATGTCCTCCCATTCACTCTCTCCGAATGTTTTGTTAGCTCCATGGAGTAGGGGTCAGAGTAGTACCCAGTGACATTGACATTGAGTCATATACATTGCATTGCATTGCATGGATATTGATGTTTATGGCTATTGATGTTTACATTTACTGTTATACATCGCTGTATTGTTTAAGGATGCCTTATATTATGCTATTAAATGTTTAGCATGCTATTATGTTGTTAACTGCTTAATATGATTTATATTGAGAACCTTGTAAGCATGTTGGGTACGCTGTTACCCGGTGAGTCGTCCCGTTTTTACTACTGCTATTTTGTTGTGTTGATGAACGGGAATCTCACCCATATCTGTATGTTTTCTGCTGGTACTTGCTGTTGATGCTTGAACAGATGGACGCGACGATGGTTCGGTTCCGCAGTCCTTTTGAGTTCGGAGGTGGACTCTTTTTCTGTTTTAGCTTTGTTGTCGGCCAGACTATGTCAGTTTTTGCAGTACCTTTTGGGAGCTATGACTCCTAGTACTTATTGTATTTCTTATGTCAGTCATACATTAGACTTATGTCTGTATACAGTAATGTTGATGTTTCTGTTTTTCGTTTTCTGTTTCTGTATTTAGTATACAGTACGTCCTAGTAATGCATGTTGAACCTAAGTTCACTTATTAGTATTATTTATTACCTTTACTAATCCCATTACATCTTTATGAAAAGAAAAGAAAAAGAAAAATCATATTTTTCCGCATTAATAAATATTTTCGGCCTTATAAACGTTCGGGAATGTGACACTCGGGAAAGGGTGTTGCATTATTTGGTATCAGAGCTGGCCGAGTCTTTTTGGGGTTTGTAGGTTATGGTCTGTCTTGTTTGTGTTGTGTTTTCTCTGATTGTTTTCCGTGTTATTGTTTCTGAGAGAGAACAATGTTGGAGAGGATGATGACTTTGGTCTATCCTTTTGTATTGTTTGCTCTCTGTGTTGTGTTTCTGTGAAGAAGACAACGATTGTTTGTTACTCTCTGCATTATTGTTTCTGAAGGGGAATGATATTGGACAGGGTAGTAATGTTTTTGCTTTCTTGTAAGTTGTCGCTAGCAGAGTTCTTCAGAACGAGTGCTTTTCCGACGAGTTGAAAGACATGGAGTTCCTGCAGCTACGTCAAGGAGGAATGTCTGTCAAAGAATACGCTGATCGTTTTGAGTCCCTGCTGAAGTCTTCGAGGTATTTCCATCTTCATCCCGATGAGGAGTGGAAGTGTACAAAGTTCGAAGAAGGTTTAAGGGACGAGATTCGAGGAGAGGTGCTACCTCTTGAGGTCAAAGAGTTCTCGGTTTTGGTAGATGAATGCTTCGTAATCGAAGATCTGATGAAGACTCGTGGAGGAAGGCAACGTCACTCTGGACCGACTAGGTTCCATAAAGGCACCAATGGTCGTGATGATAGGTCTCGATGGAAACCATATTCGAAACAGCAAGGTCAACAACAACGTTCTGTAGGGGGAAGCAGTGGGAGTATTAGTCAATTTGGACGCGCCCCAAAGAAATGCATGAAGTGTGGCAAGAACAATCATGTCACCAGAGGATGCTTAATCAAGGGGATCATATGCTTCAAGTGTGGGAAGCCAGGACATACTTCACGCAACTGTGTGCAATCAAAAGCTAGACATTCTGTCAACGATGTGCAAGCAGCGAAGCCTAAGGCAATGAGTCGAGTTTATACGGGGGATGATGCTGAGACTTCTCAAAAGGAAGATTTGATTCACGGTCAGATTGTCGTGGAAGGTAGAACCTTATCTGTATCTTTCCTTACCCTTAGATTTGGTAATTCTTGCACTTTCTACAAAGCCCGTTATAACTGCGAAAGTCTGTTTGAACTGTTCTATTTTCCGTAGTGGATAGAACGTTTTTGATTGATTTAATCTGTTTGCCTCTTTCGCAAATGGATTTGATCATAAGGATGGATTGGTTATCTTGTAACTATATCCCATTAGACGGTGCAAACAAAACCTTAGTTTTCCTGATTCGAATAATTCTGGATTTGGATTGCCAACCAAGGAAACGTTTCTTTGAGAGGAGGAGCTCAACGAATACATGTTACTAATGAGTTTCCGGAAGTCTTTCTTGAAAACGTACCAGGTGTACCGCCAGTTCGGGACATCGAGTTTGCGATCGATCTTGCGCCAGGAACAGGACTAGCGTCTATGGCACCTTATCATATGGCACCTGCTGAGTTGGAAACCTTGAAGGAACAATTGGTGGACTTATTGGAAAAACAGTTCGTTAGACCCAGTGTGTCGCCGTAGGGAACGCCTGTGCTGTTGGTGAGAAAGAAAGACGAAACATCTCGTTTATGTGTGGATTATCGCCAGTTGAACAAAGTTACCATTAAGAACAAGTATCATCTTCCGAGGATAAATGACTTGATGGATCAGTTGAGGAGAGCGACAGTTTTCTCCGAGATTGATTTGCGATCGGGTTATCACCAGATTCATGTGAAGACAGAAGATATACCAAAGACAGCGTTTCAAACACGCTATGGGCACTACGAATATCTTGTAATGCCATTTGGTGTGACGAATGCTCCAGCTATATTCATGGATTACATGAATAGGATCTTTCGTCCATATCTAGATAAGTTTGTCGTTGTTTCATAGACGACATACTCATCTATTCGCGAAACCAGGAAGTACATGTTGAATACCTTAGTGTGATTCGTCAGGTTCTGAAGGAGAAATAGCTGTATGCAAAGTTGTCCAAGTGTGAGTTTTGGCTCGACGAAGTAAAGTTTTTGGGTCATGTGATTTCAAAGGAAGGATGAAGCGTTTGAATGGACTGAAGCCTGTGAGGAAAGTTTGCAAGGATTAGAGAGAAGGTTGACTACTTCACCTGTGTTAGTGTTGCCTGATCTCAAGGGAACATTTGTGTTCACACTCCTACGTATTCCTCAATGTATTGGACAATTGAGTGAATTGGTAATATGGTGTCCATTGGTCTGGACATTTTCGTATTAGTTCACTGAAAGTTTTGTTATTACTATTTCTAGAGTTATAACATAAACAACTTCTCAATACTGGAAGTTTCTTGATGAAACTTAGTCTAATCACCTTTACTTTTCGTGAAGGTGATCCAGTCTGATTTTTGCCAAACTGTTTATCTTTTGATTCCAAAGTTTATTGGAAGGTTCTTATGAAAGAAGGAACTTTATTAGAGTCATGGATGTAAACATGTATTAGCTATGCATTTTTACACTCACGAACCTACTGAAGAGTCTTTTTGCATACTGGATATTCCTATATTCATTCCAGATTGGTAAAATTCTTGTTATTTTCTTTTGAGACCAAGACCAAGAAAAATTTCCTTTGTTGAAAATTTCTTTCCTTAATCTTCAGCGACCGAGTAGGTTTAGTTTTAAGTCACGGAATTTCGAGGACGAAATTCTTTTAAGAGGGGTAGGAATGTAACGCCCCGATTTTCACGTTTTCTAATTCTTCAGTATTTTAATGTCTTTATTTTATTCGAGGTCTTAGGAATGGAAATAAAATATTCCGAGACCATAGTCATGCTCGACGATATCGTAGGAAGCTACGATTAAGTTTTGAGTCAAAAACTCAAACGGAGTCCGGTCTGCGTTTTTACACTGACAGTATGATTTTACTGCTCATAAGACCTCAGATGGACCCGTGAACGAGACAGTAAGTCTTAGAATTTGATTATCTACGTATTGGTTAAATTTCGTAAAATTTTCAGAAAAATCACTTCCTGACCTTCGTTCGGGCGAAATTCTCAATCGGGTGACGGACGGAGCCACATAAGGACTTACCGAGACTCGCCAACAGATAATCTTGATATCACAACATCCCAGGACACTTGGGAGAGTATGTCAGAGTCGTCATGATGATCGGAAAAATCTAGACGCGAAATGACCAAAATGCCCCTAACCTTAGTCTTTTGCACTTTTCCCATTTTACCCTTTTGGCAAATGACCATTTTGCCCTTAAGTGACTTGTTTTAAGGCTGAACTCAGCCCTCACACCCTCTCATTCACGCAGCCCAGCCCTTCTTGAAGAGCCAAGAACACCATCTTCAACTTTAGAGAGAAAACACCATTGTTGTCTTGAGAAAAGCTTGAGTTCTTGTTGGAATCACTTGATTCCTTGAGCAATCTTCCATCATTTTAAGGTAAGATCACTTCTATGATCCCTTAGCTTCTTGAATATCTCTTTATTTCAAGATCAAGATCCATTTTCATGAAAATTATTTCTTAGATCCAAAACTTTGAAAATCCATAGGAAATTGTAGAAAAATCCTTTTGAGGTAAGACCAAGTTCTTTGAACTCACATCATTAATCTCTACCTAAACCCAAGAGCTTATGATTCAACTCTCATCATAGCTCAAAAAGCACATTAGGGCCGAACCCTTCTTGATGATGATGAATAGTGTTTTCATCAATTTTTGATTTTTAACACTTGATTTCATCCTTAGCTTTCCTAATGCCTTTGAATCCATGAAATGGAAAACCAAGATCAATTCCTAGTGTAACGCCCCGATTTTCACGTTTTCTATTTCTTGAGTATTTTAATGTCTTTATTTTATTTGAGGTCTTAAGAATCGAAATAAAATATTCCGAGACCATAGTCATGCTCGACGATATCGTAGGAAGCTACGATTAAGTTTTGAGTCGAAAACTCAAACGGAGTCCGGTCTGCGTTTTTACACTGACAGTATGATTTTACTGCTCAGAAGACCTCAGATGGACCCGTGAACGAGACAGTAAGTCTTAGAATTCGATTATCTACGTTTTGGTTAAATTTCGTAAAAATTTCAGAAAAATAACTTCCTAACCTTCGTTTGAGCGGAATCCTCAATCGGGTGACGAACGGAGCCACATATGGATTTACCGGGACTCGCCAAAAGATAATCTTGATATCACATCATCCCAGGACACTTGGGAGAGTATGCCAGAGTCGTCATGACGTTCGGAAATATCTGGACGCAAAATGACCAAAATGCCCCTAACCTTAGTCTTTTACACTTTTACCATTATACCCTTTTGGCAAATGACCTTTTTACCCTTAAGTGAACTTTTAAGAGGCTGAACTCAGCCCCTCACTCCATCATTTTCACACAGCCCCTCACACCATAGAGTTCCATAGTTGTTCTTGAGAGAAAACTCCATTTTCACCTAGAAAAGCTTGAGTTTTTGTTGGATTCACTTGATTCCTTGAGCAATCTTTCTTCATTTCAAGGTAAGATCACTTCTATGACCTCTTAGCTTCTTGAATCTTTCTTTATTTCAAGATAAATCTTCATTTTCATGAAAAGAATTTCTTAGATCCAAAACTTTGAAAATCCATAGGAAATTGTAGAAAAATCCTTTTGAGGTAAGACCAAGTTCTTTGAACTCACATCATCAATCTCTACCTAAACCCAAGAGCTTATGATTCAACTCTCATCATAGCTCAAAAAGCATTTTTGGCCGAACCCTCTTGGAAGATGATGAATAGTGTTTTCATCAAGTTTTGATTTTTAACACTAGATTTCATCCTTAGTTTTCCTAATGCCTTTGAATCCATGAAATGGAAACCAAAACCAATTTCTAACCTTTTTAACCTAGGGTGGCCGAAACCCTCTTTGTTGTAATAGTTGAGTTTGGTTTTGATTGTTGTATAATGTTGGTTGTTGTGTTGTTGTAGTTGTTGACGATTATCAGGAGGTTCAGAAACCGATCAACCGACTTTGATCTGGGAATCTGCTCATCAAGAGATATGGGGAGAAGAACCTCATCACACCAAGATGGTGGTAGTGAGAATGGTTGTTTAAATTTATGTGTGGGTGAAACCCTTTAGTTTGGGTTCACTTTTATGTGTTAAGTTTTGTTAAGTTCTCTTGGAGAACAAGATTGTTATGATGTGTTTATGCTTGAGTATGTTGTAGTGTGCTTTAGCATAAGTTGATGATGATATGATTGATGAAAATCATTTTCATGTATGTTGAAAAACCTACTTTTATCACTAGGTCAAGTATGGACTTTTATTGTTGATTATGAGACCATAATGTGTGATGGACTTGGATGTTTGATTATGATGTAGTAATGTGTATTATGGTTATCATGATTGTGTAAGTATTGTGAGCCATATTTTGTTTGGTTGATGGAGTAAAACTTCACATTGATTCCTAGTTGGCTTTTAGCCATGGCTTTGAGAAAAGGAAGAACATGAGTAGATCTTGATTAAGTCAAGTTTTGATGTAAAGAAAGTGTTTTCAATAACTTGTGTTTTTCAAAGAAAACCCTAAGTGTCTTTGAATGGAAATTAAAGCTCAAAGTGCTTTCACCAAAGTGAAACATATTTTATACCTTATCCTTAGTCCATATAGTTAATCAAGGGACTCAAAATAATAAAAGAAGTGGTTTCATGAAGAGAATCAAAATGGTTCCCTAAGGTTGATGTCTTGTTTTGAGGCAACTTTTCGCTAAGCGAATTTACTTTCGCTACGCGAAAAACAGGGGAAAGCCTAAGTTGGGCATCACTACCTCACTTTCGCTAAGCGAATTCATATTCGCTAAGCCAATCAAACGAGTTTCGCTACGCGAATTACGTCTCGCTGAGCGACCCAGAGAAGTCTCCAAAGGAGGTATAACCGCCTCCCTTTCGCTAAGCGAAATTATTTTCGCTACGCGAATACAATGCATTTCGCTACACGAATTCTGTTTCGCCGAGCGATCCAGAGGCGTTTACAAAGAGGTTTAACTGTCTGAACTTTCGCTAAGCGAATTCATATTCGCTAAGCGAATACAATACATTTCGCGTTTACAAAGAGGTTTAACCGTCTGAAATTGCGCTAAGCGAATTCATATTCGCTAAGCGAATCCAATGCATTTCGCTACGCGATTTGTGTCTCGCCGAGCGAACCAGAGGAGTTCCAAAAGAGGCATTCTTGTTTCAATTTCGCTAAGCGAATGAAATTTCGCTAAGCGAATTACATGTTAAGAAAATGCTAAAAAATAGAGCAAGTAAGTGTTTCAAAGATTGTTTCAAATCAAATGAGTTTTCAATTGAGAAGTTGTTCTGGTTTACAAACGTTTTGGGTTTTGAAACAGTAGTTCGATGACGGACCGGTGATTCGGACCCCGCTCAGTCGTTCAATTGTTTCAGTCTTGTGATGACTCGATCCCGGAGGGATCACGAGATTTATCCGGTGGATAAAGGTTTTGTTTTCAAAAGACGCGTATAGTTCCTAAGGAAGAGAACCTTAGTAGACTTTGAGGTTTATCCGGGGGATAGACATTGCTTGATCGCATCTGCTTTGTGTAAGCATTGGCATTTCATTTGCATAGTTGTAAGGCCTTGAGCCTAGGAGTTGAGCTTACACCTTGATGCGGGTGCGAATCTTACGGTGACGATCTTCAATGGTCTTTTTGGAGGTATCAGGGTTGGAAGGGCTGACATGTGACCAGTTGGTAGCTCTTCTGTGTCGTGGCGAATCCGTGCAATACACTGATATCCTCTACTAGATGCCGTACTTTTCATGTTTGGTCGAGAGTGTTTCCGTAAAAGCCAGAAACGTGCACGTTACGAATGTTGTAGCATCTTGCCCAAGGCTGGCGCGCACGGAACATGTCCTCCCATTCACTCTCTCCGACTGTTTTGTTAGCTCCATGGAGTAGGGGTCAGAGTAGTAC
The DNA here is from genome assembly GCA_039655645.1 of Ammopiptanthus mongolicus. Lineage (NCBI taxonomy): Eukaryota > Viridiplantae > Streptophyta > Magnoliopsida > Fabales > Fabaceae > Ammopiptanthus > Ammopiptanthus mongolicus. The sequence continues at coordinate 59,369,123 of CM077345.1, forward strand.
CTAGTGACATTGACATTGAGTCATATACATTGCATTGCATTGCATGGCTATTGATGTTTACATTTACTGTTATACATCGTTGTACTGTTAAAGAATACCTTATTTTATGCTGTCAACTGCTTAATATGTTTGACATTGAGAATTCCTGTAAGCATGTTGGGTACGCTGTTACCCGGTGAGTCGTCCCGTTTTTACTATTGCTGTTTTGCTGTGTTGATGAACGGGAATCTCACCCATATCTGTATGTTTTCTGTTTGTACTTGCTGTTGCTGTTTGAACAGATGGACGTGATGATGGTTCAGTCCAGTAGTTCCTTTGAGCCAGAGGAGGACCTTCTTTTTGTGGTCTAGTTTTGTTGTCGGCCAGACTATGTCGTTTTTGTAGTACTTTTGGGGAGCTACGACTCCTTGTACTTATTGTATTTCTTATGTCAGTTACACATTAGACCTACGTCTGTATATAATAATGTTGACGTTTCCATTTCTGTTTCTGTTCTGTGGTATGTTCTAGAAATGCATGGCGAACCTAAGTTCGTTTATTAGTATTATTACCTTTCCATTGCATCTTGTGAAAAGAAAAAAAAAAAAAGAAAACCGTATTTTCCGCATTAAGAAATATTTTCGGCCTTATAAACGTTCGGGAATGTGGCACTCGGGAAAGGGTGTTGCATTGTTTGGTATCAGAGTTGGCCGAGTCTTTTTGGGGTTTGTAGGTTATGGTCTGTCTTGTTTGTGTTGTGTTCTCTGTGTGATTCTCTGTTGTTTGCTTTAGTTTTGTTGTGGTTCTTGAGTTTTATAGTTCTGGTTTTGAAGGTAGCAATGGCTGCTCAAAACCTGACTGCTGCTGTGAATGCCATACGGGACATGGCTGCTGCTATGGCTCAACGTGATGAACGAGCTGCTGGAGGTAGAGGACTGGACGAATTTCTTCGTCGGAATCCACCTCAATTCAAAGGTGAATTCAATCCTGAGTTGGCTGAACGCTGGATCCAAACGCTGGAGAAGATCTTTGGAGCGATGAGATGTACTGAGAATGACAAGGTTGTCTATGCAACCTATATGCTGGTGGAGGATGCTGAATACTGGTGGGAAGGAGCCCGTCAGATGCTGGTGCATGACCAACAAGCTGTTGACTGGAATGCTTTTAAGGGAAAATTCCTGGAGAAGTATTTTCCTGCGAGTGCAAGGCACGAGAAAGAGATGGAGTTCCTCCAGCTGAGACAAGGGGGAATGACCGTGGCTGAATATGGGGCTAAGTTTGAAAGTCTAGCAAAGTTCTCAAATTACTTTCTGGACAACCCAAGAGAGGAGTGGAAGTGCAGAAAATTCGAAGGAGGTCTGAGGATCGACTTGAAGAGAGCTGTAGTTCCATTGGAAATTTCTGTTTTTCCGAGGCTAATGGAAAAGTGTCGTCTGATCGAGAGCTTGGAGCCCAAGGACAAGCGGGTACGGAGTTCTGGACCGAGCAAGTTCCAGAGAGGAAGCGGTGGTCGAGACAACAAATCTCGATGGAAGCCCTATGCAAAGCAACAAGATCGACAACAACGTTCTGTTGGAGGGAGCAGTGGGAGTTTCAGTCAGTCTGGAAATGCCCCAAACAAGTGCATGAAGTGTGGGAAGAGCAATCACATCACCAGAGATTGTTCGATCAAAGGGATTATCTGCTTCAAGTGTGGGAAGCCGGGATACATCTCACGTGAATGCATGCAACCGAAGTTGGAACATTCTGTTAACAATGTCCAAGCTGCAAGGCCTAAGATGAAGGGCAGAGTCTACACTATGGGTGGTGCTGAAGCTTCTCAGAATGAAGACTTGATCCAAGGTCAGTGTGTCATGGGAGGTGAAACCTTAACTATACTATTTGATTCAGGCGCGACGCATTCCTTTATTGCCTATGACTGTGTGAATCTGTTGGGATTACCTGTGTCTTCTTTACCTTTTGATTTGGTAATTTCTACGCCTACTGCAAAGCCTGTTGTAACTGCAAAAGTTTGTTTGAACTATTCTATTTCTGTTAAAGATAGAATATTTTTGATTGATTTGATCTGTTTGCCTCTCTCGCAAATGGATGTAATCTTAGGAATGGATTGGTTGTCTTCTAATCATATCCTGCTAGACTGTGCAAATAAAACCTTAGTTTTCCCTAGTTGTGAGAATTCTGGATTTTTGACTGCCAACCAAGTAAATGCTTCTTTGAGAGAAGGAGCTCAAGGATACATGTTACTATCTTCTTTGGAGGTCAAGAGCGAGCTAGTCTTAGAGCGCATACCTGTCGTGAATGAGTTTTCGGAAGTCTTTCCTGAAGACGTACCAGGTTTGCCGCCAGTTCGGGACATCGAGTTTGCAATCGATCTTGTGCCAGGAACAGGACCAGTGTCTATGGCACCGTATCGTATGGCACCTGCTGAGTTGGAAACGTTGAAGGAACAGTTGGTAGACTTATTGGGGAAGCAATTTGTTAGACCCAGTGTGTCACCGTGGGGAGCACCTGTGTTGGTGAAAAAGAAAGATGGAACATCTCGGTTATGTGTGGATTATCGCCAGTTGAATAAAGTTACTATTAAGAACAAGTATCCACTTCCGAGGATAGATGACTTGATGGATCAGTTGAGGGGAGCGGCAGTTTTCTCCAAGATTGATTTGCGATCGGGTTATCACCAGATTCGTGTGAAGGCAGAAGATATACCGAAGACAGCATTTCGAACACGCTATGGGCACTATGAGTATCTTGTGATGCCGTTTGGTGTGACGAATGCTCCAGCTATATTCATGGACTATATGAATAGGATCTTTCGTCCATACCTAGATCAGTTTGTCGTTGTCTTCATAGATGACATACTTATCTATTCACGAGACCAGGAAGAACATGCTGAACATCTTAGTGTGGTTCTTCAAGTTCTGAAAGAGAAACAGCTGTATGCAAAACTGTCCAAGTGTGAGTTTTGGCTCGACGAAGTGCAATTTTTGGGTCATGTAATTTCAAAGGAAGGAATTGCTGTAGATCCGTCAAAGGTTGAAGCAGTTCTTGAGTGGGAAAGACCAACCACAGTGACTGAGATACGCAGTTTTGTGGGTTTGGCTGGGTATTATCGGAGGTTCATTGAGGGATTTTCGAAGATTGTAGGACCTCTTACCCAATTGACAAGGAAGGACAAAGCGTTTGAATGGACTGAAGCCTGTGAGCAGAGTTTTCAAGAGTTGAAGAAGAGGCTAACTACGTCACCAGTGTTGATATTGCCAGATCCAAGCGAATCTTTTGAAGTGTACTGTGACGCTTCATACCAAGGTTTAGGCTGTGTTCTGATGCAGAATCGGAAGGTAGTAGCGTATGCCTCGAGACAGTTGAAAGTGCACGAGAAGAACTACCCAACTCATGATCTGGAGTTAGCAGCGGTAGTCTTTGCGTTGAAGATTTGGAGGCATTACTTGTATGGTTCGACGTTTAATGTCTTCAGTGACCATAAGAGCTTGAAGTATCTGTTTGATCAGAAAGAGCTCAACATGAGACAAAGACGGTGGCTGGAATTTTTGAAGGACTATGATTTCCAGTTGCAGTATCATCCGGGAAAAGCTAATGTGGTTGCGGATGCCCTGAGTAGAAGGGTGTTACATGTGTCTGCCATGATGGTTAAGGAACACGAGCTGTTGGAACAGTTCAGGGATATGCATCTGTCCGTGGTTAGTATGCCAGGAAGACTATGTGTAGGTATGGTTACAGTATCTTGTGATCTGATGGATCAGATTCGGGAGAAACAAGTATACGACCAGTATCTGGAGAAAGAGCGAAGGAATCTAAAGAAGGGGATGACGTCGGAATACAAAGAAGGAGCAGATGGAATCCTAAGACGAGGAGAACGGGTTTGTGTGCCAAACAACCCAGAGATAAGGAGGTTAATTCTGGACGAAGCTCATAGAAGCAAGTTAAGTATGCATCCAGGGTCAACCAAGATGTACCAGGACCTGAAGCGATTGTTTTGGTGGCAAGGGATGAAAAGAGATGTAGTCGATTATGTGGCATCTTGCTTGGTGTGTCAGAAAGCAAAGGTTGAACATCAGAGGCCAGCTGGAATGTTACTTCCGTTGGATATCCCAGAGTGGAAATGGGACGGCATAGCAATGGATTTCGTGACGTGTTTGCCAAGGACACCTAAAGGATACGATTCCATTTGGGTTATAATTGATAGGCTTACGAAATCAGCTCATTTTCTACCGATTAATCTCAAGTATTCTATGGAAAAGCTTACTCAGATTTATATCAGTGAGATTGTGAGACTGCATGGAGTACCTTCAAGTATCATATCGGATAGAGACCCGCGTTTTACTTCGCGTTTTTGGCAAAGTTTGCATGAAGCTTTAGGAACAAAGTTACGATTAAGTTCGGCTTACCATCCTCAAACTGATGGACAATCGGAAAGAACGATTCAGTCTTTAGAGGATCTGTTGAGGGCGTGTGTGTTGGAACATGCCGGTAGTTGGGAGAATTTCCTACCGTTGATAGAGTTTACCTACAACAACAGTTATCATTCGAGTATAGGGATGGCACCCTACGAAGCTTTATATGGACGACGTTGCAGAACACCTTTGTGTTGGTACCAAGATGGAGAAAGTGCTTCATTAGGACCTGAACTAGTGCAACAAACAACCGAGAAGGTGAAACTGATTCAAGAAAAGATGAGGACGACTCAGAGCCGACAGAAGAGTTATGCGGATAAAAGACGTAGGCCACTTGAGTTTGAGGAAGGGGATCATGTGTTTTTGAGAGTCACTCCGATGACTGGGGTGGGCAGGGTCTTGAAGTCCAGAAAACTCACTCCAAAATTCATTGGACCTTATCAAATTCTTCGTCGGATAGGTCCAGTAGCTTACCAAATAGCTTTACCGCCTTTTCTATCCAACCTTCATAATGTTTTTCATGTTTCGCAATTGCGGAAGTATATTCCTGATCCCAGTCACGTCATAGAGTCTGATTCAGTACAACTGAAGGATAACCTAACCTACGAGACATTGCCGGTTAAGATCGAGGACAGGAGGATAAAGAAACTGCGAGGGAAGGAGATAGCTTTGGTCAAAGTTATCTGGAACGAGACTACAGGTGATGCTACCTGGGAAAGAGAAGAGGACATGCAACAACAGTATCCGAGTTTGTTTTAAGAGGTACGTATAATTTCGAGGACGAAATTCTTTTAAGAGGGGTAGGAATGTAACGCCCCGATTTTCACGTTTTCTATTTCTTGAGTATTTTAATGTCTTTATTTTATTTGAGGTCTTAGGAATCGTAATAAAATATTCCGAGACCATAGTCATGCTCGACGATATCGTAGGAAGCTACGATTAAGTTTTGAGTCGAAAACTCAAACGGAGTCCGGTCTGCGTTTTTACACTGACAGTATGATTTTACTGCTCAGAAGACCTCAGATGGACCCATGAACGAGACAGTAAGTCTTAGAATTCGATTATCTACGTTTTGGTTAAATTTCGTAAAAATTTCAGAAAAATAACTTCCTAACCTTCGTTTGAGCGGAATCCTCAATCGGGTGACGAACGGAGCCACATATGGATTTACCGGGACTCGCCAAAAGATAATCTTGATATCACATCATCCCAGGACACTTGGGAGAGTATGCCAGAGTCGTCATGACGTTCGGAAATATCTGGACGCAAAATGACCAAAATGCCCCTAACCTTAGTCTTTTACACTTTTACCATTATACCCTTTTGGCAAATGACCTTTTTACCCTTAAGTGAACTTTTAAGAGGCTGAACTCAGCCCCTCACTCCATCATTTTCACACAGCCCCTCACACCATAGAGTTCCATAGTTGTTCTTGAGAGAAAACTCCATTTTCACCTAGAAAAGCTTGAGTTTTTGTTGGATTCACTTGATTCCTTGAGCAATCTTTCTTCATTTCAAGGTAAGATCACTTCTATGACCTCTTAGCTTCTTGAATCTTTCTTTATTTCAAGATCAATCTTCATTTTCATGAAAAGAATTTCTTAGATCCAAAACTTTGAAAATCCATAGGAAATTGTAGAAAAATCCTTTTGAGGTAAGACCAAGTTCTTTGAACTCACATCATCAATCTCTACCTAAACCCAAGAGCTTATGATTCAACTCTCATCATAGCTCAAAAAGCATTTTTGGCCGAACCCTCTTGGAAGATGATGAATAGTATTTTCATCAAGTTTTGATTTTTAACACTAGATTACATCCTTAGTTTTCCTAATGCCTTTGAATCCATGAAATGGAAACCAAAACCAATTTCTAACCTTTTTAACCTAGGGTGGCCGAAACCCTCTTTGTTGTAATAGTTGAGTTTGGTTTTGATTGTTGTATAATGTTGGTTGTTGTGTTGTTGTAGTTGTTGACGATTATCAGGAGGTTCAGAAACCGATCAACCGACTTTGATCTGGGAATCTGCTCATCAAGAGGTATGGGGAGAAGAACCTCATCACACCAAGATGGTGGTAGTGAGAATGGTTGTTTAAATTTATGTGTGGGTGAAACCCTTTAGTTTGGGTTCACTTTTATGTGTTAAGTTTTGTTAAGTTCTCTTGGAGAACAAGATTGTTATGATGTGTTTATGCTTGAGTATGTTGTAGTGTGCTTTAGCATAAGTTGATGATGATATGATTGATGAAAATCATTTTCATGTATGTTGAAAAACCTACTTTGATCACTAGGTCAAGTATGGACTTTTATTGTTGATTATGAGACCATAATGTGTGATGGACTTGGATGTTTGATTATGATGTAGTAATGTGTATTATGGTTATCATGATTGTGTAAGTATTGTGAGCCATATTTTGTTTGGTTGATGGAGTAAAACTTCACATTGATTCCTAGTTGGCTTTTAGCCATGGCTTTGAGAAAAGGAAGAACATGAGTAGATCTTGATTAAGTCAAGTTTTGATGTAAAGAAAGTGTTTTCAATAACTTGTGTTTTTCAAAGAAAACCCTAAGTGTCTTTGAATGGAAATTAAAGCTCAAAGTGCTTTCACCAAAGTGAAACATATTTTATACCTTATCCTTAGTCCATATAGTTAATCAAGGGACTCAAAATAATAAAAGAAGTGGTTTCATGAAGAGAATCAAAATGGTTCCCTAAGGTTGATGTCTTGTTTTGAGGCAACTTTTCGCTAAGCGAATTTACTTTCGCTACGCGAAAACAGGGGAAAGCCTAAGTTGGGCATCACTGCCTCACTTTCGCTAAGCGAATTCATATTCGCTAAGCCAATCAAACGAGTTTCGCTACGCGAATTACGTCTCGCTGAGCGACCCAGAGAAGTCTCCAAAGGAGGTATAACCGCCTCCCTTTCGCTAAGCGAAATTATTTTCGCTACGCGAATACAATGCATTTCGCTACACGAATTCTGTTTCGCCGAGCGATCCAGAGGCGTTTACAAAGAGGTTTAACTGTCTGAACTTTCGCTAAGCGAATTCATATTCGCTAAGCGAATACAATACATTTCGCGTTTACAAAGAGGTTTAACCGTCTGAAATTGCGCTAAGCGAATTCATATTCGCTAAGCGAATCCAATGCATTTCGCTACGCGATTTGTGTCTCGCCGAGCGAACCAGAGGAGTTCCAAAAGAGGCATTCTTGTTTCAATTTCGCTAAGCGAATGAAATTTCGCTAAGCGAATTACATGTTCAGAAAATGCTAAAAAATAGAGCAAGTAAGTGTTTCAAAGATTGTTTCAAATCAAATGAGTTTTCAATTGAGAAGTTGTTCTGGTTTACAAACGTTTTGGGTTTTGAAACAGTAGTTCGATGACGGACCGGTGATTCGGACCCCGCTCAGTCGTTCAATTGTTTCAGTCTTGTGATGACTCGATCCCGGAGGGATCACGAGATTTATCCGGTGGATAAAGGTTTTGTTTTCAAAAGACGCGTATAGTTCCTAAGGAAGAGAACCTTAGTAGACTTTGAGGTTTATCCGGGGGATAGACATTGCTTGATCGCATCTGCTTTGTGTAAGCATTGGCATTTCATTTGCATAGTTGTAAGGCCTTGAGCCTAGGAGTTGAGCTTACACCTTGATGCGGGTGCGAATCTTACGGTGACGATCTTCAATGGTCTTTTTGGAGGTATCAGGGTTGGAAGGGCTGACATGTGACCAGTTGGTAGCTCTTCTGTGTCGTGGCGAATCCGTGCAATACACTGATATCCTCTACTAGATGCCGTACTTTTCATGTTTGGTCGAGAGTGTTTCCGTAAAAGCCAGAAACGTCCACGTTACGAATGTTGTAGCATCTTGCCCAAGGCTGGCGCGCACGGAACATGTCCTCCCATTCACTCTCTCCGACTGTTTTGTTAGCTCCATGGAGTAGGGGTCAGAGTAGTACCCAGTGACATTGACATTGAGTCATATACATTGCATTGCATTGCATGGCTATTGATGTTTACATTTACTGTTATACATCGTTGTACTGTTAAAGAATACCTTATTTTATGCTGTCAACTGCTTAATATGTTTGACATTGAGAATTCCTGTAAGCATGTTGGGTACGCTGTTACCCGGTGAGTCGTCCCGTTTTTACTATTGCTGTTTTGCTGTGTTGATGAACGGGAATCTCACCCATATCTGTATGTTTTCTGTTTGTACTTGCTGTTGCTGTTTGAACAGATGGACGTGATGATGGTTCAGTCCAGTAGTTCCTTTGAGCCAGAGGAGGACCTTCTTTTTGTGGTCTAGTTTTGTTGTCGGCCAGACTATGTCGTTTTTGTAGTACTTTTGGGGAGCTACGACTCCTTGTACTTATTGTATTTCTTATGTCAGTTACACATTAGACCTACGTCTGTATATAATAATGTTGACGTTTCCATTTCTGTTTCTGTTCTGTGGTATGTTCTAGAAATGCATGGCGAACCTAAGTTCGTTTATTAGTATTATTACCTTTCCATTGCATCTTGTGAAAAGAAAAAAAAAAAAAGAAAACCGTATTTTCCGCATTAAGAAATATTTTCGGCCTTATAAACGTTCGGGAATGTGGCACTCGGGAAAGGGTGTTGCACCTAGCTTTATTCTCTTTAGGGTGGCCGAAACCCTCTTTGTGAGAATTGTTGAGTTTGGTTTGATTGTTGTTTAATTATTGATTGTTTGGTTGTTTGTAGTTGGTGACAACTATCAGGAGGTTCACAGACCGATCAACCGACTTTGATCCGGGAATCTGCTCTTCAATAGGTATGGGGAGAAGAACCTCATCACACCAAGATGGTGGTGGTGAAGATGGTTGTTTACTTTATGTGTGGGTGAAACCCTTTAGTTTGGGTTCACTTTTAGTTGTTATGTTTTGTTAAGTTCTCTTGGAGAACAAGGTTGTCTTGATGAGTGTATGCTTTAGTATGTTGTAGTGTGCTTTAGCATATGTTGATGATGAGATGATTGAATGAAAAACCATTTTCATGTATGTTGGAAAACCTACTTTGATCACTAGATCAAGTATGGACTTTTATTGTTGATTATGAGACCATGATGTGTGATGGACTTGGATATGTTGATTATGATGTAGTAATGTGTATTATTGCTATCATGATTGTGTAAGTATTGTGAGCTATACTTTGATTGGTTGATGAAGTAAAACCTCACATTGATTCCTAGTTGGCTATTAGCCATGACCTTGAGGAAGGGAAGGATATGAATAGTTCTTGGACAAGTCAAGTTTTATTGTAAAGAAAGTGTTTTCAATAACTTGTGTTTTTCAAAGAAAAACCCTAAGTGACTCAAAATGAGAAAAGAAGTGGTTTCATGAAGAGAATCAAAATGGTTCCCTAAGGTTGATGTCTTGTTTTAAGGCAACTTTTCGCTAAGCGAATTTACTTTCGCTACGCGAAAAACAGGGAAAGTCTTAGTTGGGCATCACTGCCTCACTTTCGCTAAGCGAATTCATATTCGCTAAGCGAACCCAGCAAATTTCGCTACGCGAATTACATCTCGCTGAGCAATCCAGAGAAGTCTCCAATAGAGGTGTAACCGTCTGAACTTTCGCTAAGCGAAATCATTCTCGCTAAGCGAATAAATTGAAGTTTCGCTACGCGATTTGTGTCTCGCCGAGCGAACCAGAGGAGTTCCAAAGGAGGCATTACTGCCTCATTTTCGCTAAGCGAATGAAATTCCGCTAAGCGAATTTCATGTTTCAGAAAATGCTAGAAATGAAGTAAGTAGTTCAAATGTTGTTTTAAATCAAATGAGTTTTCAACTGTAAAAGTTGTTTGGTTTACAAAAAGAGTTTTCTAACTCAATCGTAAAGTTTTACGCGTGAAAAACTTAAGTTAAATAATTAACTTAGAGTTGAAGACAAGGGTTAATTAAGTATGGCATGTGGTGGAACAAGACCATGTGCTATACCATTGATGACTTAGTACATCAATGACTTCATAAGACTTAAGTGAAATCAACACTTGTTTCCTTAATTGAAAAACAAGGGATTAATACCTTAGAAAGGCTTAAAGACTTATCTAGAGGATTCTCAATCCTTATTCATAATGCTTAGGACTTGAGACATAATTCATAAGATGTAAACACAAACACGAAACGTTTTGGTTTTTGAAACAGTAGTTCGATGATGGATCGGTGATTCGGATCCAGGTTAATCGTTCAATTGTTTCCGTCTTGTGATGACTGGAATGAGAGAGATCCTGAGGCTGTGCAGGTATGGGACTGTACAGTGGAAGGAATCCTGAGGCTATGCAGGTATGGGACTGTATAGTTAAAGGAAAGCATATAAGAATTGATTGGTACTACCCATATCAACAAGATTTATCTTCTTTTCGGGAACTTAGAACATAAGTAATTTATAGTTAAGCGTGCTTGACTTAGAGTAATTATGGGATGGGTGACCTTCTGGGAAGTTTCCTAGAAAGCGTGTGAGTGAGGACAAAACACGCTGAAAGGACTTGTGTTGGTCTGTGGGGGCAGTCGGCGATTCTGAAAGCAGTCTGGATCATTCCAAAGGAATCACGAGATATTTATCCGATGGATGATTGTTTTATCCGATGGATAAATGTTTTATAAAACAAAGTTGTGTGTAGTTCCTAGGGAAGAGAACCTTAGTGAACCTTGAGGTTTATCCAATGGATAGACATTGTTTTATCGCATCTGCTTTGTGTAAGCATTGGCATTTCATGTGCATAGTTGTAAGGCCTTGAGCCTAGGAGTTGAGCTTACACCTTGATGCGGGTGCGAATCTTACGGTGACGATCTTCAATGGTCTTTTTGGAGGTATCAGGGTTGGAAGGGCTGACATGTGACCAGTTGGTGATTCTTCTGTGTCGTGGCGAATCCGTGCAATACACTGATATCCTCTACTAGATGCCGTACTTTTCATGTTTGGTCGAGAGTGTTACCGTAAAGCCAGATACGTGCACGTTACGAATGTTGTAGCATCTTGCTCATGGCTGGCAGAAACCGGAACATGTCCTCCCATTCACTCTCTCCGAATGTTTTGTTAGCTCCATGGAGTAGGGGTCAGAGTAGTACCCAGTGACATTGACATTGAGTCATATACATTGCATTGCATTGCATGGCTATTGATGTTTATGGCTATTGATGTTTACATTTACTGTTATACATCGCTGTATTGTTTAAGGATGCCTTATATTATGCTATTAAATGTTTAGCATGCTATTATGTTGTTAACTGCTTAATATGATTTATATTGAGAACCTTGTAAGCATGTTGGGTACGCTGTTACCCGGTGAGTCGTCCCGTTTTTACTACTGCTATTTTGTTGTGTTGATGAACGGGAATCTCACCCATATCTGTATGTTTTCTGCTGGTACTTGCTGTTGATGCTTGAACAGATGGACGCGACGATGGTTCGGTTCCGCAGTCCTTTTGAGTTCGGAGGTGGACTCTTTTTCTGTTTTAGCTTTGTTGTCGGCCAGACTATGTCAGTTTTTGCAGTACCTTTTGGGAGCTATGACTCCTAGTACTTATTGTATTTCTTATGTCAGTCATACATTAGACTTATGTCTGTATACAGTAATGTTGATGTTTCTGTTTTTCGTTTTCTGTTTCTGTATTTAGTATACAGTACGTCCTAGTAATGCATGTTGAACCTAAGTTCACTTATTAGTATTATTTATTACCTTTACTAATCCCATTATATCTTTATGAAAAGAAAAGAAAAAGAAAAATCGTATTTTTCCGCATTAATAAATATTTTCGGCCTTATAAACGTTCGGGAATGTGACACTCGGGAAAGGGTGTTGCAGTTATAGCTCAAGTATTGAAGATTGATGACGAAAAGGTGTGGAATGGTGACGATGAGACGCTGTTCTTTTGGTATGACTGGTGTCGGGGTAGTACACTTTGTCATCTGTAGGTTTCTTTTGTCAGACCAGCTTAGGTTTATTTTGAGGTAGTTACTTTTGGATTAATCCGTATCGACTCCTGATGGCCGGGGGTCAGACTGATGGATTTTAATGGATGATGTTTACCTATATAGATAAGAGTATACAAATGTATATTTGTGAGTTATGCTAATGTCATCGTGAGTAGTATGTGTTCTTTAATATTATAAAAAGAAAAAATTCTATCACGATTTTTATAGTAAGTAATATATAAGTAAAGAAAAGCTTTTTCCGAAAGCGAACCAGCAAATCCTTTTTCCTACGTAATAGTGTTTGGGGTTACGGAAGTGACACCCGATGGTGGGGTGTTACAAATGACCCCTTGTTGGAAAGCTTTGTTAATGTACTTTCATATGAAACTTGTTCGAAGCTAAAATTCCAAGTATTTTGAAAGTTATGGCCAAAATAGTGATCAAAGGTCAATGTTTTGATTTCTAAAAATGTGTTGTTTTGCTCATTTGAGGCATGAAAGGTTGGATATACTTATTTGTTATTAATTATACAATAATAAAAGGGTTTTAAAGAGTGGAATCTAATGTATTTGATACTTTTTTGTAAATTTGTTGAAGGTTAGTTATTATCATGTCTAGCTTCATTATAAAAAGAATAATATGTTTCTTGGATTTTGATGTGATGATTTGAGATGCTTAAAGATTGTGAACCTATGATAGTTAGATGATATTATGAATTATAGATTTTAATGAGATGTTTTGATGAGTTACTATGAATGAACAACATTGCGGACTATGTTTATAGGATATGAGATTATTAAACACAAAGGGGTAGAGAGGAATATATGAAGACTGTAATAGAGTTATATGACGGTGATTTAAATAAATGTAGTGGTAGGATTATTATATGGTACAAGTGTTTGTTTAGAATGTGATAAGCAATGTTTATATTCTTGTTGAATCTAAGAGTGGTTCTTGAATGTGTGAATTATTGTTGTGTTATATACTTATGATGGTCTATGGGCAATGATATTTTTATTCACGTGTTTATTTAATTATGAGTTTATTGTACTTTTGTATATTGAGTTTGAAGTTTCGAAAGCGAAGTGAATACTTTTTGTGATGAACAAGGTTTGCTGTGAAATTATTGACAAACAGCAAGGTAAGATTTATTTATTCAACTTTGTATTTGCGTACGAAGCAAATGTTGAAACCGGGTTGGTAAGATACTTCTAGTTTGTGAATGAAATGACTATAATGTTACCTACATTTATTTATGATTGAGGTCATTATGTAATTTATTGAATACCATTGAAATGGTTCTGTAAGCTATGTTGAGGTACATAGTAGACATATGATATAGTGAGTTGATTTGCATGAACACGACATGCGTATGAAAAGGGTTTTGATTTTTGGACATTGAGCAATACTTGGTGTATCCGACCGGTCAGCGGACTCGACCGGTATATAAATGTGACCGTCGGAGCAAGGGCCTCTAGTGAAAGAACCCTGGAGATTTGGAGGGATGTTGTGCAGTGATTGAGGTCACTTGCCGGTCAGCGATTTCGACCGGGATAGAAATGCGACCGTCGGAGTGGGACACTCTAGTGAACAACTCCAAGGGGATACATAAGCAGCTTGCCCAATGCTAAATTGACATCATGGCAAGAAATGATCTGCTATGTATGGTTTGTACGTTCTAATTTTTAGATTGACATATGCTTAAATATATGGTTATATGTTGTACTATTTGATGTTATGTTTTTTTTATCCCTCACTGAGTTCTGGGACTCACCCCCGCCCTTTTTGGTTCAGATTCAGGTATTTCATGAAAGAAGTCATCTCAGAAAATCCTCGCACTTGTGTTGTGCTTGGGTAGCTGCTGTTGGTTCCTTTAGTTTGGTTTTGTCATATGGGAAATCTCCTCGTTTTAGAGTTTTGAATCTCCTTTGGATTTGTAAACTCTTCTGGTTTGTTTTTCTTTTAAACTTTAGTATGTTAACTCAGGGTCGCCGTGGCTTATGTTTTGTGTAATCGTTTACTCTGATATTTACTGTTGATATGCTACATATCTTGCTATGATGTGACTTATACGTTCTTGAAAGACCTTGGGAATGGAACACCGGAGTTCCATTCTAGCCGGTCAGGGACGCCTAAGTTGGGTCCTGACACACAAGCCGAGCGTCATCAAGAGGAATGCTTCATGAGTCTGAAAGTGGAACCATAAATGGAAGCAACGAACCTCTTGATGGACAAATCAAACAAAAGTGGGTAAGAAAGAGCAGTCTTGTAAATTCTCAAAATAAGGTAACTCTACCCTCTACCTCCTATGCATGTTCAAATGTGAAAACTTGATTAATGGAGGTATGTTGAAATATATGCTGAAATACATGCTTATGTGAAACTCTTGATTGACACAAAAATGACATAAGAGCTTTATACTAAAATTAATTGTATGTCATTTATATGCTTGTTATGCTTATATGGTTGATTATTATCTCAAGCATGATATGTCTAATTGAGTGGGTAAAAATCTTTGTAAAAGATAAGATTATTTAAAAGAAGCTATAGGACCTCATCGAAAAATCATCTTATCTCCCTTGCTATGAAAATGTGAAAATCCGATAGGATAATCGATTATAGTCTCTCGAGAAAAACAGGGAGAAAAACAGTTGCTTCATAATCGATTATGATAATCGATTATAGAATAATCCTAATAATTCCCCACAAAATAGTAAGCTCATAATCGATTAGAGAAATCGATTATGGAAATGAGTGATGCCATGGTAAGAGACCAGAGGCAGTATAATCGATTATTGCAGGGTGCATAATCGATTATTGTTCGAGAAACAATAATAATGGGAAGAATATGCTTAAAATTATTGCTAAATTAAATCCTAATTAAGTCCCTAATTAATATCTTATTAGGAGACAAAATCTGGCTTTAATCACTTTCTTCTAAAAGAAATAATTCGAAATTCAAAATATTTCAAATACAAAACAAATCTTTGTGAAATCATATTTTGAATAATTCCTTCAATATACATAAAGTTAAATGGTCCCAAATAATCTAAACATATCTTATAGGTTACTACATCACATTAATTCTATTTGAATATCCTAAAAGATTGTGATTGATTAACCTAGACTATAAATGGGATTAATCTTAGAAGGAATAAAGAAATAACAAAAAGAATAATTTTTTTTTATTGGTTCAAAAATTAAAATTCTCTTGTTATGAAAGTTATAATTAATTCTTCACTATTTTATAAAAGTGAAATATCCTTTTTGAAGAATTAATATAAGACTTAAATAATTTCATGATCATACTATATTGGAAAATTATTTTCTAATCATGAATAAATAAACCACATCTTTTCCATATTTGAAAAATTATTATGATTGTGGTATTAGAATCCTTAATTAGTTTGAAAAGTCTATTAAGAGACTATTTCCAAATATCTTAAATATATGAAAAATAAATCTTTGGAAAATCTGTCTCATAAATTAAGGATCATTTCTAAAAGGCTTTAATTAGACCAAAATTCAAATTTGTCTAATTTATTGAGATCATTAAATTCACCATAATTGCTCAAAATTGGAACATCCTTAAGATTGTGGATAGTTTTTTTTAAATCTCTCATAAATAATCTCCTTAATTTCCTTATGAGATTATTTAAAAGTTATGAGAAACAAATCTTAATCGTTTTTCTCTAAATTTGCTTGATTAAGGAAAGTGCTTAAATACTCATTGAACATTCAATCAAAGCACAAATATCGATTAGAAAAAACTACATCATGGTTTCCTCTCCTCTCTCTTCATGTCCAAAACACAAGAAGTCTTCCTCAAAGAAGAAGATCTCTCCCATAGTAGAAAAACTCCTTGTTTCCAAAACTCAGGAAAAGCGAATCTATATTCACTGTCTAGAAAGACCCATTGCTCCGCTATATCACCTTGATCATTCATCCTTCTTGGTGTCCTCCTACAAGCTAAATCATACTCTCTCCAAAGTTAATCTCATATCCTTCTGCTCTCGCAAACATGAGGTATATCCTTCATTAGTAAAAGAGTTTTACGCAAATTTCAACTATCATAAAAACTCTAGAACCATAACTTCGAAAGTCAAAGGAACAAAAATCAATATATCCATTGAAACCTGGGCCTACATTTCACATCTTCCGGATCAAGGCATTGACATCTCTCTTGAGAATACTAAACTTATAAGGAATAGCTCATTCAAGAGAGAGAGAGAGCATTGAAGAAAATTGTCAACCTCTATGATCCTTCCTCAAAATCAATTTCTTTCAAGAACCTTAAATCTGAAGAAAAATTGTTCCACTTCGTTCTTGCTCGTTGTCTTCTTCCAAGAGGACACAATATAACAAGAATTTCAGGAAAAAACATTATCCTTATGTGGGCAATAAAAAGGAAGAAAGAAATTAATTGGGCAGCTGCTGTCTTCAAACATATGATTGACTGCGCATACTCCAAGACAGCCTCCCATCTCCTCTACACCATGCAAATAACGAAGATATTCCGTATTTTTGACGTACCATTAGGAGGAGAAGAAGGAATAGAGCCAAATCCCAATGAAAGCATAAATGAAGATTATCTTATATCTTTAGGGTTTGTTAAGGTTGACAATATCTGGGTACCAAAAGAAAAGACTTTGGAATAGGAGTTAAGGGTTTGTTAGTAGATAGGGATGAAGTGTTAAGTTCTTTTTTATATATAATAAAAGTGTGCTTGTTTTCTTGGTTACACATTCATGCACCTTAAATTCTTTAGCACTTCATTAATTCAACAAGAATCATCAAGTGATATTAAATAATTTGATCATTCCAACAAGTGCTAAATCAATCTTTCAAATAGTATATCACAACAAGCGGTATAAATACCAATAACAAATAATCATTCAAGTGATATATCAATTCAAGTGGTATCTGCACTGTTTAAATGATATAATATTATCAACAAGTGGTATCCAAATGGTATAATATTATCAACAATTCCAATAACAAGTGGTATTGATTAAACAAGAAAAATCTCAAATATACCTCAAACAGAACATAAATAATCGATTATGAAGATGTCAATAATCGATTATGGGCGAAAAATTATAAAAGATCTACTGTTTGCTTGGAATGCAATATCCTTCATGATCTTATATATATGTTTCTGTTTTTAACTCCTATGTGCACTAAGTCTAAAATGTAGAAAGGTTCCTTAAGTCTTTAAGGCAAATCTTTAGGGAAAGAATCCTTTATCATATATGCACAATTTTAGGGGGAGTTTAAAATTCTTTTTGCTATTGTCAAATAGGGGGAGAAAGAGCAAATATCATAAACAGTAAAGGAATTAATCATAATTGGGGAGAAATAGCAAATTACCATCTATGTGTTACATAGGGGGAGAAAGATTAAAAATGAAATATCATTATATATTTACTAAGTATTTGTCAACATAAAAAAGGGGGAGAATGTGAACCATATTGCCATATAGGTTTTGATGTTGATAAATAGAGTATAAATCAGAGAATACATTTTTTATGTTGACAAATAGTAAATTAAGGGGAGAACACGTTTTATGTTGTCAAATGATATATCATTGCACTAACCTTGAATGAATTATATACATGTGTTATATGATTAAAATGATTTATTAGTATATACACATGTGACAAATACTTGTTATACTTGATATATGTATTTGATTAAAAGGCATAGAAATTAAATTTGATATTATCATATATGTCTATGGAAAATTAATTATGAAGTAATGTGATTATCAATTTAGCATAAATGAGAAATACATTATTAATATTATTTGATCACATTTAAATAAAGATAAAAGAATAATTAATTGGAATATTATTTTACAATATGTCTTTATATAATATATGGCTTTGGGCATAGAATTAATATATCTTGAACTAATATATTCCATGAGAAATATTTTTAGAAAAGTTCAGGTGAATGTTACAAAGGCAAATGAAGCAAAGGGCCAAGATTCAAGATCAATCAGGATCACAAAGATTGAGAGAAGAAATGTCAAAGAGCTTGAAGAGCAAAATTTATTAAAGACATTGTCTGAAAGAATCTCTAGAAGATTAAGAATTCAAGACCAAGAGATATGAGCTTCAAAGATAGTTATATAGAAAGGTCTTAGAATTAATGTAAGGTATGAGAAGGTCGTTAATGGCTCAAGTTTTCTAAAAAGATCTTTTAAAAAATTGTTTTAAAATTGTTTTATCAAAAACGTGTTTGAAAAATTTCTTTGGTTTCCCTTTTGGTTGAAAAAGGTTTTATCTTTAAAAAAAAACTGTTTTTGGGAAATAATAATCGATTAGGATAATCGATTATGGTCAGTCTATGTTTCAATGTGAAAATTTTTTTTGGCTGACAACAAAGGTATAATCGATTATGACTATTTCGAAACTGGGTGGTTTTTACAGAGAAGTCTTAATCGATTAGGATAATCGATTATGTATGTTTTATAGAAAATCCCAACTATGACAGAAAAGCCATAATCGATTATAGACATATGATAATCGATTATGATGCGCTTAAATCAAAAAATTCTATTTCTTTATCTGCTACATTTAATGGCTCCAACGGCTAGTTTTTCAAATTGATATACCAAAAAAGGAATTTGTTTTTAATTAATAAAATATTTTTATAATTCCAACGGCCATATTTCAAAAGCTTATAAATATATCTTGAGGGGGCTTTTGAGAAAGTTGAGAGAGAAAGAAAAAGAGAGAATGCGCTATTATTTTGATTAAATCATTTTCTACTTTTTTCTCTTCATTTTGAAAATCACTCGAGCCATTGTTACACTTTGATTATCATAAGTTCTTTGAGTGTATTTTTATTGTTCTTCAAATTGTTTATCCTCACTATTGTGAGTGCATTATATTGGTAGAGTCAAACGACTCAATCCATTTCTTTGAGTACCAACGTGCTCTGAAGGTTGCCAGCACCTGTTAAGCTTGGTTGAGACTCTACCACTGGGGGAGGTTACATCCCTGGTCTGTGAGGAGTGCTCGGAAGGTTGCCAGCGCCTGTTAAGCTTGGTTGAGACTCTATCATTGGGGGAGGTTATATCCTTGGTCTGTGAGGAGTGCTCGGAAGGTTACAAGCACCTGTTAAGCTTGTGGTTATTTGAGGCTTTTTCACTGGGGGAGGTGATATCCCTGGTCTGTGAGAAGTGCTCTGTTATTGTGAAGGTTACAAGCACCTGTTAAGCTTGGTTTTATAAAACGGTTGCAAGCACCAGTTAAGCTTGTCTTTATAGTGGAACAAAATCCCACAGGTGGAGTGGGGACTGGTTTAGGCCACTGGTGGTGCGTGGCTGAACCAGGATAAAATACTTGTGTCCTGCTATTCTTACCTTATCTATAAGTGTTTATCAAACTATTTTCCGCTGCAAATTCTGTTTAAATTTATCAAAGGGTTTTTTATTGTGAAAAAAGTTTTCATTTTTATTTCATAACCTAATTCACCCCTCTTGGGTATTGGTTGCCACGGCCAACACCTAGACCATTCTTAGAAGCGTCGTAATAAACGACAAAGCCCATTGAAGGGTTCGGAATGATCAAAACTGGTGATGACACCAACCTCTTCTTAAGCTCTTGGAAATTCTCCTCACACTCACTGTCCCACTCAAAGGATCTCCCTTTCCTAGTCAACTTGGTCAAAGGTAAGGCTAGTCTAGAGAAACCTTCTATAAACTTCCTATAGTATCCTGCCAATCCTAAAAAACTCCTCACTTCAGTCACTAACTTAGATTGTTCCCACTCTAAAACCGCATCTACCTTAGAAGAGTCAACTGCCAGCCCCTTACTAGAGATGGTATGGCCCAAAAACTTCACCTCATCGAGCCAAAACTCACACTTTTCTGGTTTGGCATATAGATGCCCATCCCTCAAGATTGGTAACACTAACCTCAAGTGTCCCTCGTGGTCTTCTGGCATTCTAGAAATATATAAGAATATCATCTATGAACATCACCACAAAGCTGTCCAAAAACGGCCTAAAGATCCAATTCATGTAATCCATGAAAACGGCCGGGGCATTGGTCACACCAAACGGCATCACTACATACTCATAGTGTCCGTACCTAGTCCTAAAGGCTATCTTAGGAATATCCTCGCCTTTAACTCTAATCTGATGGCACCCAGATCTCAAATCTATCTTAGAGAAAACTGCCGCTCCTCTCAATTGAAACTTACCATCCTTCTTCTGGAACTTCTTTCCATCAAAGCTAGTACTCTCCTTGGGCCTTTCCACCGCAAGAGCCTACATCTTCTACTCTGCTACCCGACACTTATTCACTAAGGTTGGGTAGTCCCTGATCTCAAGTATACGAATGAAACTCTGTAGTTCCAGCTTCAATCCTTGCTCAAACTTTATGGCTTTCCAGTCATTCTAGGGATTCTCTCTCATGTATCATGAGAACCTTGCCAAGCTCTCAAACTTGGCCACATATTCAGCTACAGACATGTCTCCCTGGCGGAGTTGTAAGAACTCTGATTCCTTCTAGATGCGAACATTGTGAGGAAAGTACTTTTCTAGGAACACTTCCTTGAACCTGTCCCAATTTATGGGAACTTCTTGAATTAGCAAGCCTCCACTAGCATAATTACTCTAGTGAAAGTACTTTTCTAGGAACACTTCCTTGAACCTTGTCCCAATTTATGGGAACTTCTTGAATTAGCAAGCCTCCACTAGCATAATTACTCTAGTGCTCAGCCTCTGACTCCAACATAGAGGTAGCAAAATCCACCTTTTGTGCGTCGTTGCATCTCATCACTTTGAATATTTTCTCCTACTTTTGAGGCCACTCCTCAGCCTCCACAGGATCTAAACTGCTGCGAAAGGATGGCGGATCATTTTTCCGAAATTTTAATTAAGGTCTAGCCACTAACGGTTCCAGTATATCATAATACTAACCAAAGCTATAAGAATACTAATAAGAATCTCTAGTCTTCAAGCCTCCTCGGTCTCAAGAATAACGTCCTCGTGCTCTGAAAATAACACTACTGATGAGATGAGAATCCCAGTGAATAAAAATAGTTATAAATTATTTTCACAAACAGTATTATTCTCAGTCGGCGCAGTAATCGGAAAAACAACCATGGCACCTGCTACTTCGAAAATAATATAATTTTTCTATAATATTAATAATAAAAATATTCAGACCAACAGACCACATATTTCAATTATCAACAAGAACATTTAACCTATGTACCTATTCTACCATTCATAACACAACAATGGCGTCCCATTGCCCACCCCTACTTATGAGGAGTGTTTCGACCTCACCTGCTGTGGTGAAGTTACCAAATCAATACCCCTGCTGTGGTGATATTTTTCAACATCCCTGCTGTGGTGGTATTTTTCGATATCCCTGCTCCTGGTGTGGTGGTAATTTTCGACATCTCTACTGTGGTGATGTTTCTTATTTTCGATACCCCTACCATGGGATATTTTCTCAATCACAATACACCTGCTTTGGTGGTATTATTAACATCCCTACAATGGTGATGTTTTTCTCAAGGTCAATACCCCTACAATGGTAGTATTTCCTCAACTCTTAATACCATACTATGGTAGTATTAAGTGCATGCCAAACAATCAATAAATCATTCTTTTCATAGCAATCATTCATGGCATATCAATCTCATCAAATAACACATACCATATATGACATATAGACAATTCAATCATCAGGGAATTCCAGAATTCATATCAAATAAACAAACATTCATAGCAATAGCATTCATATCATAAAATTCCCTAATTTAAACATTAATTTCGTTTTCTATGAAAACCCCCAAATTTGGAAAATAGGATTTGACCAAAACATGTATTTTTCCATTGACATTTCTCTAAAATTCATTAGATAAATCAAACCTTTTTTCCCAAAATCGTTTGCACCATGGAAGGGTGAGAAAAAGGTCGTTTTACTCACGTCTTGAAGACCTCCAAGAATCTCCAAGCGTTTCCCACGAACACGCCAAGAAAATCCTCCAAGATCGCCTACTCCTCTCCCCCCTTAGGCTCCTCCTTGACCAGCTTCACCCTCTCCAAGACCTTGATTCCACCAAGATAGCAAAAGAGAGTTTTTAGAGTGTTATTAGGGTTTGTAGCCGCACTAGGGGTATTAGGATTGGTTTAAATAGAGTTATTGACGTTTCCCTCTTTTAAAATTCTATTTTTAACGCGTCCTGACATAGAGCACGGGCATGCTCTCGATTGGCATGGCCGTGCCAATCAGCGTCAAAGTTTGCGTCGTTTCCGGCATAGGTGTGCTATTGACTAGCACGGCGCGGCTCAGACCGTGCTCTTTTCAGCACGAGCGTGCTAAACAACATCAAATTTATCCATTTTTCCACACGGGCATGCTAATAGTTAGCACGGCACGGCTCGAACCGTGCTCTTTTCAGCACGGGCATGCCGAACATGAGCACAGGCGTGCCGATGCTACTGTGACAGATTTTCAACTTAAAACTTCTTTCTTTTATTCTTTTGGTCGATACGTCACCCTTAAGGTTCAAAGTCTACCATTCTAAGCTTCCGTAATACTTTATTAATTTCATTTGCTAAGATTAAGGTCCCTTATACCTTTATTTAATTCTTGGGATGTTACACTTCAGACCAAGGAGCACTCCTATGTCCAACCTCTTCCCGATGGCCAATGATACTTCAGACGATGAGTCGGATGAAGATGAGGCATCTAACTCTGACACTTTACAGGAAGCTTATGATAAGCTTCTTAATGATTCTTGTTTACTGCATCATCAATATATATTGCTTAAAAATAAGTTTTCCAAAATGAGCAGAGAATTTGAAAATACCTGCAATCAAAATAAAGAGCGTATTGAAGAAAATAATGAGCTAAAAGCTACGAATGTTAGTCTAACTGATAAACTCTCCTCTGAGTCCAACGCACCTTGAGAAGTTGAAAGACTTCAACAAGAAGTTACTGACCTAACTAAGAGCATATCCAAGTTGGTTGGAGGATCAGCGATGTTGAATTTGATACTGAGGTACACTAGATCACCTCATGACAAGTCTGGCCTAGGCTATGACAATGAGAAACAAGAAGTCTCTCATAAGTTATCAAAATCCACGTCTTATCACAAGGTTTCTAGGTTTAAGAAACATTCAAAAGAAACCAAACCACATGCATCTCATATCTATTGCAACATATGTGGTAAACCACGTCACAACTCATCTAAGTGCATACATAGAAAGAAAAACATTATGCATGGACGAAGACCGCAAAATAACAAGAAAGGACCCAAGTCTATCTGGGTACCTAAAAATATGATCATACCTGTTGCAGATTTGCTTAGCAAGAGAAAGGAAACCCCAGTCCTGATACCTGGACAGTGGATGCTCACGTCACATGACGGGAGAAAGGTCTATGTTCCAAGACCTCCGCAATAAGACTGGAGGATGGTTTACCTTTGGAGGTAACCAAAAATGGAAGATAGTCGAAATTGGTAAGATTGATAAGCACCATTTTCCTTCTATTGATAATGTTCTATTGGTTGAAGGACTAAAACACAACTTACTTAGCATAAGTCAATTATGTGATAGTGGGTCTGATGTTTCCTTCAACAAAGGAGAGTGTATAGTCAAGAACCTTGATGGGTACATCTTATTCACTGCCAAGAGGCAAAATAATCTTTACAAGATTAACTTAGGAGAACTCTCAAATCAAAGTGTATCATGGCTAATGTTTGTTGAAGATGAGCGATGGATTTGGCACAAAAGACTTCTTCATGCAAGTTTGAGATTAATCTCAAGACTAAACAAGCATGACCTCGTAAGAGGTCTACCAAAGATTGTGTATAGATCAGACGCTCTCTGTGATGCGTGCCAAAAAGGAAAACAAGTTAAGAACTCGTTTGAGTCCAAGAACATTGTTAGTACTTCAAGGCCACTAGAGTTGTTACACCTTGATTTGTTTGGTCCAACATGAACTGCTTATGTCAGTGGAAAGAAATATGGGCTTGTCATAGTAGATGACTACACAATATGGACATGGATTAAGTTCCTTACCCACAAGGATGAGTCATTCAAAGTCTTCGTTATATTCTGCAACCGTGTTCAGAATGAAAAAAATCATATGTATAAGCTCAATCAGAAGTGATCATGGAGGTGAATTTGAAAATAAGCTTTTTCAAAGGTTCTGTGATGAAAGTGCTATTCATCACAATTTCTCTGCACCTAGAACACCACAACGGAATGGTGTTGATGAGAGAAAGAACTGATCTCTTCAAGAGATGGCTAGAGCAATGCTCAGTGATAATTCAGTCTCCAAGTAATTCTGGGCTGAAGCTGTAAATACAGCCTGTTACATTCAGAATAGAATACACATAAGACCTATTTTGAATAAAACTCCCTATGAATTGTGGAAAGGATGTAAACCCAACATATCTTATTTCCACCATTTCGGATGTCAATGTTTCATTTTAAATACTAAGGATCAACTTTGGAAGTTTGATGCTAAAGTAGATAATGGAATATTGTTAGGATATTTAGAAACGTCCAAAGCCTTTAGAGTATGTAACTCTGGGACTTTAGTGTCTGAAGAGTCCATCCATGTTAAGTTTGATGTCAAACAGCCTGATAAGAGATTATCAGAGCTAAATGAATCTTTTGCAAATATGAATTTGAGCGATGTAGAAGATCGTCCAACGATTAAAGAGGATGGCGCATCAGACACAACTCAAAATGCATCGGACGCATCAACGTCTCAGCAAGTTGCTATTACTCCAAGTTCATGGCAATTCAGAACTTATCATCCTGAAGATCAAATTATTAGTAAACCAAATGATAGAGCCCAGACAAGTTTAACCTTCAAAGAACAAGCTGATTCAGCCTTTATCTCTGAATTAGAACCAAAGTCAGTGGACGAAACCTTACTGGAAGAAAGTTGGATCATTGCTATGCAAGAGGAGCTTAACCAGTTTCAACATAGTGACGTTTGGACGTTGGTTCCTCTGCCAAAAGATAAGTCTATCATTGGAACTAAGTGGGTATATAGAAACAAGCTGGACGAAGATGGCAAAGTACTAAGAAATAAACCAAGGTTAGTTGCTCAAGGCTGCTCACAAGAGGAAGGTATTGACTATAATGAAACTTTGCTCCTGTAGCCAAATTAGAAGCCATACACATTTTACTTTCATATGCTCCACATCATAACATCATGCTTTATCAAATGGATGTAAAAAATGCTTTTTTGAATGACTTTATTAATGAAGAAGTCTATGTTGTACAACCACCGGATTTTGAAGATCAAAACCATACTGAGCATGTATATAAGCTTAAGAAAGATTTATATGGACTCAAACAAACTCCTAGAGCTTGCTATGAGAGACTCAACACTTTCCTAATGGAGAATGGCTTCTCAAGAGGAAAAGTGGATACAACTCTTTTAAGAAAAATTAATAGAAAGGACTTCATTGTTGCTCAGATTTATGTTGATGATATAATATTTGTTGCAACTGATGAATCTCTTTGCCAAGAATTTTTTGAACTTATGTAGAGAGAATTTGAAATGAGCATGATGGGAGAACTAAAATTTTCTTCAGACTACAAGTGAAACAAACATCGGATGGAGTGTACATTCATCAGACAAAGTACACAAAGGAGCTTCTGAAACACTTCAAATTGGATGATTGCAAACCAATGAATACACCAATGCATCCAACGTCCATACTAAACAAAGATGATAAAGAAAAAAGGGTAGACCAAAAGGTATACAGAGGTATGACTAGATCCCTCTTATATCTAACTGGGTCCAGACCTGATATTATGTTTAGTGTTTATTTATGTGCTCGCTTTCAATCTGATCCAAGAGAGTCTCATCTCTCAGCAGTTAAACGAATCTTTAGATACCTTAAAGGTTCTACTAATCTGGGTCTGTTGTATAAGAAATATGATGTTTACAGGTTAGTTGGATTCTGTGATGCTGACTATGCTAGAGACATAATAGAAAGAAAAAGCACCAATGGAGGTTGTTACTTCCTTGGAGCTAACTTAGTCTCATGGTCAAGCAAAAGGCAAAGTATTATTGCCCTATCAACTGCTGAAGCTGAGTATATTGCTGCTGCAAGTTGCTGCTCACAGCTTCTATGGATCAAGCATTAGTTGGAAGACTACAATGTATTTGTGAGTAACATTCCAATAATGTGCGATAATACTGTTGCTATTAATTTGTCAAAGAATCCCATCCTGCATTCAAGAGGAAAGCATATTGAAATTAAACATCACTTTATTAGAGATTATGTGCAAAAAGGTGTCATAGATATCATGTTTGTTGATATTGATCATCAATGGGTAGATATCTTCACCAAACCCTTAACATAATATAGGTTTGCATTCATAAGAAAGCATCTGAACATGCATTTTATAGACTAATCATAAGTCCAATGCATGTGTCCAATACTTATTATGGTCCAATGAATGTGAGTCCAATGTATGTGGTCTATATGTTCGTCCAATACATTAATTGAACTGAATATTTGTCGGGAGGTAAATTTAATTCACATTCCCTAACTGAGTCAGTTTTGTTTTCATTATTGCGAAACCGCTTTTTACAGTTTTCAAAACTGAAACGTGTGTCAAGCATTAAATGCGCATGTCGCCTCACCTCTTTTCCCGTTATTTTTTTTTTTTTTAAAACCAAATAATGTGAAACGTTTTCAACCTATAAGCCTATTGCTTAAAGGTAACGCCTTTTACAACTCTTTCATCTTCAACCTCGCTTTCTTTGAAAAACTCTCTCTTTTTCAAAACTCTTTTTTTCTTTGAGAAAATGGCATCTTCTGCTTCTGCTTCTACTTCTGCATCCGCCTCTGCTAAGGGAAAAGGAAAAGCACTAGATGTTCAAAATGATGAGATATTGTTTGAATTCAAGTTCAGTCTGAAGTTCTTTGCTGACCATGGGATTGATATTGCACCTTTCATTCAAGTCGTTGGATGGTCTAGCTTCTTTGAAGGGTTTCCTGTGATCTACCATGCCCTCATAAGGGAGTTCTGGACTAACCCTACCATCACAGCAAGGGAAGTCAGAAACAAGGCTGTGAATACTGAAGTGATTATTTCTGAGGCAACCATTTCTAACGCCATTGGGTGTGCTCAGTCTGGAATCACTTATGAAGACGAGTGGGAAAAGGACTTGGGTGGTATGGAAACTATCAAAGGTTGGTTGCTGAAAAATTTCTCTGACAAGTTGATACCCTCTAAGATGACAGACAAGGCTAGGGTTCTTCACCAAATTCTGAACAAGTCTATCCTTCACAAGGCTGATTCAAAGACTCTATCTCCAAGATGCATCAATTCTGCCTTGTTCATCTCATTCTGGAGAAGCAAGTTAATCTTCCTCATCTCTTGTTTGGATGCTTCAAGTTTGCTATTGAAGGTTCGGGGAAGAACGCAACTATTCCCTTTGCTGCTCTCCTTTCAAGGATCTTCGAGAAACATCTTGTCTATAATAATGTCAAATCCCCGACTCCAGAGCAGAAATTCAAGTATATTGGAGTTCATGGAATTGATCGTGTGCTTCAACCAGAATTTAGCAAACAAAGCTTAATGAAGATGAAGCTAGACTACATTGAAAAGTCCAAGAAGGAGCAAGAAAAACAGAAAGGCGGTCAGAAAGGTCAGACACAAGTTGTTGAAGAAGCTTCTGAACAAGGAGCCTCTGCTGCATGCTCTATAGAGCCGATACGTCCAATAGTGAAGCCACCATCTGCCCGTTCATCAACTGCTTCCGTCCAACTTGCAAGGAAAAGAAAACTGGTTCTTGCATCAGTGGAAGAAGATGAAGAGGATGATCAACCTATTTCTAAGGTGATCAAAGGGCAAAGAAGGGAATCTGCTTCTGAAGCTTCTCAGCCGAAGATAACTACAAGAAGGCCAAGGACCACAAGGTCCAAAACTCAAGGTAATATTGAACCTCACTCTCATTCAATTATTACATCTGTTGTAGAGCAACTCGATGTGGTTGAAGATATTGTAATGGACTTACAATAGTTCATGGGCTTCTCACCCCCTACCTCACCTCACCTCACCTCAAACTCAAACCTTCTCACCAACCCAAACACAAACCTTCCCCCCACCACAAATGCCAACTCCACCTCCAGTTACTCTTGAACCTTTCAAACCATGTGGAACACCTTTTGCCAAAATATGTTATCCAAGAAGGAAGTTCAAACGCATACCTAGGATACCTTTGAAAATGAAAGCTCAAATTGGGCTGATGTTAAAAGAAGATACCCTGCTCTTTTCCCGAAACACTCACCGCCTTCCACATCCCAACATCCCAAAGGTCGAATTCCTCCACCATAATACCAGTATGAAACACCTTCACCACCTCCACATAATCCCTCTGGTCCACCCCTCGAACTTGGTTACTACCCCATCCCATACACTCCCAATGGACGACTGCCCAGTCAACTCTACAACGCTCATGGACCATTCTTAGTCCATCTTGAACAAAAGAAGCTCCCTCCAGAGAAGCTTTATCCCAATCTCATTAAGGACAGAGCATTCCAGTGGTGCCACTACAACATGGCTAGGCATGTGATTCCTTTAAATGAAGAGAAGGAAGGATGCAAAAGAATTGAGGAAAGAAGGTCAAGATCCTTCGGCTTCAAAAAGTTTATCTTTGATCGCGATATGAGCTTCATCCCCAGCTATCCTTCCGACTGGAAAGAATACTCAGATGTAAGGGACTTTCTACCTTACTTTGCTGTTCGGAAGGAGTGTGATATGTCAAGGGAAGCGAAGATTCATCACAATCTACCAAAGAGCTTCTGAAGAAGGAAGAAAAAAACAATAGTGGGAGTTGTTCGTCCTCGAGTTTGTCCATGGATCCCGATGTTGGATCTTAACATGAATAAAAATGGAAGAAAAAGGCTTGAGACTTGGTCACCGCCTTACAAGGTCAGTTTTGACCCCCTGTTCTGGAAGAAACCAAGAGACGACTCGCATGATCTGGCTTTCATTATGGAGAAAGCTCCATGGTAGAGAAATGAGATGGATGCAAAAATCTATTGGGAGAACTTCATCTCGAGATGCAGAAGAGAAGCTTCATCGTCTGGTCTGTCAGACAAAGAGAAGGATCAAATCCCAATCGTCCGTAAGCAATATAGGATCTCCGAAGCTGACTTCATGATATTGGACGATATCTTCGGCATTCCCACGTATTGCACGGATGTGCTTGAAGTCTCAAAACCCAGATGGAGGACGAACAATAAATTTGAGGACGCTGAGATTATTCTTGAAGTAATGCCACCACCGCCAAAACCGATTGTTCAAGAAGACCCTATTTCTAAGGAACCTCAAGCTGCACCAGTCCAAGTAGTCTCTGAGGAGTCTGGGGACATAAAGTTAGTATATGAGGATTCCTATCCGGAAGAACTAGCTGCATAGCCGGTTGTACATCTTGCTGATCCATCACCGTCCAATGCTCTGAGTGTGATTCCTGGCCAAAAAAATCCTGAGGCAACCAAGGCCACAGCTGAAAGTTCAGTATCAGTTGGCCCTCCGGAATTCCAAGAGTTCATCCAACAGCCAATCTCCAATGCTATCTAAGCCAACAATGTAGAGTTGCTCAACCAGATATCCGCAATGTTTCAAAATTTTCTTCCCAAACCTCCTCCTTCTTCTTAAATTTTTTTTTTTTGTCTTCTCAAAATGATGGTCAGACTTCACCTTTTGTCTGATGACAAAAAGGGGGAGAAAAAGACAAGGGAAATTTCATTAGATATTTGCTTATAATATTTTAATATTTATGATTGCTTGCATTTTGTTAAGTCTGATAATATATGCTTGCATATATATTTGCTTAAGTCTTATGCCTGCTTTTACTGGACTAAAGCTTATTCTCTTTAATAAGCTATCTTTGATAGAAGCCTATTTCTTAGAGGGAGCCATTTCGAATCTTAAGGAAAACTTTGTTCAATCAAATTTAGTATGTTTTGTCATCATCAAAAAGGGGGAGATTGTTGGAACCAAAGTGGTTATGGTCCATAAACTCCTTAAGGTTTTGATGTTAACAAAACACTAAAATTAAACGAACAAAGATTTGTTTTGGACTAACGTGTTTATCTGAGTGTGCAAATCTTTTTAAGTCCAAAGACTATCTAAGTCCAAAGACTTAACTATCGTCCTTTACCTCTATTCACTAAAGTTCTCGCTGGACTAAGTTAGTTTTCATTTCTTATCTGGGTCCAAAGACTCTTCATGTAAAAGTTATTTGTTTCTTAGTCCAATGTAAAAGTCCATCACATTTAAATAAAGTGGACTATAAGTTAGCGCAAACTTGTAAAAGCAATAGTTTGAATTTTTATTCAACTTATAAAAGGGAAATATCCCTTAGGCAAATATTCTTTGTAACTTCGTACCAACAAACGTGTTGAAGCCAATCTGTTCCTGACACAAAGATTTGACTATTGTAACTTCATAACAACAAACGTAATGAAGCCAGTCTATTCCTGACACAAAGATTTGACTATCTCCAAAAGGAAAGACAAAAGGCAACTTTCGGGTGCAACGAAAAGATGTCAGTGTCATTCTAAGCTATCAACCAGATAGTCTACTTTGCTTTTCAGAAGACCTCACACAAGTTATTAGACTCAACGAGATAATGCATTTAATGCTCAATCCGAATGACTCTTTTGCCATCCATTGAACACTGAAGAATGCTCAAGTCTTGAAGGCTATAAATACCTTCAACTTTGAAGAAGCATAGTTATAGAACCACACATGAATTTTTTGTAACACCCAGTTTTCTTGTTTAATGTGTGGGACATTAATTAAGCATATTTAAAGGCTTAATTATGTTCCTTATGTGTTGAGGAAGCCATGGTTTAAATTTGGGACAATTTGGCCTAGGAACGAGCTCAGAAAGCGAAAAAACGTCGAAGAACGGGCCCGGAACGCCAAGAAATGCTATTAATTAATTGATTAATTAATTAATGGAGGATTAGCATATTAAAATTAGATGGTGGCTTGAGTACGATACGCTTTCCAGGATAGCCTACAAATAATACAAAAAATATTCTGGCAGTGGATTACGCGGGAAAATGCGAAAGAAAACACCCAGACATGCCGACGGGCCAACATGCAGTGACACATGTCGCGACCAGGAGAAAGGTGCCCATAATGGAGCCACCTCACACTCCACTAACTAATCCTAAACGCCCACACATGATAGCTAACAACTAATCTACCTAACCTAAACCTTCTAATGACACCTAAGATTCCACTAAACACCTCTAATGACATGGCCTAGGAGAATGAAAACAAATGTGAGACATTTGCTTTATTTCTCCTTCACGTATGCAAAGGGAAAGTTCATGGAGTGAAGAAAATATCAATTCTAGGCAGCCATTGATAAATACTTTGAGCTTGAGTTAAGGTGGTTTCGGAATTTTTAACCGATCGCGTATTCGGGTTCGTATCTGCGACACCTTCGTAATGCTGTCATTGGATGTGAATTTCCTCGAGGTAAGTCGGGACGTCTTAATGTCAACCTTTGTTCCTTTTAACCTCTTTAAGTTCATTCTACTCTTGTTCTTAATCCCGACATCGTTTCGGTGCATTTTAGGCTTTTACCGGTGTTTTTGCCTGATTGATCGTTCGAGGAGTCGCACAAGGGATCGTTTGTGGTGCCCAGATAGCCGCTTTATAAGTGAGAAACCCTCTTTAGATTTCATGTCTGAACCCTTACTTGCCTTGATTCTATATTCTTCGATCGTTTATCATTGATTCTATTGTCGTTTCTTAGTTTTTGGTTGTTTCTGGATCCCATGCGTGTGCTCGGGGCGATTGTTGGCCCAATGTGAATGTCGGAGGTGTTCTTGATAGTGGTGTAGAGCTGATTATTGTGCTTTTTGGGAAGCGTGTATGGTTGTCGGTTGAGGAGCCTTCAGTTAGTACTGTACGAGAAAGCGTACAGAATCGTTCAGATGGGGAGAAAGAAACTATTATCGTCGGGAAGGCAAGCGTAATGTGGAATGTATGCATGTGTAGGGGAACCTTAAACCATACTATAGGTTGAGCTCGTGGCAAAGTACCTAAACCCTAGGTGTAGGTATCTTTAGGGTTATCACCGCTAAGGTAATACCCTAGGCTAGACGATGTTGACATTGAGATTGATGTGATATGCATGCTAATTTGCCTATATGATTATTTGTTTATCTTCCTAATTGATGATATGTGTATGAGCATGTTTATCGTTATGATGATGTTATCATTGTTGATTGGTTGATGTTGATGTAGAGTGTGGTGAGGTTGATGTGTTGTGCGGGTTGATAACGTCGTGGTTCTGATAGTGGAGCTGTGGCCCTTGGACGCAAGGCATCATGTTGATGTTAATGTGGATGCAATGCATCGTGGCTGTGGCTGAGTGCTTAGGTGTGAGGTTCCGATATCAACCAGTGATGGGTGTTTGTTGCATATCATAGCATGATGATGTTCCACCTGTCCCAATAGGGGATGCCCAAATAGGGGCGAGATGTGTTCCACCTGTCCCAAAGCGGGATGTCCAATTGGGGACGAAATATGTGATGTGATGTGATGAGTTCCACCTGTCCCAATAGGGGATGTCCAAATGGGGGCGAGTACCACTTATCCCGAGGCGGTATGTCCAATTGGGGACAATATGAAATGATATGAAATGATGATGATGTAATGTACTTGTCTCGATAGGGATGTCCAATTGGGGATGATATGAAATCGGCCGACATGCATATAGGGATTAGTATCCCTCATAGAGGTTTGATTTGAGAGAATAATCTTTGAGATGGATATGATGTGTGACTCAAGAGATAGCTGTTAGAATGTTGCATGTTTTTTGTTGATGTGTGCTATATGTGTATGTGCTATACTATTACCCCTTTCCTATGTTTGATGATATACATGTTTCTTATCTCCATATATCTCTTTCTGTGTATGTGCTACCGCTCTTCATCAGGAAGATGACAAGCAGCTAGAGAGTGGTGAAGTGGAGGCAGCACCCGTGGGCGTTGACGTCTTCTCATTGCACTAGCAGGTGAGTGATCGTGCTACGCGGACAACAGCGGAGATCATAGTAGTATCAGAGGATGTCGAGGCGATGGTGTATAGTAGTGTCTAGTCGTATCTGCCCTTGCGGGTCTATAGGCGCACTTACGGTGCAGACAGGGTAGTTCAGGGCATCGCCGTCGTCGGTGACGGGATTTCCAATGTGAGGTCTTTTTGATGTATTTTGAGCGGGGATGGTGAGTGTTGCTACCATGAGAGTTCTCTTTATCTTCAATGTATTTTTGTTTATGGTCAGTTTGATGTACTCTGCATGTATATTACTACTCTAGCCCTAATGATGGGGCAACTGATGCATGTATATATTCCTTTATGTTTCTTATCTGCGTTACTCTAATGCATGTGTGCTTTAGTGTATTTTAGTTTCCGCTTTTATCCTTTCCGCTTCGCTTCGTTTTGTTCATAAAGCACTCTAACGTCTATTAGTTAATATCTTAGGTTCTTTAATGGGACGACGGGTCATTTCATTTGGTGGTATCACAGCAGTTCGGTTCTAAACCGGACTATAGGGTTATGTGAAACTCACAGTTATTTCGATTAGAATTGAAGGCTGTGAAGTCTAAGAAGTGTACTGGCTTTGATAGTTGATACCGAGGCATGTTTACTATGTTTAGAATTGGGTAGAGTGTTCGATACGCAAGTTATCATGTGTGATAACTATTTCATCCATAACGCATATAGTATGTTTACATGTTTATGTAGTATTGTATGTCATATGAATGTGAGCTAATGATCAGCAAGTTGTGAATGTTAGGGGAGGAAGATCGAGTCTGGGACAGCAGGGAACTTCAACTTGCATCCGATGCGGAGTACCGCATTATGCCACCCGCAGAATCAGAGTCAGAATGCAAGTTGTTTTCGTTGGGGTAAGAAGGGCCACATTGCTCGGTACTATCAACAAGAAAATGTTGATAGGATTCAGGCTCCACAACAAGGCGGAAGATCTCAGGGTGCAGAAGTAAGGCAGCAAGCGGCAAGTCAACCGAATAGGCCACAGACTAGTGGAACGGTGTTTGCCGTGAGAGGATCTGAAACCTCTCGTTGACCCGATTTGATACAACGTAAATGCCTTGTAGCTGGGAGACTCTTATCTGTTTTATTTGATTAAAGGGCCACGTATTGTTTTGTTTCTTTTGCGTGTACAGATCATTTGGGTTTGCCAGTTTCATCCTAACCATATGATCTAACTGTTTCTACACCGACGGGTGGTTCCCTAACCACCTTATTTGTCTGCTTAAAATGTCTAATTATCATAGAAAACCGATATTTCCTTGTAGAACTTGTCTATCTGCCTATGCAGCAGATTGATGATATCTTAGGCATAGACTGGCTTTCGGCCAATCATGTCGTACTAGACTGTTCAAATAAGACCCTCCATTTTTCCGAGCAATCTGGAACATTGCCTTCTAGTGATGGTATGTCGGGAGGTGTACATGAGTGCATGGTGCTGTTTTCTTTGGAAGCCAAGGAGACTCCAAGTCTAGACGCTTTGCCGGTGGTGCATGAGTTTCCCGATGTTTTCCCGGATGATGTGCCAGGGTTGCCACCTAAGAGGGAGATAGAGTTTGCCATCGATCTTGTACGTGGAGCCGGGCCTATTTTGATAGCACCCTGTCGAATGTCCCCAGTAGAGTTGGCAAAGTTGAAGAAACAACTGGACGACATGCTGAAGAAACAGTTTATAAGGCCCAGTGTTTCGCCATGGGGAGCGCCGATGTTGTTCGTCTAGAAGACAGACGATAGTTCAAGGTTGTGTGCGGACTGCCGACAGCTCAACCAGGTTGTTGGTCTTATGGACTAGTTGAGGGGAGCAACGATGTTTTTTAAGATTGATCTGAGATCCGGTTATCATCAGATAAGGGTGAAAGAAGATGATATACCGAAAACAACTTTCAGGAGTCTATACAGGCAGTACGATTATCTAGTTATGCCTTTCTGTGTGACTAATGCTCCGGTAGTTTTTATGGACTATATAAACAGAATCTTCAGACCGTACCTTGATAAGTTTGTTGTTGTTTTCATCAATGTCATTCTTATCTACTCCTCGAGTAAGTAAGAACATCAAGAGCACCTAAGGGTTGTACTTCAGGTTCTTAAGGACAGGCAAGTCTATGCCAAGTTGTCTAAGTGTGAGTTCTGGTTAGAAGAGGTACAATTCCTTAGACATGTGATCAACAAGGGTGGCATAGCAGTAGATCTTGCAAAGGTAGAAGCTGTAGTTAAGTGGGAAAGCCCTAAGACGGTAAGCGAGATTAGAAGCTTTCTCGAGCTAGCAGGATACTATAGGAGGTTTATCGAGGGATTCTCAAAGATTGCGTTACCTCTAATGCAATTAACTATGAAAGGAAAAATGTTTGAATGGACAGAAGAGTGTGAGGATAGTTTCCAGAACTGAAAAGGAGGCTAACAACATCTCCGGTACAAGTCTTGCCAGATCCATCGACGTCGTTCGATGTGTACTGTGATGCATCGTATCAAGGCTTGGGTTGCGTCCTTATGCAAGAAAGGAAAGTAGTGGCTTATGCCTCTAGACAGTTAAGGGTGCATGAACGGAATTACCCAACCTATGACGTAGAGTTGGCCATAATAGTGTTTGCATTGAAGATATGGAGACACTATCTCTCTGGCGCTAAATTTACTGTGTTTAGTGACCATAAAAGTTTAAAGTATATGTTCGATTGAACATGCGGTAGAGAAGATGGTTGGATTCATAAAGGATTATGAGTTTGATCCGCAGTACCATCCAGGGAAGGCCAATGTGATAGCGGATGCATTGAGTCAGAAATCTTTGGATATGTCCGCTACGATTGTGAAGGAGCTGGAACTGCTGGAACAATTCAGAGATCTGAATTTGGACATGGAGCTATCCAGATATAAGATGAGTTTAGGGATGGTCACTATCACCGGTATTTCTTGAACTTAATCTGGAAGAAGCAAAGAGGAGATTAGTACCTACAAGAGATGAATCAGATGGTGGAAGAAGGTAGGACCTTAGAGTTTAAGAGAGGTACTGACGGAATCCTAAGGTTTGGAGAAAGGATTTGTGTGCCAGAGGATAGAGAAATTAGGAAGATGATCTTGGAAGAGGCACACAAGAGCAAGCTAAGCTTTCATCCAGGGGGCTATGAAGATGTACCAAGATTTGAAGAGGGTGTTTTGGTGGCCACGGATGAAGAAGGAGGTAGCAGAGTATGTCCAATCTTGTTTGGTGTGTCAAAAGGCAAAGATTGAACAACAGAAGCCAGCAGAGTTATTGCAATCACTGAACATCCTAGAATGGAAATGGGATAGTATTGCAATGGCCCCAACTCAGAAAATACCATCCTGATCAATCACACGTAATAGAGCCTGAATCAATATAGATAAGAGAGAACTTAGAATATGAGGCGCTGCCTTTACAGATCGAGGACAGCAGAGTGAAAGAACTCCGCGGGAAGCAGATTCCCTTAGTCAAGGTCATATGGGATGCTACAACAGGAGATGCTACCTGGAAAAGAGAGGAGGACATGCGACAACAGTATCCGAGTCTATTCTAGAAGTTACATCGAATTTCGAGGACGAAATTCATTTTAAGGGGGGTAGTAATGTAACACCCCGTTTTCTTGTTGATGGTGTGGGACATTAATTATGCATGTTTAAGGGCTTAATTATGTTCCTTATGTGTTGAGGAAGCCATGGTTCAAATTTGGGACAATTTGGGCTAGGAAGGAGCTCAGAAAGTGAAAAAACGTGGAAGAACAGGCCCAGAACGCGAAGAAATGCTAATCAAACAATAAATTAATTAATGCAGGGTTAACATATTAAAATTAGTTGGGGCTTGAGTACGACAGGCTTTCTGGGATAGCCTACAAATAATACAAAAAATATTCTAGCCGTGGATTATGCGGGAAAATGCGAAAGAAAACACCCGAGCATGCCGACGGGCTAATATGCGGTGACACCTAAGATTCTACTAAACACCTCTAATGACATGGCCTAGGAGAATGAAAACAAATGTGAGACATTTGCTTCATTTCTCATTCACATACGCAAATGTAAAGTTCATGGACTGAAGAAAATATCAAGTCTAGGCAGCCATTGATAAATACTTTGAGCTTGAGTTAAGGTGGTTTCGGTCATCGGAATTTTTAACTGATCGTGTATTCGGGTTCGTAGCTGCGACACCTTCGTACTGCTGTCATTGCATGTGAATTTCCTCGAGGTAAGTCAGGACGTCATAATGTCAACCTTCGGTCCTTTTAAGCTCTTTAAGTTCATTCTACTCTAGTTCTTAATCCCGACATCGTTTTGGTGCATTTTAGGCTTTTACGGGTGTTTTTGTCCGATTGATCATTCGAGGAGTCGCACGAGGGATCGTGTGTGGTGCTTGGGCTGCGAGAGAGCCGCTTTATAGATGAGAAACCCTCTTTAAATTTCATGGCTGAACCCTTACTTGCCTTGATTCTATATTCTTCGATCGTTTATCGTTGATTTTGTTGTCGTTTATGAGTTTTTGGTTGTTTCTGGACCCCGTGCATGTGCTCGGGGCGATTGTTGGCCCAATGTGCATGTCAGGGGTGTTCTTGGCAGTGGTGTAGAGCTGAGTATTGTGCTTGTTGGGAAGTGTGTATGGTTGTCGGTTGCGGAGCCGCAGTTAATGTTGTACGGGAAAGCGCGTAGAATCATTCAGGTGGGGAGAAAGAAACTGTTATCGTCAGAAAGGCAAGCGTAGTATAGAATGTATGCATGTGTGGGGGAACCTTAAACCTTACTAGAGGTTGAGCCTGTGGCAAAGTACCTAAATCCTAGGTGTAGGTATCTTTGGGGCTATCACCGCTAAGTTAATACCCTAGGCTAGACAATGTTGATATTGAGGTTGATGTGCTATGCATGCTAATTTGCCTATGTGATTATTTGTTTATCTGCCTAATTAATGATATGTGTATTAGCATGCTTATTGCTATGATGATGTTATCGCTGTTCATTGGTTGATGTTGATGTTGATGTTGATGAGAGTGCGGTGAGGTTGATGTGTTGTGCGGGTTGATACCGTCGTGGTTCTGATAGTGGAGCTATGGCTCGTGGATGCAAGGCGTCGTGTTGATGTTAATGTGGATGCAATGCATCGGGGCTGTGGCTTAGTGCTTAGGTGTGAGGTTCCGGCATCAACCAGTGATGGATGTTTGTTGCATATCATAGCATGATGATGTCCCACCTGTCCCAATGGGGGATGCCCAAATGGGGGCGAGATGTGCTCCACCTGTCCCAAAGCGGGATGTCCAATTAGGGACGTGATATGTGATGTGATGTGATGTGATGTGTAACGGCCCGATTTTCAAGTTTTATAATTCTTCAGTATTTAAACGTTTGTATTTTATTGGATGGTCTAGAGAGTAAAAGAAAATATTCCAAGACCATAATCATGCTCTACACTATCGTAGGAAGCTATGGTTAAGTTTTGGGCAAAAACTCAAATGGAGCCCGGTCTGTGTTTTTCACGGATAGTGGTCTTTTTCTACTATCAATACCTAATTTTGACTCGTGAATGAGACAATAAGTCTCAGGATTTAATTCTCTACATGTTTGTTAAAATCCGTCCTGACGTCCAAAACTGAAAATAATATATTATATTCGGGCGTATATTCGAACCGGGAGACGTTTGGAGCTGCGAAAGGATTTAACGGGTCTCACGAACGGATAATCTTGGTGTCCCATCAAGTGAATTTCGTGGCTAGCATTCAAGATGGCTTTACAAAATATCTGGACATGAAATGACCAGAATGCCCTTGATCTTTTAAGGAAATGACCAATTTGTCCCTTTGAGTTAATTATAAGTTTGCCTAGGATGAAAATATAAATATCTCTCTCACTCTCTCACTAGGCTTCTCGGCCATCCTATCTCTCTCTCTTCTTTCTCTCACTTGTTCTTCCTTCTCCTTCCAAGTTCTTCATTGTTCTTCATAAAAACCTACTTTGATCTTCATAAAAGTTGAAGTTTGGTCAAAACTTGTTTCTTTTCTCATTAGTCTTTGATTCTAAGAGGTATGATCTTCATCTTAACTCTCTTAATCTCTCTATTTCATCTCTTGATTCTTGAAGATCCAAGTTTAGATCCAAAACTTTGAAAATTCATAGAAAAGTGTAGAAAAATCCTTTTAATACCAAATCATTTTCTATGATCTAGTTTCATCATTCTCTTTCATAATCCAAGAGCATGAAACCAAATAAGTTTTCTAGCCTTTCTTTTAAAAATGGCCGAAACCCATATGAAGAAAAAGGTTGAGTTGTTGATTCAAGTTTTGTGTAATAGGACTTGTTTTAGTGTTAGGAGTATCTAAGGATCATCCATCCAAAAGATGAGAAATTTTGAACATCTCTAGCTTATTTTCACATCTAGGGGCTGAACCCTAAGTTGGTGAGGATAGGAAAGTTTTGTGTTGTTTGATGTTAATGATTGTTTGGTTGTGTTGTTTGTAGTTGGTGATGAGTATTCGGACGAGTAATTGGGAGGTTTGCAACCGATCGACCGACTTTCACCCGGAGGATTATTTCAACAACAGGTATGGGGGTTGAACCTCATCACACCAAAGTTGGTGGTGGTGAAAATGGTTGTTTACTTTGTGTGTGGGTGAAACCTTTTGGTTTGGGTTCACCACTTGGGTTCTCTTGGAGAACAAAGTTGTAATAATGGTAGTTTATGTTTTTGTATGCTTTATCATGTTTATGATAATGTTGATTAGATGAAAACATTTTCATGTATGTTGAAAAACCTACCTTGATCTCTAGATCAATTATGGACTTTTATGCTTGATTATGATACAATGATGTGTGATTGTTGTTGTCATAATCTTGTGAGCATTTTGAGCTATGACTTGTGGTCTAATTAGTGAAGCAAATCTTCACTTTTCATTGTAGTAGGCTTGTGGCCTTAGTGAGAAGAAACATAAGAACATGTGTTGTTCTTGATCTATCAGAGTTTTGAAGTAAGAAAAGTGTTTTAATAACCTATGTTTCAAAGAAAAACAAAAAGTGATTTTGATCCAAAGATCAAATAAAGTTTCAACTTTTAGGCGTGTCACCAAAGTGAAAAATGTCTTTTACTTTAGCCATAGGTTATTTAATTAAATTAAGTGTTTCAAAAAGAGAATTAATGAAGAAGTTAAGGAAAAGTGAAAACAAGGCATTTGCCTGGCTAACCTAGTCTCGCCACGCGAGACAGAGGGAAAACAAGGCATTTCGCCTGGCTAACCTAGTCTCGCCACGCGAGACAGAGGACTAGCCCGAGCAGCAAAGATATAGCTTCTCGGCCTCGCGAGGCGAAGCCATTCTCGCCTCGCGAACCAGAAGGACTGTCTAAGAAGTAAAAAAAAAAAAAAAAAAAAAATAGCTCTCGGCCTCGCGACGCGAGACCATTCTCGCCTCGCGAAGCAGAAGAACTGTTTAAGAAGTAAAAATAGCCTCTCAACCTCGCGTTGCGAAAATTATATTCGCCCCGCGAGAAAAGCTTTTTGTTTATAAAAAGAGTTTTTCAACTCAAATTGTAAAGTTTTACGCATAAAAACCTAAGTTAAGTAATCAACTTAGAGTTAAAGACAAGGGATAATTGAGTATGGTATGTGGTGGAACAAGACCATGTACTATACCATTGATGACTTAGTATATCAATGACTTCATAAGACTTAAGTGGATCAACACTTATTTCATTAATTGAAAATCAATGAGCAATATCTTAGAAAGGCTCAAAGACTTATCTAAGAGGATTCTCAATCCTTGTTCATAATGCTTAGGACTTGAGACATAATTCACAAGACATAAACACAAACATGAAACGTTTTGGGTTTTGAAACAGTAGTTCGATGACGGACCGGTGATTCAGATCCCAATCAGTCGTTCAATTGTTTCAGTCTTGTGATGACTCGATCCCGGAGGGATCACGAGATTTATCCGATGGATAAAAAATTTGTAATACAAAGACGCGTATAGTTCCTAAGGAAGAGAACCTTAGTGAACCTTGAGGTTTATCCGGTGGAAAAACTTTGCTTTATCGCATCTACTTTGTGTAAGCATTGGCATTTTATTTGCATAGTCATAAGGCCTCGAGCCTAGGAGTTGAGCTTACACCTTAATACAGGTGCAAATCTTACGGTGACAATTGGAATAATCTTGGAGGTATCAGGGTTGGAAGGGCTGACATGTGACCACTTGGTAGCTCTTCTGTGTCGTGGCGAATCTGAGCAATACATTGATATCCTCGACTAGATGTCGTACTTTTCATGTTTGGTGCAGAGTGTTTCCGTAAAGCCAAATACGTGCACGTTACGAATGGTGTAGCATCTTGCCCAAGGCTGGCGTACACGGAACATGTCCTCCCATTCACTCTCTCCGATGTTTTGTTAGCTCCATGGAGTAGGGGTCAAAGTTATACCTTGTGGCATATGGCATTGAGTCATGTACATTGCATTGCATTGCATGGTCGCTGGTGATTACATTTACTGATTGTACATCGTTGTTCTGTTGTTAAGAATGCCTATGATTACATTTACTGATTGTACATCGTTGTTCTGTTGTTAAGAATGCCTTATATTATGCTACTAATTGTTTAACATGAATTATATTGAGATATATGATAAGCATGTTGGGTACGTCGTTACCTGGTGAGTCGTCCCGTTTTTACTTCTGCTACTTTGTTATGTTGATGATCGAGATCTCACCCATATTTGTATATCTTTTCAGCTGGTATTGCTGTTTTTGCTTAAGCAGATGGATGCAACGACTGTTCTGTCCATCGCTTGCTTTGAGTCCGGAGGGGGACTCCTTTTGATGTTTTGTTCTTGGCCAGACTGTGTCAGTGTCTATAGTACCTTTTTGGAGTTGTGACTCCTAGTACTCATTATATTCTGTTGCCAGTTAGGCATTGAACCTATATCTGTATAAAGTATTATTTCTGTTTTCTGTTTTCTATTTCTGTATCTTTAATATATTATGTCTTTTAGAAATGTATGGTGAACCTAAGTTCATTTTATTATTTATCATTACTAAATCCCATTACATCTTCGTGAAAAGAAAAAAAAACAAAAAACCGTATTTTCCGCATTAATATTATTTTCGGCCTTATAAACGTTCGGGAATGTGACACTCGGGAAAGGGTGTTGCATGTTAAGTTCCACCTGTTCCAATGGGGGGTGCCCAAATGGAGGCGAGTACCACCTGTCCGGAGGCGGGATATCCAATTGGGGACAATATGAAATGATGTGAAATGATGATGATGTAATTTATTTGTCCCGATGGGGATGTCTAATTGGGGACGTGATGAAATCAGCCGACATGCATATAGGGATTACTAGGTGAGAGAATAATCTTTGAGATGGATGTGACGTGTGACTCGAGAAATGGCTGTTAGAATCTTGCATGTTTTCTGTTGTTGTGTGCTAAACGTGTATGTGCAATACTATTGCCCCTCTCCCATGTTTGATGATATACATGCTTCTTATCTCCATATATCTCTTTCTGTGTATGTGCTACCGCTCTTCACCGGGCAAACGACGAGCTGCTAGAGAGTGATGAAGTGGAGGCAGCACCCGTGGGCGACGACATCTTCTCATTGCACTAGCAGGGAAGTGTTCGTGCTACGCGGACAGCAGCGGAGATCAGTGTAGTATCAGAGGATGTCGAAGCGACGAAGTATAGTAGTGTCTAGTCCCTCATATGAGTATGTTCCCTTGCGGGTCTATTAGCTCACTTACGGTGAGAGACATGGTAGTTCAGGACATTGCTATCGTCGATGACGGGATTTCCGCCAGTGCGTCTTCATAGGAGTGTGATGTGAGGTTATTTTGATGTATTTTGAGCGGGGATGGTGAGTGTTTTTAGCATGAGAGTTCTCTTTATCTTTGATGTATTTTTGTTTATGGTCAGTTTGATGTATTTTGCATGTATATTACTACTCTAGCCCTACTGATGGGGCAACTGATGCATGTATATATTCCTTTATGTTTCTTATCTGCATTACTCTGATGCATGTGTGCTTTAGTTTAGTTTAGTTTCCGCTTTTATCCTTTCCGCTTCGCTTTGTTTTGTTCATAAAGCGCTCTAACGTCTATATACGGTTAAGGTTAGTTAATATCTTAGGTTCTTTAATGGGACGGCGGGTTGTCTCATTTGGTGGTGTTAGAGCAGTTCGGTTCTAAACCGGATTGTAGAGTTTTGTGGACCTCACAGTTATTTCGATTAGAATCGAAGGCTATGAAGTCTAGGAAGTGTACTGGCTTTGATAGTTGATACCAGAGGTATGTTAACTATGTTTAGAATTGGGTAGAGTGTTCGATACGCTAGTTATCATGTGTGATAACTGTTTCATCCACAAGGCATATAGTATGTTTACATGTATATGTAATATTGTATGTCTTATGAATGTGAGCTAATGATCAACAAGTTGTGAATGTTAGGGGAGGAAGATCGAGTCTGGGATAGCAGGGAGCTTCAACTTGCATCCGATACGGAGTACCGCATTATGCCAGAATTTGTCTGCATAATTAGAGTCAGAATGTAGGTTGTTTTCGTTACGGTAAGAAGGGCCACATCGGTTGGTACTATCAACAAGAAAATGTTGAGAGGATTCAGGCTCCACAACAAGGCGAAAGATCTCAGGGTGCAGAAGTAAGGTAGCAAGCAGCAAGTCAACCGAATAGGCCACAGACTAGTAGAGGGGTGTTTCTCGTGAGAGGATCTGAAACCTCTCGTTGTCCCAATTTGGTACAAGGTAAGTGGCTAGTAGCTGGGAGACTCTTATCTTTTTTATTTGATTCAAGGGCTACACATTCTTTTATTTTTTTAGCGTGTACGGATCATTTGGGTTTGCCAGTTTCATCCTAACCATATGATCTAACTGTTCTGCACCGACGGGTGATTCCTTAACCACCTTATTTGTCTGCTTAAAATGTCCGATTATCATAGAAAACCGATCTTTCCTTGTATGACTCACCACATGTCATGATTACTTCTCTAAAATATCTAAGATATTTATGGTGGAAAAGACCATTTTGCCCTTAGCCTTTTTGTGAAATACCATTTTTGTCCCTATGTGATTTTACTCTTTTGTCCCTAAGAACTAATGGAATTTCATCCTTGCTCTTATGACTCACCATTTTCATGATTGCTTTTCTAAAATATCTAAGATATTTATGATGGAAAAGACCATTTTGCCCCTAGGAACTAAAGGAATTCCATCCTTGTCCTATGACTTATCATTTGTCATGATGGCTTCCTAGAAAATATCTAAGATTCCTTGCGAAAAGACCAAAATACCCTTGGACTTTTTTATGAATTCCCTTTATGTCCAACCAGTGTTTTGACAACTATAG
Organism: Ammopiptanthus mongolicus; assembly: GCA_039655645.1. Taxonomy (NCBI): domain Eukaryota; kingdom Viridiplantae; phylum Streptophyta; class Magnoliopsida; order Fabales; family Fabaceae; genus Ammopiptanthus; species Ammopiptanthus mongolicus. The sequence continues at coordinate 59,413,877 of CM077345.1, forward strand.
GTTATCGGTGAGTGTTTCGACTCAAAACAACATAGCAAGCTCAAAACAATATCTTATGATTATTAAGCTCATAATTGAAATTCAAATATGAATTTTCAATTATTAACCATTCTTACGATTATTATTAATCAGGTTGTGTTCTCAGTCAAGTTATTCACACAAACAGTTAAAAGACAGTTATAGGAATTTTGGGATGTTACATACTACCTTGGCTATCTTGGTGGTATTGATTGTTCAGAGTATTGTTGTCCCGATAAGACATGTAGTTCGGCTGGTTGTATTGATTTTGGGGATAGAAATTGTGGCATGACTCCATTTGTTCCCTTGATGCCCCTTTGGATTGCAAGTAATTGTGTCCTTGCATACCACAACACTCACAAACAATATCAGTAGTACTTATTGCATTCACATTGGCTTTTTCTAATTTATCAAAGCGTTGATTTAAAGAATCAAATTTAGCAATAATTAATTCTAAATCACCAACATCATACTTATCATCCGCGAGCTTTTTCGGGTTATTACCTTTTTCACCGGCCTATTGGTGATGGTTGGTAGCAACGCTTTCAATAATGTTGAATGCCTCTATCAATGGTCTGTTCATCAGTGCTCCACCAGATGCGGAGTCAAGTGACACCTTCGAAGAATAATCCAATCCATTGTAGAAGGTATGCACTAGTAGCCATCTTTCTAACCCATGATGTGGGCAAGACTCTATCAATCCTTTGTAGATATCCCAAGCTTCAGATAAGAATTCTCCGTCCTTTTGGTAGAAACTGGTGATCTGAGTCCGTAAATAAGCAGTCTTGGATGGTGGAAAGAATTTTTCCAAGAACTACTGCTCCAATTGATCCCACGTTGTGAATGAATTGGCGGGAACAGACTTCAACCACTTCTTTGCTTTGCCAGTCAGAGAGGAAGGGAATAATCGCAGGCGGATAGCATCAGGTGGAGCGCCCTGGACTTTAGTACTGTCACAAAATTGCAATAACTTCTCCACATGATCGCTTAGGTCTTCAAAAGGTAGGCCCCCAAACTGGTGTTGCATTATAATGTTGAGTGACTGAGGTGGTATGGTGAAGTACTCCGCATCAATTTCGGGTCCAGCAATCCCGGATCGCAAACCCCTAGCATTTGGGGCAGCGTAGTCCTTTAGTGGCCTATTATCTGGTGGATTAGCCATGGGTATGGGAACCAAGTTCTCTCTTTCTTTCTGCCTTTGTTGTCTTCCCTCTCTATGGACAGTTCTTTCGATCTCGGGATCTGTTTCAAGAAGAGTTCCAAGACTTTGAGATCTTTGCATACAAGAGCAAAATCACCTGCAGAGAGAAACATAGAACAAAAACAAAAATATTGCAGCAGAAAAATAATTAAAATAATAAAAAAATTCAGAAAAATTAATTTTAAAAATTAAACTGAAATTCAATTAATGTCCGTCCCCGGCAACGATGCCAAAAACTTGATGCGTAAAATCCGCAAGTATACGGCTTTATCGTCAAGTAATAAAAGATATCAAACCTACAGAGACTAAATAGTTAAATATCAGTTAATTTATAAACTAATTTTACCAAACAAAAGGATTTTTAAGATTTTGAAATTAATGATAGAACCAAATAACAAATAAAATAATAAAATAAAGGAAAAGATTGCGAAATCAGGATTGGGTTTTCGAAATAGGAAAAGGAATTTCCATGAATTGGGATACCGCAAAACAGCTTACGTTACTAAATTGACTACCGCTTTTATTAATTATCAATTACTTTGAAGGTGAATTTATCCTAATAAAGTTAATATTCCCTCTCGAGACACAAGAACTGTGCTCAAATAAACCAACTCCTACTCTCGTGGTAATTTAATTTGACCCCATTACTCTTTGTGACAATTCATGAACCCTCGAATGACCGCTTCTAACTCTCATGATTTAAGTCCTAAGTTCAATCCGTATAGATCCAATACCTCACTTCTTAGTCCATCCCTAGAGTATCTAGCACATGCAAATAAACGTGCAAATTTACAAGTAATTAAAGCAATAGAAATTGAATCAAAAGCAATTGAAATCAATGAAAGAGGAGACACCAAATTCATTCACATAAACATGTCTTCGGCATAGCCCCAATTCCTAGAAATAAAAAGACTACTCAAGCATAGTCATAGCAATGACAAGCTTGATAATCATGAAAAACAAAAGAGGAGAAGAGAAGAGATGGGAGGAGAATAGAAATCCAAATTCTAAACCAAAACCACCAAAACCCAAGTGAAAGATGCTCAATTTCGAGCCTAAGGGTCCTATTTATAATTTAGGGTCCAAAAGAGTCCAAATCCCACTCAAATTCTAATTAAATCATATAATTTTTGGAAAGTTGATTGTGCATCACGGCCATGATGCTTATCACGGCCTAGGTATGATAGGCTCTAGAAGTCTTGATTTTAATTTTTGATGCTCTTTTGAGTCACGACCGTGATGGAGATCACCCCCTGACCGTGACGAACTCTATTTTGGCCCTTTTCGCATCTTTAAGCTCCTAACTTCATATCAAATCAATCAAAGCTTCATTCCAACTCTTCCAAGCCTCAATTAGCATCAAATCTGTACCAAAACACACAAAACACTGCAATAATTCATTCTAAAAGAAAAACTAATAAAATATTAAATAAAATGCCTAAACTAACATGAAAATGCATGCAAAATGATAATGAAATATGATGAGGAATCACACTCATCAAGCTTCAACAGGCAATCCAACCCGTAAGCTCTTTTTTTAGGTTTTAGTGGGCAATCCACCCCATAGGCTTTTTTGTTCAAGCTTCAACGGGCAATCCAACCTGTAAGCTCTTTTCTCTTTTTCAGGTCTCAGTGGGGAATCCATCCCGCAAGCCTTTTTTGTTCTAGCTTCAACGGGCAATCCAACCCTTAAGCTCTTTTATCTTTTTTCAGGTCTTAGTGGGCAATCCACCTCACAAGCCTTTCTTTTGTTCAAGGTTCAACGGGCAATCCAACCTGTAACCTCTTTTATCTTTTTTTAGGTTTTCGCGTGCCATCCACCCCACAAGCCTTTTACGTTTGAGTTTCAAAGGGCAATCCAACCCATAGGAACCTCATATTCCCAGACAAAATGAAAGTTCGTGTCTTTACTCGTATCTTATAACGATAAAATGTTAACTACGGTTACACCTATTATCTAATGAAAAACAAGTAAAGAGGGGTAGCTGTGAACACCCAATTTTGTTCGGGCCAATTAATAAAAAAAATAAAAGTAAAAAAATAGAATAAAATTCAAGTGGACTTTTTCAAAAGATAAAAAATAATGACATGATAAAGATAAAACAAAATAAAAACTAAAAGATGATTAGTGTTGTTGCCCTTCCATCTTTGGGGGTAGTTATCACTTACCTTCATAAGGATTTTGGGTACCTAAGCAGTTACTTATTTTTTCTATAAATTGGACACACTCTAGACTGAAGAGGACCTAAAATTTCGAATCATCACTCTCCCTTGGCTTCAATATTTTTCGTGTTCTTCTCATCTCACACCCCATATACGCCATCCTTCATCATCACTCATACTCGCTCATACACAAAAAAAACCCAAAGTGCCAGAACCTTTGATCCCAATCTCTCACTCACATTTCCTTGACCTCCATTCATCAACCTTTCACCTTAGCCTTCATTCATCAACCAGACATCTTTGCCTCCTTGCACAGAGACTGCCCACCAGCTTGCCACTCCAGCCACCAGACGCGCGCTTCGACCTCCGTCCAGATCACGCAGTCGCGTTGCGAACTCATTGCAACGTCATCCTTCCCTTGTCACTGTCCTGCACGGCCGCACCATCGTCATCACCGCTACGAGCAATCGGTCTAATATCTGCGGTCAGAGTCATCGTCGGAGTCTTCCCTCGCAGTCAGCACTAACATCTCTGGCAAGACGCTGAGCTTCACTTGTAATCAATTTAGTCATGAGGCTTTTTGATCCATAACCCTTTATTGAGTCATTTTAGCCACGACGGCTTGATGATTTGAAATACAAAATCTATTTTAAAAATATTAAAAAGAATCAATTTAGCCGAGACGGCTTGTTGATCATATTTTCTTTTCAAATCATTTTAGTCGAGACACTTGATGATTTGAAGTGCTTCAAATAAAATCCTTTTACTAAAAAATAAAAAAACCTTTTCAAAAGAATTAAAATCAACCAACCAACCAAATTATTTTTAAGGGGGGTGGTAATGTAACATTCCAGTTTTTCTAGGCCTTAGTTAAGTGTAATCAAGTGATTAATGAAGCTTAGTGTAAAACCCGCCAAAAATGGCATAAGATATAATTAAAATAATTAAATAAATAAATATAGAGGAAAGTTTTAAATTTTTGTTGGCATGTTATTAATTATTTATAACATGAGAATATTAGTATAGTGTAAATAAAAAATAATATTAGTGTGCATAAGAAATACAAATAAAATAAGCTAGTTTTCATGATAAAGATAGGGACATATTTCGCTTTTTACCCAAGTATTAAGTTATGAGTTAACTTAACAGTAAGGGCTTTTCAGTAAAAGTAATGAGACATATAAACAAGGTGAGGGATTTACGATTTGTTTTGAGTAATTTTCGTGGGTGTTAGTTTGGGATATGAAATGAGTTGGTGATGATTGAAATAATTATGTTTGTGAGATGTTTTGGGTGAATCCATTTTATGAAAATCATTTATAACATGTTTAAGTTGATTATTCTTTTATTTATATGTTGTGGGTGAGTTATTATAGTTGTTTATTGGTTGAAAAGTATGAAAAGGGGTTCTTGGGGGTGAAAATAGCAAAACAACAACATTCTGCTCCGTTTCTATGATTCCCAGTCAGCGCTGGGCTCCCCGGGTGCAGCGCTCAGTGCTAGACACCCGAAAAGGGGTCTAGGAAGATGATACCAGCACTAAGCTCTGGAAACCTAGCACTCGGCGCTAGAGACAGAGACAACAAACTTCAAACATACATAACTTTTTCATTTATAATCTGTTTTGGGTAAATGATCCCTTGTTGGAAAGCTTTGTGAACCTATATTCCTATGTAATTTGTTTCAAGTTGAAATTCCAAGTATTGTTAAAGTTATGGTCAAAATAGTGATCAAAGGTCAATGTTTTTATTCTCTAAAAATGTGGTATTTTGCTCATTTAAGGCGTGAAAGGTTGGATATGCTTATTTTTATGAATTATACAATAATAAAAGGGTTTTAAAGAGTGGAACCTAATGTATGTGATACCTTGTTGTAAATTTTTTTAGGTGAGTTAGGTAAATGTTGAATTTGGCGTAAGGTTAGTTATATGATGGTGATGTAAACAAATGTAGTAGTAAGATTATTATATGATACAAGTGTTTGTTTAGAGTGAGATAAGCAATGCGTATGTTCTTGTTGAATCTAAGAATGATTCTTGAATATGTGAATTATTGTTGTGTTCTATGCTTATGATGGTCTATGGGCAATGACCTTTTATTCACGTGTTTATGGAATTATGGATTTATTGTACTTTTGTATATTGAGTTTTAAGCTTCGAAAGCAAAGTGAATGCTTATTGGGATGAACAAGGTTTGCTGTGAAATTATTGACAAATGCCAATGTAAGTTTCATTGACTCAACTATGTATTTGCGTACGAAGCAAATGTTGAAACTAATTGGTAAAATGATTCTGGTTTGTGAATGAAATGGCTATAATGTTATCTACACGTATTTATGATTGAGATTATTATGGAATTTATTGATTGCCATTATAATGGTTATGTGAGCGATGTTGAGGCTCATAGTGAACATGTGATATTGTGAGTTGATTTGCATGGTCATGGCATGCGCATGAAAAAGGGGGATTAGTAATGAACTTTGAGCAAGACTTGGTGTATCCGACCGGTCAGCAGACCTGACCGGGATATAAATGTGACCGTCGGAGAAGGGGCCTCTAGTGAACGAACCCCGGAGTTTGGAGGGATGGTTGTTTAATGACCGAGGTCACTTGCTGGTCAGCGCTGCGACCGGGATAGAAAATGTGTACGCTGAAGTGGGAGACTTTAGTAAACAACTACAAGGGGACACATAAGCATCTTGCTCAATGAGAATTTGAAAATATGGCGAATGGTTTATCGTCAAGGTTGGTTTTCAGAAATTGAAAAGCATTGCATGGTTTATTATGATTGCCTAATTACACATATACGTATTTGTGGCATTGTTTGATGTGCTTTGTATACCCTCACTGAGTTCTGGGACTCACCCCCACCCTTTTGGTTCAGATTCGGGTATTCCATATAGGATGCCATCTCAGGAAGTTTTTGCACATGCATAGTGCTTAAGCATCTGCTGTTGTTTCTTTTAGTTTGCTTTTGTCATATGGAATATCTCCTGTTTTAGAACTTTTGGTATGTTAACTCAGGGCCACCATGACTTATGTTTTGTGTAATCGTTTACTCTGATATTTACTATTGATATGCTACATATCTTGTTGTGATGTGTCTTATACGTTCTTGAAAGGCCTTGGGAATGGAACGTCGAAGTTCCATTCTGGCCGGTCACGAATGCCTAATTTGGGTCCTGACACTTAGATATATGTTATCATATGGTTAAAAGAATGGTTGATCGAAGAGGGTTTTGGATTGGAGCAGAAGTTGGAAGAAATTAGGAAAGAATATCCCAGCAGCAAGGTATCCAAGAAAATGCGTAAGAAAACACCCGGACGTGCTGACGGGGCAGCACGCAGTGGGGATGACACGTGTCACTTTTGGACACGTGTCAATGCATGGAGAGGGAGGTGCCACACATTGACACTTAAGCCTCCACCACCACCTAAACCACTTGCAACACCCTTTCCCAAGTGTCACATTCCCGAACGTTTATAAGGTCGAAAATATTTACTTATGCGGAAAATATGGTTTTTTTTTTTTTCTTTTTGCGAGAAGTAATGGGATTAGTAAAGATGAGTAATACTAATGAATGAACTTAGGTTCACCATACATTTCTAGAACATGCATACTGTATTATAATACAGAAAAAGAAAACAGAAACAGAAATAACAACATTACTATATATAGACATAAGTCTAATGTATGACTGACATAAGAAAATACAATAAGTACTAGAAGTCGTAGCTCCCAAAAGGTACTACAAAAAAAACTGACATAGTCTGGCCGACAACAAAACTAAAACAGCAGAAAGAGTCCGCCTCTGGGCTCAAGGAAACTACTGAACTAAACCGTCGTCACGTCCATCTGTTCAAGCAGCAACAACAAGTACCAGCAAAAAACATACAGATATGGGTGAGATTCCCGTTCATCAACACAACAAAGCAGCAGTAGTAAAAACGGGATGACTCACCGGGTAACAGCGTACCCAACATGCTTATAAGAATTCTCAATATAAATCATGTTAAACAGTTAAGAGCATAATATAAGGCATTCTTAAACAATACAGGGATGTATAACAGTAAATGTAAACATCAACAGCCATGTAATGCAGTGCAATGTATATGACTCAATGCCAATGCCACTGGATACTACTCTGACCCCTACTCCATGAAGCTAACAAAACGTCAGAGAGAGTGAATGGGAGGACATGTTCCGGCTTCTGCCAGCCATGAGCAAGATGCTACAACATTTGTAACGTGCATGTATCTGGCTTTACGGAAACACACTCGACCAAACATGAAAAGTACGGCATCTAGTAGAGGATATCAGTGTATTGCACGGATTCGCCACGACACAGAAGAATCACCAACTGGTCACATGTCTGCCCTTCCAACCCTGATACCTCCAAAAAGACCATTGAAGATCGTCACCATAAGATTCTCACCCGCATCAAGGTGTAAGCTCAACTCCTAGCCTCAAGGCCTTACAATTATGCAAATGAAATGCCAATGCTTACACAAAGCAGATGCGATCAAGCAATGTCTACCCCCCGAGTAAACCTAGAGTTCCACTAAAGTTCTCTTCCTTAGGAACTATACGCGTCTTTGAAAAAAAAAAGCCTTTATCCACAGGATAAATCTCGTGATCCCTCGGGGATCGAGTCATCACAAGAATGAAACAATTGAACGACTAATCGAGATCCGAATCACCGATCCGTCATCGAACTACTGTTTCAAAACGCAAAACGTTTCATGTTTGTGTTTATGTCTTATGAAGTCATTGATGTACTAAATCATCAATGGTATAGTATATGGTCTTGTTCCACCACGTACCATACTTAATTAACCCTTGTCTTTAACTCTAAGTTAATTACTTAACTTAGGTTTTAATGCATAAAACTTTACAGTTTGAGTTGAAAAACACTTTTTATAAACAAAACCCTTTCTCGCGGGGCGAAGATATGTTTCGCGACGCGAGGCTGAGACGTTTTCTTTACTGTTTAGACAGTCTTTCTGCTTCGCGAGGCGGGGATTGTATCGCGACGCGAGGCCGAGAAGCTGCATCTTCACTGCCTAGACAATCTTTCTGGTTCGCGTGGCGAGGACCACTTCGCGATGCAAAACCGAGAAATTGCATTTTTGCTGCTCGAGCTAGCCCACTGTCTCGCGAGGCGAGGCAAGGTTAGCCTGGCGAATGCCTTGTTTTCCCCTATCTCGTGTGGCGAGACAAGGTTCGCTGGGCGAGTGCCCTGTTTTCACTTTTCCCTAACTCCTTCATCAATTTTCTTTTTGAAACACTTTGTTTGATTAAAAGACCTATGGCTAAAGAAAAGACATTTTCCTACTTGGTAACACACTTTAAAGGTTAAAACTTCATTTGATCTTTGCATCAAAATCGCTTTTTGTTCCTCTTTGAAAACATAGGTTATGAAATCATGTTTTGTTACATCAAAACCTTGCCAAAATAAGAACAACACATGTTCTTATATTTTCCTCTTACGAAGGCCACAAGCCTACTCCAATGAAAAATGGAGACTTTGCTTTACCAACAAAGCAAATGTAGCTCAAAAGCTCACACCAATTATGACAAACCACAATTACACCTTATTACATCATAACCAAAACATACAAGTTCATCACACAACATGGTCTCATAATCAAGCATAAAAGTCCATACTTGATCTAGTGATCAAAGTAGGTTTTTCAACATACATGAAAATGATTTTCATTCAATCATCTCATCATCAACATATGCTAAGACAAACTACAACATACTAAAGCATAAACTCATCATAACAATCTTGTTCTTCAAGAGAACTTAACAAAACTTAACAATTAAAAGTGAACCCAAACTAAAGTGTTTCACCCACACATAAACTTAAACAACCCTCTTCACTGCCACCATCTTGGTGTGATGAGGTTCACCCCCCATACCTATTGATGAGCAGATTCCCGGATCAAAGTCGGTTGATCGGTTTGTGAACCTCCTGACAATCGTCAACAACTACAACAACACAACAATCCAACATTAAACAACAATCAAAGCAAAACTCAACACTTCTAACAATGAGGGTTTCGGCCACCCTAGGGTAAAGAGGTTAGGAATTGATCTTGGTTTTCCATTCATGGATTCAAAGGCAATAGGAAAGCTAAGGGTGAAATCAAGTGTTAGAAATCAAAAATTGATGAAGAACACTATTCATCATCATCAAAAGGATTCGTCCATATTGTGCTTTTTGAGCTATGATGAGAGTTGAATTATAATATCTTGGTTTTAGGTAGAGAATTATGAGGTGAGTTCAAAGAAATTGGTCTTACCTCAAAAGGATTTTTCTATAATTTCCTATGGATTTTCAAAGTTTTGGATCTAAGAAATTCTTTTCATGAAAATGAAGTTTGATCTTGAAATAAAGAGAGATTCAAGAAGCTAAGAGATCATAGAAGTGATCTTACCTTAAAATGAAGGAAGATTGCTCAAGGAATCAAGTGATTCCAACAAGAAATCAAGCTTTTTCAAGAACAACAATGGTGTTTTCTCTCTAAAGTTGAAGATGGTGTTCTTGAGGTATTTGGGAGGGCTTATGTGCGTGAATGAGAGGGTGTGAGGGCTGAGTTCAGCCTTTAAAAAAGCTCACTTAAGGGAAAAATGGTCATTTGCCAAAAGGGTAAAATGGTAAAAGTGTAAAAGACTAAGGTTAGGGGCATTTTGGTCATTTTGTGTCCAGATATTTCCGAACGTCATGACGACTCTGGCACACTCTCCCAAGTGTCTTGGGATGATGTGATAAAAAGATTATCCGTTGGCAAGTCCCGGTAAATCCATATGTGGCTCCGTTCGTCACCCGATTGAGGATTCCGCTCGAACGGAGGTCAGGAAGTGATTTTTCTAAAGTTTTTGTGAAATTTAACCATAACGTAGAGAATCGAATTCTAAGACTTAGTGTCTCGTTCACGGGTCCATCTGAGGTCTCCTGTGCAGTAAAATCATATTGTCAGTGTAAAAACGCAGACCGGACTCCGTTTGAGTTTTTGACTCAAAACTTAATCGTAGCTTCCTACGATATCGTCGAGTATGACTATGGTCTCGGAATATTTCATTTCCATTCCTAAGACCTCGAATAAAATAAAGACATTAAAATACTGAAAAATTAGAAAACGTGAAAATCGGGGCGTTACACCACCTAAATAAATGACACATGGTTTCCACCAAGATAACACCTAACATCACCTAATGTTTACCACCTAATGAAACTAAACTAAATCTAATAAGGCTAAGAGAATTTCCTCACTTTCCTACTGAATGAAGAGGCAAAACTTGCACATGGAGCAAAGAAAGAAAAGAAAAGCTTAGAAGCCAATGTTGAGTTTGGAAGCCATTGTTGAAAGCTTGGGAGAGGTTGGGTTCGGTGCTACCGGAAAAGCGCCACCGGAGAGTCGTCCACCGTTGGATTATACTGAAACTTGTTTTGAAGGTTTCGAACACTTGAAACTTCATTGTCACCGTCCGGATTTTCATTTCGAGATCCAGAGTGGAAGATATTCAGTTCGCTCTGTGGGCCTAGAGCGTGAGAAACTCATCTCGTATATCACCTAACCTGTCACAATAAAATCATTGCTAAAGATTCGTTCACCATTGGATCGAGTTGAAATTTGGTCAGCAGGTTAAGGATGCATAGTTCTTTGTCTTTACTATTCGGATTTGTGACTCGGAGTCTATAGCTTGAGATATCGAGCTCGTACAGTAGCCTGTTTTAGTACCTTTTCCCTAGATTCTTGAGCTCACTTTCGAATCTGCCTTCGCCTAAGTCCAGTCGTTGTTCTCGTAAGCTTTTCCTTTGATTTTGTGTCTTGATTTAATCTGGTTCATTGATTGGAACCCTATGTTAATTCTGTTATTGTTTCTGTGTTTCTGGCTGTTTTTGGAACTCATGTGTGTGCTCGAGGCAATTTTTGGTTCAATGCACATGTCGGGGGTATCGTTGGCAGTTTGGTGGCATTGTTGAAAAGCGTGCCGATATTGTGCCGATTGCGGAGCTGTGATCGAGGGCCAAGGTTGTTCGTTAGATCAAGTGTTTACGCATATCTGTTATCAGGTAAGGAAAAAGAAACCACAAATATTGGGGAAAAGTAGGTGTAGAGCATAACTGTTATCATGTGTAGGGATCCTCAAACCTACTAGTGGTTTAGTAACCGACAACACCTAACTCACATTGGGGACTACTAGATTGTGGTACCAATGTAGTTTTAGGCATTGTAGGTTTATCGACGTTAGGTCGATCTATGATAAATTGAGATTGTATGCTTGCTATGCTTATATGATCGCTGTAAGATATGTGCATTGATGTTAGTAACACGCTCTAGGGTTACATAGATATGTGCCTACCTGCTGTAATTTATAACATGCTTAGTCTATATTTTAGTATGTCTGAGATAATAAGATGCTTGATTCTATGTGTTGTTGATGTGATTGTGATTGCTCTGATCTTGGTTGAATTTGGAGATGATTGGTGTGTTGTTAGACTGATAGAACAATTGATGGTATCCGACTCGTAGAATAAGTAAGTTTATCTAAGTTGAAGGTAGCTCTCATAGTTGGAGAGTGACATCCTCGCAGTTGGAGGATGTGGACCTTTAAGACGTTGATCCTACCGTTGTTGAAACGTCGTTGAGGTCACAGTTGCATACATTGAGTTCAAACTAGTTGGTGATTGATGCATAATCATGGCATTTGCATTGTTGTGGTGAAATTCCGTGTGTACAACTGCAACAACAATTTGAGTGGTTGTCACACGAGGTTGGTGTTCAAGGTGGACACTTCGGGGCGACCAAGACGGCTGAACTCACAGTTGGAGGGATGCAGGTGCTTTCTCACAGTTGGAGAACTTCTCGGGTCTTCTCACAGTTGGAGGGGCTCAGGGAGGCAATGCTCTTCGCAGTTGGAGGAACCACTGTTGCACTGTCTTGGAAACTTAGGAGCCGGTTATTTGAACGTCCAACTTGAAGTCCTCACAGTTGGAAGCAACATTCTTATCTTGGCGAATGGCCACTCTCACAGTTGGAGACTGGTTTGTCATTCCTCGCAGTTGGAGGTTGATCGTTGCATTCACATTGCTAAGAGTGCATGTTTTAGAATTGGACAATCATGTAGACTCAGTGGTGCATGTAGAATAAGCGGTGATCCTTAGTTGTGATAATCTAGAGGTTGACTATTGTGGTGATCTCGAGAGATGGTTGTGCGTGTTGACGTGTTATATTCTATGTGTTTTTCATATGCATGATAGTTGTAGTGTTACATCCCAAGAATTAAATAAAAGTATAAAAGACTTAAACGTTAGCAAATAAAATTAATAAAGTGTTACGGAGGCCTAGAATGGTTGACTTTGAACCTTAAGGGTGATGAGTTGACCAAAAGAAGAAAAAAAAAAAAAACAAAGAGAAATTTTAAGTTGAAAATCTATCACTTTAGCGTTGGCACGCTCATGCTCACATTCGCCACGCCCCATGCTGAATAGAGCACGGTCTGAGCCCCGCCGTGCTACCTGTTAGCACGACCGTGTCGGAAAATGGACAAATTTGACGCTGTTTGGCATGCCCGGCCCAAAAGGGAGTTTGGTCTGAGCCGCAACGAGCTCCCTGTTAGCACACCCGTGTCGGAAACCTCGCAAACTTTGATGCTGATTGGCACGACCGTGCCAATCGAGAGCACGCCTGTGCTCTATGTCAGATGCGTTAAAAAAAAATAGGATTTTTAAACAGAACAGTGCAACACTATATATATACACCATTATAACACCCTAGTGCAGCTAGAAACCCTATTTGCAACCTAAAACACAGTTTTGCTCGCCCTTAAGGATTGAAGAGCATGGACAAGACGGTTCTAGAGTAGAAGGAGTCTAGAGGAGGAATAAAGGGGGAGATTCTTGAGGAGCTTCTGGACGCATTCATGACCAAACGCTTGGAGCTTCTTGGAGGTCTTCAGGAGGTGAGTAGAAATGCTCTTTCTCACCCTTTCCATGGAGCAAATCGTTTTGGGGTTTGGGTTATGCTTTCAAAAATATGTTTTTGGAAAATAATACCGTGTTTGATCAAATCCTGATTTTACAAATTTGGGAGTTTTCCTTCTAAGGTGTTTCTGCTGTCAGTTGAATGTTTATTATTGAGATTGATGCTATGATATGAATTATGTGTACATGATTTGGTTGATTGACATGTTGTATTTGACTATATGATGATATTGGGGTTTATGGCATGAATTAATAACTGTAAATGTGATGATTACTGTTTGCTGCAATACCGCCTATGATAGAGGTATCGAAAGTAACACTGCCAATGAATTGGGGTGTCGAAATATGAAATATTGCCATAATGGGGTATCGAAAGCAACATCACCACATGTTGGGATGTCAAAATTAGTAATACTACCAGTGTACAATGGTTGGTATCGAAAAGAGTAATGTCACTGAAGAGAATGTAACATCGAAATACCTTCATGAGTAAGGTAGGCAATGGGACGCTATTGTTATGTGTGTTTGGAAGTCATATGACATATGAGGATATTTAAATTATATGATACATGAGGAATTGTTATGATTGATTATGATATGCTGCTGAATGTTAATTGCCTTTATTAGTGTATATAATTATTAATTAATTATTTTGAAAATAGCGGGTACCATGGTTAGTTTTTCCGGTTACTGCGCCGGTTGAGAACAACGCTTTTGTGAAAACATTTTATAACTATATTTTTATTCATTGGGATTATAAATCTCATTAGTAGTGTTTTTTTCAGAGCTTGAGGACGATCCTGTTGAGCAGCCAGACGCTTGAAGATTATATTCTAGTAGTTGCTTGGGTTAGTTTGCATGGCATATGCCAGGAGGACTCTTATTATCGTTTATTTATTTATTTATGCATGTTGTAATAGACGCCCAATTTTGTGGTTTAAAACTTATTATGTATTTTTGTTTATTGGATTGGTATAAACAATTATTTTGGATTATTATTATATTATGAATTTATTCAGTATTTATTGAAGAAAATTTTTAATTACCTTGTTTTATTTAAACTATTATCTTGGGTTACTAATGTAACGAGGGGCGTTACATTTTTTTGTATCAGAGCAGCTCAATCCTAAATTGGAATGTGGTATTGGATTGTTTTTCAAAAATCAAATATAGGCGCATATGACTGCTTGCTAGAGTTATATATGATGCATGCTATTCTTTGAGATATTGGACCTGATCAACCCAGTGTCTGATTGGTGGTGTATGGATTTATGTCTACCAGCAGGCGAGGGGCTAACGCTAATGGTACGTTTGCGGCAGCTTTGGTCGAAATGACCAGAGTTATGCAAGCGCGGACAGAGACTCTTCGTCAGATGAGGGACAATTGGAACGTGCCTAATGTTGGAGCAGTTGCAGGACAGGATCCGCAGTACATGGGATTGTCAGAGTTTAGGAAGAATGATCCGCCAACGTTTCGAGTTACTACTTATCTGGTCGAGGCAGAAGAGTGGTTGTTGAAATTAGAGAAGATCTTTCGGGTTATGAGGTGCGCTGATGCACAGAAGGTGGATTTCGCTACATATATGCTGGAATCTGATGCGAAGCACTGGTGGAATTGTGCTAGGGGTGGTGTGTTAGCATTGGATCTCAAATCACGTGGGACAGGTTCACGGAAGTTTTATTGGAGAAGTACTTTCCGCTTAATTTTCGCATTTAGAAGGAAGCAGAGTTCCTGCAGCTCCGTCAGGGAGACATGTCTATTGCTGAATATGTTGCTAAGTTTGAAAGCTTGGCAAGGTTCTCTCGGTACTTGAGGAACAATCCTTTGGACGACTGGAAGGCGATCAAATTTGAGCAAGGTTTGAAGCCAGAGATGCAACACTTTATTGGGACCTTAGAGATTCGGGACTACCCCACCTTGGTAAACAAGTGTAGGGTAGCTAAGCAGAAGATGCAAGCTTTAGAGATGGAGAAGCCAAGAGAGAAGAGTGCTTTTGAAGGCAAGAAAATCCGTAACAAAAGGGGTAATTTTCTGAAGAGCCTGCGACCAGTGCCTACCATCTCAAAGGGTAAGCAGGTCCAAGGAGCTCAAGCAGATAAAGGAGTTGGATGTTTCAGATGCGGATGGCACCATGGGGATCGCGCATGCCCCGCGGCACAAGTCTCCTGCAACAAATGTGGAAAGGTGAGACGCTTTGCTAGAGTCTGCAAGGGAGGAGGACAATCTCAGACCAGACCCCAGAGCCAAGGAAAAGCTTTCACCGTCCAAGGAGAGAAAGTGAAGTAGTCTGACGGTTTAATCCAAGGTATGGGTTTAATTAAAGATAGAAAAGTTATGATATTGTTTGATTCAGGAGCAACCCATTCTTTCATATCTCTTAGTTGTGTTAAATATTTGGAGTTGCCTGTTTCTAAACTACCTTTTGATTTGTGTATTTTTACTTCTGCCAAAGATGCATCTAACATCCCGATTTTCTGTGACTCTAGTTGAGTTGGTTAACCTCGATTAGGGCTTTGGATGATTGTGTGAATTGTTGTGTGCTAGTTTAAGACCTAGTTTGAAGCTTGGGAATAGGCTTGAACAAGATTGGAGGTGCTTAAGGTATTAAACGAGTAACTGTGGAGGTCAGAAGTTTGGAAGACTTTTCCCAGTTGAGCTACATGCTCAAGCGTGGGAAGGGAGCACGCCCTAGCGTGCCAACGCTCAAGCGTTGGTAACGTTGCACACTCAAACGTTCTGAGTGCATTTGCCAGCTGGTGTGCTTTTTGACGCGTGTGCTACACGTGTCAGGCCAGGGTCATGGCAGAGCGGACAAGGTTCCACGCTCAATCGTGGAGGGAACCCCACACTCAAGCGTGATCACGTTCAAGCGTGCTGAATGCCCACGCTAAAGCGTGCACATCAGCTCAAGTTAGTGGAGTTTTTCTTTCTTCCTCATTTGTTGCATGAAATTTAGTGGAGTTCTATAGTTGTTCCAGAGAATTAGAGAGAGAAACAGAGTTCTTGAGTGAGGAAGCTCGGTTTCAAGGTGATCAAAGTACCGGAACACGATTCCGACTACACTGTTGTGATCGCGGCGAAGTTATCTTCGACTTTGACGGATTACTTTCTCTATTCGTCCCAGGTAAACTCAAATCCCTAACACGCGTTCTTCGTGTTCTTGGCGTTCTTCGAGTCATTACCTTTTTCTTTGATCTTTTAAGCTTGCCCTAGGGCTAACACTATTGTATATGTGTTGTGCTCGTGATTAGGGCTAAGTTCGTGCTCGTGATTCCCCGCAAATTGGAGCTTGAGGCCACGGCTAGGGAGAAGCTTTGAGGCTGTTTCGGAGCTATTCTTAGTGTTAGAGGCTGCGAGCTTAGCAAGCCGGTGATCGCGTGGATTTGCGTGATGATTGTTCAGGTGGGGAGAAAGAGTATTGCTGCCGTCGGGAAGGCAAGAGTAGTGTAGGATGTTTTTCTGCTATGTGTAGGGAAGTCCTAACCCTACTAGTGGTTGAGCCCCGATAAAGTACCTAAACCCTAGGTTTAGCTTACTTTGGGCTATCGCCGTTAAGTTTGGAAACCTTAGGCTAGTAAATTGTTGATTGAGGATGTTTGACTTCGTATGACTGTACCTGTATGCTGCTGATTGTTGTTGTTGCTATCTGCCTAAGTGCCTATATGCTACTTGGTATGTGATATGCTGCTATGTGCTATTGTTGGTATTATTGCTGCTGTTATTATGCTGTATGCGTTGAACGTTATGGCGAAATTCCGTAGAGTTAAGTTTGGCTGTGCACCATGTTGTTGTCGGGTTGATATCGTGGATGGTGCCGTTGCTTTTGTGCTAACTTTTCGAGGCTGTGGCCATGATTGTTTGAACTGTGGCTCGTGGACCCGTGGCGTCGACGCTGTTGCTGTGTGGATGCAATGGCATCGTGTTGTTTCTGATTGAGAGCTTAGGCTTGAGATCCGGTATCAAGCCCGTAGAGGATGTTTGCTGCATATCATCATCAGCTGCCAAGTGGCGAGGCCGTATGACAGGTAATATGGGCTGCCAGCATCATGCGAGGTTAGTTGTACTTGAGTACGGGTACGGAAAGTAGATGGGGCGGTCAAGTGAGTGACCTTGGGGATGTTGTCGATCTCGAGAATAGTTTACAGTGACGGATGACGTAGCCTCTATCCTATCGTGACACCCGATCCAGTCCGGTTTGCCTGACTAATCCCAGAGCTTTCCACTTGTTCTAGGCTAACATTCCGAGGCGACCGAGATACCCCGATTCCGATGTGGAAGGGGGGAAGCACTCTTATTGGTCACGGTGAATGGTTCAGTTTCTTGGACAAGCTAACTCCGTTCTGACACAGAACCTGTTCCGATGTGGACTTGTTCGGGTGTGGAACTGTTCCAGTGGGGACCAACTTTGTGAGTTTTCGGCCGACATGCTGCATGGGATTAGTATCCCGGTCTAGAGGATTGATCTGAGTGTGAGATTCATGGAGATGGATGCTTGTTGCATGTGCTATCTTGAGAGACGTTTGTCGAAATGCAGTAACTATTATATCTGTGATATCTGCTACATGCTATATATTATATGTGTTTACTGCATTACTGTTGTTTTCCGACTTTATCATGCACTATATTTCTTATCTCCTTATTACTATTTTTGTTGTTCTGTTTTGGGTTCGCGTGAAGACGACGAGCCAGCCGAGGCACATGATAGACCCGAGGCTTCACCTGTTTATCATGAGGGCACCGCGGATGCCGGTGCTGGGTGACATTGAGATCGTCTACCATGATGAGAGGGGATGGCCGGTGGACCCCTCGACCTTTTTGGTGGTTTACACAGGACCCATCAGTCTGATCTTTCGGAGCGGCACGCCGTCGTATGTGGACATCATTGGCCCCTACCGCGTGAACTAGTTTCTTCCTTTTCCCAGGATCTGGCGACTGCCGAGGTAGAGGGAGCGAGACTACATGTGGGTGGCACCCCAGTCCTCAGTTGTGTCCAGCAGGAGAGGCTACGTCTACCGAGGCTAGCACCGGAGGACAGAGCGGTATCTGAGTACCTACCGTAGGAGTAGGATTGTGGTGTCCAGCTCTTCGTCAGAGTATAAGCCTTTGGTGCAGTACAGGCGTACTCATGGCGGGGGTCAGGGTAGCTCAGGGCATCCTCACCACTGATCGTGAGAGCCCACCAGTGCGTCCTAGGTAGTGAGCTGAGAGCTTTTCATGTACCTTTTGAGAGGGGACGGGTAGTGCTGGTGAGCTCCAAGAGTTTTCTTTTGGATGTTTGATGTATTTTCGGTTTTTATTTTACAGTATGTATATATATGTACAGTGCCCTGTTATTTGGGCTATAGTTATGCATGTTATGTATGTATATACCTACCTTTTGTATGTTGTTGCGCTTTTACTCTGATCGTTTTATATGCTTGTCGTTGTTGCTTGTTTGCTTCCGCAACGTTGTTTGAATACCACGCTATCGCTTTATATACGGCTAGGCATAGTTAATATCGATAGGAGCTTGAGACTAATGAGATTATCCTTCTAGGAAAGGAAGGTCGTCTCAATAAATTGGTGACTTCTATTGTCTATTTGAAATGTTCTTTGATATACCAAAATTTTTCTTATGATATTGATTTAATATGCTTACCTATGTCGGGTCTAGATGTCATACTTGGCATGGATTGGTTGTCGCATAATAATGTCGTTATCAATTATTCTTCTCAAACCATTTCTGTTCTTCCACAACCAATGTCTGTTGACCCTTCAGTGTCGGATTGCTTTCTGTCTGCTGTATCTTGCCACAATAACTTAGTTGAGGGGGCTCACAGATATATACTTCTCCTTTCTGCTAAGATAGAGGCTAAAAGTGATATAGTGGCATTACCTGTAGTGTGCGAGTTTTTAGATGTGTTCCCTAAAGAGGTCTCTAGTTTACCACCGAGTAGGGAGGTCGAGTTTAACATAGATCTTATGCCTGGTAGTGGACCTGTTTCAGTAGCACCCTATAGAGTTGAGCGAGCTTAAGAAATAGTTAGAGGAGTTATTAGATAAGAGATTCATTAGGCCAAGTGTGTCACCTTGGGGAGCGTCGGTTCTTTTGGTGAAAAAGAAAGATGGGAGTATGAGGTTGTGCGTTGACTATAGGCAGCTAAACAAAGTGATCATAAAGAATAAGTACCCTTTACCTAGGATAGATGACCTGCTAGATCAGCTGAGGGGAGTGGCAGTGTTTTCCAAAATAGATTTAAGATCGGGGTACCATCAGATTAGAGTTAGGAGTGAGGACATCCTTAAGACAGCCTTTAGGACAAGGTATGGTCACTATGAGTATGTAGTGATGCCTTTCGGAGTGACGAACGCTCCAGCCGTTTTTATGGACTACATGAATCGGATCTTTAGACCCTTCTTAGATAAGTTTGTGGGGATGTTCATAGATGATATCCTGATATACTCTAGAACACCTATGAAGCATAAGGAGCATCTGAGGGTAGTGTTACAAATCTTAAGGAATGAGAATTTGTACCCTAAGCCAGAGAAGTATGAGTTTTGGTTAGATGAGGTGAAGTTTATGGGACACACCATTTCTAAGAGTGGTGTAACAGTCGATTCTTCTAAAGTGGATGCAGTGCTAGAGTGGGAACCACCTATGACAGTAACTGAAGTAAAGAGTTTTCTAGGATTAGCTGGTTACTATAGGAAGTTTATAGAAGGTTTTTCTAGGCTAGCGTTACCTTTGACCCAGTTGACTAGGAAAGGAAAATCTTTTGTGTGGGACCAGGAATGTGAGGAAAACTTCCTAGAGCTTAAGAAGAGATTAGTGGCAACGTCTGTCTTGACCATACCAGACCCGTTAGTGAGTTTCGTGGTTTATTGCAACGCGTCTAAGAATGGTTTAGGATGTGTTTTGATGCAAGAAGGCAAGGTTGTAGTTTATGCATCTAGGCTGCTTAGGACCCATGAGGTGAACTATCCTACACATGACCTTGAGTTGGCAGCAGTAGTTTTTGCTCTTAAGATTTGGAGGCACTATTTGTATGGTACTAAGTTTGAGGGTTTTAGTGACCATTAGAGCCTTACGTACCTGTTTGACCAAAAGGAGTTGAATATGAGGCAGAGGAGGTGGATGGAGTTCCTTAAGGACTATGATTTTGGGTTGAAGTACCGCCAGGGAAGGCTAACATAGTGGCCGATGCCCTTAGTAGGAAATCCATACACATGTCTAGCTTAATGGTGCAGGAGATGAGCCTTTTAGAGGAGTTTAGAGATAAGAATTTGGAGATGTCTTTGAATGCCTTAAGTTTGAAGTTGAACAGGGTAGAGATCCATAGTGACCTTGAGAGAAGATTAGGCGTGGACAACTTTTAGATCAGGAATTGCAATCCTTCTTGGGACAATAGGGTTATGAGTTGTCTACTGATGGCTTAGTAATGCTTAAGGGTATGATCGTTGTCCCTAAGGAGGGGAGCCTCAAGGAAAGAATATTAGAGGAAGCACATAATGGAAAGTTCACCATACATCCAGGAATAACTAAGATGTACCGGGACCTTAAAAAGATGTATTGGTGGTCAGGAATGAAAAAAGATGTGGCCGACTTTTTGTCTAAGTGTTTAGTATACCAAAAGGTTAAGATAGAACACCAAAAACCTCCAGAGCTGTTGCAACCTTTAGAAATTCCTGAGTGGAAGTGGGAGAGAATATCCATGGATTTTGTGATGGGGTTACCTAGGACTCGTTTGGGTTTAGATGCCATATGGGTAATAGTGGATAGGTTGACCAAGTCTGCTCACTTCTTGCCAATTAAGGCAACATATAGCTTGGATAAGTTAGCAGACTTGTATATCAAGGAGATAGTCAAGCTTCTTGGTATACCCACCTCTATAGTGTCAGATAGAGACCCGAGGTTTACCTTTAGATTTTGGAGAGTTTTTCAGCAAGCCTTTGGTTCCAAGTTGAGTTTTAGCACAGCCTATCACCCCCAGATGGATGGTCAGTCAAAGAGGACCATTCAGACCCTTAAGGACATGCTTAGAATGTGTGTTTTAGATGAAGGTGGATGTTGGGATAAGTTTTTACCCCTCATAGAGTTTGCGTATAACAATAGTTATCACGCTAGCATAGGCATGGCACTTTATGAAGCTCTTTATGGAAGGAAGTGTAGATCCCCTTTGTGTTGGTGTGAGGTAGGTGAGAAGACCTTGATAGGACTGACTTAGTTCAGCAAATCACAAATAGGATTGAGTTGATTAGGGAGAGAATGTGCACTGCGCAGAGCAGGCAGAAGAGCTATGCCGATAAGAGGAGAAAGCCTTTAGAATTCCAAGAAGGTGAGCATGTATTTTTGAGAGTCACTTCTAAGACTAGGGTGGGAAGATCCATAAAAGTCAGAAAGCTAAATCTGCGATTCATTGGTCCCTTTCAAATTCTAAAAAGAGTCGGGTCTGTTGCTTACCAATTGGCTCTTCGACCTTTGTTGTCAAATCTTCATGATGTTTTCCAAGTATCGCAACTCAGAAAATATGTACATGATGAGTCTTATATAATAGTTCCTGAGTCAATACAATTAAGAAATAACTTGGTCTTTAAGCCCAAGCCCAGTCAGATCGTAGACAAGAGCACTAAGACTCTACGGAACAAGACAATTCCTTTGGTGAAGATGGTTTGGGAAGGATCAACTCCTGAGGAAGCTACTTGGGAACTTGAGGAGAATATAATGCGCTAGTATCCAGATCTTATTAATCGAGGTACATTACTTTTCTGTCTTGTTTATGTACTAAGTTTTGGGGAGTGCTTAAGTATGGAGTTAATTTTGCGGACAAAATTCTTAAAGGAGGGGAGAAAATGTAACATCCCAAGAATTAAATAAAAGTATAAGAGAATTAAACTTTAGAAAATAAAATTAATAAAGTGTTAGGGAGGTCTAAAATGGTTGACTTTGAACCTTAAGGGTGATGAATTGACCAAAAGAAGAAAAGAAAAAGAGAAATTTTAAGTAGAAAATCTGTCACTGTAGCGTTGGCATGCCTGTGCTCACATTCGGAACGCCCATGCTGAATAGAGCACGGTTTGAGTCGCGCCGTGCTACCTGTTAGCACGGTCGTGTCGAAAAATGGAAAAATTTGATGTTGCTTGGTATGCCCATGCCAAAAGGGAGCACAGTCTGAGTCGCACCATGCTACCTGTTAGCACGCCCGTGTCGAAAACCTCGCAAACGTTGACGCTGATTGGCACGGTCGTGTGTCAGATGCGTTAAAAAAAAATAGGATTTTTAAACAGAACAGTGCAACACTATATATATATATACACCATTATAACACCCTAGTGAGGCTAGAAACCATATTTGCAACCTAAAACACAGTTTTGCTTGCCCTTGAGTATTGAAGAGCGTGGAGAAGACGGTTCTAGAGTAGAAGGAGCCTAGAAGAGGAAGAAAGGGGGAGATTCTTGAGGAGCTTCTTGGTGCGCTCGTGACCAAACGCTTGGAGCTTCTTGGAGGTCTTCAAGAGATGAGTAGAAATGCTCTTTCTCACCCTTTCCATGGTGCAAATCGTTTTGGGGTTTGGGTTATGCTTTCAAAAATATGTTTTTGGAAAATAATTTCGTGTTTGTTCAAATCCTGATTTTACAAATTTGGGGTTTTCCTTCTAAGGTGTTTCTGCTGTCAATTAAATGTTTATTATTGAGATTAATGTGATGATATGAATGATGTGTACATGATTTGGTTGATTGACATGCTGTATTTGACTATATGGTGATATTGGGGTTTATGGCATGAATTAATAACTGTAAATGTGGTGATTACTGTTTGCTGCAATACCGCCTATGATAGGGGTATCGAAAGTAATGCTGCCAATGAATTGGGGTGTCGAAATATGAAATATCACCATAATGGGGTATCGAAAGCAACGTCGCCGCACGTTGGGATGTCGAAATGAGTAATACCACCAATGTACAATGGTTGGTATCGAAAAGAGTAATGTCACTAAAGAGAAAGTGACATCGAAATACCTTCATGAGTAAGGTAGGTAATGGGACGCCATTGTTATGTGCTGTTTGGAAGTCGTATGACATATGAGGATATTGAGATAATATAATACATAAGGAATTGTTATGATTGATTATGATGTGCTGCTGAATGTTAATTGCCTTTATTAGTGTATATAATTATTAATTAATTATTTTGATAATGCAGGTACCATAGTTAGTTTTTCCGATTACTGCGCTGACTGAGAACAACGCTTTTGTGAAAACATTTTATAACTATATTTCTATTCACTGGGATTATAAATCTTATTAGTAGTGTTATTTTCAGAGCCTGAGGACGACCCTGTTTAGTAGCCAGACGCTTGAAGATTATATTCTAGTAGTAGCTTGGGTTAGCTTGCATGGCATATGCCAGGAGGACTCTTATTATCGTTTATTTATTTATTTATGCGAGTTGTAATAGACGCCCAATTTTGTGGTTTAAGACTTATTATGTATTTTTGTTTATTGGATTGGTATAAACAATTATTTTGGATTATTATTATATTATGAATTTATTCAGCATTTATTTAAGAAAATTTTTAATTACCTTGTTTTATTTAAACTATTATCTTGGGTTGCTAATGTAACGAGGGACGTTACAGGTAGAGTTTCTTACCTCCCGTGTATGTTTTTCTTGTTTTCTTTATATGTGTTCGGGTTGTGATCCGAAGGCGAAGGTGCTAGTTGACTGACAGGAATGTTATGGCGGATGATGCTGAAGCAAAGTGAGACCCTTCTTCCGCAACAAGGTTGACTGTGGTGTTTCTTGAGTAGAGAAGGAGACCTTGGAGTTATCCTTGAGTCTTCCATAGTGTTTGTACCATGGTCAGTGTGGCGTCTGCTTGTGTATATTGTTTACGCCATGACTTCTAGGCGGAACTCTGATATAAAGTTTTAAGTTGTTATATTTGCTTATATGTGTAAGTTTTAAACAAATTTTTTCTTGTTGTGCTTTAATGGTATCACATCTTGTAAGATTAAGGTTTGGGAGCATCACAAGTGACGTCTTTAACAAGGCGCTGAGTTTCACTCATAATTTGTTTAGTCATAATGGCTTTTCCTTTCTTTTGTAAAATTAATTTTGGCATTTTGAGTCAAGTGGTATAAAAATATTTTGTAGTGACGTCTTTGACAGGACGCTGAGCTTCACACACATTATTTTAAAATTGTGTAGAATAAATATTTTCGAAGTTATTAAAAGTTTGCACAATTAACTTAAGGTATCGTTCTTAGAACGGGCGATGTAGGGTGTTAAGACCTTCCCTACTCGTAACCGATTCCCGAACCCAAATCTCGTTTTTATTTTAAAAAGATCAGTTTCCTTAAGTTTATTGATTTTTCAATGTTTTTCCTAAATAAAAATTGGTGGCGACTCCTCTTTCTTTTTTTCACGGAGTTTGGACGAGATGGTCGTGACACGTACGTTTGGATTCAACGTATATTTACAACAGTGAACCAAATATAACAAAAAAATTTAACTTTTATCTTAATTACCTGTAGTATGAGTTGTGATTAGTTTAAAAAATGCATACCAATTAAACTCATTATTTTTAAGAAAAAAATAATTCATTATTTATAACGATATAATGATTCTTTTTAAAAGAACAGTATAAAAACTAAACTACAAATTAATGTAAACTACCAATTATTTTTTTTAAAAAAAGGACTGAAAGTATGTGGTAAAGCTCGAGTTTTCAAGAGCAAATTCCTTCCTCGAAACACCTTTATCTATAGATAATATATCTATATCTATTTATAGATAATATATTTAGAGGGATTTGGACCCTCTGTAATTGATTAATGTGGGTGGAAGCATGCGGCTCTGCTAGGGTTTGGTTACCTTGCAACACACGTTTTCTCTTTTGCCATGGATGTCATCTCCGATTGTCCCTCTGGCTTTCTGTTCCTTGAATTATTGATCACTAACTCTTCTTCTTCCCCTCCTAAATCTAATTTCGATCCTAAAACAAATGTCCAAAAAAGTCCTTTGCTCAAGCCTTGAGTAATTATTGTTTGGTTCCTTTAAGCCAATTACCCAAGCCATGCATCAAGGGTGATAAGATCTTTATCAAGATTCCAGAGAGTGATTATCTAGTTGGCCTTGAAAGCTGTGAGAACCATCTTCATTGACGTTTAATGTTGTCTAAAGGTAATTTGCCTATGAAGGTTTCTGACTTGCGCTGCAAGTTATAGGGGCTATGGCATCAAATTGGACCATGGCACATAATTTCTTTAGGCAAATGATTCTTTGAATTCTCCTTTTCCTCTTTGGAAGACCTGTGAAGTGTTTTGGCAGTAGGATTGTGGAATCTTGACACTGGTAGTTTGAGACTTTTCTCATGGACCAAGGATTTCAATCCTTATTCATTAAAGCATACGAATGTACAAGTTTGGGTTAGATTCTATGGTCTTCCACAAGAGTAGTGGCATCCCAAGATCCTCTTTGCAATAGCTGGTGGAATAGGAGTCCCTATTTGTCTGGATGAAGCAACAAGTAAAAAATCTTTTGGTCATTTTGCAAGGCTCTTGATCGATCTTGATTTAAATTGTAAGTTGCGATCACAAATCCTTGTTGAAAGGGAGAGTTTTGCATTCTTCACTGGAGTTGAATATGAAAAACTGTCTGACTTTTGTTCATCATGTCAAGCAATAGGCCACTCTTTAGCTAATTGTCTTAAGTCTGGAGGAAAGATAGATGCTAAGCCTATTAAAGAAACAGCGGTTAAGATTAGGAAAGTCTTTGTGCCTAAAACCAATGATAAGGTTTTTCTTGATGAGGCAGGTGGTTCTGAGGTTCCTATTAATGAAACAACTCAGAATGGTCTAGTCATGCCTGTGCTGCAACAGATTGATGCTATCTTGAAAGGGAAAGTTGTCCTTGTGGATGATCTAGATCTTAATCAGAAGTTTACTACTGCTGCAGGTTGTTCTAAGGTGAATGATCAATTGTTTCAAGATCTTAATCACAATACAGTCATTGCTTGGGTGGATCCTGTGTATGGTTTAGATCCTGTGGTTGAGGCAAATCCAAATTCTAGTGTTAGTAGAAGGCCAGATCTTTTGGCTTTGAATGGTGGTATAAGGATGGAGAATGATACAATTCCTACTGATACTTCTGCTGATGATGACTCAGAGTCAATAGAAAATGTTTATGATAAGTCCATTGCTGATTTGATTAACAAGGATAATGGCCAGACTGTCTTGTTGGATGTAGTTCCAGAATCTCCTTTACCTGAAGGAGGCTTGTGTCCAAGCCTGATTTTCACTTTGCTGAGATGTCAGGGGGGACTCCTGGTAATTTGAGTGGAAGGATGCAAACACCTACTAATATTAATCCTTAAGTTCAAAAAGATCTCTCAGTTGTTGTTGGCAAGTTTTGGAATTCAGATGTTGATGAGAGAGAAGATCATGTTGAAGCAGAGGCTGGAGTTGCTTCTGATCATGCAGTTGGTAATAAGGCAGATTCTTATTTGGCAGAAGATAGTCATTCCAAAGTTCTTTCTAAATCTCAGCTCAAGAAATTCAAGAAAAACCATAATCAAGCTATGGTCAGGAATACTAGGTCTCGAGTAGATACAAGGTTAGTTCTTAAAAACATGATTTTGAATAATAAACCTGATATCATTCTTGTTGCTGAGCCCTGGATGGACTTATGCAATTTTTCATCTCTGTTTTGGTCTAAGTTAAATTTAAAGGTTTTTGCTATGAATGATAGGAATCCTCTTACAACTAATTTATGGTGTATTTGCACATCTTCTTTAAATCCTACTGTCATAATTGCTTCTGTTCAGCATGTTACGTTTTCTGTTCTATGGGAAAATCAGCTTCTTTATTTTAGTGCTGTTTATGCTTCCACTTCCTATATTACTAGAAGATCTCTCTGGAATGACTTAATTCAGCTGAGTCATAGCTTTGATGGTCCTTGGTGTTACTTGGGAGATTTTAATGCAATTCTTGGAGCTCATGAACATAAAGGTAGTCGTCTTCCATCAAGAATTGCTTGTGATGAGTTCAAATCTTGGTTTGATGCTATCAATTTGATTCACCGTCCAACTATTGGGGCTGAACTCACTTGGACTAATAGAAGAAGGGGTGTTGCTCATACTGAAAGAAGATTGGATAGAGTGATTTGTAATGACTCATGGCTTTCATTCTGGAACAGTTCTACTTGTTGTACCTTGCCAAGATGTAATTCTGATCATTTTCCAATCATGCTCAAGCTTCAGAATAGTATCCCAACTTTCAATTCTTCTTTTAAATTTATGAGAATGTGGTCTTCTCATAAGGATTGTGTTTCGATGATTGCTGACAACTGGAAAAAGGAAGTGGTTGGTTGTCTTATGTTTGTTCTCTCCCAGAAATTGAAGAATTTAAAAATGGTTCTTAGGGTTTGGAACAAAGAATGCTTTGGTGATGTTCATAAAAATGTTGATTTAGCTATGCAGAATTTAAAATCTGTGCAAGAGGAGCTTTCCTCACTTGGGCATTCCGATGATTTGTTGCTTCAGGAGGATTCTGCTCAATTAATGGTTAATCAGGCTCTTCATGCTCAGGAGTTGTTTTGGATGGAGAAATCAAGAGTTGATTGGCATACTTGTGGAGATAGAAACACAGCTTATTTCCATAAGTTAGCTAAAGTAAGGCATGCTTCTACGAAAATCACTATGCTGAAAAATGGTGACCTTCTTTTGGATAATCAGCAGGATATCGAGGAGCATATTCTTGGATTTTACAAGGATCTTTTTGCTGGTTCTAATACATGTATTGCTAATGGTTTAATCAATGAAACCATTAGTCATGAAGTTTCTAATCATCAGGACAACAAAAATCTCATCAGTATGCCTTCTTGGGAGGAGGTGAAGAATGCTGTTTTTGGAATGAATCCTAATGGGGCTCCTGGTCCGGATGGATTTGGTGGATTCTTCTATCAGGAATATTGGGATATTGTTGGCAGGGATGTCTTTAACGCAGTCTCTCAGTTTTTCAGACAAGGCTGGTTGCTTCCCAACATGAATTCAAATAATGTAGTTCTTATACCAAAGGCATCAAATGCATACTCAGTCTCTCAGTTTAGACCCATTGCTTTGGCCAACTATCAATTCAAGATTATCACCAAAATTCTAGCTGACAGATTGGCCATTATTGCTCCTACTCTCATTTCTGAACATCAGAGGGGCTTCATAAGAAGTAGGAGTATTTCTGATTGTATTTGTGTTGCTTCCGAAGCTGTGAATCTGCTTGATAAAAAATGTTTTGGTGGGAATAGAGCCATGAAAATTGATATTAAAAAAGCCTTTGACACAATGGATTGGGATTTTTTATTAAAGACTCTAGAAGCTTTTGGTTTTGATCCAATCTTTTGTAATTGGATAAAGGTGATTCTTCATTGAGCTAGGATCTCCATTCTTGTCAATGGTCATGTTGTGGGATTCTTCTCTTGTAAAAGAGGTGTGAGGCAGGGAGATCCTTTATCTCCACTTCTTTTTTGCTTAGCAGAAGAGGTTCTAAGTAGATCCATCTCTCTTATGGTGCAGCAGGGTAAACTTCTTCCTATGTCTAGTCCAAGGGGCTATTCTGTTCCTTCCCATGTTCTATATGCAGATGATTTGTTAATCTTCTGTAAAGGAAACAAAAGAAATATGGAGAATCTAATGGAAGTCTTCAATAGATACAGTGAGGCTTCGGGCCAATATATCAGCAAAGAAAAGTCTAAAATTTATAATGGTTCAATTGCTTCGAACAGATTTCACAGCATAGTAAACATTCTAGGCTTTGGTATTGGTCATCTTCCTTTCATGTATCTTGGTGTTCCTCTTTTCAAGGGTAAACCAAGAAGAATTCACTTGCAGCCCTTAGCAGACAAAATTAAAACAAAGTTATCTACTTGGAAAGGTGCTTTGCTTTCAATCATGGGAAGAGTTCAATTAGTGCAATCTGTCATTCATAGTATGCTTCTCCACTCCTTTCATGTTTATATTTGGCCTGCTTCTCTTGTTAAATTGATTGATAAATGGCTCAGCAATTTTATTTGGTCTGGTGATGTGCTGGTTAGAAAGGTAGCTTCTGCAGCTTGGTCTTTAGTTTGTTCACCTAAGGTTGCTAGTGGATTGGGATTGAGATCCATCAGGGGTATCAACAGGGCTTCTATACTAAAGCTGAGTTGGGATTTGATTACTTCGGATAAGCAATGGTCTAAGCTTCTCAGAGCCAGGGTGCTTGTCAAAAACAAGTTTACAAGGCTGCATATTTCCTCCTCTGTATAGCAGGGCTTAAAAACTCATATTGATTCTGTTTTGGAACACTGTAAATGGCATATTGGTGATGGATCTTCTTGTAATTTTTGGACTGATACATGGCTCAGCAAACCTATGGTCGATTTTCTGCATATTCCTCAATCTATTCATTCTTTCCTTCATGCTAAAGTAAAGGATTTCAAAATAGATGGAAGGTGGTCCATTCTTGAGATAATCTTACAGAAATCCAATGATCTTGCTGTTGAGCTTGATTAGTATATCATCCCTTCAGATCCTGTTCCTGATTCTCAGGTTTGGGATGGATCAAGCAAAGATGATTTTACACAAAAATTTGATTATGAGTTTCTTCACTCGATTCATTCTCAGGTTAGTTGGGGTAATCTTATTTGGTGCAAATCTATTCCTCCTTCAAGATCTCTTCTGATCTGGAGAATTCTTCATAATAAGCTGCCTTCTGATGATGTTCTATGGACAAGAGGCTGTTATGTTGTCTCTATTTGCTATCTGTGCTTTAAAGCTTATGAAACATCTGATCATCTTTTCTTCCACTATGATTTTGCAACTCAAATGTGGACTTGGTTAGCATCTTGTTTGTCTGCAAATATTTGCTGCAATTCAATGATTTCAATTCTGTCTTTACTAGACCAGAAAAGAAGTTCTCAAACCTGAGACGTTGTCCTTTCTAGAATTGCTAATTCTCTTTGGTACATTTGGTACATCAGGAATCAATTTCGGTTTGAAGGGAAAAAGTTACTATTCAGGCTGCTATTTCTTTGGCAAAGTCAGCAATTTCTCTTGCTGGAAATTTGTCTACTGGTTTCTCTTTTAATAATGCTATAGATAACAAAATTCTGCAGGTTTTCTCAGTTTTGCCTAAGCTGAGTAAGGCTCCAGTTGTTCTGGAAGTTATCTGGAAGGCTCCTAGCTTCAGTTGGATAAAATGTAACACCGATGGTTCTGCTCAAGGTGCTCTAGGCATAGCTGCTTGTGGTGGGATTTTTAGAGACAAGTTTTCAGCTTCTCTTGGTTGTTTTGCTCTGAATATTGGAGTGTCCTATGCTCTTAATGCTGAATTAATGGGTGCTATTATAGCCATTGAAACTGCCTATTACAGAGGATGGCATCATCTATAGTTAGAATGTGATTCAACTTTGGTTATTTGTGCTTTCTTATTGCCCTCCATTGTTCCTTGGCCTCTTAGGAATAGGTGGTTGAATGTATTGTCTTTATCTAGGAAGATGCATTTCATTTATTCTCATGTCTTTAGGGAGGGAAACGCTCGTGCTGATTTATTGGCTAATTATGATACTAGGATTATTGGTTTAGATTGGTGGAATTCAACTCCAAGTTTTGTTCTTGTAAGTTTTTTAGAAATCGGTTTGGCTATCCAAACTATAGATTTAAGTAATTCCTTCATGGGTCAGGTCTATGTCCCCCATGTTTTTTGTATTCTTTTTGTTTTTGTTTTTTTATTTTTTATTAATAAAAGGTCATTAGGAGTATTCTTTCCTTTTTGATGCTTTTATCCTTACGGAGGGTTTTTCATCAAAAGGTTTTAACTAGGCTCCTTTTGTTGTTTGCTTTATATATATATATATATATATATATATATATATATATATATATATATATATATATATATAGAGAGAGAGAGAGAGAGAGAGAGAGAGAGAGAGAGAAATGTTTTGGAAATTTTTGTTAGGTGTCAGCTTCTCATGTAATGGCTTCTCTTATACTTTTCTTTTACCTTTTCATTTTGGTTAAGTTTTCAAATTAATTTGAAGTTAGTATTTTTCAAAACTTTTTTTTTTTTTGAAAAAAGCAAACTCATATCATTTCCAAGTAAACTTGTTCAGCAATACATGGTGGAATAATATCAAAATAAGAGGAGCTAGCATATAAAGTAGATGCCCTAGCTAATGTATGAGCAACTAAATTAGCTTGTCTCCGGATAAACTTAACATGATAAGTTGGTAGTAAGTTTAAAAGATGTCTGCATCCCTGTAGTAGGACCCCAAACTCAGTATCATCCTTCCTTGCATTGGAAAGGCCATCAACAATCAATTTGCAATCTGTTTCTACAATGACACGATCAAAACCAAGTAGTGGCATCCACTGAGTTGCTTTATATAAGCCAATTATTTCTCCTTCATGCACGTTGGGGCAGCCATTAAACCACTTAGTGTGTGCCCTGATAAAACTCCCTGCTGCATCTCTAACACATATGCCTATGCCAAAACGAAAATCTTGTGGAAAAAAACCTGCATCAATATTACACTTAACATAACTAATGGGTGGTGGTGTCCATGTATTTGCAGCGTCTTCCTGGTTATGAAAAGGTAAGTCTTTATACTTGTTTGAGACTTGCAACCAATCAAAAAGCATGTTCTTGGAGTGGTATACTACATTAGTTGGGTTGAAATCTTTATTGTTCCACACTTTCTCATTTCTTCCTTTCCAAATGCCCCACAAAACCATAGCAAATAAGCTTTGTTGTCTTGCATCCAACTGGGAATAGATTCTCCAAAAGAGATCATCAAAGCTACCTACTACATCAAGTAAAGGATCGATCAACCTCCATAAAATTATTCCTTCCCAGCAAGCTTTAACCACGTTACATCCTAACAACAAATGCCAAGTATTTTCAAGGTTTGGATCACATAAAGGGCATATACCTGGGCATTCAACTCCACGACTTTGTATCCTCATGCGAGTAGGTAGACAATCACGGCATGCCCTCCATAAAAAGTGTTTAACTCTGTGTGGGACTTGCATTTTCCATAACATGTTCCAGTTGCCATGCACCTTCAAGCCACTACTATCAACGATTCTCTCCATGTAGCAATGGTAGGCGATCTTTACACTATATTGGCCATTGTTACTCATGCCCCAAATAATAGCGTCCTATCTCGACACATCCGGCGCAGGTATAGAAAGTATAGCACGTACATCTCTTGGGTCCAGTAGTTCATTCATGAAATGAGTGTTCCAACCATTATCATTGGGCAACAAAATATCACAGACTCTCAACAAAGAGTAATGTTCCGAATGTTCAGTTTGTAAGTATGCATTATCCTGATCTCTCAACCAAGGGGAAGACCAAATATTGACCCGGGTACCATTTCCAATTCGCCATCTATAACCCGCCTTTAGCAACACCTGTGAATTACGGATGCTATGCCACATGAAGCTTGGATTATAACCAAAAGCAGCTTCTAAAAAATCCCCACTTGGGTAGTATTTAGCTTTGAAAATTCTTGAAACTATAGCATCAGGGTTGTTCATAAGTTTCCAACCAAGTTTCCCTAGCATTGCTAAATTAAAGCCTTTAAGATACCGAAAACCCAAACCTCCATTTTCCTTTCTTGCTGTCAAGCACTCCCATCTCAGCCAATTTATTCCTTTCATCACCCCCTTTTTTGAACCCCATCAAAAAGAATTCATCATACGCTCCAATTCCTCCGTAAGTGATGAGGGGAGTAAGAAAACACTCATACAATATGTAGGAATGGCTTGAGCCATAGATTTAACCAAAATCTCTCTACCTGCTTTTGATAAACTTTTTGCACTCCATGAATTTATTTTGTTCCAAACTCTATCCCTTAAGTAGGCAAAAATAGCACATTTTTTTCTACCAACCAAAGATGGGATCCCCAAGTACTTACCCGATCTTATGCTTTGAGACACCTCCAAAACTGTGAAATGTTATTACATGTTGCTACATCAACATTAGTGCTGAAAAAAATTTCAGATTTTGACATATTTATTGTTTGTCCTGATGCAACTTCATAAACATGCAAAATGTCTTTCACAACCTCACATTCACGCACTGTGTCTTTAAAAAACAAGAAGCAATCATCTGCAAATAAAAGATGGATTATTATTGGAGCTCCTCTACATACCTTGGCACTATGTATATCACCTCTTGCTTCAGCTTTTTTTAAAAGAGCAGTTAGGCCTTGGGCACAAATTAAAAAGAGATATGGTGACAGCGGATCCTCCTACCTTTAAACCCCGTCCTGGCACAATCGGACCTATAGACTCATTATTCATAAGAATAGAGTAAGATACTGATTGTGCACACATTGTAACCCAAGCCACCCATTTTTGATCAAAACCCATCTTCAAAAGCATTGCCTTCAAATAACCCCAGTCAACTCTATCATATGCTTTACTAATATCAAGCTTTAGCGCCATTTCACCCTTTCTCCCATTTCTCTTACATTTCATATGGTGGAGAATTTCTGTTGCCATTAGAACATTATCCAGGATGGATCTTCCCGGAAGAAAAGCCAATTGCTCACAAGAAATACATTTTGATAGGAGAGGCTTGAGTCTATTTGCCAAAACCTTCGAAATTATTCTGTAGCTTACATTACATAGAGATATCGGCCTCAATTGTTGCATGCTAGAAGGATGTTCACATTTTGGGATTAAAGTGACATTTGTTTCATTAAGCTGAGAAGGAAATACACCCATATCCAACCAAGTCACAGCAGAATTAAAAATATCTTTCCAACAAATATCCCAAAAATGCTTATAAAAACCTGGATTTGAACCGTCTGGTCCAGGTGCTTTATCTGCATGCATGTCATCAAGTGTAGCTTTGAACTCTTCTTCACGCAAAGGAGCTAGAAGCAAAACGTTATCAGCTTGTGTGATGCATGGCTTGATTACGTCCAAAACTGGACCATATTGCCCCTGTTGATGCATGAAGAGGTTGCGAAAATATTCCTCAGCTACCACACATAATTCATTTTGAGATTCAGCATATGACCCATCTTCTTTCTGAAGTTTCTTCACAACATTTTTTCTTTTTCTAGTGGATGCCAATGCATGGAAATATTTTGTATTACTATCTCCATCTCTCAACCAATATACTTTTGCCCTTTGCCTCCAATAAGTGTCTTCCTTCACCAGGATATCATTTATTTTACCCTTCACTTCCTCAAATAGTGCAACAGATCTTGCATCATCCTTGTATCTTAGATCTTCGAGTTGTCTTCTATAATCAGCTAGAGACACACGAAACTTGTTGCGCACCTTCCTACCCCACACCTCCATATCTGCCACACAATGATTAATTTTAGTTAAGAGACTTGCTGCACTATCCTTATTCCACCCACTTGAAACCACCTCCCCAACATCTGGCTCCTCCAACCAAGAATTCTCAAATTTAAATCTCCTATAAAAAGGCAATAAAACTTCCTCCTTCAGTTTAAGAAAAATTGGAGAGTGATCAGAAATTGTTGCCATTAAATTATGTAGAGTAGCTGCCACTCTGTTGTTATCATTGCCCTATCCAACCTCTCCTCAACTGCTCCAATTTTGCCTTTGCTTCGAGCCCACGTAAAAGGATACCCAACCAAATCCAAATCATTCAAATTACGCTCTTCAATAGTTTCACGAAAGCCTCTTATCATCCAAGAGGGGTGTTCGACTCGTCCGCACTTATCATCATTTGAGAGCAAATCATTAAAATCTCCCATAATACACCAAGGGAGTGATGAACTTGCTGCCAACCTCCGAATTTGCGTCCAAGCCTCCTTACGCCTATGACTCTCCGGGAAACCATAATAGCCCGTAAATCTCCACATACCTCCATCCTCATTGGTCACCTCTAAATTGATATAATTGTTTGCATAACTAATCACACTGCACTGACACGAGTTACACCATAACACAGCTAGACCTCCACTTCTTCCCACCCTATCAACAGCAAAAGCATTATTAGAGCCCACCTTTACCCGAATTTCCTCAATTTTGCTTGCATGTACTAAAGTTGCACATAAAAAAATAACATCCGGCCTATAAGTCCGAATGAGATCTCTTAAATTAGGAACTGCTCTCAGGTTGTCCAAGCCTCGACACTTCCAACTCAGTATACTCATTGTCCCTAGCGGGCCTGATTGCCAGGGCCCGCCAATAAAAAATGCTGAGCTGTTGTTCCAGTCTCCATAGAATCCACACTTACAGGAAGCCCATTATTTGTTGTGTTTCCCGCAATAAAGACCCCATTTCTACGTCTCTTTCTTTCACCTATATTTTCTTCCTCTGTATCGTGACTTGATTGCTCAAAAACATCATTACTTTGACTTCTGTATTTTTCAAAACTTATTTTCTTAAAATTGTGTACTTATTATCTGCCAAGTATTTGTTATTAAATGCTTGTCTCTAATATCAAAAAATAAATAAATGCTTATCTCTGTTTTCTCTCAACCGTGCATGCATCATCTTTTCTACTTCCCAATGCTTTTCTTCTCCACTACCGAAAATGTTTCAAATTCTCTCTCAATTTTCTCTCACCGGAATGCTTCAATAATCTCTTCTTGCTCTTCATTTCCTTAAAACCCCACCACTGGTTATTCTTCCACTTCCGCTCCCACCACAAGCACGTACCTTTTTTCATTCTCTTCACTCTAAGATTCTTCTTCCAATGCTTTTTTTATTTTTTTATTTTAAGTATTTTCGCCGAGATTTGTTAGAATTGGTGTTGCAGAGGAAAATGGAATTACTTATACTCCTGATCAGATTGTGGTTAGTAATGGAGCTAAACGGATTCTTACTCAGGCTGTGATTGCAGTTTGTTCCCCAGGAGACGAGGCAGGTAAATGGAGTTAATATATAATGGCTACAACAAACAGAGTGAGATTGGATCACCAACCGAAAGTTAAGGTCTCTCTCACACACACAGACACTCATTCTTACTCTGATTTAATTAAAATACATTATTTTTCTTCAATGAGTACGTTTTAAAACTAATAAACTCTTTGATATCTTCAGCGAGGTACGTAAAAGACGTTCAGAGTCTCATTGCAACGCAAGAACAGAGTGAGATTGCTTCGGCTCTGAACCTTCTAAACGCGGCTCTGTCTATTTCTCGGGGTTAGGATCAAGCCTTTTTTTTGCATAATTTTATTATTTATTTTTTAGAAATTATATATTATATATTTTGTTGTTTTGTGGCATGTGTTGCTTCCCCCATCTGCTTTGCTTCCATGCTTTTGTGTATGTATTCATAATTAAAAAATATGTAAAGAGGTTGGGAAATAACAATTTATTGGAGGATATTAATTTTATGTATTTCTTTTTTGGTGATAAAAGAGTTTTGTTTATGTTGTTACTTTCCATTACAATCCTTCAAGCTAATTAAGGATGACACGGCCCTTGAGGAAGATGGCTATAGAAAGGTATCTTTATTTGTATTTAGATTTGGTTTAGCACATTTTTTTTGTGGTGGTAAAGGGTGTATACAAATATTTTATAATGGTATAATGATATCTTCGTGCATGGATTTTCAGCAAAATTTGCCTTCTTTTCATGTTTAATCTGTGCTTCAAAAATTGCACCACTTCTGTATTGGGTGATTTTATACCAAAAATGATATTTGGAGTTGTTATTGGATTGATAAGACAAAATTGTGTCTTTCAAGTGTAAATGTGCATTTGAAAGTATCATATTGGTAGCACAAAAAGTGCTCTCTTTTGTTTGCTAGTCTAGAAAATAAATAGTCTATCAATCGATTAAAAGATTGTTTTTATCAAATCAAAGTAATAAATAAATAGAAGATTACAGTGTTGTGGAATTTTAATTATCTTGATTTATAAATTACCAATCCCTTGGCTCAATTGAGGATTGGTATTTGAACATGTCATCCCGTCAGCATTGATTTTTTTCTACTGATGTGGTAACTTTTGGGTTGCTGAGCATGCTATTTAAATGATTCAAAATATTTTGGAATTTTCTCAATTAAAAAACTTAACCGTCTTTCAATGTAAACCAAGAAATTCAAAATATGGTTGTTGTAGTGACCAATTCTATACCTTTCTAGCTCTCGAATCAATATTTCAATTTTCTTTTGTTTTTGTTCAATTTAGTTTATTGAATTGGACGTTGCCTCTCCGTCTCATCCTGGCAGCACATACCATCCATGTGAATAAGTTTATGTGCAAGACAGGTATATCCCCCTCCAACATTTTTTGTTCTTTTTTTCTTCTGGTCTAAGTTGTATTTGGCTGATTCTTGATTTATTGGGCAGGTGGTTCCCTGATCAGATTCTATAGATAAGATTTAGAATTAAATGTGTGTTGTTTACACATGAACTCGACTTTGATTATGCTTTCCAATTTTATGGTATTCCTGCCTTCAGTAGATTGTTCTAACTGGTTTGAGTATGATATTTGAAGTTTTCTGTATTGATGATACAATTGTAGAGCTTTTAAGGTGTGATACACCTACACATGTCTTAAGAGCATATTTATTAATTGTCATTGTCATTACTTAACATATTTATTAATCTCATGATGTTCATGTTAGATCAGCAAGATTATACTTCCTACTTTTCATCTACTGAGCAATAGAATATATTTCATGATGTATTAGCAGGGTATTTTGAAGGGTAATGAAGGAAAATTAACCAGCATATGTATGTACTTAGATATGTTTGGTTCATGTGCATGACTATTACAAACATGTTTTGCTTTGTTATTGGCTACATGCTACAAATGAACTTTATGTTCCCTCTGTTGGTTTCTTAGTTTGCAAACAATAGAACAACTGCTATGAACAATACAAGACTAAAAGTCTATAATAGTGATGGGAGTTTGTCGAGCTATTTCTGCAATTGGATATGATTAGTATTAAAAGTTTTTGAATACCAGCATCTTTTAATTCTTTTAACAGCTAGAATTTTCTTCACTATGGGACTTGCTTCTCATTTTGAATTTTCTCTCAATTGCTTCCATGAAAGTCTCTTGCATGTTCATGACTACATGATTTGTTCAATCTACACAACAGAGGTCATTCCACTGGATTTAGAGCAGAATTTATTGACTATTTAATGTTCTTCTTGGCTGAAATGACAAATATATAATCCGAGTTTGCAATAGTTTATTGGTCAAAAAGATTTTAATGTTCTTTAATTTTTTTTGCTATAATATAACCATGGTGTGTGTAAATATTTGAAACTATTGAGCATAGACCTGTTATGGTTTGGTTTGGTTTTCACTTAACAAAATTGAACTGGATTGTTTTTATTTTGTAAGTTATTAAATTAGAATACATTGTGATGATTCCTATTTTCATGTCTATATCATAGACTTTCAGTCTTCAGCTAAAGTTTAGTTCAAGTTGTAATGATCTTTTGTTCAAATAATTCTGACATTTTGTGCATTGTAACAGTTTTCCCAATATGATTGATGCTAGAATCAGAATCGATGGATCTTGGTTTGGAAAATCAGGGGGAATCAATCAAAACAAGCTAAATTGTCTTGATAAGCTTTCTTTTCTAATTCTAGCAAATTTTGCAAAATGTTGGGTTATATCACTTATATATAATTCTGATTTTGAGGTTGTTGTTAAGGTTGCAGTAGATGAAGGTTTATCTAAGAGTAAGATTTCTGTTGCGGAAGTGGTGAAGGTGAAATAAGACTCCTGGAGTAATCCAATTGAAGAATTATAGCACTAAATTTATACATGCATGATCGATCTGCGCTCCTGTAACATGTATTTAGATATATGATTGTGTAGTTGTGAAATTTGCATCATCATTATTGTTGAGAACTTGAGGTGTAGTGAATAAATGAAAGTTGTTATAAGGATAAATGGAAAAAAGTGTGTTAACATATGATTGTAATGTGTTCTTGCGAAGCAATAGCTAGGTTCAAGGGAGGGTCTTGGTGCCATGTTTGGAGTCTTTGAGTCTTCACTGTCTTTCAGTTCTAAAGATTAAGTCTTTTTATTTTTCTTCGAAAACACCTTCTAGGTAAAAGGCATTTTTTGGCTTTTGATATGAATATGCACTGTTTGCTTTAAGCCATATTTGTGTCCTCTTCCTGGTTGTGTAACAAAATCGGTTTTTATTCTCAATTTTAAGTTTCTGATATGGAGATGCTTATACTGAATAAGAATGAGGGCAGTTTTCTACAATTGCAATTAGTGGTTGAATAGATTAGATTTGACATGTTAGTTCATTTTAACTTCTCAAAGAATGTATGATTCATGTGACATGTGATGTGAGGGTGTCATGACAATAAACTATAGCACTAGAAACAAGCAGTAGTAGATTTTAATAGTTTTTCACCAGTTATAATCAGATGAGTTGTGGTTATTATTTGTATCATGTCAAGCATTCAATATCTAAGATAAATAGAGAGAAGTACCTTGGAACAAAGGGTTCTATTGATTCGCACGGTCAAAAGAGAAAAATAAACATTTCCAACTATAATTTAGGAATGGTGTCTCATCCATCTCACTGCCTGTATTTGGCATTGTTGCATAATAAGTATTAGTAAATTGTATTTGCCTCCAATTGGTTGTAATTTTAATTCTATGCTTTGTCATGTGAGAAGATTGTAGAGACGGCCTACGATCCTGAGGACCTGATCAGGATTGTAACAACAAGGAGTAATGCACGGTTAAATGCAACATTAAATCACTACAACAAAGATTTTTGGAATGTTGTAGACAAGGTATAAATGTTTTGACCATTTATGAGTACTTCTTTGATGTACTAAATCACTGCAATACTCTTATTTCTATATTTTCTACTCATGTTTGCTTTTTGTCTGAGTACCTAAGGAAGCAGGTATGAAGAGTGCAAATTTGCTTTGGAACCTATCCTATTAAACAGGCACCTATAATATAATGCCAAATTTGTTCTCAACCATGATTAATTACTGCTCACTTCAGTTATTTTTTTTTAATTTTCTAGCTGGATTTGTAAGTTATGTCTGATTTTTTGCTTATCACAAATCTCTAATCAAAGAAATAGAAGGGAAGCAAGTATTATCAATTAAATTTAAGTTGTTGATTGTTTGTTAAAATATTTCTTTTTTGCAACCATAACCAAAAGGAGTGGCTGGACTATCTGGATCTCTACCTTATGGGTATAACACAATGAAATTAGTTTCCTCTTACAACATTCCAGTTAACTTCGTTTGGAATACTATACTGTATCACTGAAGTCAAGTTCTTATATTAAGACTTTTTACTATGTTCTTCCATATTCACTGGCCTGTCAGCATGAAAAATGGGCATCTTACAAAAGCTAACATACCTAGCACATAGAGAGCAATGATCTGACACCTATTTCATTGAGAGTTCTGAATAATAAAGCTTCTTTTCTTTCTCTATGTATATTGTAATTGTTATTTGTTATTTTGATTTCTCATGTTTTTATGAATAACATGATGACATATTTTTCATAATTTTCTTCTTGATGCGGGTATAAGGTTGGAAAATGCTTATATACTTCATCTGGTAAGCTTCCTATTATTTTTTATAATTATCTGATGTCTCTACGGGTGGCCTGACTACTATTATACACTGCGATGAATTTCGAGGTCTCTTTCCAAGGACTACCAAAGTGAAGTGTCTAAGTGATGTTGGATTGTTTCTTGATGTGTAAGTGGCAAACTGTAGTATCTCATGCTTTCAGTACCATTTCCACCATCGCCATTTGATCTTTGTTCTTAAATTAGTTCTTAATTGTTGTTCCCTTTGGAATTATAGGATTGATGTGTCTGGCAGGAGTACCATCAGGAACTTATACAGTGGTGTCATAGGATTGGAGGTACCACACTGGTTATGAAGCTGCCAAATTGCCAATTTATTTTAGTATGAAAGAAAATTAGTTTGCTAGCTAGATTGTATCTTTCTTCTTTTTTCAGTTATTTTAATCATAACTTCATTGTTTGATCTATCATTTATTTTGTCTTTTAAGGTACACACAGAGTTCTAAAGATGACAAAATACAATAATTTTTTCATGGGAAGACTAGAACAATGATCTACAAGAGTTGTTGCATGGGTTTATTTACTCTACATCCACATTTATTCTTCCTTTATCATTATCTTCTTTTTCAATTTTTTTTCAATCCTTTTGATGAATATTTTGTTGAATGCCATTGGAGCTAAGATGAGCTTGTCTCTCTGTACTTTTGAATTATGTGTCATCTATCTGAATTTTTAATATGGAAATTTTCAATTATGCATCTTTATCTTTTTCATGGTAGTATCACAGGATTGTGCTTCTATGGCCTGCAGCCTAGCAAAAACACATCAATTAAGAATATAGACATAATGAAATCAACCATAACATGATTGATAAAGGAATTTCAAGTAGTCAATAATGGTGAACTTACTAAAATGATAAGTTTCAGGACATGGATTAGTCCCCAACTATTTTTACCTTTTCTAAATGCCTTCTTATCTGAAAGCACCTTATTGCTTTTAAGGCGTTTCTGCTCTCCTATGGCAGCCCTTCAATAGTGCACATTTGATTAGCATATGTTAGTTAGATGGCCTTCACAATCAAGATATTCTAATGTCATAGAAGCCAAAAGCAACATGGTACCCAAAATAAGAAGCTTTATTAACCTGGAGAATTAGAAAATATAAAAAGAAGAAGTGTTCTTATAACTTTGCAATTTTATTCTTTTCCTCTTTTGAGGGAGACGGTGGGACATAATATCAATGATGCAAATGAGTAAGAATTTCATTCTTTCTTGATTACCAAATTGAGAGTTACAATGTCATGTCCAGGGGTCATAAAGTCAAGGAGGCATTAAGAGAACAGATCATGTAAACTACAATTAATGGAGGTAAATTTCCTTTTCTTGGTGCTTATAGTGAATAAAATTAGTTTATGTTTTATGTGCTTCAGTTCATCAGTTCTATTTATATTTGAATCATTCACTCTTTTTAGCTTTGCTTAGTTTGATCGGGAAAAGATTCATCAAAAAAAAAAGCTTGATCGGGAAAACTCTCGGCTCATCACATGATAGCTGAGATGTGATATTTTACATTTATTATCCAAGTTTTCATTATAAATTTTATTTCCAGTCTATTCCAGTTCATAGCTGTTGCCCATCTATCACATTATACTTAAGCAAGAAATAGCTTAATGAGATAGGTGTTGGCCTAGAAAACAAGATCGCCATTGACTGAAAGTGTCAAAGATAGTTCTAGTGAGACTCTTGACTACCAAAAAGGCTGATTTATCAATTCCTGTTCTCTTTGCTCTCCCGGTTCTGACCATATGGTTCCATAGATAATGCAAAGGCTATTTTGAACCTGCATTTGCTAGATATCCCTTACAGCTAGGTCAAGAATCATTTGGATTGGTAATAAATCCTTTGAATTAGTTGTATGCATTTGAGTGATTCTGTTTAAAATAGTATATTCTTGCACGAGTAATTGCTTTATCTTTGGGCTTCTGTTGAATTCATGCACTTGAGATGCAAACTTGAACTTCAATAAGCTGGCATATTGTTTATGAATCTGAAACTGCAATATTTTATTTACATTATATATATCTATTTGGTTTTGGTCATCTTTGCTTTTTGATTTCCTGTTATTTGCAATTTTTCCTCGTCCCATCAATTGCTTTGTCACCTTTTTGACTGTTGTGAAGTGCCTGTCCATTTCTTTCATAACTTTGCTTGAATTATTCCCTTTGTTGCTAATTATTCGAAACCTACTGTCAACTTCTATTTGATATTATGAAACCAAAGCTATTATGAGTGTACTACACTTAATGTATTCGTTTTGTGTTCTTTTTTTTTTTTTTTTTTTTTTTTTACTTTTTTATCTTTGCATATCGGATTCAAGTTTGCATTCTCTGTGTCATGCAGCACCGACAGCTGTTGACAATAGTAAGAGAAGAAACTAGGCAGTATCAATCATTACACTCTATCCACACAACTGCCCTTGTGGCTAAAGAGCTTCTGGCTAAGCGTGGAAGGAAATCAAGGTCATAATGGCTTGGAGGCAATAACTGAAAGCATGTTGGACTAGATATAATTTCATACCAAGCTACCTTAGCCATTATATTATTTACTATCTCTGTTTTGTTGTCTATTCAGTAATTATTTTTTCATGATTGTCAGAACTTATTAAGACCCCAAGACCTGTCTGTAGGAGGTACTTTTATTCTACGTGCTCAAGTTCCTGATGTGGTGAAGGATCTGTAGTTTGTAAATTGCATAGTCCTTATGTGTTTGTGAATGCCTGTGTTAAAAAGACCAAGTTATATGTCATGTGCCTTCTATAGTTTCTGTTGCCTTTGGTTACCTATAGATATCATTCACCTGTTGATATTGATCTTGGTCAATAATTCTGTTTAGATCTTTGCTTGCTGATCTTGGTCAATGTTAATTTTTTATTTAGTAACCTAAAAAACTATTAGGCGACAATAAGCAAAAGAATGTAGCAATGACCTAACTATATCTGAATAAAAAAAAATAACTATATGCAGATTGGATGTTGAACTACATATCTAATTTAAGAAGGCAATCAGCTTTCAAATGTGATGAAATATCTTATATGTTCCATTATATTATACTAATTTTGACTTCAATGAAGTATACAATGCAATATTAAGGCAACATACCTGTCATGTTCCCTTATTGAATATGCACTCTGTTTCGGTCCCAAAGGCATAATTTAATTACTTTTATTCCCCAACTTAAGTTAAAAAAAGATTTAAAGGATGTGGTATTATTGAGTATTGTTGGTTTCCATGTGTTTTAGTGGCAACTGTAATAAAGGAAAAGAGAAATAAATCAGAAAGATAATAAAGAAATTATAGGATTCTTTTTTCAGGATTCCTTTGATATGGCACCAACCTTTTAAAGACTACTCAGTTAAGGGCGGTTTCTAGGGTGGGATACCATACATCTCTCCCATCATGAGAGACCATGAAGTAGGGGCATGCAAGCAAGTTTTTAATTATCTTAAAATTCCTATATTTTTCAATTTTGAAATATTCACCCAATCCCATTCTCTCACTCCTCCTCCCTAATCTCACCTTCGTTGTTGCCGCCGCCTATTCCTTCCTCGCCGCTGCCGCTTACTCGCCTCTGTCGCTCCACCATTCTCTCCCTCTCTCTCAATCTCAGTCTCGCGACCAGATCTACGCGGACCGCAAGCCTAGAACCATCGCGCACCACCTCCGGACATTCAATCGGTCGACACCTCCACAGAGAACATCAAGAACCCACTGAGATTTTGTGCTAACATCATTATTCTTTCAGAACCAAAAAAACTAAAAATAAAAACAAGGTAATATATATGAATATAAACACCAAACACAAGAACCCCCAATGAAGAAGCATCGCGACTCCCACAGAGAAGGATGAGATTGATCATGGGTTGAGGTATCTGATTGTGTCTAGAAAAGGGTGGCATTAGGGATTTGTTGCGGTACACTGTGGTGGGTGACATTCCAAGTTTTTCAAGGTTTATAGAGACCAACTTCCATGACAATATTGAAGAAACAGCTTCGTTGGTGGGTCCTACTTCTGATCACC
Organism: Ammopiptanthus mongolicus; assembly: GCA_039655645.1. Lineage (NCBI taxonomy): Eukaryota > Viridiplantae > Streptophyta > Magnoliopsida > Fabales > Fabaceae > Ammopiptanthus > Ammopiptanthus mongolicus. Next base: position 59,458,831 of record CM077345.1, read on the forward strand.
GGTGGATCATCATGGTTTCCATTATTGTTTGCAAAATCATTGCTTTCTTCGTTGAGCCTATGGTGTGGACTGCCTACTTCCTTGATTTTCTGCTTAATCTTCTCACTCCCACAAGCACAGATATTTGAAGTTTCTAGATTCTAAAGGATTGTTGGATTTGTGATTGCGGGGAAGTGGGAGGGGAGGTGGAGGCGATGGGGGTGGGGGTGGGTCGGTGGGGTTCGGGGAATGGGAGGGGCGGTGGAGAAGGAGAGAGAGGGAGTAAGAGAAAAGGAAAAGGAGTGAAAAGTAATATTTTTTTTTTTTACGAATAAGGTTTTTTCATGGTCTTTCATGGTGGGAGACATGACATGGTCTCCCACCCTAGAATTTGCCCTCAGTTAAGTTGGGACACTCTTATAAATTCCTATGACTTATGACTTTTAGAACTAAATCTAAAATTTTAAATGTTATATTAATTATATTATAGTTACCCGTGCAATTACAATTAGTAGTTGAATTAAATATTGGAACAATTTACTTTGAAAGAAAATTTCGCACGGGTCTCGTACACTAAAATTTATTCTTGTGATTATAAAGATAATATATATTGATACTTATGTTTACTTTTGTACTTCATGTTATTTTAGTCATTCTCATTTCCTTTATTTTTTTATTCGGGTATGGAGTAATGTCACTATGTTACACTTTTTGACATATTACATGTTATATAGGCTGTGGTAGTGGTGTTTTTTACACCTTTTGACATATTACATGTTAGACGGGCTCTGGTGGTGGTGTTTTTTTCTACTGTGTTATTGGGTCTATAACTCTAAAGAGAGCAAATCATATGCTCACGGTTTACATTATTCATTTTTGACAATGTTACAAACTCCCTTCGACATTGAATTTGTTTAAATTATTCTTTGTAATATATTGTCATTTAAGAAACCGTGAATGATATAACTTATAAACTTTCAATATTTTATTTATATTGCTTTTGTCTTTAATCTTGTGATACAACTGAAAGAAATATTTTTCATATTATTATGAATGTAGTTAGAAACTAAAATGATATTTATATGAAAAGAGATCCAAATAAGAAAAACTGAATTAAAAATTATTCGTAATAAGTAATAAATTATTGTTAGGTATTATTAATTTTATAAAAAAATTAAACTTTAGTTGCTATTTTTACCCCAATTATGTATCATTTATTATAGTATAATTTTGTTAAACAATAATAAATTTAATGTGTATAATTGTGCTTTTATTTTTTAATCAATAATATATTATTATTATTTTTCTATCAAAATTGCTACCACAGTTAATATTATTCAACTTTTAATACTTTTAAATGAATTACTAGTTAAACCAAGTTGCCAAGGTGTTCCATCAAGCACCGCAAATCCTTCTGGGAGCTTCCACCCTCTCTAATGGCGTCAAGCGCTACCTTCTGCAGTTTCAACGCCTGGCTCGTTTCCACGCCGTTTCCACTCACCGAATCAGCCAGAGCTCGAGCCAACTCGTCCGTGTTGGGAACAGTTCTCTCACCCTCGCACACTTTCTTCGCCACCTTCAACTCCTCCACAAGCAGCGTGGCATCAACAAATTGGTCAGCAGACATTGGCCACGCAAGCAGGGGCACCCCAGCCACCACCGATTCCACCACCGAGTTCCATCCACAGTGAGTTAAGAACGCGCCCACCGCCCTGTGTCTCAGTATCATCACCTGCGGGGCCCACCCTCTAATCACGAGGCCTCTCCCAACCGTACGATCTTCAAACCCCAACGGAACAACAACGTCACTATCTTCTTGATTTTTGTTCTTTGTATTCATGGGCTCTTTAACTGACCAAATAAAGGGGACCCCACTCTTCTCCAGCCCTGACGCGATCGCTACCGTCTGATCCTTAGTCAGAATAGTTTGGCTCCCGAAACACACATACACCACCTTGTGGTTCTGGTTCCCTCGTTGATCAAGCCATGACACGACGTCGTTTATCAAGACAGAACTTGACCCACCTCTTTTATTAGTTGACAAATCATCCTCTGGAAGTAACGGTCCTACTGCCCACACACGATCATGGCCTAGTTCCATTTTGAGAAAATCAAGATAAGGCTTCTCCAACTCATTGAACGAGTTCACAACGAGTCCATAGCTTTCAATGTTCCCCAAAAACCAATCTTTGAAGAGATCTGAATCTGGGTCTCCACCAACGTAGCTACGAAACAAGGGAGACACCTGCCACCAAGGATACTTTGGGGAATTCGGAAGCTTGTAATACGAAAGGATCTCGTTTTCGTCTTCGACGTTAGTTCGTTTTGGCATTTCCTTCCAGAGGAAATACATGGTGGACAAGGCGAAAGCACCGGAAGGTGAGAACACGAGTCTCCGAATACCGAGTTCGGAAGCTAGGTGTTGGGTCCAACCGCAGAACATGTCTGAGATTATGTACTGAGGAGGCGAAGGGTGGGATTTGAACCAGTTGAGGAGTGGTTGGTGAAGCTTTGAGAGAGAGAGAATGATGGCTCGCATGGATTGTGGCATGTCCTTGGCGTTCTCTATGCCTGGAGGGATAGAAGGGTGAGAAGGGAATGGGAGGACCAAAGTGGTGATTGAAGGGTGAGATGAAAGGAGATGGTTGTTGATGAAGGTTTGGTTCTTTGGGGAAGTGAGCACTGTGATGGTGAGGTTTCCATTGGAGGCTAGCTTGTGGGTTAGGTCGAAGAGGGGTATCATGTGGCCTTGTGCTAGGAATGGAATCGCCAGGACATGTGGCCGTGCGTCGCCTTTGCCGCTTAGAACCGTCATGGTCGGTGGTGGGTTGGCTGCAATGGAGAATTTGAGAAAGGTTAACTTGGAGCTTGGAAGAGAAAGCAAATGAGAATATGCTACCAAAAAGAGGAGAGAATCATCGGATGCGGTGTTCGGTTTAGGAGCTTGATAGTTTATTCGTTAAGCTAATTATTTGGTGTCTATAGATAAAACTGATCTTCAATTTGATTCCCATAGGTAAGAAATTTTTCAAATCAATATAATTATTTTTAATTCGATACTTATCATTTATTAGTGTTATAACGTTGTTTATTGGAGTTAGAGTATAGGGATCAAATTGAAAATGATTATCACATGTAGGGACCGAATTCAACAAAAAAAAAAATTGAATTCGATTCCTACATATGACAATCATTTTCAATTTGGTCACTGTCATGTGCCAGCATTATAACAACAACAAACAGTGATGATCAAATTAAAAATAATTATACATATAGGAACTGATTTAAAAAGTTTTTACATATAGAGACTAAATTAAAAATAGGAACCAAAATATTAGTTTAACCTAGTTTTTTATAAGCGAAATGCTAATGCTACTTAGGTCACATTTGAAAAAACAACTTAATTAAGTGTTTATGCAATAAGTATTTTTTTTTTTTTTAAAATAAGCTAAAAATAATTTATTTTTATAAGCTTCTTTCACAAACTTATAAAAATAAGTTAAAAAAAACTTATGTAAATATCATATATTATTTTTATAAATTATTTATATAAGTTTATTTTCATAACATATTATTACATCTTCATAAAATATGGACATTCTGGTGTCCCATATTTTCCATTCCAAATCCTGTATCACCAATAGGATGTTGCAAGTCAATTAAAATTCCACGTCGGACTTAACACTCAACTAACCTATACTTAACGGTGGGTTTTGGAAAGACTTTGAACTTATTCACTCCTCCGCCCGCACGATTAACCCAGTGAGAAAATTCCTCCCCGAAAAACGTTAACTCAGTGAAAACATGATAATTCACATAAAGAAGCTGGAGTTGGGAATCCCTATATGGCATCCCGGGTACAATTAATGGTGCACCTGCCTGGCCAGTTAGGACATGTGGTTAGAGTATGAAACCTGGGAACTGGTTCTTTCAAATTGCTCTTGACTAATAAGCATATATTGCATCAATTTTGGGATCTAGTTCTTAAGGACCAAGCCTTGACATAGATATCTCTGTGACAATGCAATAGAGGAACTAATACCAATAACAAACCTCTAGCATTTTAGTTGCCATGCTATTTTTTATTCACGTTGAAGGCACCCAATTGTATATGCAATTTGATCTCAAATTTCAGTTACATAAGCAAAATACCTGTCGGTGGCAGGAGCCTTTATTATTTTTATAATAAGGCCTTTATTTATAAAAATAATGTCAATCCTCAATATGATCATCACAAGAAATGATCTAAAAGCCAATTCCATAGTCACTTGTAACAGAGGCAACACAAAATGGTTATTCTCATGCCTCGTTTGTGCTTTGTTTCTCTCCAGCAAAATACTTAACTAACTCTACTCCTGTCCACCATTATCTTCTCTTTTCCTCAATAATGTCCCAATTAATGATATAGGACATAGAGGATATGCATAATGCACATAAATGCACCCAGAATACTGTTTTCTATTTGCTGAAAAAATATGGACATTACTCTCGAGAATGTTAACTAGTGCTATAAGGACAATTATTAAGGAATCAAGAAAGGAAAACTTTCATTGAGAATTGATGTATTTTATTAGAAAGAGAAAAAGAGAAGAGAGAGAGAGATTTGAGAGAGAGAAACTGAAAATTGTATTATGTTATTGTTAAGAAGAGTTGGTGACAACGGCCCTATATATAGCTGCTGAGGGGGCTTGCGGCATAAGCAACGCTTAACTAACTAACAGACTAAGCTGACTCAGCAGAGTCTCTTACACACTCTAACACACCCCCCTTATAAATTGAGGGTGGTTCTACAAGGGTCACTAACACACTGCCTTATAAACTGAGGGTGGTTTTGTTGGGATAAATCCTAGTGACCAATATATTTTGAATAGATAATCATTTGTATCATGACTTTGATCATATATTTGATATATGTATAAGGCATTTATTTATTATGTTATATTTTATGATCATATTTATAGCATAATAAAGTCCTTAGAATAGGTAGCTCATTTAATGGAATGTTAAGTATGACTTGACCGTGAGATGCCATTAAATTATAGAACACTATTCTTAAATATCCATAGTCAAGTATTATTATTAATAAGGACAATAATAATACATTGAGACTATTATGTGAGTGTACTGATGACCACATCTCACGAGTTATAGATATAAGATATCAAGTCTTCACATAGGTATAAATATTAGTGGAATATTCATACTGGAGTGACCCGCTATGAGAACGCTGCATAGTAGTTATGTAAGTGTCATAAGCGATTCTCATGGTGACCATAGTGAAGTAGTCCTTCGACTTGAAGTCACTACGATTCCTAACATATGTAATTATAGGCTTTAATACTATTAAACGCTGTCTGTAATAGGACAACTATAAAGATAGTTATTGGGTCTGCAATGAAACATATTGAGGAATGTGAGTGATGTAGATAGGATTTGTCCCTCCTACATAACAGGAGTAATGTCTATAAGCCTCTTGATGATATGCGACGTAGAAATGCATGATATGAGATATTGGGCTCACATGATCATACGTCAATTACTAGATAGAAATAAATAATTGGACTTAACAAGGATAACACATTTATGCCTTGTGTTCAATTAAGACATTGAGACGAAAGGACGTTGACTTCACATTATATATGGTTACAACAAGGTTTTAATTGTATCACCAATATTCTAATTAATAGGATAGCAATGATGTATTGCTAGATGCCGCTCATTGTTTATAATATTAATTGATTATTAATATGATTAATAATAATTAATATTATTGCCAATTAATTGAGAACCTATAGGATCATACGTATAGAGCAAATGTTCAGAGAATTAATTTAATTGATTAATTAAATATGATTTAATTAATAATTAAATGGGATTGATTTAATTGATTGATTAAATATGATTTGATTGATAATTAAATGACGATAAATTTAATTGATTAATTAAATATTATTTAATTAATACTTAAACATTGGTCCTGTAGCGTACAGTGGCCCAGGTGGGTTAGGTTAAGTAAGTGACAGCTATTAGTAAGCTGTGCATGTCACTTAAGCAACACACAACACAGAGCACTCATAACGGCCGCTGTACACCCTTGACAGCGCGCCCTCTTTTCTCTCTCTGTGTATCGTGCCTCTCCCAATCCTGATAGCTAGCACTACGCTATCTTTGACGTTGGTTTGCTCGCGTGGACTGAGTAGAGGTATTACTACTTTGCAATACTGGTGATAGAGAAACATTTTCTTATGGTGGTTATGGCTTGACAGTTATCGCAATCTCGCGATCCGAGATTCGTTAACCGTTGGATTGGGTTGATTTTTGGATAGCAGGTTCATGACATGTGGCTATACATCTTCACCGTTCAGTTTTGTGAGACAGGTTTGGAGCGAAAGTTATGAACATCTCAAGTATCAGAGTTTTTGGCTAACCGGTGTTGTTGGCGCGCTCACAGTGTTCGCGGTAAAGTTACGCTTCACGAGGTAAACACAATATCCTTGTGATTCATGTGCAATACGTGGTATTTTAGTAAAAGGGTTTTTCCGCTCAAGAAGTTTTTGAAAATTGTTTTTGAAAATTATTCCTCTTGAAACCCCAACAGTGGTATCAGAGCGTCTGGTCGTAGTTTTCCATGTATCCTAGGATGTTTGCCTTGTTTGATAACATGTTTATTCCTTTTGAATGTGATTCAATAGAATGCATGTTATCCCTCTGCGTGTGACTTTTAAAATTGTTTTAAACTTTCACGGTGCAATTCACGTTCCTTTTAAAATTGATGTTTAAAATTTGTTCTAAATATCACTATGCGCAATTATCCAATTTGAAGTTTAAAGTTGGTCACTGTGCGCAATGATATAAATTGCGCGGCGTATATTTTGACAATTAATTGGTTTCAATTTTTATTTATTTTTGAAATCAATTGGGGATTATGTGTATGATTTGATTTCAAATTTATTTGTTTATTTTTGAAATCAATTGGAGATCATGTGTATGATTTTATCTTTTAATAAATTGTTTATTATATGTAAGGTGTGTGGTTATGGCCTTAGATTGTGGTGTTATTTTATTTGGTAAATACGGCTTGCGTGTCATGATTTATTGTATTTATTTTATTTGATAAATACGGCCTGCGTGTCGTAACATTTATTTTATTTATTTTATTTTAAATTTTGTAAATTGTTCGGGTTGACATGGAGGCAACACCAAATCATGACGCCAGTGGGAGGAACTTTGGAAGTTTGCTCGAGGGTTAAAGATTGTAATAATTAATTTTAATTATTGCACATTAGGAGGCCATAATCATAATACCTTTTATATGTCTTGTATGTTTATGTATGTGATGCATGAAATGTATGAGATGTATGATTTAAATTTGGAATTTAAATTGTATGATAATATGTATGTCATTGTATGCTTGATATGTTTTGAATGTATGTAAGCTAGTATGCCATGTATGCTATGAGAGACGTTTATATGATAAACAAGCTGGTGAGATAACTTAATTATTAAATTCCCTCAATAAATTATGTTATTAAATGCCTGCTAATGTGTGACACTCGTCAAGGCCAGAATCATTTAAGTGTGAGTCATGTCACAGCTGAGCACCTTAATATATTCCGGTGAGGCGCGAAAGGTGAAATAACCTACTGCCAACCATTAGGTTGAACTTAACTAAGTGTATTCAATAGGATTAAAACGGCTTAGAGGCATGGGATTGGGCATTAATCCATATGATGGATTAGAATATGGAGTTATTCACCCAACTGGTCCAAGAATTACATTGGATGTAATTGGAAAAGAGTTTCCTACCTAAATAGCTGAGTTCTGGGTGATCAGCCACAGCTGACTTAGAACGAGGTGAAATATGGATCTTAGTCCCACGAGAAAATCTTTCAACGGGATTTTCCGAGTCAATGATGAGGGTCATTGATTTGAGTAAAATAGTGGGAGCGTATTTAATAAAAGACCTATTAAATATGTTTTAATCATAATACTTATATTTTGTATATTTCTGTATTAAATAACTATTGCTACAAACACAACTTTTATTTTATTGTTGCGATACATCCTTGAGAAGGATGAGTTATCAAGAATTAATTTTCTGGATTGGTACAAAATTTGAGGATTGTCCTCAAGTACGAGAAAAGAATTGTATGTTCTCAAGCAATTAATTCTCAAGCAATTTGTTGCTACTGCCATAAGGGTCGAAAGGAATGCTTAATAGAAGCATCAAGTCGATGCCATTGATGTACGACATCTCATGCTTGCAATCATAGAGACGTATGATATGATCATCCTCCTTATGATGCTCTAACAAGAGCTAGCAAGGCATAAGAGATACTAGAAAGAGTAAAAAGACAAGAAAGGAAGTATTAGGGGTGTTCGCGGATCGGTTCGGTTCGATTTTGAGTATAAAAACCATCCGATCCAAAGAGTAAAATATCATGTGGTTCGGTTCAGTTCGGTTTGCTTCTTTAAAAAAATCCAAACCGATCCGATCCAATTAAATGCGGTTTGGATCGGTTCGGTTAGTTCGGTTTGGTAAAAATAAACATGGTCAATTAAATGTGGTTTGCCCTCTTTCCACTCTTTTAATTTATTTCATACTACAAGGGTACAAAGTCACAAATCAAGCAAACAATGTGTCTTTTGTTGAAGACAATAATCTTACTACTTAGACAAATATTTGTACATAAAAACACGTTCTATATCAAGCAATAAGTATTTCAGAAAAACTGAATTCTATATATTTGATTCTTTTGAAAATGAAAAGTTACTAAGTTACACCTAAAGAGTAAAGATGGTCCAAAAAGAAAGTGTTAGACTACAGTGAGTGACCAGTGATGTGCCGTGTGCGTGGGTAGTAAAACGCAAAACGCAACGTTATATTACATGAATCGGTTCGGTTACGGTTGCGGTTCGGTTTCAGGAAAGCAAACCGCAAACCGAACCGAACCGATCGGTTCTCATCAAATATCATCCAAAAAAATCCAAACCGAGTCAGTTTTTATCGGTTTTCGGTTAATTTGGATCGGTTTGCGGTTTTGTAGCGGTTCGGTTTGGATCTGAACACCCCTAGGAAGTATGACTTCCTGTTTAGGCATATTTGTTATAAAATTCAACATATTTACTCCAACATTACGGGTATTGGATACTGCATATGGATCTCAGATTAATGTGAAGGATCAAAGGGACTAGGACATTGACTAATAGGTAAAGGTCTATCCTATGAGTAGAGATGAAGCAAAAATTGCTACATTGACTATAGGAGTTTGAATTTACCATTAGGTAAAGGTCTACCCTATGAGTGGAGATGAAGCAAAAGTTGTTACATTGACTATAGAAAATTGAATTTACCTTTAGGTAAAGTTCTACGCTATGAGTCGAAATGGAGCAAAAGTTGCTACATTAACCTTAAGAGTTTGACTTTGCCTTATAAGCATTAATGGAAGTAAATAACTGTTATTTTATTCTAGTTGATAATAGAAACATCATTTCTATATCTTGTATAGACAAGAAAGAATTTAAATTGCAATAAATGGAAAATTGTTGTTTCATTTATTCAACTGATGTCTTCTATGCTTGTATTCATGTGAGATATAGACTTTGTGTCTTTGATTTCGATATGCCCATCTATAACATAAATACGAATAGGGTCAAACCAAGTGATTTGGACCCTCTATGTTTTTAGCAATATCTTTAGACCATATAAGTAAGAAACACATTTCCAAGCTACACTAATTTGAACTCTTGGACTCATCCAATTATGAATTGTTTGAGGTCTGTGAATCTTACTTATTTGAAAAGATGACTAAGCTCCATTCACTAGTAAGGTAGAAGGGTTGGTAATCTTTTGGCATAATACATTGTGATGTATGAGGGCCTTTAAACAAGTTTGCTAGAAGACAAGTTTCCGTACTTCATCTCATTTATTGATAACTTCAGTGAAGATGGATTTGTGTAAGACACAAGTCAGAAATCTTTGAAATGTTCAAAGATTCAAGAACGAAGTAGAGAACTAATTTTGGAAAATTATTAAGATCATGCGATCAGATCGTGGTAATAAGTACTTAAGCCAATTGTTTCATGACTATCTGAAGGAGTGTGAGATTATATCTCGACTCACTCCTCCTGGAACACCATAATGGAATAGTGTGTCCAAGAGGAGAAAATCGAACCTTGTTGGACATGGTACAATCTATGATGAGTCAATCAGACTTCTCTGACTCTTTCAGGGGATATGCATTACATACAACAATTTTCACACCTAACCGTATTCCATCTAAGACAGCTGAAAGACACCATATGAGATATGGACTGGTATGCGACCAAGTATGTCTTTCATTAAGATATAGGGTGTCAAGTTTATAGAAACGTTTGGTTTCAAATAAGCTTGGACCCAAGTGTGATATATGTATCTTTGTGGGTTGTCCTAAGGAAGCAAACGGACACTATTTCTACAATACTTCCGAAGACAAAATGTTTGTCACTAGAACTGGAGTATTCCTTGAGAAGGAACACATCTCCAAGGGAGACAGTGGGAGGAATGTAGTACTTGGATAAATCCAAGCACCACAAAGTACTGATCCGCCTGTAATGGAACAAGAACCGGTTCCACAAGATGTTGTGGTCCAATCACCAGTTCAAGTAACACAAGACTCGCGTAGGTCAAACAGGACATGTCATCAACCCGAGAGATATGGAATACTCCTAACTCAAGAAGGTGATGAACCGCTCATGGATCATGATGAGCTTGTGACTTACCATGAGGCCGTCGTTGGCCCTGATTCTGAGAAGTGGCTAGGAGCCATGGGATCCGAAGTAGAATCCATGTACATCAACCGGGTATGGACCTTGGTTGAGTCACCTGAAAGGGATAAAACCCATAAGGTGCAAGTGGGTCTTCAACAAGAAGACTGACATGGATGGGAAGGTGAATACCTTTAAGGAGCGACTGATTGCGAAAGGTTTCAAGCAAATTCATAGTATGACTATGATGAGACCTTTTGTCCAGTTGCATTGATTCAGATCCCACTTGTTATTACTTCATAGTATGACTATGAGATCTGGCAAATGAATGTCAAAACAGCATTCCTTGACAGGAATATTCTCGAGGATGTGTACATGACACAACCTGAGAGTTTTGTCTATTCAGAGAATGCTGGAAAGGTTTTGCAAGTTGCAAACATCCATTTATGGATTAAAGCAAACTTCCAGAAGTTGGAATCTTCGTTTTGATGTAAACTATAAGACAGTTTGGATTCATCAAGAACGAGGATGGATCTTGTGTGTACAAGAAGGTTAGTGGGAGCATAATTATTTTTCCTCGTATTGTATGTGTATGACATACTACTTTTGGAAACAATATTCTTACACCACAAAATGTGAAAACATGGTTAAGGAATTATTTTTCAATGAAGAACTTAGGCAAAACGTCTTATGTATTAGGAATCAGGATCTATGGAGATAGATCGCTGAAATTTTTAGGCCTTAGTCAAAGGTACATAAATGGACAAAGTGCTTGGGCGCTTTAAATGTGCATGATTCCAAAAGGGGTATCTTGCCTATGACACGTGGCATATACCTATCCAAGGGATAGTTCCTGTTACATTAGATGTAGAGGGAACGCATGATATAAGATTCTATATGCTTCGGCAATTGAATTTGTTATACATGCCATGATATGTACTCGAAAAAATGTCTCATATGCTTCGAGCATGATGAGAAGGTACCAATCCAATCTTAGTGAAGGTCACTGGACCGAAGTCAAGAATATCTTTAAGTACTTGAGAAGAACTTAGGATTCATTCTTGATCTCAAATGGTGAGGAAGAGCTCATAGTAATGAATTACAGTGATGCTAGTTTCCAAACCGATAAGGATAACTTTAGATCGCAATCTGGTTTTGTGTTTTGCCTTAATGGTGGCACTGTGAGCTTGAAAGGTTCCAAGCATGAGACAGTTTCTGACTTTATAATTGAGGCCGAGTATATAGTTGCTTTAAATGCAGATTTAAAGGCCGTTTGGATCAGAAAGTTCATTTATGAACTAATCGAAGTTCCTAACTTTGCGAACTCCATAGATCTCGTTGCGATGATGATGGAGTAATCGCCTAAGCTAAGGAAACTTGATCTCACTAGTGATCCGAAACATATACTTAGATGCTTCCATCTCATTTGATAGATGATCGAAAGAGGAGATGTGAAGATGTGCAGAATGACAACACTAAAGAATCCATTATTGGAGTCTCTTGCTCAGTGGTAGCATGACACTCACACTAGACCGATGGGTGCTATATTGATGCCCGATTGGCTCTAGTGCTAGTGGGAGAGTGTTGGGGTAAGCTCTAGTGGCCAATCTATTTTGAATAGATAATCATTTGTATCATGACTTTGATCATATATTTGATATATGTATAAGGCATTTATTTATTATGTTATATTTTATGATCATATTTATAGCATAATAAAGTCCTTAAAATAGGTAGCTCATTTAATGGAATGTTAAGTATGACTTGACCGTGAGATGCCATTAAATTATAGAGCACTATTCTTAAATATCCATAGTCAAGTATTATTATTAATAAGGACAATAATAGTACATTGAGACTATTATGTGAGTGTACTGATGACCACATCTCACGGGTTATAGATATAAGATAGCAAGTCTTCACATAGGTATAAATATTAGTGGAATATTCATACTGGAGTGACCCGCTATGAGAACGCTGCATAATAGTTATGTAAGTGTCATAAGCGATTCTCATGGTGACCACAGTGAAGTAGTCCTTCGACTTGAAGTCACTACGATTCCTAACATATGTAGTTGTAGGCTTTAATACTATTAAACGCTGTCTGTAACAGGACAACTATAAAGATAGTTATTGGGTCTGCAATGAAACATGTTGTGGAATGTGAGTGATGTAGATAGGATTCGTCCCTCCTACATAACAGGAGTAACATCTATAGGCCTCTTGATGGTATGTGACGTAGAAATGCATGGCCATGCTAAGGTGGGACAATATGAGATATTGGGCTCACATGATCGTACGTCAATTACTAGATCAATAAATAAATAATTGGACTTAACAAGGATGACACATTTATGCCTTGTGTTCAATTAAGACATTGAGACGAAAGGACGTTGACTTCACATTATATATGGTTACAACAAGGTTTTAATTGTATCACCAATATTCTAATTAATAGGGTAGCAATGATGTATTGCTAGATGCCGCTCATTGTTTATAATATTAATTGATTATTAATATGATTAATAATAATTAATATTATTGCCAATTAATTGAGAACCTATAGGGTCACACGCATAGAGCAAATGTTTAGAGAATTAATTTAATTGATTAATTAAATATGATTTAATTAATAATTAAATGGGATTGATTTAATTGATTGATTAAATATGATTTGATTGATAATTAAATGAGGATAAATTTAATTGATTAATTAAATATGATTTAATTAATAATTAAACATTGGGCTTGTAGCGTATAGTGGCCCAGGTGTGTTAGGTTAAGTAAGTGACAGCTATTAGTAAGCTGTACACGTCACTTAAGCAACACACAACACAGAGCACTCATAACGGCCGCTGTACACCCTTGACAGCGCGCCCTCTTTTCTCTCTCTGTGTATCGTGCCTCTCCCAATCCTGATAGCTAGCACTACGCTATCTTTGACGTTGGTTTGCTCGCGTGGACTGAGTAGAGGTATTGCTACTTTGTAATATTGGTGACAGAGAAGCCTTTTCTTATGGTGGTTATGGCTGGATAGTTATCGTAATCTCGCGATCCGAGATTCGTTAACCGTTGGATCGGGTTGATTTTTGGACAGCAGGTTCATGACATGTGGCTCTACATCATCACCGTTCAGTTTTACGATACGAGGTTGGGCGCGAAAGTTATGAACATCTCAATCATCAGCGTTTTTGGCTAACGGGTGTTGTTGGCGCGCTCACAGAGTTCGCGGTAAAGCTACCCTTCAAGAGGTAAACACAATATCCTTGTGATTCATGTGCAATACGTGGTCTTTTAGTAAAAGGGTTTTTCCGCTCAAGAGGTTTTTGAAAATGGTTTTTGAAAATTATCCCTCTTGAAATCCCAACAGGTTTTACAAAGGATAGGTTGTGTTCTGGTCCATTGTGCTCAGTCTGATGAGTTAGGTTGGCCTGATTGGAAGTGACATGGTGTGTGGCACCACTGCCAGGATACCACAGAATATTGGAATCAGTGTCTGAGTTGGTTGCAACCATTGCCATAAGTCCTATTGAGTTCTAAGTAGATCCATGATCATTGGAATGAGAATGCCAGGGTAATTGGAGGAGAGGTGGAGGTGTTGGTAGAGGTGCAGCTTGCTGAGCAAGGTGCAGCAAGGGTTTGAGGCTGACCACATTGTGGTGGCTGATTAGTATAACCTTGGGGAGCATAAGTTTGAGGTTCCTGAGGGTAAGCCTAGTTGAAATAGCCATGATGCATGTAACTTTGGTTTTGTTAAGGATATGCTTGTGGTTCCACCATGATGCATGTAACTTTGGTTTTGTTGAGGATATGCTTGTGGTTGCACCGGATAGGCAGTGTTCTGGTTGGGGTAACCCTGTGTAGGATAACCTTGCCCTCTGCCATAAGCATCATACTGCGAATCATAACGATACCAGCAATTTAGAATGTCATGTCCAACGCGGTTGCAGATCTGGCAGTAAGGGCGAGGACCAGATCTACCGCCACCGTCGCGACCTCTGTAGCCAGAGTGGCATCCACGACTTCCTCGAAAAGCAGGACCAAATTTGGCATTAGGATCTTGATAACCTTGTTGAAAATTGCCTTGCGGCTGAGATTGAGTGGAGTAGGTTACCTGAGTGGTAGGTTGCGACAAATTGATAGGTTGCGACTGAGAAATGGAATATGTGAGATTCACAGAGAATGCATCAGTGTTGAGTTGAGTTTTGATTTTGTTTCTCTCTAATCGTGGCTCTTGAGACAGTAATAGTGATTCAACTTCAACGATTGAGCACAGATCAGCACGGCTTTCAATCGTGGGAATAAAAATATGATATTCTTTTGGCAAACCTTACAAGATTGCTTCAAGATGCTCTTGAAGAGAAACTGGATTACCGATCGAGATCAGTGCATCAACGAGAGCTTTGATGCGTAGGAGATACTCAGAAATTGTGCGATCTCCTTTAATCATGTGTCGTAGCTCAGATCTAAGTTGAGTGCTTCTAGCTTTGGTTTGAGAGTTGAAATAGTTGTGTAGTTCATCCCAGAGTTCCCAAGCACGAGAACAACCTACAACTCGCGCATGTATGGTTTCAGAGATCGATTTCAACATCCATATGAAGAGATGTTGATCCTGAGCTTCCCATGCAAGAAATTCGGGATTGAGAACGTCATTGATGCGATCTGAATCGGTGAGAAACCGTGGTGGTATGCATTGACACACAACAAATCGTTCGAGGCGATTAGCGTGAAGAACATCTTCAACAATCAGCTGAAGGAACCTGCTTGAAACACAAGAAGGGGGGTTGAATTGTGTTTTAAACGATTTTAAATTCTTTTCGTAAGCAAATAATGATTTTCGCAAGATTGGACGCTTAAAATGATTAAAAGCAAAGAGAGCTCTTCCAAACTCCAAGTTGGACGCTCACTTAGTTTTGACTAAGACGGAAGATAGCATAATGAAAGGCAATTCAATCCCAGTTAGTTTGTTAGACAGAAACTAAAGTAAGAGAAGGGAGAGAAAGGAACACAACGATATTATCCTGGTTCACTCTTCACCAAAGAGCTACGTCCAGTCCTCTCTACTTGAGAGCTTTATCCACTATAACAAAAACCTTTTGTTACAAAGTATTCAACACCTCTTCAGGTATTCTCAACCTCTTCAGGTTCTCTAAGTATTCTTTTACAGACAAGCCTCTTCAGGCTCAACCAAACTAAGGTTTTGAAAAAGATTGTTCTACTAACTCACTAAATGTGAGAATTCGAAACTAAAGCTTAGACTCTTGAAAATAGCTCTACACAGAGAGTAATATGAAGGTTAGAATCAGAGTAGCTTTTCTAGCTTTGCAAGCTTGAGATTTTCTCTTTTATCTCTTGAGCTAATATTTTCTTGTATCTCTTGAAGGATTTTGAAATGCTATGTGTTGCTTCACTTGTATTTTTGCTCAAGTTCAGTTTCGTTCTCTGTGTCTTTGCACTTTCAAAAGATGAAGGTATATATAGCCTCTTTTCTTTGAGCAGTCTTCAGTCTTCAACGGATGGAAAAGGATCCGTTCTGATGAGCATTGAATGCATTTGATCCGTTCAGTCTGACAGCTTCTGAAGTTTCTGATCAGCAGAATAGACTATCAGGGTGATAGCTAAAAGTGGTGCTGACATATCCTCTGAGTAGAACGAAAGTTGCCTTTTGTTTATCCAAAACAAGAAGGTCAACTTCTTTAGGTGATAGAGACATTCTGGCTTATGCTTTACTTTTGTACGAATCTTACAAAGAATGTTTTGTCCCACGGGTATAAGCCTTTTACAGGGAATAATAAATTCAAATGCTTTTACAAGATATTCGCGCTTGAAATTTAAAAGACATTTATTGGACTAGCTATTACAGAAGGTAACCAAAAGAGTCTTTGGACTCAATGGTTCTATAAATTACCGTCCAGTCGTAAACCAAGAATAGGTGTTGGACGAGATAAAGTCTTTGGACTATGTTGGACGAGATAACGTCTTTGGACTATGTTGGACGAGACAAAGTCTTTGGACTATGTTGGACGAGATAACTTCTTTGGACTGTGTTGGACGAGACAAAGTCTTTGGACTATGTTGGACGAGATAACGTCTTTGGACTGTGTTGGACGAGACAAAGTCTTTGGACTATGGATAGTCTTTGGACTCAATTTAGATTTGTCCTGCACACTTAATATAAAACGTTAGTCCATAACAAATCTTTGTTCATCTTAAATTAGCTCTTTGTTAACATCAAAACTTAAGGGATTATCTGGACCATGACCACTTTGGTTCCAACAATCTCCCCCTTTTTGATGATGACAAAACATGCTAATTTTGATTGAACAAAGAATCCTAGAGAGCTGAAGGGCTCCCCCTAAGACAAACATTCTAATCATTTAAAGCATTTAATCATTTAAAGCATATAAAACAGATATGAGCACATGTATCATTTAAAGATTCAATCAACCCATTTAACTTTAAATAATCAATCAATCCATCTTCTCCCCTTCTTTGTCATCAGACAAAAGAGTGAGAAACACATCATAGTCAGTTGATTTGAAAACAAAGAGAAGAAAAAAAATTTTTAAGAAGAGGGAGGAGGTTTGGGAATGAAATCTTTGAACATGGCCGCAATTTGTTGAAGGAGCACCGCATTGTTGGCTTCTATGGTCCGTTGGACGAACTCTTGAAACTCAGGAGGAATAACCGAGGTGGAGCTCTCAGCAGTGGCCCGGGTTGCGTCCACACCTCTTTGATCAGGAACTACACTCAGAGCCTGAGAAGGAGATGGAGCATTAGGATGGACCATTGAGAGAGGGACCGGTTGAGACTTGGACTGAGCTGAGTCTGCAACTTGTTCCACTTCGTTATCATGAGTTTCAGAGGAGGGTTCCACATAGATGATTTCGGTGTCCCCAGTCTCTTCAGGAATGACCGGCTTAGGAGGAAGAGTAGGAGGAACAAGAGGAACAACTATAGGTTCGGGTGGACGCAGCACTTCAAGTATGATATCAGCATCATCATACTTGTTTTCACTCCATCTGATAGGAGGCATAGGCAGAACATCTCTAGGATAAAGAGGTATCCCAAAGATATCGTCTATGATCATGAAGTTTGCTTCACGGATTCGATATTGTCTCGGGTAGACTCGAATCTCTGCTTTCTCCTCAACTGATAATCCAGATGATGATGCTTCTTGGGAGCATCTCCAGATGTGATTTTCCCAATAGATCCTAGCATCTGGGTCAAATCTGAATCGAGGATCTTTCTTCCAAATACTTTCGAGAGCCCCAGAGTCATCTCGATGTTTTGTCCAAAACAGGGGATCAAAAGCATTTTTGTAAGGCAGCGTCCATGACTCAAGCCTTTTGCGAGGGTCCTTATCCTTGTTGGGATCTAGGATAGGGAGCCTTGGGCAAGCTCGAGGAGGAACAACTCCTACGCTAGTGCGAGAAGACTTTGACCAAAATCTCTTTGGAAGGTTGTGATGGATCTTAGCTTCTCGAGTCATGTCACACTCCCTCCGCACAACATAGTAAGGAAGAAAGTCCCGGACATCAGAATACTCCTTCTAAGTTGATGGATAGCTTGGAATGAAAGAAAGGTCGGGATCAAGGATGAAGTTACTTAAGCCAAACATCCTTGCCCTTCTTTCATACTCCGTCTTGTAACCTCTCTTGTCTTCATGACGAAGAACAACGTGCCTCTTTATATTGTAGTGGCACCATTGGAATGCCTTGTCCTTGATAAGGTTGGGATAGACTTTCCTTGGAGGAAACGTCTTCTTCTCAAGGCAAGTAACCAAGGGTCCAAGGGCAGTGTATGTTTCAGAGGGCAGAGGTTTAGTTGAAGTGTATGGGATGGGGTGATAGCCAAGTTTAGGTGGTGAGGTGGATGATGTGGAGGGTTGTTCAAATTCATACTCGGGTAATGGAAGAGGGCTTTTGGGGTGAGGTTCAGTAGTGGGGTGTGTGTGTTTAAGGAATAGAACAGGAAATTTACGTTTGACCTCAGCCCAAATTGAGCATTTGTTGTTGTAGTCTACTCCAGGGAGGCGTCTATATTTGCTTATGGGAAAGATCCGTCTGGGGTAGGGAGCACCATAGGGTTGGAAGGGGTGATCTCCCCAGGGTGTGAACCAGTCTTCGGGTTCATTTGGTGAGGCTAGAGTTTGAGTTTGTGGTAGGTTAGTGGGTGAGAGTGGTAGGGAAGGTTCAAAGGTTAAGTCTTCTATCTCAGACGATTGGACGACAGGAGAAATAATAACTGAACTGGAGATAGGTTCAGTATTACCTTTCGTCTTTGCTCGAGATGACCTTGCCCTTGTTGACGAAGGTTTAGGCAGAGGTGCAGCAGATGAGGTTTCCAATCTTGGCCCTTTAACTACCCTGGAGATGGGTAGATTGTCCTCTTCATCCTCATCAGTGGGAGCTAGAACCAGCTTCCTTTTTCTTGAAGGTTGGACGATGAGCTTTGGACGAGACGAAGAAGTCTTAGCTATTGGACGAGCTCGTTCAGCAGAGCGTCCAACAGTGACACATTGTTCAGACGCTTCTTCTGAGCCTTGCGTCTGAGCTCCTTTTTGTTTTCCTTCAAGTTTGAACTTTTTAAAGCAGTCCAACTGCATCATTACCAAACTTTGCCTGCTAAACTCAGGCTGATGCACACGTTCAATGCCATGAACTCCGTAGTATTTGAACTTTCTTTCTGGAGCTAAGTTCTTTAGGTCGTCGTAGACCATATGCTTCTCAAATATTTTGGAGAGAAGAGCGCCATAGATGAGTGCAGTGTTCTTCCCAGAGCCTTCAATGGCATATTTGAAGAAGGAAAAGAGTAGGTGGGGAAGGTTTATTTGCCTTTCAAGAATCAAATGAACCAGACAAAATTGATGAGCCTTTGAAACGTTATCCTTTGACCCAACCTTATGAAGGATAGCCTTGTTCAAGATTTGGTGAAGAACCCTAGCCTTGTCAGTCATTTTTGAGGCTATGAGTTTGTCACCTGAGTTCTTCAATAGACAATCTCTGATGGTGGAAGCATCACCAATCTCTTCTTCCCAGTCATCTTCAACAGTTATGCCTGATTGAGCGCACCCAGTTGCATTAGAGATAGTTGCTTCAGATACTATTACTTCAGTGTCAAGCACTTTGTTGCGAATCTCCCTTGCGGAGACAATGGGGTTAGTCCAGAACTCCCTAACTAGAGCAGGGTAGATTACCGGAGAACCTTCAAAGTAGCTTGACCATCCAGCAGCATGGATGTTAGAGAAGATGTCAATCCCATTATTAGCCAGGAATTGTAGGTTAAACTTGTACTCGACCATGACATCAGCAGTCTGAGCATTAAAGGTTCTTCCTTTACCCTTGGAGCCAGCAGCAGAAGAGGTTGCCATAGTTTCAGAGAGGATGTTTAAAGACAAAGGTTTTTCAGAAAGGGTTTTCCTTTTCGAAGATGCAAGAAGAAAGGTTAAAGCTTTTTGTAAAGGTTTGATTTTTATCAAAACTTAGGTTTTAAAAGGAAGAAGAAGAGAGAGCGAAAACCTTTTGTATTTTCAAAGAGAGAGAGAGAGAGCGAAACGACATGCATTAAATGTCTGACACACGTTCAGACTTTGAAACCGTAAAAAGCATTTTTGGCAAATAAAGAAGACAAAGAACTGACTCAGTTAAGGGAATGAAGGATAATATTTCATTCGACAAAGATTGATTTTCATTAATGCATTAGACGAGCATTCAAAAAGTACACTGGACGAGCATGTATTGGACGTAATGCAAATATTGGACGCATGCATTGGACTTTCAGTCAATCAATGAAATGCATGTTCAGATATTTTCTTATAAATATAAACCTATCCTCGGCTAATGGTTTAGTGAATATATCTGCCCATTGATGGTCAGTATCAACAAATTGAATATCTATTGTTCCTTTTTGCACATAGTCCCTAATAAAATGATGTTTTATTTCTATATGCTTTGCTCTAGAATGCAGTATGGGGTTCTTTGACAAATTAATAGCAGCAGTGTTATCACACATGATAGGGATGTTGCTTACAAACACGTTGTAGTCTTCCAACTGATGCTTGATCCAAAGCAGTTGTGAACAGCAACTGGCTGCAGCAATGTACTCAGCTTCAGCAGTTGATAGAGCAATTGTGCTTTGCCTTTTGCTTGACCATGAGACAAGATTAGCACCAATGAAGTGACACCCTCCACTTGTGCTTTTCCTTTCTATTCTGTCTCCAGCATAGTCAGCATCACAGAATCCAACTAATAAAGACCCAGATTAGTAGAACCTTTTAGGTATCTAAAGATTCTTTTTACTGCTGAGAGATGAGACTCTCTTGGATCAGATTGAAAACGAGCACATAAGCAAACACTAAACATGATATCAGGTCTGGACGCAGTTAGATATAAGAGGGAACCAATCATACCTCTATATACCTTTTGGTCTACCTTTTTATCTTTATCATCTTTGTTTAGCACGGACGTTGGATGCATTGGTGTATTCATAGGTTTACAATCGTCCCACTTGAAGCATTTTAGAAGCTCCTTTGTGTACTTCATCTGATGAATGTACACTCCATCTGATGTTTGCTTTACTTGAAGTCCGAGGAAGAATTTTAGTTCTCCCATCATGCTCATTTCAACTCCCTTTGCATTAATTCAGAAAACTCTTGGCAAAGAGATTCATCAGTTGCACCAAATATTATATCATCAACGTAAATTTGAGCAACAATAAATTCCTTTTTATTTACTTTTCTAAAAAGAGTTGTGTCCACTTTTCCTCTCGAGAAGCCATTCTCCATTAGGAAAGAGCTGAGTCTCTCATACCAAGCTCTAGGAGCTTGCTTGAGTCCATATAAAGCTTTCTTAAGCTTATATACATGCTCAGGACGGTTCTGATCTTCAAAACCGGGTGGTTGGAGAACATATACTTCTTCATTAATTACACCATTTAGGAATGCACTTTTTACATCCATTTGGTAAAGCATGATGTTATGATGTGCAGCATATGAAAGTAAGATGCGTATAGCTTCTAATCTAGCTACTGGAGCAAAGGTTTCGGTATAATCAATAACTTCCTCTTGTGAGTAGCCTTGGGCAACTAGCCTTGCTTTATTCCTTACCACCTTGCCATCCTCGTCCAGCTTGTTGCGATAGACCCACTTGGTTCCAATTACAGACTTATCCTTAGGCAGGGAGACCAGCGTCCAAACGTCACTACGTTGAAACTGGTTGAGCTCTTCTTGCATAGCGAGGATCCAACAATCGTCCAATAAGGCTTCGTCAACAGACTTTGGTTCCATCTCAGAGATGAAGGCTGAGTCAGCTTGCTCTTTGAAAGTTGACCTTGTCCGGATGCTATCATTAGGTTTGCCAATGATTTGATCCTCGGGATGATAAGTTCTGAATTGCCACGAACGAGGGGTATTTACAGCTTGCTGAGACGATGATGCGTCCTTCGTAGCGTCTGATGCCTCGTCTTTGTTGGTTGTTGGACGAGCATCTGAATCATTCAGATTCATATCTGCAAAAGAATCATCTAGCTCTGATAATCTCTTATCAGGCTGTTTGTCATCAAATTTAACATGAATGGATTCTTCAACAATCAAAGTTCTAGAGTTATAGACTCTAAAAGCTTTAGACGTTTCAGAGTATCCTAACAATATTCCATTATCTACTTTGGCATCAAACTTTCCTAGTTGATCCTTAGTATTTAAAATAAAACATTGACATCCAAAGGGGTGGAAATAAGAAATGTTGGGTTTACGTCCTTTCCACAATTCATAAGGAGTCTTATTCAAGATTGGTCTTATGTATATTCTGTTTTGAATATAGCAGGCAGTGTTTACAGCTTCAGCCCAGAAGTGCTTAGGGACAGAATTATCACTGAGCATTGCCCTAGCCATCTCTTGAAGAGATCGGTTCTTCCTCTCAACAACACCGTTTTGTTGTGGAGTTCTAGGGGCAGAGAAATTGTGATGAATACCACTTTCATCACAGAACCTTTGAAAGAGCTCATTTTCAAATTCGCCTCCATGATCACTTCTGATCGAGCTGATGAAGACGCCTTTTTCATTCTGAACTCGCTTACAGAATATAGAAAAGACCTTGATAGACTCATCCTTGTGAGCAAGGAACTTAACCCATGTCCATCTAGTATAGTCATCTACTATGACAAGTCCATATTTCTTACCACTGACAGAGGCCGTCCTTGTTGGACCAAACAAATCAATATGCAACAATTCCAGTGGACTAGAAGTACTAACAAAGTTTTTGGACTCAAACGAGTTCTTAACTTGTTTTCCTTTTTGACATGCGTCACAGAGAGCGTCTGATCTAAACACAATCTTTGGTAAGCCTCTTACAAGGTTATGCTTGTTTAGTTTAGAGATTAATCTCATACTAGCATGACCAAGTCTTTTGTGCCAGATCCACCGCTCATCTTCCACAGACACTAGACAAGATACACTTTGAGTTGAAAGTTCCCCCAAATTAATCTTGTACAGATTGTTTTGCCTTTTGGAAGTGAATAAGATGGACCCATCAGGGTTCTTGACCATACATTCACCTTTATTGAAGGAAACAACAGACCCACTGTCACATAATTGACTTATACTAAGCAAGTTGTGTTTTAATCCTTCAACCAGAAGAACATTATCAATAGAGGGAAGAGGATGCTTACCAATCTTACCTATTCCTACTATCTTACCCTTCTGGTTGCCTCCAAAGGTGACCCATCCACTAGACTTCTCACGGATTTCTTGGAACATACACCTTTCTCCCGTCATGTGACGTGAGCAACCACTGTCCAAGTACCAGGACTGGGGTCTTTTTTGTGTTGCTAAGCAGATCTGCAACAAGTATTATCATACTCTTAGGTACCCAGATAGACTTGGGTCCTTTTGGGTTAGTTGGTGGTCTTCGACCATGCATTTTGTTTTTGTTTTTGTAAGTGCATTTTGAAGAGGTGTGACCACTCTTCCCACAAATCTTGCAGTAAGTTCTGGATACATGCAATTTATTTTCTTTTTGCTTTCCATAGGAATGAAAAGCCTTGTGATTTTTGTTTGACCCTGATATTTTCTGAGACGCAGTTTGTTTCTCAGAGTCATAGCCTAGGCCAGACTTATCATGAGGTGATCTAGTGTACCTCAATATCAGGTCTAGCTTCTCTGATCCTCCAACAAGCTTAGTTACGCTTTTGGTGAGATCAGATACCTCTTGTTTTAGTCTAGTTACCTCATGAGGTTCACTGGACTCAGAGGTGAGTTTGTCAGTTAGACTGACATTCTCAGCTTTAAGCTTATTATTCTCTTCAACAAGCTGCTTATTTAGTTTGTTGGATTCTTCCAACTCCTTATTTACTTTTGACAATTTTCTCTTAAGCACGATGTATTGATGATGCAATATAGAAGAATCATTTAGCAGTTCATCATATGCTTCTTGAAGAGAGTCAGAAACGGATACCTCGTCATCTTCTGATTCAGCGTCCGAAGAGCTTTTGGCCATCAGGCAGAGATTTGCGGTAGACGAGCTCCTTGGTCTGAACAGACGTTCCAGAGCGTCCAGCTTCTCCTTAGCTGTTTGGAGTTGCGAGACCATGTCCAGTCTTGGACGATCAAGGGCGTTGACAAGACACCAGTTAGCATAGGCATTCTGAGAACATCGTCTGATATCATCACTCGTCCAGTCTGTTTCATGTTTGGACGATGTTGAACCGTCCTCAAGGGTAATCGTTGGACGATAATCTCCGTTTGTGAAGATGTCCCACAGCTCATAATTTTGAGCTTGGACGTATAATTGGAACATTGATTTCCAATAAGTATAGTCTGTTCCCTTGAAGATGGGTGGAACATTCACATTCCATCCTCTTCCAGAGGTAGACTCCTGACTTCTTTCTCCGGGAACAACAAATTGTTCATCGTCCGAAGAGTCTTCATCTTGCTTGTTGGACCATAGGCATAGATTAGCCTCTTCATTTGTTTCTTCTTCTTCTTCTTCAGAGGAGTTCAAGTCTTCCCAAGTTGCCATGAAGTTCTTTTTCTTCTTTTTGAAGAACTTCTTCTTGTCCTTTAGCGTAGGGCAATCAGCTTTGAAGTGTCCTGGTTTGTTACATTCAAAACAGACCAGCTGACTTTTATCCTTGGGTTCAGCATGATCCTTGAAGCTTTTCTTTTGGAATGGCCTTCTCTTCATTCCATTTTTCTTTCTCCACATATTCTGAATCTTTCTGGAGATAAAGGATAGCTCGTCATCGTCTGATACATCATCATCAGACTGATCAGCTTCATCACTGGACTCATCAGCTTTTAAGGCTTTTGAGTTGTTGGACCTATGAGCTTTCAGGGCAATTCCCTTGTTCTTCTTTCCGGGATTGTCAAGATCAAGCTCTTGCTCATGAACTTGAAGCGTCCCTACAAGATCATCCAGAGTCAAAGTGGAGAGATCTTTGGCCTGGGTGATTGCAGTGACCAGAGGTCTCCATTTCTTAGGCAGACTCCTAAGAATCTTGGTGACATTCTCCTTGGTAGTGTAGACCTTTCCAAGGGATTTCAGATTGTTGATGATCGTCTGAAAGCGACCCATCATGTCAGGGATGGACTCTCCTTCAGCCATGGTGAACATTTCTTACTGGCCAACCAGCATGATGATTTTAGAGTCCTTCACCTTGGTTGTTCCTTCATGGAGATTAGACAAGGTGTCTCATATTTGTTTGGCTGATTCACATGCGTGAATCTTCTGAAATTCGTCAGGACTGAGAGCACACATTAAAGCATATCTTGCTTTATGATTCTGTTCCATTTTAGCCCGTTCAGCATCTGTCCAGTCATCCTCTGCTTTGTCTGTCCCGTCAGAGTTGAGACAAACGTTAGGACCGTTTGTGATTCTAGCCCAGAGAGCTGAGTTTGTACTGAGGATGAAACCTTTGAATCTCTCCTTCTAGTACAGGTAATGAGTACCGTTGAAGAACGGCGGTCTGGTCATGGAAGTGCCTTCCATAACTGGTTGACTCCCGCTTGGCATACCTGGTCCAAACATATCTGCAGTAGGATCTTTTCCTCTACACGGCAAAGTGCTCAACCCAGAGGCTGAGCTCTGATACCAATTGAAGGAACCTGCTTGAAACACAAGAAGGGGGTTGAATTGTGTTTTAAACGATTTTAAATTCTTTTCGTAAGCAGATAATGATTTTCTCAAGATTGGACGCTTAAAATGATTAAAAGCAAAGAGAGCTCTTCCAAACTCCAAGTTGGATGCTCACTTAGTTTTGACTAAGACGGAAGACAGCGTAATGAAAGGCAATTCAATCCCAGTTAGTTTGTTAGACAGAAACTAAAGTAAGAGAAGGGAGAGAAAGGAACACAACGATATTATCCTGGTTTACTCTTCACCAAAGAGCTACGTCCAGTCCTCTCTACTTGAGAGCTTTATCCACTATAACAAAAACCTTTTGTTACAAAGTATTCAACACCTCTTCAGGCAGTATTCTCAAACTCTTCAGGTTCTCTAAGTATTCTTTTACAGACAAGCCTCTTCAGGCTCAACCAAACTAAGGTTTTGAAAAAGATTGTTCTACTAACTCACTAAATGTGAGAATTCGAAACTAAAGCTTAGACTCTTGAAAATAGCTCTACACAGAGAGTAATATGAAGGTTAGAATCAGAGTAGCTTTTCTAGCTTTGCAAGCTTGAGATTTTCTCTTTTATCTCTTGAGCTAATATTTTCTTGTATCTCTTGAAGGATTTTGAAATGCTATGTGTTGCTTCACTTGTATTTTTGCTCAAGTTCAGTTTCGTTCTCTGTGTCTTTGCACTTTCAAAATATGAAGGTATATATAGCCTCTTTTCTTTGAGCAGTCTTCAGTCTTCAACGGATGGAAAAGGATCCGTTCTGATGAGCATTGAATGCATTTGATCCGTTGAGTCTGATAGCTTCTGAAGTTTCTGATCAGCAGAATAGACTATCAGGGTGATAGCTAAAAGTGGTGCTGACATATCCTCTGAGTAGAACGAAAGTTGCCTTTTGTTTATCCAAAACAAGAAGGTCAACTTCTTTAGGTGATAGAGACATTCTGGCTTATGCTTTACTTTTGTACGAATCTTACAAAGAATGTTTTGTCCCACGGGTATAAGCCTTTTACAGGGAATAATAAATTCAAATGCTTTTACAAGATATTCGCGCTTGAAATTTAAAAGACATTTATTGGACTAGCTATTACAGAAGGTAACCAAAAGAGTCTTTGGACTCAATGGTTCTATAAATTACCGTCCAGTCGTAAACCAAGAATAGGTGTTGGACGAGATAAAGTCTTTGGACTATGTTGGACGAGATAACGTCTTTGGACTATGTTGGACGAGACAAAGTCTTTGGACTATGGATAGTCTTTGGACTCAATTTAGATTTGTCCTGCACACTTAATATAAAACGTTAGTCCATAACAAATCTTTGTTCATCTTAAATTAGCTCTTTGTTAACATCAAAACTTAAGGGATTATCTGGACCATGACCACTTTGGTTCCAACATCAGCTTCCAGTGCTAAAAATTGCGATCAGGCAGTTTGGTTGTGATGATCGTCAAGAGATTAGGGAAGGAAGCCACGACGAGAGCTATCGGCGGCGTTGGCGATGGCTTTGGCGTTGGCGGTGGTGGTGGTGGAGTTTCACCATTGATGCCTACGGAAGTCATGGCTCAAGGATCCTCAAGCTCTGAATACCATATTAGAAAGAGAGAAGAGAGAGAGAGAGAGAGAGAGAGAGAAAGAAACTGAAAACTGTATTCTGTTAATGTTAAGAAGAGTTGGTATACAACAACCCTATATATAGCTGTTAAGGTAGCTTGCAACATAAGCAACACTTAACTAACTAATAGACTAAGCTGACTCAGCAGAGTCGCTTACACACTCTAACATATTTAATATTTGAAGAAGTGAAATACTTAATTTTTCAATAAAAAAATGTTTTTTTATGAATTTCTTAATCAGGACCCTTAAGGCACTTGTTAGCATTACCATTTTTCCTAAATATGGTACCCATCAAGTAGTTTGGAAGATTAAATTGATTCTGACACATGCTTAATTCTGATTCTTATTGATTCTGATAGTGTCATGCTTAATGGCAAGCTTGTATTCATCAAAGTTATGATGTGTAAAGCCACTAAGAAAACTGACATGAGAAAACTCTGGGAGTAGTCTAAAGTCCAAGCATGAACATGGTTATGAACCTAGTGAGTCAATCAAAATATATTGTGGTTGGTATGCTATTGTCAATCCTGTTGGACTGATATTTGTCAACATGCTTGTTGCTAAAACGCTAATAAATCAATGTATTTTTAGATTTGTAAATGCTTATGTCAGTGCATAACTCCAAGGAAGCTCCCTTTCACGGCAAGTGCTAGCATGCACCTGCGTTGTCAGTGGCGAAGACTGGTCACTGTGCGGGGGACATTGTGCGGTGGTGCCATGGCTCAGTATTTTTATTTCTTTTTTCAATTTTAATAAAAGAAAATACTTCCTATATTTATTACTTAGTTCCCAGGCACTTGTTTGCAAAGTTTGAAAAATCACAAAGACAACCTTCTTGCCCGGTTGCAAGTCTACATTCACACTCCACTTGGACATATCAATGGACAGGATTCAATGTGCATGCATGCACACTTTCTTGAAGGTGCATATTAGACGACGCCCCCTTTCACTATTTAGTTTTATGGGGAAAGTGCCCCCTGTCACTATTTAGTTTTAAGGGGAAAGTGTATTGAACTTTCAACATTTTTTGGTACTTTTGCCATTACTTGGAGATAACAAGTTATGAACAATCTCCTCCAAATTAAAATGTCACTTTTCTCTTCTAATACAAACTCTAAGAACCTTTTGGTTACAAATAGTTTTTTGATTACAGTACAAACAATAATTAAAAATATTGTTCCTATCCTAAATTCTTCTTCCTCTTAGAGTTTTGATTATCTACCCTTTGGGTATCATACAAAAGCAATGCACCAGCGGCTCCATGATAATTTGCACTTTTGATTGCATGATATTTGTGGTACACAGAGCTAACAGTCAAATTCATTATCCAAACCCTACCTCCTTCACTTTATGGCAAAAAATAGGTTTTCCAACCTACCAAATGATCCTTCATGAGCTCAGGAAAACCACATCAGAGGGAAAAATTTCACCTAATGCTAAATTATATGTGGCTCTATTCTGACCTCTTACTCTAAATTATATGTGATCTATTCTGACCTCTTACTCTAAATTATATGTGATTCTATTCATCATATACACTAAAAAAAATGAGAAAATCAAACTCCATGTAGAAGTGGTTGAAAGGTGTTAGAGCAATAAATGTGCAGCTGCTTCAATATTGTGATTTGTGGACAAGCAGGACAAAGGAACAGGGATAATAAGTTCCATTAATCTAGTGTACTGAGGGTCAACAATCTTTCAATATTGTGTAGAATGAGAGGCTTAAGGACCAAATTTCAGTAAGATGTTTCATCAAACACATGATACCCCATTTGAAAGTATACAAGATTAAATTGAAAAGGCATGAGAAAATTATTTAGGATTATTGTAAAGTAAAATGCAAAGTGATGTGGGAGAGAAAAATCAAGCCAAATATGATGTGAAAAATCAACCGAATATGACAAGTAGGTGCCAACGGAGTTTGATTTTCTCATTGAGTTAACGTTTCCGGCAGAGGAATTTTCTCACTGGGTTAACAGTGCTGGTGGAGGAGCGAAAAATTTCAAACTAATAACTTTTGTATCTGTAAATGATGAAAAATTTAAAATCCTAAAGATTGTGCAGATACAAATTATAGCATATTGTATAGAGAATTAAGTAATAGAATTTTTCACCGACTATAACGGATTCATCCATCATTCGGGTGAATCATCTGGCTGAGCGCTATAATGGGAGTGGACTCTCTTCAATCACGATTGATTCATCAGGCTGTGTATTAACCGTCTAATGGGACAACGATTAAGTAACCTATCATATGAGGGCAGTGACCTCTCATTGGGCATCAATTGAATAGCCCAACCCATCACGGGCTATTCAGAATATAAGCGCAATACTATTCATTATATTGATTTTTTTTTACAAGACTATTCATTATATTGATAAAATGCTATTAACCATAATTAACATATTAATTATAATTCCAGATAATTAATTAATGCTAATCCATAATTTTGATTAATTGAAATAATTAATCTAACATTCTCTCACATGGATAGCATTAGTCAACTATCGGAAGAACAAGAATTTTATGACTAGAATATCAATTATGGTTAAAGCACATATCAATCAATAGTCTAAGAAACAAAAGCTGCAACACTGGAGAAGTGGTATCCGATAAGGAAGCAAATCATACATGTTAAAGACTTATATTCCATATAAAGAATGATGTATTTGGAAAAGCATAATTAAGTTAAGAGTAATATGCAATCCAAGTATGGTCCAAGCACCTGAAAATGCTATAAGAGATATGATATATCAAAGAGACGTCATCTCACACATATCTCATATAAAATAATTTCAGACTCCCACTAATCCAAAACACAATATGACTTTAACCAAAACATGAGTTGCAGTATTTCGATAAACTCCAATAGTTAAGTCTTTGGTTAACGGTTGTTCAAGCGTGTTTTCTCTAACAATATGCTCAATTCAAGTATGAAATTTGTAAAAGCCAAAACATAATTCACACGTGTCTAAGCGCTCACAATAGCCCAGTAATAAGAGTAACTACATATGGGCTAAAACATCAAATGCTCTATAATATTTGACATTCAATTAATCCAAATTCTATTAAATAAGTGACTTTGCTAATCTAGAAACAATTAGGAAATTCAAGAATCTCCTACGTGAAGGCATAGACACCTACTTCAAATAGAATGATACTATAGATTAAAGTGGGCCACAAGAATGTCAATCATGAGCAAGCATTTAAGGCTATTTGTCCAAACATAAGATTTACAAGTACTCCAACAATGCATAACATCATACTCGATAGG
Organism: Ammopiptanthus mongolicus; assembly: GCA_039655645.1. Taxonomy (NCBI): domain Eukaryota; kingdom Viridiplantae; phylum Streptophyta; class Magnoliopsida; order Fabales; family Fabaceae; genus Ammopiptanthus; species Ammopiptanthus mongolicus. The sequence continues at coordinate 59,489,557 of CM077345.1, forward strand.
AGTACTAACATTATACCTGCAAAGTACTTATATATTTGTGACTTATCAGAATGTGAAATTCGGAATAAAAGGAGAAGCACAATATAATTGCACGCTAAAAGATTATTGTGCATATTCTGACAAACGAATCTAACATCCGCTTAAGATGCTTACTGAGATTCAACAGATTTTATATATTTGTATCTATATCTCAATATAATAGGACAAGACTAAATAACAATGTCCTTTTAGAATATGTCATATGATCACAAAATGCGCGCACAAATATATGGCAATATAAGATTAATAAGTCTCGAGAGATAACAATATTGTGTACACACTCCCACTAATCTAGTATACCTAAACAAAATTAGGATTACCATTAGAGTTCATTAGTATTAAAATACTCTAATGGTATAATATTTAATAGTGAGATCTTAACTCTGCAGTATAATATCCAAAATGAGTTCAAAACTCACCATCTTCCTCTCTTCAAGAGTAGGTTTATAAATTAGAGAGAAATTCACTAGTTCGGAATTGTCAAGAGTAGTGGTTACAAGATAATAATATGAAACCCAACATATAATTTATCAATGACAGTTTTTTTTCCATAAAATTTGGATTTCATAGTTAACCACATATTCTGCATATAAAATTAAGGAGAATATAAGTGTTTGTTTGACACTTCATAACATAGAATCTCCTAGAGTCATTATCAAACATAAATTCTAAAAACAATTTTATAAACAAGGTAACCTTCATATTATAAAGTATGATGATCATTTGAAAGGCTTGTCATCATATGAGTGGGATCATAATCCCCAGTATTTTTAAACAAAATATGGGATCACTTGCAAGTTTTCAATAACTCACTCCAAATTCAAGTATTAAATAATGATCACACGTACTTGAGCACAAGGTTAGGTTACCGGTAACGGAATTACATAGAACCTATACTTAAGTGTAATTGAGGATATAATGACAAATAGTCTGCAACTCCCACAAGTATTAATATATTAGGAAATATTATATTGTATCTCAAAGGATAACAATAAAAAATATTGCTTAGTCTATATCCCAAATATACCATTTATAATGGTATAGAATAGAGAAATTATTCTCAACAAACATTGTAGACTAATTTGAGATTTTATTATATTTTCTTAAGAAGGATAGGGAGTTCAATGTATTGTGATATTCTCGAAAAGACTATAATATCCTCAATATATAGGTCCATACAACAAAGCAATGACAAACAATATGTGAAGAGAAAATCATGCAAGTTAAGTTAATTGGGCAATAAATTAAGGTAAAGTTAACGTATCACTATAATCCCACTTATGGGACCTTAATTACAATTGTGACACCCTAATCTGGCATCACGTGGTGACCCAAGACATACATAAAACATGAAATAAAAGATTGTTGGTTACTTTTGGAAAACAGGCTCTCCTTTCTTAGATCTTACTTACTCCGGAAATCGTGATAAAATTTTTTCTTCTTACACCGTTAAGCTACATCTACTCAAGATGATCATCAACATTACTCATATACATATATATATGCATCATCAATTAACATTATACATAGTGGAACCTTGGACAAAACTCGTCTGTTTCCAAAAGACACACTAACAGAAGTACAATGTTATAAGTCTAAAAACTAGGTAGCAATAGTTCGAGAATCATATCTCTAAGATCATGGCCATCAGTAGCCGATAACAGATTACCCAAAAAATCACTACCTCAAAAGAAACTCTAAGCTGGTCCGGCAAAACTAATGGAACCCGTTGGAAAGTCCCCCGAATGTATGACCCAAGCAGTAGGGCCCTCACGTCGCTCAAATATTATGGAGCGAACCCCCGAATGGGCTAAGCTTCCTTGTTCCGGCCCCATCTGTGTACAGATAATAATATATGCCAAAAAGGAAATAGCACAACCCAGAAATACAACAAGGGTGAGAAACCAATATATGAACTCAAAATACGACAACTACATACACCACATATAAAACAGCAGATTCATATATATATATATATATATATATATATATATATATATATATATATTTCAAATACAATTCATAAACATGTTGAGCATATCACAACATATCGTAACAATGAAGATAAGGGAAGGGTCTCATACCCAGCAATCATCGTCACTATTAAAACATATGCATGACACTTCCAAATATAACATCTAGTACTTGATTCTTAATTTCCGGAAATCCCATCACCTTATAAATGAGTTGATCAAGCTCGATTGCCAATTAAGGCACGCAGTATTTACCATATCACGTTGTCTAACACAGGGTACAGTGCTTCACATTATATGGATTTTGTTCACCATATCACACCGTCCAAAATAGGCTACAATGCTTCACATTATATGGATTTTATTACCATATCACACTGACCAACATAGGGTACATTATATGGCTTTTATTACCATATCACACTGACTAACATAGGGTACAATGCTTCACATTATATGGATTTGTTTACCATATCACACTGTCCAATACAAGGCACAGTGCTTCACTTTATATGGATTTTTCATTGTCCATCAAGGCACAATGATACACAATGACCGAAGTCATCCCAGGTTTCCTTACCATAAAGGTCCTCTCATTTTAGACGGCACATCTGCCAGAAAACATATGCATGAGAAAACCTTTGTTTTCGTAAGTTTTTCTATGTCGTATCATTATTCCCTCGTTGAAGTACAAAGCTATCAACCACCATAACTTTTAGACTCCCAAGTCTTTTAAACTTTTATCAAAAGGGACACACAGTCTAAAACTCAAAAAGGACACACAGTCCAAAACAACCCAAACCCAAAAACCATCAACCGATGCACCAGTCTCGGATTTTGGATTCTAGAGCACACAAAACGTCCACAAGCCTACAAGACCACACAGATTGCCCACAAGCTTACAAGACCACTTTACTAACACGGATCCTTGATCGACGTGTTCTGCAGAACCCTAGAACTTCGACGTCTCGATTTCTTGGTTCGCTTTTAAATTTAACTTTTCCTTTTGAAATACCAAAAACAAAACTCGCATCACTGAAGCTTACACACAAGGTCATCAGGATCGGTTTTCTATAAAACAGAACTCCTTATCAACACCGCTTTTCTTTTGAAAACAAACTTTATTAAAACAACAACACTTTGCAAACATAGCTTGTGAAACTTCTTGGTCAAAACTACTCTCTTTTGAAATACCTTGGTAAACCACCAAAACCTTGAAATATAGTCCGTGAAAACTCTTTTCCTTTGATAAAACAAACTTGATTCCAAAACTAAGTCCTTGAAAATACTTTTGCTCGAAGAGATTCGTTTTATCGCTTTAAAAACGACTGATGATTTCTAAAGCACTTTTTATTTTAAAAACTTACTTTTCTTGAACCATAAATATTTTTCCTCTTTATGTCTTCTCATTTCTTAATGAAGTATATGTCACTTTCTTATTCCCAAAAAGATGTCAATCCACTTTGTTTTCTAAATCCTTTTAAAAACTCTTAACCTTTTATTTACTTACTTTACATCCCAAGCTTTTTGAAGCTTTTAACTTTACTCGATTTTGAACCCTAACCGATGTTAGGTTCCTTAGCATAATACCAATCATATTTTCAGTCAATATATCATGCTAAGCATACATAAACATAATCAAACATGTTTGAGCACAATTAAGCATAAGCAAACATACTTAAGCATAATTAAACACAATCAAGCATAATTGAGCAATAAGTAAAACACTCCACAAATAAAGAAATAATAATAGATAATAAATGCAGTAATTTTATTTGGTAATAAAAGATAATAAATAAATAATAATAAAAAAAAAAGAGAGGAATGGCTTGATCATGTATCAATGGTCATTCTTCGGTAGAAGAGAAGGTTCCGTCGGAACAATTATTTGGAGCTTAAACTTGAACATAGATGAAACAACAAGATTTCAAGGAAGAACAAGAAGATTAAGAGATCAAAGGAAGATTTCATACCTCTTGGAGGATGAAAATGAGCAAGATCACCAACTTTTGTTCACAAAATCTCTTGAAGATTTCTTAAGAAAATGAGAGAAAGAAAGGAAGAAAAGTGTTATGAAGAACTGAAGTGGATGGGGTGTTGATGAAGGTGGGGGCGTGTGAGGTGAAGAGAGAGACAAAGAGGTCCAAACTTTTTCACTTAAGGGGCAAAATGGTCTTTTCATCCTAGAGTAAATGGTAATTAAGAAAAAGGTTAGGGATATTTTGGTCTTTTCGCAGTGTGTATGCGTTCAGATATTTTCAAACGTCATCATGATACTGGTGAGATATGGCACGCTTTCCTAGGTGACTTGACCTAACGTGACTTCAAGTTTATCCGTTAGCGGGTCCCGATAAATCCATATTCAACTCCGTTCTTCGCCCGATTTGAGATTTTGGCCGAATAACTTATATTATTTAACTTTTTAGTGCGAAAAACCAATTTTATCAAATTTTTTGGAAATTCGATTCTAAACCTAACTGTTTCATTCACGAGTCAAAATTAGATCTTCTGATCAGTAAAATCTTACTGTCAGTGAAAACGCAGACCGGGCTCCGTCTGAATTTTCAACCCAAAACTTAACCGTCTAGCGTAGAGCGTGACTATGGTCTTAGTTTATTTAAATTCACTCTCTAGAACCTCCGATAAAATACAAACTCATTTATACAGTTTACCGATCTTAGAAAGCTTGAAAAATCAGGGTGTTACAACAATATCCAATACTCTCCCACTTGATAGAGAATGTAGTTGAACTAATAATAATTAAAGAATATTAAGAAGGTTTTAAGAGAATATTCAACTATGTTCTCTATCACACAATAAAAATAATCCAATAATAATTACAATGCATTCCAGTAAAAGAGTTTCATTTAATACAAATTTGCATTGCGATAGACAAACAAAAAAAAGTTTAACATAATATTGGATTACAAGCCCAATTAACTCACATGTCAAGTTTCACACAATAATATACAAGTTGCATTTATAGTTTTGACAGAGTTAGGCAAGAGGGTTGATACCAAAGACAACAAGGGAAACATTTAATATGCACAAAGAAGAGAATTAAATTATCCCCATTTACAATCAATTATATCATTTAAAGAGAATTTCTTATCTACTGCAATCCCGCCTAAGGGTCCCGAATTACAATAAATAAGAAATAAGAAATATAATAATACAATGTAAACAATGGGCTAATAACAATGAAATATTTATCATATAAGTAGAGGATTAAATGATTCCTTATACAAAGTCAAACACGCCCTTTACAAAAATTCCTTACTTATCTTGATCTCGTATAAGGGTCCCGAATCATAATAAGTAAGAAATGTTTTATATTGTATTAACCAAAATTCCCATTTAAAAGAATATTCAACAAACAATCATGTTCAAATAAATTCAAGACATGTACACTAGTATAAGCATGAAATTAACGTGGCTTTATCCACATAAGGACCATAACATTAATTTCGTGATCTCAATACTTTAATAGTAAAGTGTGCAATAACAAAAGTTATTATTTATTTTTTGACTGAGTGAAGTATAGAAAATGCATAAAGCAATTTTATATATCCCAGAATAGAACTCTCAAAATAACAAGATGTGTTATCACACCTTTACATTATACTCCCACTATAAATAAAAAAATCGAAAAAAGAGTATTATAACGAGCAATCACTAAATTGATTGTAGAGTTCTTTAATTTCATAATATTCTTGGAAACAGACACATTCATATACAATTGCATAGTTTCAGAATGAGAATAACCACAAAAAGAGAGTAATATCTTATCAACAAATTTCTCCTTATATGCAATTATATAATAAGTCAAGAATAAAGATTTTGCAATTAACCTCAGAGAGTGTCATTCATCCTTGTGTGTGAAGCTTATGAGCTTTGATGACTTATATAATGAGAGTATTATAAAACCCTGCAGATTGTCAGCTCAAAAGAAAAACTCTAATTATAAATCAGTACGATTCATATAGATTACAAGGATTACATAATTTCTAATTACCTCAAGAGATGCTCAACATTATCTTGATGACATTTTACAAGTGAGCACATTAACAACAATGAGGCAACATAATTATATGATTTGGCATAAAATAATACATGCACAATTGCGTTGTCCACAAAGAAATTAATTTTGTTATGATCTAAAATTTATTTTGTGACCAAGACACAAGATTAGATAAAATACTTAGTGCATATCTGTCACAAAATTGATAATAGTAATTTTTTTTTTTTAAAAAAAAGGGTCTATATTCAAAGAGTTAGTAGTGAAAACATAATGTATATTAGAATAATTAAAATATTTAATTTTGTCAATTTGAATCAGGATAATATACATAAATGACATAAAATAATATACAGTTTAATAATTCACTACACAAATTTATTTAATAACAAAAGAATGAGCTTAACCCATAGTAACCCAAAATTTAATTTTGTCACTAAAACTAATCATTAGAGAGTGTTTAAAGTATTTATTTGTCACAAAAAAAAAATAGCGAACTAAAAATTTTGGATTCAAATACTGAAAACAAAATAGTGAAAATGCAATATATATATATATATATATATATATATATATATATATATTAAATTATGTTAAAAGAATAATCATATTTGACGCTTAATATTAATAATTGATGCTTTAAGATTAATTACATAATCATAGCACTTTAAATGGGAGAGTGCAGTACACAAAAGTGTCATTGGGTAGAGGGAATTTTCACAAAATATACAATGCAAAAGCCTTATATCACCAAAAAAATATTCTAATACTGATAGGGTACGCGAAAAATAATTAATATCAGTATAAAACAAAAGGTACATTGTATAACAAATTATATTAATAACAACACACCGATAAGGTATAATTATTATTAATTATTAATATAATACAAATTATAATTAAGAGAAACCTTAATTATTTAATTCACATAAAATTTACATAATTTTACCCACGATAGGTGAGATTACAGTTATACAAACTAAGAATAATTATGCATAATAGAATATGATAAATTTATAGGCAAAATAACATTTTTGGTCCCTTAAGTTAATTGTTTTGTTCAATTTGGTCCCTTAACTTTTTTTTGCAATAAACTAGTCCCTTATGTTACCAACGTTAAGAATATTGGTCTAAGTGTTACTCTCCGTTCAACTTTATTAACCGTGTCCGTTAACTCCACAACTGGACGTATTAAGTGGTTGGTGACCTAGTTGTTGTCATTGGAGGTGTATGAGTTATTTTCCTCCCCCTTAAATGAAGACCTAGAGTTCATGGTTCTCAATTTTCTTCCCTATAATCATGGCTACAAAGCTTGATTTACATCTACCTTGCTCAAACACCGATCTGAAGTCGCCAAAACGACGTTGTTTTGGCCAAGCCACCAAGCTAGCACCATGCCAGTGCCATGTTGGATACTTAAGGGACACGTAGGACCGTTTGAGGCGGTGTTTACTAATGTAAAGCCAACACTGTTAATGTTTGTAAACATAAGGGACATATTTGTCACAAAAAAAAGTTTAGGGACCAAAATGAAAAAACAATTAAGATAAGGGACCAAAAGAGTAATTTTGCCTAAATTTATATCATGCATAAAGAAAATATTCAATTCACATAATGACTTTAAATTAATTCCTTAATTTTGACACATTAGCAGGGAGAGAGTATCAAATATCAGAGTGTCACTGAAAAAATAAGGAATAATCACAAGAAAAAAAAATCAGTCCCAAATTCCGAGAGTATAATATTTTAAATTATAGATTATTCTCAGATTTAATAATATTAAATATATAGGGGTATCCAAAAAATTCCCAAAAAACACAGAATATTACATAAATATTTGTTTGGCAGAAAACATTTTTTTTGGCCCACGGAGGTGGGCCCACGCGCTCCCACGCACTGGGCCCCGCGAGTGGGCGTCCGCTGGAAGGGTCATCTTCCTCACCCGGATTCTGGAAACGGGTCGCGCATGACCCGTGATGGAGACCCGATAGGATATCGCGAATTCAACCACGAAACTCCACAATTTTCTAGGGTCAAGGTCGCACAGTGTCGTCTAAGAGAAGCCCTCATTAAATTTTGGAAAAGGTTGGAGGATTTTAGAGCTATTGAGTTCGAAAAACAACCAAAAACGGAGCAAAAGGACCTCTTCGATCTCCCCATTTACTTAATGAAAACACATAAAAAATGGATATGTTCATTAGTGAGGGTCGATTAACAAAAGCCTTAATACAATTTTGCAAAACATGCACCCATTAAAGAGGAATCGAACTCGAAATAAGATAAAGTTCGTGCGCATAGAATCCACGATGATGATCTGAAAATTCTCTCAATTTTCTCAATAAAACTGTGTGATTCTTGAGGGGTTTTGATCGCAATGATCAGATAAAGAGAAACCCTCACTCTATTTTGAGAAGCATGGTTCCATTAGAGAGAATTCGAGTGAGATACGTTTTAGGGTGCTTGTAATTAAACACAAAATTATCTTAATCCAGTTTAGTATGATGTTCATGGTGGTTTTTTGACCAAACTGACATTGTTTTAGAAACTATTTACCAATATAACCTCATTTTTGAACTATTTACCAAACTAACCCACTTTTTGCCAGCATGACATTTATTATTATTATTTTTGCTAACACCAAAGACGCTACTTTGACTAGCGTTTTTGGAAAACGCTAGTCAAAGTAGTGTTTTTAGCAGTAAGCAGACAGCCACTGCCCGAGGCGCCACGTGGCACGCTCTGGGCAGTAGCGCCTTTGCCCAGAGTGCGCCACGTGGCGGCCTGAGCATTGGCATCCCCCCAACGGCTCTCTCCCCTCCCCTATATATATACACACCTCTTCACACATTTTCTCACACACTCTACACTTCTCTTACTCTCTTTCTCTACTTTTTCTCAACCTCAACCAACTCTCCTACTTTGCTTTCTCTCTTTGTAACATCCCAGTTTTCGGAAACCTTAATCGAGGTAGATTAGGTAATTATACGCATATTGATAATTATTTCCATAGCTTGAAAGTATGTTTAGAGAGTATGTTAAGAGTAGGAATGAATTGGAGGAGAAAAGAATAGAGAACAAAGGATCAGGAGGAGAACGCTCAAGCATGGCCCAGTGGAACGCTCAAGCGTGCTGACGCTCTAGCGTGGAGAGTTTTGCACGTTCAAGCGTGGACCCTCTGACCAGTGATTGGCAGTGATGAGACATAAAGTGACACGTGTTGGTTACGCATCGCGGCTGGCACGTGATGGGCGGTGCCTTAGTGGTGAGGAAACGTCAACGCTCAAGCGTTGAGGAAGACAACGCTCAAGCGTTGGAACGCTAAAGCGTGGAGAATTCCAACGCTAAAGCGTGGACGGTAAAAACTTTTCCTATCTATACTTCATCATTTTTCACCTAGGGGAGTTTACAAAATTTACAGAGACAGAGAGAGTTCGAGGCCAAGAGTTCTAGAGACATTCCCAAGCTTTGAGGCAAGTTTGTGATCCGTTCGTCGATTCGATTCCAATTCCGATCGTGTTTTCTTGATCAGCGTAACTCCTACTCCAATTCTACCGGTTTACTTTCGTGATCCGTCAAGGGTAAGCCGAGGTTCCATATCTACCTATATTGTACCTATACAATGTTCTCTTTTGGTTTAAGCTTCTTTTCATGGTTTTAACTTCGTATTAGGGATAATGCTATAGTCTACGTGTTATTTCCGTGATTAGGGCAAGTTTGGAAGTCGTGTACGGAACCCGTTGGAGCATGTGGGCTACTGCTGTGAGGCAAGGAGAGGAGCAAAGAAGTGCTCGTTGTGCCCGTGCCTATCACCATATTTGCTATCAGGTGGGGAGAAAGAGTTACACACGTCGGGGAGGCAAGAGTAGTTCATATAGCTATATTGTATGTTGTATAGGGGAACCCTAAACCCTATGTGAGGTTGAGCCCTGACAAAGTACCTAAACCCTAGGTTTATCTACTTTGGGCTATCACCGTTATATTTGACACCCTAGGTTAGCATATTTGTGATGTATGATAATATGTGCTTCGTGTTGATATATGCGTACTTGCTATTTATGATGTTTGATATTTGCAAGAGATGCATGATATGTTGATGATAATGGTACGTTGGTATGTATGTTGTTTATTGCTTTATGGAGCATGATGATAATTGCTGAACTATTGCATTATATCTGGAAATGCGTGTATGTATGAGATTCAGAGGTTTAGCATGATTAGGGCTTTGACCTGTGGTGGATGTTGAGCTGATGATTGAGATTTGAGGTATAGTGGAGCTTGGAGCTCATAAGGTCATGATGGGAGCTTGGAGCTCATATGTGCACAAGTGGAGCTTGGAGCTCGTATAGGTATCTTTGGAGCTTGGAGCTCGTATGTGTACCTATGGAGCTTGGAGCTCATGTTGCTAAGAGCAAGTTTGCATGTGTTGTGATATCAGCTCAAGAAAGATGGATGACATGCATAGCATATGCATTTGATGCCAAGTGGCGAGCCGTATGCTATGAGGCAAACGAGGTTGGTGCACCGAGTGCGGGTGCGGAAAACGGAATGGTAGGTCTGTGTGATCTTTGGGATATATTGGACATAGGTGTACCCATAGGAAACCGGTATGGAAGCTCCTATCGTGTAGTGGAGGTCCTAAGCACGTCCTACTATCCCGATTGGACCCTGAGTCTTTCCAATTGCCGGTGAATTTTCCGAGGAGGCCTAGTTAACCCTCTTTGTCTGGGACAGTTGAGCGGTCATGCACTCTTATGGGTCACGGCGAGCGGAACGGATTATCGGAACGAACCAACTTGTTGTCCGATATGCGGACGTGATGTTGCCCTTAATAGGGTGTTTAGTACCAGCCGGCATAGAAAGAATATGTGTACATCTAGTTAGGGACCGACCGTGGAGCCGTGATGTTGAGAGATGATTGTGTTTGCTTTATGTTCTGCATTGCATCATCCCTGTTATAAATGTGCTGTATATCTTATCTTCCTGTATTTCTTGTACATGTACATTCGATTATGCGGACAGACGACGAATTAGTGGAGGATCAGAATGGACCCGAGGCGTCACCCGTTTATCACGGGGGCACCGTGGATGCCGGTGCTGGGGGACATTGAGATAGTCTACCATGACAAGAGGGGATGGCAGGTGGACCCCTCGACCTTTTTGGCCGTCTACACTGGGCCTGTCAGCTTGATCCTCCGGAGCGGCACACCCCCATATGTGGACATCATCAAACCTTACCGCGTGTACCAGTTTCTTCCCTTCCCTCGAATGTGGCACCCTTCGAGGCAGAGAGAGCGAGGCTACCTGTGGGTGGCACAGATGTCTTCTGTAGTATCCAGCAGGAGTGGCTTCGTGCATAGAGGACAACATAGGCATATAGAACGATACTTTAGGGCAGCTCAGAGGCGTAGGATTATAGTGTCGAGTTCCTCATCCGAGTATGAGCCTATGCAGGTTTATAGGCGCACTCATGGAGAGGGATAGGGTAGTTCAGGGCATCCTCACCATTGAGGGTGAGAGCCAGCCAGTGCGTCTCTAGGATTGTGTGGAAATGTTTTGATGTATTTTGAGAGTGGGCTGGGGAGAGTGCTGGTGAGTCATGAGAGTTCTTTTGGAGGTCCTTGGATGTGCTTTGTTTATGTTTTCAGTTTTGTTATGTACTTCCGTCTGTATTATCACCTAGCCCTACTGATGGGGCCACCATGTATATATATATATATATATATATGTATTGCATGTGGATGTTTCGTTTATCTCGTTGGGTTTACTTTGATATTGTGCGCTTATAAATTGATCATATGTTATCACCATTTTAATAAGCGCGTAATCGTTAAGTTTTAATTAACAGTACATTTGGGTTCTAAAATAATGGGATTTATTCGAGTGGGACTTGGGGACGTCACATTAAGGTGGTATCAGAGCAGTTTCGCCCTATCTGGACTATGGAAGTCAGGGAGCAAGACTGTGAGGTATTAGGAAGTTGAACTGGCAAAATTTGTCATCTCTGCAAGGGAGTACGACTGTGTCTAGAGGGGTAGAATGAACGCGATCGATTGTTGTAGTGCTTGTATGAATGATAAATAGATGTATGTACTTATGTTGCTTATCATGTTTGAACTCTTAGCTAACGGTTCTTGAATTAGGAACCAACGGCTCGAGGAAGAGGTAGAGGCAGAGGTAGGACCGGACCCAATGGAGGTCAGGAGGCTGAAGCTTCACATACTGGGAATGGAGCTACTGAGTCGCTGGAAACCCTCAAGACTATGAAGGATATGGCTGCTGCTATGCTACAGCAAACGCAACAAAATGCTCAACTTAGGCAGCTGACCCGCGAGAATCAGCAGCAACAATGGAATGTTAGAACTGAAGATGTTGGTTTGGATGGCTTCATGAGGCGACAACCTCCTTAGTTCAACAGGGACTACAATTTCGAGGGGGCAGAGTTATGGATTCAAGAGTTGGCAAAGATCTTCGCAGCAACACACTGTGATGAAGCTAAGAAGGTTTCTTATGCTTCTTTCATGTTGGTGGGAGGAGCGGAGATGTGGTGGAAAGGGAAGCAAAGGTTGTTCGAAGCTAAAGGAAGAGCCGTAACTTGGGGGATGTTTCGAGAATGTTTCTTGGAGAAGTATTTTCCTCAGATGACCAGGAGGGAAAAGGACAAGGAGTTCCAAAGTTTGAAGCAAGGTAACATGACAATCGGGGAATATGCATCAAGGTTTGAGGCGCTGCTTAAATTCTCAGAGTTTTATCAACGGTATCCGGACGAGGAGTGGATGTGCCGCAGGTTTGAAGATGGTTTGAATTACGAGATTCAGAAGGCCATAGTACCGTTGGGGATTTCTATATTTCCCAACATGCTGGATCAGTGTTCGGCAATTGAGAACATCGAAAGGAGAAGAGAAGTGGCAACCAGGAGCGGAGGACCTGTCCGCAATAACCAGAGAGGTAGAGGTGGAAGATTTCAGAGTGGCCGAGGGCCATATCAGAGACCAGCGCTGAGGGCTGGAGAGGCTGGAAGTCAAGGACCGAGTGCAACTCAGGGGTTGCAAGGTTGTTTTAAGAGTGGGGGACCACACATGGCTCGAGATTGTAAAAGTCAAGCGTCCGGGAGGACCATAACTTGCTATGCATGTGGAAAACAAGGGCACATGGCTAAGGACTGTAGACAAGGAAATGCACGACCGTCTGGTGTGACTGGACAGATGGCGAGACCACAAGCCACGGGAAGAGTGTTTGCCGTGAGAGGAGTTGAATCCTCCCGATGCCCAGATCTGATTCAAGGTAAGTGTTTAGTTTCGGGCAAGCTCTTATCTGTGTTGTTTGATTCAGGGGCTACTGACTCGTTTATTACTATGGAGTGCATGGATCATTTAGGGTTACTAGTTTCATCTTTACCCTATGATCTTACTGTTTCCACACCTACTGGTCATTCATTGACTACCCTGTTTGTATGCTTGAAATGCCCTATTACAATAGAAAACAGACATTTCATTATTGACCTAGTCTGTCTGCCTATGCAGCAAATTGATGTTATTTTAGGCATGGATTGCCTTTCGGCTAACCACGTGATACTGGACTGTTCAAATAAGACTCTTTGTTTCTCTGAGCAATATGGATTAACACCTGCTAATGAAAGTATTCCAAAGGGTGTACGATCCGAAGAGTGCGTGGTGCTATTCTCCTTGGAAGCAAAGGAAACTCCGAACGTAGAAGCGTTGCCGATTGTGTGGCAATTTCCTGAGGTATTTCCGGATGATGTTGCAGGGCTACCACCGGAAACGGAGATTGAGTTTACCATAGACCTTGTACCAGGAACTGGACCTATTTCGATAACACCTTATCGAATGTCTCCGACAGAGTTGGCAGAGTTGAAGAAATAGTTGGATGAGACGCTAGGCAAGGAATTCATCAGACCTAGTGCGTCGCCATGGGGAGCTCTGATAATGTTCGTTAAGAAGAAAGATGAGAGCTCAAGTGTAACACCCCTGCTACATGGGTGTTACTTTCGTAACCCCAGACACAAAACGTATGAAAATAAAGATTTGCTGGTTCACTTTCGGAAAACGGTTTATTTAATTAGGTCTTACTTACTACAAAAATGTGATAAAATTTTTCCTCTTACAACAGTAATGGACAAATACTCAAGAGAACACCAAAATAATTCGTTTACATAATAAAAAGGGACCTTGGACAACTCGTCCTTTCCTAGAATAGGTTGATAGGAGCAAAAAGCTATAAGTTAAGATACTAGGTAGTGACGGGTTTGAGAATCACATCTCCAAAAAACGTGGCCATCAGTAGCCATTCACCGACTAGCCCAAAAGATACTACCTCGAAAGAAAACCCTAAGCTAGTCTAGTACTAACAAAAGACGCACTACCTAACATACTCCGTATTTCGGAGACTGAGTCTCATCTTTAACCGTCCACACCTCTTCGCCTAGCAGATCAAGCTATTGAGTCTCTAAATGACCCAGAGGACTGTTGGTAAACATCTATACATGCATCGAAAAACACAACAGGGTGGCGCACATGTACAGGCAAGGGTGAGAAACCAATATATGAATCCAAAAACGACAACTACATGCCCAATCATAACAGCAGATTCATACAAATATATCTCTCCAAACATTATCATGCATCACATAGTACAACATATATATATCCATGTACTGACAGTAAAAACACAAGGGTTTTGTACCCCACAATCAACGTTATTCCCTAAACATATGCATGACACTTCCATATATCTCAACTAGTATTTAATTCTAGATTTCTGGAAACCCCATCACCATAAAGCAACGAGTTGATCAGACTCAACATCATTTCCCCGCAGGCAACAATGACAAACGCCAGAATTAAAATTCGGCAAAACATGAGCACGTAACCTCCCAGGAAATAATACATGGGAGCGCATGTCAATGGTACTCACGATGTATAAGTCATACTATATTGTCCTCTTCACTGGGCACAATACGCTCTCACATGGCACGTATGACATCATTGTCCATCAAGGCACAATGTTACATAATGACAATAAGTCATCTCAGGTTCTCCTTGCCATCAAGGTCCCCCGTTTCACGGCACGTCTGCCCCACACAAAATGCATGAGAAAACTATTTAGTTTTCGATAATTGATCTTTGTCGCATCAATATTTCCTCGTTGTAGCATCAACGCTAATAACCACCACAATGTCTTAGACTCTTTAAGCCTCCAAAACATTTTTCTCAAAACAGGACATCTAGTCCAAAATAGCTCGAACCCAAACATCCCTAACCGATGCACCAATTTAGAATTTTGGATTCAAGAGCATAAAAATATTCTCAAGCTTACAGGACCACAAAGATCGTCCCTAAGCCGACAGGACCACAACTAACACGGATCCTTGATCCACGTGTTTCTGCAGAACCCTAGAACTCCGACGTCTCGGTTTCTAGTTTCTAAGCTTAAAAACCACCTTTTTATCAAAAACTCAAAAACCAAAACCTCAATCTCCGACACTTACACAAAGTCCTCGGGATTGGTTTTCTATAAAACAAAACTTGGTCTAAAGACCATTTTTTTTCCTTTCGTCATTTTTCGGTAAAGCACAAACTTTAAAATACAGCTTGCAAAAACCCTTTTCCTAGGATAAAACCAAATAACTTGAAAATCACGTTTCTTAAAACTCTTTGCTCAAACGGTTAACTTTATTAATTTAAAAACTAATAAAGTTTTCTAAAACACTATTTATCTTTAAAACATCGTTTTTTGTTATTAAAAACACATTTTCACAACTTTTTCTTTTTTAGTTAACTTTTTCATAAAAGCAGTTATTTATTATTATTTTATCTTAAAAGAGATAATTATTTATTTTCTATTAAATTAAATTGAGAAATAATAAAACATATTTATTTTTCTGAATTCCACATCTCAAGCTTTTATGTTATACGATGTCGGATCCTAATCAATATTAGGTCCTCTAACGCCTTAAATCCCACAGAAGGGCACACGATACATCCATACATTTATTCAACAATTATATCATGTATCCACATACATCAGCAGTTATGTCATGCATAGTCAAATCAACAGCAGTAAATAAAACACTTCATAATCAGATACAGACATTTATTTACATTTCAAACACACCAATGTAGCATATAGCCGTCGGAATTGGAATTCCTCAGGTTTATCCCCTTACCTCTTGAAGTTCCAAGGTAAGCAGCAAACACCCGATCAATCCTAAAACTGGCTCGACTAGCTGCCGATCGCTACATACACACAATCAATAAAGGCATTAACTCAAAAATACAAAGATTTCTCCTATTGCACTACCCCTAGGGTTCGGCCCTTTGACCTTAAAAATAGCTAGGGAGCTCCAAAAATTCTCATTTCTTGGATAACACTCTAACTAAGCGAAATAACCCTAGATACCAACTCAAAATATCAAAAACCAACCAAAAACCCTACCCTACACTTAAGGGGGGTCTCGACCTTTCTATGGTTAAATAACCTAGTGAGATTTCTTGGCTCTAAGCTCTTGGATCATACAAGTATGTCATGAACCTAAGCCATAGAAATTTGTTTGGTATTAAAAGGATTTTTCTATGACTTTTCATGGATTTTTGAAGTTTTAAGGGCAAAACCCCAACTTCTATGAGCATCAAAATTTAGGGTAGAGAAATGAGAGATTGAGAGAGTTAGAGATGATGAGCTACCTCCTAGAAGGATCTCCTTCAAAAACAAGTGAAGAAGCTGTTGGAACCAAAGTGGTCATGGTCCAGATAATCCCTTAAGTTTTGATGTTAACGAAGAGCTAATTTAAGGTGAACAAAGATTTGTTATGGACTAACATTTTATATTAAGTGTGCAGGACAAATCTAAATTGAGTCCAAAGACTATCCATAGTCCAAAGACTTTGTCTCGTCCAACATAGTCCAAAGACGTTATCTCGTCCAACATAGTCCAAAGACTTTATCTCGTCCAACACTTATTCTTGGTTTACGACTGGACGGTACTTTATAGAATCATTGAGTCCAAAGACTCTTTTGGTTACCCTCTGTAATAGCTAGTCCAATAAATGCTTTTAATTTCAAGCGCGAATACCCTGTAAAAGCATTTGAATTTACTATTCCCTGTAAAAGGCTTATACCCGTGGGATAAAACATTCTTTGTAATATTCGTACAAAAGTAAAGCATAAGCCAGAATGTCTCTGTCACCTAAAGAAGTTGACCTTCTTGTTTTGGATAAACAAAAGGCAACTTTCGTTCTACTCAGAGGATATGTCAGCACCACTTTTAGCTATCACCCTGATAGTCTATTCTGCTGATTAGAAACTTCAGAAGCTGTCAGACTCAACGGATCAAATGCATTCAATGCTCATCAGAACGGATCCTTTTCCATCCGTTGAAGACTGAAGACTGCTCAAAGAAAAGAGGCTATATATACCTTTATCTTTTGAAAGTGCAAGGTGACCAAAAAAAAAACCAACTAAACCGAACTTGAGCAAAAATACAAGTGAAGCAACACTTAGCATTTCAAAATCCTTCAAGAGATACAAGCAAATATTAGCTCAAGAGATAAAAGAGAAAATCTCAAGCTTGCAAAGCTGGAAAAGCTACTCTGATTCTCACTTTCATATTACTCTCTGTGTAGAGTTGTTTTCAAGAGTCTAAGCTTTAGTTTCGAATTCTCACATTTAGTGAGTTAGTAGAATAATTTTTTTCCAAACCTTAGCTTGGTTGAGCCTGAAGAGGCTTGTCTGTAAAAGAATACTTAGAGAACCTGAAGAGGTTGAGAATACTGCCTGAAGAGGTGTTGAAAACTTTGTAACAAAAGGTTTTTGTTATAGTGGATAAAGCTCTCAAGTAGAGAGGACTGGACGTAGCTCTTTGGTGAAGAGTGAACCAGGATAATATCTTTATGTTCCTGTCTCTCCCTTCTCTTACTTTAGTTTTTGTCTAACAAACTAACTGGGATTGAATTGCCTTTCATTACGCTGTCTTCTTGTCTTAGTCGAAACTAAGTGAGCGTCCAATTTGGAGTTTGGAAGAGCTCTCTTTGCTTTTAATCGTTTTAAGCATCCAATCTTGCGAAAATCATTATCTGCTTATGAAAAGATTTTAAAACCGTCTAAAGCACAATTCAACCCCCCTTCTTGTGTTTCAAACAGGTTCCTTCAGAAGCTTCACAAAAACTCAAGATCTAAGCTCCAAAAATGGAGTTTAATGGTGAGAAAGTGAGAAAGAAGAGAAAGGAAAAAGATGGGGGTTTGGGAGGGGTTGCTGGTCGAAAATTGTGAGGATGAGAGTGTGAGAGATTAGATATTTTTCTTTAGTAAACTTAAGAGTTAAGTCATGGTAAAAATGGTAAGACAGGTAATTAGTAAAAACTAATCAAGGGCAATTTGGTCAATTCACGTCCCAACATTTTGAAAATCCTCACGACATTGGTATGAGTCCCCAGATAACTTAACATAACCTTGATATGAAAATTATCGGCTCAAGGTTCTCGAAAAGCCCTAACACGGCTCGAATCGTCTTCCCGATCGATTATCGGCCCGAATATAAAATATTATTTTTATTTTTGGACGTCAGGACACATTTTAGCAAAAAGGTAGATGATTGAATTCTAAGACTAATGGTTCTGATCGTTAGTCAAAAAGAGGTCTTGATAGTAGAAAAACAATATCATCCGTGAAACATTAATCGGACTCCGTTTGAGTTTTTGGCCCAAACTTTAACCGTAGGCTCCTACGATTATATGAAGCATGAATATGATTTTAGTTTTCCAAAAATCATTTTCTAAAACATAGATAAAAATATAAACTCATTTATATAGTTTACTGGTCTTAGAAAACGTGAAAATTGGGGTGTTACATTACTACCCCACTAAAAAAATTTCGTCCTCGAAATTCACGACTCGAGACTAGACAAGATGTCTAAATCCTTACAAGAATGCTATGAAAAGATTTCACAGCTCGGAAACGGAATGCAGGGATATTCAGTATGTAAAAAGATTCTTCAGTAAGTTCGTGAGTGTAAAAATGCAAAGCTATTACAGGTTTACAATCATGACTCTAATAAAGTTTCTCCTTTCATAAGAATTTCCCACCAGATTATGGAATCAAAAGATAACCAGTCTGGTCAAAAATCAGACTGGACCATCTTTACCAAAAGTAAAAGCGATTAGATTAAGTTTCATCAAGAAACTTCCAGTATTAAGAATTTCCCTGTCTTACGACTGAAGAAATAACAGATCTTTCGATGGGATGACATCAGAATGTCTCATACACTGGGGATTGGGTAGGAATACGGGTACCACTCACTAACCATGAGTCCTCACCAGGTCCCATCCTGATTAGAACTCAACAATGCGCACACTCTTGTGTGTCAACACACATTGTCTCGTTAAGGAAACAATTCCAACGAGATCTTACTCTCTGGGAGAAATAAAACTAACTGCTGAAACTTTTATCAATCTTTTGCTCATCCTTCAACTATTGGGAAAAGTCATTCTTTCTTCCACTGACTTGCTAGTCTCTCATTCTCTACTACCTAACCTTTACGAAAGGCTTACTTACATTCTTGCTCCTAAGAATTTCTGTAGCGATTAAACACTTAAGTTAACTTCCATGGCCAATTCAAACACTTAACTAAATTCTTATCCCGCCACCATGCGTCTCAATCTCAACAACAATTGTAACGCACTCTAAATCCCAATAAGCTCACTTAAGAGTTCCAATCTCTAAGTGAAATTCCAAACTTAGTCCAAGTCCTCGAATTTGAAAGTAGCAAAACAAGGAGTCAATCATATCCTAAGATAGTGGTCGTTACGACCGAGTCTAAACTCATTCGTCTTACTCATCTCTGTTGGTCCTAGTCTTAAGTTCTAGTATCAATACAGTACTCCCATTCATATAGGATTCATTATAATACTTTCCCTTACTTATACCCGTCCTAAGGACACTCGTCTTATAGCCACAGTTGACATCCAAATTCTTTGTTCACTCAGTCTCTGATCCTTTGCAACTTCGAAAAGTTATACTTAGGTATTATACAAACTCCTCACCATCATTAACATGGATTACAGTACCACACTTTGATTGCTTTTCCGAAATTCCGTTCCAGTCTCTCAACTCTTCTAGAGCACATATCGTTATCTCGCCATTCCTTTGGTCGCTCACCAGCTATCCACACATTTACTCCGAAAATCCTTTGGTATTCTTCTACTTGTCTAAGGTACACTCATTCCTTGGGCAAACTTGTCTAACATTAAAACTTCCTTCACATACCAAGGAGTCTTAACTTGCTTGATAACTAGGAATCTAACATTCTTGACTCATAAAGTAAGGTCATATTCAAGCCTATTTGCTAGAACTGACTAAGGATTTGTCTCAAAGCTTGCCTTAGAGGTTACCTCTTAATACTCCTGATAACTTTCCCCTTAATAGTCCTAACATATCTCAATCATCGGATCCAACCAATCCGATTGGTTGCATTCTAAAAGAAACAAGTCATAACAACTCCTTCAATGAAACATTAGAAAGATATCCAAACCAGAGGGGTATTATTAAACCAATCCCCCAGATGTCTAATACACTGGGGATCATACAGGAATATGAGTACAACAGTTCATACAGCAAAGGAGGAACATGTAATCATAAAACTTACACACAATAAATCGAAATAAAGGGATAAACTGCACTCGAAACAAAGGTACGGTTGAGATGTTACCGTCTATGCCGTAACTACCTTGCACGAGAGTATCAGAATTTGGAACCTCAGCACCACTCATGGTGTAACCTCTTCCTTAGGTCGTTGGCCTCTCAGTCCCGGTATCGTTATCGGCAGCAGGGACAGATCCTTGTGCCCTGCAGTATCTTGCTATGTGTCCCCTCTGTCTGCAAGTAAAGCATCTAGGACTCCGTACAGAACAGTTGTTGGCCAGGTGTGATGGATCTCCACACTTGAAACATCTTCTATCTTGGCTTTGGTTCTGCTTCCTCTGGCCTTTACTGCCTGATGGATAAGTAACATGACGATATCGCTGTTGGTCCTGATTATTCCCTGATAGTCGACAATAAGGCTTTTCTTGACTAAAGCCTGGAAATTTCGAATCCCCTGCAGCAGCACGGACTCCTTCATTTCATACCTCGGGCCCTTCTCAAAACCTTCACACTTCCAGTCTTCGTTAGGGTTGTTCTGGAAGAATCGGAAATACTTGGCAAGTGATTCAAATTTTGCCGTGTATTCCCCGACGGTCATCTCCCCCTGTCGCAACCGTAAGAATTCTTGCTCTTTTTCAGCTCTTGCACTCTGCGGAAAGTACTTTTCCAGAAATCGGCGCTTGAACAGAGTCCAAGTGATTTCCTGCTGGTTAGCCTCCAACAGTTGTTTGGTTCCCTTCCACTAGTATTCAGCATCCCCCAGCAGTAGGAAAGTTGCGTACGGTACCTTCACTTCTTCAGGGCTTTGAATCAGCTCGAAGATTTTCTCAATCTCCTGGATCCACAAGTCAGCCTTCTCAGGATCCACATCGCCATAAAACTGTGGCGGATTCTGGCGCCTAAACACAGTCAGGTTTCGGCCCTCAGGGGCCTGCTCAGCACGGGCTTGCTCCTGTGCATTGTGCGCATTCATGGTTACGGTCTGAACAGCAATAGCCGCAGCCATGTTTGCCATCGCTTGAGCAGCGAAGTCCCTTCCATTGGTTCCATCAACGTCCTCAGCACGGACATTGACTCCTCTCCCACGGCCACATCCACGTCCACGTCCACGTCCTGCTCCCGCTCCAATTTCTAGTTCCATATCTGATCAACATGGTTTAACTTAGTCAAGCTGCAAACAGAAACCAAAACAGATAAGCATTTATGCACATAAATTACTCCCAAGAAGTAAATGAAAAGGAGAGGACAAGGAAACAAGTTACTCGCCTGGCGACCTTATGCTCGCGACGCGAGACAGAGGGTCAGTCCGAGCAGTACCATGCTATCTTTCGGCCTGGCGACGTGAAACACTTTCTCACCTCGCGCGCCAGAAAGCCTGCCTGAGAAGCAAAGCACAGCTTCTCAGCCTCGCGACACGAAGACTTTTCTCGCCTCGCGATCTAGAGATCACACAACATTAACACAGCAGACCTATTCCCCAAAGGTTCCCGAAAGACTCGACCAGCTCTGATACTACTTGTAACACCCCTCCTACTCGGGTGTTACTTTCGTAACCCCAGACACAAAACATATGAAAATAAGGATTTGATGGTTCACTTTCGAAAAACGGTTTATTTAATTAGGTCTTACTTACTATAAAAATGTGATAAAATTTTTTCTCTTACAACAGTAATGGATAAATACTCAAGAGAACACCAAGATAAATCGTTTACATAAATCTATATATCTTTACTCAACTACATAATAAAAAAGGACCTTGGACAACTCGTCCTTTCCCAGAATAGGTTGACAGGAGCAAAAAGCTATAAGTTCAAATACTAGGTAATGATGGGTTTGAGAATCACATCTTCAAAAACCGTGGCCATCAGTAGCCACTCATCGACTAGCCCAAAAGACACTAGCTCGAAAGAAAACCCTAAGTTGGTCTAGTACTAACAAAAGACGCACTGCCTAACATACTCCGTATTCTAGAGACTGAGTCTCGTCTTCAAATGTCCACACCTCTTTGCCTTCAGCATTGAGCAGATCAAGCTACTGAGTCTCTAAATGACCCAGAGGACTGTTGACAAACATCTGTACATGCATACAAAAACACAACAGGGTAGCGCACATGTACAGGCAAGGGTGAGAAACCAATATATGAATCCAAAAACGACAACTACATGCCCAATCATAACAGCAGATTCATACAAATATATCTCACCAAACATTATCATGTATCACATAGTACAACATATATATATCCATGTACTGACAGTAAAAACACAAGGGTTTCGTACCCCACAATCAACGTTATTCCCTAAACGTATGCATGACACTACCATATATCTCAACTAGTATTCAATTCTAGATTTCCGGAAACCCCATCACCATAAAGCAACGAGTTGATCAGACTCAACGTCATTGCCCCACAGGCAACAATGACAAACACCAGAATTAAAATTCGGCAAAACGTGAGCACGTAACCTCCCAGGAAATAATACATGGGCGCGCATGGCAGTGGTACTCACGATGTATAAGTCATACTATATTGTCCTCTTCACTGGGCATAATACGCTCTCACATGGCACGTATGACATCATTGTCCATCAAGGCACAATGTTACATAATGACAATAAGTCATCTCAGGTTCTCCTTGCCGTCAAGGTCCCCCGTTTCACGGCACGTCTGCCCCACACAAAATGCATGAGAAAACTATTTAGTTTTCGATAATTGATCTTTGTCGCATCAATATTTAGCATCAACGCTAACAACCACCACAATGTCTTAGACTCTTTAAGCCTCCAAAACATTTTTCTCAAAACAGGACATCTAGTCCAAAACAGCTCGAACCCAAACATCCCTAACCGATGCACCAGTTTAGAATTTTGGATTCAAGAGCATAAAAACATCCTCAAGCTTACAGGACCACAAAGATCGTCCCTAAGCTGACAGGACCACGGCTAACACGGATTCTTGATCCACGTGTTTCTGCAGAACCCTAGAACCCCGACGTCTTGGTTTCTAGTTTCTAAGCTTAAAAACCACCTTTTTCTCAAAAAATCAAAAACTAAAACCTCAATCTCCGACACTTACACAAAGTCCTCAGGATCGGTTTTCCATAAAATAAAACTTGATCTAAAGACCATTTTTTTTTCCTTTCGTCGTTTTTCGGTAAAGCACAAACTTTAAAATACAGCTTGCAAAAACCCCTTTCCTTGGATAAAACCAAATAACTTGAAAATCACGTTTCTCAAAACTCTTTACTCAAATGGTTAACTTTATTAATTTAAAAACTAATAAAGTTTTCTAAAACACTATTTATCTTAAAAACATCGTTTTTCGTTATTAAAAACACTTTTTCACAACTTTGTCCTTTTAAGTTAACTTTTTCTTAAAAGCAGTTATTCATTATTAATTTATTTCAAAAGAGATAATTATTTATTTTCTCTTAAATTAAATTGAGAAACAATAAAACATATTTATTTTTCTCAATTCCACATCTCAAGCTTTTATGTTATACGATGTCGGATCCTAATCGATATTAGGTCCTCTAATGCCTTAAATCCCACAGCAGGGCACACGATACATCCATACATTTATTCAACAATTATATCATGTATCCACATACATCAGCAGTCATGTCATGCATAGTCTAATCAACAACAGTAAATAAAACACTCCACCAATAATCAAATACAGACATTTATTTACATTTCAAACACACCGATGTAGCATATAGCCATGGAAATTGGAATTCCTCAGGTTTATCCCCTTACCTCTTGAAGTTCCAAGGTAAGCAGCAAACACCCGATCGATCCTAAAACTGGCTCAACTAGCTGCTGATTGCTACATACACACAATCAATAAAGGCATTAACTCAAAAATACAAAGATTTCTCCTATTGCACTACCCCTAGGGTTCGGCCCTTTGACCTTAAAAATAGCTAGGGAGCTCCAAAAATTCTCATTTCTTGGATAACACCCTAACTAAGCTAGATAAGTCTAGATACCAACTCAAAACATAAAAAACCAACCAAAAACCCTACCCTACACTTAAGGGGGGTCTCGGCCTCTCTATGGTTAAATAGCTTAGAGAGATTTTTTGGCTCTAAGCTCTTGGATCAAACAATTATGTCATGAACCTAGGCCATAGAAATTGGTTTGGTATTAAAAGGATTTTTCTATGATTTTTCATGGATTATTGAAGTTTTAGGGGCAAAACCCCAACTTCTATGATCATGAAAATTTAGGGGAGACAAATGAGAGATTGAGAGAGTTAGAGATGATGAGCTACCTCCTAGAAGGATCTCCTTCAAAAACAAGTGAAGAAGCTTAACAAAAACTCAAGATCTAAGCTCCAAAAATGGAGTTTAATGGTGAGAAAGTGAGAAAGAAGAGAAAGGAAGAAGATGGGGGTTTGGGAGGGGTTGCTGGTCGAAAATTGTGAGGATGAGAGTGTGAGAGATTAGATATTTTTCTTAAATAAACTTAAGAGTTACGTCATGTTAAAAATGGTAAGAAAGGTAATTAGTAAAAACTAATCAAGGGCAATTTGGTCAATTCATGTCCCGACATTTTGAAAATCCTCATGACATTGGTGTGAGTCCCCAGATGACTTAAAATAACCTTGATGTGAAAATTATCGGCTCAAGGTTCTCGAAAAGCCCTAACACTGCTCGAATCGTCTCCCCGATAGATTATCGGTCCGAATATAAAATATTATTTTTATTTTTGGACGTTAGGACACATTTTAGCAAAAAGGTAGAGAATTAAATTCTAATACTAATGGTTCTGAACGTTAATCAAAAAGAGGTCTTGATAGTAAAAAAACAAAATGATCCGTGAAACATAGATCGGGCTCCGTTTGAGTTTTTGGCCCAAACTTTAACCGTAGGCTCCTACGATTATATGAAGCATGAATATGATTTTAGTTTTCCCAAAATTATTTTCTAAAACACAGATAAAAATATAAACTCATTTATATAGTTTACTGGTCTTAGAAAGCGTGAAAATTGGGGTGTCACATCAAGGTTATGTGTGGACTATCGTCAGCTCAATAAAGTGACGATAAAGAATAAGTATCAGTTGAAGAGGACAGATGATTTGATGGATCAGTTGAGAGGAGCAATTGTGTTTTCTAAGATCGATTTGCGATCTGGTTATCATCAAATCAGAGTAAGGAAGGAGGATATACTGAAGACTGCTTTTCGAAGTCAGTATGGGTATGAGTATTTTGTTATGCCGTTCGATGTGACTAATGCTTCGGCTGTGTTTATGGATTATATGAACAAGATATTCCGACCGTTCCTAGACAAGTTTGTTGTCGTATTTATCGACAACATCCTTATTTATTCTCCGAGTAAAGAGGAACATCAAGAGCATCTTCGAGTTGTGCTACAGGTGTTGAAGGATAGACAGTTGTATGCGAAGCTATCTAAGTGTGAATTCTGGCTAGAGGAAGTGCAGTTTTTAGGGCACGTGATCAACAAGGATGGAATCATGGTGGATCCTACTAAGGTTGAAGCAATGGTTAAGTGGGAAAGTCTGAAGTCTATGAGCGAAGTATGTAGTTTTCTTGGTTTGGCGGGATACTACAGGCGGTTTATCGAGGGATTCCCTAAGATTGCATTGCCTATGACGCAGTTGACGGGAAAGGGGAAGGCGTTCGAGTGGTCGGAAGCTTGTGAACAAAGTTTCTTAGAGCTGAAGCGAAGGTTGACTACGTCGCCGGTGTTGGTTTTGCCAGATCCGTTAAAACGTTTTGACGTGTATGGTGATGCGTCATATCAAGGTTTGGGCTGTGTCCTTACGCAAGAAGGAAGAGTGGTGGCATATGCCTCCAGGCAGTTGAGAGTGCATGAACAGAACTATTTGATTCACGATCTGGAGCTAGCTGCAATAGTGTTTACATTGAAGATATGGAGACACTATTTGTATGGTGCTAAATTTAGCATATTTAGCGACCATAAGAGTCTAAAGTATTTTTTCGACCAGAAGGAGTTGAACATGAGACAGAGAAGGTGGATGAAATTCATAAAGGACTATGAATTCGACCCGCAACACCATCCAGGCAAGGCGAATGTTGTAGCGGATGCGCTCAATAGGAGTCCCTACACGTATCTGCGATGATGGTGCGAGAGTTAGAATTGTTAGAGCAGTTTAGGGATCTGAATCTGGATGTGGAAATCGTCGAGGATAAGATGAATCTTGGGATGATCGAGGTTACTAGCGATTTCCTGAATCTGCTTTGGAAAAGGCAAGCGGAGGATGAGTACCTTAAGAAGGTTAACCGGTTGATCGAGGAAGGTGAAACGTTTGAGTTTAAGAGGGGTTCGGATGGTCTCATTAGGCTTGGCGATCGAATCTGTGTGCCTGAGGATAGTGAAGTTAAGAATATGATTTTGGAAGAAGCACACAAGAGCAGGTTGAGTTTGCACCCAGGGGCTACTAAGATGTATCAGGATCTGAAGAAGTTATTCTGGCGGCCAGGGATGAAGAAGGAAGTGGCGGCTTATCTCCTACTCTGTTTGGTCTGTCAAAAGGCGAAGGTTGAACACAAGAAGCCAGCAGGATAATTGCAATCGTTAGATGTTCCGAAATGGAAGTGGGACAGTATTGCAATGGACTTTGTTTCTGGGTTGCCAAGGACTCAGAAGAAGTGTGATGCAATTTGGGTCATCATAGATAGGTTAACGAAATGCGCTCGTTTCTTGCCTATCAACCAGAATTATTCTCTGGAAAGGCTGACTCAGATTTACATTAGGGAGGTGGTGCGTCTGCATGGTGTGCCTTCGAGTATTATCTCGGACCGAGACCCGAGGTTTACTTCAAGGTTCTGGAGAAGCTTGAACAGAGCGTTAGGAACCAAGTTAAGCTTGAGTTCTGCTTATCATCCCCAAACAGATGGTCAGTCAAAACGGACGATTCAATCGTTGGAAGATTTGCTAAGAGCATGTGTGTTGGAACACACGGGAAATTGGGACGATTTTCTTCCTTTGATTGAGTTTACCTACAACAACAGTTATCATTCAAGTATTGGAATGGCACCATATGAAGCTTTGTACGGGAGGAAGTGCAAGACTCCATTGTGTTGGTACGAGACTGGAGAGAATCAGTTATTAGGCCCTGAGTTGGTACAACAGACGACGGAACAAGTTAAGTTGATCCGGGAAAAGATGAAGACCGCAAGGGATAGGCAAAAGAGCTATGCTGATAAAAGGAGGAGACCTTTAGAGTTCCAGGAGGACGATCAGGTATTTATAAGAGTTACTCCAAGGACTAGTATTGGCAAGGCAATTCAATCCAGAAAGCTTACACCCAGATTTATAGGACCATTTCAAATTCTTTGTCGAATTAGTCCAGTAGCTTACCAGATATCCTTACCACCTAACTTATCAAGACTTCATAATGTTTTTCACGTATCCCAGCTTAGAAAGTATTACCCTGATCCATTGCATGTGTTAGAGCCCGAATCAATCCCGTTAAGAGAGAACCTTGAATACGAGGCTTTACTTGCTCGGATAGTGGATAGAAGGATCAGGGAGCTTCGCGGTAAACAGATTCCTTTGGTGAGAGTGGAATGGGACCCGGTAACCGGAGATTCAACATAGGAAAGAGAGGCTCAGATGCACCAACAGTATCCGTCATTATTTACAAGAATGAACGAGGAATTTCGGGGACAAAATTCTCTTTAAGGGGGATGGTAATGTAACATCCCAGTTTTCGAAAACCTTAATCGAGCTAGATTGGGTAATTATATGCATATTGATAATTATTTCCATAGCTTGAAAGTGTGTTTAGAGGGTATGTTAAGAGTAGGAATGAGTTGGATGAGAGAGGAATAAAGAACAAAGGATCAGGAGCAGAACGCCCAAGTGTGCACCAGTGGAACGCTCAAGCGTGCTAACGTTCTAGCGTGGAGAGCTCTGGCAGCTCAAGCGTAGACCCTTTGACCAGTGACTGGTAGTGATGAGACGTAAAGTGACATGTGTCGGTTACCCGTCGCGGCTGGCACGTGATAGGCGGTCCCTTAGCGGTGAGGAAATGTCAACGCTCAAGCGTTGGAACGCTAAAGCGTGGACAATAGAAACTTTTCCTATATATACTTCATCATTTTTCACCGAGGGAAGTTTACAAGGATTTACAAAGACAGCGAGAGTTCAAGGCTGAGAGTTCTAAAGATAGTTCCAAGCTTTGAGGCAAGTTTGTAATCCGTTCGTCGATCCGATTCCAATTCTGATCGTGTTTTCGTGATCAGTACAACTCCTACTCCAATTCTATTGGTTTACTTTCGTGATCCGTCAAGGTTAAGCTGAGGGCAAGTTTGGAAGTCGCGTCCGGAACCCGTTGGACCAGGTGGGCTGCGGCTGTGAGGCAAGAAGAGGAGAAAAGGAGTGCTCATTGTGCTTGTGATTATCACCATATTCGCTATCAGGTGGGGAGAAAGAGTTACACACGTCAGGGAGGCAAGAGTAGTTCATATAGCTGTATTATATGTTTATGTGTATAGGGGAACCCTAAACCCTATGTGAGGTTGAGCCCTGACAAAGTACCTAAACCCTAGGTTTAGTCTATTTTGGGCTGTCACCGTTATATTTGATACCCTAGGTTAGCAGATTCATGATGCATGATAATATGTGCTTTGTGTTGATACCCTAGGTTAGCTATTTATGATGTTTGATATTTGCAAGAGGTGTATATGTTGATGATGTATGCTGTTTATTACTTTATGGAGCATGTTGATAATTGCTGAACTGTTGCATTATATCTGGAAATGCATGTATGTATGAGATTCGAAGGTTTAGCATGATTAGGGCGTTGACCGGTGGTGGATGTTGAGATGATGATTGAGATTTGAGGTATAGTGGAGCTTAGAGCTCATAAGGTCATGATGGGAGCTTGGAGCTCATGTGTGTACAAGTGGAGCTTGGAGCTCGTATATGTATCTTTGGAGCTTGGAGCTCATATGTGTACCTATGGAGCTTGGAGCTCATGTTGCTAAGAGTAAGTTTGCATGCATTGGGATATCAGCTCAAGAGAGATGAATGACACGCATAGCATATGCATTTGATACCATGTGGTGAGCCGTATGCTGTGAGGCATACGAGGTTGGTGCACCGAGTGCGGGTGCGGAAAATGGAAGGGTAGGTCTGCGAGATCTTGGGGATACAGTGGACATAGGTGTACCCACAGGAGACCGGTATGGTAGTGCCTATCGTGTCTTGGCGGTCCTGAGCACGTCCTACTACCCCGACTGGACCCTAAGTATTTCCAGTTGCCGGTGGATCTTCAGAGGAGGCCCAGTTATCCCTCTCTGTCTGGGACAGTTGAGTGGTGATGCACTCTTATGGGTCACGGCTAGCGGAACGGATTACCGGAACGAACAAATCTGTTGTTCGATATGCGGACGTGATGTTGCCCTTAGTAGGGTGTTTTGTACCGGCCGACATGCATAGAAAGAGTATGTGTACATTTAGTTAGGGACCTACCATGGTGTCGTGATGTTGAGAGATGATTGTGTTTGCTATATGTTCTGCATTGCATCATCCCTGTTATAGATGTGTTGTATATCTCATCTCCCTGTATTTCTTGTATGTGTACATTCGATTGTGCGGACAGACGATGAGTTAGCGGAGGGTCAGAATGGACCCGAGGCTTCACCCGTTTATCACGGGGGCACCGCGGATGCCGGTGTTGGGGGACATTGAGATAGTCTACCATGATGAGAGGGGATGGCAGGTGGACCCCTCGACCTTTTTGGCCGTCTACACCGGACCTGTCAGCTTGATCTTCTGAAGCGGCACACCCCCATATGTGGACATCATCGGAGCTTACCGCGTGTATCATTTTCTTCCCTTCCCTCGGATGTGGCATCCTCCGAGGCAAAGAGAGCGAGACTACTTGTGGGTGGCACCCCAGTCTTCTGTAGTATCCAGCAGGAGAGGCTTCATGCATAGAGGACAGCGTTGGCGTACAGAGCGGTACCTGAGGGCAGCTCAGAGGCGTAGGATTGTAGTGTCGAGTTCCTCATTCGAGTATGAGCCTATACAGGTTTATAGGCGCACTCATGGAGAACGACAGGGTAGTTTGGGGCATCCTCACCACTGAGGGTGAGAGCCAGCCAGTGCGTCTCTAAGATTGTGTGGAAAGGTTTTGATGTATTTTGAGAGTGGGCTGGGGAGAGTGCTGGTGAGCCATGAGAGTTCTTTTTGGAGGTCCTTGGATGTACCTTGTTTATGCTTTCAGTTTATTATGTATTTCCGTCCGTATTATTACTTAGCCCTACTAATGGGGCCACCATGTGTAGATATATCTATATCATTACTGCGTGTGGATGTTTCGTTTATTCCGTTGTGTTTACTCTAATATTGTGCGCTTTTAAATT
The DNA here is from genome assembly GCA_039655645.1 of Ammopiptanthus mongolicus. NCBI lineage: Eukaryota > Viridiplantae > Streptophyta > Magnoliopsida > Fabales > Fabaceae > Ammopiptanthus > Ammopiptanthus mongolicus. The sequence continues at coordinate 59,520,603 of CM077345.1, forward strand.
GATCACATGTTATCGTTGTTCAAATAAGAGTGTAATCGCTAAGTTATAATTAATAGTATGTTTGGGTTCTAAAATAATGGGATTTCCTCGAGTGGGACTTGGGGACGTCACATGTCCTATGTTTTGAAATGAACGGACTTAGTGTCCGCGACGTCGGCCTAGTACTTCGTGAATTGAGAACTTGGACTTCGTGTCCTGTATTTTTAATGAACGGGCTAAATGTCCTTTAAAACAAGTCATGAGTTGTGTGCCTTGGCAAGAAAGAAAGAACGAAAAAGAAAACAGAAAACCATGAGTTGCGTATATGAGTTGGCCGACGTGCTATTTGAAACGAGCTACAATCCAAGTGGTTGAGAATATGAGCCAGTTAAGACAACTAGGTCTATAGGGCCATCCTGTGTTCGAGACTTCACAAGAGGTCATGAGGCATCGTGACCTCGTGCCGTGGTAATCGGCTGCCCAACACGGATGAATTAGATCAGAGACTGGACTATTCATGATATGGTTGTGACGTGATACCCTTGAACACTTGGAGTTCGGACCTAAATTGAGAGGCCGACTTATGAGAACAATTGAGTTATGGGAGTATTGCGGCCTATCGCTCGATGAAAGGAAGTTAGGAATATCCGGAGAACATGAATTAGAAAGTTGATATTGAAGTCTCATGCATTATTATAACTCATGATGATGTTTGAGATATTATGTTATATGAATATCTGTTAATACAACTGCATTTATATGTGGATGTATGTTTTGTTTGTCGCTTGTGTGGCTATTATGATAAACTTGTGAACGAGTATCTCACCCTTGCCTGTACATGTTGGACACCCTGTTGTGTTTTTGGATACATGTACAGATGTTTATCATAGGTTCTCTGGGTCACTTCGGGACCCTGTAGCTGAGTTTCTTGATGTCGACGACGAAGATGTGTGGGTTGTCGACGATAATGCCCCAGTCTCATTTGTACGATGTCTACTAGGTAGTATACTCTCTTTTTATTAGAGTTCTTTTTATCAGACCAGCTCTTAGGATTTTTAATGTTTAAGTCCTGTCTTCCGACTGTGACTATGTATGTTGTGTATTAAAAGATTTAAAAGATGTAAGCCTTATGGCGAAGTTGAATTATTTGATATACATGATGAGTTTCAATTTGTTTCAATCTAGTTGTTAAAGTTTTCTTTGGTATCAGATTTCTGCAATTACTTAATAGAGTTATTTTCGAAAAAGTTTTAATTAACCGAAAAAGAATATTTTGGGACACAAAATGTGGCACTGGGTTAGGGTGTTACATGCATCGTTTTAACTTCTTTTCAGTCAGTTAAAAGATGCAAGGGGGCAATTGTTATATACAAAATAAAACAAAATTAGTTGATGACCGAACACAGTTGATAGCTAAGTAGTCGAAGAATAGCTGAGGGAAAGCATAACTGATGTGGAGAAGATTCGGCAAACATATTTGTTGGGTTGAGCTTTTGATTTTAAAAAGGTTAGCCGAATAGGAAAGATAGCCGTTGAAGTAAGTGGTCAACAATTGGGCTCAAGGATTTTGGGTTTGTTTGGGCCAAGTAAGTTGGTTAACAACCTTAAAATAGTCGAAATGGGTCTCAAAATGAATGGTGAAATGATAGAGTTTCCTGAAGCATCGTGAAAGCAGTTACAATAGCAAAATATGGGTTTTTCGTGAATTTAGGGGCACGATTCAATTGCGGTTAGCCATTAAGTATAGTGGTTAAACTAAGAGAGCTGTCTATGTTAGCCATAAGAGAGTTAGTTGTGAAGAAGTAGGAGATGGCGAACGTGGATGGAGTTAGTGTTTAGTTTATTTTCTTGTATATAAATACTCGTTGTAATTAGTTAGAGACAACACAATCAATTCAAAAAGCAAGTTTTCATATGCTCATTTATCTTTGCATACTATTTCATTAGCCTTGTTTCTTTACAATCTTGCTTATTATTTTCCAGATTAGTTTGCGCTCTTATCATTGTTTCGTTCTTTAATTTTTTACGTTCACCGTTCGACCAAACGCTTTCTTTAGTAGTTTGGGAATCCAGTATCTGTTTATATTAAGTTCATTGCATTATTCAGTTGAGTTTGTCCTTCGGCTAAACTGCAATCCTTTTTACCCGATAACAGGTAATCTACTTTAATATATTATAAATAGATAAATAGATTATTTATGTGTGAGTGAGTCATCCTTAGCAAAATCAGGTTCAATGTAGTAGAAACCTTTCTATAACAGATTGTAAAAGATGTCTAAATGATTCAATTTCATGGCCTGGAAATGTTGTAGATTTTTTTTCAACTTCTAATTTTGAATATCATGTTTAAAGCCTATGCATTGTTTAATTAATAATTTAATCATTGTTATTACACCACTTAGTGAACCTGATTTTACCCTTGGTGGCTTGTAGCCGGCTCTGCCATATTACTCAAGCCTTCATTGGTCATATTGGCTCCACTGAACTTGCTGCCTATGCATTTGTCATGACTGTCCTAGTTAGGTTGCACTTGGTGTACTGGTAAGTGTTCCTTTTACTTCTAGGCCTTACTTTGTTTCACTTAATTGATTTTATTTATCTTGCATATTTGGAGTCTACATTGTACATAGTTCAAATGGTTGCAAATTGAAAATTGCAGCTTGGTATGGCAAGTGCATTGGAAACTCTTTGTCGACAAGCATATGAGGCTAAACAGTATGACATGCTTGGAGTACATCTACAAAGATCGTGGATAGGTGTGGTCTATGCTTTCATTGTGTCATTTACCTGCCGAATGTTCCTACAAGCACAAAGCAAGAACATGATTATTTCCTACCTAGCAGCAGTTTCACTTTCAATTCACCTTTTCCTATCCTGGCTTTTTGACCGTTAAGTTTAACTTCGGGCTCGATGGTGAAATGATATCAACAAACTTAAATTTGGGGAAGAACATTTTTATTTTATTAGGGTTTGCTGTTAGGTAGTGAGACCTCGTGATTGGAAACAAATCAAATTAAGCATGTATCTTAATATTATATTTCATTAAACTTAAATTGTATTTCAAGAAAATTTGACTCTGTCTTGAATCTCAAATAAGTTCTACCTCATTGGCTTGCTTTTTATTTTGACATGAAACTGTGCACCAAATAGAAGTGGCTTTAAGTGATGCTTCAGCTACTAAGACACTATAGTGACAAAACATTTGCACCTTGGCATTTTAATACTACTTGACCTGAATGGAAAGAAGTGGGCAGAGATTGCAAAACCTTTGGACTGCAACCAAGATAAGGCAATATTCCAAAATGTGATGTAGTTCAAAGTACCATAGAGGTTCTCTTCTACAGAATATATCAGGAACTTGAACTTGGATCAAAACCCACCAATAGGCTACAGGATATATCAGCAGCTCCTCAGCAACATAATGCAGAATTAGAATTGTTTTCATCTAGCCATAAGTGGTAGAACCTAGAGTGAGCTAGGAAAAGTTGCATAGTGCCATTGATATATACTAGAACTTTTGTGCAAATGTTATGCACAAATTGTTATTGTATTACATTGTAATATTTGAAAGTTAAATGTATTGAAAATAGATCTTTTGTGTATCTCAATGTGATTAATTATAATACCAGCAATTTTATTTCAATAGCAACAACATCAGTATTTGTAAGATAAAAATATAAAAATAATAAACAAAATCCTTTCAAATAAAAATGATAGAATGCTAAACCGAAAGAAAGTCTAATAATTGGAAAAGCAACTGTCTTCCTTGAACAACATAAGAGCGATATTGTTACGAGTAACAAATGATTTTGACTTTAATGTTCCAAAGTACCAATTGATTCATGTCTTTATGATGAATGAATATCATTCATTTCTCTAAACTGTGGTGTGCCATTCATCTCTTTAACTAATAGCTGATGATTTATTTGGTGTTATGTCTACATAAAAACACACATGGTCAAAAGAATTGATGAATATCAACAAACTAACATGTAGCATTGCAGAATAGCTAACATTATGGTTTATGATTTGAGAATAATACAGAACCTACAAAATAAATATGCTACTTTAATAAGTTATTTCATGCTATACATGTTAAAATAAAAATAAATAGATTACTTAGTTTTTTGTTTGCACCTGATCTACTTCACCAATATGTTCATGATTTGGATTGAAGGGAGCTAAAATATTTGAAATACCATATCCATTCCTCCATAAGTAACTTTGCTCATACTATAAACATAAATACACAAAACATAGACAATCAATATGCAATGTTATGATGATTGTTTAAAACCAAACTATTCAAACATGTATAGTTTGAGAACCCGACATGATTTGAGAATGAAAGTAAAAAAGTTCCTTTACTTGTGAGCTCTCGTGTGTCACTTGCATCAATAATTTGAGATCCCAAAATCCTTTCATTTTCACTTTCTTGAACTCTAGTATCACAAAAAGTCTGTCATCAATTATCCAAAATAAGAAATACTATGTTGTTATGCTAAACTAAAGAAAATGAATTTGAAAAATTTAAAATCACCTCTTCTCGACTTTGATAACGTTCACTTTTTGGTTTCTCTTTCTTGTCAGTTTCTTCTTCATGATTTGATCAACTTTAGAAGCCTTTCTTTTAGAAGGAGGACGCCCTTTTACTTCAAGCCACTATTGGATCAATAATTTTAGTCATTTGCATTGGAACTGTACTATCTTGGTCTACAAATGGCACTTTAGTCATCCTAGAAGATGTTTCTTTGCATGTAAACTCAATCTATAAGTCCTTAATCCAATACATTACTTTCAACAAATCATCATCAGTATTTATCACCACAAAAGCAACTTTATAAAAGGCATCACAGACTTTATTAAGTCGTTGTGTTTCAGCATTTCCAAATAAATTATCAAAACCACATCTAATAAATGTATGTTTTACTTGTGACAAAACATAATATGGTGGCACCAAGTCTGTTTTACTTGTGAGCTTAAGCACGCAAAAGATATGTATGCATAAACTAACTATTTTGCTTTAGTTTTCTAACAAAATAGTTTTGAATTGCTTCAGGATCTCCTGCCCCACGTCATAGCCACCTTATTTTGTCTATATAGTTTCTACAATATTTTTCTCCTAATGCGAGATTCTCATACTCATTCGCTTCAACAACTAGAGATTGGAAATTTCTACTTATATTTGATCCCAGCTTGATCATTAAGTTCTAACCTCCTTTTAATGTGAGGTCCCAAATTCTTGTTACATCTAAAATACCGTGCTTTTGTTGGACTTAATTCCTGATTATGCTCGAGAACAACCCTTGAAACTATAAATAATCAATCTAAAGATACAGATGCACTCAATCTAGCCTTACATTGTGATTTTGTAATAGGATTGGATTTCAAAATATTCTTTGCATTGCTCGCATACTTTCTTGCACGACTACATCCTAGAGTGAAATATTTCTTTTTCCATCATCACCTGTTTATGAACTTATTTTAGCAATTCCAAAACCCTTATATTGAGCATAATCTGTGTAATACTTGATGACTTTGTCTTCAGAGTTAAATGTTGTAACACCCCAAATTTCACCCTATGTTAATACATGTTAATATGTGTTAGTTTTGGCTTATATATGTTTATATATGCTTGTTATGTTTGTTCTTGATGTCAAGGTTCATGTTTGAGATGTTTGTTTGAGGTGATCTTGGATGCCTTCTAGATACTTAGAGAATTATCTACAAGTCTTATTTCAGGTGTTAGGGCCTAATTCGGCTCCTATCAATTCGGCTCGCAAATTCAAATTCGCCGTGCTAATTTGACAAACAGCTTTTGGCGCTCTCTGGTTCGCTTGGCGAAAATTGATTCGCCTAGCGAATCGACGTGCAATAGAAACGTGTTTTTGGGATTCTAATCAGTCCATGATCACCTAAACTTATATTTATACCCTAAGGCTCGACCTTAATCCTCATTTTTAACCTAAAAAAAGCTGGTTCCCTTCATCTCTCTTGGATTCCTATTAAAACCCTTGAATTTTTCTTAAAGTTGTAGTCCTTCAATCCTTGTTTTGGGTTGTTCTTCATCAAAAACATACCCTTGGGTGTTTGATCTTGAACTTGGAGGATAGATTGGTTCTTTTAGGTTCTAATCAAGCATTTGAATCCTAATACGGAATAAGAACGGTTCTTGGACTTTCTTCTTCCTTGGAATTCGATTCGTTATACCAGGTATGAGGGAAGATGATTATATCATATGGGATTGAGGTGATTGAGGATACCCATGATCCCCTTGTGTCTTAAGTGATTTGTTGTTACCATTGTTGGAGCAATGACATGAACGATTGTGTGCTATGCTTATGGTATTGACTTTATTGTTTGATTATAATATCATAAAGTGTGTAGGTGTTGCTATAATGTTATAAATATATTTGGTGTATTTATCAAGTGCATTGATGATGTTCCATGATGTGCATTGGTAAGATTGAAATAATAATGGTATGTGTTACGGTGACGATATTAAAATTAATTAAAGAACATAGTTTTAGGTTGATTGGCACCATGAATGAGTTGTTATGAGAGGTGAGATTGATGAATATTGGTTTAGTTTGTAACACATAGGAATGATCCTTGAGAGATATAATAATTGGCATAGGGAGAACTTAGCAAAATTCTTAAGGTCCCATCTCCGTCACGATCCGCCTAGCGAATTGGAATTTGCGAGGCGAGACAAAGAGACCATTCGTGGCTCGACACAATTCGCCTAGCAGATTACAATCTGCGAGGCGAATGAGAGAACCAGAATGGTCTGTTTATGGACTCAACCATGAAATGGTCCAAGTATGGGATCCAGTAGCTAAGAGCCAGTGTATGAGACCCAACCCCTAGAGAACCTATTTGTGGATACTCAATTGTGCGTGTTGTATGAGTCTGTGGGGATATTGCTTTCTTGTGATTGTAATACGACATGTATACAATATAATAATGAGATGATGTAATATATATTAAACTATTATGAGATGATTTGACTTGATTACGACGATGAGTACATTATGTATGTGGGTGTGTGGTAAATATAGGTGTATGTGTATATATATGTGTGTGTATACACTCACCTTAATTTCCATTTTACTTCCATAACATATGTTGAAAGTGAAAAAGGGAAACACAAAAAGGCGGGTTGAATTGTGTTTCTTAAACCCTTTTTGAAAACCTTTTTCTAAAACGCGTTTTAAGCAAGCATGATGTTTAAACAAATCAAAATGAAAACAATTTTTTGACAAATGTTAAGAAATTTTGTTTTCAATCCCCAAGTTAGTAATTAAATAAACTTGACAAGATAGAGATAGAGAGATTCACACAGAGATATATTCTGGTTCACTCTTTCAAATCGAAGAGCTACGTCCAGTCCCTTCCACCAGAAGGTTTTTCCACTAAATCACTTAGCACTTTTAACAAGTTGTTTCCTAGTCACCCCTGACTTTACAACTCCAAGTATTCTACACCTCTCCAGGCTCCAAGTATTCTTTTACAGACAAGCCTCTTCGGGCTCAACCAATCCTAAAATTTGAGAAGGGTTTTGAGCTTTTTACAAACTCACTAAGTGTGAGAGTATTACAAGATATAGCTCTTTGAATCTGTTTGTAACTTTACAAAGAAAGAATATGAAAATTTACAGATCTATGACTAGAGAGTAATAATTGCTTGACAGTTTTTTTGTTGCGTATGAATTCTCTCTTGTATGTATATATGTCTGTCTTGATTTCTTCAAATGAAGGTCTTTAAATAGTCTTGACTGTCTTCCGAATTTCAAACTGTAGAAAACTTTTCCGTTTAGACTCAGTGAAATATCCGTTAGACGCATGTCCATTTGCTAGCTGTTTTCTGTTCATAGTTGTCCTTTCTTTTGTTCAAGCAGGGAGACAAGTTTGCTTTAGATAGAATAGCAGTGATAGCAACTTGCAGCAGGTTGAATCAGAGCAAACTGTCCTTTGCTTTTTGGCCGTCATGCTTTCTGGTTTACGTGGCTCAATGTGTACAACGTTGTACCTTGTTTTGTCTTTATGGAAAGATATTATTTTTCTTTTGTAATCCAATCAAGATTTTTGAAATATGTGTCACGTCATCTGCAAAATAAAGTTAGTGGACGCACAAGTAATATAAAAGATTGGACGCTTAATATACTTGTGACATTTGGACGCAAGATACTTATCCTTTAAGAATAAAGCCCAAGGACCAATTGGACGAACCACAATCTTCTTCGGACACAGACAACTTTGAGAGCTATGTTATACCGTTGGACGCAAAGAATGCTTTGTGTTGGAATATTCTATATTTAATTATATTCCAATGTCATAATGTGTGTATATATCGTCAATTAATTATATTAGCTATTTATCAATTAGGAGCCTTAATTGATATGTGATCAAATTAAGTGATAAGGCTAATTAAATTTCTGATTTGATAATAAATTAGTTAATTGATATGGGCTAAATATGAGTGGATGTCATTGATGGCCCATTTCGGAATAATGGGAACCCTAATTGGCCATCACTCTATATATAGGCTATGGTCCCCAATACACCGGACAATATCGCATACCGCCTCTTCTCCCCATCTGAAGAGCGACTAAGGCATAAGGAGTCCCGGTTGAGGAAGAACCACAAGCCAACGGGTGTTCATTACCCGTCTCTCTTTTCTCTTCCCCCTCTCTGCGTTTCAGGATTACTACCCTCCGTTCGTGAAGGTTGGTGATCAAGTTCATCCTCTGAAGAACGCTTGATGTTAGGAACATACAATGGATTCAGGTATTCCTATATCTTTGATAAATCAGCATGTTGTAGATCCTAAAGGTATCAAGTTTTAAAGTTATTCTTGATAATAAAGATGCATGCTATATATGATTATTATGTTTCCGCAATAAAGTTTGTGATAGCATGCCTTGTAGATGATTATTGAGTTTAAATCTAACAAGTGGTATCAGAGCGGGTCTTCATGTTTGGTTTATTGGGATTTTTTTTTTGTCCGGGATTATCCATGATTGGTATGAATCCTAAAGTATAGAATTTGGGGTTTTATGTTTTTTTTTTCTTCTGCGCAACAGTTCGAAAGTTGCGATTGGTATATTATGTTTTTTTTTAATGCTATAAGGACTTAAATAGAAATGATTGCTTTGAAGGTATACATTTGATGGAAAATGTATTTGATCAGGAAACTTTGTATTGGCTTTAACATGAAAGCTATTTTTCTTTCTTTTATATTTGTTTTTTTTTTCTTTCTATTTGGTGGATAATGGCTCATGGTGTACGTGAGGTTTGTTTGTATGTTTAATTTTGGTTGCACCATTCTGGAATATTTGGTTGTACGCGGTCAATTCAATTTGGTTGCACCATTGTTGAAATTTTGGATTATCTGGATTTTATTTGCTTTTGGTTTATTTTCTTTTGAAAAGGATTTTCACATATTTCTCACACACTTATGAGTGGGACCCTATACCCGGGCCTGAGTGCAACTTGAGATAGGGAAGAGGTTGGGTAATGGTAGCCATTTTGGATGTACTTCCTGTTTGGTTATCGCGATGGCCTAACTTAGAGTGATTCCTTTCGAGGTATTGCCGCTTCTAATAGTTTACCTATGGTTGTGGGCAATATTTCGAAATGGGACCAGACTCTAAGGACCAAAGTTAGAACTGTAGAACCACCAATTGGGAAAGTTCACATATTAGAAGAATTTTTTTTTTAAAGGTTCTTTTCACACTAAGCATTCAGGTTTCCATGTTTTTAGTGTGAAAATGGCAAATTCGGGACCCCCATTTTATTAAAATTGTCTGGTAATTTTGGTTGAGTTGGTTGAAACAACATGCTGCCGAAGTAATCTCTGTTGCGTAAATTTGATTCAATTGGATTTACAAAAGATGTAGTATGGAATTATTCATGCGAGTTGTTGTCGGCCCGAAGGAAGGCACAAGTTGGCCGGATAATTACATACCTGTGATGGTAAATGTGTGGTGATTATAAAGTATTTTCCATGTGGATAATGGGATGCCCGATGGTGACCATTATTTGATAGGACTTATCACCAATATTTGATCATTGCGTTGAGAGTACCACTAGCAGTTAATTCTTACAATCCGAAGATTGGGAATTGATGGTGCGCTTGGTATCTTGTTTGGGTCTTCAATTTGCCAATTTAGATTTCGAGTGAGTCAATTAAAGCATTGAGTCGCCAAGGTGACCTCTCTTATGAGAATCACTCAAAAGAAATATTAAAGGTTATGTGGGTATACATCTGTGCGGTTATTAATCGGCCCAAAGGAAGATTAATATTTGGCAGGGTTGCATTTACACCTGTGATGGTAAACATATAGTGATTATAAAGATATTTTTCATTTGAATAACAGAATATCCAAAAAATAACTGTTATTTGACAGAAATTATCACTATTGTTTGATCATTACTACAAAATGCCACTAGCAATTAATGTAATTGTCCAAAGACTTAATATTAATGGTGCACAAGGTATTTTGGTGAGTATCTTTACGGTACTTAAGTTCTCTTTAAGCTAATTTTGCTTATGTATCTGCTGATTTAATTCAATTTCGATTCTCAAAAGGTTATGACTATTTTTTTGGGATTGAAAGAATAACATTAAGATTGTTCTTGGATCTTGACCTTGCATAAGGATGGAGAAAACCACATTCTCTCACACAATCCAGTTTCTCTGAAGAAGTGAGATCGCTCCAATTGCATGAGTCTTATGATCATAAATGATGATATTCCAGAGACCTTTAGGGGTATTATTTTGGATGGCATAATTAATGCCTGAGATTTCCTTGCTGAAGTTAAAATGTGCTTTCTGAAAGAAATAAAGACGAAAACAAGCACTCATTGGAGAGCTAGATTTTCATTAAGTACAAAGGCAAAGGAAATATAAGGAGCACGTTATGGGAATGTCCAACCTTGCTCATAAACTTAAGGCGATAAAACATGGGCTGTCTAACGACTTGCCCATGCATTTAGCATTTAGTGTTCCTTCATGCACAATTCAGTCAGTTTAAGTCAGCTTATAGCTGTTATAAAGAGAAATGATATCTGAATGGATTCATTTCATAAGGTGTGCAAGAAAGGAAACAATGAAGTAAGAGATAACAAATAGTGCTCATTTGACAAATATCTCTAAGAATAGGGGCTTACAAAAGAAAACTAAGGATAAAGCTGCTAAGGGCCCGTCTCAAAAGAAATAATTGTTACAAAATAACTAGGGCAGCAATTATTTCTTTTATAAGGACATCGGGTATCTAAAGAAAAAAATGTCCCAAATATCATATTTGACATGCCTATAAAGGATTATCTGAACTGATGAAGGTCAAGTGATGCTGAAAGATGCATCTATACTGGAGTTGACCAAGTCAGTAAAGGATAAGTCTATTGACATTTCTTATTGTTGTTACTGGCTAATATTTGAAATTAAAAGATATTTTGATTTAGTCATCATTTAGATGAAATTTGGTTTTGGTTTTGGTTTCTTATTGAACAAATCAGGATAATTTTGTTCATTTATAAATGATGGATTCAATTTGTCTTTTAAATTCAAATATTGTAGGAACCAGTTAAGCTATGGGCTGGACAAACTATAATTTCTTGGTATTGAGACCTCTTGTAGCGAAAACATTGAGTGAGGAATCATACGACACTAAGCGTAAAGTTGATAATAAAATTAAGGAGCACTATGATACAAACATTTAGGGCACATCTCTATAAATAGAGTTGAGCAACTTGTATGAGGGAATCCTAGATTCCATTAGCCTTATACATTTTATTGTTTGTATTAAATGCATTAAAGTTAAATAGATCAGAAATTGGCTATTAAGAATATAGTTAAGTCCTAGTAATGACTCTTAAAGGTATGGTGAGGAATATGATTAGTCATTCTATCTTACCAAAGTCACTATGGGAGTAACACTAAAGATTGCAGCTTAAATGCTTGATAGAGTACCAACTAAAGTAACTGACCAATCATTTTCAAGAATGGGAACATCCAACTAAGGCAAGGCCTCATAAGCCTCGTGAAGGAAATTGGAGTCCCAAAATAGTAATTGGTTACATTATTGATACTCTGAAAGGTCAAAGGGGTATGAATATTTTTAATCCCAAATTAAAGAAACCTTGAGACAGGAACTGACTTATTCTTTGAGGATATTGAGTTTGGGGGGAGATAAGATTAGAGACATTATCTTTGAGGAAGAATTGGTTCTAATCCCTGAACCAATTCATACAGTTGCTATTGGTGTAGCAAATTTGGATCCTTGTGAGGATATTGTTGTTATTCTTCCTATTCAAGAGAAGAAAATTATTCCTAAAGGTCAAACTCAACACCCTTAAGAACTAGAGCATCAGGAGCCGATGCATTTTGCCATGATCCACTAAAGAAAGAGTGAATACTAATTTGGATAATTATATAGTATTTCTCCAGGAACAGAAGGTTAATGGTATAATGGAAGATGATTCTATCAACTCCCATCAAACCATGTAATGTTTCTATTCGGAAAAGTGGATTGAAGGTATGAGTGCAAGCTCAAGCTAGACAATAAGGTTTGAAACTTATCCTGTTACTTGAAGGTGTCAAAGGGTAATATGGAGAGTTATAAAGTTTTGTCTAGTTGCAAAAGGCTATACTCAAAAGAAAGGATTGGTTGTAAAGAGACATTCTCTTCAGTATCATTGAATGACTCTTTTAAGGACAATCATGGCTCATGTTGCTTATTATAATTTGGAGCTTCACGAGATGGATTTCAAGACAGTGTTTCTCAATAGCAACATTGATGAAACAAATGTATATAATGCAAACAAGGAAACTTTGGGTCGAAAGACACAGAGAAGATGATTTGAAAATTGACGGAATCTATCTATGGGCTAAAGAAGACGTCTCGTTAGTGATACCACAAGTCTCATCAAGAGATTGTCTCATTTGGTTTCGAGATGAATATCGAGGACAACTATGGGTATTACAAGTTCAGTGGGAGTAAGTTCATTTTTCTGGTATTATATGTTGATATTATGCTAGCCAAAGAACGATATAGGCTTATAGCGCGAAACCAAGAAATTTCTGACAAAGAATTTTGTGGGGGAAGATCTTGGGGACGCTTCTTTTGTCTTAGGAATTCGATACTTAGAGATCATTCTCGAGGTATCTTTTGGGTTATCACAAAAGAGCTATATCAGTATAGTTTTGGATAAGTTCGACATGAAAGATAGTAAACCAGGAGATACCCCGGTCACTAAGGGAGACATTTTAGTCTCAATTAAATGCCCCTATGAAAATCTGGAAATTTAGGAAATGTAGAAGATTCCCTATGCTTCGGCTGTGGGAAGTCTAATGTATGCTCAATTTTGTGCGCATCCGGAAATAGCGTACATAGTAGGATTATTAGGCAGATACTTGAACAATTCAAAGATTATTGGAAAAGCAACCATAAGGAATGTGAGATACTTAAAGAGAACAAAAGGGCATATGCTCACATATCGGAGATCTAACAGTTTAGAGATCATGAGGAATTCTGACTCCGATTTTACAAGATGCCAAGATAGTAGGCATCCGACTACAGGATATGACTGGAGTAATTTTTTGTCACTTGGTTGCATTTAGTAAAAGGTATTGAAATACCACTCAAGTTAGGTTGTGACAAATAAGTCAAGTCATATTGTACTTCAACAACAACATGGGTTCTACAAAGTTGAAGTTCATTGACATCAAGTATCTTGTAGTTCAGAAAATAGTTCAGGAAAAATAGTTTTCTATGGAGCACATAGGGACAAATTCTATGCTAGCAGATCCACTAATTAAAGGCTTGACACCTAAGATTTTTCACGAGCATGTTGCTCATATGGGTGTTGTTACTGAGGATGCCTTAGTTTAGTGGGAGTCTCTATTTGTGTTTTATGTTTGAGATACAAATCTTATGTTATTTCGGATTTTCTGCAGAAATAAAATTATGTTTATGAGTTCATTATCAACTTGTTTGCATCTTGTTGTGTGTAAAATTTATTTACACATTAAGGACTTTGGTTTGCAAAATTGCAAAATTGATCTCACTAAAGACTTAAGTTGGACCAGTTGGAAATAGGTGTGATTCAGAGATCACATTGCATGAAATTTCCATGCCACTCATCCATATCGATCTATGTCATCAAGTGCATTGATGTGGTGGTCGTCGGGATTTAGTCACAATAGACGTTAGTGACGACAGCCGCGGTAGTCCCATTGTTGATGTATGAGGTGGACCGGATTGTAAAGGGGAAATTTAAAGATAAATAGCATTCGGATGCGCGCCTAAAGAATTCTGATATAATTATTACGATATATTGCCCAAGTGAGAGATTGTTGGAATATTCTGTATTTAATTATATTCCAATGTCATAATGTGGGAAGATATCGTCAATTAATTATATTAGCTATTTATCAATTAGGAGCCTTAATTAATATGTGATCAAATTAAGTGATAAGGCTAATTAAATTTCTGATTTGATAATAAATTAGTTAATTGATACGGGCTAAATATGAGTGGATGTCATTGATAGCCCATTTCGGAATAATGGGAACCCTAATTGGCCATCACCCTATATATAGGCTATGGTCCCCAATACACCGGACAATATCGCAAACCGCTTCTTCTCCCCATCTGAAGAGCGACTAAGACATAAGGAGTCCCGGTTGAGGAAGAACCATAAGCCAACGGGTGTTCATTACCCGTCTCTCTTTTCTCTTCCCCCTCTCTGCGTTTCAGGATTACTACCCTCCGTTCGTGAAGGTTGGTGATCAAGTTCATCCTTTGAAGAACGCTTGATGTTAGGAACATATAATGGATTCAGGTATTCCTATATCTTTGATAAATCAGCATGTTGTAGATCCTAAAGGTATCAAGTTTTAAAGTTATTCTTGATAATAAAGATGCATGCTATATATGGTTATTATGTTTCCGCAATAAAGTTTGTGATAGCATGCCTTGTAGATGATTGTTGAGTTTAAATCTAACACTTTGAGCTTATTGTCCAGTATGAGCTAGATGTAACTTTGGACGTTGAAGCTTAGTGCTCTTTTGAGAATCTATGTGATGTCAGAGACATAGAAAAGGTCTTTTGACCCTGGATTAGTAATAACTGAACTTCTACAATTTTCATAAACATATAATAATTTTGTTAATCATTAAAACTTTGAGGGGTCATAAACCATTCCTGTTTTGGTTCTAATATATGAGTATATCTTCTCACGCCTTTGTATTTTTGTCTCTTCTTGTGTACTGTGTGATTTGTTCAGATGACTCTCAAGTGATTGAAAAGTAACACATCGGAGTTTACATGGAGTTGTGGACGCTTTAGAGTATTAAGAGTTGAGTTCTTTTGATGTTGTTTATTTCTTTATGGGTTTTGTGTAGCTCTGATCCACGTGACATCAAGCTAGGGAATTATCTTGTTTAAACTATTTATTTCTTATATGGAACTTGTAAACATTTTACGACACTTACGTTTAACTTTATTTGATTTGAGACTTTGAGTTTTTGAATGATGATGCTCTTAACTATTGCGAAAAGATTTATGTTTTTATTTAAACTCGTATCTTTATTTCGAAACATATCTTTTCGAAAATTAGCATTTATATAATAAATGTATGTTGGGGTTAAGGGTGTCACAAATTTCATCCCAGCCTTAGGTTCTTCATCCTCACAATCAACGTTTGCTTCTAAACTGTCATCATATTCTTGATTTTCTTCATTAATACCCTCTTCTAAACTAGTATTTCAAGAACACATCTTATCTATGTCATCCCTGTTTCCCATTATGAGCATCTATTTTGAAAACATATTCGCCCTTTTATAAGTGCAAGTAGGAGAGAAATAAACAATTCATAAGGTTACCAAAAAGACTTGAGATTTTCATCAAACAGGTAGTATGCGACCAGGGTAACTCTCTTTTAAGATGAAAATGAAACTAGAAAAAATGTTCTATTTGCTGAGCAATCTGGAAAACTTGTGGGGAATGAAAAAGGACCCATGGTAGGAGAGAAAATTATAGGGATATAATAGCAACAAATGAATTCATATAACAATGACATACATGAATCTTGTTGATGACACTAGAGCGACGGAGCAGGAAGAAAAACCAGGATCGAGCCTCGATGAAATGATGGCTAGTGAAGGAGTAGACGACTGCAGAGGAAGAGAGGTAGGAAGGTGGCAACCTGCTAGCGACGGCGGAGGAAGATGAAGCATGACCGGAGACCTGAGCAGAATATGACGAATGGCGACAAAGGAGACCCAAGCAGTGAAAGTGTGTAATCCTTTTTTAATCAATCAAGTGTAATTCTAATTTAGTTTTTCTTTATGATTTATATTTTAATTAATTAAGTAGTATAACTAAAAGATAATAGAAAAGGAAAGCCATGTCATTCGCACTGATCGACGAATTTTTCCTTCGCACCATATAGCGGTGCTATTTTTATAAATGATTTTGTATCACTAGATCAAACACTTACATCGGGTTTGCTACAAAAGAAAAAGAGAACCGAGAAAGAGCGAATAGAGTAAGGCAATCTTTATCCAATCATATTTCTACTTTTTGGAGTTCTTAAATGGGTCTCACATTTACACATCACTCATTTTTACTTTTTACAACTTAAGAACCTTATCTCTTCAACCTAGCAACTTAAAAAAAAGTTCCTAAATGGACCCCACCGGTGGCCCCACATCCCTATATTTCATCAATAATTTATTTATTACGTCATAATTATTTGGAGTATCAAATAATAAAATTATAAAAATTAAGGAAATCATATGTAATAATTTTATTTACTAAATAAATATTTGAAAATTAAAACATAGGATAAAATTACGTTAAAATAATGAAATGACAAAATTAAAACATTAAAATAATAAAATGATTAAATTACATAATTAAAACAAAATTCAATTTTGCTAAGTATCGCGCCCAAAACGTTCCCAAATATGCTCCATAATGGTGATGATTTTGCCTATCACGCACAAGTGTTCGCCTTTGTACGTATGATGCAAGATGTGGATGAGGACCATTACATGCGTCATTTGTTAAGACATCATTGTTGGGATGATCATAAGAATAATCAAAATGACCAACATATGTGTGTCGTTCGTCTTCCACAATCATGTTATGCAAAATGATGCATGCATATAATATATGCTTGATTCTATCCATGTGCCAAGCACGCATAGGGCCACGTACAATCTCAAATCGAGATTGAAGCACTCCAACATTCGTCTTGCACTTTGGCAGGCTTGTTTGTAGCACCCTACACATTTTTTAACTACGTTATTCAACTTCTGCCATCGACGTTTTATTTGTGTCATTTCCCTCGCCGACAAATGACCACGATACTCATTGAAATTATCTTTGATTCTTAAACACAAAGAATTTTTGCTTTTTGGTTCACCCTCACGACTGAATCCTTGAAAACATTTAGCCATGCTTGGATAATAAGTCGATCTTTCTTCGGACGGAATCCTGCTCTTTGTTTTCTTTGAGTTGCATGTTCTTCTTCTTCATCGAGCGTAATATTATCCAACCTGACTTGCGTAGAAAACGGTGGAGTTTGAGATTCTGTCACGAACTCAGATGTTGCTTCTTGCTCTTTTTCAAAAGATTGCCCACCACTGGTACTGATTGAAGTCCCATGATCCATGGTGGGGTTAGTTGGTAGTGATTGAAACATGGGAAATTGATATGGAAATGGGAGCATAGGAAATTGGAAATTGCCCATATGCGGATTGTTTTGTGGGTTTGGTAAAATTGGAGGATTTGGGAAATTGGGATTGGTGGGAGGTTGATAATTTTTCAAGAAATTTAAGAAGGAATTCATATTTTTTTGATTCGGTTCCATTGGATGAAAAAAAATTAAATAGGGAATTTAGGAATTGAGAGTATGTGAGTAAAAAATTGGATGATACAACACTTTGATAGAAAATGAGAGTAAAAAATACGTGGAAAATTTGAAAGAAAATATGAAAATAAATGAGACAAATCTGAGAATTTGGTTGTGTAAAAAAATTTGAGGTAGAACACACTTATATAGATAATGGTTGGTGTGATACCCGCTATTTCGCATACGATAAATGTAAAATAAATCATATAAAATAAAATACATAAATTAAAAACTAAATGGTAACAAGTACCACATGATCCAAAACGTTTTAAACATAAAGAATAATTGCGGAAAACATAACATAAAACAACTCAAATCCCGATGTCACATAACCAGAGCTGGTAACCACTACCAATATTACATCGGAAAACAACTAACATAACTAAACTATACTACGAGAAAGCGCTCTCCTCGGGATCACTCCTCAGCTGACTGGTCACCATCCTCTGCATAACCAAAGGTACATGCAAAACAACAACAACAACAACAATAGGGAGTAAGAAACTGTACATATGAACATAAAACGGTAATAGAGCAGTTAGCAAGATGATCATGCAGCATATAAGACATCATAATATAACATATTATAACACATCCATCATATCACATCGTAAACGTGTCATGCGATGCAAAAATACTCCGCTACTCCATATGCAATGTAGAACCAATAACTAACTCACGAAGACGATTTCAGAGTTACATATCTACATTGGCCAATAAGCACCAACGACGATAGTTCACCAAACTCACGAGTGAACCCCTTGGATAGCCAATCCACCTTACTCTCGGATGGACCACCACGGATGCGCTTCATTCACCTAACTCTCGGATGAATCACTGCGGACGGCCAGTTCGCTCGCCATACTCTCGGACGAACTCCCTAGTTATCGTAACTTCCCCCAAACTAACAACACCATGTCATGATGCATGCAATGCTAACATAAAAACAACATGGCAACCACCTCCATCAACACCATTAAAAAGCTATCAACTTTGACCAATAAGCATCAAAGTAATTTATCAACATCAAACTTGACCAATAAGCATCAAGAATGATTTAACTAGCAACATTGATAACAGTACGTCGTTACCAATAACATTATCTTCTTATTAAGTGCTATCTTTATTAATTCTTAACTTAACATTATATTTATTAAGTATTAGAGTTAGTCTTATTATCTAATCCTCAATTCAAATCTTATTAAGATCATAACTTAATCTTAATATTTAAACCTCAAGTCATATATTTATTAAGATTATAACTTAATCTTAATATCTAAACCTCAATTCATATATTTGTTAAGATTATGATTAATCTTAATTAATATCTAAACCTTGAATCATATCATTAAGATTATAAATTAATCTTAATATCTAAACCTCAAATCATATCTTTATTAAGGTTATAAATTAATCTCAATATCTAAACCTCAAATCATATATTTATTAAGATTATAACTTAATCTTAATATCTAAACCTCAAATCATATATTTATTATATGTTCTTAGACTAAACCATGGGCATTAACCTCACCTTTGATAGCTATCTTCATGTCTTATGAAAATTAGTTAACCAAACATAATTTCATGGTTAAGTCATTAATAATTTTATGTTTAAACAGCATAGTTAGCAACATCAAACATCATCTCATGATACCAATATATCAACTCATATCATTATAGCATAGAATCATCATCAAATCATGATATCATGGCATAACATATAAATCATGTTATCATGACATAATATAAATCATGTATAAACAATCAACATCATAAATTATGTAACAATTACAATTCAAACATCAAAGAAGACATATAGCACACAAGAAGTGTAACACCCCGATTTTTCGAGTTTTCCAAATTAATCAGTATTTATGAACTTATATTTTATTCACGGCCTTAGAAATGGCAATAAAATATTCTGACCAGATAGGAATGTCCTACACAACCATAGAAAGCCATGGTTAAGTTTCGGGCGAAAGCTCAAACGGAGCTCGGTCTGCGTTTTTCACGGATAGTGGTCTTTTTCTACTATCGAGACCTAATTCTGACTCGTGAACGAAACAGTTAGATTTTATATTTTATTTCCAACTGCAACACCCTTTCCCGAGTGTCACATTCCCGAACGTTTATAAGGCCGAAAATATTTATTAATGCGGAAAAATACGATTTTTCTTTTTCTTTTCTTTTCATAAAGATGTAATGGGATTAGTAAAGGTAATAAATATTACTAATGAGTGAACTTAGGTCCACCATGCATTACTAGGACATACATACAGTATTATAAATACAGAAACAGAAAACGAAAAACAGAAACATCAACATTACTGTATACAGACATAAGTCTAATGTATGACTGACATAAGAAAATACAATAAGTACTAGGAGTCATAGCTCCCAAAAGGTATTACAAAAACTGACATAGTCTGGCCGACAACAAAACTAAAACAGCAAAAGAGTCCACCTCCGAACTCAAAAGGACTGCGGAACCGAACCATCGTCGCGTCCATCTGTTCAAGCATCAACAGCAAGTACCAGCAGAAAAACATACAGATATGGGTGAGATTCCCGTTCATCAACACAACAAAACAGCAGTAGCAAAAACGGGACGACTCACCGGGTAACAGCGTACCCAACATGCTTACAAGGTTCTCAATATAAATCATGTTAAGCAGTTAACAACATAATAGCATGCTAAACATTTAACAGCATAATATAAGGCATCCTTAAACAATACAGCGATGTATAACAGTAAATGTAAACATCAATAGCCATAAACATCAATAGCCATGCAATGCAATGCAATGTATATGACTCAATGTCAATGTCACTGGGTACTACTCTGACCCCTACTCCATGGAGCTAACAAAACATTCGGAGAGAGTGAATGGGAGGACATGTTCCGGTTTCTGCCAGCCATGAGCAAGATGCAACAACATTCGTAACGTGCACGTATCTGGCTTTACGGTAACACTCTCGACCAAACATGAAAAGTACGGCATCTAGTAGAGGATATCAGTGTATTGCACGGATTCGCCACGACACAGAAGAATCACCAACTGGTCACATGTCAACCCTTCCAACCCTGATACCTCCAAAAAGACCATTGAAGATCGTCACCGTAAGATTCGCACCCGCATCAAGGTGTAAGCTCAACTCCTAGGCTCAAGGCCTTACAACTATGCACATGAAATGCCAATGCTTACACAAAGCAGATGCGATAAAACAATGTCTATCCATTGGATAAACCTCAAGGTTCACTAAGGTTCTCTTCCCTAGGAACTACACACAACTTTGTTTTATAAAACATTTATCCATCGGATAAAACAATCATCCATCGGATAAATATCTCGTGATTCCTTTGGAATGATCCAGACTGCTTTCAGAATCGCCGACTGCCCCCACAGACCAACACAAGTCCTTTCAGCGTGTTTTGTCCTCACTCACACGCTTTCTAGGAAACTTCCCAGAAGGTCACCCATCCCATAATTACTCTAAGTCAAGCACGCTTAACTATAAAGTACTTATGTTCTAAGTTCCCGAAAAGAAGATAAATCTTGTTGATATGGGTAGTACCAATCAATTCTTATATGCTTTCCTTTAACTATACAGTCCCATACCTGCATAGCCTCAGGATTCCTTCCACTGTACAGTCCCATACCTGCACAGCCTCAGGATCTCTCTCATTCCAGTCATCACAAGACGGAAACAATTGAACGATTAACCTGGATCCGAATCACCGATCCATCATCGAACTACTGTTTCAAAAACCAAAACGTTTCGTGTTTGTGTTTACATCTTATGAATTATGTCTCAAGTCCTAAGCATTATGAATAAGGATTGAGAATCCTCTAGATAAGTCTTTAAGCCTTTCTAAGGTATTAATCCCTTGTTTTTCAATTAAGGAAACAAGTGTTGATTTCACTTAAGTCTTATGAAGTCATTGATGTACTAAGTCATCAATGGTATAGCACATGGTCTTGTTCCACCACATGCCATACTTAATTAACCCTTGTCTTCAACTCTAAGTTAATTATTTAACTTAAGTTTTTCACACGTAAAACTTTACGATTGAGTTAGAAAACTCTTTTTGTAAACCAAACAACTTTTACAGTTGAAAACTCATTTGATTTAAAACAACATTTGAACTACTTACTTCATTTCTAGCATTTTCTGAAACATGAAATTCGCTTAGCGGAATTTCATTCGCTTAGCGAAAATGAGGCAGTAATGCCTCCTTTGGAACTCCTCTGGTTCGCTCGGCGAGACACAAATCGCGTAGCAAAACTTCAATTTATTCGCTTAGCGAGAATGATTTCTCTTAGCGAAAGTTCAGACGGTTACACCTCTATTGGAGACTTCTCTGGATTGCTCAGCGAGATGTAATTCGCGTAGCGAAATTTGCTGGGTTCGCTTAGCGAATATGAATTCGCTTAGCGAAAGTGAGGCAGTGATGCCCAACTAAGACTTTCCCTGTTTTTCGCGTAGCAAAAGTAAATTCGCTTAGCGAAAAGTTGCCTTAAAACAAGACATCAACCTTAGGGAACCATTTTGATTCTCTTCATGAAACCACTTCTTTTCTCATTTTGAGTCACTTGATTAGCTAGATGAACTAAGGATAAGGTATAAAACATGTTTCACTTTGGTGAAAACACTTTGAGATTTAATTCCATTCAAAGTCACTTAGGGTTTTTCTTTGAAAAACACAAGTTATTGAAAACACTTTCTTTACATCAAAACTTTGACTTGTCCAAGAACTATTCCTATCCTTCCTTTCCTCAAGGTCATGGCTAATAGCCAACTAGGAATCAATGTGAGGTTTTACTTCATCAACCAATCAAAGTATGGCTCACAACACTTACACAATCATGATAACCATAATACACATTACTACATCATAATCAAACATCCAAGTCCATCACACATTATGGTCTCATAATCAACAATAAAAAGTCCATACTTGATCTAATGATCAAAGTAGGTTTTCCCAACATACATGAAAATGGTTTTTCATTCAATCATCTCATCATCAACATATACTAAAGCACACTACAACATACTCAAGCATAAACTCATCATGACAACCTTGTTCTTGAAGAGAACTTAACAAAACTTAACACATAAAAGTGAACCCAAACTAAAGGGTTTCACCCACACATAATTTAAACAACCATCTTCACCACTACCATCTTGGTGTGATGAGGTTCTTCTCCCCTTACCTGTTGAAGAGCAGATTCCCGGATCAAAGTCGGTTGATCGGTCTGTGAACCTCCTGATAGTTGTCACCAACTACAAACAACCAAACAATCAATAATTAAACAACAATCAAACCAAACTCAACAATTCTCACAAAGAGGGTTTCGGCCACCCTAAAGAGAATAAAGCTAGGAATTGATCTTGGTTTTCCATTTCATGGATTCAAAGGCATTAGGAAAGCTAAGGATGAAATCAAGTGTTAAAAATCAAAAATTGATGAAAACACTATTCATCATCATCAAGAAGGGTTCGGCCCTAATGTGCTTTTTGAGCTATGATGAGAGTTGAATCATAAGCTCTTGGGTTTAGGTAGAGATTAATGATGTGAGTTCAAAGAACTTGGTCTTACCTCAAAAGGATTTTTCTACAATTTCCTATGGATTTTCAAAGTTTTGGATCTAAGAAATAATTTTCATGAAAATGGATCTTGATCTTGAAATAAAGAGATATTCAAGAAGCTAAGGGATCATAGAAGTGATCTTACCTTAAAATGATGGAAGATTGCTCAAGGAATCAAGTGATTCCAACAAGAACTCAAGCTTTTCTCAAGACAACAATGGTGTTTTCTCTCTAAAGTTGAAGATGGTGTTCTTGGCTCTTCAAGAAGGGCTGGGCTGCGTGAATGAGAGGGTGTGAGGGCTGAGTTCAGCCTTAAAACAAGTCACTTAAGGGCAAAATGGTCATTTGCCAAAAGGGTAAAATGGTAAAAGTGCAAAAGACTAAGGTTAGGGGCATTTTGGTCATTTCGCGTCTAGATTTTTCCGATCATCATGACGACTCTGACATACTCTCCCAAATGTCCTGGGATGTTGTGATATCAAGATTATCTGTTGGCAAGTCTCGGTAAGTCCATATGTGGCTCCGTTCGTCACCCGATTGAGAAATCCGCCCGAACGAAGGTCAGGAAGTTATTTTTCTGAAATTTTTACGAAATTTAACCAAAACGTAGATAATCAAATTCTAAGACTTACTGTCTCGTTCACGGGTCCATCTGAGGTCTTATGAGCAGTAAAATCATACTGTCAGTGTAAAAACGCAGACCGGACTCCGTTTGAGTTTTTGACTCAAAACTTAATCGTAGCTTCCTACGATATCGTCGAGCATGACTATGGTCTCGGAATATTTTATTTCCATTCCTAAGACCTCGAATAAAATAAAGACATTAAAATACTGAAGAATTAGAAAACGTGAAAATCGGGGCGTTACACCAACGATATTGGTTATTTTGAAAATATTCAAAATAAATAAGTCGTCATACGACTTTCTTGGGTGAAAACCTAAATCGGGTGAAGAACGGAACTGAATACGAGATTTCAGTGACCTGCTACGGATAAGGTTGAAGTCACATGGTGTGCTATGACTCATCAGTGAATCATCAATGTAACGATTACATTTAGAAAATATCTGGACGTGAAATGACTAAAATGCCCTTGACCATTTTCATAATTACCATTTGCCCTTGAATGAAAAGACCATTTTGCCCCTGAGAATTTATGGAATGACTATTCTGACCCTGTGACTCACCATGTCATCATTACCTTTCTAGAAATATCTAGATATTTATAAGGGAAATGACCAAAATGCCCCTAGTCTTTGAAGGAATTACCAAATTACCCTTTTGGTTATTTAAAAGTTTGCCAGAACATCAATATATATATTTCTCTCTTTCTCTCTCTTGGCCATTTCGGCCACACACACTCTCTCTCTTCTTTCTCTCACGTGCTCATCCAAATTCATAGAGTTCTTGAAGTTCTTCATGTGTTCTTCATAAGTTCTTCACAAAAACCCTAGTTTGATCTTCAAAAATTGAAGTTTTTGAGTGAAAACTTGTTTCTTCTTCACTAATCTTTGATCCTAGGAGGTATGATCCTCATATTTTATATCTTGAATCACTTGATTCATGAAGATCCAAGTTTAGATCTAGAACTTTGAAAATCCATAGAAAATTGTAGAAAAATCATATGATCATGAAACCAATTTCTATGAAACCATCATGATGTGTACTTTAAGTGTCTAGAAGCATGAACCCAAAAGAAATTTTCTCCCTATTCTTCCATGGGAGGGCCGAATCCTAATCATGATGAAAGGATGGGTTTTGTTGCAATTTTTGGCTATATAGCACTTGTTCTAGCTTACTTGATGTCTTTGAACACTAAACCCAAGAGCAAAACATCAACCAAAGCTCCTAACCTATTTCTCCTCTTCATCGAAGAAACATATAGGGTGTAGAGCCATGAGTTTTGTCTCAAATTTTTGGGTCATAGGACATGATTTAGTATTAATCATGCTTAAGGACCATCCATCCAAAAGTTTATAACCAAATGAGATCCCTAGCCTTTTTATCCTTTCATGGCCGAACCCTATACCTTCTTGGGGAAGAAAACTTATGTTTTGATGTTATAGATTGATGTTGCTTTGTTGTTTGAATTGAATTGTGTTTGATTGTTTTAGGCGACGCGAACGAAACCGAAGCCGGAGCCGAGAACCGATCGAGTTTGCATTGAACTTCCTTTGTGAGGTAAAGGGAGGTAGTTCATTTTGAGTTTGGTAGCCTCATGACATATGATTGATTAGTGTGTTATGATTGAATTAAGACTTGATGTATATGTATACTTATATCCTGGATTGATTGGATGTTAAGTGTTGTGCATAGCTGGTTATCTGATATAACTGTGGCATGGATGCCTTGGATGATATCTTATTGTGATATATATATATATATATATATATATCCTGGATGAGCATAGGACTGGCTATGTCTCGATATTTGTTAAAAGACTCGGAATCGAAATCAAAGTTTTGAAAACCGTGTTTTGGAAATCAAAAAGTGGTTTTGGAAAACGTGTTGCTTTTCAAGGAAAGTTAAGTTCCCGTTTGAAAAGTATGTTCTTTAAACAAAAAAAAAAATTGATTTTGTGAAAAGTCGTGCAAAATGTGTTTTATTCTGTAAAGTGTTTAAAAAAAAAAGCGTGAAATCCTTAGAAAACGGTTTTGTTTACAGAAAAGTGTTTTTCCCCGAAAAATGTTCTCTTTAATCAAAAAATGTTTTATTTCAAGAAAACAAAAGTGTATTTTGTTTTCCAAAGTTGTTTTGAGAAAGTTTGACCGAAAAGGAAATTTACAAACCTTTGAGATGAACCCAAACCTAGTGGCCGAGACGTCGGGGCTAGCATTTTGTGGATTGAGCACTCGGACTTTGTGTCCTGTGTTTTTGATTTGAGTGGGCTTAATGCCTTTTTAAAACGAGTCGTGGACTTTATGTCTCGACATTTGAAAGAATGAACGCAAAGAAAACAGAAAACTTTCTGTGTATATGCATGAACCGGCAGACGTGCCATTTGAAACCGAGCTACAACTCTAGTAGTTGAGAATGGAACCGGTTAAGACCACTAGGTCTGTAGAGGCATTCTGTGTGTCGAGACTCCACAAGTGGCCGGTGGCCTCGCGACCCCGTGCCGTGGTGAGTCGACTACCCAGCACGAATGAACTCGATCAGGGACTGGACTATTCAGGATATGGTTATGACGTGGTACCCTGGAACAATTGGCTTTCGGACCTAAATAGAGAGGCCGACTCATGAGGACAATTGTGTGACGGGTGTTACTACGGCCTATCGCTCGATGATGGAAAGTTAGAATCTCCGGAGTACATGAATTAGAAAGATGATATTGAAGTCTCATGCATTATTATAAATCATGATTGTGTTTGAGATATTATATTGTGTTGTATAGATAACTGTTCTATGGCTGTATTTATGCTGTTTGTCGCCTGTGCGGCTATCATGATAAACTTTATATGAATATCTCACCTTTGCCTGTACATGTTGGACACCCTGTTGTGTTTTTGGAACACATGTACAGATGTTGTTCATAGGTCCCCGCGGAGACGTGAGGACTCAGATGATGGAGCGTTCTGATGAAGTTGACGTTGGGTTGTATCCCAATGGCTACTTTTAGTCGACCAGCTTAGGAGTCTTTTATTTTGAGCAGTCTTATATTATATTACTGCACATATGTTGAAATTATTTCTAAGTCTATAATATGTTATATATTAGACCAGGTTTTATGTTATGTTTACGTTTTATGAACAGTGAGTATCAACGTGTGATATGAAGCTTAATTCTTCATCTTGAGTTTGTATTGCCTATGCATGCAGAAAATTTTTAGAATCGCGTTTTTGAGCGTAGCTACTTAATTAAAGTATTTTCCGAAAGCAACCAACTTTTTATTTTCTTGATTTATTTCTGCATTAGAGTCGAGTATGTAGCACCCGCGAGGGGGGTGTTACATTAGTGGTATCAGAGCTGGTCGAGTCTTTCGGAAATCCTTGGGAAGTGAGTCTGTTATGTTTATGTTGTGTGATCTCTGTGAACCTTGTTTGAATTGTTTCTCTGTTGAAGCAATGTGTGTTAACACACTAGTTTTGATTTATGTTTCCTTATTAAGGTATGTCTGGTTTGCCTTGTAGGGAAACATGAATCTTAGAGGTGGTCGTGGTGGAGGTCGTGGCACTGCTGACAACAATGCTGATGACAACAACCTTAATCGGGCTATCCAGGCCATGGCTGATATGGCGGCTGCTGTTGCTAAACAGACAACTACGATGGCTCAACAGAACCAACAGAATCAACAAAGAGCTGATCTTGCTGCTGATGCTAGAGGGTTAGTCGATTTTCGGCGTCATGATCCTCCGCAGTTTCATGGGGACTGTGACCCGGGAAAGGCTGACTTGTGGCTGCAAGAGATAGAGAAGATTTCTGCTGTTCTGCACTGCCCCGAGGGAGTGAAGGTGGATTACGCCATGTTCCTGGTTCTAGGAGATGCAGAGTATTGGTGGGGAGGAACCAGACAATTATTGGAAGCCAACAACCAAGAGATCACTTGGGAAGTATTTCGCACCAAGTTTCTGGACAAGTACTTTCCCCAAAGTGCCAAAACCGAGAAGGAGCAAGAATTTCTGAAGCTACAGCAGAGGGACATGACTGTAGGGGAATATGCGGCGAAGTTTGAATCACTCGCCAAATATTTTCGCTTTTTCCAAGCTCAACCTGACGAGGACTGGAAATGCGAGAGATTCGAAGGCGGTCTGCGCGTCGACATCAAGGAATCAGTGTTACCCCTGGAGATCCGTACTTTTCAAGCCTTGGTAGAGAAGTGCAGAAAGGTAGAAAAGATGAGAAGCGGAAGGGAGAACAAGAGTAATGCGTGAGGACCGTCTAGGTCCAGGAACCCAAACCAATACCAGCACCAGAGAGGGAAGCAGTCCCAAAAGAAGCCGTATTCCCGACCTCAAGGGAGCAGTCAGAAACAACAATCGTATCGTCCTGTCGCTTCTATTTACGGCGGTGGGAGTGGAAACAACCAGAATCAAGGCCAAATCCGGAGGTGTTTCAATTGTGGGAAACACGGGCATCAAGCTGACACCTGCAATCTGAAAGGAGTTCTATGTTTCCAATGCTAGAAGATAGGACATTTCGCGAGGGAGTTCCCTACACCAAAACCCGAGCCGACTATCAACAATGTTCAGACTGCTAGACCCACAGCGAGGGGAAGGGTTTATACCATGAGTGGCGCTGATGCCTCCAAATCTGATGATCTCATACAAGGTAGTTGCACCATAGCTGGTAATCTCCTAACTGTACTATTTGATTCGGGTGCAACACATTCGTTTATCTCTTTGGATTGTGTGAGGCGTTTGGACTTGCCTGTTTTTCCGTTGTCTTTTGATTTGATTGTCACTACTCCAACTGCCAAACCTGTTACTGTCAATACAGTATGTTTGAATTGTCCTGTTACTGTTCATAGTAGGAACTTTCTGGTGCACTTAATATGTTTGCCTTTGACTCAATTGGATGTGATTCTAGGCATGGATTGGTTATCTTCCAACCATATCCTTTTAGACTGTGCACATAGAACCTTAGTTTTTCCTGACCCTGAGGTTTCTGGATTTTTAACTGCCAACCAAGTAAGAGATTCTTTGAAAGAAGGAGCTCAGGGATACATGCTTCTATCCTGTTTAGAAATCGAGAGGGACGTTGTCTTCAGCGATGTGCCGGTTGTGAAAGATTTTTCGGAAGTTTTTCCCGAGGAAGTTCCAGGTTTGCCACCTATGAGAGAGATCGAGTTTTCGATTGATCTAGTTCCAGGATCTGGTCCAATCTCTATAGCCCCTTATAGGATGTCACCTATGGAGTTAGCCAAGTTGAAGACCCAACTAGAGGATTTGATGTCAAAACGGTTCGTAAGACCAAGTGTGTCCCCGTGGGAAGCACCGGTGTTGTTGGTGAAGAAGAAAGACGGGAGTTCTAGACTCTGTGTGGATTACCGTCAACTCAACAAGATAACGATCAAGAATAAGTATCCTCTACCCCGCATAGATGATTTGATGGATCAACTTCAGGGAGCCTCTGTCTTTTCAAAGATTGATCTGAGATCCGGTTATCACCAGATTAGAGTAAAGAACGAGGATGTACCAAAGACTGCATTCAGGACGCGTTATGGTCACTACGAGTACCTCGTGATGCCTTTCGGAGTGACGAACGCACCTGCTATCTTCATGGACTACATGAACCGGATTTTCCGTCCGTATCTGGATCAGTTCGTTGTCGTGTTTATCGACGATATTCTCATCTACTCGAAAAGTTCTGAGGAGCATGAGGAACATCTACGACAAGTTTTGCAAATCCTTCACAAGGAAAAGTTGTACGCAAAGCTACCCAAGTGTGAGTTTTGGTTGGATGAAGTCAAATTCTTAGGACACGTGATTTCGAAGGCAAGAATTGTCGTCGATCCTACAAAAGTAGAAGCAGTACTTTTATGGGAGAGACCCAAGACTGTGACAGAAATCCGCAGTTTCGTTGGACTAGCTGGTTACTACAGAAGGTTCATCAAAGGATTTTCGAAGATTGTTGCGCCGTTGACTCAGCTAACGAGGAAGGACCAACCGTTTACGTGGACTGACAAGTGTGAGGAAAGTTTTCAGACGATGAAGGAATGTTTGACAACCTCACCAGTGTTAGTACTACCTAAGCCAGACGAACCTTACGAAGTGTACTGTGATGCTTCGCATCAAGGATTAGGATGTGTGCTTATGCAACGTCGGAAGGTGGGAGCGTATGCTTCACGCCAGTTGAAGATTAATGAGAGGAAATACCCGACACATGACCTTGAGCTAGCTGCTGTGGTTTTTGCTCTGAAGATCTGGAGACACTACCTGTATGGATCAAAATTCGATGTCTTTAGCGACCACAAAAGTTTGAAGTACCTGTTCGATCAGAAGGAACTTAACATGAGGCAGAGACGTTGGATGGAGTTTCTTAAGGACTACGACTTCACCTTGCTATACCACCGTGGAAAAGCAAATGTCGTTGCAGACGCTCGGAAGACCCTGTATATCTCTGCAATGATGGTTAAAGAGCTAGGATTGATAGAACAGTTCTGTGATCTCAATCTAGCTGTGGAAGTGAACAATGAGAAGATTTGCTTGGGAATGATCAGGGTATCTACTAGACTGATGGAGACGATCCGTGAACAACAAGCAACTGATGAGTACCTCCAAGAGAAAAAGGAGTTATTGGGACAGGAGAAAGCTGCAGAGTTCAGTTTGGGAACTGATGGCATCTTGAGAGATTTTGTGTACCGAGTAACCCAGAGATGAGAAAAATGATTCTAGTCAAAGGACACAAGAGCAAGCTGAGCATTCACCCTGGATCAACCAAGATGTACCAAGATCTGAAACAAAAGTTTTGGTGGCCAGGAATGAAGAAGCAAGTGGCTGAATATGTAGCATCATGTCTGACCTGTCAGAAAGCGAAGGTAGAACATCAACGACTTGGAGGAATGCTTCAATCCTTGGATGTACCCGAATGGAAATGGGAGAGCATTTCAATGGATTTCGTGGTGGGTTTACCGAGAACTTCCAAGAGCTTTGATTCGATTTGAGTGATCGTTGATAGGTTAACGAAGTCCGCACACTTCTTACCTGTTAAGATCAACTACTCGGTGGAGAAGTTAATTGAGCTATATATCAGAGACATAATCAGACTACATGGAGTGCCGTCAAGCATAGTCTCTGATAGAGATCCAAAGTTTACTTCACGTTTTTGGCAAAGTCTACATCAAGCCTTAGGGACAAGGCTGAGGCTGAGTTCAGCTTATCACCCTCAAACTAATGGACAAACAGAAAGAACGATACAGTCTTTAGAAGATTTGCTAAGAGCTTGTGTTCTAGACCATGGTGGAAATTGGGACGATCTGTTGCCTCTTATAGAATTCACCTACAACAACAGCTATCATTCTAGTATAGGGATGGCACCCTATGAAGCCCTGTATGGACGAAAGTGCCAGACGCCATTATGTTGGTACCAGGATGGAGAGAATATGATCGTAGGCCCAGAACTTGTGCAACAAACAACGGAAAAGATTAAGCAGATCCGGAAAAAGATGAAAACGGCACAAAGCAGACAGAAGAGCTACTCGGATGAGAGAAGACGACCCCTCGAGTTTCAAGAGGGTGAGCACGTGTTCCTGAGGGTCACACCTACGACTGGGGTAGGTAGAGCTATTAAGTCTAGGAAACTCACTCCCAAATTCATTGGACCTTACTAGATTCTTCGTCGTATTGGTCCAGTAGCTTACCAGATTGCTTTACCACCTTTTCTGTCAAATATTCATAATGTTTTTCATGTCTCACAACTTCGGAAGTATATTCCTGATTCGTCCCATGTAATCGAACTAGATATAGTACATTTGCGAGACAACTTGTCTTATGAGACATCACCTGTGCGAATCGTTGATAAGAGGATCAAGCAACTCAGGAGAAAACAAGTTCCCTTAGTCAAAGTCGTTTGGAATGAAGCAACAGGTGATGCAACGTGGGAGTTCGAGGACAAGAAGAAATTACAGTATCCCGATCTTTTTCAAGGTACGTAATTTCGAGGACGAAATTTTTTTTAGAGGGGCAGTAATGTAACACCTCGATTTTTCGAGTTTTCCTAATTAATAAGTATTTATGAAATTATATTTTATTCGAGGCCTTAGAAATGGCAATAAAATATTCTGACCAGATAGGAATGTCCTACACAACCATAGGAAGCCGTGGTTAATTTTCGGCCGAAAGCTCAAACGGAGCCCGGTCTGCGTTTTTCACGGATAGTGGTCTTTTTCTACTATCGAGACCTAATTCTGACTCGTGAACGAAACAGTTAGGTTTTATATTTTATTTCCAACGATATTGGTTATTTTGAAAATATTCAAAATAAATAAGTCGTCATACGACTTTCTTGGGCGAAAACCTAAATCGGGTGAAGAACGGAGCTGAATACGAGATTTCAGTGACCTGCTACGGATAAGGTTGAAGTCACATGGTGTGCTATGACTCATCGGTGACTCATCAGTGTAATGATTACGTTTAGAAAATATCTAGACGTGAAATGACTAAAATGCCCTTGACCCTTTTCATAATTACCATTTGCCCTTAAATGAAAAGACCGTTTTGCCCCTGAGAATTTATGGAATAACCATTCTGATCCTGTGACTCACCATGTCATCATTACCTTTCTAGAAATATCTAGATATTTATAAGGGAATTGACCAAAATGCCCCTAGTCTTTGAAGGAATTACCAAATTACCCTTTTGGTTATATACAAGTTTGCCATGACATCAATATATATATTTCTCTCTTTCTCTCTCTTGGCCATTTCGGCCACACACTCTCTCTCTCTTATTTCTCTCACTTGTTCATCCAAATTCATAGAGTTCTTGAAGTTCTTCATGTGTTCTTTACAAACACCCTAGTTTGATCTTCAAAAGTTGAAGTTTTTGAGTGAAAACTTGTTTCTTCTTCACTAATCTTTGATCCTAGGAGGTATGATCCTCATCTAAACTCTCTCAATATCTCTATTTCATCTCTTGAATCACTTGATTCATGAAGATCCAAGTTTAGATCTAGAACTTTGAAAATCCATAGAAAATTGTAGAAAAATCATATGATCATGAAACCAATTTCTATGAAACCATCATGATGTGTACTTTGAGTGTCTAGAAGCATGAACCCAAAAGAAATTTTCTCCCTATTCTTCCATGGGAGGGCCGAATCCTAATCATGATGAAAGGATGGGTTTTGTTGCAATTTTTGGCTATATAGCACTTGTTCTAGCTTACTTGATGTCTTTGAACACTAAACCCAAGAGCAAAACATCAACCAAAGCTCCTAACCTATTTCTCCTCTTCATGGCAGAAACATATAGGGTGTAGAGCCATGAGTTTTGTCTCAAATTTTTGGGTCATAGGACTTGATTTAGTGTTAATCATGCTTAAGGACCATCCATCCAAAAGTTTAGAACCAAATGAGATCCCTAGCCTTTTTATCCATTCATGGCCGAACCCTATACCTTCTTGGAGAAGAAAACTTATGTTTTGATGTTATAGATTGATGTTGCTTTGTTGTTTGAATTGAATTGTGTTTGATTGTTTTAGGCGACGCGAACGGAATCGGAGCCGGAGCCGAGAACCGATCGAGTTTGCATTGAACTTCCTTTGTGAGATAAAGGGAGGTAGTTCATTTTGAGTTTGGTAGCCTCATGACATATGATTGATTAGTGTGTTATGATTGAATTAAGACTTGATGTATATGTATACTTATATCCTGGATTGATTGGATGTTAAGTGTTGTGCATAGCTGGTTATTTGATATAACTGTGACATGGATGCCTTGGATGATATCTTATTGTGATATTAAACTGTTGATATATATATATATATATATATATATATATATATATATATATATACACACACACACACACACATATATTTATATCCTGGATGAGCATAGGACTGGCTATGTCTCGATAATTGTTAAAAGACTCGGAATCGAAATCAAAGTTTTGAAAACCGTGTTTTGGAAATCAAAAAGTGGTTTTTGGAAAACATGTTGCTTTTCAAGGAAAGTTAAGTTCCCGTTTGAAAAGTATGTTCTTTTGAAAAGTGTGTTCTTTAAAAAAAAAAAAGTGGTTTTGTGAAAAGTCGTGCAAAATGTGTTTTATTCTGTAAAGTGTTTAAAAAAAAAGCATGAAATCCTTAGAAAACGGTTTTGTTACAGAAAAGTGTTTTTCCCCGAAAAATGTTCTCTTTAATCAAGAAATGTTTTATTTCAAGAAAATAAAAGTGTATTTTATTTTCCAAAGTTGTTTTGAGAAAGTTTGACCGAAAAGGAAATTGATGAACCTTTGAGATGAACCCAAACCTAGTGGCCAAGACGTCGGGGCTAGCGTTTTGTGGATTGAGCACTCGGACTTCGTGTCCTGTGTTTTTGATTTGAGTGGGCTTAATGCCTTTTTGAAACGAGTCGTGGACTTTATGTCTCGATATTTGAAAGAATGAACGCAAAGAAAACAGAAAACTTTCTGTGTACATGCATGAACCGGCAGACATGTCATTTGAAACCGTGCTACAACTCTAGTAGTTGAGAATGGAACCGGTTAAGACCACTAGGTCTGTAGGGGCATTCTGTGTGTCGAGACTCCATAAGTGGCCGGTGGCCTCGCGACCCCGTGCTGTGGTGAGTCGACTACCCAGCACGAATGAACTCGATCAGGGACTGGACTATTCAGGATGACGTGGTACCCTGGAACAATTGGCGTTCGGACCTAAATAGAGAGGCCGACTCATGAGGACAATTGTGTTACGGGTGTTACTATGGCCTATCGCTCGATGATGGGAAGTTAGAATCTCCGGAGTACATGAATTAGAAAGATGATATTGAAGTCTCATGCATTATTATAAATCATGATTGTGTTTGAGATATTATATTGTGTTGTATAGATAACTGTTCTATGGCTGTATTTATGCTGTTTGTCGCCTGTGCGGCTATCATGATAAACTTTATATGAGTATCTCACCTTTGCCTGTACATGTTAGACACCCTGTTGTGTTTTTGGAACACATGTACAGATGTTGTTCATAGGTCCCCGCGGAGACGTGAGGACTCGGATGATGGAGTTCTGATGAAGTTGACATTGGGTTGTATCCCAATGGCTACTTTTAGTCGACCAGCTTAGGAGTCTTTTATTTTGAGCAGTCTTATATTATATTACTGCACATATGTTGAAATTATTTCTAAGTCTGTAATATGTTATATATTAGACCAGGTTTTATGTTATGTTTACCTTTTATGAACAGTGAATATCAACGTGTGATATGAAGCTTAATCCTTCATCTTTAGTTTATATTGCCTATGCATGCAGAAAATTTTTAGAACCGAGTTTTCGAACGTAGCTACTTAATTAAAGTATTTTCCGAAAGCAACCAGCTTTTTATTTTCTTGATTTATTTCCGCATTAGAGTCTGAGTATGTAGTACCCGCGAGGAGGGTGTTACAAGAAGGGTTATGGGTTCACCCTCATCTTACTCTACCCTAAAACCTATGTGTTCATACTAATTCCTTCTCCCCATACCTGGTATGACGATTCCAGTCTAAAAGCCAATGGTAGCAAAGATCCAAACTTGATTCCCTCAAACGAGTTCAAACAGGTTCAACGAGCTTGATTTCAACTTAGAAGAACTATTCCAAATGATTGCCCTACACAACGACGACCCTCGTTAACCAGCGTCTTGATTAATAGCTAGGCGAAGTGACTTATCCCCCCATCGCAAGAATCAACGCAAAAGAGTGTGTGTTCTTGATGAAGAACAACACTAAACAAGGATTTGGAAGATGATGTCTTTAGGGAGAATTCAAGGGATTCAAGGTGAACTCAAGAGAAAGAGCGATAACAGTTGTTTCTAGCGTTAGGAATGACGGCTATCTATTTTAGGTCGAGCAAAAGTGGTATAAAAAATGAGACAACCCCTTCCTCTGAAGTCCCACCGGTAACCCGAATTTACTTTCTTAATATCGTAGCGCAGCGTGGTAATATAAAAATGCGAAAATATTTAAAACATTTAATACATTGATACCATAATAACTTATACAGATATAATAGTACTGACTCCATCAGTAGAGCCTACAACAACTGATACCAAAAGTAAAAGACTTCAAAGTACACAGCAAATAAAAACTGAAAACATAGCAACGGAAATAAAAATACATCAGACTTCCTCTCCTGGCCCCAAAAATATACATTTCACTCAACCCATGTACTGGCCATAACAAAACTAAGACTGTCTATCCAATCACGACTCTAACGTGTAGTCAGGCTCGTATACACTAATCTTCCCTGAGAGTAGTCAGTCTCCCCGAGACGGTCGTCCTCTGCATAGAGCAGCTCAAGGTCCCCCAGCATTGGGATCCGAGGCTCTCCCGCCGGCATCAGATTCAATCGGTATGCCATCAATCTCCTCTGGCAACTCCTCAACAGGATCTTCTCGTACAGTCGAGAATAAAGAAAATACACCATAGGGAAATACAGGGGATAAGAAACAATAATATGTCATAACTGGGAAAACAGCTATATAAAATAATTTATATAGATAGCAACACTCAGAATCACAACAGTGACAACCAAACAACTCCCGGAAAATTCTCTCTTAACCAGTGTCTCTCACACTCATGCAACTAACGTCTATATGGACGCGATCACGACGCGACATCCCCAACAGGTCAAGGTGTCCCATTCATCACTATGCCACCCCGAGTAAAGCAGGGTTCGGTCAAAAGCCTGCAGGCTCAACTCGTCTCATGGGTACGACATATTCCCCCGCCCGCAGGCCAGGTCGAAATATTCGCCCATCAACAATGCAACTTACGGTAACGACATGTTCCCCCGCCCGCAGGCTAGGTCGAAACATTCGCCTGTTCATTAACAACTCGGCTTAAGGCAACGACATATCCCCCCGCCCGCAGGCTATGTTGGGACATTCGCCTGTCCGCTTACAAATTAACTAATGGGTACGATCATCTCCCCGCAGGCAAGATCGGAATTGCAACACCCTTTCCCGAGTGTCACATTCCCGAACGTTTATAAGGCCGAAAATATTTATTAATGCGGAAAATACGATTTTTCTTTTTCTTTTCTTTTCATAAAGATGTAATGGGATTAGTAAAGGTAGTAAATAATACTAATAAGTGAACTTAGGTTCACCATGCATTACTAGGACATACATACAGTATTATAATACAGAAAACAAAAATAACAACATTACTATATACAGACATAAGTCTAATGTATGACTGACATAAGAAATACAATAAGTACTAGGAGTCATAGCTCCCAAAAGGTACTACAAAAACTGACATAGTCTGGCCGACAACAAAACTAAAACAGCAAAAGAGTCCACCTCCGAACTCAAAGGGTCTGCGGAACCGAACCACCGTCGCGTCCATCTGTTTAAGCATCAACAGCAAGTACCAGCAGAAAACATACAGATATGGGTGAGATTCCCGTTCATCAACACAACAAAACAGCAGTAGTAAAAACGGGACGACTCACCGGGTAACAGCGTACCCAACATGCTTACAAGGTTCTCAATATAAATCATATTAAGCAGTTAACAACATAATAGCATGCTAAACATTTAATAGCATAATATAAGGCATCCTTAAACAGTACAGCGATGTATAACAGTAAATATAACATCAATAGCCATAAACATCAATAGCCATGCAATGCAATGCAATGTATATGACTCAATGTCAATGTCACTGGGTACTACTCTGACCCCTACTCCATGGAGCTAACAAAACATTCGGAGAGAGTGAATGGGAGGACATGTTCCGGTTTCTGCCAGCCATGAGCAAGATGCTACAACATTCGTAACGTGCACGTATCTGGCTTTACGGTAACACTCTCGACCAAACATGAAAAGTACGGCATCTAGTAGAGGATATCAGTGTATTGCACGGATTCGCCACGACACAGAAGAATCACCAACTGGTCACATGTCAGCCCTTCCAACCCTGATACCTCCAAAAAGACCATTGAAGATCGTCACCGTAAGATTCGCACCCGCATCAAGGTGTAAGCTCAACTCCTAGGCTCAAGGCCTTACAACTATGCAAATGAAATGCCAATGCTTACACAAAGCAGATGCGATAAAGCAATGTCTATCCATTGGATAAACCTCAAGGTTCACTAAGGTTCTCTTCCTTAGAAACCACACACGTCTTTGTTTTATAAAACAATTATCCATCGGATAAAACAATTATCCACCGGATAAATATCTCGTGACTCCTTTGGAATGATCCAGACTGCTTTCAGAATCGTCGACTGTCCCCACAAACCAACACAAGTCTTTTCAGCGTGTTTTGTCCTCACTCACACGCTTTCTAGGAAACTTCCCAGAAGGTCACCCATCCCATAATTACTCTAAGTCAAGCACGCTTAACTATAAAGTACTTATGTTCTAAGTTCCCGAAAAGAAGATAAATCTTGTTGATATGGGTAGTACCAATCAATTCTTATATGCCTTCCCTTAACTATACAGTCCCATACCTGCATAGCCTCAGGATTCCTTCCACTGTACAGTCCCATACCTGCACAGCCTCAGGATCTCTCTCATTCCAGTTATCACAAGACAGAAACAATTGAACGATTAACCTGGATCCGAATCATTGGTCCGTTATCGAACTACTGTTTCGAAAACCAAAACGTTTCGTGTTTGTGTTTACGTCATATGAATTATGTCTCAAGTCCTAAGCATTATGAATAAGGATTGAGAATCCTCTTAGATAAGTCTTTAAGCCTTTCTAAGATATTAATCCCTTGTCTTTCAATTAAGGAAACAAGTGTTGATTTCACTTAAGTCTTATGAAGTCATTGATGTACTAAGTCATCAATGGTATAGCACATGGTCTTGTTCCACCACATGCCATACTTAATTAACCCTTGTCTTCAACTCTAAGTTAATTACTTAACTTAGGTTTTTCACGCGTAAAACTTTACGATTGAGTTAGAAAACTCCTTTTGTAAACCAAACAACTTTTACAATTGAAAACTCATTTGATTTGAAACAACATTTGAACTACTTACTTCATTTCTAGCATTTTCTGAAACATGAAATTCGCTTAGCGGATTTACATTCGCTTAGCGAAATTGAGGCAGTAATACCTCTTTTGGAACTCCTCTGGATCGCTCGGCGAGACACAAATCGCGTAGCGAAACTTCACTTTATTCGCTTAGCGAGAATGATTTCGCTTAGCGAAAGTTCAGACGGTTACACCTCTTTTGGAGACTTCTCTGGATTGCTCAGCGAGATGTAATTCGCGTAGCGAAATTTGCTTGCTTAGCTTAGCGAATATGAATTCGCTTAGCGAAAATGAGGCAATGATGCCCAACTTAGACTTTCCCTGTTTTTCGCGTAGCGAAAGTAATTTCGCTTAGCGAAATGTTGCCTTAAAACAAGACATCAACCTTATGGAACCATTTTGATTCTCTTCATGAAAACACTTCTTTTCTCATTTTGAGTTACTTGATTAGCTAGATGAATTAAGGATAAGGTATAAAACATGTTTCACTTTGGTGAAAGCACTTTGAGATTTAATTCCATTTAAAGTCACTTAGGGTTTTTCTTTGAAAAACACAAGTTATTGAAAACACTTTCTTTACATCAAAACTTGACTTGTCCAACAACTATTCATATCCTTCCTTTCCTCAAGGTCATGGCTAATAGCCAACTAGGAATCAATGTGAAGTTTTACTTCATCAACCAATCAAAGTATAGCTCACAACACTTACACAATCATGATAACCATAATACACATTACTACATCATAATCAAACATCCAAGTCCATCACACATTATGGTCTCATAATCAACAATAAAAGTCCATACTTGATCTAGTGATCAAAGTAGGTTTTCCAACATACATGGAAATGATTTTTATTCAATCATATCATCATCAACTTATGCTAAAACACACTACAACATACTCAAGCATAAACTCATCATAACAATCTTGTTCTTGAAGAGAACTTAACAAAACTTAACACATAAAAGTGAACCCAAACTAAAGGGTTTCACCCACACATAATTTAAACAACCATCTTCACCACCACCATCTTGGTGTGATGAGGTTCTTCTCCCCATACCTGTTGAAGAGCAGATTCCCGGATCAAAGTCGGTTGATCGGTTTGTGAACCTCCTGATAGTTGTCACCAACTACAAACAACCAAACAATCAAACATTAAACAACAATCAAACCAAACTCAACAATTCTCACAAAGAGGGTTTCGGCCACCCTAAAGAGAATAAAGCTAGGAATTGATCTTAGTTTTCCATTTCATGGATTCAAAAGCATTAGGAAAGCTAAGGATGAAATCAAGTGTTAAAAATCAAAACTTGATGAAAACACTATTCATCATCATCAAGAAGGGTTCGGCCCTAATGTGCTTTTTGAGCTATGATGAAAGTTGAATCATAAGCTCTTGGGTTTAGATAGAGAATGATGAGGTGAGTTCAAGAACTTGGTCTTACCTCAAAATGATTTTTCTACAATTTCCTATGGATTTTCAAAGTTTTGGATCTAAGAAATAATTTTCATGAAAATGAAGATTGATCTTGAAATAAAGAGATATTCAAGAAGCTAAGAGATCATAGAAGTGATCTTACCATAAAATGAAGGAAGATTGCTCAAGGAATCAAGTGAATCCAACAAGTGATTCAAGCTTTTCAAGAAGAAAAATGGAGTTTCTCTTCAAGAACAACAATGGTGTTCTTCTTTGGGCAGAAATTTCGTGAATGAGGGGCTGGAAGGGGCTGAGTTCAGCCTTAAAACAAGTCACTTAAGGGCAAAATGGTCATTTGCCAAAAGGGTATAATGGTAAAAGTGCAAAAGACTAAGGTTAGGGGCATTTTGGTCATTTTGCATCTAGATTTTCCCGATCGTCATGACGACTCTGGCATGCTCTCCCAAGTGTCCTGGGATGTTGTGATATCAAGATTATCTGTTGGCAAGTCTCGGTAAGTCCATATGTGGCTCCGTTCGTCACCCGATTGAGAATTCCGCCCGAACGAAGGTCAGGAAGTTATTTTTCTGAAATTTTTACGAAATTTAACCAAAACGTAGAGAATCAAATTCTAAGACTTACTGTCTCGTTCACGGGTCCATCTGAGGTCTTCTGAGCAGTAAAATCATACTGTCAGTGTAAAAACGCAGACCGGACTCCGTTTGAGTTTTTGACTCAAAACTTAATCGTAGCTTCCTACGATATCGTCGAGCATGACTATGGTCTCGGAATATTTTATTTCCATTCCTAAGACCTCGAATAAAATAAAGACATTAAAATACTAAAGAATTAGAAAACGTGAAAATCGGGGCGTTACATTCCTACCCCTCTTAAAAGAATTTCGTCCTCGAAATTCCGTGACGTAAAACTAAACCTACTCGGTCGCTGAAGATTAAGGAAAGAAATTTTTCAACATAGGAAATTTTTTTTTTTTCCTGGTCTTGGTCTCAAAAGAAAGTAAAAACGTATACAAAAGAATTTTACCAATCTGGAATGAATATAGGAATATCCAGTATGCAAAAAGACTCTTCAGTAGGTTCGTGAGTGTAAAAATGCATAGCTAATACATGTTTACATCCATGACTCTAATAAAGTTCCTTCTTTCATAAGAACCTTCCAATAAATTTGGGAATCAAAAGATAAACAGTCTAGCAAAATCAGACTGGATCACCTTCCCCAAAAGTAAAAGTGATTAGACTAAGTTTCATCAAGAAACTTTCAGTATCAAGAAGTTGTTTATGTTATAACTCAAGAAATAGTCATAACAAAACTTTCAGTGAAATAATACGAAAATGTCCAGACCAATGGACACCATATTACCAATTCACTCAATTGTCTAATACATTGAGGAATATGTAGGAGTGTGAACACAAATGTTCCCTTGAGATCAGGCAGCACTAACACAGGTGAAGTAGTCAACCTTCTCTCTAATCCTTGCAAACTTTCCTCACAAGCTTCAGTCCATTCAAACGCTTTATCCGTCCTTTGAAATCACATGACCCAAAAACTTTACTTCGTCGAGCCAAAACTAACACTTGGACAACTTTGCTTACAGCTGTTTCTCCATCAGAACCTGAAGAATCACACTAAGATATTCAGCGTGTACTTCCTGGTTTCGCGAATAGATGAGTATGTCGTTTATGAAACAACCACAAACTTATCTAGATATGGACGAAAGATCCTATTCATGTAATCCATGAATATAGAGGAGTATTCGTCATACCAAACGACATTACAAACTCGTAGTGCCCATAGCGTGTTTGAAACGCTGTTCTTGGTACATCTTCTGCCTTCACACGAAACTGGTGATAACCCGATCGCAAATCATTCTTGGAGAAAACTGCCGCTCTCCTCAACTGATCCATCAAGTCATTTATCCTCGGAAGATGATACTTGTTCTTAACAGTAACTTTATTCAACTGGCGATAATCCACACATAAACGAGATGTTCCATCTTTCTTTTTCACCAACAGCACAGGCGTTCCCTACGGCGACACACTTGGTCTAATGAACTGTCTTCCAAATAAGTCCACCAACTGTTCCTTCAAGGTTTCCAACTCAGCAGGTGCCATATGATAAGGTGCCATAGACGCTAGTCCTGTTCCTGGCACAAGATCGATCACAACTCGGTGTCTCGAACTGGCGGTAAACCTGGTACGTCTTCAGGAAAGACTTTCGGAAACTCGTTAGTAACATGTATTCGTTGAGCTCCTCCTCTGAAAGAAACGTTTTCTTGGTTGGCAATCCAAATCCAGAATTATTCGAATCAGGAAAAACTAAGGTTTTGTTTGCACCGTCCAATGGGATATAGTTACAAGATAACCAATCCATCCTTATGATCACATCCATTTGCGGAAGAGGCAAACAGATTAAATCAATCAAAAACGTTCTATCCATTACAGAAAATAGAACAGTTTAAACAGACTTTCGCAGTTATAACAGGCTTTGCAGGAAGTGCAAAAATTACCAAATCTAAGGGTAAGGAAAGATACAGATAAGGTTCTACCTCCCACGAAGATGTGACCGTGAATCAAATCTTCCTTTTGAGAAGTCTCAGCATCATCCCCAGTATAAACTCTACTCATTGCCTTAGGCTTCACTGTTTGCACATCATTGACAGAATGTCTAGCTTTTGATTGCACACAATCGCGTGAAGTATGCCCTGGTTTTCCACACTTGAAACACATGATTCCCTTGATCAAGCATCCTCTGGTGACATGATTATTATTGCCACACTTCATGCATTTCTTTGGGGCGCTTCCAGATTGACTAATACTCCCACTGCTTCCTCCTACAGAACGTTGTTGTTGACCTTGCTGTTTTGAATACGGTTTCCATCGAGATCTGTCATCACGACCATTGGTGCCTTTATGGAACCTAGTCGGTCCAGAGTGACGTTGCCTTCCTCCACGAGTCTTCATCAGATCTTCGATTACGAAGCATTCATCTACCAAAATCGAGAACTCTTTGACCTTAAGAGGTTGCACCTCTCCTCGAATCGCGTCCCTTAAACCTTCTTCGAACTTTGTGCACTTCCACTCCTCGTCGGGATGAAGATGGAAATACCTCGAAGACTTCAGCAGGAACTCAAAACGATCAGCATATTCTTTGACAAACATTCCTCCTTGACGTAGCTGCAGGAACTCCATGTCTTTCAACTCGTCTGGCACTAGTCGGAAAACACTCGTTCTGAAAAACTCTGCGAGCGACAACTTACAAGAAAGCAAAAACATTACTACCCTGTCCAATATCGTTCCCCTTCAGAAACAATAATGCAGAGAGTAACAAACAATCGTTGTCTTCTTCACAGAAACACAACACAGAAAACAAACAATACAAAAGGATAGACCGAAGTCATCATCCTCTCCAACATTGTTTTCTCTCAGAAACAATAGCACAGAAAGACAATCAGAGGAAACACAACACAAACAAGACAGACCATAACCTACAAACCCCAAAAAGACTCGGCCAGCTCTGATACCAAATAATGCAACACCCTTTCCCGAGTGTCACATTCCCGAACGTTTATAAGGCCGAAAATATTTATTAATGCGGAAAATACGATTTTTCTTTTTCTTTTCTTTTCATAAAGATGTAATGGGATTAGTAAAGGTAGTAAATAATACTAAT
This sequence comes from Ammopiptanthus mongolicus, assembly GCA_039655645.1. Lineage (NCBI taxonomy): Eukaryota > Viridiplantae > Streptophyta > Magnoliopsida > Fabales > Fabaceae > Ammopiptanthus > Ammopiptanthus mongolicus. Next base: position 59,564,843 of record CM077345.1, read on the forward strand.
AAGTGAACTTACGTTCACCATGCATTACTAGGACATACATACAGTATTATAATACAGAAAACAGAAATAACAACATTACTATATACAGACATAAGTCTAATGTATGACTGACATAAGAAATACAATAAGTACTAGGAGTCATAGCTCCCAAAAGGTACTACAAAAACTGACATAGTCTGGCCGACAACAAAACTAAAACAGCAAAAGAGTCCACCTCCGAACTCAAAGGGTCTGCGGAACCGAACCACCGTCGCGTCCATCTGTTTAAGCATCAACAGCAAGTACCAGCAGAAAACATACAGATATGGGTGAGATTCCCGTTCATCAACACAACAAAACAGCGGTAGTAAAAATGGGACGACTCACCGGGTAACAGCGTACCCAACATGCTTACAAGGTTCTCAATATAAATCATATTAAGCAGTTAACAACATAATAGCATGCTAAACATTTAATAGCATAATATAAGGCATCCTTAAACAGTACAGCGATGTATAACAGTAAATATAACATCAATAGCCATAAACATCAATAGCCATGCAATGCAATGCAATGTATATGACTCAATGTCAATGTCACTGGGTACTACTCTAACCCCTACTCCATGGAGCTAACAAAACATTCGGAGAGAGTGAATGGGAGGACATGTTCCGGTTTCTGCCAGCCATGAGCAAGATGCTACAACATTCGTAACGTGCACGTATCTGGCTTTACGGTAACACTCTCGACCAAACATGAAAAGTACGGCATCTAGTAGAGGATATCAGTGTATTGCACGGATTCGCCACGACACAGAAGAATCACCAACTGGTCACATGTCAGCCCTTCCAACCCTGATACCTCCAAAAAGACCATTGAAGATCGTCATCGTAAGATTCGCACCCGCATCAAGGTTTAAGCTCAACTCCTAGGCTCAAGGCCTTACAACTATGCAAATGAAATGCCAATGCTTACACAAAGCAGATGCGATAAAGCAATGTCTATCCATTGGATAAACCTCAAGGTTCTCTTCCTTAGAAACCACACACGTCTTTGTTTTATAAAACAATTATCCATCGGATAAAACAATTATCCACCGGATAAATATCTCGTGACTCCTTTGGAATGATCCAGACTGCTTTCAGAATCGTCGACTGTCCCCACAAACCAACACAAGTCTTTTCAGCGTGTTTTGTCCTCACTCACACGCTTTCTAGGAAACTTCCCAGAAGGTCACCCATCCCATAATTACTCTAAGTCAAGCACGCTTAACTATAAAGTACTTATGTTCTAAGTTCCCGAAAAGAAGATAAATCTTGTTGATATGGGTAGTACCAATCAATTCTTATATGCCTTCCCTTAACTATACAGTCCCATACCTGCATAGCCTCAGGATTCCTTCCACTGTACAGTCCCATACCTGCACAGCCTCAGGATCTCTCTCATTCCAGTTATCACAAGACAGAAACAATTGAACGATTAACCTGGATCCGAATCATTGGTCCGTTATCGAACTACTGTTTCGAAAACCAAAACGTTTCGTGTTTGTGTTTACGTCTTATGAATTATGTCTCAAGTCCTAAGCATTATGAATAAGGATTGAGAATCCTCTTAGATAAGTCTTTAAGCCTTTCTAAGATATTAATCCCTTGTCTTTCAATTAAGGAAACAAGTGTTGATTTCACTTAAGTCTTATGAAGTCATTGATGTACTAAGTCATCAATGGTATAGCACATGGTCTTGTTCCACCACATGCCATACTTAATTAACCCTTGTCTTCAACTCTAAGTTAATTACTTAACTTAGGTTTTTCACGCGTAAAACTTTACGATTGAGTTAGAAAACTCCTTTTGTAAACCAAACAACTTTTACAATTGAAAACTCATTTGATTTGAAACAACATTTGAACTACTTACTTCATTTCTAGCATTTTCTGAAACATGAAATTCGCTTAGCGGATTTACATTCGCTTAGCGAAATTGAGGCAGTAATACCTCTTTTGGAACTCCTCTGGATCGCTCGGCGAGACACAAATCGCGTAGCGAAACTTCACTTTATTCGCTTAGCGAGAATGATTTCGCTTAGCGAAAGTTCAGACGGTTACACCTCTTTTGGAGACTTCTCTGGATTGCTCAGCGAGATGTAATTCGCGTAGCGAAATTTGCTTGGTTAGCTTAGCGAATATGAATTCGCTTAGCGAAAATGAGGCAATGATGCCCAACTTAGACTTTCCCTGTTTTTCGCGTAGCGAAAGTAATTTCGCTTAGCGAAATGTTGCCTTAAAACAAGACATCAACCTTATGGAACCATTTTGATTCTCTTCATGAAAACACTTCTTTTCTCATTTTGAGTTACTTGATTAGCTAGATGAATTAAGGATAAGGTATAAAACATGTTTCACTTTGGTGAAAGCACTTTGAGATTTAATTCCATTTAAAGTCACTTAGGGTTTTTCTTTGAAAAACACAAGTTATTGAAAACACTTTCTTTACATCAAAACTTGACTTGTCCAACAACTATTCATATCCTTCCTTTCCTCAAGGTCATGGCTAATAGCCAACTAGGAATCAATGTGAAGTTTTACTTCATCAACCAATCAAAGTATAGCTCACAACACTTACACAATCATGATAACCATAATACACATTACTACATCATAATCAAACATCCAAGTCCATCACACATTATGGTCTCATAATCAACAATAAAAGTCCATACTTGATCTAGTGATCAAAGTAGGTTTTCCAACATACATGGAAATGATTTTTATTCAATCATATCATCATCAACTTATGCTAAAACACACTACAACATACTCAAGCATAAACTCATCATAACAATCTTGTTCTTGAAGAGAACTTAACAAAACTTAACACATAAAAGTGAACCCAAACTAAAGGGTTTCACCCACACATAATTTAAACAACCATCTTCACCACCACCATCTTGGTGTGATGAGGTTCTTCTCCCCATACCTGTTGAAGAGCAGATTCCCGGATCAAAGTCGGTTGATCGGTTTGTGAACCTCCTGATAGTTGTCACCAACTACAAACAACCAAACAATCAAACATTAAACAACAATCAAACCAAACTCAACAATTCTCACAAAGAGGGTTTCGGCCACCCTAAAGAGAATAAAGCTAGGAATTGATCTTAGTTTTCCATTTCATGGATTCAAAAGCATTAGGAAAGCTAAGGATGAAATCAAATGTTAAAAATCAAAACTTGATGAAAACACTATTCATCATCATCAAGAAGGGTTCGGCCCTAATGTGCTTTTTGAGCTATGATGAAAGTTGAATCATAAGCTCTTGGGTTTAGATAGAGAATGATGAGGTGAGTTCAAAGAACTTGGTCTTACCTCAAAATGATTTTTCTACAATTTCCTATGGATTTTCAAAGTTTTGGATCTAAGAAATAATTTTCATGAAAATGAAGATTGAACTTGAAATAAAGAGATATTCAAGAAGCTAAGAGATCATAGAAGTGATCTTACCATAAAATGAAGGAAGATTGCTCAAGGAATCAAGTGAATCCAACAAGTGATTCAAGCTTTTCAAGAAGAAAAATGGAGTTTCTCTTCAAGAACAACAATGGTGTTCTTCTTTGGGCAGAAATTTCGTGAATGAGGGGCTGGAAGGGGCTGAGTTCAGCCTTAAAACAAGTCACTTAAGGGCAAAATGGTCATTTGCCAAAAGGGTATAATGGTAAAAGTGCAAAAGACTAAGGTTAGGGGCATTTTGGTCATTTTGCATCTAGATTTTCCCGATCGTCATGACGACTCTGGCATACTCTCCCAAGTGTCCTGGGATGTTGTGATATCAAGATTATCTGTTGGCAAGTCTCGGTAAGTCCATATGTGGCTCCGTTCGTCACCCGATTGAGAATTCCGCCCGAACGAAGGTCAGGAAGTTATTTTTCTGAAATTTTTACGAAATTTAACCAAAACGTAGAGAATCAAATTCTAAGACTTACTGTCTCGTTCACGGGTCCATCTGAGGTCTTCTGAGCAGTAAAATCATACTGTCAGTGTAAAAACGCAGACCGGACTCCGTTTGAGTTTTTGACTCAAAACTTAATCGTAGCTTCCTACGATATCGTCGAGCATGACTATGGTCTCGGAATATTTTATTTCCATTCCTAAGACCTCGAATAAAATAAAGACATTAAAATACTAAAGAATTAGAAAACGTGAAAATCGGGGCGTTACAGGAATCGCCCCTATGCCAAAACAGTGATGAACAACAACTATGCAACATGAATCTCACTGACTCATCTCAGGATCAACACTCCGTGTCTCAACCACGACCAACTATCATCCGGCTTAACCGAGTATTAACTTTATATCACAACATCAATAGATTAACTGTATATCTAGGTTGAGCACTACGACATATATATATATATATATATATATATATATATATATATGTCCTCGACTTTCTCACCACACATTCATCTCCCAACTCATCAGAAATCACTGCCTAACTCTACTCAGACATCAGTAGTCACAACAGCGCATAAACAACAACCAGAACAGATTCAACAGTAAAATCAACTTACATATAAATAATATTTAATCAATCATAAACATATAGTAGGCATAACATATATATCACAAATAATGCATTAAATATCCAATCACAACACAAACAATCTCGATATACAGTAAAATCATCCTATCGGTCAAACGACCCCTAGTAGGGTTTGGGTCGCCCTAACTGTTTCGTTCACAAGTCAAAATTAGGTCGTCTGAGTAGTAAAATCATACTGTCAGTGTAACGCAGACCGGGCTCCGTTTGAGTTTTCGACCAAAATTTAAGCATAGCTTCCTACGATAGCGTAGAGCTTGACTATGGTTTCGGTTCATTTTATTTCACCCTCTAGACCTTCCAATAAAATACAAATTCATAAATACTGTTTATTTAGAAAACTTGAAAATCGGGGTGTTACAAAAAGGGTTAGAGTGAAATGGGCTAACCAAAGAGCCCAAAACGCGTTCTGGTACGTACGCGAAGCACGGGCATGCTCACACATCAGGTTCACTGGTTTGGCCCTAACCTGAGCTACGAGTGTCCGATTTAGATGTTCTTGGTGGCGTTGGAAATCTAGGAGAATTTCCTACAAAATCATGTTATCTCGATCGATTCCTAATTCGGAATCTAACAGGGTCAAAAATGCAATATAAGTTCAGTGTTAAAAAGATAGTTGTTTCTAGATAGGATTTTTAGGAGATTCAGATAAGGTAATCTTATCTATTCAATGATTGAGTCTCTATGCCATCGAATTGATCTTATACCAACACAACTACAATTATCATGATCCAAAAAGTTTTAAACATAAATGACAATTGCGAAAAACATAACATAAAACAACCCAAATCCCGATGTCACATAATCAGAGCTGGTAACCACTATCGATATTACATCGGAAAACAACTAACATAACTAAACTTTACTATGTGCAAGTGATCTCCTCGGGATCACTCCTCAGCTGGCTGCTCACCATCCTGAGACAACCCCTTCCTCGGAGGTCCCATTGGTAACTCGAACTCGAATTCTTAATCTCGCAGCGTAGCGTGGTAACATAAAATGCAGAAATTATTAAAACAATCAACACACTGATACCATAATAACTTATACAGACATAAGAATACTGGCTCCCTCAGTAGAGCCTACAACAACCGACATTAAATATACAACCTCAGAGTACGCAACACATAAATAATAAGAAAGCATGGTAGCAAAATAAAAATACATAGACTTCCTCTCCTGGCCCCAAAAATACATTTCACTCAAATCCATGTACTTGCCATACCAAAACTAAGACTGTCTACCCAACCACGACTCTAACATATATGGTAGCCGGGCCCGTATACACTACTCTTCGCTGAGAGCAGTCAATATCCCAGAGACGGTCGTCCTCTGCATAGAGCAGCTCAAGGTCCCCCAGCATTGGGATCCGAGGCTCTCCCGCCAGCATCAGGTTCAACGGATACGCCATCAATCTCCTCTGAAATTTCCTCAACAGGATCTTCTCGTATGATCGAGAATAAATAAAATACGACATAGAGAAAATATAGGGGATAAGAAACAGCAATTCATCATAAATGGAAAAACAGCTATAAAATAATTTATATAGATAGCAACACTCAATGACACAGCAGTGTCAATCAATCAACTCCCAAATCATTCTCTCTTAACTACTGTCTACACTCATGCAACTAACGACTATATGGACGCAATCACGACGCGACATCCCCAACAGATCAAAATGTCTCGTTCATCTCTATGCCACCCCCTGTAATGCAAGGTTCGGCCAACAGTCCACAGGCTCAACTCGTCTCATGGGTATGACATATTCCCCCGCCTGCAGGCCCGGTCGGAATATTCGTCTGTCAACAACACAACTTACGATAGCGAAATGTCCCCCGCCCGCAGGCCAGGTCGGGATATCCGCCGTCCGTTAACAACTAATCGGTACGATCATCTCCCCACATGCAAGATCGGAATCGCCCATACGCCAACACAGTGATGAACAATAACTATGCAACATGAGCCTCATCAACTCATCTCGGATCAACACTTAGTGTCTCAACCACGACTTATAACAACCGCGACCAACTTTCATCCGGCTTAACCGGGTATTAACTTTATATCACAACATCAACAGATCAACTGTATCCCTATGTTGAGCACTACGACATATATATATATATATATGTCCTCGACTTTCTCACCACACATTCATCTCCCAACTCATCAGAAATCACTGCCTAGCTCTACTCAGACATCAGCAGTCACAATAGCGCATAAATAACAACCAGAATAGATTCAACAGTAAAATCACCTTACAGATAAATAATATTTAATCAATCATAAACATATAGTAGGCATAACATATATATCACATATAGTGCATTAAATATCCAATCACAGCACAAACAACCTCGATATACAGTAAAATCATCCTATCGGTCAAACGACCTCTAGTAGGGTTTGGGTCGCCCTACGCATATCAATATATATTATTTAAAGCTTGCCTCCCCGACAATATTGTGGTTCTTTCCCCCACCTTAGTGATGTTCCCGTGCGGCTCCGCAATTGTCAATCGGGTGCGCTGTCAAACGCTCAAGTCCTGTCCGATTCTATACAGCAAAACACAACCAGAAATTAATACAGTTAAATCACAAACCCCCTAATCCTTAGGACTAGGCAGCTGCCCCTATTTAATTAAATAGGCTAGGGATGTTGAAATTCTACCAACTCTTGGATCAATGATCCTTAAGTATACCTAAGACATAATCCATGATCAATTATCAAAGATTTGAATCAAAACCCCTTAAACCAAAAACTTAGGGTTTCGGCCATCACCCCTAAAAATAGGTGAGAGTTTGATTTGGCTTCCTAATCACTTGGATTACATGATTAAGGAATGAAATAGGTGAAATCAAGAATCATTTCACAAAAATTGGACGAAAACCCTTTTTCCCCCAAATAGGCATAGATTCGGTTCCTCTTAGATAAATAGGCTAGGAAGATTATTTGATTTCATGCTCTTAGATAGTGATAGAGGAGGATGAAACTAGAACATAGAAATTGGTTTGGCATTAAAATGATTTTTCTACAATTTTCGAGAGATTTTTGAAGTTTGGATCTTAAAACTTGAAACTCATGAATTTTAATGGAGAAAATGAAGAGTGAGAGCTGAAGAGTGAAATATATACCTCTTAGGTGATAGAGGAGGATGAGCTGATCAAATTTGCTTCACAAATCTCCTGGAAAACCTTGTGGAAGTTGAGGAAAAATGGACGTGAAGCTTGAAAGAAAATGGAGAAAAATGGAGAAAGGAAAGAAAGAAAGGAAGAAGATGGAGGGGAGAGAGAGAGTGTGAGGCAGCGAAATTATGGAGAGAGAGTGAGTGTGATCATGCCATTTTTAGATATTTTAGGGACAAAATTGTCCTTTAGGAAAAAGACCAAGGGCATTTTGGTCTTTTCGCGTCCTGATATTTTCGTTTGTCATAAATATCTAGATATTTTCAGAAGAGCAATGATGATAGTAGTGAGTCACAGGCACGCCTTCCTAGGTGATGTGACTTCATGTTTATCCGTTAGCGGGTTCCGCTAAATCCGTTTTCAGCTCCGCTAATAATGCGATTTAATATTTCGCCCAAGAAAGTCGTGAGAACTTATTTATTTTGAAAATTTTCAAAATCGCCGATATTGTTCGCAATTTTATTTAAAACATAACTGTTTCGTTCACAAGCCAAAATTAGGTCGTCTGAACAATAAAATCATATTGTTAGTGTAAAACGTAGACCAAGCTCCGTCTGAGTTTTCGACCAAAATTTAACCATAACTTCCTACGATAGCGTAGAGCTTGACTATGGTCTCGGTTCATTTTATTTCACCCTCTAGACCTTCCAATAAAAAACAAATTCATTAATACTGTTTATTTAGAAAACTTGAAAATCGGGGTATTACATTACTACCCCCTTAAAAAGAATTTCGTCCTCGAAATTCGATGCACCTTTTAAAACAAACTCGGATACTATCGTCGCATATCCTCTTCTCTTGCTCAGGTACCATCTCCTGTGGTTGCATCCCAAATGACCTTGCCTAAGGGAATCTGTTTCCTGCAAAGTTCTTTCACCCCGTTGTCTTCGATCCGTACAGGCATAAGCCTCTACTCTCCTTTCTTGCACGAGTTACACAACTCAAACCTTTATACGATGCGTCACGTACACATCGAACTACATCTATGGATCTGGCAAGACTAGTATTGGAGATGTTGTTAGCCTCCTTTTCCGTTCTTGGAAACTAGCCTCACACTCTTCTGTCCATTCAAACGCTTCTCCCTTTCCGTCAATCGCGTCAATCCAGATAGCTCAAAAAAAAAAACAAAGGGTTTTGTCTGAACAGTCTAGTATCACATGATTAGCCGAAAGCCAATTCAGGCCTAGGATAACATCTATCTGCTGCATAGGCAGACAGACTAGGTCTACAAGAAAATATCGGTTTTCCAAAACAACCGGTCATTGCAAATAGACAAATAGGGTTGTTTGGGAACCACCCGCAGATGTAGAAACAGTCCAATCATAAGATAAGTGAGAAAATGGGTAAATAAGAGTCTGGCTGAAGCTAAACTCTTACCTTGAATCAGATCTGGGTATTGAGAGGATTCAGCTCCCCTCACGGTAAATACTCTCCCCGTGACTTGTGGTCTTGCCGCTTGCGATCCTACTGCTTGCGGTCGTAACCCTGCTCCTCGATTACCCGCAACGGGTTGCTGCTGTTGAGCCTGTTGTTTGCAGTCTCTGGAAAAGTGGCCCAGCTTGCCACAGTGAAAACACTGCATGTCCTCGACTTTCTCACCACACATTCATCTCCCAACTTATTAGACTTTACTGCCTATCTTTACTCAAACATCAGCAGTCACAACATCACATCATAAAGCAACCAGAAACAGATTCAATAATAATATCAACTCATAGATAAATTCATGTAATTATAAACATATAATAGGCACAACATACATATCACATATATTATATTAAACATCCAATCACAGAACAAGCAACCTCGACATACAGTAAAAGCAACCTATCGATCAAACGACCTCTAGTAAGGTTTAGGTCGCCCTATGGATATCAATATATATTATTTTAAATCTTGTCTCCCCGACGATATTATGGTTCTTTCCCCCACCTTAGTAGTGTTCTCGTGCGACTCCGACTTCGGCTCTGCAACTGTCACTCGTACGTGCTTTCGAATGTTCGAACACCATCGGATCCTCTACAACAAACCACAACCTGAAATCAATACAATTCAATAAAAAACCCTCTAGTCCACACAACCAAGGTTCTGCCCCTATTTAATTAAATAGGCAAGAGATGTTGAAATTCTACCAACTCTTGGATCAGTGATCCTTAAGCATACCTATGACATAATCTATGATCAATTGTCAAAGATTTGAACCAAAACCCCTTCAACCAACAAGCTAGGGTTTCGGCCATCCAAGTTAAATATAGGTTAGAGTTTGATTTGGATTTCTAATCACTTGGATTGCATGATCATGGAAGGAAGGAAGTGAAATCAAGAATCATTTCACACAAATTGAACAAAAACCCATTTTCCCCCAAAATTGTCATAGGTTTGGTTCCTCTAGATTAAATAAGCTAGGAAGATTATTTCATTTCGTGCTCTTATATAGTGATAGAAGAGGATGAAACTAGATCATAGAAATTGGTTTGACATTAAAAGGATTTTTCTACAATTTTCTAGAGATTTTTGAAGTTTGGGTCTTAAACTTGAAACCATAGAATTTAATGGAGAAAGATGAAGATTGAGAGCTCAAGAATGAAGTCTATACCTCTTAGATGATGAAGATGGATGAGGTGATCAACTTTGCTTCTCAACAATTCTTGAAAATCCTTAAGGAAATCTTAAGAAAATGAGAGAAAGTAAGGTAGGAAAATGGTGAAATGGAAAAATGAAGAAGAAGAAGAAGAAAGAAATGAAGGAGGATATTTGATGAGGGATGGCCAAATATGAGGTGAAGGGGACAAGGATGTCCACAAAAATTTTCATTAAGGGTATTATGGTATTTTTGCCCAAGGACCAAATGGTCTTTTTCTTAAAAGTCCAAGGACATTTTCGTCATTTCGCGTCCAAATATTTTGAAAATCATCATGACACTTGGCATGCATCCCAAGGTGATGTGGCCTGATGTGAATTCATGATTATCCTTTTGCGGGTCTCGTTAAATCTAAATGCAGCTCCGTTCGTCTCCTGGTTTGAATTTCGCCCGAATAATTTATTATTATTCCGATTTTTAAGGTGCGAAACTAATTTCAAAAAAAAGATAGGAAACGTGATTATAAGACTAATTGTCTCGTTCACGGGTCAAAATTATGTCTTTATAGTAGTAAAACATTACTGTTAGTGAAAAACGCAAACCGAGTTCCGTTTGAGTTTTCGACCCAAAATTTAACCGTAGCTTCCTACGGTAGCGTAGAACGTGACTATGGTCTTAGTTTATTTTATTTCACTCTCTAGACGCTCCAATAAAATACAAACTCATAAATACTGTTTATTAGTATTAGAAAGCTTGAAAAATCGGGGTGTTACACATCCTCTGCATAACCAAAGGTACATGCAAAACAATAACAACAACAGCAGCAATAGGGAGAAAGGAACTGTACACATGAACATAAACGGTAATAGAGCAGTTAGCAAGATGATCATGCAGCATATAAGACATCATAATATAACATGTTATAACACATCCATCATATCACATCGTAAACATGTCATACGATGCATAACTACTCCGCTACTCCATATGCAATGTGGATCCAATAACTAACTCAGGAAAACAATTTCTGAGATACATATCCACATTGGCCAATAAGCACCAACGCCGGCAGTTCATCAAACTCACGGGTGAACCCCTTGGATAGCCGATCCACCTTACCCTCGGATGGATCACCACGGATGCGCTTGATTCACCTAACTCTCGGATGAATCACTGTGGACGGCCAGTTCGCCATACTCTCGGACGAATTCCCCAATCATCGTAACTTCCCCCAAACTAACAACACCATGTCATGATGCATGCAATGCTAACATACAAACAACATGGAAGCCACCTCCATCAACACCATTAAAACGCTATCAACTTTGACCAATAAATATCAAAGTAATTTATCAACATCAAACTTGACCAACAAGCATCAAGAATGATTTAACCAGCGACATTGATAACAGTACGTCGTTACCAATAACATTATCTTCTTATTAAGTGTTATCTTTCTTAATTCTTAACTTAAATTATATTTATTAAGTATTAAAGTTAGTCTTATTATCTAATCCTCAATTCAAATCTTATTAAGATCAAAACTTAATCTTAATATCTAAACCTCGAATCATATATTTGTTAAGATTATGACTTAATCTTAATTAATATCTAAACCTCGAATCATATCTTTATTAAGGTTATAAATAAATCTTAATATCTAAACCTCAAATCATATATTTATTAAGATTAGAACTTAATCTTAACATCTAAACCTCAAATCATATCTTTATTAAGATTATCAATTAATCTTAATTAATATCTAAACCTCGAATAATATCTTTATTAAGAATAGGAATTAATCTTAATATCTTAACCTCAAATCATATATTTATTATATTTTCATAGGCTAAACCAATGGGCATTAACCTCACCTTTGATAGCTACCTTCATGTCTTATTAAAATTAGTTAACCAAACATAATTTCATGGTTAATTCATCCATAATTTTAAGTTTAAACAACATAGTTAGCAACAGCAAACATCATCTCATGATACAAATATATCAACTCATATCATTATAGCGTACATTCATCATCAAATCATGATATCATGGCATAACATATAAATCATGTTATCATGACATAACATATAAATCATGTATAAACAATCAACATCATACATATAGCAACAATTACAATTCAAACATCAAAGAAGACATATAGCACACAAAAAGGGTTTTGAGTTCACCCTCATCTTACGCTACCCCAAAACCTATGTGTTCATACTAATTTCTTCTCCCCATAACCGGTATGATGATTACAGTCTAAAAGCCAATGGTAGAAAAGATCCAAACTTGACTCCCTCAAACGAGTTCAAACGGGTTCAACGAGCTTCATTAGATCTTAGAAGAACTAATCCAATTGATTGCCCTTTACAACGATGACCCTCGTTAAGTAGCGTCTTGATTAACAACTAGGCGAAGTGACTTATCGCCCAATCGCGAGAATCAACGCAAAAGAGTGTGTGTTCTTGATGAAGAACAACACAAAACAAGGATTTAGAAGATGATGTCTTTAGGGAGAATTCAAGGGATTCAAAGAGAACTCAAGAGAAAGAGCGATAACAGCTGTTTCTAACGTTAGGAATTACGGCTATCTGTTTTAGGTCGAGCAAAAGATGTATAAAAAGGGTTAGAGTGAAACGGGTTAACCAAAGAACCCAAAATGCGTTCTGGTGCTCGCGTGAAGCACGAGCGTGCTCACACGTCAGGTTCACTGGTTTGGTACTAACTTAAGCTACGACTGTCCGATTTAGGTGTTCTTGGTGGTGTTGGAAATCTAGGAGAATTTCCTACAAAATCATGTTTCACAATTTATTCCTATTTCGGACTCTAACAGGGTTAAAAAGGCAATATAAGTTCAACGTTAAAAAGATAGTTGTTTCTAGATAGGATTTTTAGAAGATTAAGATAAGATAATTTTATCCATTCAATGATTGAATTTCTATGACATCTAATTGATCTTATACCAACACAACTACAATTATCATAAATATAGATATCTTATATTAATATAAATATGATCTAAATATGAATACATATAATCGTATATTAATATAATTCTATTGTGCATTAATACAAATGATCCGGTATTAATATAAATATAAATATATATATATATATATATATATATATATATAATCGATGTTATGTAAATAAATATACGATCACACATTATTTACACACATCATATTAGTCCATACAAGACCACATATAAGCAACCGAGATCACACACTTAGATACTAATATAATCAATTATATATTCATAAAGATAATATCACATATTAATACATGCAGTATAATTAATAATTAATAATATAAATATAATTATGCACAATTATCTATTAATACAATCAATCGTATATTAATATAAGCATAATTAATGTAAATCACTTACATATCAATGAGAATCAATTACATATTATATATATATATATATATATATATATATATATATATATATATATATATATAACATTTTAATATATAAAATGTAAACACACTTATAGCCATACAAACATAAATGTTCATGTTATCACTTAAAATATACACACATAAATATATATTCATATAGATACTTATAAAATGTCGTGACAATATAAACAAGCATATTGCAAAATATTATACTACTAATAATGGTAATAATAATAATAATACCTATGATTACAGCAACACATATACTCGTACGAAAAATGGGGTGTTACAGTTGGTATTGTAATTTTTTTAAAAAGAATTACCAACCGCTCTTTCATATTTTCACTCCAACGGATATATATTTTTTATTAAAATATTGAACTTCTTTTAGCGGCTCTTTGTTGTACTTTTTTATTTAAAAAAAATTATAAGTTGACCCACTATCTCAAATAAGAAGATGTGCTTATACAAGCACTCTAGCAACATAAGCACCTTATCTCTAATGCTTTCCAATGGTAGATGCTTATAAGCACCGGTTCTTAATAAGCAAAATTCCAACTTTTTGGAACCGTTGGTGATGGCCTAAGAGAGGGAAAAAAAAAATCTTACACTTTCTCTAATTTGTTTCAATCTAAGCATGAGAAGAAAGTTGAAACACAAATGTGCATTTCCATTTAAACCCAAAAAATCATATTTCTTTCTCTTTTTTTATTATTTTAGGGACATTTTTTCCTGTTAAAATTAATATTATTTCTCTCTTCTCCCTTTCTACCTGATCAAATAAAAGGGAGAGAGAAGAAAATATCTCTTTCTTTTCTCTTTCTCTCATTTTATGCCACATATATAATGACATAAGAGCTTAAATTCAATAAGTTATTTGCAAGATACACATATATTAGAGAAGAGGATGCTTGAAACCATGGAACCTTCAGAAGCTATTCAATCCACCCATTTGGACGCGCATTTTAAAAAACACTTATACAAATTAAGGTATTTAGATGCATCATTACACAAATACTTATAAGAACTTGTCATATTTCTCAAAAACTGAAAAAAATTTAAAATCAAACCATAATTAAAATTTAACTTTATAAATTTAAAATTAATAATTAATAATTCAAATATACCTCGCAAAATCAATATATCGTATCCCCTTTTTGAAAGTTCATAAAAAATCTTCCTTCATGGAATATGCAAAGGATACCAACAGGAAATTTGACTCGTTCTACAACAATTACACTCCTTCGTCGCTACCTTAGCCACCGCACCCTCACTCCTGTCGCTAGACTTAAGGCTACCACCTGCGATCTCAATTCATTGGTTTTTGATAGAAATGTGTATATAGAAGGAAATAATAGCTTGCACATACTTTCCGATGTGAATTTAAGTTGTGTTATTTTGGTTTGCGTGATTTTGATAACAATGAGTGGAGAATTCAGTTTGCAAAGCAGTGCAGGCTTGCTTGGGGTGGTAGTGGTAAATGTGACCTGCTTATTCATCTTCCATCTCAACATCTCAGGCTTCCCTCGTTTTAAATCATATACATCAACGGAAGGAATTAAGTGACAATTCTTTAAATCCAAATTAATAATAGATACAAGATTATAGCATATTATTAAGCATACACGTTACATACAAGAGATATATCAAGAATGTGTACCTAACACCAAATAAGGATTCATCTTTCTTACTGGTTGAATACTGAAATGAGAGTAAACTCCCCTCAATCACATTGATTCATCAGGCTGTGTATTAACCGTTTAATGAGATAATGATTAAGTAAGCTATCGTATGAGGGCAGAGACCTCTCATTGGGCATCAATTAAATATCCCAACCCATCACGGGCTATTCAGAACATAAACCCAATATTATTCATTATATTGATAAAATGCTATTAATCATAATTAACATATTAATTATAATTCTAGATAATTAATTAATGCTAATCCATAATTTTGATTAATTGAAATAATTAATCTAACATTCTCCAACTTTGATAGCATTAGTCAATTATCGAAAGAACAAGAACATTATGATTAGAATATCAATTATGGTTAAAGCACATATCAATCAATAGTCTAAGAATCATAAGCTTCAACGCTGCAGAAATGGTATCTGATAGGGAAGCAAATCATACATGTTACAGACTTACATTCCATATAAAGAATGATGTATTTGGAACAACATAATCAAGTTAAGAGTAATATGCAATCCAAGTATGGTCCAAACATATGAAAATGCTATAAGAGATATGATATATCAAAGAGACGTCATCTCATACATATCTCATATAAAATAATTTCAGACTCTCACTAACCCAAACCACCATAAGACTTTAACCAAAACATGAGTTGCAAATTGTAACACCCCGATTTTCACTGTCTTTTTAAATCAACAAGTTATATAATTAAGTTTATATTTTATTCAAGGACTTAGAAAATGAAATAAAATAAACCGAGACCACATTCATGCTTAACGTTATCGGACGAAGCTACGATTAAATTTTGAGTTGAAAACTTAAACGAATCCCGGTCTGCGTTTTTACACTGATAATATGATTTTACTGCTCAGGAGACCTCAGATGGACCCGTGAACGAGATAGTAAGTCTTAGAATTTAATTTCTTACATTTTTGTTAAATTTCAAAAAAATCACTTCATGTACCTCCGTTCGAGCGAAATCTTCAATCAGATGGAGAACGGAGCCGCATATGGACTTACCGGGACCCGACAACGGATAATCTTGATGCCACATCATGTCAAATCACTTGGGAGAGCATGCCAGAGTCGTCATGACGTTCGGAAATATCTAGACGCGAAATGACCAAAATACCCCTAATCTAACCTTTTTTCACTTTTACCATTTTACCCTCAAAGGAAATGATCATTTTGTCCTTAAGTGAATTAATTTAAGGCTGGTCATCCCCCATCTCCATGTCCCAAAGCAGATTGAGAGCCTTCTTCACACACTTCATCTTCTTCCTTTGGAAAAACTCCATTTTCTTCTTAAGAAAAGCTTGAATCCTTTGGGAAAAAGCTTGAATCTTTAATCAATCTTCATCCTTTCTTTGGTAAGATCATTTCTATGATATCATAGCTTCATGCATCTCTTCCTATCTCAAGTTCAAATCTTGTTTTCATGAAAATCAAGTTTATGATCCAAAACTTCAAAAATTCATAGGAAATTGTAGAAAAATCTTTTTAATGGGAAACCAATTTCTTTGAGCTCACTTCATCATCCTCTACCTAAACCCAAGAGATTATGATCAAAATCTCATCCTAGCCTATTTTCCCCAAAGTGGCCGAACCCTATGATTTTTGATGAATAGTGTTTTTGTTCAAATTTTTTATTTCTAACTCTTGATTCCATCCTTACCTTTCCTATTGTCTTTGAATCCAAGTGATGGAAAACCAAATAATTTTCTAACCCTTTTCCCCCTTCATGGTCGAGACCTTCATGTGAAAAAAGCATGAGTCATGTTTCATATTTTTGGGTATTAAGACTTGTCTTAGTGTTAACCAAGTTTATAAACCAACCATCCAAAAGTTTGGAACCAAATGAGATCCCTAGCCTTTTTATATTTTCTTGGCCAAACCTTGGACCTTTTTGGGGAAGAAAATCTACGTTTTGATGTTGTAACTTTGTGTTAATTGTTGTTTGAATTGAATTGTGCTTAATTGTTTAGGCGACGCGGACGAAACCGGAGCCGGAGCCGAGGATTGTTCGGGATTTAATTGAGCATCTTAGAAAGGTAAAGGGAGGTAGTTCATTTGAGTTTGATAGCTTCATGGTATTTGATTTGTTATATGAGATGTGGTAGTGTTGATTGATGATTGGAAGTTGTGAATGATTGACTTATGCACTTGATGAAGTTTGTACATGAGCATTTGATTTAGAATTGTGGCATAGATGCCTTTGATGAATATTATTGTGATATTGGACTGTTTTGATATATCTATAGACTCGATAAATAATTAAAATACTCAAAAATCGGAATCAAAGTTTTGAGAATCGAGTTTTGAAAAGCAAAAATGTGCTTTTGGGAAAATGTATTGCTTTTTCAAGAAAAAGTAGCTTTCCTTTTTGAAAAGTTGATTTCCTTTTTAAAAGAAAAAGCTTTAAGGAAAAGTCAGTATAAAGTGTTTTCCTTTTTGAAAAACGTTTTCAAAGAAAAAGAACCTTTAGAAAACGGTTTGGTTTACAAAAAAGAGTTTTCCCGGAAAATGTTTTCTTGGAAAAAGATGCTTTAGTTCAGGAAAATGAAATTGAGTTTTGTTTTTCAAAGTTGTTTGAAAGGAAAAATGATGAACCCTTGAGATGAATGCAAACCTAGAGACCGAGACGTCGGACTGTGTTTTGTGGATTGAGCACTCGGACTTCGTCTCCTATGAGCTTTATGCCTCGACAAATGAAAGAACGAACGAAAAAGAAAACAAAAAAATTTTGTGTACATGCATGAACCGACAGACGTGCCATTTGAAAACTAGCTGCAACTTACGTAGTTGAGAATTGAGCCAGCTAAGACCATTAGGTCTATAGGGACATTCTGTGTTCGAAACTCCACAAGTGGCCGGTGGCGTAGCAACCCCTTGCCGTGGTAAATCGGTTGCCCAGCACGAATGGACTCAATCAGAGACTGGACTATTCAGGATATGGTTATGACGCATTTCCCTGGAACAATTGCGTTCGGACCTAAATTGAGAGGCCGACTTATAAGAACAATTGTGTTACGGGTGTATTTGCAGCCTATCGCTCGATGAAGGGAAGTAAGAATCTCCGGAGTACATGAATTAGAAAGATGATATTGAAGTCTCATGCATTATTATTACTCATGATAGTGTTTGAGATATTATTTCATATGAGTAATTGTTATTATAACTGTAATTATGTGTGACCGTAACTGTTGTTTGCCGCTTGTGCGGCTATCGTGATAAAATTATAAAATGATTATCTCACCTTTGCCTGTACATGTTGGACACCCTGTTGTGTTTTTGGAACACATGTACAGATGTTGATCATAGGTCCCCGCAGACAGGTGAGGACTCGGATGACGGAGACCTTTGAAGGAGTTGACTTTGGGGTTGTATCCCAATGGCTACTCTTAGCCCGACCAGCATAGGAATTTTTTTTGCAGCAGTCTTATATTATTTGCTGCACGTATATTAAACTTATGTCTTGAGTCTGTAATAAGATATATTAGACTTGAATTTATGTCATAATTATATTAGTATGAATCTGAAATGTTGGTGTATGTTTCGCAGTTTATTTCTTTGTCTTGAGTTTGAATTGCCTATGCATGTAGAAAATTTTTAGAACCGCGTTTTCGAACGTAGCTACTTAATTAAAGTATTTTCCGAAAGCAACCAGCGTTTTATTTTCTTGATGTTTTTCCACTTTTTGAGTTCGAGTACGTAGCACCCGAGGGGGTGTTACACAGATAGTTAAGTCTTTGATTAGCAGTTGTCCAAGCATGTTTTCTCTAACAATATGCTCAATTGAAGTCTGAAATTTCTAAATGCCAAAAACATGATCCACATATTTCTAAGTGCTCACAATAGCCCAGTAATAAGAGTAGTTACATATGAGCTAAAGCAACAAATACTCTATAATATTTGACATTCAATTAACCCAAATTCTACTAAATAAGTGACTATGCTAATCCAGAAACAATTAGGAAATTCAAGAATCTCCTACATGAAAGGCATAGACACCTACTTCAAATAGAATGATACTATAGATTAATGTGGTCATAAGAATGTCAGTAATAAGCAAGTACTTAAGACTATTGATTCAAACATAAGATTTACAAGTACTCCAAAAATGCATAACATCATATTCGATAGGAGTACTAACATTATACCTGCGAAGTACTTATATATCTGTGACCTATCAGAATGCGATATTTTGGGTAAAAGAAAAGCACAATATAATTGCATGCTAAAGAGATTAATGTGCAATTCCCAAAAAATGGCTTTGACATATACTCAAGATACTTATTGAGATTCAACAGATTTTATATCTATATCAGTACAATAGGAAAAGACTAAATAACAATGTCCTTTTAGAATATGTCAAATGATCACAAAATGCGCGCACAAATATATGGCAATACAAGATTAATAAGTCTTGGGACACAACAATATTGTGTACACACTCCCACTAATCCAGTATACCTAAACAAAATTAGGATTTTCATTAGAGCTAATTAGTATTAAAATACTCTAATGGTATAATATTTAACAGTGAAATCTTAACTTTGCAGTATAATATCCAAAATAAGTCCAAAACTCATTATCTTTCTCTCTTTAAGAGTGTGTTTATAAATTAGAGAGAAATAAATTAGCGCAGAATTATCACAAGAAGCGGTTACATGATAATAATATGAAACCCAACATATAATTTATCAATGGTAGATATTTACAAAATTTGGGTTTCATAGTTAACTACATATTCTTCATATAGAATTAAGGAAAATATAAGTGTTCGTTTGACACTTCATAACATAGAATCTCCTACAGTCAATACCAAACATAAATTCTAAAAAGAATTTTATAAACAAGGTAACCTTCATATTATAAAGTATGATGATCATTTGAAAGGCTTGTCATCATATGAGGGAGATCAAAATCATCAGTATTTTTAAACAAAATATGGGATCACTTGTAAGTTTTCAACAACTCACTCAAAACTCAAGTATTAAATAATAATCACACGTACTTGAGCACAAGATTAGGTTACCGGCAACGGAATTACATAGAACCTATACTCAAGTGTAATTGAGGATATAATAACAAATAGTCTACAACTCCCACAAGTATTAATATATTAGGAAATATTATATTGTATCTCAAGGGATAACAATAAAAAAATAATACTCAGATATATCTCAAATATACCATTTACAATGGTATAGAACAATGGTATGGAATAGAGAAATTATTATCAATAAACATTGTAGACTAATTTCGGATTTTATTTTATTTTCTTAACAAAGATAGAGAGTTCAGTGTATTGTAATATTCTCAAAAAGACTATAATATCCTCAATATATAGGTTCATAAAACAAAGCAAAGACATATAATATGTGAAGAGGAAATCATACTAGTTAATTGGGCAATAAATTAAGGTAGAGTCAATGTATCACTACAATCCCATTTATGGGATCTTAATTAAAAGACTATAATATCCTCAATATATAGGTTCATAAAACAAAGCAAAGACATACAATATGTGAAGAGGAAATCATGCTAGTTAATTGGGCAATAAATTAAGGTAGAGTCAATTTATCACTACAATCCCATTTATGGGATCTTAATTACAATATTCAAGACTCTCTCATTTGACAGAGAAAATAGTTGAATTAATAATAATAAAAATATTCAAAAAAAAAGTTTTTAAGCGAATATTCAACTATTTTTTTCTATCACGCAATGAGAAATTAATCGAATAATAATTGGAATGCATTTCAAAAAAAACTTAAAACACAATTTTGCATCGCAATAGACAAATACAAATTCAAAAAACATATTGGATTACAAAAGAATTATGCTCAATTAACTCACATGTCAATTTTCACATAATAATATATAGGTTCCATTTACAATTTTGACAGAGTTAGGCAATGAGGCTGATATTAAAGACAACAAGGGAAACATTTCATATGCACAAAACTGAAAATTAAATTATCTCTCATTTACAGCCAATTATGCCCTTTAAATAGAATTTCTTATCTACTTCAATCCCGCCTAAAGGTCCCGAATTAGAACAAATAAGAAATGTAATAATACAATGTAAACAATGGCCTAATAACAAGAAAACATTTATGTATAAGTAGAGGATTAAATGACTCCATATACAAAGTCAAACACGCCCTTCACAAAAATTTCTTACTTGTCATGTGAAGGAATATGCCTATATGAGTATTAGTAGAGTTAGTTATAGTTGTTATAGTTACAACTAGCTTTTTGTTTTATGTTATTAATATAGCTGTTAGTTAGTTAGTTTGTTACAAACAGCTAATAGGCAAGCTATTCTACGATTCTATAAATAGAATAGCACATAATGTAAACATTCACAATTCAATCTATACAAAACAAATATGCTAAGCATCATTTTATCAAAGAGAGTTACTCTATTTTACAAGGTATATTTAGCCGAAACCTGGAGATTCTGTTCTTGCTAGTTACATCTATCATGTCTAAAGATGGCGAGAATTCTTTGATCATAGATGACGATTCACCATCTTCTCCGCAAGAAAAGAAGAAAAGGGCCATAAGCAATGAAGGTAGCATTGACATCATGTCTCCCTTCTTTCTTCATGCCTCGGATCAACCTGGTCAATTGTTTGTCAGTGAGCTTCTCAATGATGGCAACTATGGTGAATGGGTCGTAGATATGAGCAACGCGTTGTATGCCAAGAACAAGATTGGTTTCGTTGATGGAACAATTCCCATGCCAGAGGTTGATTCACCAAACTTGGCTCACTGGATGCGCTGCAATGCCATGGTTAAAGGGTGGTTAAAGAATAGCATGGACAAAGAGGTAATGGGAAGTGTTCAATATTCTGCTACTGCTAGAGAGATTTGGATGGAGCTTGAAGAAAGATTTGCCAAAGGTAGTGCACCTAGAGTCTATGAATTGCGTCGTGCAATCACACATCTTAGACCAGAAAAACAATCTGTTCCTTCATACTATACAAAACTCAAAGGGTTGTGGGATGAAATTCAATCCATTGCACCATGACCCGAATCCAAGTGTGGAGGCTTCAAATGCAATGTTCAGAAACAACTTGGGAAGATGCGGGAAAGGGAACATTTATATGACTTTCTCATGGGCCTAGATGAGGTTTTCAACACAGTGAAGACTCAAATACTTAGTATGGCGCCAAAATTGAATCTTGGACATGCATACCATCTAGTAGCAGAAGATGAACAACAAAGATTGATTTCTGCCATGCACAAACCAATGGCAAAAGCTTCTTCTTTTCAGTTTCAGAATGATCGCAAGGTTGGTAAGAAAGAAAGACCTACATGTGATCATTACCAAAAGGTGGGACACGCCAAAGATGAATGTTGGGAGATTATAGGCTATCCACAAGATTGGAGAAATCCATATTGTGAAAGAAAAGAAAAAAATGGATCTTGGACCAACAAGAAAAGAGGATCTAAAGCAGCTCAGGTAAGTACTGAAGGAAGCCCTATTCCAGGTCTGTCATTGCAGCAGTATGAGAGACTTATGCAGCAATTGCAGGCTAATACAGAACCTGTGATAGGGAAATAGAAACCCTCACAACTATTAACATGGCAGGTAAATGTTTCTTTGATAAGCCCTGGATCATAGAATCTAGGGCAACTGAACATATCACCTGTGATAAGAATGTGCTGAAAGAAGTCACCATTTCTAATCAGCAACCTGTGAAAATTCCCAATGGTACGAGTGTACCAGTGAAGGGAATAGGAAAAACTGGTCTTCGTAATGGGATGAATATCAATAATGTTTTGCAAATTCCTGACTTTCATTGCAATTTAATCTCTGATAGTAAACTTACAAGATAACATAATTGTGCCATAACCTTTATGGTTGATTCTTACTCTATACAGGACTTACCCTTGAGGAAGCAGACTGGAAAGGGTAGGCATCAAGATGGTCTTTACTTTCTTGAGCCAGTAAATGATGGAGGGATAGTCATGAAGGTTGGTAAATCCATAGATTCTAGATTGTGGCACTCTAAACTAGGTCATACTTCAGATGCTAAGATGATTAGTATAGGATCTAAGACGACCCGTCGTCCCATTAAAGAACCTACGATATTAACTAAGCCTTAAACCGTATTGTAAACGTTAGCGCGCTTTATTAAGACAAAGCGGAGCGGAAAAATTAAAAACGTAAACAAGACTATGCTAAAGCACGCTTACATCAGAGTAACGCAGTTCAAACATAAAGGATACATACATGCATCGGTTGTCCCGTCAGTAGGGCTACAGTAGTAATGTATATATATAGAGTACATCGATACAGACTATAAGCAAAATACATAAAAAGACAAAGAGAAAACTCTCAGCTAACGGCGCTCACCACCCAACCTCTCAAGGCTAGGGTTCGTGGCTCGTCCACCGACATCAAGCTCATAAGAAGTGTCATCCAACTCCTCAGCAACTGGTTCCTCCATAGGGTCTTCCCATAAAATAAAATAGACACATAGAGAAAAGACAGGGAGATAAGAAACATGCATCATCAAACATGGGAGATAGGCAATAATACAACATATAAACAAGTAGCACACACCACATAGAAAACATACAACACCCCAACAACCATCTCTTGGCCATACAGCACAACCATCTCAAAAGTCGTTCTCTCATATCAAACCTCTACGAAGGATACTAATCCCTATATGCATGTCATCATCCGTATATGCATGTCAGCCGATTTCATCACGTCCCCAGTTGGACATTCCCATCGGGATTAATAACATCACATCCTAATTGGACATCCTCGTAAAGATTAATAACATCACGTCCCCAATTGGACATCCCGCCTCGGGACTGGTGGTACACATCTCACCCCCATTTGGGCATCCCCCATTGGGACCAAATATGCTATGATATGCAACAAACATCCATCACAGGTTGATACCGGAACCTCAAACCTAAGCACTCGGCCACAGCCACGATGCATTGTATCCACGTCGACATCAACATCACGACGCCTTGCGTCCATGAGTCACAGCTCCATGGTCAAGACCACGACGGTATCAGCCCGAACAACATCACAATCTCACCATACTCTCATCAACAATCATCCAGCCAATCACAAGAATAAAATATCACAACAATAAGTATGCCAATATAGATATCATCATGTCAACAGATAATCACATAGGCAGTTCAACATAATAGATCAACAGATAATCACCTAGGCAGTTCAACATATCAACCTCAACAATCACGTCGTCTAGCCTAGGGTATCATCTTAGCGGTGATAGCCCAAAGATACCTACACCTAGGGTCCAGGTAGGGTTTAAGGTTTCCCTACACATGTATACATTTTATACTACGCTTACCTTCCCGACGATAACAGTTCTTTCTCCACACCTGAAACTACTACGAGCTGCTACACGCGCGCCTTCCTATACAAGCTTCCGAACAAAGCTCCGCAAACGGAACTTTAGCACGTTTAGAATTATCCAACACAGTCTGATCCTTCACAACAAATCAAAGTCTAACATTAACAAACTACCCTTCCTTGCATAACAAGGTATAGGTTCGGCCATGATGATCCAAAATGGCTAGGGATGTCTAAAAATTTCTAACTCTTGGATGAATGATCCTCAAGTATACACAACATCAAATCAAGTTACATCATACAAAAACTTGAAGCAAAACCCTTGTTTCCCCAAAGTTTAGGGTTCGACCACCTCTTAGGAAATATAGCTAGGCATGTTATTTGATTACATGCTCTTGGATAGTGATAGAGGGTGATGAGACTAGATCATAGAAATTGATTTCACATTAAAAGAATTTTTTTATGATTTTCTAGAGATTTATGAATATTGAACTTAGAAATTGAAACATAGTTGATCATGGCTTTAAAACAAGGATTGAGTGAAGAATATGAACCCCATGGATCAAAGAGAGTAAGTCATACCTCTTGGATGATGAAAATGGACAAAGATTCAACACTTTTCTTCACCAAAATGTTAAGCTTCCACTTGAGAAAAAGGATGAAAGTTTGAGAGAATATGAAGTGTGAGAAAAAATTGGGTAATTGGTCTCATGGAGGGTGGTTTATGCGTGGAAGAGGGAGGGGTAAGAAGGTCCAAAAATGTTTACTTAAGGGGCAAAATAGTCATTTCACCTAGAGACAAAAATGGAATTAAAACAAAAGACCAAGGACATAATGGTCTTTTCACCCTTAAAGTAACAAATATCTAGATATTTTGTTTGAATGTCATGATGATGGTGATGAGTCACATGGCACGAACGTAATTCCATCAATTCCAAGGGGCAAAACAGTCTTTTCCAAGTGTGAATGCGTTTAAGATATTTTCGTTTTTAATCATGACTTTGGGTGAGTCATTGGCACAACTTCCTTGTTGATTTAACCTGATGTGACTTCAAGTTTATCCGTTAGAGGGTCCCGGTGATCCCGTATTCAGCTCCGTTCTTCACCCGATTTAGGTTTTACGCCCGAATAAAGCGTAAGAACTTATTTTTTTTGAAAATTTTCAAAATCACCAATATTGTCGGAAGTTCGATTTAAAACATAACTGTTTCGTTCACGAGTCAAAATTAAGTTCTCTGATCAGTAAAATCTTATTGTCAGTTAAAAGGCAGACCGGGTTCCGTCTGAATTTTCTACCCAAAATTTAACCGTAGCTCTCAACGATAACGTAGAGTATGAATATGATCTTGGTTTATTCAAAATCATTTTCTAAATATTGGATAAAATATAAACTCATTTATATAAATTACCAACTTTAGAAAGCCGTAAAAATCGGGTGTTACATTATTACCCCCTTAAAAAGAATTTCGTCCTCGAAATTCGATGTACTTTTTAGAATAAACTCGTGTACTGTCGTTGCATGTCCTCTTCTCTTTTCTAGGTAGCATCTCCTGTTGTAGCATCCCATATGACCTTGACTAAGGGAATCTGCTTCCCGCGGAGTTCTTTCATCCTCTTGTCCTCGATTCGTACAGGTAGTGCTTCATATTCCAAATTCTCCCTTATCTGAATTGATTCAGGCTCTATCACGTGTGATGGATCAGGATAGTATTTTCTGAGTTGGGATACATGGAATACATTATGAATATTGGATAGGTTGGGAGGTAAGGCAATTTGGAAGGCAACTGGACCAATTCGGCGAAAAATTTGAAATAATCCAATGAATCTAGGTGTAAACTTTCTGGATTTGATTGCCCTGCCAATTCCAGTTCTTGGAATGACTCTCATAAAGATATGATTGCTTTCTTGGAACTCCAAGGGTCTCCTTCTCTTGTCACTGTAGCTCTTCTGTCGATCCCGTGCGACTTTCATCCTTTCCCGAATTTTCTTAACTTGTTCCGTTGTTCGCTGCACTATCTCTGGGCCTATCAACTGATTCTCTCCGATTTCATACCAACAGAGCGGCGTTCTACACTTTCGTCCACACAGTGCCTTGTATGGCACCATGCCAATACTCGAATGGAAACTATTGTTGTACGTGAATTCAATCGGTGGAAGGAATTCGTCCCAACTTCCTGTGTTTTCCAAAACACATGCTCTTAAAAGATCCTCCAAAGATTGAATCGTCCTTTCAGACTAACCATCCGTCTACGGATGATAGGCTGAACTCATCCTTAACTTAGTTCCCAAAGCACTATTTAAACTTTGCCAAAATCTAAAAGTAAATCTCGGATCTCTGTCCGAAATTATACTCGAAAGTACCCCATGCAATCTCACCACTTCCTTGATGTAAATCTGGGTTAATCTTTCCAAAGAATACCTCTGGTTGATTGGCAAGAAATGATCACATTTCGTAAGCCTGTCAACGATTACCCAAATTGCATCGCACCTCCTTTGCGTCCTTGGTAGTCCGGAAACAAAATCCATTGCAATGCTATTCCATTTCCATTTTGGGACGTCCAGTGATTGCAATAACCCTGCTGATTTCTGGTATTCAATCTTTGCCTTTTGACACACCAAACAGGATTGGACATAATCTGCTACTTCCTTCTTCATCTCTGGCCACCAAAACATTCCCTTTAGATCTTGGTACATCTTTGTAGCTCCAGGATGAAAACTTAGCTTGCTCTTGTATGCCTCTTCCAAGATCATGTTTCTAACTTCGTTATCCTTAGGTACAGATATCCTGTCCCCAAACCTCAGAATTCCGTCAGTACCTCTCTTAAACTTTGAAATCCTTCCTTCTTCTGCCATCTGGTTCCTTTCCTGTAGGTACTGATCTTCTCCTTGCTTCTTCCAGATCAATTTCAGAAAATCACTAGTGATAGTGACCATTCCTAAACTTATCTTATCCTTACACCACTCCACATCCAAGTTTAGATCTCTGAACTGTTCTAACAACTCCAACTCTTTCACCATCAGAGTCGGCATATGCAAAGATTTCCTACTCAATGCATCTGCTACCATGTTGGCCTTTCCTGGGTGGTACTGTAGATCAAATTCATAATCCTTTATGAATTCCATCAATCTCCTCTGCCGCATGTTCAACTCCTTTTGGTCGAACAGATACTTTAAACTTATATGGTCGCTAAACACACTGAATTTAGCGCCATAGAGATAGTGTCTCTATATCTTCAACGCAAACCTTATTGCAGCCAACTCTAGGTCATAGGTTGGGTAATTCCGTTCATGCACTTTTAGCTGTTTGGAAGCGTAGGCTACCACTTACCTCTCTTGCATGAGCACACAACCCAAACCTTGATACGATGCGTCACAATACACATCGAACGGCGTTGATGGATCTGGAAAGACTAGTACTGGAGATGTACTTAGCTTCCTTTTTAGCTCTTGGAAACTAGCCTCGCACTCTTCTGTCCATTCAAACGCTCTTCCTTTTCTCGTCAATTGCGTCAGAGGTAACGCAATCTTCGAGAATCCCTCGATAAACCTCTTGTAATATCCTGCTAGCCCGAGAAAGCTTCTAATCTCGCTTACCATCTTAAGGCTTTCCCACTTAACCACAGCTTCTACCTTTGCAGGGTCTACCACTATACCATCCTTGTTGATCACATGTCCAAGGAATTGTACCTCCTCCAACCAGAACTCACACTTAGAAAACTTGGCATAGAGTTGTCTGTCCTTAAGAACTCAACCCTCAAATGCTCTTGATGCTCTTCCTTGTCTGAGGAGTAGATAAGGATGTCATCGATGAAAACAATGACAAACTTATCAAGGTATGATATGAAGATTCTATTCATATAGTACATGAACACTGCAGGAGCATTAGTCACACCAAATGGCATAACCAGATACTCGTAGTGTCCGGACCGACTCCTAAAAGCTGTCTTCAGGGTATCATCTTCCTTCACCCTTATATGATGATATCCAGATCTCAGATCGATCTTCGAGAACACCGTTGCTCCCCTCAACTGGTCCATAAAATCGTCAATCCTTGGCAACGAGCATTTATTCTCGATCGTTACTTTGTTGAGCTGTCGTTAGTCCACACACAACCTTGCACTACCGTCCTTCTTCTTAACGAACAACACAGGTGCTCCCCACGGTAAAACACTTGGTCTTATAACCGGCTTCTTCAACATGTAGTCCGGTTGCTTCTTCATCTCGGCTAACTCTGTTGGGGACATTCGATAGGGTGCTATCGAAATCGGTTCGGCTCCAGGTGCAAGATCGATCGCGAACTCTATCTCCCTCTTGGGTGGCAATCCTGACACATCATCTGGGAAAACATCGGGAAACTCACGCACTACCGGCAAAGCATCCAGACTTGGAGTCTCCTTGACTTCCATAAAAACAGCATCATGCACCCTCCTGATTGTACACCTCCCGACACACAATCACTGGCAGGCAAAGATCCAGATTGCTCGGAAAAACGGAGGGTCTTATTTGAACAGTCTAGTACCACATGGTTGGCCGAAAGCCAGTCCATGCCTAGGATGTAACATCGTGTTTATAGTAAAGGAAAATTTAAATATCTTAACAAGGTTTGGATGAATTTTGTTAGTTAAGCTAACTTAGGTTAGAAACAATAGAAAAAGGGCCAAGAACAAAGTAAGGATTAGATAAATCAAAACCATTTAAGAATCCAAACACATGAAAGTTTAGAACAAAATTCAAAACACCTCAAAATTTTCAATAGGGAAGCACCTCAAAACCCGCTTACCGAAAGCACCTCAATTTAAATTATTAATTAAGGTTGTTTATCATTAACCAAACTACAAGATAATTAGCCATAGATGTAGATATTAATCATACTTAACTAATTGATACCAATCTACTTAAGTTAATTAAAATGTGTTACGTAAAAAGCACTTAATTAAATAAAAACTTCAAGCTTAATCACTTAGTTATACTCTAGTTAGCATTGTAATCCTAGTTAAACTAATAAATGAAGGAAATGAATTCCTTAAAACAGTAGGTGGCCGAAGAGACAAATCCACCATTTGAAGAAAAAATTTCACAATATAAATCATTTAAAATTTGCAATTTAGAAAGGATATTACATAGCCTTATTTCATGACAACTCCTACTAAATCTTTCTCACTTTTTGCTAACCTTTTTCCCATTGTTGCCAGCCCTATAAGTCTAGTGAATTGAGACTTTATTTACAACTTGTAAAAATTACTAGGCTAGTAACATGACACCTCCTCCTTAGTAAAAGAGGACTAACTTGGGTATCTTGACAACACTACTTGATTAAAAGGTGAAACACCTTAAACTCAGGACACCACGGCAAGCCTAGCTAGAATAGCTTTGCTTAGTCATATATAGCTTAAGTGAATAAGCTACTCCATCTTTAAAATAAAAATTTAGTTTACGTAAAGCTTAAGCACTCCAAGTCTAGGTGAGTTAAGTTAGCATAGGAAATTACCTATAAATGCCTTACAATTCCCACGGCCAAGCTTTATATATTTTTTTCTCAAAAAATTGTGGGAACTTTGTCCAGAACCATCAAATTACCATCTTTTGAATACTAGCCTTCATATACTAGAACACTAAGCTACAATAAGTTTAGTCCAAATTCACAGAAAGTTTCACGAAACAAAGGAGCAAGGACGTGCTTGGGTAGGTGTACACAAGGTTTGAGATGTTTGCTCGTGAGTTTGAGGGTCAAGGCTGTTCATGTGAGGAACGTACGCGTAGTGTAAATCAGGAGGAAAGAAAGAATCATACAATCGTCGGGAAGGCAAGATTAGAATAGTATATATTGACATGTATAGGGGAACCCTAAACCCTACTAGAGGTTGAGTCCTGACAAAGTACCTAAACCCTCGGTGTAGATATCTTTGGGCTATCACCACTAAGAATATACCCTACGCTACAGGACTATTGCTGGATGGATGATTAGTATGTTTGGTATAATTGTGAATATGTGTTCTATGTGATTTATGTGTTTACAAGTTTAGAATAGTATGCTTGATAGTATGAATTTTATGATCTTATATGCTTAAGGTGGTATATTGAGATATTGAATATTATGTCTGAATGCTTTATGAATGATGATGATGTTGATAATAAATGAAAGTGCCACAATGCATGTGTAAGGAAAACGTGGTGGATACTAGAGTATCGTAAATAAAGTGATATAAGGATTGAGATGATATGTTTATTGAGATATTGGTGGCACAAGTGATGGTTGACATGCATAGCATAATCATGTGCCAAGTGGCGAGCCGTGTGGTATGGAACACACGAGGTTAGTGTACCTGAGTGCAAGTACGGATTACGGAAGGGACGATCTTCGTGATCTTGGAGATGTAATCGTGCTCGGGACTTATCACAAGTGACGGATGGGGTTGCTCCTATCGTGTCGTGATGCCCGCTGGAGCCTGGTTTTCCCGACTGGACCCTAAGTATTTCACGTCGTAGGTGGACATTCCGAGGCGGCCAAGATACCCCTCCCGAGAGTTGGACTGAGAATGCACTCTTATTGGTCACGGCGAGCGGAAAAGTTACCTGGACAACTAACTAAGGTTCTCTGAAACTGGGAACGAGTGTGAGATATCGGCCAACATACATGTAGATTTGAGATACATATAGCACAGGCAATGAGTATGAGTGATAGAATTGGGAGATTTTTGTGTAGATGCTTATGTGATGTGTGTAATGTTAATATATGTTATTCTATGATTTCTTTCCCATGTATGATGTTTGCTGTAGATCCTTATCTCCCTATTTTCTCTATGTATGATTTCTCTCTTGGTACGTGGAGAAGATGTTGCAGTTGAGGAACCGATTCTAGAGGAGGATGGCACTCCCTATGAACTCGATGCCGGCGGGAGAGCTGTAGACACCAACAGTGAGAGACCTGGGATAAAGTGTAGTTCACGGCCACCATATCATCCTTATTGATATGAGTGCCTGGCCAGTGCGTCTCAGTAGGCATGAGAGTTTTGAGTGTTATATTTTGATGTAATTTTGATGAGGTGGGCTGCGACGAGAGATATATAGCATGTTTTATTAGTTGTTTTGGTATGACTTCTTATGTATTCTTCGCTTAGTAGTTGTTGTGTAGGCAGTATGCCATTAAGCTGTGTACTCTGACGAAGGTACTTTATGGATGCATGTACTTAAATCTATTAGTGTGTTTGTATGTATTTACTATATGTTTAAAGTTTTAAATTTTTCACAGGTTCTAAGATTAGATAATTAGGCTACTGATGAGGCGGGACGTCTCATAGGATAACATTAATCTGCTGCATAGGCAGATAGACTAGATCTACCAGGAAAGATCTGTTCTCTAAAACGACCGGGCATTGTAAACAGACAAATAGGGTTGGCAGGGAATCACCCGTAGGTATAGAAACACTCAAATCATATGGTAAGGATGAAACAAGCAAATTCAAATGATCCATACACGCTAATGATATAAAAGAGTGTGTAGCCCCTGAATCAAATAAAACAAATATGAGTCTCCCAGCAACTAGGCACTTACCTTGTATCAGATCGGGACATTGAGAAGCTTCAGATCCACTCACGGCGAACACTCTTCCCGTCATCTGTGGCCTGTCCTGCTGGCCCACCACGGGTTGCCTTGTCCCCGCATCTTGAATTCTTCTGCCAGTGTCCCCTGGTCGACACTCGTTGGCATAGTGGCCCCACTTGCCACAACGAAAACAATTGACATTCGTTGCTTGAGGACAATCCTTCACTAGATACGATCCTCCACATCGAAAACAAGTGGAAAATCCTAGTTGCCCTTGACTGGTATTCCCCCTTCCAAAAGTTGTTGTTTGTTGACCTAGACGACTGTAAGGCTTCGTCATTGGTTGGAACTTTCCTTCGCGACCTTTCTGACCAAAAATTTTGACTGGTCCACCACTTCTCACTTGAGCTTGTGTAACTCCCTCTTGATCGTGCCCTTCTAGTACTGTACATTTCTCTATCAGCTTTGGGAATGATCAGATGCTCAACGGTAGCATAGCCCTCTTCAACTCAGGCCTCAACCCGTCTTCGAACCTTCTACACACCCAGTCTTCATCTGGGTACACTTGACAGAACTGAGAGAATTTCAAAAGCGCCTCGAACCTCATGGCGTATTCTCCCACTGACCTCTGTTCCTACTTCAGGTTCAAGAACTCCTTCTCTTTCTCTTGATGGACACTCCTTGGGAAATATTTTTCCAAGAATCTCTTTCTGAATATCTCCCACGTTAAAATCCCTCCGTCCATCTCTAGTAGTCTCTGCTTGTTCTTCCACCATGCTTCTGCTGCTCCGACCAGCATGAAAGCAGCGTATGTGATTTTCCTATCCTCTCTGCAATTGATAGCGAAAAAGACCTTCTCGATCTCTTGCAGCCATAACTCAGTAGCTTCCGGATTGTATTCTCCATGGAATTGGGGAGGATTTCCCTTCATAAAAGCATTCAGTCTGGTGTCTACCACTCCATCTCCTCTTATCGGATGTTGTTGTTGTCAAGTGTCCCTCTCTTCCTGTCGCTGCATAAACTGGGCATTCTGCTGCGTTTGTTGCAGCATTGCAACGGCCAAATCCCTCATGACCCTCATCGCTTCGTTCTAATCTCCGCCACCTCTGGTTCCTGAGGTATCACCATTATGGTTGAAGTCCCGGGTTCCAACTAGTGTTCCCCTTCCTTTACCACGTCCTCTAGCCATTCCTTCCTGGCAAAGGAAACATTAGCTTCGATCCATAAGACACACAATATTAATCAACATATATATATATATATTATATGTCTTACGAATAAAACAGCTATCACACTCGATAACTTGCGCATCAGACGCTCTACCCCTTTTCTAACACAGTTGGTATCCAATGTGGATCCAACTATCAAAGCCAGTACACTTCCAAGACCACACAGTCCGATATTAGAATCGAACTGCTCTAATACCATTAAATGAGACGACCCACTATCCCATTAAAGAACCTAAGATATTAACTAAGCCTTAAACCATATTATAAACGTTAGCGCATATTATTAAGACGAAGCGGAGCGGAAAAATTAAAAACATAAACATGACTATGCCAAAGCACGCTTACATCAGAGTAACACAGTTCAAACATAAAGGATACATACATGCATCGGTCGCCCCGTCAGTAGGGCTACAGTAATAATGTATACATACAGAGTGTATCAGGATAGACTATAAGCAAAATACATAAAAAGACAAAGAGAAAACTCTCAGCTAACGGCGCTCACCACCCAACCTCTCGAGGCTAGGGTTTGTGGCTGAATAAATACTCAATTTGGTCTCTGAAATTATAGGGTTATATCAACTTAGTCCTCCACATTGTCAATATTCCAAAATGATCCCTGGAATTGCAGAAAGTTAGTCAGATTCGTCCCTCCGTTGAAATTTGCATGGACTATAATGACATGAAGTTGGTAATGTCAGGGATTTATTTGAAACTAAGTGAATAATGTCAGGGATGTATTTGCTACATTTTGTAATTTCAAGGATCATATTGGAATATTGATAATGTGGGGGACTAAATTGATACGACCCTATAATTTCAGGGACCAAATTAAGTATTTACTCGTTTGTGGCTCGTCCACCGCCATCAGGCTCGTAAGGAGTGTCATCCAACTCCTCAGCAACTGGTTCCTCCACAAGGTCTTCCCATAAAATAAAATAGGCACGTAGAGAAAAGACAGGGAGATATGAAAAATGCATCATCAAACATAAGAGAGGGGCAATAGTACAACATATAAACATGTAGCACACAACACATAGAAAACAAACAACACCCCAACAACCATCTCTTGGGTCATATAGCACAACCATCTCAAAAGTCGTTCTCTCATATCAAACCTTTACGAAGGATACTAATCCCTATGTGCATGTCATCATCCCTATATGCATATCGGCCGATTTCATCACGTCTCCAGTTGGACATCCCCATCAGGAGTAATAACATCACGTCCCCAATTGGACATCCTCGTAAGGATTAATAACATCAAGTCCCCAATTGGACATCCTGCCTCGGGACTGGTGGTAAACATCTCGCGCCCATTTGGGTACCCCCTATTGGGACCAAATATCTTATGATATGAAATGCTATGATATGCAACAAACATCCATCACAGATTGATATTGGAACCTCACACCTAAGCACTCGGCCACAGCCACGATGCATTGCATCCACGTCGACATCAACATCACGACGCCTTGCGTCCACGAGTCATAGCTCCATGGTAAGGACCACGACAGTATCAGCCCGAACAACATCAAAATCTCACCATACTCTCATCAATAATCATCCAGCCAATCACAAGAATAAAATATCACAACAATAAGTATGCCAATATAGATATCATCATGTCGACAGATAAACAGATAATCACATAGGCAGTTCAACATATCAACCTCAACTATCATGTCGTCTAGCCTAGGGTATCATCTTAGCGATGATAGCCCAAAGATACCTACACCTAGTGTCCAGATACTTTGTCCAGGGCTCAACCTCTAGTAGGGTTTAAGCTTTCCCTACACGTGTATACATCCTATACTACGCTTGCCTTCCCGACGATAAGAGTTTTTTATCCCCACCTGAAACTGCTAGGAGCTGCTACACACCCGCCTTCCCGTACAAGCTTCCGAACACAGCTCCGCAACCTACACTTTAGCACGCTTAGAACGATCCAACACAGTCTGATCCTTCACAACAAATCAAAGTCTAACATTAACAAACTACCCTTCCTTGCATCACAAGCTATAGGTTCGGCCATGGTGATCCAAAATGGCTAGGGATGTCTAAAAATTTCTAACTCTTGGATGAATGATCCTCAAGTATACACAACACCAAATCAAGTTACGTCATACAAAAACTTGAAGCAAAACCCTTGTTTCCCCAAAGTTTAGGGTTCGGCCACCTCCTAGGAAATATAGCTAGGCATGTTATTTGATTCCATGCTCTTGGATAGTGATAGAGGGTGATGAGACTAGATCATAGAAATTGATTTCACATTAAAAGAATTTTTCTATGATTTTCTAGAGATTTATGAATATTGAACTTAGAAATTGAAACATAGTTGATCATGGCTTTAAAACAAGGATTGAGTGAAGAATATGAACCCCATGGATCAAAGAGAGAAAGTCATACCTCTTGGATGAAGAAAATGGACAAAGATTCGACACTTTTCTTCACCAAAATGTTAAGCTTCCACTTGAGAAAAAGGATGAAAGTTTGAGAGAATATGAAGTTAGTGAGAAAAAATTGGGTAATTGGTCTCATGGAGGGTGGTTTATGCGTGAAAGAGGTAGGGGTAAGAAGGTCCAAAAATGTTTACTTAAAGGGCAAAATAGTCATTTCACCTAGGGAAAAAAATGGAATTTAAACAAAAGTCCAAGGATATAATGGTCTTTTCACCCTTAAAGTAACAAAAATCTAGATAGTTTGTTTCAATGCCATGATGATGATGATGAGTCATATGGCACGAACGTAATTCCATTAGTTCCTAAGGGCAAAACGGTCTTTTCCTAGTGTGAACGTGTTTCAGATATTTTTTCGTTTTTAATCATGACTTTGGGTGAGTCACTAGCACGACTTCCTAGGTAATTTGACCTGATGTAACTTCAATTTTATCAGTTAGCGGATCCTAGTGATCCCGTATTCAGCTCCATTCTTCACCCGATTTAGGTTTTACGTCCGAATAAAGCGTAAGAACTTATTTTTTTTGAAAATTTTTAAAATCGCCAATATTGTTGGAAGTTCGATTTAAAACCTAACTGTTTCGTTCAGAAGTCAAAATTAGGTTTTCTGATCAATAAAATCTGACTGTCATGAAAACGCAGACCGGGTTCCGTCTTAATTTTCAACCCAAAATTTAACCGTAGCTCTCTACAATCACGTAGAGTATGAATATGATCTTGGTTTATTCAAAATCATTTTCTAAATCTCGGATAAAATATAAACTCATTTATATAAATTATCGATTTTAAAAAGCAGTAAAAATCGGGTTGTTACAAGATCTATACCCATTTTTGTTAGTGATCATAATAATGTACCGTGTGATTCTTGTATAAGGGCCAAACAAACAAGGCTACCTTTTCCCTTAAGCTCAATAAGATCTAGTTCTTTCTTTGAATTAATTCACTGTGATATATAGGATAGGTATGCTACAAGTTCTCCTTCACGAGCTCATTACTATCTCACTATTGTATATGATTTTAGTAGAGGTGTATGGGTGTTTCTTATGAAACATAAGTCTGAAGTTGATCACTATTTGCAAACTTTTATATGCATGATTGAAACTCAATTTCAAAAGAGAATAAAAAAGGTTAGATCTGATAATGGCCTAGAATTCACTTCAAATAGTATGAAAAGATTTCATGAGGAAAACGGAATCATAATGCAACTTACTTGCGCTTACATTCCACAACAAAATGGAGTAGTGGAAAGAAAGCCTAAGCATATCCTAGAAATAGCACGAGCTATTAGATTTCACTCAAGTCTTCCCATCCACTTCTGGGGTGAATGTGTATTCACTGCTGTACATTTCATCAATAGATGGTCTTCTAAAATAATCAACAACAAAACACCCTATGAAATCATGTTTGGTAGGAAACCAAGCTATGATCATTTAAGAGTATTTGGTTGTCTTGTTTATGCTTAAAAACTAGAAGGGAAGGAAAATTTGATGAGAGGGGGAAAGCTTGTGTATTCATAGGATATCCCTCTGGACAGAAAGGTTATAAGGTATATGACACTACAAACAAAGAAACTTTTGTTTCCAGAGATGTAGTTGTTGGAACCAAAGTGGTTATGGTCCATTAATCCCTTGAGTTTTGATGTTAACAAAAGACTAATTTAAGAGAACAAAGATTAGCTATGGACTAATGCTTTATCTTAAGTGTGCAGGAATATCTAAGTCCAAAAACTATCTAAATCCAAAGACTTACAGTACGTCCAAAGCCTAAACTTCTCATGCTTTCTGGTCTATAAACCTTAAACGATGTATCTGAGTCCAAAGACTCTTTCCGATAAAATTTTTCTTAACTAAGTCCAATGTTTTACGCTTTAATATGTTTAATAGCGAACGCATTTGTAAAGTTTTTGAATTTATTGTTCAACGTGTAAAAGCTTGTATCCTTTGGACAAACATTCTTTGTAATCTTCATACCATCGAACGCTGAAGCCAGTCTGTCCCTGACACAAAAGGACTTGACTATCTCAACTTTCAGATACAAGGAAAAGGTGTCAACACTAATTTAAACTATCAGCCTGATAGTCTACTTTGCTGATCAGAAGATTCAACAAGTTATCAGACTCAACGGACCAACGCATTTAATGCATGATCAGAACGGATTTTTTCCATCCATTGAAGATTGAAGATTACTTAAGTCTTGAAGAGTATATATACCCCCACCTTTGAAGATAAAAAGCGACCGAACTTGAATCGAATACAAGCATACAAGCGATCAAGCAATCACAGATATCAAAAGCTTTCAAAGCTACTCTGCTCTTAAATTTTCATATCACTCTCTGCGAAGAGTATTGTTTAGAGTTCTGAGCTTAGTTTCAAACCCTCACACTTACTGAGCTAGTAAAACAACACTTTTTTCAAACCTTAGTTAGTTGAGCCTGAAGAGGCTTGTTTAGAAAGAATACTTGAGCCTAAAGAGGCTTGACTGGAAAAGAATACTTAGTGTTGCCTAAGAAGTGTAGAATACTAGCCTGAAGAGGTGTTGAATACTTGTAACAAAGAATTTTGTTATAGTGGAAAAAGCTCTCAAGTAGAGGGGTCTGGACGTAGCTCTTTAGTGAAGAGTGAACCAGAATAATATCTCTGTGTTTGTTTTCTTTCCCTTGCTTTTACCTTAGCTTGTCTTCTGACTAACTCTTTGGGATTGAATTGCCTTTTTAACGCGCGTTTTCTTTAAACATAATCCTTCATATCGAGCGTCCAACTGGTGTTTGTAAGCGCTCATTGCCCCCTTTGTCGTTTTAGCATCCAACCCTTTGCGAAAATATATATCTACTTGCGAAAAGTTTGAAAATCTTAAGAAACACAATTCAACCCCCCTTCTTGTGTTTCAAACACGTTCCTTCAGTCGTCTTTTATGAGAATGAGTTTCCTTTTAAAACTCTGCATAAGTCTCAGGAGAGGAATTTTGATGATCAACATGTCACTTGGGAAGACAGTATTGATAAGAAGAATATACATGAGACAGGATTGAACAATCAGGGACTGTAGACAACTGATATAGTTGATCTGACAGTAGACACCAATGAGGTTGAGAACATAGAAGATAGAGTGCAAAATGAATAAAGGCATAGTGAGAGGGTGAGGCATTTACCTAGACATCTAAAAGACTATAAAGTTGACTTACCATCCTCCATTATGGCACCCGCATCCAATTGTTCCTTAGGTAACTCCATCATTTATCCTATTTCTCACTATATTTCATGATAAATTGTGTCACTCACATAAATTTTTCTTAGCTGCCATCTCTTCAAAAGATGAGCCAAAGACTTTTAGACATGTTGTAGTACATATGCATTGGAGAGATGCAATGCAAAGAGAAATTGAAGCTTTGGAAAGCAATGGAACCTGGACTTTGGAGTCTCTTCCAGCAGGTAAAAATACAGTGGACTCAAAATGGGTTTACAAGATAAAATATAAGCCATATAGAAAGGTATAAAGCAAGGTTGGTTGCAAGAGGATTTACTCAAATAGAAGGAGAGGACTTCCATGAGACTTTTGCACTAGTGGCAAAGCTTGTTACCATAAGATGTTTGCTGACTGTAGCAGCAAAGAAGGGATGGATTATTCACCAATTAGATGTGAATAATGCATTCTTGCATGGGGATCTAAGTGAAGAAATCTATATGCGAATACCACAAGGGCAAAGGAAGGAGACACTCGTGTTTGCAAGCTAAAGAAGTCACTCTATGGTTTGAAACAAGTATCTAGGAATTGGTACCAGAAATTCACAACAACACTCAATGTTATTGGCTTCATGCAATCAAAGGCAGATCATTCCTTATTCACTTACAAGACAGAAGGAGTTTTTCTCACTGCACTAATCTATGTGGATGATGTTATACTAGCAGGAAATAGTTCTGAGTTTATGACAAAAGTAAAGGAATTCCTTGATCAAACTTTCAGCATCAAAGATTTGGGAACTTTGAAATATTTTCTAGGAATTGAGGTTGCAAGGTCACCTGAAGGCATTGTACTAAGTCAAAGGAAATACACTTTAGACATCCTTCATGAAACAAAAATGGAAAACAGCAGGCCAAGCAAGTTTCCCATGAAACAGAACTGCAATCTCATAATTAACAAAGATGATCCAGACACTGATGCATCAAGGTATAGAAGATTGTTGGGAAAACTATTGTATTTAACAATTACAAGGCCAGACATCACATATGTTGTGAATACTCTGTGTCAGTTCATGGCCACACCTAAGCAGGTTCATATTGGATGCACTAGAAAGGATTCTTCGATACTTAAAGACAACTCCTGGCCAAGGAATTCTGCTGTCAAGGAACAATGATTTGAAACTGCAAACTTTTTGTGATGCAGATTTGGGAGTCTGTCCTCTCACCAAAAGATCGTGTATTGGATATGTAATTATGCTAGGAGGATCACCTATCTCATGGAAAACAAAGGGGCAAATAGTTGTTGCAAAGTCATCAGTAGAGGCAGAATACAGATATATGGCAGCAACTGTGAGTGAATTAATATGGCTTAGGTGGCTGCTAGATGAGTTAGAAACAACACAAACAGAACCTACTCAGATGTTTTGTGACAATCAGGCAGCATTGCACATAGTAATGAATCCAATTTATCATGAAGGGACAAAGCATGTCGAGATGGACAGCTATTTTGTGAGAGAAAGGATCCAATCGGGTGATATAGAAGCCTTGAAAATTGATACAAAGGATTAAGTGGCAGATGTCTTTACTAAATCATTAGGCAGGGAGAGATTTGAATTTCTACTTACCAAGTTGGACATTAAGAATCAACATGCAACAACTTGAGGGAGAGTGAAGGAATATGCCTATATGAGTATTAGTAGAGTTAGTTATAGTTGTTATAGTTACAGCTAGCTTTCTATTTTCTGTTATTAATATAGTTGTTAGTTTGTTTGTTTGTTACAAACAGCTAATAGGCAAGCTATTCTATGATTCTATAAATAGAATAGCACATCATGTAAACATTCACAATTCAATCTATAAAAAACAAATATGCTAAGCATCATTTCATCAAAGAGAGTTACTCTATTTTAAAACATCATCCCGCCTAAGGGTCTTAAATCATAATAAGTAAGAAATGTTTTACAATGTATTAACCAAAATTCCCATTTAAAAGGATATTCAACAAGCAATCATGTTTAAATAAATTCAAGATATGTACACTAGTATAAACATGAAATCCACATGACATTATCCACATAAGGACCATGACAATTTTTTTTTTTTTTGGGAGCAATAAGGACCATGACATTAGTTTCATGATCTCAACACCTTAATGGAAAAGAGTACAATAACAAAATTTATTGTTTATTCTTTGACTCAGTGGATATATATATATATATATATATATATATATATATATATATATATATATATCCCAGAATAGAACTCTAAAACAATATGTGTAATCACACATTCACACTACTCTCACTATAAATAAGGATATAATTTCAAAAAAAAAAAAATATTATAACGAGCAATCAATAAATTGATTGTAGAGTTCTTTAATTTCATAATATTCTGAGAAACAATCACACTCATTTACAATTGCATAGTTTCATAATGAAAATAACCACTAAAAAAGAGAAGAATATCTTATTAACGAATTTCTCCATATATGCAACCATATAATAAGTTTAAAAAAAAAAAAAGACTTTGCAACTAACCTCAAAGAGTGTCATTCATCCTTGTATGCAGAGCTTATGAGCTTTGATGACTTATATAATAAGAATATCATAAAACCTTGCAGATTGTCAGCTCAAAAAAAAAATTTCTAATTATAAATCAATACAATTCATATTGACTACAATGATGACATAATTTTCAACTACCTCAAGAATTGTTCAACCAAATTATCTTGATGATATTTTACAAATGAGCATATTAACTACAATGAGGCAACATAATTATAGGATTTGGCATAAAATAATACACAATTTCATTATTCAGTAAAGTATAGGATTTGATTTTGTTATGATCCAAAATTTATTTTGTGAGAAAGACACATAATTAGAGAAAATACTTAGTACATATATGTCACAAAATTAAGAATAATAAACTATTTATGGGTCTAGAGTCAAAGAGTATAGTAGTGAAAAAATATAATGTATATTAGAATAATTAAAAATAAATAAATATTGCCAATTTAAATTAATTTAATATACATAAATGACAAAAATAATATACATTTTAATAATTAATAATTCACTACATAAGTTTATATAATAAAAAGGAATGGGCTTAACCCATATTATTACCCAAAAATTTAATTTTGTGACTTAAAACCAATCATTAAAAAGTTTCTAAGGTATATATTTGTCACAAATTAAAGAATATGGAACTAAAAAATTTTGGATTCAAATACTAAAAGGAAAGTAGGGAAAAAGCAATATATATAAAATATTAAATTATGCCACAAGAATAATCATATTTGACACTTTAAGATTAATTGCATAATCATAGAACTTTTAATGAGCGAGTGCAGTACACAAAAGTTTCATTGGTGCAAAGAGAATTTTCACAAAAATATACAATGTACAAGACTTATATCACCAAAATTCTAATATTTATAAGGTACTTGAAAAATAATTGATATAAGTATAAAATAAAAGGTACATTGTATAATCACAAATTACATTAATAACAACACCGATAGGGTGTAATTATTATTAACACAATACAAATTATAATTAAGGATAAAACTTAATTATTCAACATACACAAAATTTGCATAATTGTACCCACGATAGGTGAGATTACAATTATACAAATTGAGGATAATTATGCTTAGTAGAATATGATAAATTTCATATCATGGATAAATAAAATATTTAATTCATAAAGACTAAAAATTAATTCTTTAATTATGACACATTAGAAAAAATTATCACTAATAGAGTAAGGAATAAATACAAAAAATTTCAGACCTAAAATCCAAAAGTACAATATTGAAAATTGTAGATTATTTTCGGATTTAACAATATTAAATATATAGGGGTATCCAAAAGTTCCCAAAAAACTACCAAAATGCCATAAATATTAAATAAGTATTTTTGGAATAAAAAAAGAAATAATTTGGGCCTTGTATGTAGGCCCATGCGCCCACACGCGCTGGGCCCAAGAGTGGCTTTCGTAGCTACCCTTCAT
The DNA here is from genome assembly GCA_039655645.1 of Ammopiptanthus mongolicus. Lineage (NCBI taxonomy): Eukaryota > Viridiplantae > Streptophyta > Magnoliopsida > Fabales > Fabaceae > Ammopiptanthus > Ammopiptanthus mongolicus. The sequence continues at coordinate 59,608,087 of CM077345.1, forward strand.
CTTCCTTACCCGGATTGCCAAAACGGATTAACCGACCCACGAATAACACTCGGATGAATATCACAATTCCAGCCACAAAACTCCGCGATTTTCAGGTGTTGGATTCGCAGAAGCACAACTAGGAGAAGCCCTATTTTAATCGTGTAAAACCGTTTTGGATCTAAGAGCTTCTGCGTTTGACGGAACTTGCATTGGGAAGAATGGGTTTCAAGACTAATCCGATTTCATCTCTTAATTAAGGCCACAAATTGCTATGATTTTACAGTATATGAGTCTCTCGATGATTTCTTACAAAAGCCACAAATCGATTGCTGGAAAAAAAACATCCAAAAGAGGAATAAGAAAACTCCCAAAATTAGGGTTCTTGCGCTAAAAAAATGCGATGCATATCTATAAAATTCTCTCAATTTTCTCAATGGAAACATGTCAATGTTGAGGGGTTTTGATCGTAATGATTAGGTGAAGAGAAACCCTCAATCAATTTTGAGAAATAAGCACCAAGTGAAGGGGAATTGAATTCCACGACATTAGGGTTCATAGGTTGCAAAAATCTAATTTAATTATGGTAACATGACAAATTATAATAGCCATAATCTGTATCTATTTGGCTTTGATACCAATTGAAAGAAATAACTGACAATTCATTAAATCCAGATTAATAGATACAAGATTATAGCATATTATTAAACATACACATTACATACTAGAGATACATCAAGAACGTGTACCTGACACCAAATAAGGATTCATCTTTCTTACTGGTTAAGCACTGGAACGAGAGTAGACTCCCCATAATCAATTGGTTCATCAGGCTGTATATTAACCGTTTAATGGGATAACAATTAAGTAAGTTATCATATGAGGGCAGAGATCTCTCATTAGGCATCAATTGAATAGCCCAACCCATCATGAGCTATTCAGAACATAAGCCGAATATTATTCATTATATTGATAAAATGGTATTAACCATAATTAACATATTAGTTACAATTCCAGATAATTAATTAATGCTAATCCATAATTTTGATTAATTGAAATAATTAATCTAACATCAACGACTTGTATTTGTTGGAGGATCCATCCTCCACAAAGGTTGTGGAAGGTAGAATCGGTCTAAACCATCTTTGCGAGATAGAAAGATAATAAAAAAAGAGTTTAGTTTTGGGATCAAACTCCTCTGAAATAAGCTGGTGTGTAAAGTGATCAAGTAATAATGTATCTTTGGTTAGGTAGAGTGCATCAAGATCTCAATCTACTAAATAATTTAATGGGTAGATAAACTCTCTTTTTTAAAAGGGCAAACTTATTGAATTTCATTGATCAGAAAATGTTCAATACAAGTCGGAATAGAATTAAAAACATGGAGACTAGAATTACATATAGCTGCCCTTTCTAAGCAGTGAGCCACTACATTCGTTTGTCTCGGTATAAACTTCGCTTGAAAGTTTTGATGATGAGTAAGAATGCTTCTACAACTGGAGAGGATAGCACCAAACTCAGACAGATTGGTTTGACTCTTCTTGATACAATCAACCACATACTTATTGTCCATTTTCAGTATGACATTTTCCAGGCCCAAAGAAGTCACCCACTGAAGGGCAAGCAAAAGTCTCATAGCCTCTCCCTCGTGAACCAGCAAAATAGGAGTTAACCACTCGATACCAGCAACGTAATGTCCCTAGGCGTGTCTAAGGCACATACCAAACCTTGTCCTGTTGTGATCCTTCCAAAAAGCTGCATCAATATTTCACTTCAAGGTCTCTGTTGGTGGCGGCTCCCAACTTTGAACTTTGACCCGATCCTCGCGCGTAACACCATTCCTTTCTCTCCTAGCCAATTTCCAAGCTTGAAGAACCTCATGAGTCCGCCCAACAACTTGCTTGTAACTCACCTCCTTGCCTTCCCAAAGCTTATCGTTCCTCTTCTTCCATAGACTGAACAGGACCATACAAAAAGAACTACGTACATCTCCCTTGAGTCTCTAACACACCGTGAGGAACAATTAGGTAAAACTCTTGGATTGCTCAAGGCAAGGCTGGATGACAACCCGAAAACCAACTTCCTTCCAATTCATCCCTCCTACATAACAGGAGACATGTTATAAGGCCTCTCGATATAGTGAAATGTGAAAATACATGGTCATGCTGAAATGGGCCAATATGAGATATTAAACCCGTTTGTGATTACACATCTATTCAGAGATCAAGGAACATATTATTGAACTTAACAAGGGTGATACATTTATATCTTGTATTTAATTATGACATATGGACAAAGGGTCATTTACTACATAGTAAATTGATTGTAGTAAGATTAAATCGAATCACCGCTTTTCGCATTAATTAGGTAGCAATAATGCATACTAGATGTCTTTCGTTGTTTATAATATTTATATTATAAATAATATGAGATATTATTATAATATTTAATATTATTACCAATTTAATGAGAACTTATAGAATCACACGCATAAAACAAATAGTTGGAAGAATTAATTTTTTAAAAGAGGATTGTCTCACGAAAACCCAACACGTTCTTACTGTAATATATTTCTGACTTAGTCACATTTATTGCTTGACCAGAGGCAGCTCATTCATATTACATACAAGCTCTTACTCACTCACTCACTTTACATACAAGCTTAATCATATTACAAACAAGCTCACTTTAGGTGAGCTTTTTCCTTAATTTGGATGCACTTCAATTTAAATTTTTTACATTGTCAAACAATCACAAATCATCCTATATGTAACTTTTAAGATAATTACGATAAGAGTTAAAAAAATTTAATAATATCACAATTCATGAATTATTGACAATGTAAATCTTACTACACTAACACTACATGTCAAATAAATCCAAAAGATAAATATAATAGGACTTAACAATTATTTATATAAAATTTATTAATTTTTTGTACCTTTTTGTATCATAATACTAGTAAGATACCCATGCGTTGGCACGGGATGGTGTTGATTTCTATGCGTTTTTTGAGGCAACTTATATATATCACTATTTGCTTAAAAGTAAATATTAGATATATATTTGAACATGAATGCTTAATAAGAATAAGAGGGGTAGAAGAATGCTTAACCATTGTACATAATCAGCAAAGTATATTGTTAAGTACAGTTTCCGAAATCTTTCTATGTTCAAATAAAGTATCAAGCCCACTTGTGTCTATGACTGTGCCAACTGAACAAATAATATTGTTAAGTGAAGATGTGCCCAAGTTGTTGCAATTGTTGGTAAGCAAACACGGAGCAGTCAAATTCAAATATTGATAATCATGCATCCCAACAACTCCTTTCTTTGTTACAGAAACGAACCTACCGCATAGATATGGAACAATCTTCTATTCTAGATGTGGAATTTGCAGACAAGGTTGGGATGTACAAAGCAAAAAGAAAGACAAGATTATAGAACCTGAAGAAAGAGATTAAAAAAAACCATAATTTGATTGTTCAAAGCAAAGACTCGTTTAGTAGGGAAGAGGAAGTCAAACAATTTGTTCTGTACCTTTTTTCACTTCTTGAAAACAAAAGCAAGGATATAAAAGAAAAGAAAGAGGTCTGGAGCGTCTAATAATTGCATCATGTTTATATGTATTACTAAGTATTAAATAATAATAAGAAATCCAAATACCATTTCTATCAGGTGATCCATTATTAAACATCATTATTTCGTTTGAAATTCTTAACTGTCATGCCTAAGCATTTTCAAATGCTTTGCAAGTCCAAATATCGTGGGAAATGCATGTTACATGCTCTAATTTCTATGAGATAAACTTTGAAGACTCCACTTCTACCGAGCAGTTTGTAGTCAAAATATTAGATCTTAAAGCATTCCATAAATGATCTGAAATAATGACATGATCAGCTACAATAAATGATCAACATACAAATTATGATAGAAATAAGTGATTAAATGGAGACAATGAAAAGGGACATCACAATATTATGTTGCTTATCCTAAAGTACATTGTACATGCAGTATGGAGGAATTATTCCATACGGACCTTGTATTAAAGTTAGATGGGTGTAGTGAGCCTAATCTGCCATATCCAAGGTACAAAGATTCTTCCATGTGACTATTGGAAGTTGCCTAATCTATACCACCAATATTTTAAAGAATTAAAAGTTGCTACTGAGAGTAAATAGGGGTGTTGGATAAAATTTCACAAAACTATTTTATAAATTTTATTTTTCTTGGCATGGGAAAAAGGGGAGCAAGGAGGTGTGTCTGATCTTCTATGGTTTGTAGAGGTACAACATTGACTTGTAACTACCACTCACCAATCAAAGTTTCAGAATTGAATTGTAAAAAATCAATCCTTATGATGCTTTAAGTGATGGGTGCATCTTCTACTGGGCTTACACGTTAGCACTCTACTTTACATTTGTAAACAAAGGAGGTGCTTAATGAAAGTGGATAGATTATGAAACAGTTGAAGCTTTTAGTTATCATGAATTAGTGGAAACCAAGCTGGTTGTGTGCTAGCAAATAATTTAAACAAATGAACAATTCATAGCTTAAAGGACACTAACAAATTAAGCACCATATATATCAAAATTTTCTTAATAACTCTTGTACTCAAAATAGTTTTTGCTTCTAAATTATTGTAGCAAACTTTATTCAGCTTCTCCTCATAAGGCATTGGAAAAAAAATATACCCTGTACATGAGGTACATCAAACCACCAAGATAGGTGGGCATAAAAATTAGCATGGAAGTCATACCAACTCCAGAAACTCATGCATTACCCAGAAATATACACTACCAAGTATGGCAAATATCAAAATATCTCCAAAATCGAGTTTTGGTGTTTGTGAATACCACAAACTCGAGGTCAGAGAGGAAGTCTGAAATGATACAATGAGAATGAATATCAAAATAAGAACAATTTTGCTTGTTCCAATAGTGAAATTATGTACATTTTACATAACTATTGACAAAAATTGATTTGTACTTACGCGTTAAATGTTTTGGAAAGCCTCTTCAAAGAATGTTGTATAGTGAACATAACACAAAGGGACCCAAGTGCTTCAGATTAACTGAGATAGCAGATATATGGGTTTGGTTAGAAGTTACAACTGATTAAGGTTATTAAGAAGTATACAACCACACTGATAGAGGAAACATAGTTATATGTATAATGTATGTCTTAAGAAAATAGACCCTGTGATGTTTATATTTTCAACAACACCTGTGTTAAATTATATTTTGCTGACTTTGGATTTGGACCATTTGGTTATTCATTTGTGAAGCTACACTAAAAGTAATATTCAATAACTTGAGAACTTCAACGTATTTTAAGATCAAGACAGATCATAATACTGGCGTTATTATAGTGTATAGAAGCAGTTTAGACAAGGAAATGATACCTCATGACATATCAAGTCTATCTACCATTTCTACATACTCCTATACAACAATTAACAATGATGAAATTGTGTTTATTATTTAAGAGCAATTTTAGTGTGCTGTCCAAGCTATAGAATTAATCTCAAAGTTGGGTTATTAGCAGGGACAATGCCTTGCTCAAAAGTCAAAAGAAAAATAAGTAAAAGACTAAGGTAAACTCAGTTTTATTTTTTAAAATGAAGAGATATAATAAGACAAATTACAGAAATTATAGAGAGAAAGGAGGATAAGGAAATCCTCCTAAAAAGTAGAACAGAACAGAAAACAATAAAGAAAAAAGATAAAATCAATTGAACTAAGCTTCCCAGTTCCTCAACATAGTCGTTAGTGAAACCTCATTACAAAGGTAATATGCTTCATACCAAATATATGTCAAATGCCTAATCTTATCCGAAATCATTGATCAAAGATAACCCAACTACATATAGAAATTGACATGAGTGAACAATTACCTTGGCAAACCTAGCACCATGCTTCCTAGCAGTAGTTTCTTCTTCAACAGCCGTAGAAATAACCAACTCAGGGGTAGGGTAGCATTCAATATATCAAGCTTTCAGAAGTTTACAAAGGCTCTCTCGTACAACATCTGTAGCCACTGGCTCTTGCAAATACAATTTTAAAATTAAGAGTTATTTGGTCAACATATTCTATTCTTATTTGGTAGAAAAAGAAATTGATTAAGAAAGAAAAGACATACAAAGAGAGGAGACTAAGATATCCTCCACAACAGAACAAAAATTAGAGAAAATTACAATGACAACAAAGAAATGGAGCTCAAGATTAAAATAGCACAATGGCAGCCCAATCTCTAGGAAAATCTGAAATGGCAACCCCCATAAAAAGATTGTTAGCCAAGCACCAAAGAGAAGTTAAAAACCTTATTTTTTTCCTACACCCGTTGTTGCATTCTTTAGATACCATCATTTATGATTATATTTCTTTTGCTAAATAAAATGTCATGCCAATTTATCCATACAGGTCCAAACAATTCACCAAGTAAATTATAGTGTTAGACTAATTGAGCATGGTGTGTTCCCTGACTCTCCTGCTCTAAATGTTTTATCAGCCACAACACCGAATTACCAATTCGACAACATGCACAAATACAAAGAAAAATAGAGATAAAGAGGCGAACCGATGAGATCATGGAAAAAGCATAACTATATGACAGTAGTTCAACAGAATAAGCATACAAACTGTGAGTAAAAATAAATAGTGAAGCACAACATCAAATTACCAATTCGACAACATCGAATTACAAACCGTGTTCCCTGACTCTCTTGCTCTAAATGTTTTATCAGCCACAACATCGAATTACCAATTTGACAACATGCACAAATACAAAGAAAAATAGAGAGAAAGAAGCCAACCAATGAGATCATGGAAAAAGCATAACTATATGACAGTAGTTCAACAGAATAAGCATACAAACTGAGTAAAAATAAATAGTGAAATTTAGAAAAACAAAAGTTATACAAAGAGCTCTATATTCCTTCTAAAGCCGCTTGACGCATGATTTTTCTATCATCCACCAAATTATTGACAGTGTAACTCAAGAGCAAGGCTCTACACTGCTTTTTTCTTTGTTCTCAAAAGTAATTTTTGCTTCCAGCCAAGCACTGATCAAGAACATAAATATCAATAAATTGAATATAAAATAAAGAAAGTCACAATAAGTATCTCGGCAAAATAGTAGAAAAGTCAATCAAAACAATTCCATAATGATTAAAAAAAGAGAGTAAGTTCTATGTATTGTAGAGTATAAAAGGTGGTGGAGATACACACATACACTCATTATAAACAGCCATCATTCTATTTTTGGGATATATGCAGGAATTAATATGAAGGAATTAGTAAGAATTCATGAATGATGTGGCATGAATTATCAGGGGCTAAGTCAGTCTTTGACTCTCTTTCATAACTGAATTCAACCTCTTATGATTGGTCATCTCATTTGTAAACTGAATTCAACCTCTTATGATTGGTCATCTCATTTGTAAACTGATTCGTAAAAGATATCATGGTTCTTTTAGGATTCCAAGATTCCAATATTTTGCTTGCCATCTCTAACATAAATGTCCTAAAGATGTACTACAATCTTGCATCTCCAATTCTTTAAGGACATCGTCCTGTGATTTGGAATCTACAAAAAGTTAAAAAAATAGCACATTTTACAAAATTAAAAATCCTAGAGGAGGCCAAGTTTTTAGGAACATTGCACATGATGATGGAACTGAGTTGGAGTAATTGGAACAAATAAAAGTCATGCCGATACTCAGTGTCACTCTAAATGCAGGGTCCCCTCCAAAAATTTGAATTTCTTCACCAAATATTTCATCTAAAAATATGTCCATGTTCTTTTATCCAAAATTTCCTATTCCTTATTCAAAATTGACAACTGTTATAAAATCATCAAAACATTCAATATATGCCAAATCATTTTTCGCACAACATCACTAACTTATGACTTTGCTTTTTATTCTACAAATATACTAAAAATTGCTCAATGAAATAACAAATCGTTGCCAACAAAGAGAATAGAAAATAAAAATAAAAAGTGTATATTCTTGTGAAGCATAGGTCCACAATGAAATAGGTTGCTGACTGAAAAGTTCTTATATAAATCTAGCTTTTGTCATGTAAGCACTTGTTTGAAGAATCTACCTACACGTGATTGGAGCACAACTCTCATTGACATCAAATAACAATATTGAGTTAGCAAACTACGGGAGCACTACCTGTTTGGAGCGTACAAACTGCAAGAGCAAACTGAAGCAGCACATAACCTTCGTTGGCAAAGGTGAACTTTCGTCAAACACCTCATATGCAATTTTCTAGCAAGTGCGATTTGCAAATATATCAACCCAAATCACACAAATAACCTACAGTCAGTCTCTATTTTCAGAATCAAGAAAATGAAGAGGGAAGAGACTGAAGGAAAAGTGAGAACGTACCTGAGATTTTGCACCTCAGAGACTTGTAGACAAACAACTCGAGTTTGCACCTTAGATACAAAAGATTGAAGAGACTGATTTCGCACTTCAGAGGGAGGTAGTGAAAAGACATATCAGCCTTACATTGCTTTTATTGGGGAAGGATTTGAAGTTGTGGAAGAACTAAAATATTTGAAGGAAGTTTTACTCGATCTTATTTGTGGAGAAATGCCTCTTTGCTTCTCTTGTTCTTGCATATCCCTTTGTTGTCAACTGGATTTTATTAACAGAACAATGGAACCGATTAATGCAAGTTGTGGAGAGGTTAAATGAAGAAACTTCTGAAAAAATTCAAGCAAATGAATACACGATTTTGAGAAGGAAGAGAATTGTGGAGTTTGGGAAGAAGCTTCAAAAACAAAATTTCCACGAGAAGCTTCAAGACAAAATTTGAGCGGGAAATTAATTAAGTAACTAATCCTAAAGTTGACATATGTACACGGGAAATTATTATTGAACATTATAAGATGATGACACGTGTGTATTGAACAGTGAAAATAATTCAGATTTATATAATGAATGAATAAATAAAAAATAAATAAATAAATATTAAAAATAATAAATAATAAATAATAATAATAATAATTATAATACTACTACTACTGCGATACCAAGGTAAGGATGAGGGAGTAGAAGATGGCTGCCTTCTAGCATCGTTTCTAATGGCCAGGTATGCCCGAGACCTAAAAAGAGGCCCTTCTGTTTCCTTGGGCAAAGCTGTGTCTGTGTGCCTCTTAGGCTATTAGAAACGAGACTAGATTCTTCCATCTCCCACAAGGTAAGGATGAGGGAGTAGAAGATGGCTGCCTTCTAGCATCGTTTCTAAAGGTCAGGTATGCCCGAGACCTAAAAAGAGGCCCTTCTGCTTCCTTGGGCAAAGCATGGTCTCTGTGCCTCTTAGGCTATTAGAAACGAGACTAGATTCTTCCATCTCCCCACCCATTTCTTACTCTGGATCGTTAACTAGGGCTTTCTGATGCACAGGATCCTCAGAAGAGGCATGTGCAGAGCATACTTACACCTTTTGGTTGAGCCATGAAGTAGTAGTATAGAAAGAGTTCAAGAAGGAGGAAGAGAGAGTTTTAGAAGCTAGACATTGTAGAGAACACTCAAGGTTTATTTGTTACTTTCACTTCTTGCCAACTACAATACAAGGGACCTCTATTTATAGGAGAGGTCTATGGAATACAAACAAAACATTACAACCCACATCATGTGGCTTACAACGAAAGACAAACTACAACCACAACTTTAGCATCTTTAAAGTAGATATTTAGGACACACTTATGACATAAAGTGGACATAAAGTGGAATACACAACATGACAACCTAACTTTATTAAAGTGGGACACATCATCACTCATCATAATGCTTCCATAGTGGATTTTGTAGAGATTTTCCACTATCCCTTGATGATAGGTTCATGAGAAGGGGACAGATTTGGATCAGCTGAGTCATCATCTGAGCTATCTCCACGATTTTTCCGGAAACAATTATTGATCCATTCATCAATGTCCACTGGTTCATTTGGGTCTTGTGAATCTTGCATATCATCAATCTGGTTAAGAGAGCTTACTCCTGCATCTGACTGAGAGTATGAGCCTAAATGATCATCTGGAATATCAAACTCCGACATTCTTGGTTCTCCTGGGATAAATTCTCCTGGATAGGGTCTGAGTGATGAGCAAATAATGTTCTTATTGGAAACATGATTATTTGTTTCAGATAAAAACATTAATTCTTAATGAAGATAAGATGCTGGGACTTTGTGATGTGAAGTCCAGAAAGGTATGGTATTCCCAAGCATGATTTTTAGAAAGAAGTTGTCCTGACTGGCTCATGCAGTATGGTTTATGGATGATGAAAATGGTGGACAACTCGCTGGCAACTGCCACTGCAAGCAGAGGGGCTTCAGGGATTACCTCAGCTCAGTGGAAAGCGAAGGGTCAAATCCTGGAGAAGGCGAAGGAATGGAACTGCTTATCTCGGAAAATGAAGAGAAACTTAACTGACTAGCTTGCCTAGGATTAGGATCCCTATTTACCAAGAGACTTAAAGGCTTGAAAGTCAAGACACAGCGCTTACCCTAGGAAATCAATACCTCACTAAACATTATAAATTTTGTGGCCGGAATATTCCAAATATTATATTTGTGAATTATTTTGTGCAATTCTTGTCTCCACCACAGCAATGGTGCATACCACTGAAAGAAAGTCCAAAGATTGGAATCTTGGTTGGCTTCATTGCATAGGTAGTAGTACACAGTGAGAGGATGGATTTCAATAGCTGTATTATACAGGACTGAAAGGCTCCATAGAAACCACATGGTCTCCTCTCGAAGGTGAGGATAAATACGGATGAGATTCAGAAAAGGTGTTTGGAAGTTGAAAAGGCTGGGGATCAATGAGGGTTTTGCTTGTTGGAGGAAACGGTGAATATTAGTCTGGGCAAGGTCTTGTATCTCTACTGGAGTTGTAGGCTTCTTGGAACAGGGTGGCAATTCTTTTGGGTTTTTGGCAATTGTTGTGATGGGGAGAGGGATTCGGTGAGCCATGAAAAATGGAATAGGCTTTAGTTTTGTGATGAGGTGGATAGGCTTCGGTCTGGAGAGAAGGTCTGCAATGGTATTCTTTGATCCATTAATGTGCTGGACTGTGAATTTATAGCGAGAGAACCACGTCTTCCAACGAAGCAATTGAGGGTCTGGGAGAATTTTGTTCTTGGATTCGAGTACTTTTGGAAAAGATGAATTGTCCATCTGCACCAGGAACTCATAAGCACTGAGGTGGAATTCAAACTTCTGGATTCCGTATTTGACTGCCAGTATCTCCTTGTAGACAGTGTGATAATTCTTTTCTGACTCTTTGAACTGTCCACTAGCATGGCCACAGTAAAATTTCTTGTCTTCTATTTCTTCGATCAGCACGGCTCCCCAGAAATAGTCACTGGCATCTGTCTGAAGGATTCTCTTGCCTTTGTCAGGAATCTTTAGTGGTGGTGGATTCTGAGCGCCTTCTTTTAAATGTCGCACTGCTTTTGTCTGTTCATGGCCCCAAGGGGTATTTGCTTCCTTTTTTCTTAATAGCTTAGACAGCTGGCTAGTATAGTCTGAAACCTTAGGGATAAAATTCCTCAAGAAGTTAATAATTCCCAAAAATTGTTGGATCTCTTTTTTCGTGAGGTTTTCATCTGGGAATTTTAATAACTCTTGGGCTATATGTGGGCCTGGCTGAAAAAACCCATCTGAGATGGTCATCCCTAAGAACTCTATACTAGTTTGGCCCAATTGACTCTTTTGGGCTGAAAGCATAACTCCATATTGTTTCGTTAGATCTGAGAACTGTTGAAGATGGGCCATGTGCTCTTCTTTAGTTTTTGAAAAAATAAGGACATCATCAATGTAGATCAAGGCATGAGAAAGGATGGGCTGGTAAACCTTTGTCATGGCCCTCTGGAATAGAGAGGGTGCTACTTTCAAACCATAAGGCATAACTGTCCATTGATAGTGCCCATTTGGTATGCAGAATGCCGTTTTGTATCGGTCTTCTGGTTTGATGCCCAGTTGCCAGAATGCTGATTTGAGATCAAATTTGGAGTATATTTTGGCACCTTTGAGCTGTGCAAATTCTACGACCGTATTTGGGACTGGAAACTTTATGTCTTGAAGGAATTCATTTAGAGGCTTATAGTCAATGACTAACCTCTTCTTTCCTCTCCTTTGTTCTGATCTCTTTTCCACATAAAAGGCTTAACATACCTATTCTGAAGTGGTTGGCTCGATAAGACCCTGTTTCAACAGTGATTCACATTCCTTTTGTGCTAGTTGAAGGTCATCAGGGTTCATACCCGGATGAGCGGCCTTTGTGGGATTGATGTCTTCATTCTTCTTAAAAGGCAAATGGATGAAGAACTCTTCATTCTTCCATAGTGGAGAAGGATGTTGAAACTGACCATGATCTTCTGTGCAACAACTCAAAAGGTCATCTCTGATCTTTTCATATCCTCCTGGGACTTGTTGGAGTGCAAACAGCTTTGGAATATCAGTATAGGGACTAAAATAGTATTTATACCGAATTCCTTGAGGAAGAATTTGCAACTTTTTAGCCTGACAGTAGATATCCATTCCAATGAGAACGTCCTTGTCAGGAAGCTTACTGCCTAATACTTTAGTCCACACAGTGCATTCAGGGAAGAATTTGATCCCAACTTTTGTCTTTGAGATCAAGTCTATTGAAAAGATTTTGCCATCTTCAGCATAGAAGTATTCTTTATGAGGTTTCCACATTTCTGCAGGTAGGATTTCTGGGTTTATTAGGCTCCTGTTGGCTCCTGTGTCCATGTAAGCAATGACAGGAATAGGCCTATCATATTTGGATGGTAGAACTTGTATTTTGACGCATGGCAATGGAGGATTTGTAGGGGCCTGTTGCATCTTGAGGCAGGGTTGTATAGCATAGCAATGCTGGGCATCTTCATCCGATTGGCAGTCAAAGTCTGATTCTGAAGATTCATCTTCTTCGAGGGCAAAGATTGTATCTGCATCCGCTTCCTCTTGTTCAGAAAACAAGGACTCAATATCATCATGATCAATTGGATAAGCCTGTTGAAGATGTTGGATCATTTTTACTGCCTTCCTGGTCTTGTTGGGACAATTTTTTGCAAAATGACCTTTCTGCTTGCATAAATAACACCTGTCTGTGTTCTTTTTCTTGAAAGGTTTTCTTTTGAAGAACCTTACAGGTTTCTTCTTTCCTTTATCCCTTCTTTTCGCCATTCTATACTTGTGGAAATGAGACTTTTTCCTGGTAGGACAGGAACAATCTTTGTCTTTGCATTTGATTTGAAGGTAGGGCTTTCGACATATCTTTTGGAGTTTCGTCTTCCCTTCTACAATGGAATGAAAGAGCTTTTGTTGTTCACAAAGCTTGTCTAATGTAGACAGAGCCATTTGATAGATTTCTCCTAGGGAGATCTCTGGGATGTCTCTCCGTAAAGAGAGGATTGTTCTTTGGAGTTCTGGCTGAATGTCAGCTGGGAGAGAAGCGATGAAGGTGTATTTGAGATCTGGATTGTTGGAACCATTGAGCATCTGATATCTCTGAGCCATCCTTTGGTAATGACGATCCAAATCCTTCCTTTTTAGAGAACAGCATCGCATTTCGAAGAATTCTTGCTTTCTTTGTCTTTCTATGAGTTGATAGTCTCCTAGAAATTCTTTGTGAATGAGTCCTAGTAATTGGCCTGCATCGGATAATTGGGTAAGTTGGAGCTGCCTGTATGGTCCAAGGCTTTGGAACCATTCCCTTAATGTGCCTGTCATCCTGGCCACAAATTCTTTGATTACTGATGAAAGGGTGACAACTGGTTTAGTCATCTGGACATCGATCCATGCACCCATGTCGTTAAGCTTTGACCGCCATTTCTCAGGAGCGGCATCATCGAAAGTGAACCATGGACCTGAAGTGGGTCGATGACTGCTTTCGATCGGTTCTTCTACATACGCCATCGGGGAGCTTTCTTCACCATCATTGTCAACTCTTGATTCTTCTTCTTCATGAGGATCATTTTGTGGGATTGCCATGTAAAGGGCAGAAACATCCATATAACGTTGCTCTGAATCATCGAAACTCGGTAGAGAATCATCGGAAATCTGGGATTCAGAATCAAAATGTGATTCAAGGACAGAGTGAGCATTCTTAGAGCTTTGGGTATCTTCAGATTGAGAGTCAAAGTGGTCTGATTGAGAGGGGTGAAGCGGCCTTATGGGCAGCATAGGGTGTTTGTTTTTGGCCATGGACGGAGATCCTTCTTTTGGTGGAGATGGAGATGGAATTCTAAGGCGAATGGGTTCTGTTGTTCTTCGGGGATCCTTTTTGGTTTGCGATGAGAATTGTGGAGGGTTTTTGGGCTTGGATGGGTTTTGAGGGCTAGTTTCTGACTGCCTAAATACTTCATAAGTCGTCTTGAAGCATTTAGAGTAGTCTTCTTCAGAAGGATAATTTGGATATGCAGGTTGTGGAGTATTGAAGGATGGTATGTTAGTTGGGTAAACATCATAGACAATCTGATGCTGCTTGGCCATATCTTTCTCAATCTGATGGACCTGGTCTTGGAGTACCTGGATTTCTTTATCCTTTTTCATCACCTCTGGACCAATGTAGCCAGTCTTGATGAGATGCCTCAGGTCTGCATCTAAGAGCATTATTTTTCTCTTGAGATCTTCATACAAAGCCTGTATCTGCATAGAAAATCCTTCCACTTGTTTTGCAGTGAAATCTTGCTTGGAGGCCAGATTGTCTATTTTGGAGTCTATTCGTTTAAGGACTTTGTTCTGGGCTCTCGCATTGTGCGTTTGCCAGTTCAACACTTCTTCGGCCGGGGTGATTGGCTTCAAACCTGACGGAGAGACTTCAGAGGGAGTCATGTAAGGCTTCATTGAAGTTCTGGTAGATTCATCTGTCCTTCGATCCAAAGGCTGGAAATCCTCATCATATTTAGAGGGTGTAAGCATCATACAGGGACTTGTAAGGCAGCTATGACAAGGTTCCTTTAAGATGGATTTTGCCTTTTGATTTTGTTTTCGCTGATTCCCTTCTCTTCGTTTCTGATCTTCTTGAAGGATTTCAGCTGTTCGGAGACGGAGGTATTCTTCTCGAGAAGGACCGGCATGTGGGGTTCGAATTCCTACCCACGGTCTACGTCTTCGGGACTCATCATCTCTGTCACCGTCATCTTTGTGGCGCCTGGTATCTTTGTCCTGGGAGCATTGAGATTTTGCTTTTCTTCGCAGTATCCTTCGGCGTGCTTTTTCCATTCTTCTTTCTAGATCAGAATCGATATCTTCCTCTCCATATTCCCCGCAAGAACAATCGGAGTCACACATCTCTGGTGCCACATCCCAAATGAAATGTCCCTCAATGTGAGACACATAGGAATATTCACCGTCTGGGTAAATATAGTGGATGGGAGGAGTTAGCTTGTTCTGTTTTTGCTTTACAACCGGAGTGATTGTTAAAGCATGATGTACAGATGTACTAGGTTTGCTAAACTCCTTTCCGAGATCGCTGAAAATTTCAGCAAGCTTCGCTTCTTCTGGGTGTTGGAAAGATTCTTGTTCTTCCACAGGTGGTTTGAAGACAGTTTTCACCGTTCCATCTCCCATAGAGAAAATATCCAGGGGAAGAAATGTATGACTAGGTCTGCTCAGTGTATGCTCCTTTTCATAGTTGGTGATCCACTCCACTGGCATCAGTTTCATCAAATCCGCCCGTGGGATCTGTTTTGGGATCTGGATGATGGCTGGGACATCTTCCCTGGAGGCCACGATCATGAGAGCATCCCCTGTAGAGTTGGGGAAATGAAGATCTAGAGCATGATCTTGTAGTCTATAGATCATCTGATGATGGAGTGTTGCCGTCATGGCTGTTGCTACTTGTTCAGCTCCGCTGATCTGGACTTGGACCTTCAGAAAAGTAGAGACATTGGGGTCGTCCAGTCGGACATTAAAATCAGGGGCTATTGTTAGGATCACGGTTCCCGCAGCTAAGGAAGTGAGTACTGTTCCGATTAATGCATCCTGATACCTCACGTATGTGGAGTTAAGGAGTGCAACTCGAGCTGTGGCTGGGATTCCTTTCCTTCCATGAAGTGTAAGGCAAAGCCTCACTGCTCCAATATGGATATGGGTGTAGCCTTGACGTCTCCAGTGAGTAATGAGTTCTGGTGGGAACTCTAGGGTCACGTATTGTTCTTGACTTGTGGCACGAAGACCACATTGATCCATCCTGGTGCTCTGGATGTATTCTTTGACTGGAGGTCTCTTTGTAGAGACTAACGATTTAAGGCTCCTAGTGATAGATTTGTTTCTGGCATAAAGACTATATGGGTTCAAGAGTGGGAGGTTAGTTTCTTCAAGTTTCGTATCTTCAGGGAGAACAGAGACTTCTACTAAGTTGTCTATGCGATTTGAAAGAGTTCGGAGACAAGAGTTAGGTATAGATAACGAAGAAGAAAGTCTAACAGGCTCAAGGGGTTGAGATGAGGTGGAGGATTCCATGTTTGCAAGTTTCCTCTTCCCTACTATCTTTCATACTACTCCTTCATAGGCTCGTGGTATGTATATGGCTCTGATACCAAGGTAAGGATGAGGGAGTAGAAGATGGAAACTGTCTTCAAACCACCTGTGGAAGAACAAGAATCTTTCCAACACCAAGAAGAAGCGAAGCTTGCTGAAATTTTCAGCGATCTCGGAAAGGAGTTTAGCAAACCTAGTACATCTGTACATCATGCTTTAACAATCACTCCGGTTGTAAAGCAAAAACAGAACAAGCTAACTCCTCCCATCCACTATATTTACCCAGACGGTGAATATTCCTATGTGTCTCACATTGAGGGACATTTCATTTGGGATGTGGCACCAGAGATGTGTGACTCCGATTGTTCTTGCGGGGAATATGGAGAGGAAGATATCGATTCTGATCTAGAAAGAAGAATGGAAAAAGCACGCCGAAGGATACTGCGAAGAAAAGCAAAATCTCAATGCTCCCAGGACAAAGATACCAGGCGCCACAAAGATGACGGTGACAGAGATGATGAGTCCCGAAGACGTAGACCGTGGGTAGGAATTCGAACCCCACATGCCGGTCCTTCTCGAGAAGAATACCTCCGTCTCCGAACAGCTGAAATCCTTCAAGAAGATCAGAAACGAAGAGAAGGGAATCAGCGAAAACAAAATCAAAAGGCAAAATCCATCTTAAAGGAACCTTCTCATAGCTGCCTTACAAGTCCCTGTATGATGCTTACACCCTCTAAATATGATGAGGATTTCCCGCCTTTGGATCGAAGGACAGATGAATCTACCAGAACTTCAATGAAGCCTTACGTGACTCCCTCTGAAGTCTCTCCGTCAGGTTTGAAGCCAATCACCCCCGGCCGAAGAAGTGTTGAACTGGCAAACGCACAATGCGAGAGCCCAGAACAAAGTCCTTAAACGAATAGACTCCAAAATAGACAATCTGGCCTCCAAGCAAGATTCCACTGCAAAACAAGTGGAAGGATTTTCTATGCAGATACAGGCTTTGTATGAAGATCTCAAGAGAAAAATAATGCTCTTAGATGCAGACCTGAGGCATCTCATCAAGACTGGCTACATTGGTCCAGAGGTGATGAAAAAGGATAAAGAAATCCGGGTACTCCAAGACCAGGTCCATCAGATTGAGAAAGATATGGCCAAGCAGCATCAGATTGTCTATGATGTTTACCCAACTAACATACCATCCTTCAATACTCCACAACCTGCATATCCAAATTATCCTTCTGAAGAAGACTACTCTAAATGCTTCAAGATGACTTATGAAGTATTTAGGCAGTCAGAAACTAGCCCTCAAAACCCATCCAAGCCCAAAAACCCTCCACAATTCTCATCGCAAACCAAAAAGGATCCCCGAAGAACAACAGAACCCATTCGCCTTAGAACTCCATCTCCATCTCCACCAAAAGAAGGATCTCCGTCCATGGCCAAAAATAAACACCCTATGCTGCCCATAAGGCCGCTTCACCCCTCTCAATCAGACCACTTTGACTCTCAATCTGCAGATACCCAAAGCTCTAAGAATGCTCACTCTGTCCTTGAATCACATTTTGATTCTGAATCCCAGATTTCCGATGATTCTCTACCGAGTTTCGATGATTCAGAGCAACGTTATATGGATGTTTCTGCCCTTTACATGGCAATCCCACAAAATGATCCTCATGAAGAAGAAGAATCAAGAGTTGACAATGATGGTGAAGAAAGCTCCCCGATGGCGTATGTAGAAGAACCGATCGAAAGCAGTCATCGACCCACTTCAGGTCCATGGTTCACTTTCGATGATGCCGCTCCTGAGAAATGGCGGTCAAAGCTTAACGACATGGGTGCATGGATCGATGTCCAGATGACTAAACCAGGTGTCACCCTTTCATCAGTAATCAAAGAATTTGTGGCCAGGATGACAGGCACATTAAGGGAATGGTTCCAAAGCCTTGGACCATACAGGCAGCTCCAACTTACCCAATTATCCGATGCAGGCCAATTACTGGGACTCATTCACAAAGAATTTCTAGGAGACTATCAACTCATAGAAAGACAAAGAAGGCAAGAATTCTTCGAAATGCGATGTTGTTCTCTAAAAAGGAAGGATTTGGATCGTCATTACCAAAGGATGGCTCAGAGATATCATATGCTCAATGGTTCCAACAATCCAGATCTCAAATACACCTTCATCGCTTCTCTCCCAGCTGACATTCAGCCAGAACTCCAAAGAACAATCCTCTCTTTACGAAGAGACATCCCAGAGATCTCCCTAGGAGAAATCTATCAAATGGCTCTGTCTACATTAGACAAGCTCTGTGAACAACAAAAGCTCTTTCATTCCATTGTAGAAGGGAAGACGAAACTCCAAAAGATATGTCGAAAGCCCTACCTTCAAATCAAATGCAAAGACAAAGATTGTTCCTGTCCTACCAGGAAAAAGTCTCATTTCCACAAGTATAGAATGGCGAAAAGAAGGGATAAAGGAAAGAAGAAACCTGTAAGGTTCTTCAAAAGAAAACCTTTCAAGAAAAAGAACACAGACAGGTGTTATTTATGCAAGCAGAAAGGTCATTTTGCAAAAAATTGTCCCAACAAGACCAGGAAGGCAGTAAAAATGATCCAACATCTTCAACAGGCTTATCCAATTGATCATGATGATATCGAGTCCTTGTTTTCTGAACAAGAGGAAGCGGATGTAGATACAATCTTTGCCCTCAAAGAAGATGAATCTTCAGAATCAGACTTTGACAGCCAATCGGATGAAGATGCCCAGCATTGCTATGCTATACAACCCTGCCTCAAGATGCAACAGGCCCCTACAAATCCTCCATTGCCATGCGTCAAAATACAAGTTCTACCATCCAAATATGATAGGCCTATTCCTGTCATTGCTTACATGGACACAGGAGCTAGCAGGAGCCTAATAAACCCAGAAATCCTACCTGCAGAAATGTGGAAACCTCATAAAGAATACTTCTATGCTGCAGATGGCAAAATCTTTTCAACAGACTTGATCTCACAGACAAAAGTTGGGATCAAATTCTTCCCTGAATGCACTGTGTGGACTAAAGTATTAGGCAGTAAGCTTCCTGACAAGGACGTTCTCATTGGAATGGATATCTACTGTCAGGCTAAAAAGTTGCAAATTCTTCCTCAAGGAATTCGGTATAAATACTATTTTAGTCCCTATACTGATATTCCAAAGCTGTTTGCACTCCAACAAGTCCCAGGAGGATATGAAAAGATCAGAGATGACCTTTTGAGTTGTTGCACAGAAGATCATGGTCAGTTTCAACATCCTTCTCCACTATGGAAGAATGAAGAGTTCTTCATCCATTTGCCTTTTAAGAAGAATGAAGACATCAATCCCACAAAGGCCGCCCATCCGGGTATGAACCCTGATGACCTTCAACTAGCACAAAAGGAATGTGAATCACTGTTGAAACAGGGCCTTATCGAGCCAACCACTTCAGAATGGGCATGTCAAGCCTTTTATGTGGAAAAGAGATCAGAACAAAGGAGAGGAAAGAAGAGGTTAGTCATTGACTATAAGCCTCTAAATGAATTCCTTCAAGACATTAAGTTTCCAGTCTCAAATACGGTCGTAGAATTTGCACAGCTCAAAGGTGCCAAAATATACTCCAAATTTGATCTCAAATCAACATTCTGGCAACTGGGCATCAAACCAGAAGACCGATACAAAACGGCATTTGCATACCAAATGGGCACTAATGGGCAATGGACAGTTATGCCTTATGGTTTGAAAGTAGCACCCTCTCTATTCCAGAGGGCCATGACAAAGGTTTACCAGCCCATCCTTTCTCATGCCTTGATCTACATTGATGATGTCCTTATTTTTTCAAAAACTAAAGAAGAGCACATGGCCCATCTTCAACAGTTCTCAGATCTAACGAAACAATATGGAGTTATGCTTTCAGTCCAAAAGAGTCAATTGGGCCAAACTAGTATAGAGTTCTTAGGGATGACCATCTCAGATGGGGTTTTTTCAGCCAGGCCCACATATAGCCCAAGAGTTATTAAATTCCCAGATGAAAACCTCACAAAAAAGAGATCCAACAATTTTTGGGAATTATTAACTTCTTGAGGAATTTTATCCCTAAGGTTTCAGACTATACTAGCCAGCTGTCTAAGCTATTAAGAAAAAAGGAAGCAAATACCCCTTGGGGCCATGAACAGACAAAAGCAGTGCGACATTTAAAAGAAGGCGCTCAGAATCCACCACCACTAAAGATTCCTGACAAAGGCAAGAGAATCCTTCAGACAGATGCCAGTGACTATTTCTGGGGAGCCGTGCTGATCGAAGAAATAGAAGACAAGAAATTTTACTGTGGCCATGCTAGTGGTTAGTTCAAAGAGTCAGAAAAGAATTATCACACTGTCTACAAGGAGATACTGGCAGTCAAATACGGAATCCAGAAGTTTGAATTCCACCTCAGTGCTTATGAGTTCCTGGTGCAGATGGACAATTCATCTTTTCCAAAAGTACTCGAATCCAAGAACAAAATTCTCCCAGACCCTCAATTGCTTCGTTGGAAGACGTGGTTCTCTCGCTATAAATTCACAGTCCAGCACATTAATGGATCAAAGAATACCATTGCAGACCTTCTCTCCAGACCGAAGCCTATCCACCTCATCACAAAACTAAAGCCTATTCCATTTTTCATGGCTCACCGAATCCCTCTCCCCATCACAACAATTGCCAAAAACCCAAAAGAATTGCCACCCTGTTCCAAGAAGCCTACAACTCCAGTAGAGATACAAGACCTTGCCCAGACTAATATTCACCGTTTCCTCCAACAAGCAAAACCCTCATTGATCCCCAGCCTTTTCAACTTCCAAACACCTTTTCTGAATCTCATCCGTATTTATCCTCACCTTCGAGAGGAGACCATGTGGTTTCTATGGAGCCTTTCAGTCCTGTATAATACAACTATTGAAATCCATCCTCTCACTGTGTACTACTACCTATGCAATGAAGCCAACCAAGATTCCAATCTTTGGACTTTCTTTCAGTGGTATGCACCATTGCTGTGGTGGAGACAAGAATTGCACAAAATAATTCACAAATATAATATTTGGAATATTCCGGCCACAAAATCCCATGAGGTGTCCACCATTTTCATCATCCATAAACCATACTGCATGAGCCAGTCAGGACAACTTCTTTCTAAAAATCATGCTTGGGAATACCATACCTTTCTGGACTTCACATCACAAAGTTCCAGCATCTTATCTTCATTAAGAATGTTTTTATCTGAAACAAATAATCATGTTTCCAATAAGAACATTATCTGCTCATCACTCGGACCCTATCCAGGAGAATTTATCCCAGGAGAACCAAGAATGCCGGAGTTTGATATTCCAGATGATCATTTAGGCTCATACTCTCAGTCAGATGCAGGAGTAAGCTCTCATAACCAGATTGATGATATGTAAGATTCACAAGACCCAAATGAACCAGTGGACATTGATGAATGGATCAATAATTGTTTCCGGAAAAATCGTGGAGATAGCTCAGATGATGACTCAGCTGATCCAAATCTGTCCCCTTCTCATGAACCTATCATCAAGGGATAGTGGAAAATCTCTACAAAATTCACTATGGAAGCATTATGATGAGTGATGATGTGTCCCACTTTAATAAAGTTAGGTTGTCATGTTGTGTATTCCACTTTATGTCCACTTTATGTCATAAGTGTGTCCTAAATATCTACTTTAAAGATGCTAAAGTTGTGGTTGTAATTTGTCTTTCGTTGTAAGCCACATGATGTGGGTTGTAATGTTTTGTTTGTATTCCATAGACCTCTCCTATGAATAGAGGTCCCTTGTGTTGTAGTTG